>OW285190.1:17880834-19179168 GCA_935421135.1 Bugulina stolonifera
ACAACTAGCTTAGATAAAGACGAAATGTTCTATGCTAAGAGACTATCTAAGATACCGAGGGTTTACGAGAGCATAGAGTGCCTCGATAAAGTGAGAAAAGACGCAGATCTCTTCCTATTACCACTTGTCAGAGGAACTGATATGTCATCAGCAGGTTCAAGTGCACTTAAGCTGCCCGCTATGAAAGACTGCTATGTTAGTTCCAACAGAACTCCAAGCACAAAAGCACCAATCTGTGAAAGACACAGGAGAGGCGATTCCAGATGTTGGGTGGGGAAGGATATCCAAGATATTCCAGAGAGTGCATACAGACGTACTGCTCATATGTATGAACAGTATCGTAAAGACGTGTATAGACCAGGGTACACTTCAAATCTGAACGCTCTGGAGGAAAACAGGGTGTTGAGCACTCCACAACGCTTACCTCTTCGGCGTGATCTCCCTCCTCCACCACCTCCACCCTCTTCACCCGCTAAACCATCACGTAACATATTCGACTAAATATTCAATATATTATCATGATGAAAGACTTTTGACTGGCAAAGGCTATTATTTGCACACATGTAAATCAACTGATTTTACAACATTTTAAAATAAACTGCATACTAATTCATAATCATAATCACAGTTCATGATATTGATAATCATTTTCACAATGAGAACAATTCCTCTTACATTATAAATATTATCCTTTAATACATCTACCATGTAAGTATCTGAAATACTGGTAAACTCTTCTCCGTATGAAATATTGTTAATAAAAAGAAGCACCAGTATTTTTGTTGAAGGGCATTCTCATATGCAAGGTTTACAAATTGTATGTTGTATTAATTTAATAGTCACAGCAATGTTTGTTAAATTAGATTACAGTCATGTAAATATCTATTTGAAAACGGCCATGTGAAATCAAGTAATATTTAAAATAACACAACCATTAAAGTTATTAATAAAATTATTTTTGTCAACAAATAAGGAAAAAATTATTATTAATATACGATGATGGTTAGGCCATGTGCACAGGATGGCAAATGACCGGCTCCCAAGGCAACTGCTGTACTCCCAAAAAAAAGTGAAGCTAGGGGAGACCTACATGTACATGTAGATTATGATTTAAAGATGTTGCAAAAAGAAACATGAAACAAAAAGAGATTAACTTTAAAACCTGGTAACTCATGCTAACCAACCGAGCTGTATGGAAAACTGCAACAAAACCCGAGACTTGACCATTAATGGTCCTAGTGGTATCGACTGGCTGAGAGAGGGACTTAGTTAAGTATTATATTCTAACTGTTGCCAATGATGTACTAATTTGTGTGGGAAACCATAACAACTAACAGAAAATGTATTCCCAGCCATGGTATTAGTACGAAGCCACCAATTCTCTTGTAAATACACTATTACTTCTGCACACTTCCTCTATTCAACAAGGTAATAAAGCTGTTTTAAAGGTTTTGTACATTAAGCTCAGCTTAAAATGTTTTAATGTATTTCCATGTAATTGGCAGCCACACAGATTCAATATCTCCTTCACTGCTAACTTGTAATAAACAATTTAGCAACCAAGGGTCAAATTTACATGTAAATCATGCTAGCTAAAAATAACTTTGCTGAAAGGCATTCAACTACAGCTGGTGTCTTTTACAGCCCCAGCTGGCTGGGATGGCAACAAGAGGAGATAATTATAGTGGTGCTCGATCAACAGCAAATAGTAACAGGGGCAGGGCTACGTCACAACCCCCGTCTCTGCTAAGGTCATGTTCACCAAGAACGGAACAACAGAGGCAGACAGGTAACGTAAGGGTAACCAAAGGAGTTGAAAGATTTTAGTATGTATGACAAAAAATTAAGCCTGTTCTGTCTAACTAGTACAGATTCATAGCATTTGTGCTGAGCTATGAAATCGTTTTACATGCTTTCAGATTTCCCAATTTGCAGATCAATGTGATATCTCACACTCTCTGCGTGGTACTGGTGCCACAAATAACCCCTGGGATGACGATGAATCATATAACCCCTGGGATGACGATGAATCATATAACCCTTGGGATGCAGCAAGTAATACCCAGTCAGCCTCTACTCAAATTCCTCTTCACCTTCAACCCTCAACACTACAACCATCTAATCCATTTGATGAATTTGACCGCACAGTGACCAGTCCAATTCCACCCATTATAAAGAAAACACCGCAAAGAAGAAGGTCTCCTTCCCCAATACACAGAGAGTCGTGTGTCAGAAAGTGTGATGGTTGTAGGAAGACATATATAGGTAACATCTGCTAGGCAAACGCTTATCTCCATATTCAATTTAATTAGTACAGCAGTATCATTGCCATCAACATTAGCAAAACGCCGTCAATATTATTGGATTTGCATCTCTTTGTCGCCAACTCAAAAATATTATACTGGTAGTAAAAGAATATTGATATATTTTACTCTAGATTAGAGCTGCCAGTTTTCTCACAAATTTAGGTTGAGCAGATGAAGATAATTCAACGTTATGTTAACGTTACTTATTTACACAAAATGAGTATTCATCTACACCTATGTAATATTAATTATACCATAATCAGTAATTTACTGGCAATCTCTGTAACGCTTTGTTCACATTAAAGTTATCAGCTACAGCTAAGGTCGCTAACCTCAATGCCCACAATGCGGTTTTACATGTACTCACCAACCAGGCAGGCTACGATTAGCAATAGTGTTTGAAAGCTCAACATTTTGGACTCCATTAGAGTGTGCCCTGTGTATATGAAGCCTGTAGCTAGCAACTGTAGCTAGCAACTGATACATGTACATGTAACTGCACTGCACTGAGCAAAGCACTATCATCCCACACAGCATTCATTGTCCAGCTTGGCGTTCAGAAAATATGGTGGTGCATGTTTCATTATTATATTTACCAACAAAGACACACATATCTCTCTTACATCCTAACAACCTCTGGTTTTCTACTGTTTTCGCTCGCTGCCAATATACAGCGTGAGACAACTCCGGGTTGCATAATTTTGCGCGTCAAATCATGTGTCACAACCACTTTAAGTATATGATCAAATCTATGGCAGCCAATGATCTCTACTGATACAACTGGTATACTAGGATTTATGCTTAGCTTATTGTAATGGCTGGGTGTTTATTGCATATTTCTTATTATTTCAATTTCTTTCTTTTAGCAATTTCACCTGATGGTAAGAAATTTGATGACTTGGAGATTGGTTCACCCGAGAGAATATGTGATCGCTGCTTACGTAAACGAGGTGAGATACAGAGAGTCATGTAGAGAGAGCATATCAACCTCAATATCATATAAACAACTATCTGCGCAGTGTAAAAAAATTTAATAATTTATCATTTAAAGGGGGTGCTATGGTAAGGCTAGTTGATGAAGAGGAACTGATATTAGATGAAATGGAGGCATTGAATTTAGATGAAGATGATGGCGAAGAGGATGGAGCCTCCGGTGTTACTCAAGACTTTTTCGATGAACATGATCGATATGATGAACTAAGGAAAGAAGAGAAAGCTGGAAGATCACCAAGTATGTACGAGAGTTTTGATAGCGGCTTAAATGAGTTGAGAACAGCTAGAGGTAGCTTTGTCGAAGAAGAGGATGAAGATTTATTCGGAGAAGACTGTTTTACATATTCTGGAAAGTTTCGCCTGCGAAGTTGTCGACCTTGCCATCGACATAGATTAGGAGATCCAGACTGCTGGCTAGGTAGAGATATACAAGATGTTCCGGAAGGAGCGTATAGCAGATACTGGAAAAGTTATATGAAGGCACGACAACCACCAGGGAGGAAGTGGAAGCTGAAGCGAAATGATGTCAGACTCAGACCTGGGAGCTCAAAACTTAATAAAACCAAAATGATATATAAGCCGAGCTGCTATTGGGCCCGTGATATTGATATGTCAAAGATAGACGAAGACAGAGAGTGGAGAGGATTGACGATGGCGCAGAAACAGAAGATGTCCAGATTGTTCAGATAGAGGAGAGGAAGAGGGTTGTGTAACCTTCCAAACATAACTCATAGGTCCACTTTATTGACTAATCTGTCTTTGTCTTCAGATTTTAAAATATTGTATTTTTGGAATAAGTAATATTGTGTTGTCATACCGTTCATAATATACTATTTTCTAGATTGCAATAAATCAACCATAAAGAGGTTGTTTTAAATTATTTAGTTCAAGGTCTAAATCCTCAGGTTGACTGGTAAAAGGATAAATGTCGCAATAATATCAAACAGCAAACTATTATTGTTTACAACAAATAACATAGCCGAGATGTCTACTGCATTTACAAAAATACATGATTGTATAAAACATGGGAAGACAAAATGGCTAATGAGGATCTCTTCAAAGTCACTGGCTCCAGACCTTTGTCATCTAGACATCTACGCTGGAGTGGACATGTGAATAGAATGCCTCAACACAGAATCCCCCGAACTGCTTCTATATGGAGTACCAGAGGAGGTGACCTGACAAACAGGGAGATCTTGACTCTGGTTTAAAGATGTCATAAAACGTGATCTCAAAGACTTTAATATTGACCGTACACCTTGGACTCCCCTTTCCATAGATCGGCCTAACTTGAGGTCTAAAATACATGCTGACCGTCGGGATGACACCATATGTAACCTCAAAAAACCGCAAGTAAAAAGAGAAGAAGCCAAGCATTGTCACCCACGACAGATGCATGCCAACTGGTGACATCGTACTATATTGTACAATGTACATTATTTTGCTAGTTTACACGAAATTCACAATCATATTATTTGTTCAAATATGTGAGGAATTTGAAGATTGCAAGTCTAGATAAGTTTGGAGTTGTCTCGTCTTGCATTTAATTATCAATAGCCGTAATATGGCATATGGAGGTGGTAGCTGGACACCATCAGGAAATGGAAGTGTTACATTTGATAAAGACTCCGATGATTATTCCAATAAAGGTAACATACCAGTATAACATGGGCCACTGTGCTGTCGACTTCAAATTAATGGATACTTGAAGACTTGACTTGACTTGACATTTTCATATGGTTTATGGTTTTATACTCATAAAATATTATCATGAAATGCAAAAGGATCATTTTGAATTGAGTAACTATAAATTATAGATATGGGTATGTACATGTATGTACAACTAGCTCTGAAATAAATATAATACAAAGCAGTATTACATACATGTACATGTGTATATGACTGTGTAGAAATAGTAGGACTATTTAGTAGTTATCAATCTTGCTTGCAGAGTAGTCAAACTCACGAATACTTTAGAACATAGTTCCAAACTAATGACCATCTCCCTACTGTTTTTGGTATCCTGTTACAAAGAAAGTATCACTGTGTACAGAATATAATTAAAAATTGTGTGTGAAGATGATATTTAGCACAAATATGATAGAAGTAGAGTGTAAATTTAATTTATATTCAACCGATTTCTTTCCATCTTTATCATGTTACTATGATATGTGTACTTCTTCCACATGTATGCTATCCTGTACCACAGAATAAGAAACAAATGCATATTTACAGTAAAGACATTGTATCTCCGTATATACAGGTATAACATACATGTACATTGTATATTAGCACCCATTCTTCTTATCATTCACACTCACTACTAGGAGGGAATAACTATGACTCATTGCTAGGAGAGGATAACTATGACTCACTGCTAGGAAATATTTCTTATTTATACCAAGACTTAGATGAGTGTGAAGAAGATGGTCAAACACTCGGAGGAGGTAAATCAGAACAACTCTGAGTGGATGCCAGTAGTTGGTGCACCAAGCAACAAATTAAACATTAAATAATACAAATACAAATACAGCACCTGCAACTACCTGGATTGAGCGGATTTGTGGATTATAATATCGTAGTTGTAGTTTGGTTATGAAGTTTTATGCTAACAACAATAATATAATCCGAGTAAATAAAACAAAAATACTATCTTTTAGGAATTGATTCGTCTGGGGATGAAGATGACGGTAACAATGATTCGGTTCTGTTAGCCCTTTGCAACCTTTTCAGTGAAGATGAATATTATGAAAACCAGAGAAGGGTCAGAGTTTATGACTACGAGGAGTGCGTACCAACTCGAAGCTATCTCACTGTCTGTAAGACCCATAAGAGATGGGATCCGCACTGCTGGGTGAGTCAACAGTATGATAGAATACCGGGGGAGTTCGTAACAGGGTACTGGGACAAATACTGGGCTCGAAGACCAGTGAGTGTACTTCCTAAACCAGGAGAGAAGAAAGTTAGTAAAACCAAGAGAATATATCTACCATCCCTAAGATACGAGCCAGTAGATCATAAGATGTTTGTAATAACTGAAAATGTTGATGATGAAGAGGCCTATATTAACTGTTTCTCTGACTTCTGTGAGTTGAGAACATTAGTTGGGAATGGGGAGGAAGTCAGTGAGTCAGTAGATTGGTAAGTCAGAGAATTGATGAGTCAGTAGATTGGTGAATCAGTGGATCGGAGGGTCAGCCAATAAGTACATGATGTATATGAACTACTGAATCAACCAAGCAAATGCAAATGTTAAAAAGAGAAAGAAAAAAACTGAAAAGATAGACTAAGCAAGTAAAAATTTGGTCAACATACTTTTATACTGCGCAAGATGCCGAAAAAATTGTCAAAACGTGAACTAGTGCAGTCCAATAAACTGCAGTGAAAATCATTGTATGATAGTAAAATGGTGAAGGGGTTGTATTTAGATTTAGTACTATAAAAGTCTATGGTGCAAATGTAGCAAGGTTGCCTGCTTATATCCCTAGTATACTTAGAAAGGGGTGGTGCACTGACTAACAGAGCAGCTGTGTGGTAGATTTTGGAATTATTACAATACCTATGGCACTCAACCATGTTATAGGAAATAGGGAGTCACATGATAAACTCATACGTAAAAGATGTTGTAGACAGTTGGAGATAATATACAACTTAGAAAATTAAGAAATGCACCTTAGAAACTCGAATTATATATACACTATCCACATGTATGTTCTATTGAGAAATAAGTTCTGTTGTTATACATTGTAACATCCCCAACTTGCTGACAACAATTATATTTATTACAAATGTACATGTATATATAATATGAAATAGATACTCTCTATTTCATATTGAAGTATACTTTGAAAACAGTATAAGACATACAAGTACTACATGTATGTATAAATTTGAAACAAAAACTAATGGACGTGATAATTATATTAATTGAAGCTAAAACAAACCCTGAATCTGGTATTGACTATCCTTACATGTTTATTAATGGGTTATACACAAATGCAAATGGTAGGCATAAGGGACAAGAAATAATGTAATGAACAAATGATAAGAATAATTTTGTCAATGTCATTCAGGGATGGCAGCTAATTACACAACATACAGGTTGTCTGTATTTGTATACATACAATGTATGTAGATTCTAGAGTATGGGAGTTTATAGTGATTTACCTAGAGATGGAGTTCATAGTTACATAATAATGTAAATGGAGGGTTGGGTGATGAGTTACAGTAGGTGGTTATCAGGAGCTGATGATGTTGGCATACTACATCCATGGACCATGGGGTACTCATACTACAGATTGTGAAAGAATAGCAGCAAAAAGCATGAAAATATCATTGTTACTCTTGGTTGCCTGCTGGGTTGTTTTTATCATCTCCTTCTTCATGTCTAATGATAAAGTGTGATACTTCAGTGCATCACTGTACTCACCCATACTATAGAAAAGTTTATTGTAGCTGTCAGCTATATCTGGGTGGTTTGTATCATCTCCATATACAGCCTTCTTCATGTCTAATGATAAATTGTAGTACTTCAGTGCATCACTGTACTCACCCATGCTATCGTACACAATACCAATATTATTGTAGCTGCTAGCTATATTTGGGTGGTTTGTATCATCTCCATATATAGCCTTCCTCATGTGTAATGATAAAGTGCAGTACTTCAGTGCCTCACTGTACTCACCCATTCTATTGTACACAACACCAATATTATTGTAGCTGCTAGCTATATTTGGGTGGTTTGTATCATCTCCATATATAGCCTTCCTCATGTCTAATGATAAAGTGTGGTACTTCAGTGCATCACCGTACTCACCCATACTATTGCACACAATACCAATATTATTGTAGCTGGTAGCTATATCTGGGTGGTTTGTACCATCTCCATATACAGCCTTCATCTTGTCTAATGATAAATTGTAGTACTTCAGTGCATCACTGTACTCACCCATACTCTGATACACATTACCAATATTATTGTAGCTGCTAGCTATATTTGGGTGGTTTGTATCATCTCCATATATAGCCTTCCTCATGTGTAATGATAAAGTGCAGTACTTCAGTGCATCACCGTACTCACCCATACTATCATACACAACACCAATATTATTGTAGCTGCTAGCTATATCTGGGTGGTTTGTGTCATCTCCATATACAGCCTTCCACATGTCTAACGATAAAGTGAAGTACTTCAGAGCATCACTGTACTCACCCATACTGTTGTACACACTACCAATATTATTGTAGCTGGTAGCTATATCTGGGTGGTTTGCATCTTCTCCATATACAGCCTTCATCTTGTCTAATGATAAATTGTAGTACTTCAGTGCATCACTGTACTCACCCATACTCTGGTACACATTACCAATATTATTGTAGCTGGTAGCTATATCTGGGTGGTTTGCATCTTCTCCATATACAGCCTTCATCTTGTCTAATGATAAATTGTAGTACTTCAGTGCATCACTGTACTCACCCATACTCTGGTACACATTACCAATATTATTGTAGCTGGTAGCTATATCTGGGTGGTTTGTATCTTCTCCATATACAGCCTTCATCTTGTCTAATGATAAATTGTAGTACTTCAGTGCATCACTGTACTCACCCATACTCTGGTACACATTACCAATATTATTGTAGCTGGTAGCTATATCTGGGTGGTTTGTATCTTCTCCATATACAGCCTTCTTCATGTCTAATGATAAATTGTAGTACTTCAGTGCATCACTGTACTCACCCATACTATCATACACATTACCAATATTATTGTAGCTGTTAGCTATATCTGGGTGGTTTGTATCATCTCCATATATGACTTTTTCTATATTTACGGTTTCAGCACTCTTAACCAGTTTATCTGTTAGCTCACCCATATCTTGGTGGAAGTTGACCAACATGGCTGACTGTACATCCACCTCTTTATAGACAGATTTGAGAGTTAACAATGCACCAATACTATAAATCAAAGCCTTACTATTAACTCCCATCTTGGAATACACTTTACCAATATCACTGAGTAGAGTGGCTGTAGAAGAGTTTTCTGGTACCGCCAAATGGCGTGCGTCTGTCAGGTACTCTAATGCTGTCTGGTAGTTCTCCATCTTACAGTACACATTACCTATACAGTGACTAGTACTTACTACTAGATGGTCTACCCCACTATTAGATTTCACTATTTCCAGAGACTTCCTGTACCACTCTAATGATTTGATGTAGTCACCCATCTCACTGTAAGCATCACCCATGTTACTGTAGCTCTCAGCTATATCTAGGTGACTGTCGCAATCCCTATGGAGTATGCAGGTAATGACCTTAGCTCTAGTGAAATACTCAAGTGCCCCATTGTACTGACCTAGTTTCATGAATAGTTTTCCGAAGTTTGTGTTACAAGCAGCAATGTCTGGGTGGATGCTATGGGTTCCACACAATTCCTTCTTTAAATGCAACGCAGAAGTGAAATGTTTTCTAGCTGTACGATAGTCACCCATTTCCAGGGAGATGTACCCAAGATTACTCTCCATGTCTATCTGGGAACGTTCCATTACTATATGTCCATCAGCTAAGCCTTGAAATAGCTCCTGTGTTGTCTGAGCTACTTTCTCTGCCTGAACATACAACTTGAGGTACCTGTATGTCTCACCAATCACCTTGTAGACGTATGCAGTTGCTTTCAAATATGGTAACCTTTTCTTAGTAATAGTGTCTCTAGACTTTAACTCCTTGATCGCAGTGAAAGGTAGTGATTGGTTTGATTTAAGTTGTAATGACACTCTGAGTTTTTCTACAACTTCATTCAGTATACTGTTTGCAGTGACATGTTGTTGAAGGTGGTTGTAACACTCTGCAGACATTATTTGCCAACAAATGCTGTGATACACACTGCTTTCATTGGTCCTAAGCCAGTCAAAGAATGGAATAGCAAGTTTGTATTGTCTGGCAGCCCACAGAAGATAGCAACACAGTTCTACTAGAGAGTTCTTAAAGATATCTGACCTGGTACTTTCACCTTGGAACTCTAGAATACTATCTGGGCCATTGTCTAAACAATTTTTCCCAGCGACATGGTGAAGATATTCTAAAGCTTTGTCAGGCTTACCAGCAAAGAAGAGTATCTCAACCCTTTCTAAAGGATCTGTTTCTGTTACTCTCAAGTTGTTCAGCAGAAGTTGAATCATTTTTTGGCTACTCTCTGTGAATTCCAGCTGTGATTGATTTATCTGGAGGTTAGACTTGATGGATGATTTGATAGGAGCAAGTAACTGTCCAAGAGTAATGAACACATTCTGTGGCATGAAATATGTGGTGCTAGATTTGTTTACAGAAGATGTATAGAGAGTGATGTGATCACACAGATTTTCTGAGAATACACTTGCGTGAGTACGAGTATAGATAGACAGAGCTAGTATCAGGTTCATGAACCTCCACTCTGTGTCTGTAATAACATCCAACTCTTTGAGACTTTGATGAGTGTCCCACGCATGGCACGACTCTAGAGCTAAAGCTAGTCTAAAGTGATCAGCTAGTAGTGTAGGATACCTAAATATGTCAGTTTTAATTTTAATGTTGGAGTTATCAGGTGGACCGAATGATGTGAACTTTGGTAAGAATGTGTACTGTTTGACATCACCTGCTATCATATCAACTCTTTTCTTGACAGCAGAAGGATCAGATTTACCCTTTGCCAGAATGTCCTGAACTCTATTAACAAACTCATCATACAGCTGTTGACCACCAGAATTGCTGTATATTAGGACAGAAGAAGAGAGGAGATCAGAGAGAGGAGCTAAATTACCTGCTTTATAATTCATTGTTTCAATGTAAGCTTCAATAAACTCATTAACTGTGAGAATGAGGCTTCGACCAGGACTCAAACCATTTCCTGTAGGAACATTTCCTGAATTAGGCGTTATTCCATCAATTCTAAATCCAGGTGGGGGAATGTTTGCAGTCCCCTTACTGAGGTGTTCAATATGAAAGCCTTTTAGACACGATTCACCAACGTTACCGATCTGAAAGTAACTCCCGATAGCTAGATCATGAAAGTATTCTGCATATTCCTTAGAATCAATGATGAAAGCATATTCTAGATCTGAATAAGGAGTCGCCTCACCTCTAGCAATTGATCCTAGACCAATCACAGCGAAGGAACATGGTGGAGGAGATTGAGAATAGAGTCTAGCTACTTTCACACTAGACCCAATGACTTTCTTAGCAATAGCAATGAATCTATCTGAACACACTCTGCTTGCATTAAAGATATCTCTAGATAACTCTTCTGTTTGTTGAGTTGTCTCCCCACTAAGAATACCGTCTATATCTACACTCTCCACCTGCCCCTTTAAACCTTCAAAGTCCTGTTTAGTGCTCTCCCTGTACTCCTGTAGTAATTGTTTATGTTTACAAGTGGTTACCTGGTGTTCTGTAAAGGTAAGTGGATGGTTACCTCCATACCAGATTTGTTCCACCTCGTAGACTCTCCTAAGATTCTCATCTGTAGGTTTCAGCACTGCACAAGCATTTGCCAATCCATGTGCCTGTAATAATAAGAATACTTAGTGAATTGTATTTATTATAATGTATTACTGGCACATAGGTAACACAGTCATGCCTAGTTGTCGTCATGCAGCAATGTACATTTACCTTCTAGTAGATTACATTTACCTTGAAATGAGCAGCACAAATGTAATTTTACATGAATGTGTATAACTAAAGGTCCTTATTACAACTCCAATAGGAGTCGTGCCCTCTATTTTATATGATGTCACACCAAACCCATCTTCTCAAATCCATAATATCCACACAGTTTTAAGGCGGGATGAAAATGTTTTATATAACTGTACAGTACATTGGACCAACATAGAGTGGGAAGGCTCCTTGCTAGATGATACAAATATTAGTTCTTCTGTGTGTACATGTAAAGGCTCTGTTATACCAGTGGCAGCTCTATAAGCAATGCTAGTGCCAGTCAACCAGTATCTAGCTAACAGCCACAGCTGATTTCTAATATATTATGTATCACAACAGTGCCGGGGACTGAAAGGACCAACATCATGTTACTCTTTTCTTTTAGAGTCTAGACCGAGGCACAAGTGTTGCATGACAAGACTGCTAAGCTACATAAACTGAATAAATCTCATAGCTCATATCTACATATTGTGTAACTTAGGAAGATGAATGTGGATAATGGAATAATTTCAAAGTTGCAATAAGTCTTCTAAACTAACAGGTAGTTTGTTACTAGTTACAACATGATGTACAATACTTACTTAGTAAGTAAGTTACTAGTTACAACATGATGTACAATACTTACTTAGTAAGTAAGTTACTAGTTACAGCATGATGTACAGTACTTACTTTAATACAGTCTCTCCAGTGTCTGGACTCAGTAGCTTTCTCTATATGCTCCTCTGCCAATCTCCAGATCTCTGACTCCATTTCCTGTTTGAGATACACAGCGGAACTATCTACAATTATAATAAGACTACATTGTAGCTATTATACGTAGTAGTTACAGTGTAGGACCGCGGTATATTACCATGTGGTTTGCTTCCTCTAGGCTGACTATTTCCACCACTTTTGGAATACTATCAGTGAATGGATGGTTCAATAGGTAGTGAACAGTATTATACAACATAATATAATATCCTATGAACAGTGTGTCATTATTGACCTGTTTGTATGAACAATAGCAGATGATATCAATAATCAATAATATCTAATCACTCCTACTATTGTAGTGAGATAACACACATTACTGTATTGTTATATATTATAGTAGCCAGATCAATAACATAATAATATATACATTGTATATTGTAACAAAGGGAAGATATTGAATTCTTCCCTTAATTAGGAAAAAACTTGTCTTGATATGTTACATTGTAAATGTTAACTCTGATCTGTTACTATTTCCAATTAATTCCTGCATCAGATCTGTTACACAATTTAATACACGTAATAATGATACTCATACATCCTACTGTGTACATAAAACCTGTGTATTAAAGCGGGAGTAGCACCAAAGACTGGGTAGTCTTCCTGAGTTTTCCCCTCTTGTATGAGCAGAGAAATATAATTGGAAAACATTTATGCTAAATTTAGTTATTTATTTCTCTTTTACCGCTAATATTGTTTTACCACAAGTAGTTGTGTGTATTTTGGAAAAATACTGGAAAATAAAACACCCACTACCTCTATTCACTCATGGGAGGTTTTAGAAAATATGAAGAAGTTGTCTTATCATTGTAGTATACCCTGAAATAAATGAGAAGTTTCCTTGCTAATTGCACTTCCTTGATGTTTGAAATAAAATAGACAAGTGAATATATGTGGCCAAGTATCATGTTATAAAAAGTGTAGAAGGAATTTATAAACTCTTGGTTAATAGAAAAGTTATTGAATAAAAGCCTCTCCATGTGCTTTATAACAAGGTTAACTGGATTACTCAGATGACATAGACTGCCTTTGTTTGAGATCCATTTGTGGTAGATGACATCATCTGCTGTTGCAGTGGCAGACCATTTTGAATTGCTCTAAGCAAGTACTATTCAACAAGCTATTCAGCCTTTTGATTGGTTTTGGTCAATTTTGGAAATACTCCCTCTTTAACAGGTACATCATAGACATATACTGATATAATACATGTATTAGTTATGGTATAATGGAGGTGTAATGTGTGTCATGTGTTACCTTGGACCAACAGATTACACCCCTTGTCAAGGCCAAGAACCAGTACTGTACATACCTGATCTGTTACTTGGTCTAGTCAACCATCTCTAGCTCTAGTTTCTCACAGAAGCAGTGGTTTCATGTTGGGTATTGGTTCACCTGCACTGAAAGTGAGAAGAAAGTTCCTTGACATATTGCACAGTGCCTGAAGCTCAAGTCTGTCAGTGATATACATGTAGATGCAGTATAATATTCAAGTGTATTAATTGTGCTCTTCAAAATAGTCTCAGATTGAAACATATAAAATCAATAACCTACTTCATGTTATTCAAGATACACATAATATATAATAATTATTATATCAGTTTGTTACAGGTGGTTGTGATTTGTATACTTACATTACTTGTGATAGTCTGCTCCAAGCTCCTTCTCTGTGATACACCTTGTATACTCTAGTCGGTTGACTGATGCCCTTCTACTGCTCTTATCTGCTAGCTTCCATGTATAGTGTATATTATGATCATTGTAATACTGGTAACATCCTATGGTCAGTGTGTAATTATTGACCTGGTTGTATGAACAATAGCAGATGATATCAATAATCAATAATATCTAATTACTCTTACTATTGTAGTGAGATAACACACATTACTGTATTGTTATATATTATAGTAGCCAGATCAATAACATAATAATATATACATTGTATATTGTAACAAAGGGAAGATATTGAATTCTCCACTTAATTGTACAAAACAAGACAGTGTATTCATGTATTAAATACTAGCTCTTATCTGGTATCATGGTCCTAATCAATTCCTATATTATTATATGGTCTGTTATACGCTTTAACACACTATAAATTATATCACTCAGTGCAAAATGTGGCAGGGTGTGGAATCATTCCGCAAAACATAAGTGTGAAATGACAACACCATGTATATAGTAGTATGAGATGATAACTCCATACATATAGTAGTATGAGATGATAACTCCATACATATAGTAGTATGAGATGATAACTCCATGCATATAGTAGTATGAGATGATAACTCCATACATATAGTAGTATGAGATGATAACTCCATGTATATAGTAGTATGATAGGATAACTTCATGTATATAATAGTATGATATGATAACTCCATACATATAGTAGTATGATATGATAACACCATGTATATAGTAGTATGATATGATAACTCCATGCATATAGTAGTATGAGATGATAACTCCATGCATATAGTAGCATGAGGTGATAACACCATGCATATAGTAGTATGATATGATAACTCCATGTATATAGTAGTATGATATGATAACTCCATGCACATAGTAGTATGATATGACAACTCCATACATATAGTAGTATGAGATGATAACTCCATACATATAGTAGTATGATATGATAACTCCATACATATAGTAGTATGATAGGATAACTCCATACATATAGTAGTATGATATGATAAATCCATACATATAGTAGTATGAGATGATAATTCTATGAATATAGTAGTATGAGATGACAACTCCATGCATATAGTAGTATGAGATGATAACTCCATGCGTATAGTAGTATGATATGATAACTCCATACATATAGTAGTATGATATGATAACTCCATACATCTAGTAGTATGATATGATAACACCATGTATATAGTAGTATGATATGATAACTCCATACATATAGTAGTATGATATGATAACTCCATACATATAGTAGTATGATATGATAACTCCATACATATAGTAGTATGATATGATAACACCATGTATATAGTAGTATGATAGGATAACTCCATACATATAGTAGTATGATATGATAACACCATGTATATAGTAGTATGATATGATAGCTCCATACATATAGTAGTATGATATGATAACTCCATACATATAGTAGTATGATATGATAACTCCATACATATAGTAGTATGATATGATAACACCATGTATATAGTAGTATGATAGGATAACTCCATACATATAGTAGTATGATATGATAACTCCATGCATATAGTAGTATGATATGATAACACCATGTATATAGTAGTATGATATGATAACTCCATACAGTAGTAAGGTGTAGAAGAAGAGGTGATTAACATAGCTGTTTGACTTGGGAATGTAAAAACCAAAGAATTGCTACTTTTTGTGGACTCATTCCAACATACAGTGTAAATAAATATTTGTAATAGTCTTGTCCTTATATGTCATAGAATTGATGCCAATTCACAAGGTTGGTTGGAATGTCAGGTGTTTGTTTTGAATGTCATACATTGAAAATAAGGAAACAGTATAGTCTGTTACTACCATAGACTTATCCCTCTATGTTCTCTATGGTTACCACATGATACTATACTAACATAAAGTCAGCAGAAGTGCTACTGAAACTGGGCCAATCACATACTGTTATACATGTAGGCTATACATATTTATTATAGATGATGCCAACATCCTGTTCCTGTTAATGAAACTGCAATCGGTCTGTGGTGAACTATGATTATCATGTAATAAGCAAACGATGATATTATGCTGAAATGGAATTTGTTTTATACTGGTAAATTCTGGGAATTTGATACTATTGAGTAGTAAAATTTAAATCCCAGAAGACATCAGTAGGCCCTTTTACCAGAAGACATTAGTATGCCTTTTATCTGGGAAACCAAGGAATAGCCAGCCTTAGTACTCAGTGGGTGCTGTTGTTTTCATGAACCCCAGAGTATGTAAATTATACAATGTATAATGTACAACTTCAAGTCAACAAGACAAGTACTTTCTAAAATTTTGGAACCAAGTCAAATCAAAGTAAAGTCAGTGCTGCCTCAAGTCAAGTCAGCTGTCATGCAAGTCACAAGTCAATTCAAAATTTTTATCCTTTAAATTGACTTAGCAGAACCCAAGTCAAAGTCACAAGTCATTCATATGTCCAAGTCAAGTCACACTGATGTGCAAGTCAAAGTCAAGTCAGCAAGTTGGCAAGTTCAAGTCAAGTAGACTTGTGACTTGACATGGCAAGTCAAGTCAAATCTTTGACTTGGACCCAGCTCTGGAATGTGAGACATAATGCATGGTACTATGTCTAGGTACACACTTAGTGTACAAATCTTTTTAAATACTGGAAAACTGAAAAAAACTTGATCTAAAAGAGAAAAAAGCAAACAACCATTAATATACTGCATTTTTGGAGTATATTATGATGCACATGATCAGAGGAGAGTAAATAGTGGTAGAGTAATACGTGGTAGGATAGAATTTTGGTAAAAACGGGCCTAGCTGAAGGACAGTAGAGAAATGGACCACTGATCTGTTTACTCCTACCCAGAGATGCAACACCTCATTAGAATATTTTCACTGGAGTTGTTCCAAGCAAATCAAATATCACATTTTTACGTAATAATGGCTGAGCATGTTGATGGCTGTGTGGTGGTAGAACTTTTGCTAAAATTTCTCAAACACAAACTCTCAGTCTAAGTTTTACATGGATATGGAATGCAGGAGTTTGGAATGTAGGCTATAATATATTCCCCTTTATAAGCAAAGAAACTTGCTACAGGAAATGATAATACTAACCCATTCACCGTTTACATAGAAAGTAACATGCCAGGTATTTCCCAGATGAGAATTACAGTTTAATTGGAACGTGCAGGCCATACCTGTCAAGTCCCTTGGTTTCACAGGAAGATTCCTAGTTTGTAAAGGCACCTCTAGGGCACTGCTAAACCTCCTTTACAACTTCGTCCATGTATTTTTTCTTAAATTTGAAGCTCAATTTTACACCAATCATAATACAACTACATTTTTTTTACAATTCTTGCTGAAATTATTGAAAATTAATTGCAATTATTGTAAATATTGTGTAATGTTGAACCAGCTGTGAAATTAGTGGGGTAAACTGGTGCTTTAGCCAAATCATATTTTGTCAGGAGGGTATTTCCTCCTGAAAGGTGTGCTGATCTAAACATCCAAGTTTTCATTTCTGTTTACATGTACTTGGTAGGTATGACGAAGGCATGCTCTACTTCACGATGAATAGTCATTCAATAACCATGGAAACTTTATTCAATTGAGTACTTGGAATTTGAAAGAGTTCCCAAGTAAGAGGGAAATCCCATCCCAATCTATAAATCTCCGAGAGACTAGAAGACTAGTCAAACCAAAGACCGTCTTCAAGTGAAGCAGATTGAATCTTCCTACAGCAGTGAGTACCAGTCACAGCATGCAGTAGTTACAGTATAATATCTACAGCAGTGCGTACTAGTAGTAGTATACAGTAGTTGCAGTATAATATCTACAGCAGTGAGTACTAGTAGTAGTATACAGTCTAGAATTATGTATACTGTATAGCATATACTGCCATTCTACAGCAGTGTGGTGGTGGTTAGATCATTACAGTAGACATGTATATTGTAAAGTTCGGCTGTCTGTAACTCAACGTCCGAGACAATGCTAAGTACCAAGAGACAGGCAGGCTGAATCAGATGTACTTTTCTTTGTAGATGTGTTAATATGAATAGTTATGTGTAACCATCCCTATGCAGTCTCGGGGCAAAGCAATTTAATACTCCTAAAAATCAAAACCAAACATGCTAATCACGAAAAAAGTACAATAAGCTTCATAACGCTTTACGGACTCACCTAAATGCCCACTTGACTTGACTATATAGACTATATCTTTACCATCATTTAATAATAAACATGTTTAACTGCACGTCTGCATTGTTTGTATTGGAATGTCTACTAAACGAGAAGAAAATGTAAATGTTTTCGAAAACGTAAAGTTTTCAGAGTTTTCTCTCACTTGACTGGCATTTTGACTCGACTTGACTTCAGACATGAACTGCGTGATGAATTAACTTGACTTGAGGCAGCACAGACCTGACTTCGACTTGACTCCAACATTTTAGAATTGATTTGACTTATTAGACTTCCTCTCCGACTGTACTTTTATATAATATTCTTGCTGCTAAATATCTTTGCTACAGTAAACTATGAAATGCTGTAATATGTGCATAATTTTTATGACATAAAGAAGAAGAAGAGGTATAATAGCAAAAACAAGGAACTAAAGTGTACAAAATAATAAACATATCCAGAATTCACTTACATGTTACCATTTCAGTTGCTGTTTTTGCACAAAAGTTCCTAGAAAGGTTGCCAAGAGACACCTGCACTGCGTCATTTCTTATGTGCACAAGGGAGATGTTTGTATAGACTAGTGACAATATACACACAGTATATAATTATGTATTCTATTGACAGAATTTCACTCACTCACATATCACCAAACATGGAGGAAAAGAGGGAGAACAGGTACATCAACATAGGCATACTAACTTACATCAGCTACTTGTGTATGGCTGTGGTGACATATCTACTTATAGACAGTCATATGCGTTTAAGTTGGATGGAAACTAACCACTCACATACTTTAGAAAAGCTGGATCTGTTGGAGAGGAGATGTCAACCCCCTAGGAGCTCATTTTCGGCTCAGGTAAACAGTTTAGTTTTAGTAGTCATTGGATCTGTTTTATTTTCAATTGATGTTTCATACATCTGCACATGTACATTGGAGAATCTACTAATTGATATACCACTACTAAATTATGACATTATTATTATGTTAACCAGAAAAATTTACCATGGCATGTCAGAAATGTGAAGGTTATCTTCTCTTAGCATAACAAGTTTGTGTGAGGAGACAACTGCCTATAATGACTTTATATTGGAGCCGACTACCTTTATTTTAACAAATCTTATCGAACAAAACCCATTCTCTTTTCAACAGAAGAAAATTCTAAATCCCCAAGATGCCATACTAAGTAAAGATCTAGTAGTCTTTCTAAATACATATTTTACAACTTACTTTTACATGCAATAGTATAACATAATTGTAACATTTCAATTTTATCATCTCATGACAGAGAAATGAAATAAATCTCAATCTAATTGGTAAAATTAGTGGGCAGCATTTCTCCCTGTTAAACAATTTGTCTTCTATTTTACAGATTTACTGTCTCAGAAGGAAGACTGATATTTCATTTCTAGTCAACTATTTATCTCATGAAACACATTTTTAGATATCTTAGTTGCCATGTTATAGTTGTCACACTAATGTAGTCATATGTACAAATAGTAATGTAGTGAAAGCAATCCACATTTACCCTTTCTGCTGCTTACAGGGAGTACCTTGGAGTTATCCACATAGAAATAGAAACATGAAAAATAGTGAAAAGCTGGGAACTCCTAGAAATGGTGGGTTTAGTTGTCTTAGATATATAGATATTGAACTATTCAACTCATCCACGTTTCTACTAAGATACTTCACAAAGAGTTCTACTGTAGTGGGCCTATAGTTTAACTTTAAACTCACAGTACGCTAGGGTTACATGTACATGTATTTGATGGTGTACAGCACATGACCTGTTGTCTAATATACATGCAGGGAGTCTCAGCGAAGTCGTCTACACCAGATGGGGCAAAGCAGGTTGTGGTGAAACCACACATTACATCATGGCTGGTAAGCATGTTACACCATCCCTGGTAAGCATGTTATACCAGGTCTAGTAGGTATATTATACCAAGTCTAGTAGGCATATTATAGCACGTCTAGTAGGCATACTACAGCACGTCTAGTAGGCATATTATACCACGTCTAGTAGGCATATTATACCATGTCTAGTAGGCATATTATACCATATCTGGTAGGCATATTATACCATGTCTAGTAGGCATATTATACCATGTCTGGTAGGTATATTATACCATATCTGGTAGGCATATTATACCACGTCTAGTAGGCATATTATACCATGTCTAGTAGGTATATTATACCATATCTGGTAGGCATATTATACCATGTCTAGTAGGCATATTATACCATGTCTGGTAGGCATATTATACCATGTCTATTAGGCATATTATAGCACGTCTAGTAGGCATACTACAGCACGTCTAGTAGGCATATTATACCACGTCTAGTAGGCATATTATACCATGTCTAGTAGGCATATTATACCATATCTGGTAGGCATATTATACCATGTCTAGTAGGCATATTATACCATGTCTGGTAGGTATATTATACCATATCTGGTAGGCATATTATACCACGTCTAGTAGGCATATTATACCATGTCTAGTAGGCATATTATACCATGTCTATTAGGCATATTATACCATATCTGGTAGGCATACTATACCACGTCTATTAGGCATATTATACCATGTCTATTAGGCATATTATACCATGTCTAGTAGGCATATTATACCATGTCTAGTAGGCATATTATACCATGTCTAGTAGGCATATTATACCATATCTGGTAGGCATATTATACCATGTCTAGTAGGCATATTATACCATGTCTATTAGGCATATTATACCATTTCTGGTAGGCATATCATACCATGTCTGGTAGGCATATTATACCATGTCTGGTAGGCATACTATACCATGTCTGGTAGGCATATTATACCATATCTGGTAGGCATATTATACCATGTCTAGTAGGCATATTATACCACGTCTATTAGGCATATTATACCATGTCTATTAGGCATATTATACCATGTCTAGTAGGCATATTATACCATGTCTATTAGGCATATTATACCATTTCTGGTAGGCATATTATACCATGTCTAGTAGGCATATTATACCACATCTATTAGGCATATTATACCATTTCTGGTAGGCATATTATACCATGTCTGGTAGGCATATTATACCATGTCTGGTAGGCATACTATACCATGTCTGGTAGGCATATTATACCATGTCTGGTAGCCATATTATACCATGTCTATTGGGCATATTACTCCATGTCTATTAGGCATATTATACCATGTCTAGTAGGCATATTATACCATATCTGGTAGGCATATTATACCATGTCTGGTAGGCATATTATACCATGTCTGGTAGGCATACTATACCATGTCTGGTAGGCATATTATACCATGTCTGGTAGCCATATTATACCATGTCTATTGGGCATATTACTCCATGTCTATTAGGCATATTATACCATGTCTAGTAGGCATATTATACCATGTCTGGTAGGCATATTATACCATGTCTGGTAGGCATACTATACCATGTCTGGTAGGCATATTATACCATGTCTGGTAGCCATATTATACCATGTCTATTGGGCATATTACTCCATGTCTATTAGGCATATTATACCATGTCTAGTAGGCATATTATACCATATCTATTAGGCATATTATACCATGTCTGGTAGGCATATTATACCACGTCTATTAGGCATATTATACCATGTCTGGTAGGTATATTATACCATATCTGGTAGGCATATTATACCACGTCTAGTAGGCATATTATACCACGTCTAGTAGCCATATTATACCACGTCTATTAGGCATATTATACCATGTCTAGTAGGCATATTATACCATGTCTGGTAGGCATATTATACCACGTCTAGTAGGCATATTATACCACGTCTAGTAGCCATATTACACCATGTCTGGTAGCCATACTATACCATGTCTGGTAGGCATATTATACCATGTCTAGTAGGCATATTATACCATGTCTGGTAGGCATACTATACCATGTCTGGTAGGCATATTATACCACGTCTATTAGGCATATTATACCATGTCTATTGGGCATATTATACCATGTCTATTAGGCATATTATACCATTTCTGGTAGGCATATTATACCATGTCTGGTAGGCATATTATACCATATCTGGTAGGCATATTATACCATGTCTGGTAGGCATATTATACCATGTCTGGTAGGCATACTATACCATATCTGGTAGGCATATTATACCACGTCTAGTAGGCATATTATACCACGTCTATTAGGCATATTATACCACGTCTATTAGGCATATTATACCACGTCTATTAGGCATATTATACCACGTCTATTAGGCATATTATACCAAGTCTAGTAGGCATATTATACCATGTCTGGTAGGTATATTATACCATATCTGGTAGGCATATTATACCACGTCTAGTAGGCATATTATACCACGTCTAGTAGCCATATTATACCACGTCTATTAGGCATATTATACCATGTCTAGTAGGCATATTATAGCACGTCTAGTAGGCATATTATACCACGTCTATTAGGCATATTATACCACGTCTATTAGGCATATTATACCATGTCTATTAGGCATATTATACCATGTCTGGTAGCCATACTATACCATGTCTGGTAGGCATATTATACCACGTCTATTAGGCATATTACACCATGTCTGGTAGGCATATTACACCATGTCTGGTAGCCATATTATACCATGTCTGGTAGGCATATTATACCACGTCTATTAGGCATATTATACCATGTCTGGTAGGTATATTATACCAAGTCTATTAGGCATATTATACCACGTCTATTAGGCATATTATACCACGTCTATTAGGCATATTATACCATGTCTGGTAGGTATATTATACCATATCTGGTAGGCATATTATACCACGTCTAGTAGGCATATTATACCACGTCTAGTAGCCATATTATACCACGTCTATTAGGCATATTATACCATGTCTAGTAGGCATATTATACCATGTCTGGTAGGCATATTATACCACGTCTATTAGGCATATTATACCATGTCTGGTAGCCATACTATACCATGTCTGGTAGGCATATTATACCATGTCTGGTAGCCATATTATACCATGTCTAGTAGGCATATTATACCATGTCTATTAGGCATATTATACCATGTCTATTAGGCATATTATACCATGTCTATTAGGCATATTATACCATGTCTATTAGGCATATTATACCATGTCTATTAGGCATATTATACCATGTCTATTAGGCATATTATACCACGTCTATTAGGCATATTATACCACGTCTATTAGGCATATTATATCACGTCTATTAGGCATATTATACCATTTCTGGTAGGCATATTATACCATGTCTAGTAGGTATATTATACCATGTCTAGTAGGCATATTATACCATATCTAGTAGGTATATTATACCATATCTGGTAGGCATATTATACCACGTCTATTAGGCATATTATACCATGTCTATTAGGCATATTATACCACGTCTATTAGGCATATTATATCACGTCTATTAGGCATATTATACCACGTCTAGTAGGCATATTATACCATGTCTATTAGGCATGTTATACCATGTCTAGTAGGCATATTATATCACGTCTATTAGGCATATTATACCATGTCTGGTAGCCATACTATACCATGTCTGGTAGGCATATTATACCATGTCTGGTAGCCATACTATACCATGTCTAGTAGGCATATTATACCATGTCTAGTAGGCATATTATACCATGTCTATTAGGCATGTTATACCAGGTCTAGTAGGCATATTATACCATGTCTATTAGGCATATTATACCATGTCTAGTAGGCATATTATACCAGGTCTATTAGGCATATTATACCACGTCTATTAGGCATATTATACCATGTCTGGTAGCCATACTATACCATGTCTGGTAGGCATATTATACCATGTCTAGTAGGCATATTATACCATGTCTGGTAGGCATATTATACCATGTCTGGTAGGCATATTATACCACGTCTATTAGGCATATTATACCACGTCTATTAGGCATATTATATCACGTCTATTAGGCATATTATACCATTTCTGGTAGGCATATTATACCACGTCTATTAGGCATATTATACCATGTCTATTAGGCATATTATACCACGTCTATTAGGCATATTATACCATGTCTATTAGGCATGTTATACCATGTCTAGTAGGCATATTATATCACGTCTATTAGGCATATTATACCATGTCTGGTAGCCATACTATACCATGTCTGGTAGGCATATTATACCATGTCTGGTAGCCATACTATACCATGTCTGGTAGGCATATTATACCACGTCTATTAGGCATATTATACCATGTCTGGTAGGTATATTATACCATATCTAGTAGGCATATTATACCACGTCTAGTAGCCATATTATACCACGTCTATTAGGCATATTATACCATGTCTAGTAGGCATATTATACCATGTCTGGTAGGCATATTATACCATGTCTGGTAGGCATATTATACCACGTCTATTAGGCATATTATACCATGTCTGGTAGCCATACTATACCATGTCTGGTAGGCATATTATACCATGTCTGGTAGCCATATTATACCATGTCTATTGGGCATATTACTCCATGTCTATTAGGCATATTATACCATGTCTATTAGGCATATTATACCATGTCTGGTAGCCATACTATACCATGTCTGGTAGCCATATTATACCATGTCTGGTAGCCATACTATACCATGTCTGGTAGGCATATTATACCACGTCTATTAGGCATAATATACCATGTCTGGTAGGTATATTATACCATATCTAGTAGGCATATTATACCACGTCTAGTAGCCATATTATACCACGTCTATTAGGCATATTATACCATGTCTAGTAGGCATATTATACCATGTCTGGTAGGCATATTATACCATGTCTGGTAGGCATATTATACCACGTCTATTAGGCATATTATACCAAGTCTAGTAGGTATATTATACCATGTCTGGTAGGCATATTATACCATGTCTATTGGGCATATTATACCATGTCTATTAGGCATATTATACCACGTCTATTAGGCATATTATACCATGTCTGGTAGGCATATTATACCATATCTGGTAGGCATATTATACCATGTCTAGTAGGCATATTATACCATGTCTGGTAGGCATATTATACCATGTCTAGTAGGCATATTATACCATGTCTGGTAGGCATATTATACCACGTCTATTAGGCATATTATACCACGTCTATTAGGCATATTATACCATGTCTGGTAGCCATACTATACCATGTCTGGTAGCCATATTATACCATATCTGGTAGGCATATTATACCATGTCTAGTAGGCATATTATACCATGTCTGGTAGGCATATTATACCATGTCTAGTAGGCATATTATACCATGTCTGGTAGGCATATTATACCACGTCTATTAGGCATATTATACCACGTCTATTAGGCATATTATACCATGTCTGGTAGCCATACTATACCATGTCTGGTAGGCATATTATACCATGTCTAGTAGGCATATTATACCATGTCTGGTAGGCATATTATACCATGTCTGGTAGGCATATTATACCACGTCTATTAGGCATATTATACCACGTCTATTAGGCATATTATACCACGTCTAGTAGGCATATTATACCATGTCTGGTAGGCATATTATACCACGTCTATTAGGCATATTATACCATGTCTGGTAGCCATACTATACCATGTCTGGTAGCCATATTATACCATATCTGGTAGGCATATTATACCATGTCTAGTAGGCATATTATACCATGTCTGGTAGGCATATTATACCATGTCTAGTAGGCATATTATACCATGTCTGGTAGGCATATTATACCACGTCTATTAGGCATATTATACCATGTCTGGTAGCCATACTATACCATGTCTGGTAGCCATATTATACCATATCTGGTAGGCATATTATACCATGTCTAGTAGGCATATTATACCATGTCTGGTAGGCATATTATACCATGTCTGGTAGGCATATTATACCATGTCTAGTAGGCATATTATACCATGTCTAGTAGGCATATTATACCACGTCTATTAGGCATATTATACCACGTCTATTAGGCATACTATACCATGTCTGGTAGGCATACTATACCATGTCTGGTAGCCATACTATACCATGTCTGGTAGCCATATTATACCATATCTGGTAGGCATATTATACCATGTCTATTAGGCATATTATACCACGTCTATTAGGCATATTATACCATGTCTGGTAGCCATATTATACCATATCTGGTAGGCATATTATACCATGTCTAGTAGGCATATTATACCATGTCTGGTAGGCATATTATACCATGTCTGGTAGGCATATTATACCATGTCTAGTAGGCATATTATACCATGTCTAGTAGGCATATTATACCACGTCTATTAGGCATATTATACCACGTCTATTAGGCATATTATACCATGTCTGGTAGCCATACTATACCATATCTGGTAGGCATATTATACCATGTCTAGTAGGCATATTATACCATGTCTGGTAGGCATATTATACCATGTCTAGTAGGCATATTATACCATGTCTAGTAGGCATATTATACCACGTCTATTAGGCATATTATACCACGTCTATTAGGCATATTATACCACGTCTATTAGGCATATTATACCAGGTCTAGTAGGCATATTATACCATGTCTGGTAGCCATACTATACCATGTCTGGTAGCCATATTATACCATATCTGGTAGGCATATTATACCATGTCTAGTAGGCATATTATACCATGTCTATTAGGCATATTATACCATATCTGGTAGGCATATTATACCATGTCTATTAGGCATATTATACCATGTCTGGTAGGCATATTATACCATGTCTGGTAGCCATACTATACCATGTCTGGTAGGCATATTATACCATGTCTAGTAGGCATATTATACCACGTCTAGTAGGCATATTATACCAAGTCTAGTAGGCATATTATACCATATCTGGTAGGCATATTATACCAAGTCTAGTAGGCATATTATACCATGTCTAGTAGGCATATTATACCATGTCTAGTAGGCATATTATACCACGTCTAGTAGGCATATTATACCAAGTCTAGTAGGCATATTATACCATATCTGGTAGGCATATTATACCAAGTCTAGTAGGCATATTATACCATGTCTAGTAGGCATATTATACCACGTCTGGTCGGCATATTATACCATGTCTATTAGGCATATTATACCATGTCTATTAGGCATATTATACCATATCTGGTAGGCATATTATACCATATCTGGTAGGCATATTATACCAAGTCTAGTAGGCATATTATACTATGTATAGTAGGCATATTATACCAGGTCTAATAGGCATATTATACCATATCTGGTAGGCATATTATACCATATCTGGTAGGCATATTATACCAAGTCTAGTAGGCATATTATACCAAGTCTAGTAGGCATATTATACCATGTCTAGTAGGCATATTATACCATGTCTGGTAGGCATACTATACCATGTCTATTAGGCATATTATACCATGTCTATTAGGCATATTATACCACGTCTAGTAGGCATATTATACCATATCTGGTAGGCATATTATACCAAGTCTAGTAGGCATATTATACCATGTCTAGTAGGCATATTATACCATATCTGGTAGGCATATTATACCAAGTCTAGTAGGCATATTATACCATGTCTAGTAGGCATATTATACCATGTCTAGTAGGCATATTATACCATGTCTATTAGGCATATTATACCATGTCTATTAGGCATATTATACCATATCTGGTAGGCATATTATACCAAGTCTAGTAGGCATATTATACCATGTCTAGTAGGCATATTATACCATATCTGGTAGGCATATTATACCAAGTCTAGTAGGCATATTATACCATGTCTGGTAGGCATATTATACCATATCTAGTAGGCATATTATACCATGTCTATTAGGCATATTATACCATGTCTAGTAGGCATATTACACCATGTATAGTAGGCATATTATACCAGGTCTAGTAGGCATATTATACCATGTCTATTAGGCATATTATACCATATCTGGTAGGCATATTATACCATATCTGGTAGGCATATTATACCAAGTCTAGTAGGCATATTATACCAAGTCTAGTAGGCATATTATACCATGTCTAGTAGGCATATTATACCATGTCTAGTAGGCATATTACACCATGTATAGTAGGCATATTATACCAGGTCTAGTAGGCATATTATACCATGTCTATTAGGCATATTATACCATATCTGGTAGGCATATTATACCATATCTGGTAGGCATATTATACCAAGTCTAGTAGGCATATTATACTATGTATAGTAGGCATATTATACCAGGTCTAATAGGCATATTATACCATATCTGGTAGGCATATTATACCATATCTGGTAGGCATATTATACCAAGTCTAGTAGGCATATTATACCATATCTGGTAGGCATATTATACCATGTCTAGTAGGCATATTATACCATATCTGGTAGGCATATTATACCAAGTCTAGTAGGCATATTATACCATGTCTAGTAGGCATATTATACTATGTATAGTAGGCATATTATACCAGGTCTAATAGGCATATTATACCATATCTGGTAGGCATATTATACCATATCTGGTAGGCATATTATACCAAGTCTAGTAGGCATATTATACCATATCTGGTAGGCATATTATACCATATCTGGTAGGCATATTATACCAAGTCTAGTAGGCATATTATACCATATCTGGTAGGCATATTATACCAAGTCTAGTAGGCATATTATACCATGTCTAGTAGGCATATTATACCATGTCTAGTAGGCATATTATACCATGTCTAGTAGGCATATTATACCATGTATAGTAGGCATATTATACCATTTCTGTTAAGCACACTACACTATATCTGGAATGAGCTTTGAAATACACTACCACTTGAAAACAGTGTGCCAAAGCAGAACTTTAATGGAATGTTCAGTTGCAACTCCCAAGGCACAATAGTTATAGCCTGGGTGTATACTGAATGTGACAAAACGTAATGTAGGCTAAATGTTGCCTTGGATGAGGTCAGTTAAGTTCAGGTCATTGTTACACACAGGTTATGCTGTTTCCGTCGTCATCCAAACGACAGCGTTAACTGGTGGCGGAGGTCTAGTCTGTATATCTACCGATATGTCTAAGTCTGTAAATGGCAGTGGTTGGCAGAAAGGACCAATCATGGCAGCTGTGAGATTTCACTTGAGAGGTGTCATACCAGTCGTAAGAGGAGTTGTCAGCCAACACTGGTCACAACTGGATAACCAGGCCATGGAGTGTGCCATGTGCAGTGCTCCATTCAAATCTCTGGTGAGTAAAGCAGCATTCAAGTACCTATGAACATCTACCATGTGTGTACATCTACCATGTGTGTACATCTACCATGTGTGTACATCTACCATATGTGTACATCTACCATATGTGAACATCTACCATATGTGTACATCTACCATGTGTGTACATCTACCATGTGTGTACATCTACCATGTGTGTACATCTACCATATGTGTACATCAAAAAACCCAAACCATTGGTGAACAGCGCAGACAGGCAATCAATTCAGTGAGCTGCCTTGGTCCTGTGCCCTCTGGTTTATTATTCAATTGTAATGTTATGTTGTTTGTGTCATTAATGTTACATAATATATCTTAATTTGTTACAGATAACTTTTTATGGGAAGAATGAGTGCCCATCAATCGCCTGGAAAAAGATTTATCATGGGTATGCCATGTCTCCATATTATTCCAACGACTCTTACATGTATTTCAAAGAACCAACAAGCCCCATCTGTGTGGATAAAGAGCCAAATAGAGCTCATCAGAGAATTGAATTTGGCCTATCTGCAGAATATGGTTTCGTGAAATTATATGCAGGGCCACCATTTTCAACACCTCATGAGTCTAGCAATTCAATTTTAGTTGAATGTGTTGTCTGTGGAAAGCGCCATGAGTAGTTTACTGGTATTTGGTTGGTTGTGAGTAGTTCACTAGTATTTGATTGGTTGTGAGTAGTTTAGTAGTATTTGATTGGTTGTGAGTAGTTTAGTAGTATTTGATTGGTTGTGAGTAGTTTACTAGTATTTGATTGGTTGTGAGTAGTTTAGTAGTATTTGATTGGTTGTGAGTAGTTTAGTAGTATTTGATTGGTTGTGAATAGTTTAGTAGTATTTGATTGGTTGGGAGTAGTTTAGTAGTATTTTATTGGTTGTGAGTAGTTTAGTAGCATTTGATTGGTTGTGAGTAGTTTAGTAGTATTTGATTGGTTGTGAGTAGTTTACTAGTATTTGATTGGTTGTGAGTAGTTTAGTAGTATTTGATTGGTTGTGAGTAGTTTACTAGTATTTGATTGGTTGTGAGTAGTTTAGTAGTATTTGATTGGTTGTGAGTAGTTTACTAGTATTTGATTGGTTGTGAGTAGTTGACTAGTATTTGATTGGTTGTGAGTAGTTTAGTAGTATTTGATTGGTTGTGAGTAGTTCACTAGCATTTGATTGGTTGTGAGTAGTTTAGTAGTATTTTATTGGTTGTGAGTAGTTTACTAGTATTTGATGGGTTATGAAACTTTTTGTTTCCTTGCGGAACTTAATTTTTCATCAACATGTCAAGAAAACTTTTTATTCTACATGATGCAGTAACATTTCATTTATAATGGCTGCGTCATCTAAATAAATATACTTCATGTTGCTGCTATTTATTGAATAAATAAATTTATATAAAACAGCTGAATATTAGCTTGACAATAACTGACAAAAATATACATTATGTCATAAAACCACTTCTAGATACAAAAATATACAAATAAATATTTAAATGGGTACTTACTTCACGAGTATGTGTACTTACTCCACATGTCTGTGTACTTGTACTGGATTCCTCCAGAAAGGCTTTGGTAGTCAACGGGTGTAACATTTATGAACTGTATATTGGTGCCACACCGTGGCACTTTATTGCGCCTCTTGCTCTAAAATTACATGTATAAGTTAAAAGTTTGCCAACAACACTTCAATGTTAAGACATAAAGCAATATTAAAAGTACAATGGATTATACACATGAAATGACACAGATAAAAGTAATACAGGTACTTACATGTACATTAAAACATAGACACAGTTAGTTTACCCAACCACATGGTATGAAACACAGTACTCTACTGCTTAAAGCCAGCTTTCCCAGATACATGCTGGGCCAAGCACAGCTAGCCAGTTGGTCAGGCTATATAACCTGACACAGTACTTACTCCACGAGTATGTGTACTTACTCCACATGTGTGTGTACTTACTCCACATGTGTGTGTACTTACTCCACATGTGTGTGTACTTACTCCACGAGTATGTGTACTTACTCCACATGTGTGTGTGTACTTACTCCACGTGTATGTGTACTTACTCCACGTGTGTGTGTACTTACTCCACGTGTGTGTGTACTTACTCCACGTGTGTGTGTACTTACTCCACATGTATGCTATCTTATAACATACTTGCACAGAACATGAAACAAATGCATATTTACAGCAAAATATATTGACATTGTATTTCTGTATGTACAAGCATATAATATACATTGTACATTAACCTTCATTCATTCTATCATCCCATTAATACATGTATTTACACAGACTCACTACTAGGGGAGGATAACTACGACTCACTGCTAGGAGGGGATAACTACGACTCACTGCTAGGAGAAGATAACTATGACTCACTGCTAGGAGAGGATAACTACGACTCACTGCTAGGAGAGGATAACTACGACTCACTACTAGGAGAAGATAACTACGACTCACTGCCAGGAAAGGATAACTATGACTCGCTGCTAGGAGAGAATAACTATGACTCACTGCTAGGAGACATCTCTTGTTTATACCCAGACTTAGATGGGTGTGAAGAAGATGGTCAAACACTCGGAGGAGGAGGTAAATCAGATCACCATAAGCTAACAACTGTGGGTGGATGCCAGTAGTTGGTGCACCAAGCAACAAATTCAACATCAAATAATACAAATTTGTGAATTATAATATTGTGGTTGTAGTTTAGTTATAAAGATATGATAAAAACCAAAAAAGGGTCAGAGTTTACGACAACCAGGAGTGCGTACCAACTAGAAACTTTCTCACTGCCTGTAAGAACCCTAAGAGATGGGATCCGCACTGCTGGGTGAATTGACAGTGTGATAGAATACTGGAAGAGTTCGTAACAGGGTACTGGGATAACTACTGGGCTCGAAGACCAGTGAGTGTACTTCCTAAACCAGAAGAGAAGAAAGTTAGTAAAACCAAGAGAACATAATTTATCTACCTCCCTGAGATACGAGCCAGTAGATTATAAGATGTTTGTAATAACAGAAGATGTAGGTGATGAAGAGGCTTATATTAACTGTTTCTCTGACTTCTGGGAGTTGAGAACATTAGTTGGACAAGAGAAAGTTGAGAATGGAGACTGGATCAGTGAGTCAGCAGATTGGTGAATCAGTAGATTGGTGAGTCAGAGAATTGACGTCAGTTGATTGGTGAGTCGGTGAATCGGAGGGTCAGCCAATAACTATGTGGTGTATATGAACTAATGAATCAACCAAGCAAACGCAAACATTGAAAAGGAAAAGAAATAATAGAAAATACAGACTAAGCAAGTAAAAATCCGATCAACATTTTATACTGCACAAGACGCGACAAAATTTTCCAAATGCAAACTAATGCACCCTAATAAACTGCAGTGAAAATCATTGTATGATAGTAAAATGGTGAAGGGGTTGTATTTAGATTTAGTACTATAAAAGTCTATGATGCAAATGTAGCAGGGTTGCCTGCTCATATCCCTAGTATACTTAGAAAGGGGTGGTGCAAGGACTAACAGAGCAGTAGGGTGTTGGATTTTGGGATTATTAAAATACCTACATGCATGGCACTCAACCATGTTGTATAATATAGGGAGCCATAAGAATAAGCTCATATTATGTCCGCAGATGTTGTAGACAGTTAGAGATAATATACAATTTTAGTGAATTATGGATTGCACCTTAGCAACACTTGTCCCCTAATCTGAATTATGTTATACACACTATGCACATGTATGTTCTATTAAGAAATAAGCTCTTAGCATATCTTAGAAACGGTGTAAGACATACAAGTGATATATTTATAAAGTTGAAACAAAAACCAATGAACATGTCCCATATTATATTAATTGAAACTAAACTAAATACTGACACTGTTATTCGATTATCTTTATATGTTTACTAATGCTTATGGTAGACATAAGAAACAAGAAGTAATTTCATCCTGAGCAAACAACAAGAATAAAGTTGTCAATATACAGCCATTAAGTGATTGCAGCACAATTACATAACATATAGGTTGTTCGTATTTGTATATGCATGTAGACTCTAGAGCAGTGTTCGAAGTGTGGTTATACGGGAGTATACAGCGTGTGCCCACCTCAACCTTAGTGAGCACACAGGCGTGTACCCTCATGTGAGCACTAGCGGTGGAAATGTCAAGACTTCTTTCAATAGTAGTCGACCTAATCTGCTTTCATCCTCAGCCCATTAGTACATTGGCTAGTCAGCTAGTTGTTTTAGTAAAGGTATAGCACCCATACATATTATAGTAGCAATAAGACTTGATAACTCCACGCAGTAATAAGAGATGATAACTCCGTGTAGAAGAGGTGATTAACATAGCTGTTTGACTTGGTAATGTAATGACCAATGAATTGCTACTTTTTGTGGACTCATTCCAACAAGCAGTGTAAATAAATATTGTGATGGTACGCCAAGTCGTATCTTACATCTGACACTCGTTATTGTGTGCATACATGTATATATCTGCTTGTACTTTACTCTTATATTGTTGTATATGATTATATGATTATATCTAAGTCTTTTTAATGCCTTTTATACCCATGTACAGAGGCCCGACCTCTCAGAATCCATTGATATTCATTTTGTACATGAATTGGACCATTATAAGCAACTTTTGTAGAACCCGACCTATTTTGGGTCGGCCGTCGGGCTTCCGGCGGCCATCTTGTTGCGCAACTTCCGGACGACCACACGTCGTCTTTTCCTGACGTCACGTCGGCCGGAAGTCCTTATACTATATAAAGGGCACTGTTTTACTGTTCATTGTCTCAGTCTACACTTGGCTTTCAATAAAGACACATCTATACTTGATACAGAGACTTTCACTTCCTTTTGTCAGGTCATTCGCTTAGCGAACCGCCTACTAGGTCGGATCACTCTCTTTCATTGTATAGTCTGAAGGTCAGACTTGGGACCAGATGGGTCGTCTTTGGTAGTTCTTGGGCTACTGAGACCGCTCGATCTTTCATGTAATGCGAAGTCCTATTACCACTCATAGGCACTTCATTTCTGGGTCGATAGTCGTCCAAGGACGACCGCACCAAATCACAGAAACCATTACAATATTTGTAATAGTCTTGTACTTATATGTGAGAGAGTTGATGCCAATTCACAAGGTTGGTTGGAATGTCAGGTGTTTGTTTTGAATGTCATACCAGGGGCGTATTTTAAGGGGCGGCAGGGAGGCACTGCCGCCCCTGTTTTTAAAATAAAGTGGCCTAAAAACACTACTTTTGAAAATTTGACACTGCTTCTCTTAATATTTGCTTCATTTCCAGTTTGCGACCGAAGCGTTATCACTCTAGTTTTAACTCTATGGCGTTATCACTCTACTTATAACTCTATGGTGTTGCTGCGTAACAATAACCAGTAATCTTGGAATAATCACTACATTGCAAGTGGCACACAAAGAGGCCCATAAAACTGTGTACTCTGCTAATAGACTCTATGGTTATGCCAAAGTTAAAAACTTGCGGTCTTGTGAATGAATGAATAAATATTTTTATGGATAATTATTTATACCAAAGAAAAAATAATAAATGTGAAAGTAAAAGTAGTGAACAGTTGAATCAGGTGAATCAATTTGTAAGTCACTGCTATCAATGAGGTGGTTTCTTCCCTGTCACTGACTACGAGCAGATGCATGAAATTTAATTTCAATATTATTTTGGCTTCTTCCAAAAATGTTTATGAAATGATTTATTCTTTTAATATCATCAAAAGTGTTTGCATTTATTTTAGTTATTCATCCCAGCCATTGCCACTCCACTGACAGCTACTACTCTACTGCTACATTCACTACTAACAACTAAATATGTATTGTAAAGAAAAAATACTAATTTAAAAATAAAATAATATAATATAATAATAATTAAATATTTTAATTTTAAATTTATATATAATTAATATAATTATGCTATTAATATTATCTTAACTTTAATAGGCTACCACACTTTTCTTGCAAAAATATTTATTTTAAATACATTTTATTTTAAATAATAAATTTATAATGACAACAGTTGTTGATCAGCTACTAAACTTTGAAAATCTGAATTTAAAAAATACACTTGTGCCTATGGACTCTTTGTAAAAAGATACAATCATGCAGTATTGTAGTTATTATAAAATCCTACTAGCTAGTAATATTGTAATGGTTTCTGTGATTTGGTGCGGTCGTCCTTGGACGACTATCGACCCAGAAATGAAGTGCCTATGAGTGGTAATAGGACTTCGCATTACATGAAAGATCGAGCGGTCTCAGTAGCCCAAATACTACCAAAGACGACCCATCTGATCTCAAGTCCGACCTTCAGACTATACAGTGAAAGAGAGTAATTCAACCTAGTAGGCGGTTCGCAAAGCGAATGACCTAGTAAAAGGAAGAGAAAGTCTCTGTATCAAGTATAGATGTGTCTTTATTGAAAGCCAAGTGTAGACTGAGACAATGAACAGTAAAACAGTGCCCTTTATATAGTATAAGGACTTCCGGCCGACATGACGTCGGGAAAAGACGACGTGTGGTCGTCCGGAAGTTGCGCAACAAGATGGCCGCCGGAAGCCCGACGGCCGACCCAAAATAGGTCGGGTTCTACAAAAGTTGCTTATAATGGTCCAATTCATGTACAAAATGAATATCAATGGATTCTGAGAGGTCGGGCCTCTGTACATGGGTATAAAAGGCATAAAAAAGGACTTAGTAACATTCATGTGAATATGTACAACAACATATAGTAAGATACATGAATAAGGAATGAGCATAAACACATGGAGACATGTATATAGACGGTAATTAAGTACTTTGAACATGCAATGCAGTTAAGGGTAAGTATACGAGCACTAATTGTGAGAATGTTAGTGTCAGGTGAGTAGCGCTGTAACAACTACTAGGCACTTAGGGTGCGGCGGAGCTTCGTCCGGGAGTTGGGGTCGTATACAAATGTCCTGTACCATCACAATATTACTGTAACACTTTAACTCCTGTTGCAAGTAGTAGTAACTTTATTAAGCAGAAGTAGTATTGAGTACTTGTTGTAGTGATGCTAGAACTAACATGCTACTATGTCTAATCTTTGCACTTCAGAGAGTGAGATTTGAACATTTTCCGCTGCGCGTGTATTTTTGGGGAGTGCCCGCACCCCCCTCCCACCCAACTTTCTGCCTCCCCACTCAATTTTTCTAACCTACGCCCCTGCATACATTGAAAATAAGGAAATAGTGTTGTCTGTTACTACCATAGAACTATCCCTCTATGTTCTCTATGGTTACCACACGATACTATACTAACATAAAGTCAGCAAAAGTGCTACTGAAATTGTGCCAATTATATACATGTAGGCTATACATATTTATTATAGACGATGCCAACATCCTGTTCCTGTTAATGAAATAGCAATCAGTCTGTGAGGAACTATGATTATCATGAAATAAGCAAAAGATGATATTATGCTGAGGTGGAATTTATTTTATGCTACATAACATGTATTGCTGGTAAATTCCCGAAATTTGATACTATTGAGCAGTAAAATTGAAAAACCCCAAATAACTAGCATTGTGCCCTTTTACCAAAAGACGTCAGTAGGCCTACCTGAGAAACCAAGGAATAGCAAGCATTAGTACTCAGTGGGTGCTGTTGTTTTCATGAATGCTACAGTATAAAAATTATATAATGTACAATGTGCAACTTCAAGTCAACAAAACGAGTCGCTTCTAAAATTTTGGAAACAAGTCAAATCGAAGTCAAGTCAGTGCTGCCTCAAGTCAAGTCAGCTGTCATGCAAGTCAGAAATCCATTCAAAATTTTTATCCACCAAATTGACTTAGCAGAACCCAAGTCAAAGTCACAGGCCATTCATATGTCCAAGTCAAGTCACACTGATGTGCAAGTCAAAGTCAAGTCAGCAAGTTGGCAAGTTCAAGTCAAGTAGACTTGTGACTTGACATGGCAAGTCAAGTCAAATCTTTGACTTGGATCCAGCTCAGGAATGTGATACATAATGCATGGTACTAGGTCTAGGTATACACTTATTGTAAACCGAAAAAAATTTGATCTAAAAGAGAAAAAGGCAAACAACCATTAATATGCTGCATTTTTGGAGTATATTATGATGTACATGATCAGAGGAGAGATTAGTGGTAGAGTAATACGTGGTAGGATAGAATTTTTATAAAAATGGGACTAGCTGAAGGAGAGTAGAGAACTGGACCACTGATCTGTTTACTTATACCCAGAGATGCAACACCTCATTAAAATATTTTCACTGGAGTTGTTCCAAGCAAATCAAATATCACATTTTTATGTAATAGTGGCTGAGCATGTTGATGGCTGTGTGGTGGTAGAACTTTTGCTAAAATTTTTCTAACACAAACTCTCAGTCTAAGTTTTGCATGGATATGGAATGCAGGAGTTTGGAACGTAGGCTATAATATATTCCCCTTTACTAGCAAAGAAACTTGCTACAGGAAATGATAATACTAACACATTCACCGTTTACATAGAAAGTAACATGCCAGGTATTTCCCAGATGAGAATTACAGTTTAATTGGAGTGTGCAGGCCATACCTGTCAAGTCCCTTGATTTCACAGGAAGATTCCTAGTTTGTAAAGGCACCTCCAGGGCACTGCTAAACCTCCCCGTTTCCTCCTTTACAACTTTGTCCATGTATTTTTCTTAAATTTGAAGCTCAATTTTACACCAATCTTAATACAACTACATTTTTTTTACAATTCCTGCTGAAATTATTGAAAATAAATTGCAATTATTGTAAATATTATGTAATGTTGAACCAGCTGTGAAATTAGTGGGGTAAACTGATGCTTTAGCCAAATCATATTTTGTCAGGAGGGTATTTCCTCCTGAAAGGTGTGCTGATCTAAACATCCAAGTTTTCATTTCTGTTTACATGTACTTGGTAGGTATGACGAAGGCATGCTCTACTTCACGATGAATAGTCATTCAATAACCATGGACACTTTATTCAATTGAGTACTTGGAATTTTAAAGAGTTCCCAAGTAAGAGGGAAATCCCATCCCAATCTATAAATCTCCGAGAGACTAGAAGACTAGTGAAACCAAAGACCGTCTTCAAGTGAAGCAGATTGAATCTTCCTACAGCAGTGAGTACCAGTCACAGCATGCAGTCGTTACAGTATAATATCTACAGCAGTGAGTACTAGTAGTAGTATACAGTAGTTACAGTAAAATATCTACAGCAGTGAGTACTAGTAGTAGTATACAGTAGTTACAGTATAATATCTACAGCAGTAAGTACTAGTAGTAGTATACAGTAGTTACAGTATAATATCTACAGCAGTAAGTACTAGTAGTAGTATACAGTAGTTACAGTATAATATCTACAGCAGTAAGTACTAGTAGTAGTATACAGTAGTTACAGTATAATATCTACAGCAGTGGGTACTAGTAGTAGTATACAGTAGTTACAGTATAATATCTACAGCAGTGAGTACTAGTAGTAGTATACAGTAGTTACAGTATAATATCTACAGCAGTGAGTACTAGTAGTAGTATACAGTAGTTACAGTATAATATCTACAGCAGTGAGTACTAGTAGTAGTATACAGTAGTTACAGTATAATATCTACAGTAGTGAGTACTAGTAGTAGTATACAGTAGTTACAGTATAATATCTACAGCAGTGGGTACTAGTAGTAGTATACAGTAGTTACAGTATAATATCTACAGCAGTGAGTACTAGTAGTAAGTATACAGTAGTTACAGTATAATATCTACAGCAGTGAGTACTAGTAGTAGTATACAGTAGTTACAGTATAATATTTACAGCAGTGGGTACTAGTAGTAAGTATACAGTAGTTACAGTATAATATCTACAGCAGTGGGTACTAGTAGTAGTATACAGTAGTTACAGTAAAATATCTACAGCAGTGAGTACTAGTAGTAGTATACAGTGTAGAATTATGTATACTGTATATCATATACTGCCATTCTACAGCAGTGTGGTGGTGATTAGATCATTACAGTAGACATGTATATTGTAAAGTTCGGCTGTCTGTAACTCAACGCCCGAGACGATGCTAAGTACCAAGAGACAGGCAGGCTGAATCAGATGTACTTCTCTTTGTAGATGTGTTAATATGAATAGTTATGTGTAACCAGCCCTATACAGGCTCGGGGCAAAGCAATTTAATACTCCTAAAAATCAAAACCAAACAGGCTAATCACGGAAAAAAGTACAATAAGCTTCATAACGCTTTACGGACTCACCTAAATGCCCACTTGACTTGACTATATAGACTATATCTTTACCATCATTTAATAATAAACATGTTTAACTGCATGCGTATTTTATTCAGTTAACACTATGCTATGCTAAAAGGTTGGGCTGGACAGTGGACACCCTCCAGTGTACTTGATATGCTGTTTATTTACAATGTAACACTGTATTACATTTACTAACTACTTGTAATGTACAACACCACAATATGACCAGTCTAGACCAGCATATCAATATTACTACATACATGTACCTATGTACGTACATATGTATATAGACTATATCTTTACCATCTTTTAATAATAGATATGTTTAACTGCACGTCTGCATTGTTTGTATTGGAATGTCTACTAAAAGAGAAGAAAATGTAAATGTTTTCGAAAACGTAAAGTTTTCAGAGTTTTCTCTCACTTAACTGGCATTTTGACTCGACTTGACTTCAGACATGAACTGCGTGATGAATTAACTTGACTTGAGGCAGCACAGACCTGACTTCGACTTGACTCCAACATTTTAGAATTGATTTGACTTATTAGACTTTCTCTCCGACTTGGACCCGGCATTGGTAATGTTGTCAATAAGGTAGTGGTTTAGGAAGTTGACTGTACTTTTATATAATATTCTTGCTGCTAAATATCTTTGCTACAGTAAACTATGAAATGCTGTAATATGTGCATAATTTTTATGACATAAAGAGGAAGAAGAGGTATAATAGCAAAAACAAGGAACTAAAGTGTACAAAATAATAAACATATCCAGAATTCACTTACATGTTACCATTTCAGTTGCTGTTTTTGCACAAAAGTTCCTAGAAAGGTTGCCAAGAGACACCTGCACTGCGTCATTTCTTATGTGCACAAGGGAAATGTTTGTATAGATTAGTGATAATATACACACAGTATATAACTATGTATTCTATTGACAGAATTCCACTAGCTCACATATCACCAAACATGGAGGAAAAGAGGGAGAACAGGTACATCAACATAGGCATACTAACTTACATCAGCTACTTGTGTATGGCTGTGGTGACATATCTACTTATAGACAGTCATATGCGTTTAAGTTGGATGGAAACTAACCACTCGCATACTTTAGAAAAGCTGGACCTGTTGGAGAGGAGATGTCAACCCCCTAGGAGCTTATTTTCGGCTCAGGTAAACAGTTTAGTTTTAGTAGTCATTGGATCTATTTTATTTTCAATTGATGTTTCATACATCTGCACATCATGTACATTGCAGAATATACTAATTGATATACGAGTACTATTATGATAATATTTTATTATATTAACAGGGAAAATTTACCATGGCATTCCAGAAATGTGGAGGTTGTCTTTTCTGAGCAAAACAAATTTGTGTGAGGAGACAACTGCCTATAATGACTTTATGTTAAAGCTGGTTACCTCTATTTTAACAAATCTTATCTAACAAAACCCATCCTCTTTTCAACAGAAGTGTTTTTAATACTTCCTCTAGATCTAGACCATCCAGCACACAAGAAAAGTTTAAACCCCCCAAGATGCCATACTAAGTTAAGAATTTTTCACATCTTTACATAATTTTACAGCGTTATACCTGTAATCACAACACCTGTTACAGTGAACAACTAGACTTCTATGTAGAAACGTTGAAACATTACAATTATATTATACTATTATAATATAATATAATATAATAATATAATATAATATAATAGTATAATATAATTGTAATAGAAGTCTAGTTGTTCACTGTAACAGGTGTTGTGATTACAGGTATAACGCTGTAAAATTATTAGTCAGCACCATTTCTCCCTGTCAAACAATTTGTCTTCGATTTTAAAGGTTTACTACCCCACCAGAAGATTGATATTTCATTTCTAGTCAGCTGTTGATCTCCTGAAACACAATTTTAGATATCTTAGACGCCATGTTATAGTTGTCACACTAATGTAGTCATATGTACAAATAGTAGTGTAGTGAAAGCAATCCACATTTACCCTTTCTGCTGCTTACAGGGAGTACCTTGGAGTTATCCACATAGAAATAGAAACATGATAAATAGTGAAAAGCTGGGAACTCCTAGAAATGGTGGGTTTAGTTGTCTTAGATATATAGATATTGAACTATTCAACCCATCCATGTTTCTACTAAGATACTTCAGAAAGAGCTCTACTGTAGTGAGCCTAAAATAGTTTCACGATAAACTCACAGTACGCTAGGGTTACATGTACATGTATTTGGTGTTGTACAGCACATGACCTGTTGTCTAATATGCATGCAGGGAGTCTCAGCGAAGTCGTCTACACCAGATGGGGAAAAGCAGGTTGTGGTGAAACCACACATTACACCATCCCTGGTAAGCATGTTATACCAGGTCTAATAGGCATATTATACCATGTCTAGTAGGCATATTATACCATGTCTAGTAGGCATATTATACCATATCTGGTAGGCATATTATACCATGTCTAGTAGGCATATTATACCATGTCTAGTAGGCATATTATACCATGTCTGGTAGGCATATTATACCACGTCTAGTAGGCATATTATACCATGTCTAGTAGGCATATTATACCATTTCTGGTAGGCATATTATACCATGTCTAGTAGGCATATTATACCATGTCTAGTAGGCATATTATACCACGTCTAGTAGGCATATTATACCATGTCTAGTAGGCATATTATACCATTTCTGGTAGGCATATTATACCACGTCTAGTAGGCATATTATACCATGTCTAGTAGGCATATTATACCATGTCTAGTAGGCATATTATACCATGTCTAGTAGGCATATTATACCACGTCTAGTAGGCATATTATACCATGTCTAGTAGGCATATTATACCATTTCTGTTAAGCACACTACACTATATCTGGAATGAGCTTTGAAATACACTACCACTTGAAAACAGTGTGCCAAAGCAGAAGTTAAATAGAATGTTCAGTTGCAACTCCCAAGGCACAATAGTTATAGCCTGGGTGTATACTGAATGTGACAAAACGTAATGTAGGCTAGATCTTGCATTGCAAGAGGTCAGTTAAGTTCAGGTCATGGTTACACTCAGGTTATGCTGTTTCCGTCGTCATCCAAGAAACATACTTAATTGGTGGCGGAGGTCTAGTCTGTATATCTACCAATATGTCTAAGTCTGTGAATGGCAGTGGTTGGCAGAAAGGACCAATCATGGCAGCTGTGAGATTTCACTTGAGAGGTGTCATACCAGTTGTAAGAGGAGTTGCCAGCCAACACTGGTCACAACTGGATAACCAGGCCATGGAGTGTGCCATGTGCAGTGCTCCATTCAAATCTCTGGTGAGTAAAGCAGCATTCAAGTACCTATGAACATCTACCCTGCGTGTACATCAAAAAACCCAAACCATTGATGAACAGCACAGACAGGCAATCAATTCAGTGAGCTACCTTAGTCCTGTGCCCTCTGGTTTATTATTCAATTGTAATGTTATGTTGTTTGTGTTATTGATGTTACATAATATATCTTAATTTGTTACAGGTGACTTTTTATGGAAAGAATGAGTGCCCATCAATCGCCTGGAAAAAGCTTTATCATGGGTATGCCATGTCGACATATTCCACTGGCTCTCATTTCAAAGTACCAACAAGCCCCATCTGTGTAGATAAAGAGCCAAATAAGGCTCATCAGAGAATTGAATTTGGCAAATCTGCAGAATATGGTTTCGTGAAATTACATGCAGAGCCACCATTTTCAAGACCTCATGAGTCTAGCAATTCAATTTTAGTTGAATGTGTTGTCTGTGGAAAGCTCTATGAGTAGTTTACTAGCTTTTGATTGGTTGTGAAACTTTTTGTTTCCTTGCGAAACTTAATTTGTCATTAAAACGCCAAGAAAATTTTTTATTGTACATGATGCAGTAACATTGCATTTATAATGGTTGTATCACTTAAATATATATACTTCATGTTGCAGCAATTCAATGAATAAATAAATGCATATAAAAGAGCTGGATATTAGCTTGACAATAACTGACCAAAATATACACTTGTGGTTACAAAAATATACAAATAAACATTTAAACGTCAGTACCTATTGCTAGCGCCCCCCACAGGCCTGTTACTACAAGGTGCACAGGCTTGCTGATCTGAGATTAGAGTCATTCCCGGTCACATTTGAAATAATTAAAAGTGAGCACCCTATAGAGTCCATTTCGGAATTCGGCTCCAATCATGTTGATGAGAAAATTCACCATCGTATTAAGTATTCTAAATATCAAACCAACTTTTATAACAGCTCTCAATGACTTGACTTCCTCCATGTTGTCATTGGTGTGTATAACTAGTATCAGTACCACTGTTGGGAAATAATAGATAAGGAACCACATAGAGGTTAGCAGAATCTTCAATGAGTTGTCAGAAAGGCTCTTTGGATGATTAGCATCCACCGATGCTCCTTCTCTTCCGCTAGAATGAAAGCATTTTAGAACAGTAACTGCTAGAGTCATTACGATGATGTATGGTACCCCGTGAACCAAAAACGGCAAAACTCTATACTGAAACCAGATCATATTATCATTGTCCATGGCACATAAAGTTCCCAAGGAATTATCATAACCATCTTCACAATCCCGCTGAGCATGTAGAATTTGTATAGCTCCAGGAATAGGGGTGAGAGCAGAGAGAACAACCAACACGACTCCATACACGATACTCTTGCGGTTCGAAAATATTTGACAGAGTAAATTTGGCCGACTTGACTCTGCTAGTCCAAATATAAGTAAAGGGACTAGAGTCCAGTTACTAAAGCTTAACGATGTCGTAGTCAACCAATTGAGTAAAACAGTGTTATAACTCCGTGTTATACTATAGGCAATCAAACAGGCAAGGTGCACCATGTTTGATATCGATATGGTGATAAATGACATGCAGGGAAACTTCTGCACACTACTACGAAGAGTGATCCGCAGAGCAGCCACGTTTAGCAGACACATGATGCAGCCAATAACTTCCAGAACGAGTAAATAGATGTCAAAATTCTTATCGTATGGATCAGCTTGACGAGCAACGTCTACAGAAGATTTTTTTGAGAGTATTTCTCCAAGCTTTACACCATTTTCAGCAGGGGAGGCAAAAAGTTCATTCTTGTTATCGTACCAGATATACGCAATCTACGAAACAGCAACAAAAATTTCTCAAGTCATGAACAAGAATGAGGCTTTACCTAAGAACATTAAAACCACAGCTCTCCTACAACTATTTACATTAACTCCAGCTATTGACTCACTGAGTTGGAGTTGTTGTCCGACCGTCTACTTAGCTCATTCAAGTTTAAATATTACATACTAGCCTACATGTACATGTAATTTCATGACAATAATTATGACATTTGAGGTTTCCTTCATCAAATAACTGATAGCACAACTCCAAAGCTGCCAAACAATAATAACACATATAAGTAGTTAGTCCTTCAACATGCCTTTGATACAACCGGAAGTTTAAATAAAGACGGAACAGCTAACTCCTCAGACATGCTCGAGACTAAATGTAGAGCTAGATTTATGTGTTGCACTAATGGATAATTTGACGGTATTTTTCTACAACACTCACTGTGAACATGTGCGTCTTCAGGTCTTCTGGTTGTAGCTCAGTGTCAGCCATGGATGATCTACAGGTGAACTTACTCAAATGAAGTCATAAGTAGCAACAGCCAAGGCTACAGCTGCAGGTACTATGCAGGTAGGGACTCCAGGCCGCTGGGTTAATAACAGCATTAAATTGCACAACACCTTAGCTTGGCAGATTTACACTGTGAAGTTTAGTGTATAAGTCAGACTAAGTTTATTGCAAACAATAAATGGAATGGCGGAGCAATCCAGAAGATTCTATTAGTGATACAACTCTAGCCATAAACTACAGTACATACGGCCATAAACTACAGTACATACGGCTATAAACTACAGTACATACGACCATAAACTACAGTACATACCTGCACAAGCAATAAAGTATTACAATTTATTGCTCTGTATATTATACTGTGCATACCAGCAGGCACAGACTAGAAAATGTACTACTAAGTACTAATAGTAGATTTGTATGCTTATAAAGGGCTTGAATCTACTCTTACACTCATACCAAATTCATGATTGTATAATTACGTAAGTGTTTGATTGCATCTGCGATCTATTTTACAAGTTTCTATGAGACAAATGTACAAAACACTCATCACTCTAGAAGATAAATATGCAAACAGTGGGAAAGGTTTCAAAAGGAGTTGTCTGTTCACTAAACTTATTCCATGCATATATAGTAAAGCAGCAGGATTCTGGGACATCAGGGAATGCCAATGTAAAAATTCTGAGGCTTGACTGTAATTGAGAACATGACTCCAAAACACACATTTAAGTCAAATTACTAATGACTGATAGCACTAATAGTATAAAATATGTCTGGTTTTAACTATCTAAATATGTGGGTAGAATAACATTTACTCACTAGGTAATATTCTACACTACATCTAAACTTGGTGTTAACATCAATTATATTAGCCATATTATTAATCTGTAAGTACATTTTATATACATTTTATGAACATTCTTTCCATATACAATGTACATTTCATCATTCTGTCACTAAATATCACTTGTTTTAAATTATTCAAAGTATGAGCTGTTGTATTAAACTTTTTATTTGTTCTATTCATGAATGCTACAGTAAGTAGAATTGCTTCAACTATAGGCTATACATTTTATGATGAACAATTTTTAGTTAATTTGTATTCGAAATTACCGTTTTGAAATTTATTCACAGGTTATGACCTCTAAGTGCTACAATAAACTATCATACGCATACAAAACAGTTCGTAATAATAACCGATACAACCGGCCATCAGGTAGAGCATTCGCCAAAAATAAAATGAATGCCATCGGGTTGCTGTAACTAGTAATGCCATTCCAAAAAGGAATGTGTCAGAAAAGCTGAATGCTTCTATAATGGTAGAGCGAATGACTAGCAGTACATGTAAAATGCTCTTAAAACTTAAAAGTAATTGAAACAATCCCTTTTGGACAAACAGGGATTCACACATAAACGACAGTGTATTTAATGAAGGGACGTAAAACTCCATGAGACTCCTAAATCTTCGCTCTAGTGACATACATACAAAAACGTCTTGCACCAGTGACGGAATCCAAAATGAGCTCGATCAATTGATGGCCAATTCCATTATACAATCAAAGGTGAAAAAGAACAAAGAGCATAGGTACTATACAATAGTGGCCAACGAAACCAGAGGTATTTCCAATAGAGAGCAAGCTGCCATCTGCTTGAGGCATGTAGGTGATGACTTGGTACCTCACGGAGATTTCATTGGTCTGCATGATTTGGTACAGGGGACAATAGATTCTATTGCTTCAATAAATATCGATATCAGTACCCACTAGATTTAAAGGTGACATTTATTCGGGAGTAATAACGGAACTGCCGCGACGAAAGGGCCATTAAATAGAGTTGCTAAGCAAATATCTAGCGAAAATAGTCTAAAAATTAGCACAAGGGCCAAGCCAAGCTTCTGTGAGCCCCGTCTAGATGGGAAACAGCACAGCATTAACTTTGGAGAGTCTGAGCTACACAACTTCCCAAATGAATGTCGGGAGTTTGAACGCAAATCACTGAGTGGATGTGAATACGCTGTAACATTCATTGTTGACCAAACGAGACATCTGGACATTTCCAATCAAAAAGAATAGAGTACTGCGTTCAAGAAGTTCACTGAATGGAAAGTATTGGCTGAGAACTGGACATATCTGATCTATAATGTTGACCTAATAATCAGTTCAAGGAATTTTAGCGGCCAAAGCAATGCTACTGCAACCTACATGTATATCAGATACCGTGTCCAACCACTCCATATGAAGCATGGTTCCACACAAAACCCTCTGTTGGTCGTTTCAGAAGGTTTGGATGTGCTGCCTATGTCCATGTTCCCCACGATGAGCGCAGAAAAATAGAGTTAAAACGGTGCAGTAGAAAAGGGACACAGGTTGCATGCCATTGATTCGCGAAAGCTGATCTATGGTATAGGTGTCAAGTTTGATGAGAAAATAATATTGGCTTTCATCATTTTCTTGGCTTACTATTTAGCAATATTATTAACTACATTATTGCCTACACACTAAATACTGCACTAATCTCACTGCTAAGCTAAAGGAATTTATAAACTAAGAAATTCTAATCAATTATTGACAGAATCATAGAAGCCTTTTCTAAGTCTAAGTCCAGACTCTAGAACAACAATCTGAAAGAAAAAAGACCGGGAATTTAAAAATTAATGCAGATCTTCGTGAAAAATCAATACTTTTGAAAAACATCTAAAGGCTTTGGAATTGCATACTGCCTTCTTTGGTTCCAAGGGTAACCAGCTCAGCTGAAATTAAACGCAGAAGAGCTCACTCATAATAAAGAAACCAGTGTTAGGACTTCCACGATCAAAGAGAGATGGCAAGATGTGCGCTCGCCAAAAAGTGGAACCTACATGTACTATCACCATTCACCAACTCTCGGTTGCCGCCCCTGTGCACCAAGAGAATTCTCACCACAGTAATTTTACCAAAAGTCTATCACTACTCATACATGTGGGACCCAGATGCAACACTATCTATGCACAAAAAACCAAAAGAGCCCTTGGGAGCACATTTAAGTTCTCCGACGGAAGCTCTACACAATGTTGCAAATATTCCAGACCTAACAACAAAAAACATTAGTGACATCCTCACTTTATGCAGACACAAACAGTAAATGCAGATCTGAAAACAGAACACTTCAAAAGGTGCAAAATTACCCGTCTTATCAAACAGGAAACAATGAGACGTTGGAAGACTCAGCTGAAGAATGGTGCATGTGTCACTGGACCACTCGGACATCTAGATGGAGAACACTTGTTCAAATATCCTACACCTTTCTACGACAGGACAAACACCAGGATCCTTTGCAGCCTTCTCACTGGTCACTGCACCTTGCAAGCCCACCTCTTCCTTCTTGGACAAATTTTCACACTGACTTGCTCATGTCTAGAGGGTGATGACATCATTACCTCTACAGAATTATGTCAATTATGCAAGAATCTCAAAGCTCGGATGCCACCTAACCTGATAAATTAAGTACGTACATCTCAGCCGCAGACTTTTAACATAGACATGGTCAGTTCTTAAACTTGACTAATGGTATTGTCGCTGATGAGGAGCGACGTGAAAAGGAGATATGGCCCGAAGTCAGTATCCTGAATTAACTGCCCAAGACATGACAACCACTACAACAGATACAATAGCCATGACAATCATAGAACTGTAATTTACATAAACTGTACATTACATATGTCATACTCTTGCCATATTATTTAGAACACGGCTTACTAGGAAGTTGTCTATTCAATATGTGTTAATCTCAATAAAAGAGTCTGGTGTACACAAAGAAATAATATTTTTCTGTTAAAAGACATTTATTCTCACATTACTGTTATTTCACAGCCAATAGAGGTACAAAAATAAAGATTACTACTACAACTACTACTACTACTGCCTGTAATGGCTAGCCATGGAGAGAAGGCAACTTTTAAATACAATTACCAAAATTATGCCTGAACGTCTTGTACAGCTCATTCAATGAACGTCTCCAGAGCTTATCAACTATCAAGTATTAGAAAACATCTCTAGGTGTTGTGAGAGAGCCGCTAAACTAAATTTGATGAACAAATTAACATTGTGTATAATTGAAAAGACAATTAATAGATATGCTATGCTGGCACAATAGCGATAACCACATAGCATGGCCATATTTGCTAGACAAGTGGATGGCACCTGTTTAGCAGTAAGTGACAAATGAGAGTAAAAAAACTCTCTTAAGTAGAAAACAGTAAAAGAAAATTGTTAGTAATAATGGGTAGAAAAGCGCAGCAATACTGATTGCCAAAACTCTTTCCATCATAGCCTTACCTCTCATTGCAAGTAAAAAACTGCAACTAAAATGTCATTTTAAACATTAGTGCACCATCTTAAAAGAGTTGGTAATGCTGAGCTTACTAACGCTGATGAGCGGATAATATCCCACATGCTAGTTGTTAGTTTCCCAACCATTAACCACACCCAGATTTTACTTTGATGTGAAGGAAGACAGGCTCGTCACCTTTCTCCATAAAATAAAAACAGTCAAGAAGACTAGGTGGTCTAGTGCATTAACACTTTCAGCAAACTGGGAAAGTCTTTGATAAACAAAGCTGAAAATTGCTTCACACTATTGTAAAAAAAAATCAGTTGAACGTTCCTTATTAGACCAGTTTGTGTAACTTTACTAAGCAACAAGACTTTACTAAGCAACATGATAGCACTGCAAATGTGCTTCACAAAGCATAGTAAGCCTCCAACCTCTATTCCACCACTTTTCAAACTGAATTAGGAGTATGTAGATACACAATCTCAACACACTAGAAGGGGCCTGACCACCAATCTCATGGCTGACAAGATAATGACCACAGCTTCTTTTAAAATGTGGAATATACAGTGTTGATATTATTTTGAGAGACAACAAACAACACATTGAGAAAAGAAATACAAAAAAATGCAATGCATATTGCACAGCTTGATCCCTTTAGTTGACAGGGATCAAAGCACCGGCAAAATTACATATGAACTAAAAATGTGGATTAATAGATGACGGGAGACTACTGAAAAATGTGCAGATCTCCTTTCCTCTCTTTCCTCCGAAAAGTACATGGCCATTCTCCAAATGACACCAACAAAAAGCAACACAGAAAAAAGGCAACACTAATAAACTGTACAAGGATCACCTGTTTACTTTATCTTCGAAGAATAGCTGAACAAGTCATAATAAACAAAATGAGTATCAATCTGTATTCAGTAAGTGAATAATGAAATATACCAGCATAATGCTCTACATTGATGACAAAGAAGAACGTTAATAATAAAATACCTCTATCCAGCCCAAGCTCAACTAGAAAAAGCCCATCATTTAGTAAATGCAACTGAGGATGCTTTTAATAAGAAAGAAAGCTACATTTAAAAGCTTGAGGTTTAAGTAGTGATAGTAGAAAAAACTAATATATTGGAACTTAATTAAAGAAGAGCTACAAAAATTATATTACCTAAATTGAACTACCAACAAAGGCTACACCTAACAGTACTAGACACCAAACCAATTAATTATGTCAGGTTGAACTCTATTTTGACAAAACTATCCTCTTTTAAACAGAATAATTTCTAATACCTCCTCTAGAGCATTTAGCATTGAAAAATTAAGCCCCTAATACTGACTAAATTAAGATCTAGTATTTTTTTGCATATTTTATGATACACTTTAACAATAATTTTAAACGCATACAATACTATAATATTATTGTAACATTCAAATTTTATCTAAATGGCAACATTTCTGCTAGCAATGAAAGTAGACTTTTGCAGTATGGAATAACTTCCATCAGTATGCAGATGAATCATTCACAGAATGTAGGAATACCCCAGTGACTATCAATACCCCAGTGACTATCAATACCCCAGTGACTATCAATACCCCAGTGACTATCAATACCCCAGTGACTATCAATACCCCAGTGACTATCAATACCCCAGTGACTATCAGTGCCCCAGTGACTATCAGTGCCACATTACAAACAATAAAAAGGACACAGACATCAGTGCAGCTAAACAAAACTGTCACCAAGGTTTCAGGATTACACTTCTGTGAAGTTTTTTTTTTGTGATGTTATATTTAGGTGCAACATATTTAGGAAAACAAAGGCTATATGGCTATGGAAGTATGGGCAGAATGGTGTATCAGCCTCAACTCAAAGGCTGGTTGAAAAAGAACAAGCATGTAGAATCTGGTAAAGAAACCAGCTATAGCACAACACTGGTGGCTTAGCCAGCCTGAATGTGTTATTGTATACTTTGTGGAGAAAATAAATTAAATCCACTACACTATTATGATGAATTCCACAAGCTTGAAAACAGCTACCAGGATGTAACTCATTCTGTGGACCTCCAGCGATGCTGTCTAAATTCACATTCAATTGCTTTTCATTTTATATCAACATACAACTTACATACTTTAGTATACGTGCAATGGTCAATTTTTTATAGTTTGTATATGCATATAGAGCTTCCATGTATTATTTGGTTACAGCCACATATTTCCTAATCAATTTCCCTCAGCTTCAGTATATCCATGAATATAATAGATGATAATGATAATGATAATAGATATTGAGCTAAATTTGACTGACATCTCAAAATTGGTTAATTATTATGAGCACAGACATGAGAAAAAATCTTTGGAATTTCCCACAGACCCTAATGCCCTGAAATTTTTTTAATGATTTTCATGATTTTTAGTACACATTAACAAAGTTCTACACTAGACCAGACAAAGATATCAATTTGAATCAACGTTAAATAAATAAGGTGTACATTGAGCTGCAGAGCAGTATAGGGCATATTCAACACTCTTTTTTGTAATAAACATAGCTGTTAGTCACCCAGCCTTCCCAACTGAGCAAACCGTGCCTCATTGAAAAGGAATGCATAGTGGTTTTGATATACCACAGCCATTAATAATTTGTTATCATTATACTAACTCATAGGAAAAATAAATAATTAGTAAAGGGGAATGAAAATAATTATAAATTATTGGAAATTTTTTAATAAATATTAACAAGACAGCAAAATATAAATCACAAAATATTGCACATTATAATACCTCCCATAGCCGTTCAAACCTTCACAAATGCTTTCACAGTATCTCCTTCCTTTACATGTCCTGGTTGGAAGTTAACAGTGCTCAAGTGTATTCCAAAAGAAGCCTACAAAATATAATTATCCATTCTCTAAATTTCAGCTGAACAAACATGGCCACGGATGTATGGGACATTGTAACATGGTGATGTTAGAAGTTAGTCACACACTAGCAGCACTTAGTGGCTTCAGCTGTCACATCAATGGGAGGGTTCAGAGACTAGAATATGAATAGGGAAGTACATGTAAGTGTTCATGGCACAACTACAAGTAGGAGAAGGCAACTTCCACAAACCTTACAAATTATGAAAATATATACATATTGTAGCAGTGGGGATGTGTTGGTGATCACCCAACGCAAGAGGAGAAAATGAAGGAAAGAAAGCATTGTCTGTAAACACATGGGAAGGAAGGCACCATTTTACTCCAATGTTGATATTTTCAGCCCTTCAGGACATAGGAAAGTTATTAGATGCAGGCAAAGAAAACAAAATCATTGGTAATAGTGCATACCTTGGCGCCTTTACGCAATCCTAGAGATCGAAGTGGTTCCTTCATCTTAGCACCGCTGCCATTGTCTACAGATATCATGGAGCACCTCTCACATTCTCCCTCTGACTGAAAAGAATGATTACAGGACAAGTGTTAGGCGATATGTATCAAAGCATATGGCTAGTGATGCACATATCCTTTTAATTACTGGAAAAGTATTAGCTCTATGGAGAAAAGGAAAAATTGGAATTGCCATTTGTCCTACTCGTAGTAGTAATAATAGTATTGTTTTACTTGCCCGGCTTTATAACTTATATAAAATATTCTAGCACAAGGCAGCAAATTTGTCAAAGCAGAATATTCGTATTTGCCGCCAAAATAAAGCAGCATATGAAACACATTGATTGTACTCCCTTAGAATGTAGCAAACAAACGTATCTATGTGGAGACGGTGAGCACCATGTACTGTAGAAGGAAAACGCACTAAAGTAATTACATTAGTACAATTTTCTACCTTCACATGCAAGCTGCCGATTTCCAGGGAAGACCAATCATTCTCAGCATCAGCGGGTGAACCAGAGATGACAAAGTTCCCTCTGAACCGTGTTACCATTTCATCTTCTGCAAACACACGATGTATGATATACGATGCAACAAGTGAAATAGCATTGATTTTCAGAGAGAAAAACCAGGAAAAGCGTTCAGATGTCTAAGTAAAAAATTCAGATGACTACAGGTCAGCCAGCCAGCCAGCCAGCCAGCCAGCCAGCCAGCCAGCCAGCCAGCCAGCCAGCCAGCCAGCCAGCCAGCCAGCCAGCCAGCCAGCCAGCCAGCCAGCCAGCCAGCCAGCCAGCCAGCCAGCCAGCCAGCCAGCCAGCCAGCCAGCCAGCCAGCCAGCCAGCCAGCCAGCCAGCCAGCCAGCCAGCCAGCCAGCCAGCCAGCCAGCCAGCCAGCCAGCCAGCCAGCCAGCCAGCCAGCCAGCCAGCCAGCCAGCCAGCCAGCCAGCCAGCCAGCCAGCCAGCCAGCCAGCCAGCCAGCCAGCCAGCCAGCCAGCCAGCCAGCCAGCCAGCCAGTCAGTCAGTCAGTGCCATGCAAGTCCGTCTCCTGCAGATTGGCGAGTTTATCCCTAAAACCTGCTCATCTTTGTATATCGCTACATTATTCCATCTACATAATACAGCATCTAATGTCAATGACTTTGTTGGTGAATACAAACCTACTAACTAAACAGTGACTGACCCTATCCCCTCAGCACACCCAATTGGAGCCCTCATACCTTCTATATAGCAGTTCATCTTCTCACAGATATATTTACAGAGGCTATTGACTGAGTTCTTAGAAATGAGAGTATACTGAGAGTCATTAGCTAAGCTTTGATTGGACGGATTGTCACCAGCAACAGTCTCATCGGACGGACCCTCGACAGCTGAAGTAGAATCTACAAAGCATGAAATCTAAACAGTTACCGGAGAGAAACCAAGTACCATTTCATCCAAGTGATAATTATAGTATAGGAAGCGATAAACATTAGGCATATTCGGATATTGCACCGTGCAAGCTTATAAATAGCAATCTGCAGCAACAACAATCTATTTTATTCAATAATATAGCGCTAGCTATAACGCAAGGTTAGGCGTGCCTGGTAACAAGGAGTAAGAAGAGAAGGAGGCTCGTCCATGAAAACCTGTATATATGTTACAATGGACTTCCAGTGTTCGATGTGCGCCTCGGGTACTTGGTAAAGTCTGAAGAAAAGATGATGAATATTTTTAAAAAAGTAAAACAGTGTCATATGAATTCGTACAGTCTCCGAAGACGCCTATTAAATCCATGCAGCTGATGTTGTATACTGACATCTATCTCACAGAATTGATAGCCTGTATCTAAGCTGACTTGATTTCCACATCATGGGAATACGTCACCCATATTGTGTAATGAGATGAAATACAATTAAAGTTCATCACACGCCTAACAGGAAAAGTCATAGGTAACAGCAAACTGTTCTCCCCAAAAGCGTGCTTCTATGTGCTTCTATATAGGCATACATGTAGACATTTATCAAAAATTGGAAAAGATTCTGTTTTCCTGCCAGAAGAAGCCGCTTACAGACCAACGTAACAGAAACCTGTGAAGAGTGCATGGCAGAAATTTTTCGCCTTTCTGGAAAATCTGTCTGTTTGCCAGATGTGTAATCGACCTTATAGGGATTACAATCTTACAGGGAGTCGCTGCACTAGAAACTACATCATGCACTACTCACATGCCACTGACCTTCTGTAGGAGTTGTCTCTCTCCTCCTAACGAGCCTACATCCAGGCATTGCCAGCACATCTGATATCCAATCAGAAGCGGCCTTTCCACAATCTACTGTATCCACCCTGCAGTACACAGGCGTAAGGTCAGGCACAGATAGGCAACCATAATAAAATTATACGAATGCGTAGATAATATAACTTTACTTCATTTAGGAATTCAAATAAAGCTGACTAACAACTCAGTACTGGCCACGTTGCAGCACAGTATATTATCGCTAACTGCAAGAGTGTCTCATAGAGGTCAACAGAATTACGAAGCACTATATATAAGACTCTGAACTACATATTGAAAATGATTCAAAATGAAGAGAAAGTGAAGACAACTCCAAATTGATGACAGCCTTTTTCTGAAGGCAAGTAAAGTTGGCCAACTCAAAGAATGGCTCAATATACGAACTATTCGGGTGCGAGGGATTTATAATATACATAATATACAGGTTTATTATTATATACCACAAACAAATCTATCCATGACGCTTACATTTTTCCACATATCTTCACTGAGCATACGCGATACTTGACAATGTTTTCATCTTTATTAGGATTCTCTAACGGTAGCGACACATCAGTGAATCCTTCAATAAATAAAGCAGAACAATATAAACTACTTTGTGGTTGTCTTCATAACAAATAATAACTGTTGGGGAAGAAAAAAGACTGAACATTACAACACTTGAATTGCCATTCAGTAGCCTACCATATCCAATCCATACTGACATACATGTACGTACCACAAGTGAGACAACAAGACCATAAATTAATAAACACAAACCTTCGGCCCGCAGAATCAACAGTCCCTCCTCTAAATCAATGGCTGGTTGAATTTTCCTCATGTCCACACAACGTTTCAGACTGAGGCATATATTCTCTGAGCTGACGATAGACCACATCCTGTCGTAAAGAAGTCCAGATTTGCTCACAGGCCAGGACTTCACCTGCTCAGGAAAGGAAGTAACTCATCAAACTTTGTTTAAAGAAGACAGCAAAGCTGCATGTATGAACATTCACAGAACCAAACTCCCGAGATATAAAATCATCCCGGTTAGAGACTGGTATTTCCATGGATTTGAAACAGGTCTCTGACTGCTCAAAGAATAAATTTCTTGCTTAAAACTACATCACAAGAAAAATTGATTGAACATGACCACTGGTAGAATCTTCTGAATAAGACTCTGGTAACAACATCTAAACATACACACCTTAAAGAACGAACAAGACTTGATAGGGTAGAGATAGATGCCAATAAGAAGAATTTCAGATTGCACTCGCATCTCTCCAGTATTTCTGTAACTGAGCTCGTTCACAATATCGATATCATCGTCATCATCGCTTGACGACATGGTCCGTATGTGTGGATTTCGGCTTGGTGGCCTGTATGACTGCAAACCGAAGCCGTGAGATACACGCCAATTGTTAAGAGCGCGTCTCTGCCGCTCAGCCTCATTTTCAAATTCTGTGTGTGCTTCTTGTTCTAATTCATCAAATTCCTTATCTGTCTCGAGTTGCAGTTGTTCGAAGACGTCATTATTAGCAAGGAGTACATCTAGATTATTATTGTTGTTGTTTGCCCCTTCACTGGCTAATTCTTGTGTACCTGCAGTGCTATTGCCCACCTCTATAGTCAGAATGTTATTGTTATTCTCATTTTTCACTTCAGGCAATTCTTTGAGTGTCGGAATTTGCCCACCAATAGCCCCCCATACAGAGCTCTTGCTTCCCTGTTCTCCCACTGTGTTAATAAATGCCTCTACAACATCCTCTATTTCGGCACTCAGAGTCACTTCCCCCTCATATTTCCCAGCTTCACCATTAGTAATTTCAGAAGGTTCTGGAAGAATAATAGTATACAGTATTATTCACATACTCTGACAACTTCTGGTTCACTTTGATTATAATGTATTGCTTTAGTTCTTATATAACTGTTACATCCATTGGTTGTCACTATATCACAGTTTTGTAACTCCTACGAAAAAGGAACAATCCAGAATCGAGAGCAACACATGTGACAACATTGAGCAGGGGAATGACAAATAGAGGCAAGACACAGTGGCAGACGTAGATACTACTTAGACAGACACCAGTGCCACACGCTACATCACGTACTACGGTACTACGCTACCTGGTGACTGAGCATTCGGGTCGTCTAGTTCACAGAAAGATTCCTCGAGGAAGGAAAGCATGTATTGTACATCACTAACTGTAGAGTCGTAGCCAAAAGAGGCTCGTATAGCACCAGTGGGACGTCCATTAACGATATCCATAGCGTCACCACATTTGTGACCTAGCTACAAGACAGCAGACAGGTGATAAAAACAGGGGCACATAAACACAAAAAAACAAAAGCATAAAGATAAATAATATCATGGCTGATGTATAAAATTGAGCGGTGACGAATGTACATGTGCTTGTAAATGACATGTAGCCCATGAGGGTAGATGAATATTTCCTGTGAGACTAATAATATACCAGATACCAGTAGCTGGTAACACTATCTCTATTATTCAAATAATTACTCAGCCTTGAAGACATGGTAGTGCACATTTAACTCTTAACCAACTACTAACTGTAACTCTAACTCTAACTGTAACTATAACTAGTTACTATGTAGTTACTAGAGCCATTCTAACGTAGCATGTCATATTTCAGCCATTTATAACCAAAAAATGTATGTATAGCAGTCGTGGACGTGTTTATTGTCAATACTGCAGATAGCTAGAACACTGCTATTGAACTTATTTGCTGAATACTTGAAGTTGTCTTCTCTCCCCTAAACCTTTCACAAAGAGAGGGCACAACTCCAAAAATACACACGATCATTGGCTATGGTAATGCAGTTGTACCAGCATACCTCATGATTTTGCCTTAACTGGTCGTTTGAGATCTCAAGGAACTCTTGGCAGGCTCCAATATTACAGAAACAGCCATATCGGAGTACAAGCTGATATAACTGAGCCAAACGCTGCACCTACACATCAAACATTATTACTCAATAGAAACAACAATACACAATGCAGTGTGAGAAGCTATATTTAGACAATGATAATTTCCTAAAAGCATAGTTTGGACAAGTTTGAACAAACTTTTTTCATAACTTTCTATCCTTTGATTTTGTATGCATTTGTGGGTAAAGCCTGTGTGACCAGTTCACACCATATTACTACTAGAGGTGCTGATGCCATACACTGAGTAATCTCAGTCTTTGGGTAATTACTGAACACAGGCTAACAAATCCTTAACCAATGATTGAACAGCTCACATCTAATATCGACAGTTGAAGATAATACACATGATATCAAGACACGATGTAACGCTGTAACACAAAACACACCTCATTGTAACCAATATATTTTCCATCACTTCTCTTCAGGTTGAAGGCTATTATAGGTCCTTGTAGCTTTACATCGTCAAATTCTGTATCACAGTAGAGTTCCACTAGTCTTGTACCATTATAATGTTGTAGAGATAGCAGAGTGTCATACGCCATCTTAGCCAACTGGAATGTAAGGGTGGATATGACAGCCATCCCTCCTGGAGTAAATAGATAGTGAACCCAATCATTTGAGATATCATCAACTCACTAACTATAAGTGTCTGTTCTGTTTCACCACTGAATGGGGAGGAAAGGCCAGATTGCTTTAATTATCTGGGCTCCAGTCAAGAGAACAGAAAGTGGTTGAGATGAATACATATTATATTATATATCTAGTCTAGTACTAGTAGAAGAATATCACATTATACAGTGTATGCAGTGCATGTGTTCATTCATATGTTATTGATATAATAATATGAAGTCGTCTTCCCGTTATTACCTGCTGACAAGGAATAGTTTGACTGCAAGTTTTCACTCTCCTGGCACAGAAACAACTGTTGACTGTACAACTACACACATTGTTTAATATTAACACCTCCATATTAGTTACTGCAGAAGGCAGATTAGACAGGGAGGATTTAAATAACATACCAAGATTCTCGATCTGCTGAAATCCAAACTTCAGAGCCGAAATCTGCTGAAAGGGGAGGGTACCATCCTCAAACCTGTGTGATTATTATAGAACCTAAGTCTACATAAACATCAATGTGAACATATGCCAGCGGAGGGATTACCCTATTTATGCAAGCACATATTTAGGTAGCTGGTGTAGACATCCGTTCGATTAGTTCAATGAATGACAGTTGGTGACCAATCAGAATGCAGAACATGGTCAGCAGATATACAAATATTGCACCGTCCACCCTACAATGTCGACCATGAGAAAGGAACTGAATGCTGGACATCTGCAGGTTCAATTTACTAACTATTCTGTCTAATTGAGAGTTATCTCACCCATTACCAAGAAAAGACAACTCCAGTGCCCAATACATTGCTTAGCAAAGTAAAAAGAAAGCACTATAACGTAAACTTGTAGAAATGCAGGAATCATTTTTCAATAACTAACTAACCATTCATGAACAGATATACAATTTACCGTTAACATAACGTTACAGCTAACTATGATTAAATCATACTGAACTAGCACAAACTTACCACGCACTTCCATCAGTGCGGGGATAGTGAAAGCGTTCATATGATCCCGCCCCTTCCACCGTACCGCCTCCAAAGTATATCTTCTTTAACTTATCAATAGACTGTTTCCTTACAAGTAGAGCTCCTACCAAATAGCATAGAGTTATATATTGATGTACTACATTAGCACTCATTCAATGTATATACAAGTGGTTAACTAGCACAGATGGTTAACTGGTATTGTAGCATATCACTATCACAACCATCAGAAAGACACCTACCAACACAACATTCGCCTGCCTACAAACATCTACGTAATGTCTACTTGTACCAGTGCAAACTTATTGAGCCACACAGTTAGATAGAGAGAGAGACTGCTTTCATTGTGAAATGTAGTCAGTGATAATACAGGCATTACTAAGCTTTTACTGAATGGTAGTCGACAATCATAAGCATAATATAGGGTACGCAGTCTTACCCAGCCCTGTAGGATAACCGAATATCTTGTAGAAAGAGACGGGTACAAAGTCTATTTCACTATCATCTAGGTGTAAAGGGGAGGTGGAGACAAAAGAGGCAGCGTCTACCATAACGCACCACTCACTACACTGACGACTGAACGGGAAAGACGTAGAGCCCTTCTTCACCTCTTTCACCATAGTAGTGATGTCATACTTCGTTCCCGAGAAGTTTGACTGTGCTGGGTAGACGAACAAGCCCCGATGCAAGAGAAATTCCGAGCCTGTAGAAGTGCAGCAGAAGTGTAGATTGTTATATAAACTACTCGACTGCAAACAGTAAGAGTGAAGTTATCAATTATAGGTCATAAGCAATGCACAACCACATCATCAAAGTCAAATAAGTTCAGAATAAAATAACAACTTTAACATATTATAGTAAATATCCACCATCAGAAAGGAGGATAACAACCATTTATGATCAAATCACTTATACATGTAGAATAGGTTTTATACCTTCAATAGGTGCTTTCAGAGCCCCATTAGACGCACAGCACACCTGAGCACCATTGGCAAAAGCATATTCACGCATGCCAAGCACCGAGGTGTGGTTGTCACTCATGTAATAGAGGACACCTGATGGGGAGTAGTCAAAGTATTCGCCAACCATGCGTATAGCTTGAGTAGCACTTGACGTGAATATCACCATGTAATCCTTAGAGGCATTGAAGAAGGAGAGCACCCTGCACAGGAAGTAAAGGGGTTATCTATTATAGTACTGCACACTGATATGGTGAGAAATTGCGGTAACTCGTAGTTCCCAGAAATTTAATGTTGTAATGGGATAAGAACCTATAGACATAAACAGAGTGGGAAAATCCAACTAACCGGTAAAAGCATAACAAAATACAAATTTTATCACATTATAATAGGTCCACTTATATTTACATGTACATATCATGCCCTGCATGTACTATTGCCACCTTATAGAAATAGAAAGTGATAGCTTAGTATCACTGTAATCATATAACAGGTAACTTGACTAAACCATCCAAGTAAAGGTGGGAAGGAAGCACAAAACTATACTTGTTGATGCCAGGACTTGTTCAGCTATTGACAATAACACTAAAGATACCAGAGGAGCAGGTATCGAGGGACTACTAGATGGGCCTACAGTAAAATTACTTAGATAAGGTGCTCACTGGTTTCTCGCAGCCTCAATGTAGTCGAGCTGTGGGCTCTCCCCATCTACCATAGAGTGAGGGTTATACATTACTCTGGACTTTAGATAGTTGAAGTGATCCTCCAGCAGCTGGTTGCTTGCACGTGCAGCACCTGCATTGTCCAGGTAACACACTCCTGTAATACACAGATAAACCTCTGCCTGCCTTGACCATGAAATATTTACTTAGAAAAAAGTTGAACAATTAAACTTCATCAAGACATGCTGCCTACTCCCCATACTAGAAATACAACACTTCAACCATGAATAAGTCAACTAACCTTCCCATTTCTGTAGAGAACTGTCAGAGTTATCCCTTTTCTGTTTTGACATCGTTAATCAGTTATGGTTAGAGTCGAATTCACTACACAGTGCACGGCCACCATGCGACTCTACAATCATCAATAAGCATATTTCTAGTCCATCTTGACATTAATCAATAGTTTTGAAATATAGGCTATTGGTGAAGAAAATAAAAGGTGCTTATTTAGGGTTTTCTCCACCTTTACTAACATCTCGTATAGCCATCTCTAATTCTTCAATGAAGCAAGCACGAGTATAAACAGGCTACATACAGAAAACTTGCGCGTGCTTGCTCACCGACATACAGATCATTTGTTTAAACTGAAGTAGTCATGGAAACGCAGCCAATTGGAGATGTAATATTTTTGGGTCGCACCTTATACTAATTTTGTTAAGTCAGCAGTTGCTTTATGCCGTGTTAGATGTGTCTAACTATATCATCAACACACTGAAGGTCTAAACTTCCTTCCAATACATGTAATAGGTCACAAGATTTGTCAAAGAGACATAGGGAGAGTAGAGGAACCAAAAACTACCTTCATAATGAGGGAGGTATTCCCTTGCAGAAAGAAGGGTCAATTCTGAACCAATGGCTCAGGTATAGTGAACCGTTGGTACGTATACTAGTGCCTGCCTCTGCCTAGTAACCGACTGGGACTAAGAAAATAATTACAATCAATCAGTAGAGTTAAAGTAGCAGTAGTGCAAGCCTATCAGAAGACAATTGTGATAAAAATCAGTCAATTCATGCTCAGCTGACAAATTCTACTTAGTAATTAGGTCTATTAGTATGAGTATGTATCAGTAGGAGTAGAATACAGTGAGTTATTAGGGTAAAGACAATCGGAATCACAAGAAAAGAGTTAGTTTCAGAGGAGAGGCTGAGATTATTTTTACAACTGCAACTGAACTAACTGAAACAGAACTACAAATAATATTCATATTCTATTCTATTGAAGAACACAAAAAACATGATTATTATAAATTGTAGTCCCATTTTTTTATTATTTCATCAACTTACATAATGTTTGCAACGCACTAGACCACATGGGGCAGAAGGGGCACCCCTCATGATTAGACAGTCTGGTTATCAGGGTAGGGTATTTTCTCCCAGTAGGGAGCCTTTGTTGGCCATTTAGGGGCAGAGTGAATACTTGGGTTGTCTATTGTACCCATCCATATGACTTCATTAAGCGGATACCTGTTTAGATGCTTAGAGTGTATTTTGGTAAGTCTTTTGGAGGCCTGAGAGCAATCATTTTGTACTTGTGGCTGTCATTCCAGACACTGCTGCCCAACTATGCAGCGAGTTTAGATTATCTTGGAACTTTCGTTCATCATTTTGGTTAGACACTGTTTGGTACAGCAGAGTGTCATCAACAGTTGACATGTAGAATAGATTAAGATTGGTAGTAATACATATAGAGCCCATTTATATAATATGCATTAGGTACTCAATACAAATAAATGTAAATCTTTATTGTGATATTAAATTATTCATACATAAATATATATAATATTTATATTTATTAATTAATAGAACATAAAATAATTATTGAATAATATAATATAAATATACATTTCATTTGTACTTAGACTTAAAGCTAGTTACTATAACTATTCTAATTATATGTTATGCAATTTTTTTGTCATAAATTTCATATAATTATAATATTAATATGATTTATCGTGATTGTTATCATCATTATGATATTTTATTAGTTTTATTTTTATTTTATTAATATTTTAATTTTTACAATCACAATCTCAGTCAATGACAATCGCGATGGATGCAGATTGAGATTTATGCCTGCACGATAATTCATAATGATGGCTGCAGCAAGGAGTACTCACTCCTTCATTGCAGTAAATAACAGAAAAAGAAAGACCCGTGGGGTGAGTTGTACAATAAAAGTGGCTGTTATATGTAACCTACTTCGTACAGTCGTTCAAATGAAAATAAAAAGAGGTGTGAGCAAGAGTGAATTAGAGTGAGATTCGAAATAACGCCCGTGACTTGATCAACATACAGTTCATACCGCTCTATAGCTACTCGCAGAACAACCTCGTGGATCATAGGCTACCAGTAGAAAACTCTTGGTGCGGAAAGATTACTCCCAGCATACTACGCCTGTGTGATAGACAACTCCGCAAATTACTCATTTACAGTTTGTTTACTACACGTGCACACTTAGACACGCCCAGTGTTTATATTATGTGCTACCACGTGTGGACCTGATTACAATGAATGAGACATGGACAATAATAACACTTTAAACCAGTACTAGGCTCATAAGTGGACATTTACTTGCAACAGTTTTATTTCAGAGTTTTCTACATCAGAAGCTTTCCTACACAACATAGTATTCTTGTCTAAGAATATTATTTTTTCCCCTGAATCAACGCTGTACTATTTTTCTGTCACAGTTGATCTAACAATGCTTTGTACCCTTCCTGCACCCTTCCCTTTGCTGTTGAGGTATGTTGTAAGAATATAATTAACCTTCTCTTTGATAACTATTCTATTAAACTAACAGCATCCTAAAGCACAATAATATCTAAACATAGAACTGCAATATTTCTGCATTGCCTTCTATTTATGCCATATGTTATTTTTTAATTCCCAATAGAACGTTTTTATTACACTTTATTCCTTGGCTTGAGTCATAAATTTAGTCTAAACCTAATGTGTCGCTCATCAATATTCAATACAATGGATTCCACTGCGCACTTTCAACCTTTGCATGATTTTCTGCACATACATGTATCACCCTAGCACTATATCGATTTTTGACCAGATTTTTTTAATTTCTTGCCTGATGAGCCGACACTCTGCTTAGACTAAAATTTTTAGAGTATGCTACCAACCCCTTTAACCTTCCACCCCCCACAGTACTTTTCCCGGTTTATATTATTGGAACTACATGAATGATCGCACCTCTGGTTACTTTTTGTGCTGGCTTGGGTTCCAATTATTTCAAAATAGTAGTAAACGATTTGCAAATTACCATTGTTCTAGCTCCAACGTCAATTTTTGACACACACCCGTTTTTGACTGCTTGGAACCCAGGCTATCATCCTCCTACAGTCTTAGTTAATGCTAGCTGCTATTGTATAATTCTCACCCGCTAGCGAAATCCGTCAGCAAAGTTTTATATTAGGAGTGTAGCATAGATACATTATAACTAGTATTAAGTACTATGACCTCTATAAGTATGATACACTAGGACACACTTCTTACATTATATCAAGCCATTTACTTGTATGTCTAATCTAGATGAGTTACAAAGTATTTAGTTACCACAGAGGTCTGTGACTGGAGAGACCCACCCAGAAGGATTACAGTTTGAATCACTTCACACATTTCTATATCTCATCAGACTCTTGCACTAACCTGAGTATATACAGCATGTGTCTCTCCTTTAATCCCATATCCTAAGCTACTTATTTTATACTTAGTTTATAATTAATGTTATTATTATATAGAAATATTGCACATATGACACCCCTACCTCCCCGGTATGCTACTAATAGCACTTGCCATTGCCACATACACTCCTTAGGTGCCTCAGAGTTTTGTTTTTTAGCCTAAATTTTTATCATACACATGCAGGTTTACCTGACATTTCTCCTTTGTATTGTTCTATATGTATACATTCTTGGTTTTGTGGTAACAGTACTGTAATATTAGCTATTCAATTCAACTACTTAGTTTGAGTAGAGAACTTATACATCTGCCTGTGTAGACATCTTGGTTTGGCATGATGGAATCGTTATTTGGGATGTTGCAGCAGATCAGTCAGCAACTGTGTCATCGTTGGACTAGTCGACCTTTAGTAGAGGTTTGCCCCCATTTGTGGTCAGTTGGCTGTCTTTGTGCTGCCTTTAGCTGTCTTTGTGCTGCCTTTAGCTCTTGTCATCACCTACGGAGACTAAGTGGATGTGGTTGTAGTGGTTTCCTTCCTTTGTTATCTCCTCCACTACTAGGAATCCAGCCCATACCTCAATTTGGTTAGCTGCATACAATGTAGGCCTACATGTGTTATACATTGCAACTGTAAGAGCGGTCTGGGTACCAAGCTTACCAACGTGAAGGTTGAGGAGAGGTGTACCACCAGACAAAGTTTCACATGCAAATCTCTCAGACCCACTCAGATTGTGCGAGGCTTGGGACCAGAGGCACCAGTATGATCAGCCTTGTGTTTTATGAACATGTACATGTCATAGACTGGTAGAAATAATATGGCATACTCCCTCATCCCTCATACTGGTGACAGACTAGATGTTGGTCAGTTAGGGAACAACCCATCTGGTGTTGGTGAGAATAATGGTCTATTCTGTTGCTGATTAGAAGGGACAAACACCTCAATTGACTTACTGACTAATGTTTTCATTACACTTGTTGATCATCATTAGTTTCCTCATTTATTCGGCTAAGCCTGTATTTATCATGTGATTAGTTTCCCAACATCCATCATGAACAGTGACTCCCATGATCAGTGCCAATTGGTTATTTTGGTTCAAAGTTTCATCTTATTGTCAGTGTTTTGATAAGCAGTTGATAAAGCAGAGGTTATGAACTCTATAGCCATGTTATCTATGATAGCTGCATTTAGCCTGCTATTGCTACTGGTGGTATCTCAGTGATTTGTGTTGAAAGCCATGACTGTTATGTGTAGCCTATATGCTGGGGATTGTGGTTGTACAATGTCATCATACCAAAGGTTGGTTAGACCATTCCCTGACACTAATCATCTTTGTGGCTAGTAAGACTGTCTGTAGGACTTTGAATCTACTTGTAGTAGTTAGTTGATGATTTGGTGGTGTTTTCCCTTGCAAGTATAACTAGAGAATTCTGATGGTACATGTACATTGAATCAGTACTCCTAGCAATATCATATTTGTCACCAACATAATTCCTATGCCCTTGATTAGTACAAATGTTATTCACTAAAACATGCCATTATTATCCTGTTGTCTAATTTATGGTTATAAATCAAATTTGTGGCTAAATAGGTGAATGCCAAGTAGTGAGTTAGGTTTACAATTCTTTGATCATTTCTAGCTTTCACTTTAATTTTCACTGAGAAGTATTTTCTACTGATGAGGCACTAGTGCAGATTCAAGAAATATTTTCGTTAGTAGTTTAGTTGTTGACAGAATTGGTAGTGACTAGTAGCTCAGTTATCCTGGTTGTTGCATTAATTTATGTGTTTATGTAGTATTAGATCACATTGTATAGAATTTAATTATTTCTCCATTGATTGCTATGCTGATAGGCTGTGTGGTATTGAAAGCTGTCTGAGAGACTCAAGTGGCTTCAAGATACAAGGAATAGCTTGTTGATAGTATACCCACAGAGTTAATGACATGCTGGTATCACAATAGCGCATGTAAATTGTAGTATACGTTGGCCTTGTATTATTCTGTCTCAGATATATTGTATTCCTTCCAGCTATTTAGTTTCCACATGGTTTGTGACTTGCCTGTGAGCAGATTTTCTAATAATTGTACTTCAGGAGTAAATTGACATGTAAACTATCAGTGCAATTAGTAGACTAAGCAAGCTTGCTGCCTGTGAGATATAAAAAATTAAGGAATAATATTAGTTTTATACATGTAATATATATACTTTATACATTATGTGGTAGCACATTATGATACCTACTAACCTGGTCTTTACTGTAACCATAAGGGTACCTTTCAACCACCTGCAAACCTTTACTGTCACACCACAAGGGTACCCATCAACCACCTACAAGCACCTTGTAACCTGCTTGATGTAGCCTCTTACCACATGCACCTTCCTTACCTCTTCTATATAATTCCTAGTTTATTTTTTGGCACCAAATAATGCTAGAAGAAAGTGTAAGCTGTGTTCCATGTTAGCCGCACCCACCCATTATATCCATGTAAATAAAGCTAGATCTAATTCTAACTTGCCATCTCCCCCACTGGCTGGCTCCCTCTCCCCACCACTTGATGTACAACCTTCAACTTGCCCCTCCCAATCTTCTAATCCCCCAATATTTCTAACTCTTTTCCTATTGTAAACTGGCTGTGCAATGAATATTGTATATTGTAAATGAAATAAATAAAAATTGTTCATGAAGTTTCATCTCTGATTACTCAACTAGGCACTCTACTGTTCTTCAAGAATTCAAAACAAAACTGTTAAGACAAGGATGGCCCCAGCCGAACTGGTTGTGGTTAGCAAATCCATAATAAATCAGCATGAACTACCATTAGGCTGTAGAGTGAGGTGGACCAAAGGGCTTTGACAAGGACTAGCAGATAAAATGGCCTGGGTATGTGCACCATGAGTCTTGTTGACCACAGAAGTTTTGTAGCCACCTTAATTGCTCTTATATCACTGGAAGGGTGGTTCCTAACACAACCAAGCATTTGTGGTACATAAAAATGATAGAACTATATTGTAGTATCCACAATTAGTTTTTCAACAAGCAAGGTAAAGCAGCACAGAGTAAGACTTACTAATATTCAGCTTGTAATACAAATATTCAAATTATGCCAACATAACTGGTATAATCTTCTCTATCTTATCATCTATACAAATATTTGTAAATACAGTAAGCAACCTTCACATCTACAATTTGGAATATCAGATTGAAGATGATGATACAGTTTAATCGCTGATACCCAAAGATGAAAGTTTAGCACCAGTTTGACTTGTTACTTATCTGTACATGAAACAAATATAAATAGTAAAAAACTGGAGCACAATTTAGATAGTACGTTTCAATACTAAATAGACAAACTGAATGGCTTCTACCAGCTATTTAGGAACTTCAGCTTTTTGCTAATAAAAGTGGTAAAAGAAATAATATAGCCTACTACTCATAAATCAAAATAATTTTATTGGTATAAATTATTTTACCTCCCCCTCTCTCTGATAGGCCAAGAGGCTGTTATTGGTTATAATATGTGCACCAAGATATTCCTTCACCAACTCTCTTAATTAACATTAATGACACATTTAACCCTAGTCAAGGAAAGTATGGCATAGCCAGACAGATTTATTAGACTTAATAACAAATTAATAAATTTAGTTCAGGCACCAGAAAAATGATTTCTCTCAGGCTAGCTGTCCTGGTGGAATTTTTCACAGATTTCACTGATTCATGTAGCACCAAAATGTTTATTCCTAGCATTATCTAATCCACTGTAAGTTCCTACCAGTGCAGAGCATATCTGTATGACTTTAAAAAATGTCTAATCTCCACATAATGACCAGGGCCAGGTGATAGCATCACTGATTATTCATACATGTGGATGTTTGTTGTTTATAAAAAATGGCCACAAAAACTCTTGACATGGAAAGTTCAGAGCTCTTACTAATACAATGGATACTCTCATCCAAGTAGAGTCAACCAGCCAGTCTGTGGGTATTGGAGTGAGTGAAGTCATTAGAGGCAAATGGGCCACTGTGTTATGAACTATTGATGCTTCTTATAGATAAAAGGGTGTAGAGTATAAAGTTTATAGAATTATTCCACCAAACATAGGAATGCCTGCTTCATATAATTATGCTGATCAACAAAAGTGTCCATGTTGCTTAGACAGAAAGAACAAAGATATTCATCTATCTACATGTACACAATGACCTCTGTCCTTCCAGGTTAGGTCTACATCATCTACACAATGACCTCTGTCCTTCATGGGCAGTGTTATTTTAGGTACCATAGAGGAGCATCATCATATATAAATTTAATATAAGTTTAGTATTTAAACTATCAATTATCCAAAATGTAATACATATACAGGTCTAGTATCAGAAATCATAGTAACTTGTAACAGGTGTGTTGTCAGTATGTTATGTCACTAAACCCACATTTACATAGATATCTACGGTAAAGGGATATCTACATGTACATGCCCCTCAACAGTTAAACCTAAAGTCACCAGCATCTAGAATTTCACTAAACTAGTTTATTAATGTAAACAATAATTACATGACTTGTAATAGTTGCTCATTATTTAATATAAAATAGCAAAATATAGTTTTTATTACATGGTGTTATTGTTGGTCAGTTTTTTTCTACTGTATACCTTCTGGAAAGCTGCCATGTATAGGCATATTTATTGGGCTGCCAGCTACTTGAGTGCACATGCTGGCACTTGCCAACCTCCCAATTACTACATGGCCACAGTCATCGCCATCACTAGTGGTTTATCTATAGCCACAGCACTCTTCAAGAGGCAATCCAATACCTTTTCCTAATTAATTTTTCTTATAAACTTTGCTGCCTACACGGCAGTGACACTGCATGCTATGATATCCTGGTGTCAATAATCGGACAAGTCAGCTAGTTACTGAAATACTAGTAGACCTGTAGACTTACTACCTACATGGTGCACTACGTATATAAGCAAAAATTGAATAAAATAAAGTAGCCTGGGGTCCAACCATCTGAAAATATTAGCATAATCTGCACAGTATATTATAACTATTAGTTTACATTATATTGGTGGAGCATGTGATGAACTACTTCTAAATAATATCCAAAATGTCTAGCTAAGAGAATATCATGTACATAATACATAATTGTGTATACTGTAATACTGTAGGTAATGTTGCAATACATGATTGCTAATACTCATTATTCTGGTGACACTGGTGATAGGGAATTTGTAATCTTTTTGCAGCTGTATACCAATTGAAACTCCATCAATAACTACTCTAATTTGTTTTCTATTAGAGAGATTTCTTGATAATGGAATTTTCTGCTAGTTCTCAGTTACTACTGGACCGACTACATTGTACATGTATATCTGTTGATGGATTTACTGTGTTATTACAGCATCAAGAGTTTATATAACATATTGAAGTCAATATAATAGCCTAAATAGTACAAGCAATACCTTGTTATTATATAAATTGATTTTATATCTATCCCTAATCGCTACCTTTGGACACTGTATAATATCTGAATTAAACATTCCTGTTGGCTGCAATTACTCCAACCAAGCATGATCAATGCCAGCACTAGATTGTTGAATTATTTGTAGTAGGCTACAGCCAGCACTTGTCTCCTACAAACCCTGCATAGGGGACACTGTATACTGCAGGTTGATCACTTTTCCCACATGTTCCTTTTGTGGAGTAGGCACGCCAGAGCTAAACACAGGCACTGTTAAACAAATGTTCAATAAATCGCAGTTAAGTATCTATGCATCTATAACAGCTTAGGAATACAGTTTAGAAACACATTCACTAACCTCCATTCACGTCGTTCCTCACATTTCCCAATATCCTGCCTTATCTACTCCTTCCAGAGTTGTCCTCTCATGACATGGAATACAGCTTGCACTCCACTAAACCGTCGATCTTTTCTTTAATAACATTTGTGACTGGGGACCCGGACAAGCTGCAGCAACCAACATTTGTTTTACATTTTCTACACAGCAGTCAACAAACCCCATACATGCAAATGGCAGTGGCTGCAGCTGGTTAGAAGGATCCTACTAAGAGTTATGCCCTCTTACCATATAACACTGGAGTTGTGTTCTCTCTACCATTGTGCATTATAACTGTACATAATTTATTATGACACACAGGTAGGTCTAGTTTTTTCAGCACTGCATATACATTCCACCATCGGTGTCAGTGGGAGGTGGGGTGGAAGACAAACCCTCCCTCAACTCTCTTACAGCATGAAGAATGAATATTGTATATTCCAACCACTCCATGCTCTCCACAATAAAAGGTGGACAGATGGAGAACCTAACTAATTATGGTCTATACACTAGACTTTTGAGTGCTTGGAAGTGAAACCCAGGCTACACATGCAGAATGCAATGAAGCATGACAAGGTGGAACAACTCCTGGTCATGTTGGACACAGACTTGGGTTTACGATTGATACAATGTATAGTATAATACTAGAGAATAGGCTGAAACCACTAGATGGTTTCATTAACCCTGTCCATTGCGTTCTCACTACCAGTATTATAGTCATGTATTATTAATCATCCAATCATCTATTCTTCTAAATCTCATCATCTTTTATTAGTTTTCTCATCATAAGAAAATATTGAATTCAGGATTTCTTCACGCAACCACAGACCTGCCTAAACTATTCTAATGGTCATAATATAGACTAATGTATGAAAAAGATGCCCAATGTTTTAATGGATGGCATGTCTGCTGCCTCAATACTCCATCATTACAACTGATCATACCCATGTCACTATTCAGGTATATTATTAAGTATCATGCACCATGCACTGGCTGACAAGTAATCAATACACCACATTGTAGCTGAGATGTTTAGAGTCTAAATCGCTTGTCTAGGTACAATCGCTCTCTGACAATTGCAGCTGTTGGCTGCTTCCATCTTTCTTCCAGGTAGGACAGTAGGCTAATATTTTATTTTGTCTTCTGCATACATGTAAATCAATAATTTGGGTAGGATGTAGGCTACTCTTTGACAATATATTATTGTAATGTATCATAACACTATTACCAGGGAGGGTGTCATATATAGAAAGAAACATTTTGAACCAAGTTTTATTTAATATTAGATGAACTCTGGATTAGTTAGCCCTTGACATTATTATAATAATGTCAAGGGCTAACTAATCCAAAGTTCATCTAATATTAAATAAAACTTGGTTCAAAATGTTTCTTTCTATATATGACACCCTCCCTGGTAAATACAAGGCCTAGCTTATATAAAAGTCGTGAAAGATTTTTAGGAGCTTTAAAATTTCTTATTTCTTCCCTCCTTATTCTTCATAACATAGCGAATCAAAACCCAGTTTCAAGGATTTGTCAAACTTCAAACCTATTTCCCTTTATTGAGTGTAGTCACATGGTTTCTTTGGAGTTGTCAACTCAACTAAAAAGTATATTGAGGAATAATATCTGGTAGACATTGGTGCTTTGTCGCCATAATTTGACTGTTTTTTTAGCACCACCACATTTGAACGTTACTAATTCAAGCGACACATCGTCTCTGGTGATCGTTCCACTCATGTCCTAACTTCCACAATCCAAATATTCCATAAATAAAATACACTGTAGTAGCTCTGATCAAAATGGCAAATAGAAAATTCTAATTTTGCATTTTATACCAACATAGGAAATTTCTATATTAAATTCCACTTAATTTCTATGCAATGCAATTGTGGAGGAATTGATTTCAATTTTCTCAAGTTACAAACGATTTCATCTGCTGTGTTTCAACTAAAATGAACTGCTTAGCCTGCCCTTCCGTAATTTTAGTGGCTTTAGTAGTCTGAGAACCATAATCATCTGGGCAAGGTTATTGCGTTATATACTAGTATTAGGCCTATATTATATTATTATGCTCTGAAAACTCTATTTTACTTGGGAATTTGGAAAGAAAAGAGGACATTACTCCATAATATTTGCATATTTATTGTAATTTGTTGCTTTGGTATACTACAGTATTTATTCCAAGACAGTAATTTACTAATTTTAAGGGATATGGATGATAACTTTCACTTTTATATATACTGTACATAACTTCAAGAAACACATTTGTCTCCCAGAGAGTTCCTGCTATTGTCTATCCCTACACAATACACTCTATCATAGTACAGTCAGTTTTATATGTTATCATCCAGCTGGGGAGTTCAGAGGTTGTTTGACAAATCCACCTTCTTGTACTCATAACAACTCAGTGTTTTGATATGCTTATCTCTTCTTAGTCATGACCACATGCTATTCTAGAGGATGTAGGATTGTAGGTTATGGTTTATATTGAGGGTATTGTCTGCTGTCAATAACAGTTGCCCACAGGGTCTGCTGTTTTTACAAGGCATTTGGAAAGAAAAGAGGACATAACTCCATAATGTTTGTATTATAATGCATTAGGTGACCAAGTGGCACCTGTTAGTACAGGTACATTAGCTATTACAATGTCAACAGCGGATCTACTTTTAGCCCGTGCTTCCAGTTTCTCCGAGGATAAGGTGAATTGTGTGGTGTTTGACCAACAGGCCATTCTTTAGACTAAGTTCTACTACAATCAAATACTGATCTATGCATCTATTCTAAAAGATTACTTAGAAGCTGGACTAGTCTAATCCATGAATGAATCAGTGGACCTGTTTAGTTTATATTCTACATGCAGTATATATTCTATTAGCCTATTAGATTATAAAGCAAGGGTACATGTTACTATTAGAAAGTCTGTAATTTAGTGTTTTTACAATATTTCAGTTTTGTCTAGTTGCTGCACTATAATCTCATTTGCTTTCTTATTCAACTTCTATTATTAGATTAGGGTAGCAGACCATGCAATACTTTTACATCAAACCAAAGTATTTGCTGATCCTTGTTTTAGCCGAATAATAGAATAGAAAGTTCCTTTTGATGTAAAAGAATGGATTCTGTGTCGATAATAGAGTAACATCATGGGGGTTTGCCAACACTTGAAACAGTATCACATATTTGAGTTAACTAATTACAGACTACACATGTTTCCAATGTACAACTGACTTACTTTCATATTAGATTATAGTATTTTTTATCTCAATTCAGTATGCCCACTCTGCTTGAATCTCCTTAGTGTGATATTGAGTGAGTGCTAGCATGTGCTTTTGATAAGTCAACATTCTAGTTTTCCTCGGACTCTCTGTTTTCACAACAGCCATTCTCATAGTTGACAGATATGATAGAATAAGTATTGCTACCTCACAGTAACGGTTGTTTGAACTATTTTTGGGTACAGAATCTTGCTATTGTATAGGAACCCATTTCTGGTGAGTAAAATTATTCTCTGTTCGCAGCTCATCTTAATGTGAAGCAAACAGTTTGACAATGTAAATATATATTGTTTTTAGTAACAACAATTATACATTGTTGTACCCTACTTCATCTCAAGTTCTAGCTTAATTTTTTTTAATTTTAAAAACAGTTTTAAAAGACGAAGGGAGGGATTTTAATAAGCTGCCTATTTTAATAGCTATTTTATGCCATTATTTGACAACAATAGTAAAGCTTCATTCAGCCTTGACAGTAGCCAAGCACCTACAAACTGATTTTGTTGTTATTTGTCAGATTGTGGTTTTTGGTTGAGACCAATTTTTTCTGCTCTGGGTATTGGAAGGTATGCACAGGTTTACATAAACAATTTTACACGATTTAGTTAAGCAGATGCAGCAATAGAAATGTACATGCATATTATCTATCACCCTCGAGTTCTACAGTAGCTTCATCAGTGGGAACATTTTAGGTGACTAAAATAGGTTGAAGTTCTTCTTATTCTTATTCATTATCTATGAATGCAATTATTATCCGCTTAACAGTTAATTAGGCCTTCATTATAAATAGATTTTTCTCACATGCAAAAGCAAGTAGAACAAATAGAAGAACAGCAAAGATTATTATCAAGGGGAACCATTTGTTTGAAACTATAGTACTCATATGATTACAGTGTCTAAGAATTCTGCTTCATTTCTTCTTACCAGCATGGGGTCTATAATAAAATTAAGGAACTCTATATGTTTTAATAGCAACATTTTATGACAACAACTTGGGTACACTTGTTGCATTATCCTAAATATTAGTATGTTTACTCCAATTTAATTTTCTTTCGTGGAATATTGCAAGAATGAACTGTTCTCAAGTAGTGATGCATGTGTTTAAATCAAGAGCCAATATATTGCATATTTATTAATGTGTTCCACCACACACTAATACAAGAACATGATTGACCTATACCGAGAGAAGTTCTATTCACATTGTTTGACAGGCGGCTGCATGTACCTGTAGGTGCTTTTGCTGAAATTGTGAAACCTATTATTCTATTACTTGCATATGTTCGATCCTGTGTCTAATTTTGCTACTGGTCACACAATAATATCTGGGATTTATATATTGCGCTATAGCAGTAGCGCTTCATTTAATGGGTGCCGCTGTGGCAAAACACCTCTCCTATAACAGTACAGAGACAGAGCTCATGAGTATGAATGTATTTGACTAGAAATTACCCCAATTCAATCTGTATATAATATGCATAAATAATGCATTTAACTGCCCCACGCTGTATATTCCAGCCTCAAAAATCTGCGCTGTATAAACACAAAACATCTTCAATAGCTGACACAAGAGTTAGCTAATAATACGAGTGGCCTTAATGAATTCATTTGAATAATTAAACTAGAGATAATTAAACATACCGTCTTTCTTAATGATAGAGTAAGTATCTTACAAGCTATGTACTTCAGGTCAAGTTTATAGATTTTTTTGAGAGGCTGTAATTTCATTTCCTATCTATATTTATATTATAGAGATAGCTGAAGAGAGTCTATTCAAGTATCAGTCCGTTATCACATGCTCCGTCAGAGAAACATTCCATCAGAGGCTGCGTACATCTCATAAATATTACTGGTGAGTACTGTAGCGCCACAGCATAGCACATCCCATATATATTACTTGTGAACACTGTAGCACCAGAGTAGAGCATAGCACATTGTACTGAAGTAAGATAGTTTAGAAGTCTTGGTTCAGGATTTTTTGTTCATATTATTGCAGACTCATTCAAAATCACTTTATTGCAACATTGTTGCATCAAATTCTACTTCCATGCGCCATAATAGAGATTTTCTGACTGTATCTCGGCCATAAAATTTTGCTCTAACTGGTGTTCATATTCAGGGTAGTGGCATCTCAAAACTCAACAATTTACATGTAACAAAAAGTCTTATGAGGTTTTTATAATTCAAGTTTAGATTTTGTTGTCACTTCGACGATCAGTCGCTAGAAACATAGCTTGATACAAAAGAGATCTTACAAAATGAAAGCGGAAAATTACAGGAAAATTTTACGAACAAAAATTTATTGTTAGTGCACTGTTTATTTCTTATGAGTGGAGGGGGGGGTACATTCTACTGCTTACTTTTTCTCTTGATAACTAAACCTCAGGCTGTTGTAAAAATAAAGTAATTTCACAAACAGTTTTCAATTTTGCTTGTACCATGTACATTGTTTGTAAGTGGATATTTTATTGTTATCTCATCATGCAAGTTCACTAATGATATAAGCGTTTAATTACCAAAATTAATTATTATAATATAATATATTAATCACATTGCATATTTTAATTTGTCCAGAAGTAAATATGACAGCTCAAGTAGAGCACCCGCCAGAGGCTGTCAACTCTAATCTACAGAAATTGACACAAAACCAACTAATGAACAACAATCAGCAATCCGTTCCAAAGAATGACACCATTGGTGAAGATGTGGACCAGAATCGTGCATCAGATTCCCCTCCTACTATGGTCACTGTGAGAATGGTAGTGGACAGTAAGGTCAGTTAGAGTACATAGCATCAGAATCCCCTCCTACTATGGTCACTGTGAGAATGGTAGTGAACAGTAAGGTTAGTTAGAGTCTATAGCATCAGATTCCCCTCCTACTATGGTCACTGTGAGAATGGTAGCGGACAGTAAGGTCAGTTAGAGTCTATAGCACCAGAATCCGGTGAAGAGCATGGTGTGTTGTCTAATGTGTAAAGTTGAACATGTGAATTGGGTCTGTAATTATGTTATAGAGAGCTTTGGTTTCTGTTCAGGCGTCAGGTCTGTGAAATGAGTTATATAGCTATTTAGCTACAGCTAGCCTTTACCATAATAATTGCTTCGATGTCTTTAATGCTTGATCAATATAAATTGAGATTTTCCTCTAATTTACTACACCAATACTGTTCGTTATTCAGGCGAACAAAGCATGCTACCCTCTATTTACACCAACCAAAAAGGCTACATGTCAAAACAGAAGGTAATAGTGGTAGCTTGGTGTCGATTTTTTGTGTAGAGAGTCAGTTGATAAACTGGTATCTTATATTCTCCTGTCGCACATTCATTCCTCAACCTTTAACCATCATGACATGCAATAGCTTGTAAATGCTGAGGATACATGTTGTTATTTTAAACAGGGGCTTATCCCCGGGTTGACAAATTTATAAAACATCACAAAATGTACTGACTGACAAAACTTGAGCTGAACTGAAATGAAATACTGGTTATCACGCTGTGGAGGTTTTTGTAACAGCAGGTTGCTGCCTCTACTAATCATATAAATTAATTGATCATCAGACTATATAAAAATCAATTTTTTAAGTAAACTAATTAATTAGCAAATGCTACAGAAGAATTCCCCTGGGTATATTTTCTAGCATCTTAAAATCAAATCACAGTCAAGATCAATCACACTGCGTAATTGACAGCGACTGAGTTTTAGCAGCAATAATTACATGACGTATACATGTACTTGTATATAACTTATATAAGGTATACTTTATGCACTGAGCATGCACAACGTCCATTCTAAATGATATTATTTTATTTGGACTAAATGGCCACAGACAAATTATCTACTAATTCATGTGTGTTAGGTACATGTATGTGTAATCTATGTACAATGTACTATATTGCCTTACAGTTTTATAATTTCATTTCATATGCAATTTATCTGACCACCATTAGTTATGTCAACAGTGTACACTCCACAATTACAATAATGTGTGAAAAGTGTCTCGCACTTTAATAAGACGCTGCCTCTTTCACGCTATTTAAATGAAAGTATTTTCACACTTGATTATGATACTAATCAGGCTGCTGTCTATTACAGCTATTAACTCACATGTACGTTGTAGTTGTGAGAATTACTATGTAGTTGGAGTTATCTTATACTGCACCTATTAATGAAGCCAAGAGAAGGCAACTCACGACATTTTGTTAATCTTCTAAATTAGTGTACCATGATGTGTAATTTATATGGATTAAGGCATATTGTTGTAAAGGGAACATCTAAGGCTTGTATTTTCTCATCATTTTTTACCAATATTGTTGTAAAGGGAACATCTAAGGCTTGTATTCTCTCATCATTATTTACCAACATTGTTGTAAAGGGAACATCTAAGGCTTGTATTCTCTCATCATTATTTACCAACATTGTTGTAAAGGGAACATCTAAGCTTGTATTTTCTCATCAATATTTACCAACATTGTTGTAAAGGGAACATCTAAGCCTTGTATTTTCTCATCAATATTGAATATATTTCAGGAAGTTGGAAGTATCATCGGTAAAAGAGGAGATAATGTTAAAAGATACAGAGAAGCCGTAAGTTATATACGGAGTTGTCTTACTTTATTATTCGGTTGGGGAATAATTATATTGATTGAAGCCAAAGCTATTGGTAGATTCTAGCACCTAAGAAATGAACAAGCATGTTTATGTATAAAAAATCTAGAACCTGGCCAGTTAAAATATAAAATAAGGGACGCTCACCTGGTCCACAGTCTAAGTAGGTCTTCAGGGTACTGATGATGCAGAACCTCAGCCAGTGGTATGTCTTGCACGTCTACATAAGACATCTATAATGCATAGGATAACTTGTTCATTTTACATGATTGTATCTGTAATATTTATTCACAGAGTGGGGCCAAAATCAACATATCAGACGCTCTTAGCACAGATAGGATAGTCACTATTACTGGAATGTTGGAGCAGATCAGGATAGCCTTCAACCTAATGTGCATAAAGTTTGAGGATGTAAGTCTATCATTCGGTCTGTCTTATGGCTGCCAAAATAATGTGTTATTTAATTTTTACATGCAGAGTCATTGAATGGGAAAGTAGTGCTAACGGAAATGTAACAATGAGTCTCATTGGTCAAAACTTTCTTTCAATTGCTGTGATTCATTTTTAGCTCCAATATGCCTCACACTCAATGCCTCTGTTGAAGTATAAGCCAATATGAACCCCATGCATTGTCAATTATAGGACTATATGCATGTAATATAGTATGACCCTTCTAAGCTAGCACAGCATATTTATTTACAGGTAGTAATGCAGAGCTGTTTATTGATAATATACTACAATATTTACTATAATATACATGTACATTGTATGTATGTACATGAAATACATGAAATATCATGAAATACATAAAATACAATGGTGTCATAACATTATGTGATGATACATTTCTAGTGTTGGTATGCTTTACAATCCTACCATTCGAATCGCACAATGTCGATACAACTTCAATGTATTAATCATGAAGGCAAGGGTAGTTCCCAGTGTAACACCAATGGAATGACTCAAACATAATATGAGGATTTATCCCCTCTTTCTGCATATTATGATGTTAGCTTGAGTGTTCACTCGGTACAGGTGCACTGTGGCTAATAATGGATTGCCCCCCTTGTAACTCGCAAACCTTAATATTAATCTTTGCATATGAAGTTATAAATACAGTAGGGTCGTGATACTGCAATTCCTTCCATATGCATGTAGATTCTGCTTTAACAAAAATATTCTAAAATAAATATATTTCAGTTACTGGGATTTATTTACTGGATAATACTGCTGTAGATCATTTATGTAGGTGTGTAGACATGTAGGTGTGTAGGTACAACTACAGTTGTAGCACTTGTTAAGTGTCATGCTCTCCTAATCTACACCTTTTCTGCAATGGGTTATAGTAATTAGTTAAAATAAGCAGTTAATTATTGCAAATTAATTTATATAAAAAGCCCTTACTGTAATTCCTCTATAAATTGTTTTCTAACTTGAGTCCGTATTGTAATACTTAAATAAAGTGTGACTATAGTGCGACAATAAACCCTCAAGTTATTCAATATGAGTCCTGGGTAAACTTCTCAAGTCATATTGTGTGTAGATATATTAGGCATGTGGGAAGGAAAGTATGAATAGTAACCTCTTATGATTGTCTTAAACTCACTGGACAAAGAAAGTACTGTTGAGTTGAATGAATGCTGAATAGAAAGTCTGCAGCACATATGATTCTATTATATAGAGGCTGAGTACATCTTGGCAGTTTTTACAGCTAATCTCAGTGCTTGATTAACTTTAAAACTGCTTGAATGAATAAACAGAGTTATTTTAGTATTGGCAGCGATGTACAAGTGTCAGCGTTAGTTTATCTCTAAACCTCTCTACTCATTCAATCTCATTTGTATGCAGGATTTGCGAGCAAATACAAGTCCAGGGTCTACCCTCCCTCCAGTTAACGTTAAACTCGTGATTCCAGCTAGTCAGTGCGGTTCGCTTATCGGCAAACAAGGTATCAAAATTAAAGAACTGCGAGAAGTAAGTCAAAAAATATTTTTAATGTAATTGAATTGGTTAGCCTATTGCATAATTTCATTTTTTAGACACTAATTGTAGCTTTGCTGTAATTGGTGGTTGTTTCTGTCTCTGATTATCAAAAAGATTTCTAACTGTAAAATGACAACATGAAATTTTTCTAATTTTCAATCACTTCATCTAATCACTGGGAGGTGCTGTAACATATTTACATAGACATCTACATTTGCCTTTTATCCTTTTCAGCATTATACTACATTATGTCAAATCAATTTGATGTTTGTGTGCATCTAATACACATTTGTATGTCTAGATATATTTAACGTAATGTTTGCCTTAAATTCTTTATAGATGCATCCATGTTTACACAAATCAGAGCTTAGCGAGAGTGATTCTTTGCACAATGTGTTTACATTTACCTTATTTAGCTCCCTCCTCGTATCTTATATCAAATCCACTCAGCAATGCCTGTAGGATCAGCCGGCCATCTTGTTTGCTAGTACGGAGTTATGTTTCATCTCTCAGTCTTCTGTCTACAGTATTTAAAGTCTTGTCGACTCCAGTTAAGCCTGTCCTACTACAAGCCGTGGAAAGTCCTCTAAACAACTAATCCTCTTCGGGCATTGGTTGCCACCGAGGGCAAGCTTGTTTACTTTAGGATTTGCGACATGTAAGAAGTTTACTTACAACTTGACTGTATGTTCTTTACTGCTCTTAGACGACGGGAGCTTGTGTAGCTGTAGCCCCTGATGTGCTTCCCTTATCTACTGAGAGAGTAGTTACAGTCACAGGCAGTGCCACGTCGATCAGTAACTGCGTGAAAGAGGTCTGCTCCATAATGCTCGAGGTATGCGTCTATAAAATAATATCTAAAATAATTTTATCTTAGTACATAAATTTATTGTTGATTTAACATGTTTATTATTAATTATGTTTTTCAGATTACAAAACGCCTAGATTTATATTTTCATTTACAACCTAAAAATCCCAATAGCTTGACTTTTGAGAGAAGCTGTGAAAGAAACGGACAATCTTTGTGATTTTTTCCAACGTTTTGCCGAAGCTTCTGTAATTTTTGCCTCAAATTTTAATTCATACTTACTACTGCCTTTATTGGTAGAATACTATGAAGACTATATTTACCATTGCATTTCTTACCCCTGTTTTTTAAACTGATCTAGGCTGAATTTAGAATAAGCACAAATCTATTGATATAAAACTATCTAATATCCGAAGTATTTTCTTAGCCTAAGATGCTACATAATTTATTTCCATGGTTTTCGCAGGGCAGATGACCTCCTGATATTAAGCAAGTAGACATGTGAGGCCCTTACTATACATTACATAACTACATTATATACCCTACTTTCCCCCAATCTTGTGCATACCATTACATTATATGAACCAAACCCCCTACCTCTTATAAATAGGTCAGAACCACCCCTCTACTTGGCAACATTCCAAAGCTTTCCAGTTTCAACCATAATTAAATGTAACAATTTCACCTCCAAATGTTTTGTATAATAACGATATTATACTACATATTTATTATTAGACATATTTACTATTATGCAATACCCACAATGCAGTATTAGTGACTTTGACAGATATTACGTGTCGACCAATTCTATCTCTCTTTCACCGCCTTCCGATATATCATTATTCCCTCTCATGATAAACCTTACCTAACCTTTACCACATGTGTATACCAGGGAGGAGATGGTACGATATCTATGTGTAATACACGTTAGTAATACGATACTTGTTATATTACCTGATAGCATGTGTGATATAGTGTGTTATACGAAATTAACATACGGTGTAGGCCTATCGTACTTGGTAATACTTGCAATAAGATATCCTATCCTACTGTGCAAACCTTATGTCGTACCTTCGAGCTATTGTAACTTCTGTGGTATAAAAGTTCGATCTTGTACATATACATATACTGTACAATGTACTGCGGCTCTATATATATATATAGTTAAGGTGATGTGGTAACAATGTCCATATGGTAGAGGCTAATGGGTGACCTTAGGTACCTCCCCTCTTTCTTTCTCATCTCACAAATATACTTATATATAATGTGCATCGTATATACAGTAGCATAGTCTTCCAAGCACCCTCTAGAGTTCTCTAGACTCCATCAATTTATTATTCTCAGTTATTTTATCCCCAACAAGTATTCCAATCAAAGTGGAACAACTCTCGGTTTACAGTATAATTATATCTAACAGTGATATACATGTAGATATAGTACACTGACCTCCACAACTAGTGAACATCAGCATAGTACACCCTTCTCTCACACATATGCTGTACCTTGACCTCTCCCCCCATCACCACTGTTAGGTGCAAATTATTGCTAATAACTAAGTTTTAAGGAACGCCCCTTGCAGCCTGCCACCTACTCTGAAAAGCATAGGACATCTGGCACAGGTGTCTTCAGATATTGTGGTGTTTTCTAGACAAGGTGACCTCCTCGCTTCTAACCTATGTACCACAGCAAGGCTTTCTGTAGTTGCTATATTTAGATGTGTGATTTCTTCATCGTTAGCTGGCAGTTTCAAGTTTCACAAGTTAGAGATCATTGGATATCAGTGACCTCTCCCATGATTACTAAACTATAGCCACGCACTAATCTAAGAGTTATCTCCCCCATATATTTTAATAGTTAAGATACTTTAGTCTTAATTCAAACCATCTGTATTGCTTTTAGTCTCCACCCAAAGGTGCAACTATACCCTACAGACCTCCCAAACCACCAATGATGTATGGTATGACCACTGCTTTTGGCATACCTGGTCAGGCACCAGGTATGCCAGGACAAGCACCTGCCATTCATGGCCAACCACCTCTTATACCAGGTCAGCCTGGAATGGCATTACCACCTCATATGTCTGCTGCTACTATGACTACACCTGTTTCGAGTCACCCACAAATGTCATCTAGTGAGGTATAATTATTTTGAAACTAACACCTTGTACCTTGTTTCATTCACTTTTTGTTGTACACCCTTACTCGTCGTAGTAGACTGTGTGCAGTACTTATACACCCTCAGTTTACTCTTAGAAATGTGTTAGCCCGTGACCCACAACTCAACTACTATAGCGCCGCATGCCTTCCTTCAATCACTTGTTTATCTATAATCACTCCAAATGTTTTATTTTAATTTGTTTGCATAATTTAACTAAGGCCCACTTGAGCGTATTGTTTTCACTTTTATACAAGTAAATGAATACTCTGTCAACATGGAACATGCTCCGTTGGTTTTACGGCAAACATTTAGTTCAAGATTCACAGTCAGTCTGACACCTTACAGTTGTTTGTAGTTGTGTTTTCATACCACATTACAGGCAGCAAAGTTGGGTACTCCTCAGCCCTCCCCAATCTTCTCACAAGCAGGCATGACATTCCCATCTACTGCAGCTATGAATAACTTGGCTGGTGCTCAGGCTGCCTTGATGTCTCCCATGAGTCAGCAAGGAGCTCCTTTAATTATGAATCCAGCAGTAGCCAACCCTGCTATCAACCCGTACCTCCTTATGCAACAAGGTATGCATACACTATAGCAATCATTCATTAGATACTATAGCGTGAGTTTAGTATGTCCATATTCCAAATGTGTACTGAGTTTTCTCTGAAAAAACATCACGTTTAGCTTCTTATCCCGTACTGGTACCTTTTAATAGACCTACATGTAGGCTATGTATACACGCACATAGACCTACATGTAGGCTATGTATACACGCTCATAGGCCTTCAGCTCTAGAGACAGGCTATTAGATCTAAAAAGCATTCAATGAATCGCCGACTGTCCAGTATGAATCGCCGAATGTCCAGTATGAACCACTGACTGTCCAGTATGAACCACCGACTGTCCAGTATGAACCACCGACTGTCCAGTATGAACCACTGACTGTCCAGTATGAACCACCGATTGTCCAGCATGAACTCACAACTTTACTATGTATCCAATATTAGGTTTGGGAATACCAGCTATGAACGCTATGAATAACTATATTGGTGCTGCTGGACCCAGACCTTTCAATAACCAGATCCTTGGAGCAGTGCCTGTTCAGCAGCAGAACCAGAGCTCTGAGATGGTCATACCCAATGAGTTGATTGGCTGTATCATAGGAAGAGGCGGAGCTAAGATTCAAGAAATTAGGTTGGTGTTTGTTCCTACTCCTACATATATTGTAGCAACCGCTCTGTTGATGACGATTGTTATCCTTGTCATTTTTTTCACTATTATATACCGTGAATAGGTCAGTTTTAACTTTTATTGAAGCTGCCATAAATTATGCTGCCGCTAATAGTATATAGTAGGAATGCCGAACCAATAGTTGTTAATCATACAGCATATCTTGTACTTCCAAATCCTACATTTAAAATTATTATTTTTATTTCAGAAATCTATCTGGAGCACAAATAAAAATTTCAAATTGTGAAGAAGGAACAAATGATAGAAAAGTAACAATAACCGGATTTCCCGATACACTGTCTTTGGCTATCCACTTGATAAATACTAGGTGAGTACACGTAGTTTATTCAATCAATATATAACTGGTGTTTCCCCTTTTCTATTTGGTAAAGGTACTGTATAATGCAGGAGAGATGCTAGCCCAATATGAACACAGAGCATGTTATTGAAATTGTCTTCTCCCTCACTTTCAAACGACATACATCAGCATATAATGTGTTTGTTGGGCTAGCATTAGGCATCAGCGAGGCGTTACCAGTATATTTGATGCCTTATATAGTAATAGGCACTGTGGAATCAGAGAGTTCAAACCTGCTTTTCCGTATAGATTTCATCCGCACACTCTTTACTTTATCCAACGAGTGAATTTCTTCCCATACATTTCTATCCGAGCTATTTATTTCGATATATTTGTATTTCAATATTAAAATGCTAAAGCATTAAATCTAAATTGATAATAAAATTGGAATGTTAGTAGTTATCCGATTTCCACCTCCGTACCTTCCATCATAAGTTTCATCATAAGCCCCTCCCTAGATTTCCCACCGCCTGCACAAACCAAAATGGTAGCTATGATATTTCTCCCTGACATGTGAAGATGATATTGACTCATGCATTTGTCCAACTCTAAGTTTCCTTGCATACATAACCATGAGTGCGAGCTATTTTCACTAATTTTGTGTGAGTTATTCCTCTAGCAGTTTGTTACACTAGTCCTCTTTTACAGAGCAGTGATCTATGCTTAATCCCACATGGTTTCATCCTGTTTTCTATGTGTTACCTTTACAGCATTCAGACTCATAAACTACAACTGCTATTAGCTAGCCAGGAGCAAGCAACTGCAGCTAACCCAGCCCAGCAGGCTCTGCCTCAGTCTTCTACCTCGGCTACTCTTCAAACCAATTTATCCCAACCGAGTGTTTCCCAATCTAACCCACCCCAACTGACTGCCAACCTGACCGCTGCCAATCTGACTACTGCCAATCTGACCCCTTCTGTGGCCAACACAGCACAACTCCAGCAGCTTCAGCACACACAGTCATTGCCTCAAGTTAATGGACAGGCAGCTACATTTCCGATTGGCTACACGACCTTGCAAACATCTGCTACTCCAGGAACTTATCCGTTGGCCAGTGCATATGGACTGGTCGGATCTTGTGATCCAAAGTCTATACTAGCAGCTAACAAGTTGAAGGTCATGCCTAAACTGGGTAGAAGATTTACTCCTTACTAAAAGACTCCACCATAACATTTCTGCCTTGGTGATTAGATTCAGCTTTAAACATTTCTTGGCTCTTAAAGATGCTGGGGAAGTATTTTTGCTCATCTTGCCAGACCTTTCAAGTAACCTACTTGTGTTTGTAGATAGTCTACATATGCTATAATAATATTATATTATCTTGATGGTGTTTGCTAATGGGCTGAAGCTTCTTTACGTCTCACTGAACATTCACTTGACTAGCTATTTCAAATTCCTTTCCAAAATATTCTAAATTGGGTACGATAAACTTAGAAGTAGCATCTCTCTATCCTTTCACCAGTAGAAATGCCTGTCAAATAATCATGTAAAGAAAAGCTATGATTTTTCAAACTTTATTTCAACTTGCCAAGAGCAAATAAACCTTCCTTGGGTGTTTCTGAATTTGGCTTACGTTGAAACTGTGGCCTTGGCTTGGAATGAATTCCCTCACTCAACCAATTCCCAGCTCCTGTTTTTGCATGAAGTTAGTGTTACAATATGCTAAATTTGGATAAATATCTTTTCCTATTGACACTAGGGTACAACTTTTCAGAATGCTCTTGCAAATATGTAGGCATACCTCTTTGATGTACATGTAGTTGAACATTGTAACTTGAATGAGCTAAGAGGTATAAAGTTTTCACTGGGTTAAATATTTGCTATTGTAGACTTCATGCCGAAGCTGGTGTGCTAGCAATACCAACTCCATGTGCTACAGTGTATAAGTAACTTTATATCGTGTCTGTCAGGTTGCTCAGAGTAATTCACTATACTCAGAATCTGTTAGAAATTTTTTCAATCTCATTTAAATATTATTATTATTATTTGTTAATTAGTTATTCACATTTTTATATTATAAAAATAGTCTACCTTACATGGACAGTAATATTTTTATTATCGTGAAACTGGCATAATTCTGTTGCTATATGATATTATTACTAAAGCTTTACTGTATATTTGCTGGGTTATAAATTATTTCTTTATGACTTATTGTGGAATTAAATAACTTTTCTTATATTACCAGTGGATATGATACTTATTAGAAATTATTCACTGATGGATTTTACTCTTGTTGAGCATTTTTGTTATGGATGATTATTATTCTTTATTACATGAGAAATATATTCTATTATGTGTATGAAATTTGATAAACACCTGTCTTGTCTTATTGAGGCAGGAGTGGCAAGTGCCCTAAACTATTACCCAAGTAACAGTCATGAGATTTAAGGCTAACAAGATCACTCTAATACTGAACATTACTAGACTAAAGAACAGAATTTTAGCCGAATGTTGTGTTAACTATTCTAACCTATCTAGTCCAACTTTGTAATAAGATCAAACTATGACCATATTTGGCTCTAACTTTCGGGTATGTAAAGTATAGACCAACTCTAGCTAAGTAAGATGTCAGAGTAGACACACAGAAAGGCCAGTATTAGAATAGCATACATCAGAAATATTCAAGATAAAATAATAGCCATATCAACATTGGGAGTTGCATTCTTATGCACATGTAGATCACTTGGTTGGAGTTGTTATCCCCTGCCACCCACAGGGAATGACAACCCAACACATGGGTTAACTAAACATAACATGACTAATAGTGAACTTGTTTCCTAATTTGTTGGATAATAACTAACAATCCTATTTATCCAAAGTCAAACCTAAGACAGAGAGAGGACAACCAAGTAGTAATTTTAGCAATATAGAAATGCTATCTTATTAGATATTTTTATATAAAAAATACTTATTAGAAATTTATACCATGTTTAATAAAAGAAATAGTGCATATATGAAGTGTAAATTATGACACAATAATGCTAGGCTATGACACACAGATAATTTTGTGCCTTCAATACACCTAGAATATATAATGGTGTATAATATTATAGTGTAAAGATCAAAGTGTGCATAATTTTTATAAAACGAAAGACAGATCAAATGCAAGGTACCAAATTTAAACCTATCAAAATTTCTCTGTTACTGCACCTGGCTAGGTAAAAGAATGGAAATGCAATTTATGTGTGTTTATGCAAAGATCAAATTCACCTCTTAAGATGTAGATACAAGTACATATTGTATATTGTATGTCTTATAGTCCTACCAGTACCTCTTAAACCAATATGAACACTGTGGCTCTAGAGATCTCTGGGTTGGTGTTTACGTTCCATAGAGATCATTGTCTAGCAGCTCGACCTCCACCGTAGTGTTTGGAACCATCTTTCTCTTGGTGACTGGAGTAATATCTGCATAAGTGTCTCCACCTTCTGGTTTCTCCAACTCTCTGTAAACAATAAACAATGAACTATATATAGAATGCTTCCTCTAAACTCTGATGGCCTGGTAAGCTTGTGCATTGTGTGTGAGAACACCCAGTAGCTGTGACATAGCCCTATTGTATGTAGGAACAGCTAATGCTATTGTGATAGCTAGTAGCTGAGGTATCTACTTAATGGAAATGAGGATGGGGTGTGCAAGGTGGGTTAATAGGTACTGTACTGTACTCTCTTGTGAGATTAGGCAAACATGAAATTTATGGAATGGGTTCAAGCTAACATCTTGAACCAATGAAAGTGTTAATAACATGAAGAGGAAAGAGACACTACACATACTACAAATTTCTACAAGGAATGTTCATTTTTCTTCAATTCACAGCATATAAAAGTAAATATACGTGTAGTGTTACAGTCTATTGAAGTTATAGCTTCAATGTTTAGTTTTTCTTAAACTCAATAACTTCACTTTGAAACTGTACACACTGGTACATTGTGGTACACGTACACATACACTGCTATACACTGCTATACATGTACACATTGGGGTACATTGTGCTGCACGTACACATACACTGCTATACATACTGGTACATTGTGGTACACGTACATATACACATACACTGCGATACATGTACACATTGGGGTACATTGTGCTACACGTACACATGCATGTGCACTGCTATACACATTAGGGGACATTGTGCTATACATACACATACACATACACTGCTGGCTGCACGCTGCATACACTGCTATACATGTAGGCCTACACATTGGGGTACATTGTGCTATACATACACATACACTGCTTCGATGGTATGATTTGCCCCATGCCCTGGTAATAATGTACTTTATTATATTATACATTGTACACATACTGCACTGGCCACAGAGCACTTGCCTCCGAATTGTAGCAGAGTTTGCATACTCCTCTTCCTCCACTGGATCTGCCATATCATAGACATTACCACCTGTTGGACCTGCCATATCATAGACATTACCACCTGTTGGACCTGCCACTTCTGCATACTGTGCTCCTCCATTTATTCCACTCCCATATTCATCAGCCAGCGAATACACAACTAAACCATGCAAAAGTATCATATTATAATACGGTGAATAGTACAGAATATAACAGAATTGCATATTTACTTTGAAGTTGTGTTCTCTTAGTCTAAGAGAACACAACTGCTACTTGCAGCCAAGAAACTGAACTGCGCTGTAAATAACATATCTTTGGTTTAGAAGTTTTGCCTAAAATTTGAAGTTTTCTAATGCAGTTGTTAATATAAATTTGTGGTGAAATAATAAAATAATAAAAATATACGCAATAGTTTAGCATCCTAAGGATAAATAGTTTACAAATCTCCCTTTACTAAACAGAAACTCTCTACCAGGAAATATTAGTATCAATTACATTACCAGCACATTAGCAGTATTTACTAGTCTACTACTTGTCTGCCATGACAGTCTATGCAGGAAGTCAAGAAATATAATTAAATTTTGTGCAATTCAGTGAACAATATCAATTGATTAGTTTGCAAGACAAGCCTAAGTTCTTTATCAGCTACAGCATTGAGGCAGTGTTGTTCAACACCACAACACAGCTAAACAGACAGCTAGGCCATGGAGCTCATACTAACTTACAAAAAAGCAAACCATCAGAAGGACAAATTGCACACTAGTAGTGTACATGAATATATTTACATGTACGTTGTATATCATCATACACATTATCATTATATATACACTAATGTACATGTACTTGTAAATGTAAATAACTTTTGGTTCCTGGTTTTCCAATAAATAAAATGATGATATGCAATATTGCTATCAGATACAGATAACAGTTGACTGCTTGTGCAATCTATTAGTTTGTTGTTGTGTTAGTCATGCCCATAGGATTCTCTACACGTAAACATAATATTCCTTGCATGTATAACATATTGCACCTATCCTTGGTAAGAACATGTATAAATGGTACATCAAACTCGAGTCAGCTGAACTATGACCTTACCACCATCCTTGTCACCACCACCACCTTTACCACCACCGTTAGCATTGTTATCTGGCTGGAAATTTAAAGGAATGTCTTCCATACCTCGTGGAGCATCCAGTTTGTCTAACTTCCTGTAGGCACATGAGACAGTTAGGCGTAGATATTCATTTCGCTGACAAGAGTTACATGTAGGTTACAATATGTATCAGAAAATTTGGAGATTTGCCTGACTAATTTGTACAGCAATGGCAGCTCTACCATAATATTCTACGTGCATAATATAGATCAGGATCAGGAATAGAATTCATATTGACCTTCAATGTTTTACTCGTATATCATTACTGTATGTGCTTTTACAACCAATAAAATTATGCTGCACCCGACACGACCGTTGTATCGTGTTTGAGAGACAGTGCAGCGTTAAGATTTAATACATATACCAACAGTAGTCACAGCATACACTGCACTCATTCTATATCTGAGTCACGGAACGTAAAACTGTGACTAACATTTGCATACCTATCTCTGTTCTTCTTCTTCCTAATGAGAACAATGGCAACCACAACAATCACCATCAATACAACTGCTGCTCCCGCTGCTATCCCAGCATACATTGCAGTATCTTTATTCTGCAAACTTGAAGTTTCCCCAGAATCACTCACTGTCGTTGTTAGAGGTGCTGAAATGTAAGTTGGAATGCTCTGATGATGATGCTTGGAAAGGCATCATAATATAAGGATTAACTCAAAATATAAAATCGTGTCTAGCTTTATTCATTATAAAAATATTAGCTCACACCAACATTTTCCAAGTTAGAACTAATTCATATTTGCCACACCCTTTCTTGGGTTCCCAGTTTAAATGCATTGTACAGATTTATAATATGCATTGTCTGTATGAATGATGGGAGCTAGTATAAAATGAATTAGTTCTACAGGCCCCATCATAGTGATTGTGCTTACCCAGTGTTAAAGTCCCTGTGTCAGTATTGTCAGGAGTACACCCAGGGGCATTTTCTGCTTTCCAAATACCACCAGGAGAGCAGGTAGCCTGGCTGTCACCAGTCAATATGTAGTTACTCTTACAGGAGAAGGTAATCACACTATCTACCACAGGTCTACCACCAGTTGGTTCAGAAATAATTACGTTGGTGTCTTGTAGAAAATCCGCCATGCTCTCGCATTCTGTTACTACAACGAATAAAATGGAAAGTGCTAACATTTTAATATGACAAACGAAAATTCTCACAGGCAGGTGTGCTTGATTTTGACTTGACTTGGTAGTTGTTAAGGTTGGTTTCCACTCAGCAGGTCCTACCTCCAGGCTACCTGGAGCTAGCCTGGAGGTGGCCTGGAGTCAACGTGGTTTCCACTTCACAGGCTTTACCTTCCCAGCTACAGCAAGATGCCTACAGGGGACCTGCAGTGGACCTGCAGTAGACCGGGAAGGCATCTGGAGACATGTGTTTTCACTCAATACATGTAATAAACAAAGTAATAAAAGTGCTATTATTATTCAATTACTTTACAACCGGTGGGTAACCGCAGGCCGTGGTATCCATTCTCCAGGCACAGCCTGCGGTCAATGATTAGCGGCCGGTAAGTTGAAATTTTTCAACTAACCGGCGGTCAGCTACAGGTTTTACGGTCTTCTAGTGGCTTTGGTTTCCACACCGCAGGCCTTATTCTACCGGTCAGCCGGCGGTCAAAAACCGGCTAACTGGAAACCAAGCTTTATAACACTGTACACTGTACAGGAATAATATAAAAGCTCAACTAACTTTTTTCTCCCGCTGTAGAAGTAGCAATGGTAGTAGTAGTAGTAGTAGTAGTAGAAGTTGGTAAGCACTGAGGCTTATTCTCCAGGACCCAGACACCATCAGAAGAACAGAGAGCTTCTATGTCACCAACCAGAGTATAGTCAGTGCTGTTACAGGAGAAAGTAAGGATGGAGTTAACTACAGGTCTGCCTGGTGATACCAATGAGATATTCAGGTATGGAACATCTGCCAGACCTTCTGGAAGGTTCCTACACGTTATTTCTGTAGCAAAACATGAGATATAAACCATGAAGCACTCACTCCACTGCACTAGGTTGACATTATGTTATAGCCCGATTAGGTTGCTTCATCAACACCAAAAGATTGCTTCTTCAACTTTCATATGCCTTTGGATTCTAGAATTATATACTATCTGGCCAACACTATCCAAATTGACAGACTACTTACCTATACAAGGTAGAGGTGGTTGCTGACTATCACACACATAGGTCTGTGCTAACGAGTTGTTCATAGTTCTGTAGCCAGAATCACATGTGATGAGATATACTGCTTTACCATCTATAGTTTTTGTGGTGTTGAGAGAGACCCGAGCATTCTGTACGGATGGAGGACAAGGTTCATCAATAACTACAACACAATGTATTATGTAGCAAAATTGCCAATTCGATCCTTCCTAGTAAACTGACTGTACAATGTAACTACATGTACAATGTACATGTACATGTAACATCTGAACGATACACTATTCTACTTGTGGAAAACAAATATGCAACTTAGTACAACTAGTAAAACTTGTACTTATACTTGTACTTGTACAACTTGTAATTATGTGCATGTAGAATTTTAGTTATGCTTTAACATTAACCAGTTCCATGCCGTTCACAATGAATCAACTTACGTTGGTATTCTATGAGAAATCCAGCAGAGTTGATGTTAGAAGACGGTAACCGGATTCTTGTAGTGAACTGAAAGGTTATATCTGATCCAATTGGAAACAGAGAATCCAAATACATGGTGGTTGGATCTTCATCTCCACAGAAGTGCAACTTATTAGACTTGTAACCTTTGACCCCACTAATAGTCAGATAATCTCCGCATGGACCACCCAGAAACCAATACACTCCCGGAGAATGGTTGATTTTGAAATAGATGAATTTTATTTTAACACTTTTACCAGCAGTTAATTCAGATAATTTATATTTCCCACTAGTGATGCCTGCAGTATAATAGCTGTTCGTAGTCCCATGATCAAACCCACTGTGACTCACTATGTATCCTTTAGCCTTAGCTCTCACAGATATATCTCTGTATAGAGGAATGTAGTGGGCATCTGAAAGAGAGTAAGAGAGAAAGTTGATACATGCAAATGAAAGTCTATTGAATTGAGCTGACACAGTAGTTTACAATGTCAGAAATTCTTATTGAATGCTGATCAACGCTAGGCTATGTGTAGATCCTTCAAGTTTATTTCTCCTTGAATTGCAATAAGCAACATAATTGGGAATCTGCACATTTATCATATGCTGTCAACAGATTAAAATTGTTACAAGTCATGAAGTGAAACTAAATAAGGTGGATAAACTGTACACAATTTTACTGTTTCTTAAGCAAAAACTCTGGAAATGTGTGCAATCAGCAGCTAACTGTTGAGTTACAAAGTGTACCTTATGGTATTCCTTCTAACCACTAGATTATAATTGGACTTCAGACTTTTATTCAGTAAGTTTATATAATAGAAGCAATAGAAACACTTACATCTGTAGATGACTTTAAATTTGTACAATGGTGAGACAGTGGAGTAGGTCCGTTGATTTTCAAAAGTCAGGTAATATTGAATATTATCCTTAATATATGCAGCACTGGAAATAAATTGTCTACCAGCTACCTCATCAAAATCCCACTCTCTCAGTGTATTGTGCCCATTGTCATAGTAGTAAAATCTAAGCATATCTCCTGTATACAAGGCGGAGTTGGAGTCACCATTGTAGAGACCTAACCATGTGCCATCAGTCAGAAATGGTAGCAGAATATAACATCTGCCCACATTAAGAACACATGATGGGGTGGAAGATGTGTAGGAGTCTAGATAACATGGAGACACTATTGAACCTGAGGGAGACGCCGATCTGATTGGTAATGTGGTGTCTTTAGCACAGTTGAACTCTGTTATGACTTCTGAGAAACCTGCAAAAATGTTCAAAGAAATATCTCAATATTACAGTGTGAGCGCTGGGCATCAATAATTTGCATGAACTAAGAAGCAGTCTAAAGATTGAACGGCAAAATTAAAGAGTTATCCTCTGATGAGTGAAGTAGTTTAGAGAGGATGGGCTACAGGTATCACTTTTCTTCGTAAATTGTCCTTCTCAACCAGTGAACACATTATTGACTTTTCCACAGAGTGATAATGAGACCACTCCACTATAAAATATACACTGAAGTTTGACCAATATTCTAACAGAGCACATCCTACAATTCAAGCATTCAAAATAGTATTCGCTTGCATTATTAGCTACACATCTTGAAGATATTATTGAGGGTAAGCAGGTTAATGATAAAAAGCAGTTTTAGAAATTTTATGTATCTCTTTCCTAATTTTTTGATAAGTGTCATGTTCTCACCGTCAGAGGAAAGTAACCTTCTGTAACTTTCACCGCATGTAATATATTGTAATGGTTCAGGACATTTGTACATACGACTCCAGTCACCCTGATGGACCTTATAGCACCCTAAGTGCCTAGTAGTTGCCACAGCACTACTCATCTAACACTTGTTCTCTTGCACTTAGCTGTTTTGATACTCATACCTACATTGTTATGCATGTCTAACCATACACTGATAATTACATATCAGTTAGATACCTGTATAAAGCATTGCTGAGTCATTATACTGCTTTTTATACCCATGTAAAGAGGCCCGACCTCTCAGAAATACTTGATATTGATTTTGCAGATGATCTAGACGATTTTAAGCATCTTTTGTTAAATCCGACCTATTTTAGGTCGGCCCTCGGGCTTCCGGCCACCATAGTGTTGTGCAATTTCCGGACGACCCTACGTCGTCTTTTTACAACACTATGTCGGCCTTTTTACCGAAACTTCCTCCAGAAGTTCTAGTACTACATGTATATAAAGGGCATTTTTTTCATGTTTGTTGTCTCAGTTCATGCTTGGATCTCAATAAAGACACTTCTATACTTAGATATAGAGACTTTCACTTCGTAGATAGGTCATTCTAGTTGTCAAGGTCCTCGACCTTGCGACACGAACTGCCTGGATCACTCTCTTTCTCAGTATAGCAAACAAGCATTGACTCGGGATCATATGGGTCATCTTTGGTAGTTCTTGAACTACTAGTACCTGTTAATCTTTCATGTAATGAGAAGGCCTAGCACCACTCATAGGCACTTCACTTTGGACTCGGGAGTCGTCTTAGGACGACAGTACCAAAACCCAAAAACCATTACAATATTAGAATATCCCACAACAGCATAATAAAATTTTGCACATCACATTACACAGGGCATGGTTTGGTATTAAATGGTATTATTCATCAGGTAGCTTACAGGTGTGTATTTGAAGTAACAAACTTATCAACAGCAGAGAAACACTGGCAGACATATTTGTAAAAGTGTCACTTCCTGTCATGGTGGATGTCAGACTGCAGCTCTGAAGTTCTGGATTTTCTCAATATTCTACAACATCAATGTGATAGAATAGTGTGGCAACCTAATGTAGTCTATGGAACAATAACTTTAGTGTACATGTTGTTTATACAACAGTAGCCCTAAGCTACGAAGTTATTATACGTACATAGTATATTAGAATTGAGTGTGATGTATACTGTAGACAACTTACTTTAGGTTATACATGTATCCAGCACTGAAGTGACACTCCTCATACAACTAACTACACACTACTACATGCACCTACTAGTCTGCTGTTGATAGTGAGTAGAGTTATTTTTCCTCACAGCCTGAGCTAGTATAACGATAATACAAGAGTTTGAACTTCCTCATTGTTTGAACCATATAAAAATATAAGGCTATGCATTTAGCCTGTGAAGCAGTAAATGATCACACAAGGCTACAATAAACTCAAGTGCTATGTATGACATTGCAACCTGTTATGCATTACCAACTAATAGCACTAAAATGCTGATAAGTCCATCAATTCACCTTAGGCTGACCTTGAAGTTAAAGCAAGCTTTTACAAGTACCCGAGTCTAGTCTGGCAGTAATAATACTATGCACATGTCAAATAGATGCTGTATTTGTACACCTTCAACTGCATTGGTAGACTTGGCTTATGCAGTTACTTTCTCTCCATTGATTGGCTGGATATTCCTATTGGAGTTGTGAACCCCTTGTGAATACATATTACATTGACTAATGAGCAGAAGAGAGGTGCCATTTGACCATGTTCAGTGGTCAGTAGACATGTAGACTGTTGATAATGTTCAGTGGGCAGGTAGACTGTTGATAATGTTCAGTGGACAGGTAGACTGTTGACCATGGTCAGTGGACAGGCTGACTGTTGGCCATGGTCAGTGGACAGGCAGACTGTTGACCATGGTCAGTGGACAGGCAGACTGTTGACCATGGTCAGTGGACAGGCTGACTGTTGACCATGGTCAGTGGACAGGCAGACTGTTGACCATGGTCAGTGGACAGGCAGGCTGTTGACCATGGTCAGTGGACAGGCAGACTGTTGACCATGGTCAGTGGACAGGCAGACTAGAATTGATGATTTACTGTAAGATGAGAATTCAATGTGAATGTGGTATATAGGACATAGTGCTATGAATTGGGATTTATCCATACTTCTATTGTGATAAAATATTATGATAAATAAAAATATTATAAGAATACAAATGTAGGACCAGATAGTTAATCTATATATACATGTAGGTCAGCCCTGCAGTTGCACTAGGTTTACTGTAACAAGTACAGAATATGAGCCTGGGCACTACAGTAGAGGTACCAGCTCCAAACCTTGCAGTTGTGTAGTTTCCAAAGGGGTGGTATCTACAGCTTGTTTTAGTCATTCATATAAAAAATGGGATGACATCATAGACTATTTTTGAATGATTTAACTATCTAATTGTTGTAAAATATTATGTGCCAGCATTATATATAATTATACACATTATACACATTATAAGAGCTATACAAATGGTTTATTTATAGTTATCTATAAATTTAATGCCGCATCTACGCTTAAATAATTTTGGTTCTCTGCACACATACATTTTCATATTTATGAAAAGCTCAGTTATCTCCCCTGATTGCTGCATTGGATATAATCATAATAGTCATCCGTTGCGTCACTGACTCTTCCATCAACATTAACGTAACGGTCACTTGATTGAGAATGTTGGTCTGGAAGATAAGCATCAGTTACATAAACCCCGGGGCTTCGCCCAACTGTCTTTTCACCAGACCGATCCTGATTTACATAAACTTCTTCTTCATTGGTCTGGAGTTCCGAGGAGGAGAGCGGTTGTAGCAAAGTTGAGTCTATTACATCATAGCGATGCTGATCATCTGTGAACTGTATAGTTGTAGTATACGCTCCTAAAGGATATACATATATTAGTAGTATAATGGACAGTTACTACATATACTACAGTCTCCACAATATGCTACAGTCACCACATATACTACAGTCACCACATATACTACAGTCATTACATATACTACAGTCATTACATATTATACTACTCAGTCATTACATATACTAGAGTTATCCCAAGTACTAAAACAAGTCTTCACAGACTGTCCCAGTGGCCAGATAGCACTCTTAGCAATCGCAATGGCCACAGATTAGCAAGAAGTTTTTCTTACCTTGTGAAGCATTTGACTTGACTTGTTTTCTACAAGTGCAACAGTAAATAGAATATGGTTTACATTGACTTACGCTGTACATTGCAGTTGGCTAGATAGTAAGACATCATGCTCTGTTATAAGTGGAGATACACAGGCCTACGTAAACTAAATTTCATGTTATTGTTTGAAATCCTGTTTTACCAAATGAGGGGAAACTTCTTTGGTAAAAGTTTAATTAAAGCTCAGTGTAGCATACATACCTTTTCCTTTCTTTATTCCTTTTAATGAGAATTATACCAATCACTATTAGCAATACCATCAGGACAATGCTACAGGCAGCAACACTAGTATACATAACAATGGATCTCCTCTTCATTCCTTCAGCAACATCTGCAATGTACACTATTGTATTCAAGTGTGCCAAATAGCTACGGACAAATAGCATAAATAGCAACAAATTTAACAAAATTGCATGTTTTTATAAAATAAGCCATGTGTTTACTGCAACTGCTCTATGTTCAATTCCAGTGCTGATAATCCATGCAAACAAAATTATAAAATAAATAGTTTCTGCTATGTGGGTGTAACTAGTGATGAGCAAAAACCTTTCATGTTACATCAAAACTTCTCTCTGATACTATAAAATATTACTGCTATGACACAGATGCAAGATTTACAACAGTTCCAGTTAGATTCACATAAGACAAGCATGATAAGCAAGCTTACATGACTTTTATCACACACAGCGGTCTCTATTTGTGACATTTTGATAACATGCCTTTCCATTACAATTTTATTAGAGGAAAATGGTATTCATGAGTCAAGCAGCTAACAAGGAAATTTTGTAAATAATTCTGACAACTGAAGTCATTTTAGATTTTGAAAGGTTTTAGCATGCATTGTAGCTTCAGAGTACAATATAAATGTTATATACATGTGCAGTAGGTTAAATGTCCTACACACATACATGTATACAAATATAACAGGCATAGTCATCTGCCAAATGCCATAGCTTACATGAACGTACTTTGTTTTGAAGTTTCTGTAGCAAAAGTGGCAGAGACATTAAGGCATTCTGGTCCATTTTCTACTGCCCAAATACCAACAGGAGAGCAGGTAGCCTGGCTGTCACCAATCAATCTATGGTTACTCTTACAAGAGAAGGTAATCACACTGCCAACCACAGGTCTACCACCAGCTGGTCCAGAAATAACCAAGTTGGTGTCAAGTAGAAAATCGGCTAGGCTGTTGCATTCTGTAACTGCAAGGAATAAAACGATAACTAATTATTTGTATTAGGAGAAAGGGAAGTTTTACAGCTATCAGTATGTAAAATAAAAAGCTGTACGTTCATGGTCTCTTTTTGAATATTCAGAGATTAGCACAAAAAAGGTCTTAATGCACATTATTGATCTACTAAGTCTATATTAGAGTCTGATTCACTTGTAGCTCTGGATGGTGAAGTAGTAGAAGTTAGTATACACTGAGGGTTATTCTCCAGGATCCAGACACCACCAGAAGAACAGAGAGCTTCTCTATCACCAACGAGGGCATAGTCAGTGCTGTTACAGGAGAATGTAAGGGTAGAATTAACTACGGGTCTGCCTTGTGGTACCATTGAGATATTCAGGTATGGAACATCTGCCAGACCTTCTGGAATTTTCGCACACACTGTTTCTGCAAAGAAACATGACGAACAGACTATAGTCAATTAGGCTTACTACCATTTCTCTCATCGAAGGTTTGTAGGTAGAGTTTTCACACTATGGAACTCTAGCTGCTAATAGTTACCAATACCAATATGGTTAAGTCACAGTGACCTAATTATCAACTGTTATATGTTATATTAGCCTGAATTAACAAAACAATAGATACATCTAGGAACCTGTAGTGTAAACTCACCTACCTATACAAGGCAGAGGTGGCTGCTGACTACCACATACGTAGGTCTGTGCTGATGAGTTGTTTATAGTTCTGTATCCAGAATCACATGTTATGAGATATACTGCTTTACTATCTATAGTCCTTGTAGTGGTGAGAGAGACCCGAGCATTCTGTACGGATGGTGAACAACTTTCATCAATGACTGCAGAAAACAATTTTTTACAAGTAATATTCTGTATATATACGTATATGTGTATTTTAGGCATTAATCGATGCATCAGTATGTTTGGACGCATCAGTATGTTTGGACGATAATAAATTATTGCAGAGAAGGTTTATTGAGTAGCATAAATTTTTAAATTATATAAGAAAAATGGCCAAACCCCCTAACATAAATGCAGCTATGCAAGCTCACTGAAAACTGAATGCAAATAAAGGCTTGCATGTAGCCTACAACATATATTTAACAACAAACTATGGTTGATGCTTCTTTTAAACTGGAGTATTTTTCCATAGATACTTCAATCTTGATACAGGTGAAAATTATGGATAATTATATTATTGCTGAAGAATCTTCAGGAAAATAACATGGCCTAAGACAATTTTGGTAACTCTTAACTTTGGCTTCCTTCTGGCAGTCTTCCAAGCTAGCAGATGCCAGCCAAATAGCCATAGAACTTAGTAGTGTCAACCACATACACATACACTGTATTACACAATGTCTTACATGTATGTGGGTAGACTGTGTATTTCCTGCTACAACTGTCAGTAAATAGATCAAAAGTTTTTAACTGCCCTGCATTTTGCTCATGGGATTGTGACTTCAATGCACTGAGGGATTTTCGTGGTTCTTCCCACTGAACATATTTTTAAAATTAGCTAACTGTTTGAATCCTTTACCCTGATATTTTATGAGAAATCCAGCAGAGTTGACGTCAGCAGATGGTAACCTGCTTCTAGTGGTGAACTGAAAGATTATATCTGATCCAACTGGATACAGAGGATCCAGATCTGTGGTGGTTGGATCTTCATCTCCACAGAAGCGTAATTTATCATCTGTGTAACCTTTGACCCCACTAATAGTTAGATAATCTCCACACGCAGAAATAATGAGCCAACGTACCAAAATATAGTCAATTTTGAAATAGAGAAACTTCAATTTAACACTTTTACCAGCAGTTAATCCAGTTAATTTATATTTCCCACTAGTGATGCCTGCAGTATAATAGCTGTTCGTAGTCCCATGATCAAACCCACTGTGACTCACTATATATCCTTTAGCCTTAGCTCTCACAGACTTATCTCTATCTAGAGGAATGTAGTGGGCATCTGAAATAGAGTATGAGAGAGAAGTAGTAAGTGGAAGGTTACTGAATTGAACTGAAACAGAAGTTTACAATGTCAGAAATTCTTATTGAGCACAATCCATGTACAGTAAAGATAATATTAGGCAATAGCAAGATGTATATAATACACACAGTGTACATGTACATTGCAAAGTCTTCAAGGTTGTCTCCAGTTGAATTGAGCATATGGTAGGGGTATACTGCATATTCATCAGATGGGGTTGAATATGCAGTATTGTTTCTGTTTCTGAAGCACAAACTCCGGAAATATGTCCAATCATACTCTATAGTATTCCATCTAACTACTAATCATACTCTATAGTATTCCATCTAACTACTAATCATACTCTATAGTATTCCATCTAACTACTAATCATACTCTATAGTATTCCATCTAACTACTAATCATACTCTATAGTATTCCATCTAACTACTAATTATACTCTATAGTATTCCACCTAACTACTAATCATACTCAATAGTATTCCATCTAACTACTAATCATACTCTATAGTATTCCATCTAACTACTAATCATACTCTATAGTATTCCATCTAACCTCTAACAAGTGAACTCCAAATTTTCATCTAGTAGGTTTATAAAATAGAAACAATAGAAAAACTTTCATCAATATAAATTCATATACTTACACATGTAGATGACTTTAAATTTGTATGAGGGTGAGACAGTGGAGTAGCTCGGTTGAGTTCCAAGTCTCAGATAATAAGGAATGCTGTCCTTGATATATGCAGTACTAGAAATGAATTTTTCACCAGTTAAATCCTCAAAATCCCATTCTCTCATTGTAGTGGACACATTGCCATAGTAGTAAAATGTGAGTACATCTCCTGGATACAAGGCGGAGTCAGTGTCACCATTGTAGAGACCTAACCATGTACCATCAGTCAGAGGTGGTAGCTGAATATAACATCTGTTCACATTAAGAACACATGATGAGGTGGAAGATGTGTAGGAGTCTGGGTAACATGGAGATACTATTGAACCTGAGGGAGACGCCGATCTGATTCGTAATGCGTTGAATATAGTACATTTGAACTCTGTCATGACTCCAGAGAAACCTAAAAAGTATCAAATAAATAGTTCAATTTTGAACTGTCAATTTTAGGCATAGCATCATGTACACTATATATGAGTCAGGTTTTCACAACTTGGTGTTTCACAACTTAGTGTTTCGCAACTTGGTGTTTCGCAACTGATGAAGGGCTTGTGACATTAGAGTACGGAGTTTTTAAACAGCTTTTTCCAAGAAGATTTTCAATATATCAGTTTCAATTCCATACCTGTGTTCATCTGAAGCATCATCCCTAACAACAGCAGAGAGACAAGTGCAGACATCCTTTTAGAGTTTCCTTCCACGGCTGCTGTCAGAGCATCTGTTGGTGCTGCAAATCTCTAGGTACGGTGCTAGAGGTGTACGTAGATGATAAAGTCTCTATAAAAAAATAATCAAGATAAGATACTTCATAGCCGTACTATATTATTACACAAGGCGGATGTGCATGTAGAAATATATGCATCTTTCGTAGGTTTCACTATACATGTATACATCTACAAGTGCACCAAGTACATTGTATACTTGGCATTATAACTGATGTGTACTTAATGAAAATTAGGCTGCCCTGGAATATTTTAACAACTCACCACCAGCTGAAGTGACTACATCTAGTTCACTGCTAATTCCTGTTAGTTTATACTATAGCTGCTCAGTCTCAATCATCCGCCCTACTAATGCTGCATATTTGAGTCTGAGCTTCCTTATTTGTCCACATAGTTCAGAACTAGATAATTGTTAACCTGGGTTCTAGGTCAGAGTAGCGATTTGCAGGTTGTGCTAAACTTTGACCCTGTCAACTTTAGAAACTCGATGACACAATACTGATTGCAGCAAAAATGTAAACATGTGCATAGCTAGGAAACATGACACTGTTACAAGCGCACTGTATCAATTTTATTCAAACCTGCATATTAATAGTAGCAGAGGAAATGAATTATATAAAGATGATAAATAATACTGAATAGGCCTACAATGTAAGATAGAAAATATACTGCACACCATATATTTTAAGATATTATTGTCTGTGGTCTTGCTACCAAGTCCAAATTGTTTTCTCCCCAGGTTTCAAGTTTCAGTCTTGTTAATTCTGGTTGCCATTTTGTAGAAAGATATAACATGCAACTCCTTCTGTCATGATACCAACTATACATATAAGAATAGGATCTTCAGCATCAAAGCTAATTACTGCATCATTATTGGTTTCTTAATTAGTCAGGTCTTGGACTGCATTCTCAGACAATAATTTCAATAATCCTCGTATATAATATAATAAATTCAGTACCAGAAGTAAACAGATCAGATAAATGTAATTATACATGCACACAATATTTATATTGTAGTTAGAATAGCAACTAACAATACGCTTGCAATTTGGATGTAATAAAATTATGCTCTTGTCAATTGTAGGCTATATACTTCTAACACCTAATAGGTCAATTTGAAAATGGCATATGTTATGGAGTTATGGAAACCTACTGGGGACATAGTCATAATATTCACAATTTTCATCTTCCATAGGTTCTTCCTTGCCAGGTGAGCTATTCACATACTCAACGTTCTTGTATTTAGCGTTTATTTTATCATTGACGTAATAGACACCCTCTGGAGCCTGAACCTGAATATAGGCTCCCGTTACATAGTTATCCATGTTTATATTAGGTGCCTCTGCAGTGAAGGAGGGTGAAAGTGTGGTACCCATATATATGTACTCCTCTTCTGCTCTAGCCTGTGGTCCCGAGAGGGTACTTTGCTGATGTAGACCTAAGTCTAGCTCTTCATAGCTGTGTTGATCCTCCTCAGCCAGTAAAGTTGTATTATAGATCCTCGACTGTTCTGCTATTTAAAAATATTGAATAAATGTGAATAATAAAATCTTATTGCAAACTTTATTTTCACTCTAACAAATGATGCTGAAGATAAATAATACACAATATTTCACTCGCCTGTTTTATAGTTTTAGTAGCTAATTGAGGATGTCATCTTGTCTATTATAACTAATATGACAGTGTGATAAGCTCTACTCACCATCATCCCTGCTGGGATAAACTTCCTCATTCAAACAACTATTGTCTAACTGGTTGTTTTGGTCAACAGCATCTCCTGCTTTGCTGCTCTCATACCTGCAGGATTAACGATGTACATATGTCACATGTTCTATATTACACAGATTATTTGTTGAGTAATACACACTATGATAATACGTATGTAATACGAAATCACATCTTAACAGAAAAATAATTTAATTTAGTGAAAATTTGAGGAGAATTCTGCATTCAATGCATGGAATTTTTTGCCGATGGCCCACTAATTTAGGCTTATTACATAATTATTATGTCGTGTGGCAGGAATGCTTCACAGTGCACACAATTGCAGACAACTCCAAATTAGATTAATATTAATGAGAATATCTTGCAACAACATCTCCTTGTAGCTCAACTCTATACTTACAGAGCATGTCTCCTCCGCCTTATAAATATAACTACAAATAGAGTTCCTAGTGCCAATAGTATTGTAACCACAACTCCCACTATTATACCTATATGCAGATCACTCAGTCTATTCCTCATGGTATCTACAAGTATAAGGGTTGTAGATGGTCTCATTTAAGGGAGTTGTCATACATTGTGACAGGAATATTATATTAGTAACATCCATGTACCATAATACTGTTAATGCATGCATAACATGCAATAAATACTACGCTCTACATAATACATAGTGCATATTACATAATATATAATGCATAATGCATATTACATAACATAAATAGTATATAATATGCATGTATATGTACATAATGCATACATTGCAATACATAATAGTTACGTGGTACACAATACATAATAAATGATGCATAATATTATCAATACTAGTAGTTTAAACTATATGATCAGTTTGTATAGCATTACTGTTCAATTACTGTTCAATTCCTAATCACATGTCAACTCTCCCAACCCCATGCACTATCCACATAAACAAGGGTACCTGCAGGGCATACTGACTATCTGGCTACCATCTGACAGCGGGTACAAGGCAGTGTAATCTGATAATTATATAAATTGTATGAAAGGTCTGATACTCATGTGTAAAGCATCTATGAGAACTAACCTGAGGCATCGGGTGTAAAAGAATTTGGCAAACACTCGGGAGTGCCCTCTAGTGTCCAAGTACCATCAGCAGAACAGGTGGCCTCTCTGTTACCAACCAATGTATAGTTACTCTTACAGGAGAAGATAATCATGCTGCCTACTACAGGTCTACCACCAGATTTCATGGCAATGAGTAGCCTTGGGATCCTCATCAGCTCGAACATATCATGACATTCTCTAGCTATAACATATAAAAACTACTCTTTACTAATTTTCGAGTTTGACAGCAAGAGAGACAAATTTCAGGGTTTGACTGTGCACTCTAAGTCGTCAGCCCATACCTGCTGAGCAGTCAGTCATATGTAAAAACAATCTGTATGTTCACATTAATACACATTATACAACATGTGCATGTAAAGTGCATGTAGATTCTCAAAGAACTAGCTCACCTATACAGGGTAGTGGCGTCTGCTGCTTGCTACATGCGTAACGCTGCGTTGTAGCATTTTCTATAGTTTTGTATCCTGCTTGGCATGTGATGAGGTAAGTAGAGCTACCATCTTCAGTTTTATTATGGAATGTTACGTTTGCATGTTCCATTGATGGTGGACATACCTTCTTTGTGACTAGGAAATACAAATTCAATAACATGATTTCTTTGAAGAATACAACCGAATAGAGAGATACACAACTTAGGAATAGAATGTGCGAGCAGTCAAGTGACATAGATAGTTCTGTTATAATACATAGTCATACAACAAGTTCTAATAATGGCAACATGCTATAATTGTTTTTCTTGCCAGAAATTTACTTTGGAACATTCTATGCGGGGAAATATAGCAAGTTACAGAAAAAGTTTACACAATCTAATGTGCTGAAGTGCTGTATGTGAATGACATAATTTTCTTTTTGGCAACACTTTAACAACAACGCCTCTACCACTCTATTATAAGTTATACAGAGTGTTGTACAATGTATGATTATATCATTTGGAAAGACTTCTATATTTGCAACCTTCACATTCTAGCTTTATCTCAAAACTGAATCTTAAATAGCTTAACATAGTCTGACAATACAAAGGGCAAGCTTTCTAACTTGACAAGGCAAGACAACTTCTATATCATTGATACAATAATAATACAACACAGAGTTATATTAATTGATATATGTTATTAATTGAGAGTGAAGTTGTACACCATAGTGTGCCAATTTTCGTTGTCGCACATTCTTACCTCACTATTGCTATATAAAAGTAGCAGCTAGTTGTAGCCTGTGGTCCTCACCTTTGTACTCAATGAGAAATCCGGCAGCTTCATCATCTGATGCAATGTCAATCCTACTTCTAGTGATAAACTGAAAGGAGATGTTGTTACTTATGGGGTACAGAAGCTCTACAGGATCGGCTATGGGGTCGTCAAACCCACAGTACTTCAGCTCACCATCTTTATAACCCTTCACTCCTCTTATCACCAGATAGTCACCACAAGAAAGTTTGTTAAATATCGGAATTGTAAAGAAACCATAATTAAGTTGAAAAAAGTGAAACTTTAATTTCACTCCTATCTGGGAATTGAGTCCTGAGATATTGAACAGGCCGCTGGTAACATCTTCCCTGTAGCTGTTGTCTGTCGACTTCCTATGGTTGAATTTATTGTGGCTGACTAGAAATCCTTCACTTCTCGTTGTTACAGAATCAACTCCAGATTGAGGGATGACAGACGCAACTACAGAATATTAATTAAGCCAAGTTATATGTTGCATTGGATTATCAATAGTGTAGCTAAAGGAATGACGGAATAACCTGTTAATTGGGTTATTAATAGTGCAGCCAGCGGAATAACCTGTTAGAGAAGTGATTGTGACTTCTACGGATTCTCAAAAAACCAAAAACTGAAACTCAAATGGAGTGACTGAGCACTCTGTAGTACAATTTTAGTACTCGGTGCATCATAACCATCGTGTACTCTACTGTGTATTGTTATCAGATAGTTTCATCCTGAAGGTTGTCTTTCTTACTCTAACCTAGGATCTAACAGACATGCCGTTTAATATCCATACACTTCAATGCATACTCTGTAGGTTCCATGGTGCATTCTATTCTTAGACGTTGATACTGTCAGTTAACAGCATCAACGTCTAAGAAATATTGAAAGTCATAAAAATATGGTTTTTGTCCTATATGCAACAACCATAAATAAATTTAAATAGTACTATATTAGGTTACTCACCTCTGTATATAATTTTAAACTTGGCTGTGATATTCGGCAAAACCTGCTCTGGACTTTGTAACGATGCTTGTAGAACTATATCTTTCAGCGTACTGTTTACCAATGCATGTGATAAAAGTTGTCCTCTCTCAGTGTTCGCAAAATCTGCTCTCTGTTCTTTACTATACTGACCTTGGACAACGATTTGGTTTTGCGGATAAACAGTAGATTGCGGGTCGCCGTTGTAAAACCCAATCCATGAAATATCAGATTCACTAGAGTTATAGTCTGAATACACCACGTATTTTCGGTCAAGGACATGACAAGTCCCGTAATCACGTGGGTAATTTGGAGAGAGAATAACTCCAGATGGAGAATCTATTACATGCTGCCTAACAAGTCTCAACTCTTCACCGCAGCTGAAAGATATGTTCTTGTTGGTGACTGTACCTAATAGTAGAACATGAACATGTATGTGAGACACACAGTTTAGACCAATTGATGGTACATGTAATTCTACACTACACATTAGGACAGCAGTAAATATACTGTAGCCTAGATTAGAACAGCAGTAAATATACCGTAGCCTACATTGGGACAGCAGTAAATATGCCGTAGCCTACATTGGGACAGCAGTAAATACGTCGTAGCCTACAGTAGGACAGCAGTAAATATACCGTAGCCTACATTAGGACAGCAGTAAATATACCGTAGTCTACACTGGAACTTGACCTAGCACAGGAGAGTATCCAAAGAAGTTTTTATTTATTCTTGAATGAGGAAAGAAGAAATTCTTAAAGATAAAAACCGCTTCCGTAGACTTTTATATTAGCTTTCTGGAAAAATATAACGTCTCCACACCTAGTTTTTTGTTTTCCTTTAGCTCACATACTTAGAGTCACATTTACGCACATAACCTAATGCGAGATAGTCCCCTTCCTGCCTACCAAATTGTGGTTGTTTAATGAAGCAGGAATATTACCATTCAAAACTGCTACACTATGCACATTACATCATGTAGTGTTGTAATCAATTGCTACTAAAAATTTCTGTACCTAATTCACTTTAAATCACTACTACTAGCATTCAGGGCACCAAGTAGTTAAATTGTGCCATACTGTAACCATATAACACTTACCTAGTGATGGAATTTACTACATGTACAAATGCATTGTTAGACTCAGTAGAGTGAAAGAAAATGTGTCAAATATACAGTGTAATAAATAATTATTATTATAGAATATTATTGTGGGGGAGCAGTTGACAGCCTAGCAACGCATAAACATCATCGTACATTAAAATCGTAAGATGGATGGATCAGATATATGCACATGCATACTGGAATTTACCCATCTTACAGAACCTGTCATAGAACTGGTTGCTGTAAAAGGTTGATGCTTATTAACAATGTTTAACAATCTTGAGCATGACCATCCCTGTTCAATACTTACATGTACATACATCATACACATACTTACACTCAATACTTATATGTACATACGCCATACACATACTTACACTCAATACTTACATGTACATACATCATACATATACTGACAGGTTACATGTAATATATTAATATTATACATTTTATTTTTACTACAATTTTACTGCACATGTAACTTGCTTGAAAAGTTGTAGGCCTGTATTAGAATTTGATAATAGTACAAGTGTACTAAGCAATGTATACTCACCAGCTTTCACAATAATTAGTAATAAAAACTTCCACAACCCCTCGACCAGATGCATGGTAACTTCTGCTAGTGATACAATAGAACTGACTTCTTCCTATAAACTGACTCTAGTTATCCCATGTTGTAATAATGACTGGAGTAATAGCTCTCAGGATGCGCATCATATCCTGTTTTCAGGGCTCAGTAGCTTATTAAACCAGCCAATGAGATGCAAGCCTTCATATTACTAAAGAATTTTCAAATTGTACCATGTTTATGTTTATTTCCTCTACACTTTAATATTATGCAAGACTAAAATATTTATTTGTGACATGCATGAAGTGACACAGTAGCCTAGTTTCTGAATAGCAATGATAGATATCATGGGTTGGACAATGACATCTATCAATCACAGCGTATGATTTCTCTGCCTTCATCTACAGTATTGAAGGATTCTGTTCACGTCAAAAGTCCTCCTTTCCAATGCAGATTATCTCAGTTGTTCAAGGAACAGTTTAAAGTGTACTATTATTAAAACACATTTAATTTGAAAAATGTGCAATATAATTATATTCAATAGGATGGTTCCAGTTTAAGGTCAACATTATGTCATGAAGGTCAACATTACAGCGAAATACTTGGAAGCTGTTTAGGAGTCATACACAGTATGACACAAATGCAAGGTGCTTGAGAAAAGTGTTTCATAGAGGAAATGTTATGATAGGGATAAAGGTAGCAATCTGCAGTGTGGATTGGTACGGTAAGCCGAGCTCATAAAAAAACAACAGGGCTCCACTCAGGTTCATTTCATAATAGCTTCAGTTAATTTCTTACATGATGTAGTGATATAATACATTTAAAATATATGGAGTTATATACACAAGCGAATTAATTGCTTTTGTACTTTTGTACTTTTGTTTCTCTTTTCAAAATATGATTTGTTAAAACCGTCAGTTGTGTTGCGTCTAGTGAATTCAAATAAAAGCTATGGGGATGAAGAAGACCATCAATTTCATCTGATTATTATTGCACACAGAGAAAATATATTTCTGATCTTATCATTTAATGACATTCATATTTAAATTCTATTTACGGTTATTTTTGTTCCAATCCCACAGTTGATGAGTGTTAGTAGTATTGCATGTGGACATGATGACATCATATCCTCCGGGTAGAGCTTCTAAGCATTTACTGGTAACACTGTGTACCAAAAGTCCATCCTAAAACAAGTAGTAGGATATTCTGCAACTAGGTAAATCAGATTTTTCTGCCCGTGAAAACTGAAGTAATGCATATGAATATACTGAGTATAGTTGCAAGCTTATATGTACATGTAATGTACCTTTGACCAATCCTTACCTCCGTGTATTCCCACTTTTGATTCCCCTGGCGGCCATGACAGAAAGATGTGGTTAGATGTTGAGCAGTCAGGCACTTCTCATCATGTCTGAACTCTCCAAGTTCACTCATTAACCAGTGATGCCCTCCTATCTCACCATTACAAACTTCCAACATGATTGGCTGAGACAGGTCATACGGATTCCATTGTAAACAGGTTGACATGGCTCTGTTTTTGACCTATTTAAAACAACTTAAGATGATTAGTATTTGTGGGCCGTGAGCGGGTTTGTTTGTCTTCCCTTTCAATACATTTTGAGAATAATTTGAAATAATCAATGCAGCAAGTGGACTAATGCAACAAATACTATCTAAGAACGAATCGTGTGATTTAGGGGCATAGTATGTGATCTACAAGAGTGTAGTAGCAGATCACATGATCTAGTAGCAGACCTTGTGATCTAGTAGCATACCACGCGATTTAGTAGCATACCATGTGATCTAGTAACAGACCATGTGATCTAGTAACAGACCATGTGATCTAGTAACATACCATGTGATCTAGTAGCAGATCATGTGATCTAGTAGCATACTATGTGATATAGTAGCAGACCTTGTGATATAGTAGCAGATCATGTGATCTACAAGTGTAGTAGCAGATCACATGATCTAGTAGCAGACTTTGTGATCTAGTAGCATACCATGTGATCTAGTAGCAGATCATGTGATCTAGTAGCATACCATGTGATCTAGTAGCAGACCATGTGATATAGTAGCAGATCATGTGATCTAGTAGCATACCATGTGATCTAGTAGCATACCTTGTGATATAGTAGCAGATCATGTGATCTACAAGTGTAGTAGCAGATCACATGATCTAGTAGCAGACCATGTGATATAGTAGCAGATCATGTGATCTAGTAGCAGACCATGTGATATAGTAGCATATATACATGTATATATAACACACAATTAATGTTATTACTCACCTCTCCACGGTATATAGCATCATCTGGAATAAATCTTTCTGGGTAAATATTTTCCAAGTACCATTCAAATGATTTACAATTCAGAGTTTTGCGCAATTCAGCTCTTGAAGATACATCCCCATAGTCTCCCTGTAAACCTTTATATGGAGATTATGTGCATACACTTACGCACATCAAAAAGTCTAGAAATAGCGAAAAATTGTCAAAGATGTAAAGAACGGATCACTATTTAACACATTAATACTACATGCATATTTCATATAACTTCTGTTACATTAATATAATAAGTGTTTGTTTACCCTCACCAAATTGTTGTCTATGGTGTCATAGAAATATCTCTTATAGTCATCCATCCAGACTTCAGCTACACGGATAGAGTTTCTCTTTTTGGCTATGAAAAACTCTTCATCAGATAAGTAAGGGTGGGAAGGCCTAAAGTGTCAACCAGTAATTGGAAGCAGACGTACAACAATGCACCTGAATCATCTGCTGTCTGCATAAAGTGTCATTCACCAACCAGAGCAAAAAATATTCAAATATTCAAATTCAAAGTGCGGAGAAGTCTCTTTCTAAAGACTGAGATACTTACTTTTCTAAATGTCCCACAGCCGAGCAGGGTATCACAAGTACCCTACCTCCACACATCCAACATCTGAAGGATATTTCTAGGTTCTCACCTCCCCACAGTTCCATACCTTCATCATATGAACCCAGTTCATAGAAGTATTCCCTGTCCACAGAGAACAAACCTCCTACCATGACTGGGGTCTGTACAGGTGCCAGCTACAAGAAGACATGAGCAGAGTATGAATGCATTCAACTGTCAGAGACTGCATACATGCAATGACTAACAAGAGTAAAATAACATAAAACAGCTCCAGAGCAATGTGGGTTTCTACACGTCTTGTAGACAGAGAATAGTTGAAAAGGTAGATTACTAACCAGAAACAGACAGTTGCTGGAGACTAGAATGTAAATATAATTTTCACACGGAAAGCAAGAATGTTTCCCATAGTTCCACACACAACTGTACTGATATTGACCTCTGGGTAATGTCTTATTTTTACTCTACTTGTACCTGTGTGAAAATCTGATCCAAACGAACTATAGGTCGACTCTAACGGTATGTAAATGCTAAATTGGAAAGTTTGATTGATAATTTCCAGACTAAGCTCTTTTGCCTGGTGTCAACACCAGACACCATCTGTGTATGTGGAACACTTAGATTGTTTATGGCCACAGAATTCACCAGGTGTTGAAGATACACGAACGCCAGGCGATGTGGTGAAGATTCACATAACATCGGCTACTACTGCACAACACTCAGAGTCATACCGTATCATTATTCCTCTGGGCATGTTTACTCTTAGATATGAACATCCAGTGAAAGCTCATTCTCCAATCAAAACCACCGATAAACATATTCTTAGGTGAAGCATGTTTGAAGGCAAATGTTGAATAATGAATCACGTCTACATTTGGAATAGCTAGAGTTCTTCTGTCCAGGTGTATCTCATGAAGTAAGGGCTCCAACCAACCTGCTCATAAAATAGCAGAGACAATTAGAGCTTTACTTAGCATGATGACTAGCTCATGCCTTGTGGCATGTGTATAGTAGTGTTCGAATTATTTGTTTTTGGCTAAATCCAGTGTCATTATTAAAACTAGTCTGTTAATAAGTTTAAGATAGCATGGCTTGGCTAGAACAATTACTACTCAGGTTTGGAGTGAACCTCAGCCATCTTCCGAGGCACAACCAAAAAGCTTTCCAGCTGTGCCCAGCAAGATAACTTTCTCTGAAAATAGCAGAAAGCAAATTTTACATGGATCAATTGACATGACTGTAAAGATTTAACTGCTACAAGCACGCAGCAGTGGCAATATTATTCCATTTGTCTTTGTCTAAATCAATTTATTAAATTATGCATAAAACCAAATACAAAATAGCTCTACATACCTTCTGTACATTCGATATGAGAGTCAAGAAAAGTCACCACAGTCCCTGTGGCAGCCTTAGCTCCAGCTAGTCTGGCTCTTATAAGACCTTCTCTTTTCTTTAGACGAACCAGTTTTACAATCTTGAGATCTTGAATATACTTTTCCAGTAATTCACCAAGTGCCACTGTTATTATTATGTCCCACATAGTGATTAATCGCATCTTATAGCTTTCAATTAGTGCATTACTCCATCGAATTAGTATTTGGAATGTTCACCCATTTTCCAGTAATTTTAATGCTCATTTTGCAGATGCATGTCTGCACTTCTACACCTTTACACATTTCTACAATCTATAATTTCGCACATATACATATAGTATTGCAATTTAAAAAGACTTACCTTTGTCAGAAAAGTCGTCTACCAGAATTATCTCCTTTAAAAGTTTGGGATCAGACCTGTCTATCGCACTGTATACAGAACGGAGCAGAACTGATAGAGCTTCATTATGGAATATGATAATAACACTTGTATTTGGCAGGTCTGAAGAATAATTCATAGCTTTACACCTGAAATTAAGGTATGTATATAAGCAAAACACAGCATGTTCAGGGCTCTCAAGTTCTCGGATTTTCTCCGAGCAGTTCGGATTTTGAGTGCTTGCTCGGAGTGCTCGGGAGGTTTTTCATTATTGATGATCTGCTCGGATTTTAGGAGATTTTCTCACATTAGCTATATTTTCAATTGAAATGCTTCAAAATCTCCAAATTAATCTTCAGTTTATCTCATAGCTTGTGAGTTGCTTAGAAAAAAGCTACTAATTCTATTACTTTTCAAGGGCAAGGACTGAATTACATGTATGTACTGGGATTATTAGGCTGTGAGAAATTATTTAGGCCAACTCCATAGAGCAATAGATATGTGTATGTAAGTGACCAACAGCTTTGTTTATATATCTGACCGATTGTTGATAGAGTAATACTGCTACACTGCTTACACTGCAGTACATTGTACATTTGCTCGGATTTTTTGAGTGAGCAACTTGAGAGCCCTGGCATGTTACATGTAGATGTTGCGTTTGATAAATCATAATTTTAATGAGAAGTCTTAATAGTTTCAAGATCCTCTTAATCAAATGTTTTTGCAAATCGTTAAGCTAAAAGATGAGTTGAATTAACAAAAAGCACTAATGTAGAATGTTGCTTTATGTAAACAAAACTCAATTTTTTTTCTTGTCTTTAATATTCGAAGTTGGCCCCGTAATTACAAGCAAATCAATACCTTTTATCTCTATAGTCCGGTAGTCTTCTTCTAGTAGAGATCATATTACTAGCATATACATTATAAGATGTGCTTCTAAATCCTTCTTCATACTCCAGTATCTGTTTAGTAGATAGCTGAGCTGGATCTAATTCTACTGCTTTACCAAGCTCTCCTGTATAAAAAGATAGATAAGATATCAAACATGTGAAGGCAAATAATTAAATAGCCAGTGCTGTCAAGGCAGGGCAGGACAAGATAATCTTTTCTGGTTCCTTCGCCTAAATTTCTGCACAATGATAAATACAGAATACTACAAAATTTAATAAGAATTATGTTCTAGAATTATGTAATACGATGGAACGCATTGTGTTGCCTTTCACCTGGAGCACTTATGTTATGCGTGAGAACTGTTATCAGGCTTGGCAAAGACAAAGGTGTTGGTGCTGGAGGTGCCGTAGTTAGTTCATACGGCCTATCATCAGACTCCATGGCTCTGTATTCTCCAAAATCTGTCTCTCTCTGGGAATGGTAGTCACCATCTGCCTGTCTCACTCTTCTACCAAAAATATAAATTATTGCCAACAGGTCTGAATACCATATCAACAATTGTGGGCATCTAGTTCTACTTTATCTTATACCAAAATTTTTATCACCCTACCTTAGGAAAAGCACAACTTTGATAAAAATATTGCTACTCTTTGTGTATACAGTAATTATACCTTGTTGAAATGTATGTGTACCTGTGTGTACACATACACACAATAAGTACACATACACACAGTATGTACACATACACACAGTATGTACACATACACACAGTAAGTACACATACACACAGTAAGTACACATACACACAGTATGTACACATACACACAGTATGTACACATACACACAGTAAGTACACATACACACAGTATGTACACATACACACAGTATGTACACATACACACAGTAAGTACACATACACACAGTATGTACACATACACACAGTATGTACACATACACACAGTAAGTACACATACACACAGTATGTACACATACACACAGTAAGTACACATACACACAGTATGTACACATACACACAGTATGTACACATACACACAGTATGTACACATACACACAGTATGTGCACATACACACAGTATGTGCACATACACACAGTATGTGCACATACACACAGTAAGTACACATACACACAGTATGTACACCTACACACAGTATGTACACCTACACACAGTAAGTACACATACACACAGTATGTACACATACACACAGTATGTACACATACACACAGTAAGTACACATACACACAGTATGTACACATACACACAGTATGTACACATACACACAGTAAGTACACATACACACAGTATGTACACATACACACAGTAAGTACACATACACACAGTATGTACACATACACACAGTAAAACTGCAACATCTACTAGTCCTAATGAGACTAATCATGATTTATATGGTGTCACATAAAAGTTGTTAGGTTTTAACATTTGATGCCAACTCCAACGTTGATATACATGTAGATTAACAAAAGCCATAGAGACATCTAAATCCTGGATGTCGTGGCAGATAAAATATGTAACAGTGTATATGCACCCACTAGTTACATTCATATACACTGCACAAATGACCCAAGAAAAAGACTAGGTTTCACCCAAATAAAATAGCCTATAATTTTATTGTAACTATCAGTACATTAGTATAGACGAACCTTTCGAGTGTTGGAGATCTGAAGTTGTATTTCCCTGGAATAAGTTTCAGTACAGCAACAGAGCCCATTACCCACAATGCAATGCAAGCAGTAAAAGTTTTTAGAGAGACCTTAAGCTTCTTGTTGAACAGTGAGATTTTCATCCTGGAAGTATGGAACTCAGTTTATCAGGTTGTACTGGCAGTGAGAGACTCAGTCTATTTGGTAGAACTAATGGTAAGGAACTTAGCCTATTGGGTTGACCACCTGAAAAGTTGTGTAGAAGTAACTTTTCCACTGCTAAAGATCTGACAGGGAGAATTTCTACTGCTAAAAAGCAGCTTTAGTGTGTCGGGTAACTACCCTGAGAGTTGTGTTCTCTTAAACTTCAGACATTCACAAGGCTTGCATGTGTTAGACAAATCAAGTCACTGCACATGTAAGTAACTGCTGTAGCTACAGCAGTAACTACTGTAGCTACAGTAGTTACTGTAGCTACAGCAGTAACTGTGACTAGAGTGACTACAGTTACTGCAGTTACTAATGTTGCTAATGTGGCTGCAACTAACACGGGTGCTGCAATTACTACAAGAGCAACCAACTCTTTTTATCATTTTAAGCATGTTCACTCTTCAAACAAGCAATTACTTGACAATAACTCGATGTATCACCTGAATACAATGACATATACATGTATAATACTACACACGATTGTTATAGCATACTAGATAATGCAGATTTCAGGCTAAATATCTGACTTTACTGTAAAACTGTGACACCCCTAATGCAATTGCCACGACCACTAATCAAGATAATGAATCTATTTCAAATTGTACATTCAAGTATATATTACTTATACTATATAGAAAGTTTGGTGTAAAAGTTTCAAATGGCACGTATTACATGTAAATATTGCTATAGTACATAATTTCCACCTATTTTCTTACTACAACATTGTAATTATGTTACCAATGTAACACTTTAAGCCAAAATTTATTATACATTGTACTATAAAATACTGTACATATTAAAATGCAACATCTCATCAAAATATATGACTATTTTATTCGGCTACTTAACCAGGGTACTATTTAGGAGTACAAATAACACTCACCTGTACATTTATGTTGTTACCTCTACATTATTCAGAGATATAAATCCTCCACTGAACTGCTACACCACTGCACCACTGTACCACTGCACTACTGTAACACTGAACTACTGTACCACTGCACCACTACACTACTGTAACACTGTACCACTGCACCACTGAACCACTGAACCACTGTACCATTGAGCCACTGTACCACTGAACCGCTGCACTACTGTGCCACTGAACTACTGTACCACTGAACTACTGTACCACTGTACTACTGTACCACTGAACTACTGTACCACTGTACCACTGCACCACTACACTACTGTAACACTGCACCACTGAACCACTGTACCACTGAACCGCTACACCACTGTACCACTGAACTACTGTACCACTGCACTACTGTGTCACTAAACTACTGTACCACTGAACCACTACACCACTGTACCACTGTACCACTGTACCACTGAACCACTGTGCCACTGTGCCACTGTACCACTGTATGCAGCTCCCACACTGTAACTCTATAAGTACACTACTAATGCTGCTAATTCATTTCACATATGAAATAAATATAAGAGTTACTCTCTAGTAAAGGCTTCATGTGGTAAACTAATCCTTAACTAGACTAGAGCACCCTCTTTAACTGATTTATAGCTCTAATAATTACATTAATAAATCCTTTAAGAAGAATGTGAAGAGATATTTCATTCTGGAAATTATATGTACAAGACTTGCCACAACTAAATACATTGTGGATTGAGCAGCCAGCTGTAACAGAACTGAAATATTGAATTTTGCTGTCCCCTGGTTTTGGGTTTGATTTCCCATAGAGCTCCCCTCCTCTGGAGTTTCCCCAGTTGGAAGATACACCATGATAGACTCGCCTTTAATTAATTAGGTTAAGTATATGTATATGTTTGTGGAATATCATTGATATGCTAAATTTGTCTATATTGATTCTTAGGTTTATTTACAGGTACATGTTATAAAGCTTTGTGCTATGACAGCCTGCTACAATATACCAGCCAAAATACTTAGCCCTACACCACAATCCCATACTAATAATGTGTTATGTAATATACAGTAATAAGGAACAGTACTAAAAAAGAACTGTTTTATAAAAATGCAAGCATGTTAGTAGAAAACGAAATAAACCTATCAGGTAAGCCAGCTCAGCAGAAGCATGTAGTAGAGGATGATTCTCAGGTATATGTACATTGTATATCTGCGAAATGGTGAGTGGCCTACAGTAATGCATCAGAAATGGTGTGACGCCTCTGGCATATCAAATGTCTCACTCTGCTAAATTATGCCAAGCTAGATGCTCATAAGAATTTAAACTTTATACAGATTCTACGAGTCACTATCCATGTATAAGACAATTGCTGTGTATCGGTAGGCATGGGCTTTCAAAATTAGAGTGTCCTCCCTCTTTATTTTCCTTCAGAGGAACAACTACTGCTACTTCCAGGAGGAAGTGGGAATAGAAACAGAAATTTCAGCCTATACTGAGTCCTAATAGGTTGAAGTCAGTGAATTGCAAGGGTATAGCATGCAATGCTGACAATTGCGCATGTAGATGCATGTAGAATTGGACAAAGTGTGGCCTAGGCTTGAACTAGATGAGACCTTGTCTGTTCAAGGTTAGGAAGCATGGGCACTAATAAACTATTGATCATAATTAGAAGTTGTCCTCTCCCAATTTATCTTTCTTTGGAGAAGACAATTTCTAATTATGATCAATAGCTTATTAGGAAATGCTCACACCGTTACGTCTTATTCATTTTCTTCCAATCCCAGAGTTGGTAAGTGTTTGTAGAATTGCATTCTGACATAGTAACTGCGTATCCTGTGGATGTAGCTTCTAAACACTTATTAGTTAGGTTGTGCACCAGAAATCCGTTCTAAAACAAACATGTCAGAAATTGACATTGACCAAATGAAGCGCTAAGTAAATAGAAAGTTCATGTACAACAAAACAAGCATCAGCTAGATAGAATTGGAGAAAGTACTACAAAATGTAGACCTTACCTCTTTGTACTCCCATTTCTGGCTTCCTTGTTGTCCATGACATAAGAATTTGTCTACCTCTTTGGAAATGGCATAATAATCTAAGCATTGATCGCCCTGCCTGATCTCTCCAAGGTCACTCATTAACCAGTGCTGCCCTTTTACTTTCTTGTTACAAACTTCCAACCTCATTGGATAATAATTAAGCAGACAGTTTGCTACAGCTTTAATCCGAATCTATATAAATAAACATAATGTCATCATTTCTGATTATGATCGTGATTCTAGCACTAAACTCTCCTATGAAAACATTTACTGCTCTCATGTAAACTGGCCTCTCTAGCTATGTTAACCTTCTATGTGTGGTACTGAAAAGCACACAAAGTATGGTAGTACTTGATAAGTAACAGACTCACCTCTCCACTGTATATAGCATCATCTGGAATAAATCTCTCTGGGTAAATATTCTTTAAGTACCAGTCAAATGATTTACAATTTAGTTTTTTTCGAAGTTCAACTCTAGCTGATACATTCCCATAGTCTCCCTGTAAGTACCAAAGTAGCAAACTATGTAAGTTGGAAGTAGGACATAGTTTCTATTAGTAGCAAATATGGTGAAAGGAAAGTTGGATCACTTTCACCAAAGATTGTCCCTCCCCACCTACGTTGGCAGTCCTGACTGCACAAGGAGTTGTGCTGGTTTGCACTGTAATGGCTATACCTATTGGAGTACTTTAAACCAAGTAGCGAACCTGTCTAAATAAATTATCCCCTACAACATCAAGGTCAGATAGTTATGCAGAATGATGGCGGAAAAGTGAAACTGGTTGCAGTTGAAGGGACAGTGAATAATCTTTCCTTCTGCTATTTTGGTAGTAGATCACATGATTTAGTAGGAGTATCATGTGATTTAGTAGGAGCATCATGTGATCTAGTAGGAGCATCATGTGATCTAGTAGGAGCATCACATGATTTAGTAAGAGCATCATGTGATCTAGTAGGAGCATCATGTGATTTATTAGGAGCATCATGTGATCTAGTAGGAGCAGACAATTCTAAATCCTCACAGTCAGTAGTAGCATTCAGACTCGTTTATGGAGATTGAACAATTAATTGGTTTGCCCATACACAATGAGTAACAGCTTGCGACCACCATTTTTAGATTGAATTACACACATTAGTATTATTTAGAACTTGTGGAGTTGTTTACCCTTACCAGATTGTTGTCGATTGTTTCATAGAAATATTTCTTGTAGTCATCCAACCAAACCTCTGCCATACGAATAGAATTCTTTTTTAAAACTTTAAGAAATCCTTCATTAGAAATATAAGGGTGCGAAGGCCTAAAATATTAGTCAATAAACATGAATCAAGCAAATTTATAAAAACAATCAAGTCAGTGGAGGTGGAACGAGACAGTATTTTTGGATTCGAGACGAGATTCGAGACACTACTTCTAAAAAATTCGAGACGAGACTGGGTTTTAGGATTCAAGGGAATTTTCCTAAAAAGTTTGCCAAATTTTATATATCTGCATGTTAGAACTCCAATAGTTTCAATTGCTACTCTGTAAACTCTGTATTTTATCATTATGCATTTCAATAAAAGGTGAACAGGAGGCTGTGAAATATATTGCACATGTATTCCATGTACATTACATTGCATGTACATGGGTACTAAAATAATAATGTAACTTCACAAATTAGTATGGAGTTATGTTCCCTTTAATGAAATGACCTCACGAGTAGACAACTTTTGGTAAGGACATATCATTGCATTATGGGAGTGGTGATTGACAGTCGTTAGTAATTCTGTATGACTTGTTAGTGATCGACTAGTAGCTCAGCGTTAGCCGCAATGCTATTACTAGGAAATCAGTGCTGGGAATGTACATGTAGGTAGTATTACTAAATAATTTGAGTAATAATTTTCTATTTGATAGATTTATTGTTGATTAGCAAATATTTGTATTATAATTATTATTAATTGATTATAAATAAAAATTATTAGCTGCTATTTGTTTTCCAGTCTCGAATACTAATTGCCATCTCAAGACGACTTTCGAGACAAGACAAGTTGATACGAGACTTGAGAAATCTCGAGTCTCGTTCCACCTCTAATAAAATGACCAAAAAATGTTAAGAAATCAAGGCAAAGAGTCCTAGAGTTCCAGAAAACAGCTTCTCTGACACAAACCAACAGAATATCGCGGTATATTTCAGGACATGATTTATGTAAAATAATTATGGAGTCACCAGTAACATGTTGTCAAAATACTTGAAGTACTCACTTTTGTATATGTCCCACAGCCGAGCAGGGTATTGTAAGCACCCTACCTCCACACATCCAACATCTGAAGGATATCTCTAGATTCTCACCTCCCCACAGTTCCATACCTTCATCATATGAACCCAGTTCATAGAAGTACTTCCTGTTCACAGAGAATAGACCTCCTACCATAGCCGGAGTGTGAATTGGTGCCAACTAGAAAATAACACAACCTGACAGGCTGTTGATAATAATTATAGCTCTAGATAAAGTAGAATAGGAAATCTGTGCTAATAAAAGAAAGTTCAGTAGAAAATGAGAAAAATCCATAAACCTTCAGCTACTATTTAATTCGACTGAAAATTATTAGAAATCCTTTCATAGCTAAATTGCAGGTTTAATTTCACCATTAGTCTCCTGACAGACCACAGTGCCAAGTACACTGGCTATATAACAGTTTCCACAAGTAATATCTGCTAAGAGTGCCTTACCGCCTTGTTCTTCCTCCTTGCATTCTCTCTTCTAGATACAAACATCCAAAGAAAGTTCATTCCCCAGTCAAAACCACCGATAAACATATTTACAGGTAACACATGCTGGAACTCAAAAGTCGAATGTTTAATAAGGTCTACTGAAGGAATAACTATAGTCTTCCTGTCTAGCTTTATCTCATGTAGCAAGGGCTCCAACCATCCTGTGAAAGAAATATTGAACTTTGCCAAAATAAGGTGGGTTTTCCCTGGAAACAATTTAGCAATGGCAGTGGCATCAGTCATATGCTAGGTGGAGTTCAAGACCACATTGCTCCCAGGAAACAGTTTGCAAAATTATTTTTCTGACTACAGTTTTCAGAGCTTTCAATTAAATATTGTTTTAAAATTAAATTTCAAGTTAAAACTAAGATTGAATTTACAATTAAGTTGGCATCACCTTCTGTACATTCGATATGAGAGTCAAGAAACGTTAACACAGTCCCTGTGGCAGCCTCAGCTCCAGCTAGTCTGGCTCTTATAAGACCTTCTCTTTTCTTTAGACGAACCAGTTTTACAATCTCAATATCTCGGATATACATATCCAGCAATTCACCAAGTCCTACTGTTTAAATTAAAAATTGCAAAAATATAAATATAGTCGTGCATGTAGTTACTGAATTTGAGTGACTTCTAGCTCTAGTGTTCACTGTGAGTGGTTACTACATATACATTTTGTGTACATGTACAGTAGACGCCAACCATATTCTGCTAAAGAATTCATACTCACATTTGTTGGAGAAGTCATCTACCAGAATTATCTCCTTTAACAGTTTAGGATCAGACCTGTCTAATACACTGTATACAGACCGAAGCAGAACTGATAGAGCTTCATTATGAAATATGATAATAACACTTGTATTTGGCAGGTCTGTGGAGTAGTTCATAGCTTTACACCTGAAACAACCAAGATGAAACATTGATAACATTGAGGCTCAATGAGGCTAAAGATGACTTATTCATGTTAACAGCATTAAACTAAATAATATCCTGCTTCTTCCTACATACCCTTGATCTCTATAGTCTGGTAGTCTTCTTCTTGTAGAGATCATATTACTAGCATATTCATTATAAGAAGTACTTTTTAACCCTTCATCATACTCCAGCCTCTGTTTAATAGATAGCTGAGCTGGATCTAACTCTACTCCTTTACCAAACTCTCCTGTGTAGACAGATAGAAATAGCGTGTATGAAAATAAACAGCAAGACTAGAGAAATAGCTTCTTTAGAATTCCTGTTAAATTTCAAACTGAGTTTCTAAAGTTTGTTTACTCTTGTTGAACTAAAATGGTTGCTGATCCCGGCATGGTACACTTAATAGTAATAATTCACACACATGTAAACTAATGTTTTATAAGGGTATTTAGGGTATACAGCAAACAGGATTTACTATGTATGTATATATTACAATCTATTGTCAAGATAAGCAGGATTGACCTCATCTGCACCAGATGGGTTGATTAGAAGGGTCAAACCAGGTCTCTGTTTTTCAGCCGTAACTCCCAACCGATGTCTCTTGAGAAAGAGGTACAGGCACAACTTATTTTGCAAGCAAAGATTTATTTTCATAAGATTTTCAGTCCAAGAAACTCTTTGCCAGAAATTGTTCTAAACTGAGAACTGACTGCTCTATCATCTGGACCACATGTAGTCCTCACCAAAATTGTAACCGAGATGTTATGTAATGTATGAAATCACCTGGAGCACTTGCATTAAGTACGACATCTGTAGTCAGGTGTAGAATCGTAGGACCGGAAAGAGAAGACGATGATTGGCGAGGTACGGTAGTTGTTTGAGGAAGAGGTGAAGCAGGTACAACAGTAGTTTCAGAAGGTTTGGTCACAGTTCTAACATCTGCCTGGGGAGTTGTTGTAACATCTTCCTCTGTAGTATCTTCCTCTGTAGTATCTTCTTCTGATAGATCTGGAGGTGTTGTGGTTTTAGCCATTTCTGGTTCTTCTGATGAGGTTGTCTGCACAGAATCTTCGTCTTCTTCAGTCTCCAATTCTCTGTATATTGCAGAAGTAGTTTCTTCCACTGTCTGGGAATAGTGACCAGGATCTGTCTGTCTCAACTCTCTGCTAGAGTTAGAAATGATCATAAACATGGACAACATTTATATAATATGTACATGTATTAACTAGAAATACATGTACATTACCTTGGTTCACTGAGATCATAAACTAACAGCAAAAATGAATTGATTTCTTCTATCCCAGTAAGTTATATATAAGCTCGTTATTGATAATCTTTATACAAGTCATGTAGTTTATCATTATAGTTGATTATTTCCTACCAACTACACTTCGGATGCATGCATGAATGAATGCATGTATAAAGTTTACTTTACTGTTAACTCAAAGCAAGTCAATTACAGTTCTCACCAAATGTGCAGCTGAGTTCCAAGCTTATTTTCAGCTGCTGCACAGCTACTAGTAATAATAATAATAATTTTTCTTGGCCTTTTCTCCACTGGCCAGAGTTCTTGTTATTTGCAGACGTACCTTTCTAGTGGTGGAGATCTAAAGTGGATTTTCTCTGGAATTAGTTTAAGAACGGCAACAGTTCCTATTATCCACAAGACAGTGCATGGAACTAGAACTTTTAAAGAGGCCTTATGCTTTCTATTAAATGTGAAGACTGTCATCCTGGCAAATACAGTGTTCACATTGAATTTTAACCAACTACTAGCATTGGACAACAACATATTACATAGTTACATGCCCAGTGAGCAATATAGAGGGTCAACAAGCTGAACTTAATCACTGGAGGTTTTACGGCACAATTATCAGTATATTACTAGATATTTAATATATTGGGTATTACACATACATGTATATTACCACACATTTAATTTACATATTACTATGTAATATTATATTCACATTGATGTTGTTGAAAGTGTGCCACAAAAACTATAGAAAATGATGTGCAGGTTTAATAGCAATAGTATTTGTGTTCCATGAAATTAGTTTAGCAATAACTTGATCATTTATTCTTCTGGCAGTTGCAGAGCTGAAAGTGTACAACTTATACAGTGATGAGGAATTCACACACTGCACATACCTGTAACACATAGCACATACCTGTAACACATAGCACATACCTGTAACACATAGCACATACCTGTAGCACATAGCACATACCTGTAACACATAGCACATACCTGTAATACACTGCATCATCTTATATGTACACCATGTATGTCTCATAGTTGTACAAAATCACTACAGTAATATCCAGATTTAAATTACAGCATTAGAGTGTCATTCTGTACCTTACCTATGGCTTACTGTCTCCCTTTTATTTGGAAATGCTGAGATGTAAAGTGTCTGACTGTTTACTACACTCCCGATGAGCTCTGATCACTGACATACTGCAACTGTAGCTTCCTAGCTACATGTAAATACTAAATACCATAAAATAAACTGACTAAGATTTATCAAAATATGGAAACTAATCCCATGCTTAGCCTTTTTATGTGATTTATTGCTTCATAGTAGATTCAGTTGAGTGAGAGGTACAGTAAATACATGTGTGAATCAGCTAATGCTGTGAACCTATCCCCTTGTACTGCTAAACCGTGACAGAGAATAGCCTGTGTACCTTGTATTGCTAGACAGTGACAGAGAATAGCCTGTGTAACTTGTATTGCTAGACAGTGACAGAGAATAGCCTGTGTACCTTGTATTGCTAGACCGTGACGGAGAATAGCCTGTGTACCTTGTTTTGCTGAAAGCAGGGTGAGAGATTGATTAATTAATTGGACTGTTAGGGATTTTGGTTGATTTATAATGTTTTCCTACCAGAAAGGATAGTAATATATGATGCTGAAAGCTTATAGTATCTTCTAGTAGGACTGGTAAGCATAGGCTCACGATTGTCATAACCACAAAGTCATCATTTTTCTTGAGTAGAAAAGGCCCTAATTCACTGCCAGGAGTGAATGAATATAACATTATTTTCAGTGTTCTTCCACAGTGCACGACTACATGTATGAAACTTAGCCGAGAATAAATTGTGCCACCATTTACAAATACACATATAGGAAAATAATGTACATTATTTGGTTAAGATCAAAGATTTGTCAGTCCAGGCATAGCTGTAGCCTACTAGTCATATCTTGGTCTATATGGACACAGCATAAGCAGTTGCTGAGCTCCAGTCAGCAATCAATTCTCAATTCCTTTTCTTCCAGTCCCAGATCTGGTGAGAGTTAGTAGCGTTACAAGGGGACATAGTAACTGCATATCCTGTGGGTGTGGCTTCTAAACACTCATTGGTTACGCTGTACACCAGAAGTCCATTCTGTAGTAAAAAAGTTCCACATTATTATTAATATCTAAATGTAGAGGAGCTGATTCCTTTCTAGTAGGCTGTTTGACATTACATGTATTGTGAAAGTTTATAATTGTGCTAAAACCAGGTTCAAGTATGTCATGATAATTTAGAAATTATAGGTATAATTTACAGAATCAGCGGCTAATCCATCTCACCCCTCGGTGCTCCCATTTTTGGCTGCCTTGAGCTCCATGACAAAAAATCATTATTAAACCCTTGGAGTTGTCCCACTCCATGCAATCTTCACTCTGTCTGATCTCTCCTAGTTCACTCATTAACCAGTTCTGCCCTCCCTTCTCTCCATTACAAACATCCAACGTGATTGGTTGAGACTCGTCATATGGGTTCCATTGTAAACAGGCTGACACAGCTCCATTCCTAACCTACTCAAACATTTTTGAAAACGTAGCATGTTTGTGACTCATCTGGCTGGTACCAAGCTCAGAAATACAAGCTCTATTACAAAATCACATGGTCTGCTACAGATCACATGATCTGCTACTAGATCACATGGTATGCTACTAGATCACACGGTCTGCTACTAGATCACATGGTCTGCTACTAGATCACATGGTCTGCTACTAGATCACATGGTCTGCTACTAGATCACATGGTCTGCTTCTAGATCACATGATCTGACACTAGATTACATTATCTGACACTAGGTCACATGATCTGACACTAGATCACATGATCTGCTACTAGATCACATGGTATGCTATTAGATCACATGATCTGCTACTAGATCATATAGTCTGCTACTATTTGTAACTTCATAGACCACCCTAGGTTGCAAATTAATACAAATGTACACATAAATATTGTTACTCACCTTTCCACCATATAGAGCATCATCTGGAACAAACCTCTCTGGGTAAATATTCTTCAAGTACCATTCAAATGAATTGCACTTTAATTTTTTGCGCAGTTCAACTCTAGCTGACACATTCCCATAGTCTCCCTGTAAATTTTTATGTCCATCTTAGTTAGGTGGTTTAAATTCATATTTTGTTTTACTGCAACATAGGCTACAATAAATATTATAAAAGCAGCCTTTTAACTTGACCACTCATATATTGCAGTTGTCTGCTCATGGCATGACTGTAGGACTGTATGACTGTAAATACTGTATAACTGTAATACCGTATGACTGTAATACTGTATGACTGTAATACTGTATGACTGTAATACTGTATGACTGCAATACTGTATGACTGTAATACTGTATGACTGTAATACTGTATGACTGTAGGGCTGTATGGCTGTAAATACTGTATGACTGTAATACTGTATGACTGTAATACTGTATGACTGTAATACTGTATGACTGTAATACTGTATGATTGTAATGCTGTATGACTGTAATACTGTATGACTGTAGCTATAATACTGTATGAATAATTATTCGGAAACATCAATTCAATTTTTAAAATCTGTTAGTCTGTTATTGCAAAGACCTCTTTTACAATGATCTTATTTTTTACCAAAGTTTCTGATTTCAATTGAACTAAGTTCTGTAATCAGGTACAGTACTTTGTCTCCAATTTAATGTTAACCAGAGATATTCAGGAGTTGTTTACCCTTACCAGATTGTTGTTGATTGTGTCATAGAAATATTTTTTATAGTCATCCAACCAGACTTCAGCTACACGGATGGAATTTCTTTTAAAAACTGTGAGAAATCCTTCATTAGAAATGTAAGGATGGCCAGGCCTAAAACATCACATGCTTGCTAATAAAGAATGGCGTCTCAGCTATTCTGCTCAGATTTGCAAGTGTATCTAATTATAGACGTTATATGAAACGTTAACCTTTCTCTTATGTTTTCTACCTTACATGTACACTTTTACTGTAAATAAGTTGGACATTTACAATGTTGAAATTATTTGTTGCCCTCAATTTCTTTGAATTCATTTGGTTAAAAGTGCATAAGAGATGTAAACTGCTAATTCTTTAATAGAGCGTAATAGTAATCACGAGTTATTAATTCTTACAGCCATATCTGTTATTTTGAGTAAATAAAGAAGGTTGGAGAGTATAGAGTTTTAAGTTGTTAGACTTTAGACTTATTTCTGAGCTACTTACTTTTCTAAATGTCCCACAGCCGAGCAGGGTATTGTAAGAACCCTACCTCCACACATCCAACATCTGAAGGACATCTCTAGGTTCTCACCTCCCCACAGTTCCATACCTTCATCATATGAACCCAGTTCATAGAAGTACTCTCTGTCCACAGAGAATAGACCTCCTACCATGACTGGAGACTGTACAGGTGCCAGCTACAGCAAAACACCAGCACAGCATGAATGTATTTAGTGAGTAGAAAGTGAGATAGCACTTCACCACAATGTGATTCACGATAGAAAATGGCTTCTAATGTATTAACCATAAACAGGAACAATTATACAAAAATTCTGTTTGGTGAACCTTTAGATGTATGAGAAATCTGCCCACCCAACCTGCAATCTAAAGCTTTCAACTGATCCCATTTAAAAACATTATACAATTGTATACCATTAATGTTTTGAGCCATTCTCCGGTCGGGGTAGGTCATTTTGTTGTACTAGATATGTTTTGATACCGTATTGTGATGTTGAGAAATAAAATCAAGCAGTATCTGCTTTATCACCAAACTTACCACATTGTTCTTCCTCCTTGCATTCTCTCTCTTAGATACAAACATCCATAGAAAGTTCATTCCCCAATCAAAACCACCAACAAACATATTCGCAGGTAGAACGTGTCTGAAGGCAAACGTTGAGTGGTGTATAACATCTACTGAGGGAATAGCCAGAGTTTTTCTGTCTAGGTGTACCTCATGTAATAGGGGCTCTAACCAGCCTGCCCATAAAAATAAACTTATCATTCCAATTAACTCACGAGGAAGTTTTCTCAATATTTTAGCAATGCAAGTCAATTAGAAAGGGCAATTAAGTAGATTATGACATCTTCACTTACCTTCTGTACATTCTATATGGGAGTCTAGAAAAGTCAGCACTTGGCCTCTCGCAGCCTCAGCTCCAGCTAATTTAGCTCTAATGAGACCTTCTCTTTTTTTTAGACGAACCAGTTTCACAATCTTGAGATCTTGGATATACTTTTCCAGTAATTCACCAAGTGCCACTGTTTAAATAACATGTTAATTCAAAACAATAACTACGCATAGGTACGTACAGGTACATACAGGTACATGCAGGTACCTACATGTACATCCCTGTACATAAAGGCACGTACAAGTATATACAAGTACATGCAGGTATGCATAGGTAGTACGTACACGTGCAAGCAGTGCTGTATTTATGATGAAGGAAAAAAGAACATTTACATGGCTTACTTGCCTTTATTCGAGAAATCGTCTACCAAAATTATCTCCTTTAAAAGATTAGGGTCAGACCTGTCTATCACACTGTATACAGAACGGAGCAGAACTGATAGAGCTTCATTATGAAATATGATAATAACACTTGTATTTGGCAGGTCTGTGGAGTAGTTCTTGGCTTTACACCTTAAATGCAAAAACTGCACAATGCTATATACATGTATATCCTAGTACAATTATAGACAAGAAAAACTGCTTCTATTCTATGCAATTTGTGTTTTTAAACCTTTCTGCCAGCAAACAACTTCTTCTCATTATACCCAAGCTCTTTGTGTAAGCTAGGAGTAGAAAATACAATATACATGTATCCACAACATCTCCCTTCAGTGCCATCAACTGCGCATTATCACCTTCAAAACTCAAATATTAGAATAACTGAGTTGATTTTTCTTGGCTCACTAAAATATTTATGATTATTAAGAATGCTTCATGTTTCCCATAGGAAGATAAAAATAATTGATTGCTCTTTGATGGAATGGACAAGTTACTTCGCATTACTTTGTACCAACAGATTAAATATATGGAATACTTTTTACATAGACAAGAATTAAACTGTGGTTATTGTATCCAAAACTTGCATTTTATGGTTAAATATGTGTAACATACCCTTGATCCCTATAGTCTGGTAGCCTTCTTCTTGTAGAGATCATATTACTAGCATATTCATTATAAGAAGTACTTTTTAATCCTTCATCATACTCCAGTCTCTGTTTAGTAGATAGCTGAGTTGGATCTAACTCTACTCCCCAACCTAGTTCTCCTGTGTAAATCATATAACTGAATATTGATACTATTATATACTATATACATTTGTATATAAATGGAAGAGTAGCTCCTTCACTCATAGCAAATGGTTTCACCAATTTAGAATTGTCTAGCTTTGAGTTTACATGTAGCACAAGTCACTCTAATTTGAAGGGGAGACAACTCCATTTGCGTAATATACTAAGTACAAAGATGGTGATAACTATTTGTTATTTTTTGGCACTTTGTGACAGATAGCAAACAACAAAAGCTCAGCTTCAAGCCAAAACCTGCTGAGCCATATACAGATGTTATCATAGCAATAACAGAGTGACTAGTTTTGGGAGAGTCACTCTGCAGGTTATAACTGTATCTTGGTACCTGGAGCACTTATATTACTTGTGAGAACTGTAACCAATTGTAGCAGTGAAGAAGGCAGCGGTGACTGAGGTGAATGAGTCCTCGTCACATTTCTAATATCTGTTTTGAGTATAGGTTTTTGATCTCTTTCTGATATTTCGGGAACAGAAGGCGATGAAGTGATTTGCTTAAAATGATTCTCCTTGTCAGCTCCAAATTCTCTGTAGGTTGGGGGGATAGTCTTCGTCCCAACCTGAGAATAGTTGCTAAGATGTGTTTGTCTCAATCTTCTATTCGAACTAGAAATTACAATAGTATTGACGACAGGTTTTCCATACTATAGTTTACCAGTTACCATGGTACCACATTACCAACACGTTTTTCACAGCAAGCCTTACAAAGAGCAGGACTAATAGATGCTAGAGGTTACTGTATAAATGCAGTATGACTCTTATAGAGGTTACTGTAGAAATGTAGCATGACTCTTATAGAAGTTGCTGTATAAACATAGCATGGCGCAGAAATAGCTTCCGCTATATATGGAGCTTCCCTGTCAGACAACACAATAGCTCAGGTCTCGGGTGTTTAGTACATTGATGAATAAATATAATGGATGGAAATGCTGTAAAATCAGAGCTGAGCTGAATTGATACATACATGTACGCTGTATACCAAAATTATAATGTAAGGCTAGCGCTTTATACAAACGGTTATTGTATAGAGCAAAATTCTATTAATTCCCAAATACGGATATGGAAGTGTAGGACGTCTAGCTTACATTGACAATTTGTGAACGATTTACTGAATGTATTTCCACTATTGACTACATTACAATACTATCAATGCTTCAACAGATTAGCGTGTCACCTACCAGCCCTATGTATATACTATTTATTCACATAATTATAAACTCTTTTCATAATGGCCGACCCTTTTAAGGTCAGGCCTCGGTCTTTTGCCACCATGTCGGTATCCAATTTCCGAGCTGGAAGAGCTATTAGTATAAAAGCATAAGCACTATCTCATTGTAATCAGTTGATGCTTAGACTCCAATAAAGTCACATCTACTCAGCAGCTATACAGAGTCTTCTCTCTTAGCAAAGCCAGTTCTCGCTCTTGGTCCCATTGGACCAGGTAGCTTGAGCTATCTACTAGGCTAGAACACACTCTTTCAAAGATCTTTATAAGCATTGAATCAGGCCTATAGCCCATACAGGACCCTCCTAGCCTCAACCAGCCAGTTCTTCCAGCTTTTGGAAGCCATTATTTTCTCACACTCATATGACAAGTAATGTCAGGCAAGATTTAATAGTTACAGCAATAGATATGATATATTATTATATTTTCTAAAATAAGGATTATTTATAATTTATGCCAAATTCATAGCTTTAGATGTCATCAGTGATGAATTGAAGTTTGCAAACACATTTTTGTGCTCGAAATGGTAAATATGGTACTGTATTTTCCAACTGACTGAACATCAGTTATTGCCATAGATATAATATAGAGACTAGAATAAAGATAGGACATCCTGTGTTAACGCTCCAATGCCCAAATGTCTTATTTAATTGTTGGGAAAGCCAACAACGTAATTTCACCATGGAGTTGCAGGCATTGAATGATGGCTCACACTATATATTATAATGGAATACTCATAGATATAATATAAACACTAGATAGGACACCCTGTGTTAATGCTCCAATGCCCAAATGTCTTATTAAATTGTTGGAAAAACCCACAACGTAACGTAATCTCACCATGGAGTTGCAGGCATTCAAAGATGGCTCACACTATATATTATAATGGAATACTACAGCCTAAACTAGCTCCACTTTAGTTTAAATCAAACACTGCTGCCATAATACTGGTGTCCTGGCAAATTGATGACTACATAGCACATTACCACATGAATACCTATCAGCTAGTAGTAAACACCACCTGTTTACACTGTCTAAAAGTGCACGAAAATAACCAGACCGAAATCGTTCTAGAGCCAACAAATCGGCCGATTTTCCATCCACACAAGAACGATTTCATCAAATCCAAGAATCGTTCATAAAATCGTTATAGTCTGGACTCAGCTTTAGACATTTGAGCATTGGAGCGTTAACACGGGGTGTCCTATCTAGTCTTTATATTATATCTATGGGTATTACACGTTCATCTAGTATATTTAATAGTAGGACAAACTCATTTCACAAGAAACTTCCCGCCAGTACTGTGTATGACCTACATTGGGTGATCCATGCAGGACAAGGATTTTTTATATCATAGCCTTTGTTTTTAGGCTGGAAAGGATTATAAATAAAAGCTGCTTTATCTGCTTATTTTGGACTCAGCTACAAATATCTCAAAAATGTTCATTACTGCACCTACACCTGCATGTACACCTACACCTACATGTACACCTACACTTACACCTACATGTTCACCTACACCTACACCTACATGTACACCTTCACGTACACCTACACCTACACGTACACCTACACGTACACCTACACCTACATGTACACCTACACCTACATGTACACCTGCACCTACACGTACACCTACACGTACACCTACACCTACATGTACACCTACACCTACATGTACACCTACACCTACATGTACACCTACACCTACACCTACATGTACACCTACACCTACACCTACACGTACACCTACACCTACACGTACACCTACACCTACACGTACACCTACACGTACACCTACACCTGCATGTACACCTACACCTACATGTACACCTACACTTACACCTACATGTTCACCTACACCTACACCTACATGTACACCTACACCTACATGTACACCTACACCTACATGTACACCTACACCTACATGTACACCCACACCTACATGTACACCCACACCTACATGTACATGTACACCTACACCTACATGTACACCTACACCTACATGTACACCTACACCTACATGTACACCTACACCTAAATGTACACCTACGACTACATGTACACCTACACCTACACGTACACCTACACCTACACGTACACCTACACCTACACGTACACCTACACCTACACGTACACCTACACCTACACGTACACCTACACCTACATGTACACCTACACCTACATGTACACCTACACCTACACGTACACCTACACCTACACGTACACCTACACCTACACGTACACCTACACCTACATGTACACCTACACCTACATGTACACCTACACCTACATGTACACCTACACCTACACCTACATGTACACCTACACCTACACCTACATGTACACCTACACCTACATGTACACCTAAGTGTTCATTAGTTGGTATGGTTAGCCCTAGCAAACTGTCCATGTACATGTATGTCTCTACTAAATGTAAGTCAGCCTGATTCCACTTGCACTGTATGAATGCCTGTATGTTGCCATTTGGTAAGAAGCCTGGTGTGCTACATGTGCATGCACATACATTGTACATGTGTGTAGGCTAATGTTGCAAATAGAATCAAAAGAACTAGGGGCCTCCTCCCAAACCCATACTAATAAATAACATACATCATGCACCTAAGGCTAGTAGAAAACCTTACCTTGTCACCTTCTGTGAGCTGAATATGTAGTTCTCTGTACTGAGTGTAATAACAGTAACAGTGCCTATCATCCATAAGGCAGCACATGCTGCTGCAACTGTGAAAGATGGTTTAAACTTTCTGTGAAAGTAACAATCTATCATCCTTTTCCCCAGGTTTTGTACAGAAAGCAGTCCAACTGTAACCTTTCAGCTATTATGTATTTGTGAGGAATCTTGCCAAAATAATATATAGGCTAGGTAGATGCATATATATGTAAATGCGCATAATCTACTACTTTCAGTGACCAATGAGCAATGACAGGCAGTTGAATGTACATTCCAGACATTAGTGAGGGCAACTAAGGACTAGTGGTGTGGCCGTGTAGTCTGAGGGTGACCGCTCAATCATCAATCAGGGCTCTCAAGTTGCTCAGTCAAAAAATCTGAGCAAATGTACAATGTACTGCAGTGTAAGCAGTGTAGCAGTATTACTCTACCAACAGTTGGTCAGATATATAAATAAAGCTGTTGGTCACTTACATGCACATCTCTATTGCTCTGCAGAGTTAGCCTAAGTAATTTCTCACAGCCTAATAATCCCAGTACATACATGTAATTCAGTCTTTGCCCTTGAAAAGTAATAGAATTAGTAGCTTTTTTCTAAGCAACTCACAAGCTATGAGATAAACTGAAGATTAATTTGGAGATTTTAAAGCATTTCAATACAGAATATAGCTAATGTGAGAAAATCTCCCAAAATCCGAGCAGATCATCAATAATGAAAAACCTCCCGAGCACTCCGAGCAAGCACTCAAAATCCGAACTGCTCGGGGAAAATCCGAGAACTTGAGAGCCCTGCATCAATAGTTTGACAGGGTGACCTCTCCTATCCAGTGATGACCCTTCATGAAAAGCTTCTGTCCCACTCACACTCACCAGTGGCGTTAACCAAAGCTTATTTTTATTCAATTATGCAATTGGAGTGTTTTATCTATTACTAACCCATCACAACCATGCCAGAGACTAAAAAGACAAAGGCAAATAAGCAAAATAAAAAGAACGGTAGCTAAGTAAATGGTATCAAGTCAGCAATAAAGACACCGAGGTTGACATCTGTAATTATTAATATTTTCCAGATATTGTGACCTACACTACAACAATGAAATACAATTGCGCAGTAGAATACTCAGGTTTTGGTATAATGCTACTAGTCACTGTAGATATGCCATAGAAGTGTAAAGGTCAACTAACAGATTCCAATTCCAAAAGAAATAATGTAGTGAGAACGCTCCACACTACACTCAGGTATGGGAGACCCCAGGCTAGCCCCACTCAGGTATGGGAGACCCCAGGCTAGCCACTCTCAGGCTAGCCATCTAGCAATCCTGTTAAAATTGCTCAATTACACAATTTATAATACTATTTTACATAATGCTGGTTCAGATGTACATTTATTATTTAGTGGAAGGTATTTCAGAGTAGCCTGTAGTAGATCTACATGTAGGTACCCTCAGCACAGCACAGAAGGACAGAGTAGATGAACCCAGCCATGGCGTTGAGTCATCTATACCAGCTCATTTTCTTGTTATACAACATCCTTAGACCTGCATAACCTTTGATTGGAGTTTAAAATGAACAGTATCACTGACGTCTTGAACTGTATTAGAAATTCCAAACATGACAGCCAGCCGTGTCAGTCTGATTCATATCTGATGTAGGCTATTTATTACGCCTTTTCCTCCAGTCCCAGAGTTGGTAAGTGTTAGTAGAATTGCAAACTGACATAGCAACTGCGTATCCTGTGGGCATGGCCTCTAAACACTTGTCCGTTAGACTGTGTACCAGAAATCCAATCTGCAATTTAAACATTACACTAAGGCATTGATTGAAGGGAGAAGCCGTGGCCTAGTGGTAAGGGCTCTGGATTCCCCAGGTTTGATTCCTATAGGGGTCATTGGTGGTGTTAGGAAGGGCATCCACCATTATAATGCTCCTGTGCTACTTCAGTAACTTTGCCATTGGCAGGGTTGGGAACTTTGATCTACTATTGCATTCGATTTCCGATTTTCGATTATGCTGACTAAACCAAAGAATACAAGCATTCGATTGTTACTTTACCAAATCAATGACTGTACTTCAATCGATTTTACAATCGATGATGATTTTAGAAAATGCACATGTATATGGGTATAATTTTTGTAAAAATGGAGAAATTTATTGTCTTTACTAATTTTGTCTATTACTTTAAAATGTTATAACAACTGTGCCTAATATTACCAGTTTTATTTGCATTTTCTCATAGTTTAGAGTCATCTCCTCTACCTTTATGTTTCTTTTTAGCCTCCAAATATTTATATGCACTGCAAATCTTAGCCCGAAATTCTAGGCTATTATTTCTTATTTGGTGCTAGCCACTCACATTTTATCCTAGCTTGCAAATAGAAGCTATTATTTTGTTATTAAATAAAACAGCTCATCATTTTTTTTATTAAAAAGATAAGAACTAAGCTACAAAGCTTTTCATTTATTTCCTGTACTAAACACTAGCAGATTAATTAGCAGCTTAGTGACAATCGAATGCAGCTGTAACCCTATAAAACCAACGAATACATGCATTTCGATGGCTTTGTTGGAAACCAACGATTAGGTGGAATCGATGGTGAATAGACCAAAGAAAATCACCATCGAATATCGAATGCTATTGGCGATTCCCAACCCTGGCCATTGGTAAAGTGCTTTCTCCACCACAAATTAGAAAAAATGCAGATCTTTCTAGATGATTGCTTTCTTACCTGGGATAAATAGTGGGAGGTGTTCCCCGTAAGTATAGATTGCCCTAATACACAAATGGAGAGCAACCGTTTTGTTCTCTCCCAAATATGAAGCAGTTGAAGTTGTCTTCTTTGTTCAACTTTGTTTGACCCAAACCAGATTTTCCCCAAATAGTATTTTTAGTTTATAAAAGCATTGCACTATACAGCACCTATGAGTATTATACATATATACAGTATTATGCATATATATACTATATACATGTACTGTATATACATATGCTCGTATACAGTGATATGGTGGATTTAGAACAAGCGTGTAGTTATTTGACATCAATAAGCATTGTACTAAAATATTGTGATGGTACAGGACATTTGTATGCGACTCCAGTTACCGGATAAAACCCTACAGCACCTTAAGTGCCTCGTAGTTGTCACAGCGCTACTCAGCTAACACTCATACTCTCATAACTAACCGTTCGTATGCTTATACTCAACTACATTGCATGTCTAAACCATTCATTTACTGTCTATATACGTGTATCTATGTGTTTATATTCATTCTACTTAACTGCATACTGATGTACATTCATGTATGATAATTACCAAGTCTTTTAGTGCCTTTTATACCCATGTAAAGAGGCCCGACCTCTCAGAATCACTTGATATTCATTTTGTATATGAATTGGACGATTATAAGCAACTTTTGTACAACCCGACCTATTTTGGGTCGGCCGTCGGGCTTCCGGCCGCCATGTTGTTGCGTAACTTCCGGACGACCCTATGTCGTCTTTTCCCGACACTACGTCGGGCGGAAGTCCTTATACTGTATAAAGGGCATTGTTTCATTATCTCAGTCTTCACTTGGCTTTCTATAAAGACACATCTATACTTGATACAGAGACTTTCACTTCCTTTTGTCAGGTCATTCGCATAGCGAACCGCCTACTAGGTCGGATCACTCTCTTTCATAGTATAGTCTGAAGGTCAGACTTGGAACCAGATGGGTCGTCTCTGGTAGTTATTGGGCTACTGAGACCGCTCGATCTTTCATGTAATGAGAAGGCCTAGCACCACCCATAGGCACTTCAGTTCTGGGTTGGTAGTCGTCCAAGGACGACCGCACGAAATACCAGAAACCATTACAATATCATAGTAAACTAAAATGACAATTCTACATACATACAGTTTATAATGTAGCTCACTTCATAGGGCTCCCTACCTCTTTGTATTCCCATTTCTGTCGGCCTTGTTGTCCATGACATAAATTCATAACGAGACCTTTGGAGTTGTCATACTTTATACAATCTTCACTCTGTCTGATCTCTCCAAGCTCACTCATTAACCAGTGCTGCCTGATCTTCTCACCATTACAAACATCCAATGTGATTGGCTGAGACGTGTCATACGGATTCCATTGTAAGCATGTTATCATAGCTTTGTTTGTGACCTATTTAAAAATATGAGATACGTATTTATCACCATTGAACATTGAGAATGTGTTTGCTGGTAGATCATGTGATCTAGTGTCAGATCATGTGATCCAGTAGCAGACCATGTGATCTAGTAGCAGATCATATGATCCAGAAGCAGATCATATGATCCAGTAGCATACCATGTGATCTAGTAGCAGAGCATGTGATCTAGTAGCAGATCATATGATCCAGAAGCAGATCATATGATCCAGTAGCATACCATGTGATCTAGTAGCAGAGCATGTGATCTAGTAGCAGACCATGTGATCTAATAGCAGAGCATGTGATCTAGTACCAGATCATGTGATCTAGTAGCAGACCATGTGATCTAATAGCAGAGCATGTGATCTAGTACCAGATCATGTGATCTAGTAGCAGACCATGTGATCTAATAGCATATACCATAACACACAATTATTGATATGTAGCAGACTCACCTTTCCACCATATATAGCATCATCTGGAACAAATCTCTCTGGGTAAATGTTCTTTAAGTACCATTCAAATGATTTACACTTTAATTTTTTGCGTAGTTCAACTCTGGCTGACACATTCCCATAGTCACCCTGCAAAATGTCCATGTAACTATAACTGAGCTCTAAAATCATACTAGCCATAAAATCATACTCAACACCTTTCATGCACCATGTTAACTCATGAAAATTAGAGATATCCAAGAGTTGTTTACCCTTACCAGATTGTTGTCGATTGTTTCATAGAAAAATTTCTTGTAGTCATCCAACCAAACCTCAGCCATACGGATAGAATTCTTTTTTAACACTTTAAGAAATCCTTCATTAGAAATATAAGGGTGAGCAGGCCTAAAAGTTCAACCAATGAAAGTGAACCAACCAAAACATCTGACCAATCAAATAAAACGACCAAAATAAATTGAAAGATCAAAGTATGTGTAAGAAGTGATCAATTAATATAGCAATATAATTAAAATTGTTTCTAGTTGATGCAAGGGGTAACAAAGTAAGCAATTATTACTCTGTAAGTGTGACATCATGGACTATGATATTGAGCCTATGAAAACAGACACACTCCTGCCTGCCTGTAAGCAAGCATACACGCGCCCAATTCATAGAAATATAAAACTTTTCGCGATTCAACATTAGTCCCTATAATAATTGACCACTACTGAAAATTCTGTAGCCCAGTTACCAGTTTCTAAAAAAAATCTATTCCATGTTGCAGTGGAATCTAATTTATATCCTTAGCCTTCTTTCTGAATATCTCTTATGGAGGGACAATTATGGAAGCATCAGTGACAGCCCCGTCTTGTCAGAATACTTGAAGCATTATTGATCACCGTCTAGAAACCAATGCTTGCTATAAAGCGCTATTACCATTGCCTGACTGTCCCTACAACATATCATAATAAACCTAGCTTATGTAGACTGAGATACCTACTTGGCTAAATGTCCCACAGCCGAGCAGGGTATTGTAAGCACCCTACCTCCACACATCCAACATCTGAAGGATATCTCTAGGTTCTCACCACCCCATATGTCCATACCTTCATCATATGAACCCAGTTCATAAAAGTACTTCCTTTCAATGGAAAACATGCACCCAACCATAGCCGGAGTGTGAATTGGTGCCAGCTAGAAAATAATAGAACAAGTATGTCAGACTAAAGCTGACAATAATTAAAACAAATAATTACAGCAGCAGTTGTAGATGAGATTGGAAAAATAGGCAGTCTATCAGCTCTCTAAAATTAAAATAAAATGCTGCCAAAATTAGTGGAGGGAAGGTTTATTGGTAAGCAAGCTGTTTACAAAGAGAACGTGGGAGCTGTGTAAAGGTTCTATGCCAACATAGAAGTCTGTAAAAGGAACCACTTTGTAATAGCGGCCATGTAAGCTGGGAGTCACAAGACAACAGACTTTGGGTCTTAGTCTACATTTAGTTTCTCTGTTGCGTAGAGCTAGTTTCTCTGTAGAGTTGCAGGTTTGACACTGAACTTTAATTCCACCACTACTCTCCCTTTGCCCTCGTGTCTTACCAAATTATTCCCCCTCCTTGCATTCTCTCTCTTAGATATGAACATCCAAAGAAAGTTCATTCCCCAGTCAAAACCACCGATAAACATCTCTGCAGGTATAACATGCTGGAACTCAAATGTTGAATGGTGAATCACGTCCACTGAAGGAATGACTATAGTCTTCCTGTCCAGCTGTATCTCGTGCAGTAAGGGCTCTAACCATCCTGTGAAATAAATATTGAATCATGTAAAAGTATTTTGGCTGATGATGCGATTTTCGGGAGCTTTCAACAAAGTATTGTTTTCGAATTAAAATTAAACTTAGAATTATAGTCAGGAACACCTTCTGTACATTCGATATGAGAGTCTAGAAAAGTCAGCACAGTCCCTGTGGCAGTCTTAGCTCCTGCTAGTCTAGCTCTTATAAGACCTTCTCTTTTCTTTAGACGAACCAGTTTTACAATCTTAAGATCGTGGATATACTTTTCCAGTCGTGCACCGAGTCCCTCTATTTAAATAAAAAGGTAGCAATTATACATCCATAGGCATACTAGTTTTTGAATAGCATGTTACCACGTAACTCTGTGATTAAGCAGTAGATGTCATAAATCATACTCACGTTTGTTAGAAAAATCGTCTACCAGAATTATCTCTTTTAACAGCTTAGGGTCAGACCTGTCTATCACACTGTATACAGACCGGAGCAGTACTGATAGAGCTTCATTATGAAATATGAAAATAACACTTGTATTTGGCAGGTCTGTAGAGTAATTCATAGCTTTACACCTGAAACACAGTAAAGGAGAAACACTGATGAGGCAAGGTGAAAATAGAGAGAGGCTGCGTTGTGTACTAAGGCTATGTTGTGTACTAAGGCTATGTTGTGTACTAAGGCTATGTTGTGTACTAAGGCTATGTTGTGTACTAAGGCTATGTTGTGTACTAAGGCTATGTTGTGTATTTAAGGCTATGTTGTGTACTAAGGCTATGTTGTGTACTAAGGCTATGTTGTGTACTTAGGCTATGCTGTGTATTTAAGGCTATGTTGCGTACAGTGACCAAATAGTGCATTACAGTACAAGGTAGCATAACTCCCCATGTAATCGAGATTGCCATAGCTTTTGGTCAAAATAATTCATCTTTCTTTTAACTATCTTTGTTGTGGCTATGCTGTGTCAATATGCTTGTTCTGACATACCCTCGATCTCTATAGTCTGGCAGTCTTCTTCTTGTAGAGATCGTATTACTAGCATATTCATTATAAGAAGTACTTTTTAATCCTTCATCATACTCCAGTCTCTGTTTAGTAGATAGCTGAGCTGGATCTAACTCTACTCCTTTACCAAACTCTCCTGTGTAGACAGATTACTATTGTGTTTACTTTGTCAATAGAATAGCACGAATATACATTTAGTAACTTATCTCTTATGAAGTTGTGCTATCTCCTTAAAAAGAGCAAATTTTCCCCACCTCATTTCCCATCACATTGTTACCTCTTTGGCGTCCTCTGTCAATGTTAAACTGGGTTTTCACGGATTTTCACTTTTGCTGAAAGAAATGGTTGCTAGTCCTGATGCACTAAGCCAAATAGCAACGATCTACATGTACATGTACACACATGTAACTTAGCATTGTGTAATGTGTACACTAAACAGTAAACAACCATCATGGTTAGTAATAATATGGGAAAAATGTTGAGGAAGGGACATTGGCGGCCTCTGCTCCAGATGGGCTCAATAGAACTGTGGAGGGGAGGCGGACACATTTGACTCCAAGCACCAGCGATTAAGAAATTTTAGTCATGTCTTGACCTCTGCCAGTCATAACTGGTAGCTCTTGATATAGAGGTACAGAGCATTTTATACACTGTACAAGCAAGGTTCAATCTTGCCATAATATTTCCGGTCCAAAATCCCTCCACCAGAAATGGCTCTGGGCTGAGAACTGGCTACTCTACCAACTGAGCTACTCTGACATGCCATTGTGACAAGCAATAAAATTTATCGGTTATGTGCAATATTACACATTTCCATGTAGCATTAGGTCTTTATTTGTGGTTGAGGTGACACCATATACAGTGTATATTAGAGAAGACAGACTTTCAATTTGGGATTTTACTCAAGATCTGGCTATGTTAAAATCATATAAAATTGCACCTGCATTAAATTTATGTGAGCAGTATGACATACAATGTATGAAGTCACCTGGAGCACTTATATTCTGAGTAAGATGTGTAATCAGTGAAGGGAGAGAATGTAGGAGTGTTGATGAAGACCTCTTTACTGTTCTGACATCTGGCTGAGCAGTTGTCGGTTCTTTTTCTGATATTCTTGATAGGGCTGCAATTTTAGATGATGTAGTCTGTTCAGAATCCTCCTCTTCCTCAGAACCTGATCCTCGGTAGACTGCAGAACTAGTCTTTGTCACATGATCTCCCTGTCTCAACCCTCTATTGGAGCTAGAAATAAACAAATAAAGTATTGACAACTGTCCCCATGACATTGCAATGGCACTCCATATACTTTACGTGAATCTTAAAAAAACGTGATAAACACAGTCTGGTGAGTGACGGATATTCTACACCTGCATGTTCTCTAACATCCAGTATCATAATAAACTTGCATCAGTCATAAATACGTATACAGGACGTATGCCAAAGAAGTACCGGGTGAAAACACATAGCCTGGTAGACTGCCTGTTCCTGTAAAGTCGCAACAGCTAGTATATCATATTACTAGTAAACCAACCTCTCTGCTAGCTGGGAATTGAAGTTTTCTCTCTCTGGAAGGAGTTTCAATACAGTAAAAGTGCCTATTACCCATAAGGCAATGCAAGCAGCTACTACTTTTAAAGATAAGTTATGCTTCCTCTTAAAGTAACAGTCCACCATCCTGTCAGCTAGGTTTGCACACCAACTATGCTGATCATTGGGCTATAGTACATTATTAGGCCCACCAATCATACCATCAGCAGTAAATCAATTGCACTACAACTTATAGTTACATGGTTACAAGATAACCACTATTTATACAATTGCCGAGTAGGTACAATGATTACATGGTACCTTGATTACTATTTTTGTTTGCACTGCTATGTATATTACAACAACCTAATCTGCAAGTCCAAAATAAGCAACTAGTGTTCATAAGGTTTAGTTTTGCTACTATGAGGATTTCTTCTTCACCCAAAAGAAGATTATCAATTAGTCTATTGTTTAACAATAGATTAATTTTAATAATATATATTTTAATTAAAACATTTAAAGATTAAAAGAGAAATATAGGCTTATAATAATGTTGAACCAAATGTATACTGTAGTAATAAAAAACTATTTGTAGAAGAACTGGTTATCATTCGAAGTTGTCCTCTCCCAGTTAAAGAATAAACTTGGAGAGGAAAACTTCCAAATTAAACCAGTAGTGTCTAATGTCCCATGGTCAGACACATCAGCTACTAGATGGGGAAACATTTAAATTTTCTGTTTCATTGCAAATAGTACATGTATATCATAATAAATTATAGAATAATAAAAATAATTTTACTAAGAAGAAGGAATACAGCTAGCTGAGTACATCCAGTAGACCTTCTAAGAACTGCTCCTGATCCTCCCTCACCAACTCTATAACTGAAAGATAAGAAACAAAGGCTTTACTATGATATTAATTCATGTAGTAGAGTACCAACATGCTTTAGTTAACGGCTGTTTGAAGTACATGGGTAATGGTTCAGTTTAAAATAGATAAAGTAAAGCAGCAGGCAATGGTAACCAAGAGACTCAGTGAAAAGCAAAGTGTCACTGTTTCCTAACATGGAGTGCACACAAGGTGTGGCTTCTAATGCAGGAGAACTATCAACATGGTAATGAAGGTAAGTGGAGGAAGGAGATGATAACTCATCATGGAAGAGAACAGTATAATACTAGTTACTTACTGTGACTGTCCAGATAGTTGTGATGAGTACGGCACTGTACATTCTGCTGCACTTGTTTAAACACTTCACCAAATATACTACAATATACAGAGAAACAGTACAATACCAATAACAGACAGGTCATACCATATCAAAATATGGGGTCATATGACGATATACCATGCAATGTTATTGATGGAGCTTCATGCAGTGTAGTACTAATTATACAAATAATCATTTGCACCACCATTTTCTTGAATTTCATAAACCCAACTGTGTTAAAGAGAAGTGAAAAGTTTCACGTCAACCATTCACTTCTCTTTATCATATAAACTAGACATGCTAAAAATAAACGGGCCTACATACTTTCTGCAGTTGTCTCCCTTGACTGTGTCCAGTGGGGGCACTCCAACCACTAGAGTATTGTCAGAACCAGCCCCCAGGGGACAGAGCATGATAAGAGGCAGTTCTTTACGTTTTGCACTACATTTCTATAAACAGATAGAGTAGACATGTTAGGGCACTTGACTAATGAGGACCATCTAAAGAGTGAATACATGTTAGGGCACTTGACTAATGAGGACCATCTAAAGAGTGAATACATGTTAGGGCACTTGACTAATGAGGACCATCTAAAGAGTGAATACATGTTAGGGCACTTGACTAATGAGGACCATCTAAAGAGTGAATATAGAAGAGATTTTCAATTCAATCAAGCAAACATTTACATATCTCATTGTATCTCATTGGTTACTCACATCACTGGCTATGAAAGCTTCAAGAGTAAAGTGGGCCAGTCGCTCAAGTATGATGGGGGATCGGAAGTATACAGACTCTGGAGATCCCTGAAATATAGCCAGTGTATGATACAGTATAGTATAGTGTAGTCATGGTAACATATAAACACCTATACAATACAGTGTGGTGTAGTCGTGGTAACATATAAACACCTATACAATACAGTATAGTGTAGTCATGGTAACATATAAACACCTATACAAGACAGTATAGTGTAGTAATGGTAACATATAAACACCTATAATAGCTATACAACACAGTATCACTCTCTCTGGTGCAGGTTCAAATCTATCTCAAGGAACTTGTCGAAGGGGAGCGCAACCCCTTCCACTACCCACAACCCCTTCCACTACCCACAACCCCTTCCACTACCCACAACCCCTTCCATTACCCCTTTCACTACCCGCAACCCTTTTCACTTAGCCAAGTGAATTTCAACACAATGTCAATTAAAATAGGATGAAAAACTATGCATTCATCTATTATTAATAGCACTTGGCTACATCATACACTAAACCAGAGGTCAAAGTGGACTCTGTAACGACAGGAAGTGATGTAAAGTGTGTAAATGTCGAGTAGACTCACCTCTGAGATGATTGCATAGAGGAAACAGCGGGCTGGTGTTACAGCGTTAGTACTGAGTAGAAACTGCACCTGCTCCATAATAATAGACTGGAGCTTGATAGCTTGAGTGACTCCTTTCTCAAATATAGTCTTGTTACTTCTAGAAGGTAGAGATGGCGTAATAATTACTAACAGAAAACTACAGGCTGCTAAACTTAAGAGGTACGGGCTAGTCAAACACGATAAAACAAACAAATTATTATACCAAGTAGAGTAGAAATATGGAGAACGTTACATGCATTTATGTTACTACTCAGCCTGTGCACCTAATCCTACCTACGTACCTGTAAATAGCCTGTGCACCTAGTTCTACCTACGTACCTGTGAATAGCCTGTGCACCTAGCTCTACCTACGTACCTGTGAATAGCCTGTGCACCTAGTCCTACCTACGTACCTGTGAATAACCTGTGCACCTAGTTCTACCTACGTACCTGTGAATAGCCTGTGCACCTAGTCCTACCTACGTACCTGTGAATAACCTGTGCACCTAGTCCTACCCACGTACCTGTGAATAGCCTGCGCACCTAGTTCTACCTACGTACCTGTGAATAGAATCAGAGGCAGTGAGAAACTTCTCTGTCTTGTCAGTTTTTGTCTACAAACAAAAAGTAGGTCAGACACACAACTATGTAATGGACTCTAATGACTCTAACGGCCTAAACACATACATAAGTTCTACAGCGTATATCAATAAATAGCCTGATGTCCAACACTTACACAGTCTTCCAATAGAGTTGCACAAACGAGAGCACAGTCTACAGCTGATACCTTGCTCCTGTAGCCCATGCTAGCCACAAACGTAGGGATAAACAGTTTATTCTGATCCAAGTGGAACTTCTCGCAGTTATCACCAAGTACTGACTTGACGTCATTACGTAGCGCCGACTCCATACTGCTAAACTTCTGCTTGCACTGATTGAGAGGCAGCCTAAAAGTCAGTTGGTACGATATAACGGCTGACTCACAGTGACTATATTTACTACTGTTAGGGAGGTACTTCTCACATGAGCATGCACCTTTTCTCTATCTGGCATATCTACATTTGTACATGTACGTATAATAGGGTAACATAATACACTGTTGTACACTATACTAAAGCTATGACACACAACAGGCTAACATACATGTACATGTACATGTATGCTAACACCACCTTATACATGTGCGCACCAACCATGATCTCTATACTGAGCCCAAGATCTACACGGACATACTAACCACAGATTATATATTGGCCTACATTGTATATACTGATGCCCATGACCTATATATTGACCCATGACCTATATGCCAACCCCACCACCTACATACTGACACTGTGACCTATATGCTATTCCTATAACCTACTTACTAACTCCCATGACTTATATACTGACCCAATGACCTACTTACCGACCCCCTATTACCTACATACTGACCCCATGTCCTACATACTAGTCCTGTGACCTATACACTGACCCCTGTGACCTATATACTGACTCCTGTGACCTATATACTGACCCCTGCGACATATATACCGACCCCTGTGACCTATATACTGACCCCATGACAGCAAGGAACTCATGGAATCTACTCTTCCCCTTCAGACTCCAAATCTTGAAGTGAGATGCTGTGTATATGGACTGACAGAGACTATCGTAGAGATTCCAGTGACGGTAGAGGTCGGCCATGATGTCATTCTCAAACGAGATACGTAGACTATTCATTGAGTATTCAACATCAGTGTCGTCATATCTACAGTATAACAGTAATGTACACTACTTAGGAATTGCCTTCTCATTATCTAAACACTAATAATACACATCAATACAGGTGGAGGTGAAATACATGCTATGGCATAGATACTGTGGGCCAATTAATAATATTACTAGACATAAAATGTGACTGCTAACTAATTGTCATCTAGCCAACTGCTTACATGCACACAATATTATAGGGCCAACAATTTACTTGTACCATGTGTATATACGTGTACATGTATAATTCACCTGCTGACCAGCTGCTGACAAACTGCTGACCAAGTATGACCAGCTGCTGACCAAGTATGACCAACTGCTGACCAAGTATGACCAACTGCTGACCAAGTATGACCAACCTTTTAGATATTCTGCTCACGTGGTCCTGTACTACTCCAACATTATCAAAGTAATGATCATGGTCCACTCTGTTGAATATAAACTGTGACGTCACACCTATGATAGCCCACCTGTATAATACGTCACATACGTATGATAGCCCATCTGCATAATATGTCACATACATATGATAGCCCATCTGCATAATATGTCACATACATATGATAGCCCATCTGCATAATGTCACATACATATGATAGCCCACCTGATGCATTGTATGAAGCATTGATATTTTTTAATGCATACAAGTTGCAGGTGATTTTCAACATTTATCCGAGCTAAAGCACAAGTTATCCGAAACTATACAAGGAGTGGTATAAGTACAACTCGACATGCACAGTTAAGAATAGAATCAGGAGTTATCTTACCATAGCATGTCTACCGTATCCTGGCTCATAGTGAAGGCTACAGTGTACATAGTAAGGGCTGACGAAGCACCAGTGTGACATGTGGACATATATTTGTTTAGTACTTCCATCCTGCAGTAGTGTATGAATCATTATATCATTCTACTTACTACAACTTGTAATGGGAGCATGTGATTTGTTCTAACAGTATGAATTTAAAGGTAGTCATATCGAACTAGCAACGGTGATATGCTGTTATTGGAGCTAAGGCTAAGGTCTCACCTGTTCTCATGCCAGAGTCGTCTCTCTTGGCGTTTCTCCAGATATTTCTCATCAAATCTCCGCCTCTTGCCCCCCTCCTCATCACTACCGGACTCATCTTCGGAATCTGACTAAAGAGTAGAGCGCAGTAATACAGGTCTAGGTGTATAATATAGTATACATAAATAGCTGTAATACGAGTCTAGGCGTTTAGTATAGGTAGTTGTACATAGGTGTACAGGTGTTTAGTACATAGGTAGTTGTAATACAAGTCTAGGTATTTAGTACAGTATACATAGATAGTTGTAATACAAGTCTAGGTATTTAGTACAGTATACATAGATAGTTGTGATACGAGTATAGGTGTTTAGTACAGTATACATATAATAGTTGTAATACGAGTATAGGTGTACACTATAGTACGCATAACTAGGAGTAATACGATACCTCATCATCCCTGAACACATCCTCATAGTCTGGTATATCATTATCTACTTCCTCTTGTCGTAATACAATCCTTGTCTGTACAGCATTGTATATATTCTCTACACTTAGAGGTCTATGGCTGTCTATTATAAAGAATACAATCTCAGGGTCTGGCTGTAAGATGTCAACCAGATCGAGACTCCCTCCACAGTTGAGTAGGAGAACGTACTTTACCTGCAGGACAATGTAATTATATAGGTCTATACTTGGTATTTGCATTAATTATAAAATAAAAACAACTTAGCCAATGCACTACTTTATAGATTCAGTGATGGGCGTAATATGCCTAATAGGAGTTACCCACCCCTTCTATATGCTCAAGATAAGCCGACTCCAGTTCTTCTTTGCCATTCACTGGTACTATAGTGTGCAATACATTATCCCAGGAGAAGAGGCACTAAAATCATTATCAATTAAGTACAACTGAAATACACTACAGCAAGTTTAGATGTCTACTAAATGTATGTCTACAGAAGAATATATAGGCTAATCATAGCAAGAGTCACATGGGTCTAAACTTCACAATCAAAACATTTTCTTGATGTGTATCCTCCTAGGATATGCTACTCTCCTGTCGTACTGTGCAATCAGCAAATCTAACATAAGTAACCTGCACACTCATCCACTCACCTGGATGATTTTAGCAGCACAGATTGCATCAACATCATTGTTAGCCAGAACCAGCACCCTCTGAAATATGCAGAGAAAGACAACTACTTGATCTATTGCAGTACGTAATGTGTTTCCATGGTTTCCATGGTTATTATTAATCGGCAGATGGGAGGGAATTCTCTCACCACCCCACTATTTATATATTGATACAGCATCATACAGCATATATACAGCATTAACCAACATAATCATATAACTTACGTCCTGTTGAATCACCCTGTAGAAATCCCTGACAAAGTCTTTGGTGAAAACCATATCAAATAGGAGCTAGTAGCTGCAGAGCACAATGGCCCATCAGAGGGTGCCGCTGCTGACAATACACTTTAGAATTCAACTTGTAGGTCTAAAATTAAAATAAAACTAACCATAATTCACATAAAATATTATGGCAGATCGATAATGTTTATTCACCTAAATCCCTTTGAAGATGTACTCCTGATCAACCACTTTTTAATTACAGAAAGGACGAAATATTCTCGGTGGGTGTCAGAAGTCAGCACCACGTCGTCAAGAAGAAAACAGAAACATGATAATTGATATTGCTGTGCCAGGTGACTTCACTTCCAAGTGAAGGACAAGGAGAAAGAAAAGATCAAGAAATACCAGGACCTTAGTGATTGAGGTAAACAAGATGTGGAACATAATAATCAATAACGATATAGTCATTATATTATCATAATGATATGATAATGATTATATCATCATTGAATTGATTATTTATTTTATAAATGATTATCATGTTAATTAAATGTATTATTAATGACATAATCACATAATCATAATGAATCAATCAATAATATAATAATTATTATAATCATAATTATAACCATTATTATTATTTATATATTTATATTATTAATTATAAGCATTAAATTTAAAATTATTACTATAAAATAAAAACAGCATCAAATTTTATTGAATTTATATTTTATTATTATTTACCTTTTACTACAAACAATAATATAATTAATGTTATTAAATATTTATATATATTAGCCTAGGCCTATTACTAAACTAAAACTATTACTAGAACTATTAGCCAAGCTTTCTTAGATTTTTCTGCAACATACAATACAATTACAATACAATACAAGGAATTGGCATCGTAATCGATCATAGATAAATTTTGATCTTAAAATTCTGTATAATTTGTAAACACAATTAATTAACTATTGCGACATGTTTATTTTATAAACACTCTACTCTACAGCTTAATCAATATCAATATTACTCTTCTTGAAAACAATACAATAACAATAAACATAATAAACATAATAAACATAATAAACATAATAAACATAATAAACATAATAAACATAATAAACATAATAAACATAATAAACATAATAAACATAATAAACATAATAAACATAATTGTAATTTCTAATTCATAGCCTGTGGTGCTTAAACATTTCCCGCCATTACAAAGCAACCAATCAGTGCTGCTAAATATAAAAGTTGTCCAATAAATTACCTAGATGCATATAAGAATGTCTATGAAAATATTACCTAATTAATAGGTTTCATTTACCGTAGAAACGCGAGAGGTCAAAGACTAAGCCCTACATAACATTCATGATGTCACCCGCAATTGCACTGTTTTGCAAAATGAATCTCACCTCATAGAGTTGTCTTCTCTATGATTCAAAATTACCGAGAAGACAACTCTATGAGATGAACACAACCCTATGGCAAAGTGGTACAGTACAAATGTACCATTTTTGGCTTTTTGCTCTGTCTATGGTAGCGACTAGTGACCACTCTCTATTTCAGGCCAGAGCACTCATAAGCAGAGCTCTGCTCATAATTACAAGTTGCATTCTCTTTTTTTCTAGACAAGGAGAGGAAGATCAAATAAGTGAGGACAACTTCTAAATATCAGCAATTGCTTATCGTATGAGTGTCCATGATTCTAAATCCACATTGTGCTATATCAAATTAATGCTGGTATAAAGGTTTGGGCAAAGATAGTGGAAGGGAAGATCGGACACTCAATGATAAAACTCTGTCCCACCAATACGCCCAATTTGGCGGTCCCGACGTTTCGCGATCCACTTTCCCGCCTTAAATGTGTTGAACATTTAGATGGCTGATAGACTAGTTTCGAGAAACCACGGCTTAACTGTTGCGTTCTTTCTTTGACATACCGTTTGTATAAGTAGACTGTCTATTCAATGCTGCTGTTAGCAATATTATCTGATTGGCCGGCGGAACACCAATTAGCAAGAACGTATTTATGTACAAGGTAGCACAACTCTTTGCTTTGTCCAGACCGCATTTGGAGGCGGGGGACGGACAGTTTTTGGCCTGAGTGTCTGATCTTCCCTTCCACTATCTTTGGTTTGGGTACACGAGAGGACTTGAGCTTTGACAGAACAGGGCCCATTGTTATTTGCTTGGCTCTAAATACGCGATGCATAGTGCCAGCACCAGCCCATCAGTGTCCTTGATTAATATCCAGCTAAAGCTGTTTCTAATAAATCATTACCTCATAATAATGCTCTGCTCTTGTCTCTTGTGTCACATAACAAATCTATGCATATAGCATAATATAGCATACTATATCATAATATAGCATAATATAGCATTGCATGAATGGGTGAATCGGTGGCCTACTACATGTATTTAATAAGTTTGCAGAACTATTATTAAATAAATACATCAAACATTGGTATTCCGTTTTTGCAGGTTGTTTTACTGTATTATTGTTAGGTAAAAATGTTCAAAATTACATGTAAACATAAAAAAATAATCACACTTCCATTTCTGCTGGTCTATAACATTAGAAATAAGAAAACCACAGTTTTTGGCAGAATATGCAAAAAACATACATGCATCTTCTGCTTCGTCTAACAACATACATCGTAGTCTGACTCCCCACTTCTTATAAAGGGTTATCCACACACACATGTGGCAGGATTGACCCTATTTTTTCCTTGCTGGTCTTATAGGAGTACCAATGTAACCAATGGCAAATGAGTTTTCTGTGTGGGCTGGAACTGCTTCATTTTAACTTATTACTCTTGCTTACTGCGGTTGTTCTAATATGGGAGATTGTACCTGCATGCTGATTGGACAATGAAATGTGTCGTCAAACTCCAAGACCGCGACATTAAGTGTTAGTGGGAGATTTTAGAGGCTATTAGCAGCTGCCACCTCTGAGCTACTGTCTTGTTACATGTGAGTGCTACAGCCATGGGTTGGTGGAATAGAGTTATTGAATGTTACAAATGTTATGACTGGTGGAATATAGCTAACTGATATTACACCCATTTGGATTGGAGGAACTGGCAGCGTGTGGACCACTGACTCTCTCTTGGTTTATCGTCTCTGATTTGATGTTACCATTTGAGTCAACTATGCAAACCTTGGAAGTCTTTGGAGGGTCATGGCTGTAGTAGGTAGAGAAATTGGAGACAACAACAGGTACTAGCAGAGCTATGGTGATAACACCTGAGACCACACATATAGACCCCACTAGTTTACCCAGTAGTCCACTCGGCACTTTATCTCCATATCTGAAATAGTGCAGTTCATACATGTATATTATTATATACAATACATGCATAGTGTATTTGTGATCACTTTCTCATGACATTTACATGTAGGTTCACAACGAAAAATGGAAATTACTGCGCAAAGTGTTACCTACACACACATCACAATGTAATCACTGGCAGAGGGGGCTTAACTCCTAATGATAACAATATACAATATACATGTAAATGATAACTATGCGCATGGTATACTGAACACACATAACCCCCTCTGCCCATGAATGTAATAACACAATAATACTGTAAGTGTTAGGTGCTATATTATTTACATGCATGTGTATTTCACTCCACAGAGAGACAGGTTTTACAAGCTCGCAGTCGTTGCAATACCTAATGTACTATTAAACTAGTGATGACCGATTTCTCATAACCCCATAGCTTTAGTATGCAAAAAATAATAGCCCAACCTTGAGTGCAAGGAAGCAGCAAACAGGGACTTTGGAAAATATGAAGCCCAGGCTATAGAAGGGAAAGTAATAGTGCAGTAATAGTGTATAGGTTAATGATTTAATGCAGTCTTAGATGATAATATTATTTAGGTCTGAGGCTATTTATATATAGCAGAGTGTGGATCAAGTGCTGCAAAGTAAAGAGAAATGTAGTGAGAGAACATAATTATTATAATTTATTGCTGTATAATATAACTATTAATTGATTAAAGACAATAATTCCGGTTTCCATACCCTTGGTTCTTTCTCCAATTATGTTTGCATAATAATGCATGTTGTTGTACAAAGGTGGAGTGCTATGACTTACACCTTATGTGTTATACACTGCTGCATTCTTAAGACATGTTATAATAATTATACAAGATAGTGAGATATTATAAAGTCTGGTGGTTATGAATTAGTAGAAACAGCTGATGGAACTGTAGGCGGTGGTGTATGCAATTATAAATATGAAGATTCTGCATTATTTACATTAATTCCAGCACAGATCATTATTGTATTAATAACAACATACATTCTGCAGAATATGTAGATAATTTACAAGTATATACATGTACATATAGCTTGTACAGCTAAACCTACGTGTTGCAGATAATATTATTATGTAACAGCTATTACATGGCCAGCCATCTAACTTCCTCAAAATTCCTTTGACTTGAGGACACATACATGTCAGCTCTGCAGAGAGTACATGTCAGACCTAACAACAGTTTGCCGGCTTTATATTAGTTGGTAAAGTAATGCAGTAATGCACACCTACATTATGCAGCTAAAAATTACACTTGACTTTTATCCTAATTGCTAGTACAATGATAATGATAATAATAGTTATATTTAAGCCTAAGATATTTAATGGGTTTTGAGTGGCAAGTGCCTCTCTCAATTGGAATTGCAAAAGAACCACCTTGATAGAGAATGACTGATTTACATTGTATAACAATAAGACAAACTTAGAATTTTAAATAATGTAAATATAGACTTGGTATAGTATGAGTATAAACAATACAGCATGCTGTCTGCACCAAGTGCCTACATGTACATGGACTTACACTTTAATATAATATAGCTATACTGTGCACTTACCCGACTGTACACATGGTCACTATACTCTGCACCTACCCGACTGTACACATGGTCACTATACTCTGCACCTACCCGACTGTACACATGGTCACTATACTCTGCACTTACCCGACTGTACACATGGTCACTATACTCTGCACCTACCCGACTGTACACATGGTCACTATACTCTGCACCTACCCGACTGTACACATGGTCACTATACTCTGCACTTACCCGACTGTACACATGGTCACTATACTCTGCACCTACCCGACTGCACACATGGTCACTATACTCTGCACTTACCCGACTGTACACATGGTCACTATACTCTGCACTTACCCGACTGTACACATGGTCACTATACTGTGCACTTACCCGACTGTACACATGGTCACGATGGCCCACCAGAATGCATCAGGAATACTTGAGATGTTTTCAGATTTTGTATCAAACACGTCAGCGTAGTAAACGGCAGCAGAGAAGAATATGATGGCAATTCCCAAGAAGATTCCAAAGAGAGACAATTCCTTTAAGCTTTGTTTAATTGTCAGCCCAAGTATCTGCATGCCTCTGGAATGTTTGGTGAGTTTAAAGATTCGAAATGCTCTGAATAGCCTGAGAACTCGAAGGAATACGATCGATATGCTCGACCGCTTTGAATGGTCACAGGCTCCAGTGCTAAGGACAACTAGTGTGATGACGTAGAACGGTATTATAGCCGAAATATCAAAGACATTCATTAAGTTTTTGAAATACTGTTTCTTGATAGGACAACTAATAAAGCGGAGGACTACTTCTAATGTAAACCAAAATGCACAGACACATTCTATTATAAAGAATACGCTGCCGTAATTCTGCTTTTCCAGAACGGCAGCGTTGCCATATTCATCAAAATATTGAGTAGCAGTGTCATTTATACAAAGTCCTTTCTCAAATGCCGGAATGCTTTCCAAACAAAAATTTACGATCGACATTAATATAATAACAAGGGAGACAATTCCAATAACCTTGGCCTTTATGCTGCTATTCGGATGCTCCAATAGTAACCACAACTTTCTCTTCCAAAGCGTTTCGGGGAGGATCAGATCGGGTTCTGGTAAAAATCCCATCCGGAGTTTATAGTCGGCTATAATCTGGTCTCCGAGCTCATAAAATTCGACTTCATCAAGAAAAATGTCTTCTGGAATATCCTCTGGACAGACGAGCTTTCCTCCGCTTTGGTAATAGTAGAGGACGTAGGTGAAGGTTGGAGCATGGGTACTGAACACATAACACTGCCTGTCTATATTCCAATACTCACGTCTTTTTACTGGGTTTCCCAACAGTGTATTTGGAAATCGGTTCAAGGTTCCTAGCTGAGTTTCAAACATCTGTCCGCTAACGCTAATAAACACTCGTTGACAGGAGCCACTGGAACAATCGTGGAAAACTGCTCCTTCTTTATCTGGCACTAAGTCAATTTCCTTTTCGAACCTTGAATCTTCTGCGGTGATGAAATGATCAACTACATCATGATTGGCCAGACCCCGTAAGCTGCCAAGATGTCCGGTGGATGTTGCTGGACGAAGACTCCAACCCGATCCGTAGAGATCATGTTGATAGTTAGCGCCGTATGCTGTGAAGTTAGCAAAGTGCATTGCTTGATGCTTACGTTTAGGAGCATATAACCAGCTGTTTGCATTCTCTGCTCTTTCCTTGGGTGAGCTAAAGGAACCTCTACAAGTAGCACAATCCAGGGTAAACTTTAAGGAGTCAAGTTGATCTTGCCTACTTGGGTTAGCAGCTTTATAATAGGAGTGTATTGTGTTATTATTTGTAAGTCATTAGACAAACATAAGAAGTAATCCAAGTACTAAAGCCAATTTAAAGATGAGGTATCTACTTAGGGTGCTACCTGTGTATCAGTAGTACCTTTATACAATCTCTAAATAATAGCATGTAGCTGTTGGTTACATCGTAAATACAATTTAAAATCTAGATAATTTAGCATGCTTGTAAAAGGTAATTATTGCTATAAATACAAGGAGAGACCGCTTACCCCAACTTATACAGTTTACACTAATAGCTGTCTAATTTACTACTACTATACTACTATTGTATAATATATTATTAAGGTAATTAATTCATTATTAATTAATTGGTTTCCAGTAAATCACTCAGCTTGTTCCCCAAATATATATGTACATGCATATATATATATACTGTTATATCACTGCATATTATACTGAAATAGTCTCACCTGGCAGGCAGATCTGTTAGGTTTGGTCTGAGCATTCTCTCCGCCCTGCTATCAACACACATACATACAATCTACATGAACTACAATGTATGACTATAACTACTGAACATTCATTTCGGCTGTTTTTTATTTTTATTACTTCAGCTAACTATTAAATACAGCTCTAGCCCTAGGCAAGTGATATCTCAACACTGGTAACATTGCATTTAGCATTTAGCTCATTCATAATGTGGTGTGTGTATCTGCATATTATTGCAAACAATAAATTGATTTGTTAAACATACAATAGAAGCAGTCAAATATACCATAAAATAATAAACAAATCACAATAAAACAATTCATGGGCTGTATAAATATGTAATATATAGTTTGAAAAGAAATAATACTTGCATGTAAATAACACAGCATGTACATGTACATAATTGAATTTTTTCCCACATCAAATGATATTATTTGAATTGAATGATTATTCAAATAGTTAGAGTCAACCATGTTTGCAGGCATGCAAAGACTAGCACAAACTTGGACACTGTGTCCATGATGTGGCTGTTAAACTATAAGTTTGTGTTAGGGCATACAAAACTTTAGAGATGTACGTATATATAGGTAGTTTCATCAGGTGCATATCTGTACATACCTGCACAGAACACATGAGTCTATATCGTTCTATATTGTTCTGCAAGAAAACTCACTTACTTCTACATGTTGTGTGCATTCCATTGTAAAACGATAGTGATATTACATGTAATTCTTTCCTCACCACCGACTACATTATCGTACTGGTGTTACCAGTCACCTAAATATGGACGGTAGGCACACAATGTGGTCATATTATGCCATATAAAGCGTAAATGTGTAAAATATGTAAATACGTGTATAAATTGAGAACACAGATAATATATTAAATTAAAGATTTTCTCCCCAAAAGAAGCAACAAAGTTGAGTGCATTTACAGGGCTGCATACTTGCATATGATTAAACAAAGCATGATGTTTTTGATGCCAGAGCCGTGATCCTATAGTGAATATACGAGTATGTTGCAATACCTATCCATAAAATAACAAACATATTATTATATAGTCATATACACTACTTTATCAGTAATTTATAGAATGTACAAATTATGATGGGCACTAGTTAGATACTGATGATAGTACGAAGTTATCCTCTCCCATGTAGAAGATAGGACCACTTTGTTACAAGTGTTATACACAGTGGTCAAAGTCATAAATTTCAGGGGGCCCCTCAGACTGATAGACCCCCTACAGATTACTGTTATAATAATCATAGTAATTGGACCATATTTTACCTTAAGATCTTGGACCATATTTTAACCTGAAGTTCTTATATTGTGCACCATTTCGGTGTGTAATTTTAATAAAGTTTCCAACTTCCGGGAGGGCACTCAGGCGCCCCTCCCAGACCCTCCCCGCCGGCGTGCTGCGCCGGGCACTTCGCGCTCTCAAATTATTATGTCTGCTACCCTAGAGACCCCTACCTCTTTTATTAGACTTTAACCACTGGTTATACATAATAATTATGTACTCTTAAGTCTTATCTAAGAAAACTGCAGATATTATGATGGATGTAGACACTGTACTGTACTGTTACCTATGATTTACCATTTCACAATCACAACTCGATCTCAACTATAGCCAAAGTCGTAATGGGTATATCACAGCTTGTCAAGTCTTGAGTTGAGTTGACAATTTATTAGGTTCATGAACCAAATGTACTGAAATACATGCAATGTAGTCGATAACAACGGGAATTGTCTACCCAGCTATAAAAAGTATTTCGATGATTAGTACATCGGTTCTCATTGGATGGCAAATCAACATGCTTGTTAGAAAAACAAGATGGCGTTTTCCTGCAAAGTTTTTATTTTTTGTTCGTTAATTTTCGTAGCCTGAAAAGCGTACCGCGTCAAAATGTACGCTTTTTCATACTGTGACTCTTAAGTGACGGTTATTGTATGTGAATGATTACACCTAAAAAGTTTGAGCAATTGTACTTTTGCTTTCAATTGAATTTGAATTGAATTTATTTCAATTTTCATTTGATTTATTTTCATTTTCATTTTCAGTGATTTTGTATGTTTATGTAATGTTGTTATGAAAACCAGAGTGAATCTTGGGAGCTGCCAAGCCTAAATGAATGTTTTATGATTAAATAGGGGCTAAGATGAGAAATTCACAAAGTATTGAAATGAACTAAATAAAATCAACTGCGGCTGTGCTACTGTACCCCTTGCATTTGGTAGCCTATCCCACTCATACTTGTCGTATTAAATGTCTGCTACAGAACAGAGCGAGATTATTGAGTGCAGATGTGTGTATTAGTTTACTTGTTTACAGGGCATATTGAGGTAAAACTGTATCGTGGAATACCACCCTATCTGTATCCTGAATTCGTGTAAGCATGAATTTTGGGGGAGGTGGCGGAAACCCACCATGGGCAAGACAATCAGGTAAATTTAAACTTATCATTCAGTGTAAAATTGTTTTGCCATAATAACAAAAACTCCTACTGTACTTGTACTTCTAATAGTTGAATTCAACTTGCTATTGCTCTATATATATTCCAGGATCTAGTGCTGGGTATGGATACAGTGCTGCCAGCCCATACTCTTCTCAACAAACGCTTGGCCAAGTGAGTTTAAATGTATTTTAAAGTTTGCTCATGATTTCTATCGTATATTTATTTAGTAGGCCTATGAACCTGCTCTTTGTTCTATTTCATCTTGAGCATCACTGTTTTGCCACTGTTAGTGATGTCAGATATCAGGGTCTGATTAGAGATGAAAATGCAGACCGGTTTTTGACTAGGTTTACAAGATGTAATTTGCTATTACTAATAAGTGTCAGCATATCATGTTTTGCGATATTTTTGTAAAAATTGTTTGATGTGCTGTGAATGTAGCCTGGCCTGGCAATGCCAACCTCACTTAGTGCTGGGTCTACTGCCACATCGAGTTACTCTTCCCGTGTCAGTCAACAAACTTCAGCAAGTAGCACAGCTAAGCAAAGAGTGTTTACTGGGTCTATAACTAAGATCAGCGAAAACTTTGGTTTTGTGGATGAGGATGTTTTCTTCCAGACTAGGTATGTTTGAACATCAACCACATGAATTGCTCACTACATAGTCGATAATATCTATGGATATCGTTTTTGTGTAACCATTTATGAGAAAACAAAAGTATGTGGAGCTTGTGGCTGCTGACCAGCACACCGTTTTACTGCCCTGTTGTAGCGTTTGTAAGGGAGGTATACCAAAGTTAGGTGACAGAGTACTTGTGGAAGCCTCTTTCAATCCCAATATGCCGTTCAAATGGAATGCTACAAGGATACAGCTTCTACCTAGTGCTGCTCAGGGCACGGCACATGCTCCACAGCAAATGTTTCAACAACAAGCTGCTGCTGCCGTGCAGCAGTTGAATGCGCTGCAACAAGCACAGCTGTCAGCACAAGCTCTCAATCCTGTGCATAATCAAGGTTTGTCAGCTAAACTTTTCTTTTAAAGATCAATCTACCAGGTCAATGTATCAAGGTATGTTTGTCAAATGTGGATTACCTTTGATAAAGATACATGTAGCTTCAGTAAACCACGTTATAGTAATTTCACCAGCAACATTGCCTTTGAAATTCCTATCAAACCTTTGCCCCCCTCCCCCCCCCCCTCCTACAGCAAGTAGTCTACAGCCTGATGAACCATGGGTCATCAGTTGCTTCTTTCACTACCTCCATCTAAAAGAACAAGATTGCTTGGTAACAAGCGAGTGCTATATAAGTTTGGTTATCACAAGTGTAGGCATACTGCACATCGCTGACTGCACAGCAAATAATAATCTTGTCTAGGTTTGCCGCATTTATATACGTAATATTCGCAGGCTCGCCTTTTTTCTAGTTTTCAGAATTTGTATTCTCACAAAAGCGTTACTTATCTAAGCGATTATGAATTTGAAGTTGTCTGTTTTTGTTCAGCAAAATGCTATGATTTATTGGAATTTTATGTTTACCTGTTAGCATTACGCTACATATATGCATTATGCTTTATGAATGTGAATGGCTGCCCAATGAGGCTCAGCATGTCATCAGATATCAAGTGATGTGTCTATTGTACTTGCAATGCATTCTGGGAATTTTGAAGATTTTCAACGTAACCCGATTAATGCGAGTTCCAAAGTGTCTGCAATATTTCCCCAAGAGTACATAACTCATAATTGACTGTATTTTATGTTGTCTAGTCTGAAGTTGTCTTCTCCTGTGAATGAAGAACGATAGAAGATAACTCTTACATAAAGTGTTAATATATTATTTAATCATCTGTCCACACATGGCTCACCCTGTGCTTGTTCTCTCCTTTAGGAATAAGTCCACTTCAGATACATCATATAGCCGCTCAGCAGCAGTCTAGGTCATCATATGCTACCCCTGCAGCATCTATCCCTAAGCTTATGCAGAAAACAACAAGTCTAGCTCCAAGAGCAGAACTCAACACTGGCGGTGGCAATCGTTCTAGGTAGGTTGACTATCTTCAATGGCTGCAGCCAATAATCCTGTATGTTATATGGCTGTATGCATTTGACCTACATGTATTTTACTTGGTTATCATTTTAGTCGATTTGATCAAAGAGATAGGCGTGATGATAGAAGAAATGAGAGGCCGATTGAGAGGCAGAGGTCTCCACCTCCTAGAAGACGATCCAGGTCACCGCCTCCTAGACGCAGATCTCGGTCTCCCAAGGTCAAGAGCAGGAGTAGAAGTCCAAAGAGAAAAACCACCCCCCGATACAGCGTTAATATCTCACCACTCTCATTTGATACGTAAGAACTAAACAATTGTTGTCTTTACTGACATTAGCTACAGACAGGCGGCATGACTTCCTGCATGTATGCAGCCGGACCTTTCCCAATACAAGGTCTATTCTAGCAAAATATTATGTTTTCCCAAGACTAGTGTTTTCGGAGAGTGACAGTTTTCTGAATTACATTTCAAAAACTGGCTTGACGTGGACAGCTGTAATCTATCCTATACTCACATATTAATGTGAGACATGATCCCATTTGTAGAGAAAGCTGCTCTGTTGTGGGTGTGAGTAAGAGATACAATAGCTTGTACATACCAAGTGACTTCTTCCACTTGTCACTCGACTGGTCTAAAGCCTTTACTCTTGACTCTCCACTGCGCCTCGGCAACGCTACCAGATTCCATATCTGCCATCGAGACGTAGATCCTCTGGTACCGTTCCCTGAGAGTGTCGACCCGCCGGATGCCGATTACAGCTACTGTGCCAAGGTAGTCAGTCATATTATGATGTACTTTACCTGATATACATGCTCTTTCTTTATTGGTTCAACAAACATTGTTATTTGCTGACCATGTTGATTGATTGATCGATCGATTGATTGTCAGGTGTGCTCACTGCTAACTGTTTAACTACAGGTTATGCTTCTGGCACAGCCATCCATGGAAGACATATACAAGCAATGTTGCTCGTTGGCTGAAAATAGCAAGGAAGGTGACTTTATCCACCCGACACGAGTATTGCAGTTTTTAGTTGGAATGAGGGCTAAGAACGAGCCGCTGGCTATTGGAGGGCCGTGGAGTCCGAGCTTAGATGGTGCAGACCCTGCCAACGATCCCAGAGTTTTGATAAAGACGGCAATACGCACAACCAAAGCTTTGACTGGGATAGATCTCTCCGCCTGCACTCAATGGTATGGCTGTCTATGTTTGTTATTAATGACGTAATGTCACCCAACAGCTTGCAGGACATCAGAATTTTTTTAGGCATGTCATGAGTATACAAACAGTGCTTTCCCATTCTATTGAACATGTGATTATGTGTGTAACGACGTGTTGTTTGCTATTCTAACTCAGTGTTGTTATTTCTGTGCGATTATTGCACGTAGGTATAGGTTTGTTGACATAAGTTACCTGCGAGCCGAGGAGGTGCACAAAGGGCGAACTATTCCTGAGCACACAGAGCACGTAGTCATGTTTCTACCAGATATTTGGAGTGTTGTCCCCACTATGCTGGATTATCTGGCCTTGCAAGCGTCTTACAAACATAGCCTACTAATCAAACTTAGTCCCGAAGAAGAGAAGCCTAAACAAGACAAGCAGCCTGTCAACCCACCCACACAGTCATCTGCCCCAGCAGAGACCAAGTCATCAGAGAGCAGCCAATCACAGGCACTGATCATTATTATTGGTTGATGTTTAAGTTTTAGACTGTGTGTTTAGTATAGCATTGGTTGAATGCGGACAGCTGTGGTTGCTGTTTCACCTAGTTGGAGCTAAGCTTTTACATTTTAGATGAGTGAGGGGCGTGGTGAGTCCCTGCCTTACATGGACACTTACCAAACATGAAGAAGGCTATTCTGTATGATCTCAGGCTATCTAGTTATAATATGCACTTGTCACTGATTTCAGGTGATGGGAGTTAATTCATGTAGCTGTGTGTTGTATGTGCTGTGTACTACGTAGTTATATCCGGGTTCTTCACGTCAGTCAACAATATAATTATGATACTCAGCACCAGGACCAGCTTTAGTAACACCATTACTGGTTTTAGGACGTAACGGCTACTAAGAAAGCAGCTGTGGCAGAAAAAGACTCGATAGCTAAGGAGGCCACTGACGTTGCCATGGAGACGGGCGCTGTTGCCAAGGAGACACCAATGGATGAGAGTGGGGCCTTGACAGATGAGGCCGACACATCAGTGGAAGTGACTGAGGATGCAGAAGGGGCCACTCAATTGGAACCTAGTCACTGGTCTAAACTGGATCCCAAAGCTATGAAGGTGCGCTAGACTCAGTTATGCATGTACATCATCGTATTCATTCTTCTAACCCCATTCTATAAATACTGACTGACATTCATTGGTATTGGTCCACCCCACACCATGCGCGTGTACTAATTTGCTCAGTATGCAAGTAATTACCAAAGGCCTACAGTTTAGTTATTCTGGAACACATGTATGAGTAGTTTGTATTAATGAATGGAAATGTGTATGTTCAGTTTGATGTGTTGACCTCAACTGTCATGGCCGCATTTCCTTCCATTTTTGTTTTCTTATCAACAACCGCTGTCTCCATGGCAACCACGGTTGTCTCTGTATTAACTGGATTATTATCTTCCACTGTTTCTGTATCTTTCATACATGCTAATAGAATGATAAGATCAGAGAGGTTGTCACATAATCCCTCCCACATACTCATGCCATGTTAACACATATCCTGTACCCGTAGGTGTTAGAGTTGAGAACTGAACTGGAGGCACGAGGTCTCTCCTGTAAAGGTCTCAAGTCTCAACTCCAGACTAAGCTCTCTAAGGCACTCAAGACCGAAATGGAGGCTGAGGAAAAGATGGAAGAAGAAACAACTCCCACTACAGCAGCGGAGCAAACCATTGATACTGCTAAGAAAGAACCTCAAGATACCGCTACTATAGAGACCACAAATACTGCTGATACTAAAGAAGCACCTGCAGCCACTACTGCTAGTGGGGAGACACCTGTTACTGCTGCTAGCATGGAAACATCTGATAGTTCTGCTGTAGAACAAGCAAAGATAGGAGCTTCCAAGAACGAATCTGGGAATGAGAATGACTCCTCTGAACCAGTCAGTAAATCCTCTAAAGACGTAAGTCTTCTCATATGTTTGCTAATCACTGGGCCATTTCTGTGAACCGTACTGTAAGTGCTAACAGATTTACATGCATGTTAGTCTTACTGTGACTAATTAATCTAACCTTTAGGAGACGGCACCAGAGGTTCCACCTGTTAAAGAACTAACGAAGGAGGAGAAGGAGAAGAAAGCGAGAGATCTGGAGAGATTGAGAGCCCGTCTAGAGAGGTGTTATGTCTTCCCTCCGGAGCCAGTTATACTGGTTCATCCCAACAGGTCGGTCATGCAGTATAGTCTATGACTTACACTAAGATAACTCCCGCATACCTGCGAACTTAATAAGACATATTGTGAACATGTACTTTTAGCTTTACTCAGCTGTTACCAAAGCAGCACAGATACCGTTTACCCAGAATTATGGATTGTCATGGCAACTAATACCTGCATGTTATTCCATTACACTTCACACTCCATTTGGAACTCCTTGCCATAGGCCTATAGCCTACATGTCTCGCTGGGTCTCGTGACCTCACTACGAAAAAGCTAGCTGAAATATTTTTATGTTATAAATGTTTTATACGTGCTGAAATGATAAGCAGAGCCGTGGAGATGCTCTTAGTTGAATACTTGCTATTCAGTGCTATTGCTAGAACTATTACTACTGCATGTACACTTAGTATTGTCTTCCCTAGATCTGCTAAGAGCGGAAAGTTTGACTGCTCTGTAATGAGTCTAAGCGTCTTGTTGGACTACAGACCAGAGGATACTAAAGAACATTCATTTGAGGTGAGTCCATTTATCACACTTTGTAACAGTGAACTAATGTGTGTCCAATTGCATACTTATTATACAAAGTGAAGCAGCGTATGCCTAGTTGTATGCTTATCTAATGTGTAATGCTGACTTATGATAGGTGTCCCTGTTTGCTGAGTCATTCAACGAGATGCTAATGAGAGACTTTGGGTTCAGTATTTATAAGAAGCTGAATTCAGCCTCAATAGAGAAAGAGAAGGAAGATGCTGCTAAAAGAGCTGAGGCTAAAGCAGAAGCTGCCAAGGTGCTCATGTTATATTTTTGTTTGTAGTTAGCAAATTTACATTACTTTTATCATCCGATTGCCATTGTCACCGTGTACATGTGCTACGAGTGTATTTGTCATCAAGTAAGCACCCAGTTGTTTTGCAGTTGGAGTCTAAGGGATCTGGGGATGCCGATAGTAAAGACACAACAGCTGAAGACAATAAAAAATCTACCTCCACTGCTGAAGAGTCAAAGGAAGACAAGACTGAGAGTAAGAAAAGAGAACCGGAGAAATTATCTGAACCTGAGGTGAGTGGCTCTCATTTACCCCCCCCCCCCCCCCCCCCCCCCACTAACTCACCTCATTTACCCACCTTACTAACTCACCAAATTATCCATTCATTAACTCACAGCACACCGACCTCTCAGTACATTGACTTCTCAGCACACTGACCTTGCATTACACTTACCTCTCAGTGCATTGACCTCTCAGTACATTGACCTTGCATTACACTGACCTCTCAGTACATTATTCTCTCAATTTTCCTTTAGGCGAAGAAAAGGAAGAGAACTGAAGAGGATGATGAAGATGACAGATCTAGTCTTAGTAGTAGCATCACAGACCGCAGTGACAGACCCTCCCAGTCCTCTAGAAAGGTGTGTCATATCATACTGTACATGGTACATGCTATGCTGTACATTGTAGAAACTATACTGTGATGTGTTATTATGCCTACCACATGGTACATACTAATATGCATGTTATTGTAGTTGAATAGGGCTAACAAGTGCTTGTAATGTGCCCTGTATCGTGTTGTACTGTATACCATGTAGAAAGGAGAGGCTGACATTCATAAGGTGGTGACTGTAGACAAGGCAGCACTCTTAGCCTTTGTCTACTATGATACATCACATGTTGGTTATATAGTAGACAAGGATCTAGAGGATATGTTCTATACTCTAGGGCTACAGATCTCTAGAGCTCAGGTACCCACAACACTCTATTATGTTGATGTATAATGCATGTGCAATGTAGCCATGGAATAAGTAAATGCTTTTGTTATTGTATGAATACATGAGTATGTATACAGTGTAAGCTTAGATTTCCAGTGCAAGCTGTTAAACTGAGAGCATATAAGGACATTGCCGCTCAATACTGTAGTACCAAAGTGTTAGCTAACTGAAGTTGAACTGATATAAATTCTGTTAGCAAGTTAGATGTCGGTTTCCTTAAGTGAAACACTTGCATTGATTACACTTACATCCATGTATACATTGTGTAACATTGTAAAGTATCATCTAGGTACGAGGCCTGCTACAGACACTTAAAGTACCACAAGGTAGGCTCAATGTTGTACAGTACAGAAAACTGACAGATAAACCTGAGAAATCGACCAATGAGAGTGAAGAGAATGTTGACCTAGATGTAGCCCTGTTAGCCCGAGGTATGTTATACAATAATGTAGGTCTGTGTAGTAGTAGCCTATGCTTATGCATAGAACAACATTTGCATTGGGGCTAGCTGTTGGTTAATATCAGATTCTAGATAGTATGTTAATGTAAATTATAACATAATGTACACACCAGCCATGTCATGACTTGTGTCATCCTCTGCTATCCAGTGCTGTGAAACATAAGAAGTTGTGTGAACTTGTATGCTTTCCGGAACGGCATCAAATATAGTTTACATGACTTTGTATGTGAACAGCATAAATCACCTGTCCAGTAAGTGGTATACAACATATATATGGTTCCCATATCGCAGGCAATCTTGGCAAGCAAAGTGGGGCAGTGGGTGCCAGTGTTAAGTCGGATGCTCCGGAGAATGTGGTCATGTTTAGAGGGGCTGTACTAGAGCTGGATAAAGTCATGGAGAGACTGGATAAAAGTGAGGCGAGTAGATTGAATGTGGAACAGGAAATGAGGTCACTGGTTGAACAGAACGGTAAGTGAGTAACATGTATGCCTTCCATGCGGTTCGCTTAGTGGTGTTTATTATGTAGTACGACATGCTCTCTTCAATTCCATGAAGTCACTTGGATTAGCTGTCATACCTCATTTATACATTCAAACTATCTACACACTAGTAAGGGTACGTACACACTAGTAAGGGTACGTACACACTAGTAAGGGTACGTACACACTAGTAAGGGTACGTACACACTAGTAAGGGTACGTACACACTGGTAAGGGTACGTACACACTGGTAAGGGTATGTACACACTAGTAAGGGTACATACGCACTGGTAAGGGTACGTACACACTAGTAAGGGTACGTACACACTAGTAAGGGTACGTACACACTGGTAAGGGTACGTACACACTAGTAAGGGTACCTACACATTAGTAAGGGTATGTAACACACTAGTAAGGGTACATACGCACTATTAAAGGTATGTACACACTAGTTATGGCAACTTCTCACTGTAGAGTCACTTACTAAGAAACTGCACACCAGCGAGGAGAATGTGAAGAAGCTGACGTCAGATCAGAGGAGGCTGAATGAGAGGCTCAACACGACTCGCTCAGAGAGGAACAGGAAACAGGTATAGTGTTACTCCATCAGGCTTTTTAAATCTCCCCGACTCTGCAGGGACTGACTGATCCTCAACTGAAAATTTGGTACCACATTAGACACACTTCAAACAAATGCGGTACCTGCTTGATCTTTCACCAGAAAATCCTGGCAACTTGATTTCAGAAATTATGTGATAACTTATAACTTGCACTGTATAGATGTAGTAGTACACCACGTAGGTAACTAGTGTAGTAGTACACTATGTAGGTAACTAGTGCGGTAGTACACCACGTAGGTAACTACATGACACCATGTAGATAACTACATGTATTGTCGTTCTATTAGGAAGAGGCTAGCAGTCTGAAGATGGTGCTGAGTACAGTTGGTAAGGACCTGCATAAGATAGTTAAGGTGGTGGATGAAAGAACCAGGAGTGAAGAGAGAGAAGTTAAACCTGCTGTAGCTGAGAGATATACCCCTAGTAGAGATTCCTCTACCAGAGGTTAGTCATATGTGATATCATATTATTATATGTATAATTCAATGTACATGTATATACATGTACATGTGTGTGTGACATTTATGCTGAAAACTGGGCCAATTCGTGGTAAAGTTGCCAGGATAGTCAAACAACTTAGAACAATAATTAATGATTGCTCGTATCCTATAGGGTTTTGACATATTCCATTCTATCACTTTGCCTGGCTTAAGTAATTGCCATCGTACCGCCAATAAGACTGACTATTGTGGAGTTGTCCACTCTTGACTTCGGATAGCCATAAGGGGAAATGACTCCACAATAAGGTTTTGGTACCCATGTGGACTAACTATATGTACATCCATTAGGCTGAGGGTCAGTGACTAACCCAACTAAACTTATTTATTCCCACAGAGTGCCCCCCTAATGGAGTGCACATGTCTCCAGCTGGCAGCTCTGCTAAACAAGTCAAGGCTGAAGATTTTGCTGTGAAGGAAGAGCCAGCAAGTGAGAAGGTGGAACCTGCGGTTGCAGTTGGAACAGAGGCTTCAGCTTAGCCCAAGATTTTATAATACTTGTAATGCTGTGCTAAACATAGCCTGTGTGCTAAACATAGCCTGTGTGCTAAACATAGCCTGTGTGCTAAACATAGCCTGTGTGCTACACATAGCCTGCATACTGAACATTTTGTATATAGTTTTCCATTTTACTAAGACTATTATTTGAATTGAAAAAAATTCTTTTTTGTTAAACAATAAACACAGTGCAATAGAATTCTTGTTATTATGATTGATTAGCCAGCAGAGATCTCTAGAATTTCAACCATTTATTGAAACCTAAATGAATATAACAAGAAAAATGCTTCCCCTTTCAATGGTAACTATTCTATCTACCATAGAAGTTCTCACATTTACCAGCTCTGTGATAATGATGTGTGATGCTAGTTTATTTGTTCATTTTCATATACTCTAATTTGGTAAAAGCTATATACAATATATAATGTGACATGAATGACAAAAATCTTAAAAACATCTACAAAAGTTGTAACATGCATGTTGCTAAAAAATTGCGATTTACTAATATAATTATGTTCTGCACCAAAACAAAACTAGACCAATCTTGCTATGCCAATTACTGATATATTAAACTGGTTTTGAAAACCCTAGAAAACAACAGAAATATAATAAATACTTTGGAATGTAATATAATTATATTGCTTTGCATTTTTTCTTGCAGAAAAAGTATAATTCTTACATATTTTGATTGCAACAACACTAAATATATTTTAGATAATCTCATATGACCATAAAATGCCTGGATGGGAACTATCATAATTCTGTAAGTTTAGTTGGGGTTCCAGGCTGAGACCTGTTATAATCTACTTCATCAAAACTAATCTGAGAGAGGGTGCGGAAGTGTAGACCACATTCTATATCAATGTTTAGGTTGTGTGGGGTAGAAGATCCCACGACATCTGGTAGCATCCTTGTATCACTGTTGACTGAAGGTGTCTGTGTTTGTTTACTAGTTGTACTTGTAGCAGCGGCATCTGGTGTCTGCATTGCCTTATCCTACAATGGATATGAAGGTTCCTTATTTGTAGAGTGCAAAATACTAATGGATTGAAATTCCCTAATTGTTGGGTGACCTATATGTAGTCCATAAGGCTATTTCCTGTCTTTACTACTTCTTAGAATGACTAAAATCATAGACTTGGGCCCATGTATCAGTGGTATGGCTTGCGCTCAGCTTATCTAATATATTGAATGAAAGACACTGGGGGACTTGCTAAGCAAAGGTATAAAAAGCATTCAGTTTCACATCATGTTCATTCTAGTAAGTACCTCTATATAATCTTTCAGTTGATCTGTTTGAAAGGTGTTGATATCAAACACCGTCTCCTTGTCCTCTACTCCAACTGTGAAGTCAGGTACGTCTGCTCTGAACCTTCTCTGCACCTCCAGAGTGTCCTCATTGTACTCAGCTCCTTGCTGCTGCAGGGCTAGGTGGAAGGCTGAGTTAGCTTTGAGAAGAGTATCACCTGGGCAGTATCGGGCTATTCTCTCCCTTTCCCTCTGCTCTCTATCAGTAATACATAGCATGAGAGGGCAACTCCATACCAACATATCAGTACAGTATGATCTATCATTAGTGGGCACCAGGTACCATAGAAACCTACTGTACTATCAGTGTCAGTTAGGTCAAGCACATTGTGCTTGCGTACTATATTATGTATGTATAGGTGCTATTGTAATAGATATACATTTGTATGTCTTCAGTCCATCCTGTCCCACATGTACACAGTGTACATTGTATCTCTCTATGTGCAGGGAATAGGGGTGGGCACATTCAGTACAATTAATATATGGGGTGTTAGGGGGTTAGGCCATCCTTTTCATAAGTGGTCTTTTTTTTTGCAAGGAATTTTTTACTGAGCAGCGACGGACTCAGTTTCATATTTGTGAGAATAACACATCCCTGACTGGCAGCTCAGAAATAAATTCCTTGCAAAAGAAATATCACAATTAATATATCTGTTGTACATTGTACATGTACATGTACCTATAGCTACGACTGTCTCGTTGCAACAGCTGTATACGAGTACCACATGGGCACATTAGGCCTACTACTGAACTACAGTTTGTATAAGTACTAGAAAGGACACAAGGAAACATGGGAATATAAATATTTTATGTAATTCAGGACTTGATTAAAATGCGTAATTCAATTATTCCATTTGTAATCAATCACTCTTATTGGCAACTGAGTGTTTTGTATTAAGACAGATTCAATCAGAACTGCTGTGTAGTCCGACATTCTCACTAAAATTGCATGGCAAAATTTCAATATTCTCCTGTCTGATAATGTAAATTTTATTTGAACAGCTGTAGCCTAATAATAAAAAACCATACTTTACTTACAATTTGGTCCTTCTGTACCAGCAGAACACACTAACTATGACGATGACGATGATCAACACAATGACTGCGATAAGAAACGCCCACCAGAACTCCTGCAGAATCCTCTCTAGGGGTAGAGATGAGTCTGGAACCCTAGTGGTTACTACATCATCTACAACAGGAGATGATAACTTTCCATGATGGCTTTGATTATTACAGCAAAGTGTGAATCTGGTCTCTATGCCTATAACTTGATAATACTGAAAATTAATAACTTTAAAAGACATGAAAAAGTAGCAATATGAATGTATCTTATTGGTAACACAGCATAATGTAGTTGATGGTGGTAAGAAGAACACAGTCTAGTACTAAGTGCAGTCTGCTAAACCACCTTGTCAATCAATCAGTCAATTGTTACATGGGGGAGGTGTTAGGAGATATTTGGTTATTTATAGTAGGTAGAAATAATATTGTTACACAAATTGAAATTTAACGACATGATTGATGTAAAACTATAAAGAGCTATAGCTGTTTATAAAGTTCATAGATAAACTACAGTTTGATAAATGACTCTGACATATCGCCATGAGTATATACAGTAGATTATTTTATTAGTACATGAGAGGACCCACATGGAGGCTCAAGGCTTTGGAAGCATGTAAACGGGCTGGTCCACACTGGTGTGGGACGTCAACCTTTTCCTAGTAACTATGTTAGTATATTGAAATTGATAATGTGTACTTACTGCATAAACATAAAAGACATCCATTGTCTCCCCTGACTCTCCCATTTGCACAGAATATTTCACAAACAGGCCCTTCGCATGGTGATGTCACAACTAATCCACCTGCAACACATAATATACATATTATAGTCTACGCATGGGTCTTCAAATGTGTTGTATTACATATACTTATAATATACAATGTACATGTGTAATATATTATGCATGTGCATAGGAACATATTTTATATAGGGGTACATGGGTCATAGGAGAGGATGTGAATTCATTTCATATACATGATGATTCCCTTCATATCACTTTTTATCTAATCTGATTCACTAGAAAAACTAAATATTACAGAATAAATTTGCAACTGAATAGAAAGACCTACATAGATTGTATACCATATAATTATATACTGTAGCAGGAAGGTACAGGTACAGGTATATGAGATGTACAATAGGCCTAAATCCTTATTACATAGCATATAGTTGGCTTTCATATTGCCAAAAATGCTCCTATTTTAGGCCTATGCAGCTTTCCATTCAGTTTTCACTATAATATTACAGTAACTAAATAGGCAGACAACAAATATGCATTCCCCGTCTATGTCAGAGTTTGAAGGAGTTCCAATGAGGGGTTTGGGTAGCAGGACCAACACAACGTATCAAGAAAGCCAACACAACTCTATGAAGTGAGGAGAAGGGATGAGAAGGGAGTTATGCACAATCATATAGACTATCATAGCGGTGTACCTGTCATATTGGGAGAGGGTTTATAAGAGAGAAAGGCATTCTGGGTAGAGGTTACAGGAGGAGTACTGGGTGTATGCGAGAAGCTGGTGCTAGTCTTTACTGTATGTGCTGTGGTGTGCTGAGTGCTTGCAGCAGACGATATAACTGTTGATCTCTTACTTGTTGGTTTTGTTGTCTGTTTGATAGTAGGCACAGTCCTGGGTGTGGTTGTTGTTGACTTGGAAAACATTGGTGATGTCCTCGTACTTATTATAGATGTTTTCATTTTAGTCGCCTCTTTTGTCGTTAAACTTGCCGTCATTTCTGTGGTTGGTCCTGTTGGTTTCATCGATGTTCTTGTTGCTAACATTGATGTATCCTCTTGGGTCGTTGTACTGTCTGTGATCAGGGTTGTCCTTCCTTTGGTTTGTGCTGTTGTATGGTCAGCTGTAGCAGTTAGATTAGACACAGTGGTTATCCATTGCTTCTCGGTAGTAGACGGTTTCTTTGTAGATGATGAAATATGTGTTTCTGTTAGTGTGGTAGCCTGGGATTCAGTAATCCTCTTAAACGAGGTAACTGTGCGACCAACTGTTAGATTTTGTGAAGAGGTTGATAATGCATTCCTACTCGTAGACATAGATACATTAGAACCTGCAGTTGGTGAAGAGGGGGTTGTTGGGGTCAAGCTGAAAGGTGCAGAGGTAGAAACTGATACCAGCTGAGTTGGTTCTGGATTTAACGTTGACATTTCATCACTTGGAGTTGTGTTCTCAGATGCATTTGTAGGCCTACTGCTCGTGGTAACTAACGTGGAAGATACATTCTCGTTTGACACTGTTTTAGTTAGTGTTATTGAGAGAGAGGTTGTCGTCTCTTGCAGCAAGCCAGAAGCTGATTGTCCATGAGCGGTTGATTGTGGTAGTGCAGTGCTACTTTCATGAATTATTGTATTTGCAGTGGTTGCAGTCAGGTCTGAAGGTGTACCTTGCTTGGTTGACAAATTCATAACTTCTGATGTTGTGTTGTCTATCAACCTGGTTGTTTTAGAATCGCCTAGAGGTAACGGAATCGAAATAGGATGTGGGAGTAGCAAATCAACTTTGAAAAGCATAAAATTATAAAATGACAACATAATTATGCAACTATTTGAAGCAATGGAATTAAAGGAGGAAACACCGGAATTTTTGTGGACATGCAGCCAAAATCATAGCAGTTAGAAATGAATGAAAATGAGACAGAACAACTAAAACAAACCATGAGAATTTTCGTTAATAACTTACCTGTAGAAGTTGTTACTGTATCTGGTACAGATGTGGATATATTCAGAGAGGCTGAGCCGGGTGTAACTGATTGAGAGGTACTAACAGATTCTTTCACATTACTAGAAGAGACTGCATTGGCTGTACTATTAGTGGTAGAACTTGTGGGTGACCTGGTAGACACGGATGAAAATACCGCTACACTCGAAGTCACACTAGTTGTACTTGTTAATCCGGGCTGACTAGTGGATGCTGTATTAGTCGGTAAATCCGTTGACAGACTATTTGATACTTTGACTTCTGGTGCGGCAGTGGTACTCTCCGTAGCTGTGCTAGTAGTGCTAGTGAGTGGGATAGAACTGGAAGTAGTGGTAGGACTAGCGGGAGAAGTAGTTGCTGTAGCAGTGGTAGCGTTTGAGGTAGAGCTAATAGCGGTAGAACTTAGAGTCGAGGTGATACTTGTAGTAGGAGCAATCATCGTAGTATTTGTAGTCAGGATTATAGTAGTGACAGCTGCAGTTGGAGTTGTAGTAGCAGCTGCTATTCTAATGGGACTAGCACTAGTAGGAGTGGAGGTAGTGCTAGGACTGGTACTGGTAGTACTAGCTGTGGTAGTGTCTGTAGTTGGGATAATAGTAGTGTCAGCAGTTGGAGTAGCAGTTGTTATCCTGATGGTGCTCATACTTGTAAAGGTTGTGATTGCAGGAGTGGAGGTGTTACCAGGATTAGCATTGGTAGCACGATCTGTGGTAGTGACCGCAGTAAGGGTGGTTGGACTTAGAGTCGTACTGGTACTACTAGCAGCACCAGTAGTGGGTGTAGTGGTACTAGTAGTAGTTGAACTTAGAGTAGTACTAAGAGTAGTAATCAGAGTTAAAATAGTACTAGTACTAGTTGTCGTAGTAGCGGCACCGATTAGATTGCTTGTTGACGAAGACCCTGCTAAATGTGGAGTAGGTAATGTTGATGCTGTAGTTGGTGGTAATTCAGACGTCTCATTATTAATAATAGTGGTTGGCTGCCCAGAAGTAACTCCAGCTTCAGAAGCCAACCTGGTGGCAGACATAGGTTCTCTATCAGTCACTGTATTATTTATATCTTGTACGACAGCTAGCGATTCAGTCAAGTTATGAATATTAGAGTCAATTGTTGTAGCACCGACGTACTGATATAGTAAGCTAATCACCAGTAGTATTGCACTCAGACGAAATCTAAAAAATATTGAAAAAAACACAATTACGTAAAGTAAGTCAGGAAGGCTACTCACAGGAATGTAGTTATGGACAAAAAGACCCGCCACCAGCTTTACTGGTCATTTTGAGTTCCACATGCAGTGTACATTGTATTACATCACGTACATCTGTATCTGAGTTTAATTTGTTAGATAATTATTTTATTATATGAAATCATCACTACTAACTTCATGCAGGTAATTCTGTATGATCTCTTTCTGGAAGCAATTATTCCATAGAATACTCTTACCTCAGCAGACATCAATCTGCTTGTTTCAATAATATTAAATTTCTAAACATCAGACAGTAGCCTGAGATGTACCCAGCAGCTCATGTAAGATACTCATGCTACTGTGATTTAATTATAAACCCTTGCTTATAGAAAACGCACCTAAGGGATAGGACTGGTAGAACAGGTAGTCCAACAGCAATGTTTTTGTTACCTCAAGAACTGTTGGTAGGTAAGCATAAATCATATCATATTGCCTGTAAAATTTCATACAATTGCTTAATCTCTGAAACCCTATATACATGTAAATCTGTTCTGCTGCCTGAGACCAACAATAACAACACAGTAAATAAAATTTTAAGACTCTATCAGTGGATTATAAAGTATATCATGCTACACCATAGATAGCAACCATGTACACTAGGCCTTATCTAAGTACTAAGCTATACAATAACCTATTCACTCATTGTTTTGTTATATAATTTAATTATCACATTATTAGTAATAATAGCTAAGCCTAGAGGTATTTGGTGTAGCCACTGATATCTGATTTACATTCCAAAGGTGTGAAGTTGATTGTAACCAACCATCATGTATATCATGTAACATCTGATCTGTTGAAATAAACAGTTATAACATCTCTCTAAACTAATTAGCAGAGGAATACTAAAATAGTATAATAGGCATGTAGGCTATACTTTGGCGCCTCTCACAGTGGGACCTGCAAGCACCTGCTAATCAAACTGTATGATTATTGTGTGTCATAAACTCCATCCTACTGTGATACATTTGTTTCATAACAAACAAGAAGGATAAAAAGGAAAGTGAAATGATACACTACATCGTGCATACTACCCTTACTATCGGTCATCTTTCATGTTGACCGGGAACCTAGGCTAGTGTCGTAGCTGCTACTGTAGGATGGGTCACATGTCAGTGTTATATATTAACCAGACTGGCCTACCCATATAATATTATGGTAGGTTAACTACATGTACATTTCCAGTATTTGACAACAAATACTTTTCCTGCTCCTAATAATTTATATTGAACAGAATATGTAGCAGACTGTCCCCTCAATCTACTGTAAGGTAAAGGTACTGACCTACTGTGTCTATCAGCTGACTAATTAGAAACATGCACTTAATTTTAGATTAATGACTTCTGATCACAAAGATCTCTAATCCATGAGTTAAATTGAGCATGAAACACTTTACTACAATGTATACATTTTACATATACAATAGCTCTATGTATATTATTAATTGAGGGAGGGGAACATGCATGTGCATTTACTTTGTATTAGTGCAACAGTTTTGAGGAACAGGGTTGTTCCTGCCTGCAGGCCAAAGGTTTTGTCTACAGACGTTTTACTTAGCCTGTGTGCTTTGGTTACCATTATTATGCACCAACATAACCAATGCACCACCATTTCAGGATATCTTACAGGCTTACGAATTGTGTATTACAGCTGACCCATCACATTATTGAGTATAGACCTTTCAATACATACATGTAGGTACACAGTCTTCTGTGTCAATATTTGAAACAAACGTTTTTTGTTTCAAACATACACTGTAAATAATAACACTGGACCAAGCACTTTATAGTTTTATACACATGTTGGCCTACATAATTATTATATTATTGTGCTACATGGGCCTAGTGAATATTATACATGGGGAATTGTCTACTACCTGTATTCATATTATATTCAGTATGACAGAGGAAGTTGGCATGACATAAGGAGACAGGTTGAGAGATGCTACTAGACTATAACCTACAGTATAACCTACAGAGAGACTAGGCCTACACCAAGGCATATACTGTACATCATACATACATGTAGATGATATCACACTTGTAATCCTAGTATATGTTATCTACACACAAAGACAATATTTACTATCTGTTTACACAGCATGAAATGATATAATAGATATTGTCCATTCAACCATTTTTTGCTCAGGTTTCTTACAATAATACTGGGAGAACTGTCACGTAACATAATGTAATGACCAGGCTATATTTGTTAGAGGTTTGTTTGTTGACAGCTGGAGCAGGTGGTGTGGATAATAGCCACAAGTGGTAACTAGTAGGTTATACATGCCTTTATTTATAGAGTAAAATGTGTTATTTTTGGTAAAATACTAATACTGTGGATCTAAAGTCCAAGTAGCTACCAGCTACAAGCACTGGTTAGAAATCTATCCAGACAAACCATGTACTGCTATTCAAAGAGAACTAGTAAGTGTAGGCTACATATAGCTCAAGGGAGGTAATTCCACGATGAATATTGTAGGACAGTAGTCCCAGAGGATCAAGCAGATGGTGGTGTAGAATTCTCAGCTGCTAAACTATAGTCTTACTTCTAATAGGCCTACATGATTCTAATTCCACTATGCCTAGTCTATATTATATTATTATGATAGTATAATAGCCATTGCACCTGAGGAAAACCCTGAAGGTGAGCAGACTGTGGTGTTGGTTTAGCTGATCAAACAGTCAATATTAGACATGGGCGAGTAAATACAAATGCCATGATGTCTAGTCATTGATGAGAACTACTTGTACTGATAGCTAATCAGGAGAGGTCAAATGTACTCCAGCTGCCAGCTTGATATGTGAACTAAGACATCTATGAGAATTCTTATGATTCAGCTGGTGTCTACCCTACTATTCTATATCTACATAATGTTGTGACTTCCTTAGAGATCTATGTGCAGAAGGACATGATAATATAATATTAGTCATAAAGATACTATGTATCTACAAATAATATCTACATCACTGTATCTGCCATTTATATCTAATATCTACACAACTGTGGTTTGACAAGCTACTCTTTGGCAGGACAGAAGTGTATATTTTGGTGATTAATAATTACACTGTCAACAATAATGTGTTTTATTAATGACACATTATAACCAGCTGTCACAGGCTGTGTAAGTCAAACCAATACTGTCCTCCACTTCTCTCTCCAACATTGTACTGTAGGCGACATACAGGATAAGTGGTTACCATTTCAGGACCTAGTTTTCCTGGTAATTTTTTTTTCAAACGCCAAAGAATTTTAAAGTTTGGCTTTACCAAAACATGTGCTGTACAGCTACTATCTGTTACGATACTGCATGATGATGCAGGCATAGTACTTGTCTAGTACTTGGGTATTTTACAGTAGGGCTTGAATGGAGTAGTACTGTCAAATTTGGTAGACACTGCATGTACATTGTATTATATGCCTAATAACTGACAGTCACAAAGACAGTAGCTATTGTGTGGTCATTCCCTTGCACCTTGTATAGGTTCAATGTTGGCATAATTGTAGTTGAACCAGTAAATCACAGTAATTACAGCTGTTAGACTGCAAGTAGATTACTGCATAGGATGGTCGAGTTTGCTTTTAAAAGTCCAACATGCCTTTTCATGGCAGTAGAGTACAGTCAAGAGTAGCATGGTTAACGACTATAATTACTAATCAATGTTTTAAAGTGCTCTACAACTATAATTATCAAACCCTCAACTCTCTCTGTTCATCTGATGGGAGTGTGCCAGGGCCACTGTGACCTCAAAACTGATGTATTACCCTGAACATTATTATGTAATTACAAACATCTTTTGCAAAATTTCAATAATTGGTTGAACTCATCTCATATTTCCCTCAATGACTGGAGTTTACACTCCACTGACCAAAGGAGCACAGACCTACTATATATATTAGCTTTCTATAATTTGATACTAAATATCTCTTGCATAAATGTGGCCTAAATACTAAATTTACTCAAATATTTGTCTAGAATTACTTTAAGTTTAGCCAGCACCTGTTGGTTGCTGTCCAATTGCAGCTAGCAAGCGCCTGCTGACTGTTGCAGTAGGTTTATTACTGTCTTGGATTTTTCTATGTGGAAAAAAAGAGGATTGACTGATGGCTGCAGGATTTTTGCATGTCAAGGACAATTTCCTGCCTAATGACACTCCCCTCTGGTTATACTTTAGTTGTTCACACTTAGATCTTATCTTTACTCTGTTTTATGCTGCCTCTTTCAGTCATAAAATAAAGCAGTCCAGATTCCGATTACAGATAGCTGATCCTATGTGAATATAATTATTGGAGATTTATTGAGGTTGCAGCAAAATCTTGACTAAATGAAGCAAATTTCAGTTCAGCTTTTAGAATTTTCTTCTAATCAGTGTCATCTGTGTTTTACTATAGCCCTTCTGTCCACTGCATAGCCAGTCTTATACCTAACACCTTTTACATGTTTGTTTAAAATGCCCAGACCCCATGTAATCCTAATAAAAATAATAATGTTCCTAGTGAATGAGAGAAGAGTTTAACTTACCTGACTACACCTGTCATCCCTGCTGACATCATCACTGTTGTCATCCCTGCTGTCATCAAACTAGTATATTCTCCTCTAAGGTTATTACTTTCACCAATGACCCATACTCTATCTGTACTCTTAGCTGGAGAGTAGAAGGAAAGGCCTAAGTTTAATCCGAAGAAGAAACGGTCACTGGATTATGCTGCCTTCGAGGGCAATACGTGAGATGATATTAATATACTCCTAGAGTCCTAGACTCATAGACGTGCCAGACGAATTTTTCTGCGGTCTTCTCTTTTGAACTTGAAAGTAGATCAGGAAGTCTCTCAGTGGCTGTGTTTATTCTTAGTCTCCACAAACCTAGACCGATGAGTAAAGAATATTATAGCTCTGAGCTGAGAGGCACACCTTAGTTAAACTGATAGCCTTAGTAAAATGAAAACTCCTTCTAAATATACTTATTCACACAGCTTGATGTAATCTATTCACTGTGCTACAATACCTATGTTTTGTGTTACTGGCATTAATGCCTCTCTTCATAGAATACCCAGCCAATGAGTAACACTTGCAGCCTATCAATTGAACTTAGCCTTGGCTCCCCAACAGATAATATTGTATTGCAACAATAAATCAAGTGTTTAGCAAACCTATCAAGGGGCTTATGCTATAGAGTTTCTAAATGTACTCGAGTATTGATTTAAGTAGCCCAGTTTATTGAATTGTTCCTCAATGTTAATTATTCAATGAAAATAATTATTGCATAATCATGCCCAGTATCTAATTTAGTAACTCTGCAAAATTAATTATTTCAAATTACATAATTAGTTCAAGAACATTTTTTTAGCCCTTACAACGGTATTATGATGTGCACATGAGCAATTTACAATATTTTAGTTATTATATTATAATTATATTGAACCTTAACCACAAAACATCCTTGTAGGCCCTTCTTTTTGCAGTAGGAAGAAATAATCCTTTGAAAACACCATTTGTTGTCACTTGCTTGAAATTTGCTACTTTATACATAGACTTGAGCCTGAAGGGATCACGATGACATGTTTATAACAAAGGTAGAATAGTTTAACCAAAACTTAAGAGAAAAGGGGTCAGTAATTATCTCTATTGTAGCCATCTATTCAGAAAGAAAGTGATTGATGCTTAGAACAAAAGATCTGCCAGTTAAATATTGAAATTCCCTATATTACTGTTGTCACTTGCAAGCACCTTGCAACCACCATGTCTAGATAAGGTTTGCTAAATACTTGGGGCTATGAAAAGATGTATAGAAATGATGTTGACATAGAGGAGAGTAATTATGGGCTAATCATATAGATATGCTAGATGTGTGTTTACTGATGATACAGTATATGTTATTATGATGTGTGTATGTACAGTATACTGTTTAATATTAATAAGGGCTGCTATATGCTGCGGTGAATATCGTCAATATATAATTACTGTATAATGCATGCGGTGTCCCTGCTGAAGTTTTGGAGTTGCCTTTTACAGTGTAGGCTAATTTATATTACTAAACTATAGAAACGTTACTAAATATGACCTTAGCTCGTACTCACAGGCTACATACACTGTATATGCACACTAATTGAGCAGAGAAATGCACAAAATTGCATTTAAACGTCAAGAATAAAGTCAATTGTTTTCATTGAATTGGCTTAATCAATTTTTCCGCGTTGAGTAAACTATACTAAAGAATGTAAAATTTTGTGGGTTGACTTGGAATGTTGGATTGATAGTTTACATAAGGTTGGATTTCTAAACACATGAGATAAAAGTTAATTTTCACATGATTTTATATAATTTAAGTAGCAGGTACATGTTATGAACGAATATATTGTTGTTTTGCACTCCCTTTTATAAGATAATTATTCAGTATGCAAGTCATGTTTTCATTATATAAATCAGAACGTGTAAATAAAGTGCCACCCATGATGTAAATCAGTGCAAATGTTAAATCATAAACAAGACAATAGTCTTTTATTACACTGCACTTACTTGTTTGACTGTACACAATGTAGATGGGAACACATAATATATAATATACATGTGCATCTAGTTTATAGACAAACACTGTGTCCTTATCTGGTCACATACAAATAATGTAACATAAATGTATATCATGTTACATTAACTTACCTTTAGATGAACTCCAAGTGGAAAAGATGCACTTTGTACTGTTGCTACTAGCCAGTAGTCAGCACTCAGCAGTGTACCTATGTAATACCACTGCTACTAGTCAGTAGTCAGTGGTGTACCTATATAATACTACTGCTACTAGCCAGTAGTCAGTGGTGTAGTGCATACACTCTGCCTGTTCACAGGAGCCACAGTGTACAACTACAATGTCTTGTAGAACAAGATAGCAAACATCAAACACAGCGATATTTTCATGTTAGCTTATCTTGTGCAACCGTTATTGATCCATCATAGGGAAACAGAGTCATTTGCTAATGTAGGTGTGCAAACACGCAGGTTCTACGTAAGCCTACGACTAATATATGATGTAAGACAGTAAATTATGTAATTCAGTGAAGTGAAGTTGTCATTAGGTTAATGCGTCAGGCGTTAGTAGAATTCATTGTTTGCAATTTTGTCGCCAAAATGCTTCTAGCAGCAGTTTAAGGTGGCATCCTCAAATATATATCTGTATAATAGAGACCTGTGTATTTATAGTTTGACTAATCGACTGAGCATATAACACACATGTACCTTGTATGATAGAAGTATGTGAGACTAATAGCTTGGTATATAAAGTGTAGGGATAAGTTTTCCCAGTAACTAATAGCTAAACTCAATTTATATTTCTATGTCCTGAGGGGTTGTTGGTATATAACTCCCAATTAACTAGAATTATCTTCCAAAGTAATGGTGTCACTATATCCCTTTAGCCATAAACTCAGACAGTTAGTATACATGTATGCACATGCATGTGCTAGTTTTGTTTACTAATAATAGAAGCTCCCTTAAAATGTTATACTCAATACTTGATGTGATTGTAACAGGTTTGTGTTACATGCACATATATTATTATGGCAGTGTTGGATGACAATAAAGTAATGTTACTCAATTTCTCAAATTTACAATTGCTAGATAATTATAATTTATAATAGACATAGGTGTGTACGTGTTAGTTGTGCTTGTACAGTATTGTAGAATAGAAATAATACAACATAACATAGTATAGCATAATAAACCACTGACCAATGGGCAGACAACTCCAAGTCAACTTCTTCCTTTGTGACTATGGAGTAGCCTATATTATATATTACAGTCATAGAAATAAATGGTAGGGTACCAAAACTTGCCCTTTTATTGATGTTTCAATGTTGGATACTGAGCTAAAGCTGTGCTACTGTGTATTACATGTATACATTTGAAAATTTCTCAGCTGGACTCATAAAATAATCTGCAGTAAGATGCTATCAGTGTGAGTGCAGCTGTGAGTTATACAGTTCATATCTACATCATACTGTACTTGTACAACATACATTGTATCTGGTGTTGGATTGATAGAAGGTGTTATAGTACATGTAGATAGCTTGTTGTATATTATAATCATTTATATAAAAATACATGTAGATGCTTGTCCACTTTCAACTACTTGACATTAGTTAGTATGTACATGTATAAATGTACATCATGTAGATGTACATGTAGGCAGCAAGCCTTCAATGTTGAGGTGCTCTAATATTCCAACCTTGTATGAGTACAGTGTCAGTAATCAGTACTGACAGCATTTACTGTTGACTAAAATGTGGGTAAAGAAAGTGGTTCTATGTAGGAGTATTGGGCAACATTGGCTGCAGTCAAGCCTAACATCTAGTTATCTCATCTCTAGCTACAGCTTGAGAGGGTCTGAAAGAATAGTATACTGGGATATGAATGTGCAACCTTGAGGGATGGATGACGTATCTAGTAGGGGGGGGGGGTATCTAGTAGAGGCAGCAGTTTACTGGTATAGCTGATATCTATCATTCACCGTTCCCACTGGGTATGCACTTAAACATGGTTGGAATGACTGGTTTATAGTTTCATAGAAATAGCTTAGTAGAAAATATAACTCTACTGACTGCATTTTTTGCTTAATTTCTAAATAATGAAATAGCAAATTGTATGATACAGTGATACATGTATATTATAATATGGTACAATCTTAATTAGTTTGCATTTTGTAGTAGATTAAAGGTAGTAAAGTTTCTTCCTTGTTCTGATCACTGGTATTACATCATCAAAGTTATTCTAATGCTAATAGAAAGAGTAAATATTATGAACTTGTTCTTCACCGAGGGAATCCCTGGGCTGAATTCTTACTGTCACCATAAATTCTAGTTTGTATACATAAGCAGAGAGAATAAACTAGTGTATTTGTAATATGATATAACTTAAGACCATGTATTATAGAAGTAATGTAGCTAAGTACATGTGTAGTTTATCGAAGAAATGCAAAACAACCAAATAGCAAGCTTAAATGTACAAAAGACAATAATAAATATACATACACGTATTATAATTATAATAAAGGACAGTATTGGATGACTTGGCAAGAGAGGACAATTACCAATAGTAAAGCACATGACTCTAATTATACAATAATATCAATATGTACCTGTCATAAAAAATTCCTATTAGCTAGAGTTTGAAGTTTTCAAAGATAGAAAGCTAGAGATTGACTCTGAAATCATAGAGAGTAAATCACATGATTTTTAAAAAGTGGTCATACAGTTGAAAGCAAATAAACAATTTTTCCCAACATGGGTACCAGGCAAAAACTAGGAGTTGTCTTCTCCTACAATAAAATAATATAATAATAAACTAATGATATTAGTAAACCAAGTAGATTGCATAACACAATCAGTATGAGATTGTATCAGGTTTGAGTATTAGTAGTGAGATCTGTACAATAATTCTTCAGTTATCCCCACACGACAGGGTATCAACGTTCATGGGTGATGAAAGAAGAGACTAGACACAGTGTGAGTGAAGTTGTGGCCCATGATAGCCCTAAATCTCTCATACCACCTCAGTATTTTCGCTCTGCGGGCTTCTTTTAACCTCTGTGCCATCTTCAACTCTCTTTCCAATATAAATTGTATCTCTGCCCAGCTCTTTATAAATATCACTGGAGCTTTGTACAACTTCAAGAGCCTGTATGAACATGGAGGAAATACAGTCACTGCACAGGCATACATATTTACATCACAGATATCACAGGTATACATAGTTACATTACAGGTATACATGAAAGCCTTAGTCACCATAATATAAATGCTCTACCTGAATGGGGTGGAGGCACAGCTATCTGCTACCGTCACATCTTCAACAACTGGTAGTGAGCCAACACTCATAGCCTCGTATATCCTGTAGCTTTCTGAATTTTTCCCAACAGGACAGAGTGTGAGGTCGGAAGACTGGAGCACCGCTACATACTCCGTAAGACTCTGTGTGGACTCCTGAGGCTGCCACCTGTATGTAACAGAAGGACAGTGTACTATCATGTGTCTCTTCTGTGATCAAAGTGCTGAATATATCAACTGTCTGCCTATCTCATGCTAGTCAGCATATTAAATGAATGTGAGATATCGGATAGGAAAGGCTAAAATACAAATCATTATCAATGTCACATAAATGGTGTCCAGAAAACACCAGATAATACAGCCAGTAAAAAGTACATGCTTACAATTGTCTGGTCTTGACATAGCAGAGTTGTTTGTCAATGATTTGGTGAATCTTAGACAAGGTGCTTGCCAGGTGTTCCCTGGAGGAGTTTGGGTACACCGTACCCATAAAGTTACAGACATACTTCCTTCTTCCGGGTACAACTATATCGGAGAATGCCGGCAGCGGAAAGTGTCTGTATCTGATACAAAGAACAGACACATGCACTAACATGTCACAAAGTACTGACACTGTATCATTTGCAACATATTGGATGATGTAATCCCGTAGATTACTTAGAACAAGTATAAACTTGTACATATGTATATCTAATATAAAACAAAGATATGGGCAAGGGTAATAAACCACTTGAACCATTCCATAGCTATCTAAGAACTACCCCTGTAACTGTATGTGACCACCCCTTCAACTGCAAATGGAATACTCACGTAGCTACCCCTAAAGGAAACTGGTGCACATTATGATTGTTGACTAGAGGACTGTCGTATACAAGGAAGACAAATTTGAGAGAAGTTCTGTTCTTAGCCTGCAGATATGGTAGCAGCCAACTATTATCACACAGCTCATCGCCAATCAACACCAGACCGACATTCTAAAATGTAAATATCTATATAATTAAAGTTATATGCATCTATAATCTGAATACTACATGTTCATACAGGTTCAGGGACATTTTTCTAATTATTTAGTTTGATTGCTAGCACCTATCAATAGCTGTGCAGCCTACAATTTAGTTTTACACTTACCGAGAGAGAATATAACAAGTAATATATTGGGGGTGAGATAGACTCTAGTAATCACCAACCTGGATAAAGTCAAACTCAGTTAATCCATTGAGCCATATTTGAGCTGTAGATGCAGTTATATTATCCCTGGCATTGAGTACCAACACCAGATGCTCTGTTGAGTCGGGAAGGAATGCAACATCCAGATTATCTCCCCCTTTATATCTGTGGTACATGGAAAATAATATACTCATGTTACTTGTATTATATGTGTATTGCGGACTATAACTATAGACCGAGTAGAGTAGTGATTAGTAGTCAGTAGCTATTTCAACTCTCATTCCAAGTTTGTATACCTTGAAACACATTACCCTCTAGCCTACATTTAAATACTAGTGAGGTTCACTAGGAGAAGAGTATAACATGTGTATCACCTCTACCACACTGACCTATATTTAATATCACCAAAATTCTTTTCACCATACTGGTACAGCTTATCTGGTCGGACTCTTAGCTCCCCTTTTAATAAGTGCTGCCATATATATTCACCTGTGTATAGAAGAAACTGCACTAAGTTTTAGATGATACATTAAAAGTATAACAGAAGAGAAAAGTCTGCAGATTTAGAGAATAATATTGAAATTACACATAGAGTTACAGTGTAATTCCTGGCTGGCCAAGGTAAAAAATGAGGACGATTGCTCACTTGACTCCTGACACAGTACTGTATGCCCTCCTTGTGAATAAGGAGACTCGATGGGACTGCAACTGACAACTTATTAACTACATCTACTTACCAAACCCATTGTTACTCCAAATATCCACGACATAGTTTGATTGATACGATAATTTAGGTCTGAGATTCTGTGAATATAATCTGTTGTCATAGTGGGCTGAAAAGTTAATAGGAGCCCATTGGTTCCAATACTTCCTATCCTGGCTAGACTCATCAACTGTTACAGGTGGTAATGGTTGAACATAGTGGCTTTCACCTGTAAATAACAGTTGATTCCCAATAACTGGTCATCTTTAAAACTTGGGCAGAAGAATAGGCCGAGTGTGTTCAAAAGTTCCAAATTATAAGATCTAAAAGAAGGTAATATCTTGAAGACCTCTCACAATAACACTTTCACAAAAACATTAGATTATGCTTTAGAGCCTTTTAGTGTCTTCGCGACCTGAACTTCAGACCCAGGCCGATTTACGAAAATATTTTTCGGCACACATCCGTCACAAGGTCGCGAACACACCGGCCTGGACCAAAAGCAAAATCCTCATTTTCGCGCGAAGAAATCAGGTGTGCCGATGAGCTGGGAATGGTTTCATCTGGCCAAGCAAAATCCCAGGCCAATAGCCCTTCTGACCTGGATAGGACGGCCATCTTGTAAATTTTATTTGCGACCCGGGTCCGTCCAAGAGGTCGTGAAGACACCTTATGCTATTGTGACATGATTGAAAACTGCAACCTCGGTCTACCATGCCAAAATAACATGAATGAAGATATGGATGCTAAGAAAATAGGAGAACTATCAACCCAAATAAACTACCAAAGACAACCAGGCAGAAAAAATAAAATTACTTTGGAGCGCAGAGCTGAAGAGAATCAGAAGTCGCAAAGAGAAACAATATGAATATGAATTATAATTGTATGTTTATTGTCCGTGATATTTAATGGGTACTTGAGTAGATAAAATAGGCTGCGATGATGTTCTTCTATTAACGACCAATCCCAGTCTTATAAAACTTACCAAGTCCAAGCGAATTGAGATGAAATCTAGCTAGCAACTCAGATCCGCTGTAGATATTTGATTTGCGAGAATGTTTATTATCATTATGATTATGGGTAGGTTTTAGTTGACTCCGCTTGTGAAGAATATACAGAGTGGCGATTATTGCTGCCACAAGATAGAATGACAGCACACATCCTGCAACTCGAAAAGTCATAGCCAACAGAAAATAACTACACTAAACACATATCAACTTGGAAATACGCCATAATTGATAATTATCACAGATAGAGATGCGATTCTCATTTTGATATACACTGTACATTTTCATTACTCCCAAAGCGGAAACGGATGTTACCTATTAGAGTACTATAGCGCACATTGATGCAGTTGGTATAACAAATATTATTCTGCTGATGTCACTGGGGATATAACACAACAGGAAACAGCATTTCTGGGAATACCGCATCAACAATATCAACAATCCACAACTTGCAATTGGCAACTATACTATTGGTCATGCAATGAATTTGAGTTGCAAATAGCACCAATAGAGGATACAGCAACATCAATGTATAGTTCTCAAACAACTGTAATAAAAGGTAGTCTTAACTCTATATAATAAATGTAATGAGTGGTTAAGAAAGCTAATATTTTATTTTCTTTCTTCAAGGTTAGGTATGAAAAAACGACGGTAGGGAAGAGTGACAATCAGTGAGTCACGGTGGGTTTGCATGATTTAATGAACATGAGCAGATTAGCATAAGCATTGCTTACTAAACTTGCATACCTTTCGTCTTTGTTAAGTTTGACTTTAGTCTAGTGAGTCTGCTAGCTACTGGTGTTTAATTTATATACTCCTGCTACATTGCACTCACATGCCATTGTGATTGTATTCAGTATTGTTTGTCACTAGGCTGCTCTCATTCTTTCTACTGCTACCCTTTTTCTCAATCATAAGATCATGACCGCCATAGATGGTGGACTGTATTAAAGCAGTCACGGTGACTATGATGTGAGAAGTGGAAGTAGTGACAATCTAGCGATAGCATTGATTTCAGTTTGAGTATCAATATGGTGATCGGGTAGAGTAATGGTAGAGTGTAGAGTACCCAGTGTACTTACTTGCTAAGCTAAAATTTGGCTAAGGCAATATTTAGTAGTACCTGTAAGACATAGCTTTACAAAAAATATAAATGAATATTGATAATTTTTAACTGCAATTTGGAATATAGAGTGAATATAGCCTAATAATTATTATTTTATTTTCCATTTTAAAGTTTTTTAATAGCGATAACGATAAGATTTGATAAGATTAAGATTTGATCAACTACACAGGTTACGGATAAGATTAATTTTGTATCTTGTGTAACTAATCATATTTAATGATGAATGATGATAGTGTAAAAGTCAACAATTTGAGTTAACGGCTGAATGGGGTGCGAGTAGTATTAGTGTAAGTGCTTTTATGTGAGGTTTTTTGCTGTTTATTATATAATTTACTTTGTGTGTTTTTTAACCTAAACTTTAATAATCCTTTTCTATCATCCTGGTTATTGATAAGACAGGCTATTACCACTGAGCTACTGTCTTTAACAGTTATCAAACCACTGAATATAGTTTTAGATTAAAATCTGTTTATTTGAATATACCAAGCATAAATCAATCGGTATAAGTATGGTTCCGGAACACCAGGAGATGTGATGCTGAATGAAGCACTTTAGTTTAGTCAGGCTATGATGATAACTCTGACCATTACTATGACTTTCCTTGTTGACAGTTTGCGATCGTTGTTCCGATTAGGTTAATTGTTAGCAAATAGAAGAAACAATTGTATTCTAGTCTAACTAGGAAATGGAAAGAAGTTTATACTTTTATTTTTTGATATTATATTCAAGTTAGTGATAAACATACTCACCGGCATACATTGGCAATTGCTAGTTTAATTTTTAGTCGTTATAGTATGGAACTTGCATCTATACTACTGCTGTATCTGTTTAACCAGGTGGACAGCATACGGATAAATAAAAACAATGCTACCTGATTGCTGACCCGTGGTGTAGGTGGACCATCTTACTCAATGTCATGCATGATCATCAGCATGACCGGCGGGGCTTTGGTCACCGGACTCTATTCGTACTCCTCATTCTATTTCACCATTCCAACGCTGACCAATATGCCAATACTGACCTCTCAAGCTCTGCTGATCTCTACACAAATGAGTGGGCGGTGAAAATAAAAGGTGGTAGGGATGTAGCCAGAAAAGTTGGCGAGAAATATGGGTTTCGTGTTGAAGAGTACGAGGTGAGTTTAGAGTTACACTATAAGTATTATCAGTCAATAGTTACGTACTAGGATGGATAACTCCAATGAGGAATGTAAGGCCTACGTGTCTATGACAATGTTTGTAGTGGAAATGAGTTTAATGTGAATCGTTACCGAAAGCATTGACCCCCAGATTGTAGGTAAAATTTTTCAACTTTCATTGGAATTAAAAATGGTTATTGCTTGTTAGTCATCATTTTGATGAAGTTGAAGTTTTATTTCACCCACTTTAGTCTCACAAACAAATCTATAGGCTTCAAATCTAATCTTTTTCATCCCAGTTATTGTTGTTTTTAACTATAGGATATTTTTCATGTTTGCCACAATAAAAGTTTTGGTTTACCAAATAGCCATTTGACTCTAGCTTGTGGCCGTGAGTCTGGTGAGATGGGTATAGCCTGTCTACTAGATCCATACTGATAACATTGGCTCAAACTAACTCGCTGTATGGTTAGTTTTATAACAGGCATCTAAATCAGGTTGTTTTTTAGTATCAACTCCCTCTTCAAATAGATTTATATTATGATACTATCACAGACAATAGTATTGTTTCAGTATTTTAAGTAAACCAGCTCATAGGCTTATAATCCCATTGGTAAATAAGGTCAGCATTGTACGCATTCTTCAATATGGCCGCTTTTTTCAAGCATGACTTTAGATGCTATACCAAACACGTAAAACCCTTTGATATCTACTGATACTCCCAGCTTGATACTTTGCTCATCTTTCTGATTGGATTCCACAGCCGTTGTCTATGCACAAGTAACTTTGTTAGCTGAAGTAAAAATTAAATTAGGCAGTGAATTAGTGTTAACATGATCGGCTTAGTTTATTGATTAGTTTTCTGCATATGCAGGGGTGTACTGCAGTGCCTCATCTTCCAACTAAAATATCCACCTTTCTGTGGGAGAATATCTCTAGCAATAGTAATAGTAATATGAAAATCATATGCAATAATTTAACACATTTCAGTGTCATTGGTGACTTCATTGATAATATTTAATCAATTGATATTCCAGAGAAAAGGGTGTGTGTCTTACACTTGCCTGTCTTGTATGTTAGGGTAGAATATATTGTTGTTGGACAGAATTACAACATCAAAGGCATTCCCATTCATTGTATTATAATATATATGATCTTTTCACACCTGAATAATCTAATTTATTGCTTGATAAATTGAAAGGTATCTAAAAAGATCAAAGACTTCACTGATGTTAGCTTATTCATTGGAACTCATAAAGAAGCATTGACTCTCAACCATTACCGATTTTAGTTATGTTTTTAGATAGATAGAATATTTAGCCAGAAAACAGATGAAATCAGTTACATAATTTTCAAGTTTTGTTTTTGTGTTTGGACATTGCATAATTACGCCATATTTTATATATTGTTTTTTATTTTCAGTTCTTAAAGGACTATTACATATTATATCATCATCAAGTGAGGAAACGATCAACAACTGCCAGTGATTTCCATCATCAACTGTTGTCAAAAGACCCGGATGTAAGATTTATGTCTGCTTAAATTATTCTGCTAGACGTTGTTAATATTTGCAGATATGTATTTATTACACCCCATACAGCGAATTTCTATCCACATGACTTGGCTTTTATTTCATAACAGTGTAGACTGAGGCGCCAGTTGATTTGTACAGTTTTTACTGCACAGGGCTGCGATTTTTAAGGGGTAATTGGTGCCGAGGATGTTAGTTGAGTTAGTGGGGAATCTTTAAGAACAAGGAGAGGGGCGGTGTGATCGCCACCCTTCATTTAATAGATAATTATTACATATTTTCTTCCTGCTCAACGGAGAAATTAAACAAAAGAGTGTCATGTTTCGTTTATTCTGTCACTGTAAAGGGGGAGAGTAGAAGAAGTAACATGTGCCTTTACTATAACTATAACTATCACTCTAACTATAACTGCAACTACATCTCACTACACTATGACTGTTACCCCAGTCTCACTGACTGCTAGTACTGTGACTATGGCTTCTCCCCAAGTCCTAACAGTGTGGTTAGAGAAGAAATGTAATCCCATTGGAATACTGGTACTTGAGCCCTCACCCCTCATCAACTTAATACTAATCCTTAGCTATAAGTGTTTGTGTGAAGTAGCCCTAGCCCTAGCTCCTACCCCTCTTGATACTGGGTAGGGTTGACCTTGACCTTACCAATTCGTTATAGAGAGCATTCAACTCCTGGACATGTCTGGCTTTGTAGCAACGTAGCCTTGTTTCATCTATGAGTGGAACTTTGTTAACTCTGTCCAGAGTTGAGACCTCAGTCTACATTCTATTTTATCCCCTTCTGATGTAATTCCTTGTTAAACAGCTTCTGGCTGATTAATCCGTTATAAGATATTGAGCGATCAATTCACACTGGGTTAAGGAGATGGTTATAGTCATTAGATATTAATTTATATCCTAATCATCAGTTTGTTGTATCTAATATCATTAAATACTGGATTCATGCAGCGGCCATGTTTCATAAGTTTAGTGATTTCATTAACATCTATTGCTCAAGGATATCATTTAATTACTACATTAATATGATAACATCAATTTGATAATTTTAACATAATTTTCTACATATTCCTCGATGTAACACGGTGTAACAAATCACGTTTCAAACTTTGTAGAGATTTAATTCAATTTTATCACTTACATCAGTGTCAATTAATTTTGATTTTTTTCTTTCTAACCACCTGGGGATATAATTTAGTGGGCGTCTGAAACACATGTTTTGATTTTCTCAGTAAAAGTAACCTTCTATTTAGGTTACTTTAGTTTATTTCTTACTATGTGGGTTTATCTGTAAGTACACAGTGGTTATATCTATGTGCATGCAGGTGTCTTGGTTGGAACAGCAGGTGGTAAAGAGCAGAAAGAAGAGGGATAACTCCATATCATTCAATGACTTCTACTGGAAGAATCAGTGGTACCTGGTAAGTGAAGGTCAAGTTATATCCCGCTTACCCTTAATGGGTCCTGACACAGTAACAGTAGCCCTAGAAATGTTTCCTAGTCTATAAGCAATATTATTAGAGTTGTATAATTTTTATAGTACTACAACATGTACATAGGCTACTGTGTACAAGTATAATATAGGCATGTTAGGGCTCAGGGCTGTCAGCTACTGGGTAATTTTAACCACATTGTCTGATAGAATAGCTAATCTGCCACTACTGGCACTACAATAGAGAGTAATAAGTGAAGCTAGTACTAGTAATGAGTAGACAATGTAGCTATCTCATGGGGTCCATGTCATCTCTGTGTGCTGCCTTCACTCTGACACTGTGTACCCACATTATTTCCCACATCTGTACAAACTATGACACACCCTGAACCAGAGCAATCAATCTACTGACCACTTTAGTCTGACCATTGTCTCAATCCCTAATGACCATTTGTCTCAAGTGCAGTGGACATTCGACCAACCATGGGGATGGGATAATATCGCTGGCTGACCATGGGATATCACCAGACATGGTATCACATTCTCTTTGTAGTGTTAGTGATGTAGTGCTGACTAGGTAGAAACTAAGTCTATAGCCCAGGATTTAGTCGGATAAGCCTCGTATTACAGCTGGAAAACCAACTCAGTTTTATACGGACAAGATATTAGTATTACAATACTTGGTTCAAGATATTATAGCCAATACTGTTAGTTCTTATACCAAAGCTCTCACTTTATAAACAACCCTGGAATCAGGAATTATCTCCCTCTACTACTATTACATGTATCTACTTCTACTACTTCAGTAGATGATGGTTTCTACAGACACTAGCTGGCAGGTACCCACACCTAGCTGTCAGCTGTATAACAGTTACGTTGTGTAGTGCGATGTATGCACTCTAGTGTATGCTGCCTTGAATATGCAGCCTTCTGGTTAATTTCGCATCCCCTGCTGTTCTACCTCTGATAACAACCCTTTAGTATATCTAGTACATGTGCTACTCTATACTGTATGCGTACACATGTGTTAGGTCAGTGTCTGTTTACTCTCACTGCTGTGTATAGTCTGTAAGCTGTATTGGGGCTGACTGAATGCTGCCTCTCCATGGGACTGGCGTTATACATACACATATTACCCGCCGTCGGACCTTGGGAGTCGTCTCTCATGCTTATTATTATTAGCATAACTATCTATCTACACTATAGACCAAAGCCGTTGGTAGCTCTACTAACTGTATGGTTATTTGATAAGAGCTGTAGGTGGCTGGAACTCTGTTAGGATGTACTCGTAGATTCCTAGAAACCTGTAATATATAGGCTGTAATATATTACGGTTTAGCCCAGCTAACATAGTCCTATACATGTGTAGGTAGCCGCTTGGCTGTGCATCCTTCGCTCCATTAAACCCAGGCACTGTAATCAGACTCCTTTCCAATTGTTTCCATCAGAGTGCGTCAACTCTACTTTGAAATGTGAGGCTGCAGAACGAGGGTGTTACCAATGGAGGTGTTGATGATATAAAATGATGTCTGTGGGAATTCACAGCACAGGCATATGTATTGGGCCATCATAGGCAACCCTCATCAGCTCCTTTTATACCCTTCAGTTGAATAGGGATAGTCTTACTAAAGTTTAATCTCCTTTGGAATGTTTTGATACCTGCCAGATATCAATTGAGATGCTGTATTTATATATTTGCCATTTTAAACATTGAGTTGATAAACAATGACAAACACACTTCACACACCATTATTTACTTGTGAGTGGTTTCACTTTGAGATGCCAGTTGATGTGATTTCTGGAGCTTGTTTACTCTGAAGCCAAAGACAGTGATGGGAAGAAAATAACTTGACTAGAAGCACCCCAGCCCGCCTGCTGGGGGGGGGGGATTCAATCGGGCAAGGAGTATCATATCATCTCTCCAATGACCAAAAGTGACCAACCATGATACTAGTGGTCAATGGTCAAGGCAACTGAGGACTCTTCATATTTGCTGCTAGTTTTGATCTCATTCACTGGGTCACATTTGTTGACCAGTGTCCATGTAGCGTTGTGACCTGCTTTTGATGGACAGTCCCCTCCGACAGTCTTTGGTCAGCCAATCCCTGGAATTTGGGGACAACTCTTTCCTCTCAGGATATTGAAGCACTGCTCTGCTGTATTATGGCCTCTCACAGGCTAGATTGTTACTTTTGAAACACAAGATGGGGCTACAGCTCCCCTGGGGCCCGTAAGATCTAATATTTTACTGCATATAATTATATTCTTGTTAATGAATTTGCCTTCAGCAATGATATACAAATTATCCCCAAGAAAAATGTGAATATTTTACATAGAAAACAAACCAGTGAGAGCCCTAATTGCCGCACTTGTGATTTCAACATCAATCTATATGTATGGATAACAAGTCTTTAGGGAAACATAGGACTGTTATATTTCTCATCTTAGTGCAGTATATAGGCTGGTGTCACCCAACAAACCTGCCTATAAAACCCCAGCATTATGTCTGACCAATCGTCATGGTAACACTACATACAGGCATATTGTTATTATAATAAAATAATATCATTCAAGTCAAATGTATGAGGGCCTCCCATCCACAAACTATGTTAGAATATATTAGAAGTAAGAGCAGCATGTGCTCCAATTTGGATCTACAGATTTTCAGCACCTATTGAAGGTGTTAGGGGGTTAATACTGCTGCCTGTTTGCTCTGCATGCCTACTTACACATATACAGGTGTACATACATACAGTTGATAGAGTGGATTATTGTTTATACAAACTAGGGCATGAGAGAGTGAGGGATTTACTGAAGAGCTTAGCACATACCATATTTCAAGTGTTACTAGGAACTAAAAATATGTCTCCATGTTCATGTTATGGCCCCCCACTCACAATAATTATGGTACTTATGTATCTAGAGGTACTTACACTTTCATTGGGCGTTTCCCTACACTGTATACTTCTCATAACTTTGTCTATGGAACGCTCATTTACTGAATATATCTAATGGGCTACCTTCCCGCTATTATTCCACTTGGCCTAATTTGCCTGCCTTTATTCTTATATGAATTATGAATGGTTCTCCTATGGGGTAGATCCTAGTATTGTAGGGGGAGAAAACCTCTACTGCCTGTAAGGAATTTTTTGTTATGACAATAACTGTTATATTTTTTTTTCAAATTAAAGTGGAAGTATTATCTGCGTCTGATTCACTGCTGGGCAGATGACCGAAGAGTTGACCCGGCATGCGTGCTTAAAACGTCACTATAGTATTTTTTGTTATTGTTAATTGGTTTCAAAATCCTTTTTTTATATTGGCAAAAATGTGAAGTTTTGCGTTTAATCGACAATGTGTCCCCTACCCACGGATTCATGTATGGACTGGACCTCAGGCTACTATAACCCAAACCTCATTGTGTTTATTACTTTATGGCAATTAATTGCTAGGTTCAAGTTCCCAGGCTAACATTTGGCTACTCCCTGTTTGGAAATTAGACAGGAGAAAGTGTAGTGTATGGTATATATCTACTAGAGAGTATTTAGTAATGTACAGTAATGTACATATTCCTTGTATAGTATTATTTACTATTACATCAACAGATGTAATTAAAGTAAATGCCAGCTGTAAGTAACTTTCTCTCTGAAGTCAAAGCTGTAGAATAATTCCTTTATAGATATACATGCACTTGTAGGCCTACATGTATATATATATATAAAAGCATAGCACATCTTTTACACACATGCACCATAAGCTACTATCTCTGCCATATGCTCTGTAAATAGTGTAATATTAGAGTACATCTAGGCTGAATCAACTCTGTGGAGCCAGCAGCACAGGAGTTCGTGTGTGCTGCCTGTGCATACACTCCACATACACTAATGTTATCCAGTATACAGTTAGTCACAGGCATATCTGGACCGTTCAACCTTTAGATATTATGTTAAAAATATTTATCGGTTTAGAGAGTGAATTTTCTGGCACAGAACTAAATAAAATACTGGAATGGTGATTAATGATCCTGTAATTAATAACCTAATGAACTACTACCACCATGTTATTGTCAACTAGGCGTATCTCTCCTCTTTTATCAATATATTTATGGACGATCATCAAAATTCGTTTAAACGTTTAATTTTGTCTAAAAATGATTTTTTTGCCTGCAGGTCATATAGCGAAATGCTGGTAGTTCGTATAATTTCAAAACAATAAACAATTGTTTTGAAATTATGTTTAGTTTTATTGTTAGTCACTTTTAGCCGATATTTATATATTTGATTTGCAGTCTCGGAGGGGGAGTGGACACCGTTTGCTGGATATGAACGTAGTGTCTGCTTGGAAACAAGGCTATACTGGTAAAGGAGTTGTCATTACTATACTGGATGATGGCATAGAGAGAACACACCCAGATCTGGTGCAGAACTATGTGAGTGATATGTTCTAGTGTTCCACAGCAACCTGCTATCAGTATGCAATCTATAGTGACCTATATAAGGGGTTTAATATATTCTGCAGTTTCCTTTAGATATGCATAGACTTAGCTTTTGCACAACAGTTCGTGTAAATCTGGGGGGGGGGGTGCTAGAGGGGCAGATTAAAGTTAGTAAAGATGAGATTTCAGTTGTTGACTGTTCGCATGATGAAATAAATGGTTTAATGGATTATATTTCAACTTCTATATTTCCTTAGGGACACATTTGGGCATCCCTGATCTATAGTAACATAAATACTTATATTTAGTGGTTATAGTAGTTGACAGAGTTTAAAAGGGCCATCCATCACTGAGAGGAAGTTCACCTCGAAACACCTACATGTAGGTCTGCACATGTAGTAGTTCACTGCTCTGCTCAATATTTCCTAATTAGATTTGCTAGTATGCCAAGGTGTTATAGAAATACATTACATATATAAGTGGGATAAGGGTCCTTCAATTATATATCTTACTGTGGTAATGTATAATAACATAAACGATACAATATGCCTATTAAACACTACTAGGGCCCTGTTAATATATGGCAAGGTACATTTGCTCTTCTGCACATATATTTAGGCCTACCTATCAAAGCACACGTTATGGATTTTATGTTCAGTTTTTATGTATTCTCATAAAATCATTTGTAACAATAGCGTTTGGTGCTACATGTAATTATGTTATAGGATGGTTATAATAATTAAAGGCTTGTGTGGTAGTTGTCACCTCTTACAATGATGTCTCATCTGGTAGGCCTCAATATAGTGTACATGCATATGGTGTTTAATATTACAGGATAGCAGGGCTAGCAGAGATATCAATGGTAAAGACTTTGATCCAATGCCGCGATATGACTACACAAACGAGAATAGGTGAGAATTTAGTCTTTGTTACCTACCCTATAGTATGTCAAGTGGGTGGAGGTACGCATGTCCCAATCCACTCCAACATTTAATCTGCTACAAATAGGCTATGGTCTAGGAAAGGGTAGTAAGCTTGGGAACAGATGCTATATGTTATAGAGTGTGTTTGCAGCCCTGGTACACTGAGTAGTTGGGCAGGCAACTACATGAAAGATTGATAACGACATGTATAATTGTATTACTGTTACTATTAATAATTTAATTAACTATTGAGGAGCCAGTCACTGATTTATTGTTCTCTGAAAGGCCTATTTTATGTTAAAATGGAAAATGTATCAGTCTCAAAGATGGCCAGCGCTATAGAAGACCGGTTTTAGAAAGGGCCAGTTTCAGAAAGACCCAGTTTCAGAAAGGGCCAGTTGGAGAAAGGGCCAGTTGAAGAGAGGGCCAGTTGGAGAGAGGGCCACTCTGAGAGAGGGCCAGGGTCATCTGATCTACTGATTAACAGGCTGGCTAATTAGACCTCTACATGTAATTAGACCTCTACACTGGAACTGGTTGATTGATCTATTGGTAGATTATGGTCTGCTGATTGAGAGATCAATGTACTCTCCCTTCTTACCTACTAGCAGCTGATTTAGAGGTCATGGAGTTCACACTCGTACCTATATCACTATCACATCTTAGATTATGATTATAACCATACCCATAGGCCTATAACACCCCCTACACTTCCTGTTCTTCTCAAACTTCCTGTACTTCCTGTACTGAGATTGGAGCAGTTCAGATGGTAATCTGAGATATCGCTCTACATTACTATATTGTATGTCCCCATTTCTGTGATTTTGTCACTCAAACTGATTATCAACACTCAGGATGTGATGTCACTGTTTGCAGGCATGGCACCAGGTGTGCAGGGGAAGTAGCGGCATCAGCAAACAACTCCGTATGCGGTGTTGGAGTGGCGTATGAAGCGAGTATCGGTGGTAAGTGTACTGTGTGTATAAATATAGGTCAATGGTCTATATCTAGGTCAGAGTAAGTTATCTGTGTATATGGTATAATGTGGGTAGATGTAATCAAAGGTTAGTAGGTACAGGATAGAGGTCAAACATCAATTTACAAAAATAGTTACAAGGTGATGAAATAAAATATGATTTGAACTTTGGAGGGGGGGGGGAAGTGACTGAAAATTATGGTATGTTTTTATTAGAAGTTACTGCCTACAGCCTCGCCCACAGGTTACACTGGCCAACTTTAGAGTCATATTTGTATCCATTGTATCAATTATGTGTATATTGTGTTAGTTAGTAGTCACTCCTTGTAACAAATACCTAGACTACCTATTGTATACAGACTCAGTAACGCAATAGAAAGTACATTGTACTATTGTGTATAAAATTTAATCTTATTATCTAATAATAATATAACTGTGTAGCAGTAAATATTTAATATTACAATAGAATAATTAGCATAATTGCTTGACTTTTGTTCTCCGATCAGCCCCAACTTCACATTTTTCTATAGAGTTAGTTTTTCTATGCAGTATAGTAGTTTGCTATTTGCTGCCTGAGTGTAGTGCACTGTGTACAATAATAGTTTATATAAGCCTAATAATGGTTATGTAGAGTATATAGAATACTTGTATATCTGATAATAATTCACCAATACACAGTTTTATTGTTTTAATAATTCTCTTCACTGTGCCTAGTCACTTCACACATACGATGCAGTAGTCATTAGTTGAGTTTTTCACATTGCGTTGTTTTTACTTTTACCGAACACCCTCTTTTAGCAATCTATCCAACATTCTCATATTCAATTCTACATTGTACATGTAACTATTACATTTTCCCTCAGTTAGAAATGTATAAATAGATACAGTGAAAGGTCAAATGTCTGTCTACCCTCTGAATAACGACGGTTTGAATAATTTATGAGAACTGTTGCAAAAGTTCAAATGGAGGTAACAAAATGACAACTTTTATAAATATCCATATTTTATATCCTATTGTATACCCCCCTCCCCCCCCCCCCCGGTGACTCAAAGGCCATAAGGTGAAGGTCATATAATGCCACTAGCTGTCCTTATGTTTAGTAGTCGTCTTCTCTCTGCCCACAGGTATCCGGATGCTAGATGGTGATGTCACAGACTCCGTAGAGGCAATGTCATTGAGTTACAACAGGAATCATATAGATGTATACAGCGCCTCCTGGGGACCAGACGATGACGGCAAGACTGTTGATGGCCCTGGGTCTCTAGCTAGAATGGCCTTCAAGGAGGGTGTTATACTGGTATGCCAGTTTTATCCAATGCTGAACTATCACTAGAATATTATTTGCTCCTTTATGAATAACCTATAAGTTGTTGTATGCATGTAAGTGACGTGATATTAATTTCATTATGCAGGGTCGGCAAGGGAAGGGCTCTATATTTGTGTGGGCTTCTGGGAATGGTGGACGAGACAAAGACAGCTGTAACTGTGATGGCTATACTAACAGTATATATACTCTCTCTATATCTAGTGCCACAGAGAACGGTAACGTGCCGTGGTAAGTGAGACTTATCTTACTTACTATTGGTCCACAGGCTGTTGTACAGTTTATTAGCCTACCTTGCTATACACTAGAATTGAGTTGGTGACAACTCCTAACTGCCGTCTCTCAGAAATGTGTAATCGTTACCAACACATGACTGAAAGTAATTGTTTATATTATTCCGATACTGTGACACGTAGTCTTAGTTCCCTCTACATACCCCTAGTGTCCTCTACATAGCCCTAGTTCCCTCTACATAGCCCTAGTTCCCTCTACATAGCCTTAGTTCCCGCTACATAGTCCTAGTCTGATGTATTGTAGGTATTCTGAGCCTTGCTCCTCCACTCTCACCTCAACGTACAGCTCTGGAGATGCACATGAACAACAGATTGTAACAACTGATCTTAGAAAGACTTGCACAGAAGAGCATACTGGGACATCTGCCAGCGCCCCCTTAGCAGCTGGTATAGTCGCTCTGGTTCTTCAGGCTAAGTAAGCTACAGCGTCTCACTTATATCATTGCACCGATTGTATATTATTAGCTTAAGAACCAATATATGGCCACAGTTATCATTCCGCATGCTGTCATAGAACTAAGTCTAAGTTTCCAACACAGTATTATATGAGGACTTTCTGTATGGGCACTACCATGAGGTGCATGTAAGAGTCATTAACAAAGTGTCATTTACAATCTTAACAGAAGTACTAATACTGATGGCTCTATGTTCTCCCTCTCTGCTGCCTAATATATTATACTTATAGCTAATCAACTAATTTAATTACCGTCAATAGATTATCAATAATTGGTGCCTCGAGTCACATATATCTCTGCACCGGATATCATCTGCAGACGTATAACTTACTTTTGGTGCGTCAGCCATATTGATATGCACTATAAACTGTGGCTAAGTCAAATGTCTGCCTCATAGAGACAGTATGTACCTTGGCATGCGCTGACACTATGTGCTGAGTACATGTGGTTGATAGCTGACTGGGATATGCATATCTGTCATACTCCTATTGCCAACTGAAAGTTCATTTAAAAGTCATGCATAAGTATTTACACTTGCCCTGAGTCACGTAGATGTAAATACATTACATGTTAGTCTACCAGCAAGATAGCAATACCAGGGGCATAGTACTACACTTACTCTATGCTTCAAAGTTCCAGTCATGTAGTGAAAGATATTACATAGTTTTATATTGTGACATGTGGTGACTGAGTAGGGTATTATAGCGAAGAGGTAGACAACTCCTATTCAGTTCATACGAGGTCTACTCTTGTACCTGTATTAACAGTATTATAATCTCATGAAGACATCAGTGTAGAAGTTTAGTATATTATATACATGGTTTAAATTAGCCCTAGTCTCCATAGTTAAATATTGCATAATTATCCGTGAATTATTCAAAAGGAGGCTAATTATTCTGTTTTGATTATATATTAGGTATTATACACATTAGTAAACACTGTGTCATGTTGTATGCGAGTCAACTTATATTCTACAATTGTGTTATGTATATAACTAAGCATGTACATGCATGTGTACTGGTGACCTTATAACGTTATATGCGCTTGTTACAGCCCATTCCTGACATGGAGAGATATGCAGTATCTAGTCATTATGTCTTCCAACCCTCACAATCTCAACGCTGATGACTGGGTGGTGAACGGCGTAGGCCGTAGGGTGAGTCACCATTTTGGCTACGGTATCATGAACGCCGGTAAGATGGTGGAGTTGGCTAAAAACTGGACCAATGTGCCCCCTCAGAGGGTCTGTGAGATTGTCGGCTCAATTAGAAACAGGTTGGTGATATCTTCATCCCATACCCTTCTATTTCCTGTCGGCAAGTTCCGTACTCTAGTAGTGGTAGTATTTACTGACCATGTTTTCTATTGAATAGAATTTTACTACATGAAGGCTTTTAAATATCAAATAAAAACTCCCAAGATATTATCAAGATTCGACTTGCTGTTTTAGAGTTATTCCCCCTCAGAGCAAGGTTACAATAAGTCTAACAACAGATGCCTGTGAAGGTACGTCTCATCATGTGATGTATCTAGAGCATGTACAGGCTAAGATCTCTCTCACTAGCTCATGGAGGGGAGCGATAGTTATACGCCTCACTTCTCCAATGGGAACCACATCTACGCTGTTATCTGCTAGGTTAGTGCAGCTCAAATATTGTTTGTACATTTTGTTGTCTCGCTGAAACCATTTGATACGGGAGTTGATGTTAGGCTTTCTTCTTCAGTATGGAATGTTTGGTTTTTACTAGTTCAAGGTAAAGTGAAAGTATATTATGCTACATTGTTATATTGCATCATAGTAGCACAACTTTTATTTGAAGCATTGTCGAGTGTTTTATTCTAAAACAGTACATGGTACTCAACTATTCAGTAGCGCAATATTGTAATAGCCTTAGTTCCTATAATATTATTGTGTTCTATTGCAGGGCAAATGATAACAACAACAAAGGCTTTAATGAGTGGGAGTTTATGACAACCCACAGCTGGGGAGAGTTCTCCAAAGGAAAGTGGGTTCTGGAGGTAGAGAACGGCTACAGAGCTTGTAAGTACTTGTTACGAGTCGTTCTACTGGCAAACTCAGTTTTCACATAATTTTGTATTCTACTAATTTTATATGTACTTGTACTTGTACTTGTACTTGTACTTGTACTTGTACTTGTACTTGTACTTGTACTTGTACTTGTACTTGTACTTGTACTTGTAGTAAATCTATTCTTAATTCTTGTAACCTTTGTTTACCGATTGAACTTTTAACACCATGTCAGCTCTAATAACTGGGGTTTGTCTGCCCTGTGTTTAAATGTGGAAGATGCGTGAGCAAAACTGCAATAACATACATATAGCTGATCTGTCTTCTTGTTGTTATGATGTTTTGTGGGCTGGTACAATCCACCGAGTGATACCAATATAGCTGGAGTTATCAGCTCTCTATTTCAATATTAATGTCACTCCACCTCAAACAATCAACAACCAATGGCAGTGATTTGATGAAGGATTCCTTATTTAAATGAAATACCATTATGATAGAATACTATTATTAACCTGTAGAGGTGAATGTGCGTTATTATTCAACAGTCATGTACACTAGGTGTAGGAGCTGACAACTCCAAAATATTGGTACACTTTACGTGGATAACTTTGGAGGAATCATTGATTGGTTGATTTCCATACAGTAAGTGATGTTTGACCTTTGACTATCTGGTTTATAGCTCAACCTGCCCAGTTGATAGACTGGAACCTAGTGTTGTTTGGGACGGGTGTAGACCCCCTCGAACGTAAAGGTAAACAAACTAAGGAGCTCGTGCGTAAGTTTAGAACACGAGACCATGATCCTGCTGAAGGTTCCATAGCTAACTCATGGAGGGAGAGTATGGCTCGGGCAGGTATTATCCTCCCCCAGGTTGAGTTAATGATGGAGAGCAATGGGCATAAGGCTACAGTGTACAAGCCCCCAGTTTACAAGCCTGCAGACAAGCCGGATTTCGAGTACATTGGCTCAGACCCACGCGGTAGGTTTAAGGTTGACATGAACCAGGGAACTGAAGCTAAACCTGTAGATGAAAGCAAGTATGAGGTTGTTACTTTTAAACATGGCGAGCATTATCACCGTGTCGGCGTATCGGGAATGCTTCAGGATATCCTTAATCTAAACAATCAGCCGAACAGACTGCTGCCTGGCCATGATGGTAACTAACAACTGCAACCCTGCACTTGATGTTGTGTCCTCTAGTTTGTTTACGGTTTTGTCGTTAGCACATTATCAGTTTAATCTTTGTTGAGCAGCTTGCTATCACATCTCAGGCTTTCCATTTGCTTACTCTACTAGAGTTATCGTGTTGCTACAAGGCAGAGAGTAGACAACTCTTAATTGTGTTAGTACCATGCACTACTCTTAGCTTTTAGTGAGTCAGTACTAGTGTTCCGGGAATCTTACTCCCACAAAGGAGGAATCAACTGAGGTTCTATTATTTGAAGTTCCAACTGAACTCAGTCGCTTCAGTCGATTGGTCAGGTCAAAGCCTCTCATTCCATTGGTCGGAATTTAACCTATGGATTCTCAACAGTTAATTCAATTGTTGTTGTCTCCCTTTATTACATGTAAGTGTAAGTGTATTTATTTCCAAGTGTTGTCATATTATTTTGTAGCCGCTAGCTTACGAGATTTATCACTGGTGCTACACGGGACTGACACGCCGCCGTACCATCGGTCTGGTGATCTCTTCTTTTCTGGTAAGACTCCACTGCAACCATTAGCAACCAATTCTACTGCTTACCAGGAAACCTCCAGTAACACTCTCCCTTACATCTTATTTGTGGTGTTCTCTGCTGTTTTGTGTGCTTTTTGGAATATTTGGGCGCATTAACCTTCTCTTCCCTTACTACCATAACATACACCCACCCACTTATATACACATGTATCAGATCAACCTACCACCAGCCAGGCAGTTCGGATTGTTTCTAATATTTTATTTTACTATGAAGATTAAATGTAAGCTTGTCAGTACTGTACTTGAATGGTGTTTTATGAATATTATCAATTCTGTACAATCACACGTATAATTGTTGGCTGGTCTTACATGTACTAAGCTCAACTTTGTTTTCGCTATTATTTAGTTTCCTTTTACTACTTTTTGCAAGACCTCAGTCTACCATATCCTAACGTCACGCATGATTAATCTACAATAAAATTTACTACCAGTTTATGATGCTTGCAATGTGACAAATTTTGCATAAAACATTTGATCTGTTAATCTTATACATTTTAACCTACATGTATAATTGTGATGTGGTACAATGTGTGCCTTCTCATCATATTTGTTTTCTTCACAATCTATCATTGAATGTTCTCTAGTCTAGACATTGTTACAAATCAGATTGAGAATAGTTGGTGAGGGAACTGTTGTTTTAATTCAACAAAAAACTTCTTGATTTGGTGTAACTTGCTGCTGAACTACTTGTTTGTCTAGTGACAGATTTGCCTATCAAATTCAGCTTCTCTCCATCTTTCTACTGTACTGTCTTTGCTGTACCTTTCTCTGGTGAGTTCTCTTTACTACATATCTATGCTAGTTTGCTACCACACTCTGCCGGAATGTTCTACAAACATATCCCACAGCTCTCTTTCACCTTATTCTTGCTCATGCATATTTGCTCGTCTATCACAGTGTATCATAACATCACATGTTTCTGCTTTTAAATGATACTGTAGGAGTGATATAATTTAACACTATAACACTTATTACATGCTCTCTACACACACAAGGATAATATTAGCTTACCTTACTAACCTCAGCATATGCATGATGTCACCAACCCAAACTAGATAGAAACACAGTCTATTTACGTACCTTGTTACCTGTTATATTATATGTACCTCTCTGGTGGGCCTGGTGCTTGGGCTAATTGTATATAGCTAACACTACTCACTTTTCTCTGAAAAGTTAGGGAATAACGGATCATATTTTCGATCATATATACCATTTAATAAAGCTGTTGGTAGTTGTGATACACAATATATGTGACATTACATAACTTATTGAGGCCATGGTGGTCACTTTTGCTGTATTATGTTGTAGTAATAGACCGATTTTGCTGGCTTTTTGTAGATATGGTTCCCGCATGCCTCACGACTCAAGTATTATATAGGGACGAGTGCTTAAATAAGTGTCCACATGGATGGTATGTAGCTAAGGGCATCTGCTACCCTTGTCATGTGTCATGCGCAGCTTGTACCTCGTCTATAAACACTTCCTGTACGGAGTGCTATCACGGATCATTCTTATCAGATGGTGTGTGTCTTCCATTAGGTAAGAGTGATTCACATGCTATTTCCATTTATTGCTACACCCTTGTTGAGATTTTGGTGAGATTTTAGTAAAAGTGTTGTTGTAGTTCTATACATCTACTAAACCAGAAATAGTCAGGTGAGAGTCTATAGCCTCATTCTGGGGACAATGGTCAGTTATGTCTATATCTCTTGTATAATGGGCTGTTCAAAGCTCCGCCCTGTGTTCTATGATATGATCTGATGTACCATCAGTGCTTTCTAGAACTGTAAGCAACTGACAAGCTATATACAATTGTATATAATACATTTATTATATTATACATGTATATTATACTATATTATTCTATTTTAGGAGAAGGTGTAAAAATCAATGCTGGTGCTGCAATAGAAGAGAAAGGACTTCCTTCAAGCACCCTCTGGTGGCTAATGGTTGGTGCTACAATAGCTGTCTGTATGCTCGTTATATTCCTCGTATTATTAGCCATATACTACGCCTACACCCAGCGTTACCTCTGTACAGACTCTGATAAAGACAAGACACGTTCAACACAGAGGGTCATGGTCGCTTCCTCTAATGCAGACTCGACGTCTGATCGCAGTAGTGGGACAACTCCTGAACATATAAAATTGACATCTCAGAACTCAAGTCAACAAGAGTTGATGAGTGCTTCTGAGGGTGATGATGATTTCAGAGAGAATCACAGGCTAAGAGAACACCAGAGAATACGTGTGTATCGTCCTCACATGATGGTGTGATAGCCTGTGCTCCACTATGTACATTCTCAACCTACTGCCATATCAATACACGGCCAAGTCTCCTTACAGAATCTCACCCTACCTGCTTTCCTCTCTCTTTTCCTACCTACAGATTACAACTATAATCATCATAGCATGGTGTATAATATTATGTTCAGGGTGTAATGTACATACACATATTGTATCTATGTATTAGTTTATTCAACTACAATTATTATCTAAATTTAAAGTGCAATGTCATTTATAATTTCTTTAAACGTAACTGAAAATTTGATTTTTAAGTGTAATGAACATTTATTACTAATATTAATAGTAGAGTTCTGTTTATCTGTAGGTCGGTAGGTATTACAGTGCATGTCTTCCCTATATTATTGAGAATTCTTAGGTTTTTGTGTGCAAATATCAGGTTGTGTGAAAACTTGTGTTTTTTTCAAATCTCATGTAAAATGTATTGACTGTTATTTTTACTACTGTACAGCTCAGGACAAGCTGATGATCATAGTGGTTCATTAAAATGAGATTTATAATCATCAGATGTCGATGATTCTTGTACATAATCAACAAATCATTATTGTAGTATACTACCTCTTTATGTTCATATTCATGGAATTCAAATAAGCGCCTGTCATTTTTTAAGTATTTTATATTATTTATTGATTAGTGCACAAATGCTGATATTATTCATCAAATTTTGTAAAGGTTAATTTTATATGGCAATTATAGGCAGTAGGCCAAGCAAATTTTTGTTCATTATTTTAGTTGCTAAAAGTTTATTCTTTTGAATACAATATAAAAGTTAAAGAAATTGTTTCCCCATTTTTGTTTTTGTGGTCTTATCTTAATAATATCTAGCAGTTGATGGTTTGCAAAAGTTTCATCTCCACAACTCTGATTTCAACAATGGCCCTATTGAAGCTGGTCGTGCATGCGTGTTGGTGTCTGCTTGCATCAAACACTGTCAGCCTGTCAGGTTATTTTGTAATTAGACTAAAGAGATATAATTTCAGAAAATACATCTGACTCTGAAGTGCTTCAGTGAAGTCTGTTCACTAGTGTGGTGTTACCACCTTCACATGTAAGTTGGCTGAAATGTGCACAAGATTAGTACATCACTAATTTAGAATACATTACATAGTAAGGAATTAAAGTCAGGAGGAGTAGAAAAAGAATGGTTAGTCGGAGTGGGCTCCGAATTTGAACAACATGGGAGTTGCGCTACTTTTATGCAAAGAACAGATAACTCTCATTGTAACACTTATTGCAAATTAAGCCTCTGCTCCAACAGGGAGATTAGTCAAATACTAATGTTCAGGTTGTTCGACACGTTAGAAATTCTACTCCTTCAAAGTGTTCATAGTCTAGGCATAGCATTTCGTCACTGGTGATAGGTAAGCATCATGGGCTTACGCACTTGGGTACATTTTCACTCTGTAGCAGCTACAACTAGGTAGCGAAATTGTCTTGTTTTTATTTCGCCAGTGGACTTGGTCATTTCACGTAATTCTAATTGACATTAATCTTCTCTTCAAATTCATACAATGATAGCAATCATTCATTAAATCTGTGTTTTTGATGTAGTTCTGGAGCTATATTTATATTATAATTCACTTTATGAAGTTGTTAACAAGTGTTTTGAATTAGAAATATTGAGAACCCGCTCAAGGTAAAGTTTCGTTTTGTAGGTTAGGTAGTAGTAGTTATGCATTAGAACTAGAAGGGCGAAAACCCGAAAACAATACTTTACTGAGTCTGAAAGAGAACGAGTTTTTCTCTCTGCCAATTACACTCTGACTAAAGCCAGGCTGGCTCTTTTACTCTTTGCTCTCAGACACAAAGTATTAGTATAAGTATATTTATTCTTGAAAATAAAAGTATTATTTATAATTATTATCATAATCATGATCTAATCTTATGATAATCATAATTTATGATTATGATCATCAATTTTACGTTCAATGCACTATCAATAATTAATAGAAGCAGTATGATAGTCAGTATGTGTATTATTATAAAATAATTACTAAATTATAATTATAATTATATTATAGGCGTAATAATAAATTTAATAGTTATAAATAAATCATTTATTTATTACTATTATGACATTATTATCTTAGTTTAAAATTTATTTTCATGTTTGTATTACATTAAATATTGTCAATTAAAATTAGAAAAGAAAATGGTTACTTATCTTATTAATTAATTTAATTTATTATATTTTGGGTTAGATCAGGGGGTTCTCAACCTTATCCATACCATGGCCCATTTTGCTCATCCAAGAAAGTCAAACTAGCAAATCAGAAACTGCTATGGCTTATCTGATAGCTTGTGTCAGACAGCCAATTTACCAGTAGGTTATGGATCGCATACGCAGATCCCTGGTATGTTCAATATTTATATTATATTTAATATTATTTATGCATTAATTATGTTGCCATACTTGGTGGGTGGTGGCCCCTTGAAAGTTTGCTGTGGCCCCCTAGGGGGTGGGGGGAGCGTTGGACCCCTGTTAAGAACCCCTGGGTTAGATGCATAAAACTCGAAGTGTAGACAGACCGTTAAAATCTAGGCAATAGTCATAATGATAGGTTAGCAACTAGCTTTATATGATTGAACAGAGCTTAGCAATGTAGCTAACGTAGATTTAGATGTAATTCATTGAAAAGGTATCTGAATGGGTCCAAGTCTAATGCAGATGATACATCTTCCACTTTGAAACTCACCAATGTCAGGATAACATGATGTGGACTACCAAATTAGTATTAACCGTTTCTTGAGAAGTAGCCGAGTCTTTTGTCATTTGGATTCAGAGTAGTGCCTAAGGGTGATCTGAAACATATAAGCCAAGTCATAATTATTTTACCTTGAAATTCCATTACCCTGCCTGGTCGATACTGTATATGACCTTTTAACCTATTGTAACGTATGTAACAAGGTATGGCCATATGCTTGTTTACCCTAGGTGATAAGAGCTAGTGTTTGTTTGTATTTTATTTGTGATACTATGCCTAGTATCAGTTTGGTACATGAGCACTATCTGTTTCTAATATCAACATTAGTTGCTACTGCAGATGTGACCTGGGTCTCCATATTGTAGGTATCTGGTATCCTCTCTAGTAAAAGTGTAGCTATGGTGGCTCCATCTTCAGTCCTGGTCAAGAGATGTACCTACCTCTTCCTGGTTGGAGTGGCCTTTGCTCTGGTGCTGAATCTGTTGCAGAGGCAGAGACAGGTTACTATATTCCCTCCTGGTGTGTTTGGTGACGTTCTCAACTCTGCCTGGTGGGTTCCACCGGCGTGTGGACTCGCTGCCAGTGAGTATCATTGTCTCATATTAACGACCAGCTGCTTCTACTGTAACACTAGTGTAGTTGTTACAGTTTGGGTTTGCATGTATACTGCCAAAATACATTCAAGTTGGTAATTAATAGTTTTTTTATTGGAACTTGAAATAGCTTCCCCAAACTGTGAACACAAATAAGTCACATGGTTTCTACCCATCTGATTTTTGACACCAGAGAGAGTAAACAGACTACTCGCTATGTTATTGATATATCTTTAGATATCTAACAGTTATAACCTTAGTTAAACTATGGATATAATGTCACGCAGTAGCTAGTTATATAGAAATAGAACAGAACTCACACTAAGCTGTGAAGGTCAATGCACAGCACTGAACGGGATCATTACTCCTTGTCTAAAAGTTAGACTATAAATAATATACTTACTCTCTCTATTATTGTAAAGCTGCACAGGAGTTTAGTGGCCATATTATTAGAATTCTTAATGTCATACACATTTGACATGTGTGTTGGGGCATGTGTACTGAGTAAATCTACATGTACCATTGACCATCTCAATAACCTGTTGATACAAGTACATGTACTAATAGTATTAGACTGCATGTAGACTATCTGCACGTGTACATGGTATACCATACATATTACCACCCCTGTTAAGTAGGGGATTACTAGTTGGGGCATAGGTAAGGCTCTTATGGTGGTATTACTGCCAACAACATCTGGTGACATGGCCACTAGAGCTGGAACTGTGGTGTGTGTGGGTGGGTGCAGGGAAGGGGCCACTGAGACCAGCCTATAAGAATAGCATTTCTGATTTCTAAAGGGGTGATCTACTCATAAACACATGACTTGTATGACTTATATAAATATAATATATTATAGTCTAGCATGTAATCAATAGTGGAGTGTTGTCTATACTCTCTACTATTGTAACAATAGAGTTACCTGTTATAATGAACTGTACTGAAGCTATTGTTCTATAGGATTGATCAAACACCTACAGTAAAACTTGAATACTGTCTGCACACAGCATACTACATAGGGTACATATTATTATAATGTATAATAATTATATAATGGCAATACATGAAATAAATTAATACAGAGTGGTCAAGGTATATCTCACACAACCAGGCATTGACCTGGTCATTAACACCTCATTGGTCAAAGTATCTATGTCCTCAGGTACACTCACACAGGTTAACATCCTCTCCATATATATAATACTACAGCATGTCATATCTACTAACATCTGTGATACTACAGCATGTCATATCCACTAACATCTGTGCTGTACCATAAGTCAGTCACAGGTGACATGGAGTGGCTCTCTGCTAGCCGACATACAATGTGCCACACCTACTTAGTATATATACACTAGTAACTGCATACACTGAATATCTGCTCTGGAATTTATTCCTAGAAATCTACATTATTTACAGCTACCTGATGCTATATGTACATGTATATGTAATGGGAAGGGGTGTGACTATGTACGAGTGAGACATTGTAATACTAATCCTATGTAACTGTTAGCCTTGATATTACAATGGTGCATGTGCAGGAGTCACATGATAGAATTATAGCAGATGCTTATTGTTAGTGTAAAGGGGTGTGAAAAGTTACTGGCAGGGGAGGTAATCACTAACTGACATGCGTAACTATTATACACAGTACAAACCTTGGGCCTTTTATGCTGATTTGCTAGTTGATGTTACAGCAACCATGTATTACTCATCTTGTGTATTGTATGTTGATATATTATTACAGTTGGTGTTGGACTACTATATCCACAAGTTGACATTATGCTGGGTAGAAGACACAAGTTTCAGACTGAATGGTCAAGTGTAATGAGATGTGTAGCCGTGTTTGTTGGTATCAACCATGCAAGTGCTGTATCCTTTTACACTCCACTAGTTATATTAGTAGCTGTATTTACTGTACACATCTCCACACCTTTCCACTATTCGCAACCGTATCGCATCCATAATATTTACCCTTAACTATGCTATGTAGAAAATAAATTTTGATAATAATATACAGCTGTCGCTGACGCTGGCAGCGCTGAGTATAGGACTGTGGTGGCTGTTTGATAGGTCAACGGTTGGACTAATACTTGGTATACTTATAGCAGCTCTGGCTACCTTTGTCACTCAAATACTTGTGTCTCAGGGAGTATTCTGGTATGTATGTCCTTTACAATAGGAGTTATCTGTACATGTTGTTCTGTTATTTTATAGTCCCTTAAAACGCCCTGACAGGAGGTTTCATAAGTTAGGAATAATTTATGTTGATATTGAGGTGGTTGCTATATAGGCCACAACATTCTGCAAACATTTTTTTTATTGTGTGAATTTACTATACTATGCATATTTACCCTCTGATGTCACTGTCTGACATCACAGGGTACATATGCATATTTACCCTCTGATGTCACAGTCTGACGTCAGAAGGTACAAAAGTTGTGGAAAGTTTGACTTTGATCACCGATAACCAAGTATCTAGTTCCCTTAGATAACACTGTATATACATACTGTATAAATATTGAATTTTGTATCGTCAGGTAAAGTACTCTATAGGATGTGGTATTGTCCTAGAGCTAGTATAAAATATTATAAGAATAGATGAAATTGATTATGTTTGTTTATTTAATTCATGTTACTCCTATATAGTTTCGTACTTTTAAGTACTCATCAGGTAAAAAAAAAAATCTTTTTTTTCTCTTTTTACCTGATGAGTACTTACAAGTACGAAACTATATAGTAGCAAAATGGATTAAATAAACAAACATCATCCATTTCATCTATTCTTATAATATTTTACATACTGTATATATGTACATGTAGGATGGTTATACTAATGTATGTACACTGTACATGTACATGAATGTGTATCTGACTAATAGTATCTTACTAAATCTATAGACATTCTCTACAATAAATTACTAAAGTAATTACTATCATAATATAAACTACACATGTGTGCTATGTATACTATTAAACACTAGCAAGTCAAACACTTGATCGAAATAGGAGACCCTTGATGGCATGTGGTTAGCAGACTATACAGGGGAAGATAACTCTAGATATATATGTGTACATTATACCTACCAGCTATGTCTAAATAGAGTACTATTATACTTACATGTATGTCATATGTTTAGACAGTGTATCCTACTTATACCATTATAAATTTTGTTAATAACTGGTATAATTATGTAATAACTTGATGGTTATGATGGTATAATAATGTGTAACCATATATGTATATTAGGGCTATTATTACTGGTTACTGTTAGTAGCCATTGACTAGTGCATACAAATCACATGCACTAGTAAATGTCCCTGTTTGTTCTTATATTGTTGTTTGTTCGGTTGTATCTCCAGTCTCTGCTTTGCAGGTATTCGAAGCCAGACTTTTTCTACATAAAATCTTGGGTGCCGTGTATATTCTTCTCAGGAGGTGTTACCATGGGAACCATTGGTAGAGCGCTGGCCACTGTAAGTACAACGTTAGCCATTCTCTCTAGTTGATAGGAACTAAAATACTTGTAGGTGGAAATGTGGAGGTTTAGCTCACACACCTGTCTACAAGTGACACTGTGAGATGATTAATGGTGGTGAAAGGTAGAGAGTGATGTGTTTGGGAAATTTCCAGACTCATCTCTCTGACTGCCACAGAGGTGCACTGTATTAGCTATAAGCATAGAATACATCACAATGGGGCAAGAGTTGTTCGCCCTCTAATCCTTGTGTTTAGTGACAGTTTAGAAACTGCAGGGGATATGACACAATTAATAGTATTCTATCTCTCCTTTCTCCCAGGAGTGATGTGCTAAGTGTAGTATTTATTGCAGTCTAGCTAATATTTAACTGAAATAAATTATCAATTTAGCCTTTCGGTAGAGGGGGATAACTTGGAAATATACATGCATATAGTGAATGCACCTACAACACACACCTTTATAAGAGGGTAAGAGGGTTGTAGGTGAACAATTCCTTGCAGTGCATGCATTTACAATATTGTCTCCTAGCTGTTTACACGAACCAACCTATCTGTGTATATAAGGAATTGTTAGATTTTTAGTTTAGTACATAGTTACAAGTATTAGCAGGGTAGCGTTCACCTTGATACATACGCATGTATAACCAGGTACATGTAGGTGCAGGTACATGTATATGTAGGTAGTTATGCCGTCACGTAATGTAATAGAGACTGTCTTGTACAAATGTAGGGGGATGTTGATAACGAAGGTCTTTCAGAGTTGAGTAGAAAGGAGCATGCTGACTAATATTATCTCCCCTTGACTTGATGCATTCTCTTGTATGGAATATACAGCACACTCAGGTACATAATGTCATCTACTCTGTGATGTGCTTATATGTAGAAACCTTATTCAACTTTATCTCCCGGTATAAGCACACCCTCTCCCTCATACTGTCTCACACTTATCATATTTACTAGGAGAAATAAAACATCAATCTGTGATGGCCACGTGAAAGTTATTCTGTAGCCTCAGTCCTCCAGTTTTATGATTATATTTTATTACCAGTGTAATGTATTATATCTTTGGATCCAAAATGATTTACATTATTCGTACTTAGGGAATAAAAATGTCAACAAGCCCCTAACATTCTGTGATACCCAAGAAACTAAAGCTATCTATTATAATCAGTGGAGTATATAGCCTAAATTCTACAACTAAAACATTTGAAACATGGGTAGATTGATATCTCACTATGCTGACCTCTAGAGCTGTAAACAAGTGTGCATGGCAACTATGCCAGAGAGAATTATAGAAAAACTATTTTTATTTCTTTATTTTTGTTTTCTAATGTTATTTATTCAACAATGTTATGAAAGTATTATCAACTTGACTATTGTACTCATTATTATAAAGGAAGAAAATATGTAATATTTTATGTGACGATCCCAATATATTTTTGTAGCAAATTATATCAAATAAAGTAAGTCAAACATTGATCATACTAAAAGGGTTTGATTTTAATGCAATGGGTCCACTTCTAGAGTTCATCCTTTTTCTTCTCTGAGAGAATATTTTTGAAGGAAAATTGGTGTAGGTTCCTTGATCTGCACCACATACAAATACATAGGGGGTAACTCCCAAGGTCTAGATTGGACTCTACATTTTGCTTCGAGGGTATAACCATAGCCACCCATCAGGTTGCAAACTGTCTGCAAGGAGACTTGCTGACCTCATTTCTGAGTAATATGAGTTTTTAGCCTGAGTTCTAATAGAATTCTGGGATAAGGTACTCTGTCTATTAGGGCTGTGATGTCTAGACTAGACATGTGTGTGATGTAGATGCCATTGTCTCCAAAGCTCCACCACTGGTGGCTGTGGAGTGTAATCATTGGGTGGACAAGGAGTCTGTATTTCTGTATTAGTTGGAGCAGCCATAGATAGAGTTGTGCTCTCTCTTCTCTCAATGCCATCCAGTGATGGTAAATTGTCTTTGGTGTTCAGCAGAGTCTTGTTTCTAAATTTTCTCTTGGTGATTCTTCTCAGCTGTTCATACTGTGTTATGATTGGTAGATGTATTTCCTCTCTGTCCAATAGGAAACAAATAAACTCATTATAGGTGGCATTGCGGTCATCATGTTAATATTTTTGAAATGAAATCACAAACTTGTCACTTCCTTTCATTGCAGGCAGATTTTTGTGATCATCTCTCCTTAAAAAATTATCATGATATAATATTCTGATATTATATCAAATAGAAAGGGACTTTCAAAAGGGAAGGGACTTTCAAAAAGGAGAGAAATTAATATGGCACACTAAATATAGTTCCATTATTTCAATATACAGTCATATACTTGATGTGTAATGATATCTATAAGGTATCATTACACAACTCTACAATTCCTTTTAGAATATAGTGTATTATGGAGTTGTCTTCTAACCGCAGTAAGGAGAAAGCAACTTCGAAAATTTACAAAAATGTGTACCAACTTCGCAGGAAAAATCTAAATACTAAAAGGTGTGTTCTCATTGGAGCGTGTGCAAAGGCCGTGTAGTCTGTAACGAGCAAAGTAGTTAACTGTGGAGTTATCTTCTCTAAAACCCTGCTGTCAGCTAGTAGTAAAGCAGGTAGGAGCAGGATATTGCTTCACCAACTAACGTTCAATTGCACACCGCTGTTTTAAGTGGGTGTTTTAAACTAATGGAACAAAATATCTTGCTGCTAGATCAACTACTGAATGTGCATAAGTGCTATCTTTACCCGAGTGACCGTGTCCATGGGCAGTAGTAGTCCTGTTTATCCTCTCTGGTCATGTGCTGATATGTGGGGAGTACTGGTTGGAAGGAGCCGTGTCTTGTCATACTAAGTAACTGTTTTATACCTCCCAAGCAGCGAGAGTCAAGGTTTGGAAGAGAACTTGACTGCTGTTTAATAAGACTGGTTTCCTTTAGCCTGTGCTCATGGCAGTCTTTACAAGCCATTCCTCCTATTATCTGTAGTCAATAGTTGAGTGGTGTATAATCACTATATAATATATATCATATTAGTCAAGATGAGGAACCAGTATTGCCTCTATGTACATGTAGATGCTACATGCGTTATTGTAAACAGTATCATTACATGTTGCATATTTTTAATTTCTTTTGTTTTTTGCTATCTCTGATTCCAAGTTCTGGCACCTTTTAACTGGTGATTATTCAATATTATAACAATCTCTGGTCGCGCACCTGTATAATTTGAAGTTGTCTGCCTAACTCAGCTAATAAGGTAAGAGAAGATAACTTTAGAACTATTGCTATGATTACCCGTAACTGTGTACATAGGCATTACATGCAATAACAAGATGCTGTGAGGTGCTCTTAGTAGGTCTAAAACTTCTACACATAAGTCAACATGTAATACAATATAACTAATCAAATGAACCACTCACCTGACAGGCATTGCTGCTGTGTTTTATATAGTACTGACTCCTGTTAACAGGTTGTTGCTGCTGCGCCACTGTAGTAACTAGTGGACGCATGTACGGATCTGTAGCACACTGTGGTAACTTGTAGTCAGCTGTCGGGTTACCCTCTGACCTTAAGAGGGCTGCCCTCTTCTAAAGCAATGTTATACAAGTAGTAAACAATATGATAGACTTGCAACAGGTTAAGTGTGATTCACTGCTTGTGTCCGTTCCGCTGTGAGTTGAAACAAGAGAGGGTCAGCGGTAGAGTTGGGGAGAGGGTGGAGTCGGGTAGGAGGTGGAGTCGGGAAGAGGATGGGTGGCAATTTTCTATTTATTTGCTGTAGGCCATCTTGTACATATTCACTAGACTATGCCTATTTAGTCATAAAACTCAAAAATGTCTTAATTCAAAAATGTAATTAACGTTATTGTTATTGTTTTATTTTGGTAAACTTCCAAGTTTCACAGAGTTTTGGGGTTAATCAAAGATTGGATTGATCTTACCTGTAAGATTGACGAATTATAATATTATGCTAAATCACATACATTGAACATGTAATCATGATATGCAGTTTGCTACTCTTTACCAGTTTAACAACATGCGTTTTACACAAAACTGAAATTTCTATGTTGTATTACACTACCACTCTTACCAGTCGAGGTCCATCATATTATGATACATGGAAAATTTAAGCCTCCACCCCCTTGCATAAAATAATATAGGCATAGCCCATTCAACTTTGTTCAGTAGCTGGCCATGTACGATGTACAAGTATTAAATACAAGTATTAAATACAAGTATTAAATACAAGTATTAAATACAAGTATTAAATACAAGTATTAAATACAAGTAGTTGACATGTAGTACAGGTGTTATGTGTGATACATGTTACCTTGGAAGACAAATAATCTTCATGCAATACTTACGGCTCTAATGGCTGCCAGGATCTCGGAGTCATTACAAAAGTTGACCTTTGACCTTTGTATCACCTGGCCCTCCTTATCTTCCATCTGCACCAATTGCTGGCAAGTAAAGTTATTCTCCGAAGATTGTATCCTCTGAAGCTGAGTTTATTTCGTTAAATTATTGCATATATATTCCGAAGCAGCAGCAAAATAAAACTTGCAACTTTTTTGATAAAAACTTACTTTTAGACTTACTATTTTGTAATAGATTAGCTCTTGGTAAATGCATTCATTACATGTTTGGCTGCTGCTGGTTTGACCTCCTGTTACTGAATACTATCTCCAAGACAGCAGCTGTTGCATAATCAATACAAATAGTGAGATAATAGCTCTTTAGAGAGATGTGTAATTGTAGGCCTATTGTTGCCTCTGCTATTCATGGCTGACAATATAATGAGTGGTTATACAATACATTTAGTCTGTATTATTATTGTTTCATATTGATCTGAACTTTACCAGCAGCAAATCATGGCACTCATTATTGGATTTACCTCCTCTTGACTCTATGTACTTATTATTGGATTTACCTCCTCTTGACTCTATGTACTCATTATTGGATTTACCTCCTCTTGACTTTATACATTATATTCATCATTGGATTTACCTCCTCTTGACTATAATTATTCTTATTTTGAGTTTTATAATTCCCATATTATTCTCTAAGTATCACTAAGTTACCGACATGTATCAAATTATTACACATTACACAGTGTATTATTGGTATTGTTTTTATCTTCCATGTACAACCAATAGCTGGAACGTAAATTGCATTTTATTGAAACAAAGTTACTTAAAAATATATTTGTATTATTTAGCAAAATAAAACTTCATTCAAAAACAAAAATATATTATTGAATTATTAAAACCTCTACAATATGAAATATCAAATACTTAAATAAATTATTATCGACATTGCTACGTAATAAATGTGAATGGAAATAAGGAAATAATATCAGGATATTTTAATTAAATCCCTTGCGTGCGGGTCATATCTAGATTTTATTCTAAATCACAGCTTGCAGGGAAACTGGGAAATAGTTTGAAGAAATGTGCCCCTTTTGTCGTACAAAATCTGTATGATCCAATTTTGCTATCAGCAAAGACTTCATAGCCATACCAAAGTAGCTATAACTATGACACCAGTGAGTAACAAGTTACTTTGTTGAGAGGCTGCTGCTGCTGAACGCAGATGAGCAGTTCTTGTTGCACGTTGATACTGCTCAAGGGGAATATGTCTTCTATTATCACTTCCTAATCCGTCATCTGATCTCTGGAAGGAGTTGAACTGCTGGCTTCCTGTTAGACCTTGAGAATTGACCTGACCTTGACCGCCAACGAATGGCTGACGACGTGTTAAAAAGTCATCGTCGATTTTGCTGACAAAGTTATTTCCAAATCTTTTAGCCTTGCGGTCATCTGAAAGCCTTCTGGCTGGCATGTCGTCAATCTGTTCTACTGGAAGTTGTATTCCAACTCCGTTGTTTCCACTCAGTATTCTGGTTCTTTCTGCCATGTCCTCTCTACAATCATCATCAATGCATGGTGCTCTTATACTGGAAAAGGGGGCAACCATGTTAGTTGGGTATCGGGGAGCCAATTGCCTATTGGATGCCTGTCGGCCAGATTGACGTGTGTTTGAGAACCTGACTGCCTGAACTCTACTGCCACCTGATGGGTAAGCATTTGCACTGTTTCTATTGTAGCTAGGGGATTGGGGTCTTCGGTTGTAGCTGAGAGAGTGAGGTCTTCGGCTGTAGCTGGGAGATTGTGGTCTTCGGTTGTAGCTGGGAGATTGGGGTCTTCGGTTGTAGCTTCTGGTTCTCGTGGCAGATCTTTGTAAAGTAGAAAATTTTACAGCTTGGCGGCCATTGTATCCAGAGAAAGTGGTGGGTCTGTTAACTCTGTTAGAGGTGTGTCTACTGTTGTAGGGGTAGCTAGCTGGTGCTCCATAACTGGGGGCTCTAGCCATGGGTCGCTGACGGGTGCTGTAGCTAGAGGACCGAGGGGCAGAGTAGCCTCTAGACTGCCTCGTGTCTGAGAATTTGATGGCCTGACCATATGCTGGATAACGCGATGTCATAGACGTGCGTGGTGCGTTATAGCTTCTCCTTTGACCTTGTCCGTGAGAATATCGGGAAGATTGAGGCCAGGGAGTGTTGAACATTGGTTGCCACATTTTGGAGTTTCCAGAAGACCAAAGGTTCCTTGCTGAGTTGGCGGTGACCCTGGAATGTTTGTAGTCATCGTCACTGTAACGCCTTGGGCTTGCAACAAAGCTCCACATGTCTGCCACCTAGACATAGCATCACAAAAATATGAATCATCACTTTTGTAAAACTTGCGTATTACGGACATCTGATAGGTTAATGTTTGCACTACAATGTGATCAGTATTATAGAGCACGCTTCCCACTAATGACAACAACTCTCTCAAAACAGGAAATTACTTTTTACACCAAAAACATCCAGTTTTCTACAACTCAGTTCCTATATCTGCACTTATGAATGTGCGCATCCATCATGATATGACATTATATTAACATAATTTACATTGTATAATGCCTGGTTGATATAGCAATATAATTGTCTGTAATAGGCTTAATGACTTGCAATAATTGTTATATTATGGTTTCTGCAATACTAGAGCTACTTGGCGATATTTTTATATTAAATACCGGTAATACTCTATTAGTATTTTTAAATCTTACCTTTATAAAGGAGTCAAAATAACTATGACCAATAATAATAAATAAATACATACATATGTAGGCTACACGTCTTCTAGGCCTCTACGTAACGTAACGTAACGTAGCGTAATGTAACGTATGCATGTACACTATGCAGAATAATAAAAATAACTATACATGTACTTACAGTTTACTCTACATAAGTATATCTACAATAATTCAACTGGTTATGTAGCATGTGACTACATATTGTACAATGTGCACAATTAATCATGCAGTGTGTTTATATGACGTTACTATTTGGTAGACAAGATAAGCGTTGGTATTACATACACATTTACATATTATTATATAGGCTAGCCACTAAGCTCTACAATGTATAACACTACACTGTATATACTACAACTCCTACCTGCAAGGCAGCAAACAGAACAACGATGGTGTAGCCACGATACATAATTCTGAATATCTGCCTGGTTTCTGGTTCTCTCTGGAGATCTGTTCTAACCCGAAGTCAATTGAAGAATAACAAATTTCGACGAAGCAAATTGAATTTATAAATACTTGCCACAAGCCGTTTTCACGCAATCTATTGTATCACGCTTTTACTGTTAGCCAAGTTCTATAGAAATGTACTAGAGTATTGAGGTTGGTTAGGTTACCCAACCTTATATATGATCATAGAGTGCAGCAGAACTGCTCAGTCATAGTGTGGAAGTCATGTTTCCATTGTTAAGAATTTTTAAATTAACTACTAATTGGAGGAGGTATTGGTTTGGAGATGGCATTCGGTGCTTCCCATTGTAGTTTATGATAGAGTATAGTAGAACGTGAGAGCTTGTGGTATTTAGTAATAACATACACTTCCTGTCACGTCCATATCCAGTATCCATATCTCACTGCTCCCGGTTGTCAACCTGTTCCTTTTACATTTCTCAAATATTTGAAACCCCGGGACTCATCCGTTCAACTCTGGAATCTTAAATTTTACAATCATGGAATATAATTGAATATATCTTTCTATACATACGATGTACACGTGTATGTTATATAGCACTATGGTGATTACCAGCAGGGGTATTATACAGTTTATATAAGCATTTCTTGCAGTGGATTTACATTGTCACCTCAATATTGTATCTAATGCCATTGTTGTGTAAATGGGATTGTTATTGTGTTTCCATGGGGAGACAGAAGTGCAGACATGAGAAGTAATACATGATAGTACAACCAGAGATTCACCGGCCAGAGAAATACCACACAAGATTGCGTGTCTAGAACAGCATCACATACTGGTTCACATTTTACCCATAATGCAATGTAAGCATGTACATGTACATGTTGTATATAACTCTGGCCTATGCATATGCAAGGTAGGATATACATTAGTTGATATACGCATAATACTTCTTCTTGTCATTTTAGACTTTTTTACTATAATATTGAGATTACATGTAACTCCATGTTCTTTCTTCATTATGAAATTAAAATGATTTCTTCTTATTTGTAGAGCAACTAAACTTGATTACAGCATTACATGCATGAAGAAGCCATAAAGTCATGTAGAATAATTCATGTGTGCTACGTTTGATACATTCTCATGTGTTGAGTTTTCATACATTTGTAGCTGTTCTACATGCAAGTAATAACACATGTTTCCAGGGAAACATGTAATGTAGTTGTATTATGTTTAGTGCATTTATCTTGAGTGATTTGTATAACACAGTAATTGAATTATAATATGGTAATACAGGATAAATTACGACACAATTCTTATACTTATTAAAGTGTGATTAGATCATCACTGCTGAGGAGTGTTGGAGAGTGCATGATCTAGCAAGACAGTCAGCTGTGAAGTGCAGGTCTCAGATGTTCCATTACCAGCACTTGCCTGCAAGTACCATGCAGTGTGAGTCGCTAGCAGCACTCACTTGCAAGTACCATGCGGTATCAGTCATAGACTATGAAACAAATGCCAGGTATCACTCAGAGTGCAGAGATCTTACATGGCAGGTGGTGCAAAGTGCCACACAACTCATCACAGTATATCAGTATGTGAATATACATGTATTACTATAATAGATTCACTCTGCTGTAGCTGCCGTAGCTGCCGTAGCTGCCGTAGCTGCCGTAGCTGCCGTAGCTGCCGTAGGTGCCGTAGCTGCCGTAGCTGCCGTAGCTGCAGATGACAATGGTGGAAAGTACATGTACTGTTTGCTTGATATAGAAGGTTCTAGTCATGAGGGTCAAGGTTTGAGAGTTGGTGGCAGTTTCTTTGATTCATAGGCCATACCACTTTAAAGGGGTAGAATATCATCTAGTCGTTAAAGAGGTAGAATATCATGTAGTCGTTAAAGGGGTAGAATAGTGTTTTTACTGTGATACTCAATTAATAATTCTCTCAGGGTCACTTACATGATAATTATATTTCTAAATTTGTAACCTCCTATTATCCTATTTATAGACTGTTTATAAGTTGACATTGCATTATTGCATTATTGTTCTCATATCCCAGAAAACTTGACCAAATCGAATTGGTAATTACCAAACTTTAATTACTCTTCCCAATTTGCTGAGTTCACTTCTACCTAATATTAGTATATACACAGTCTAGTATATGGAAGGGCACCTGCTAGAACTTGTAGAGTATGACATGAGAAAAGTATTATAAAGACTAGATGTGATCAGATTATTAGAGATCTAATTAACGGCCATGAGAAAGGAAGGTTGTAATAATCTCTAATAAATGACAATTAGCTACAGCATTGTGGAGAAGTGGCTGTATAGTGATACTACTCAATAGTGACATTAGCCTCAGTTCTATGCTAAATAACCACCCTTACTCCATGCTAAATACAAATACCTGTGTTGTTGAATTCAAACAATTCACTCAAGCTATTTACCATGTAAATGTAATTGGAAGTTGCCTTCCCTTAGTACAGTTTCCAGATTCTGTTTATTCAATGGCATCAATATACTTTAGTGGTTTAGCGCATTTACAGTTAAATTTCTAGTTGTTCAGATTTTCAGTTGTTCATACATTGTAGACTTGCATTGTTCTGGTGTGTTCCATATTAGGCATAAATTAAATTTCCTAAAAACACTGTTTTCAGAAAATTCCCAAGTGCTGATTGTAGCAAATAATAGCTTTTTTGTCCTAACTGGTATATAGCTATTATTTACAGAAAATCAATAATTATTCCAATCTTTCTAGAACCTGTTTCTACTAGGTTTGTTTTAGTTTCTAGTGAGTGTTCCAGAAGGTAGCAGATGACAGAAAATAAGAAATAATAAGAGATGATTTGGTGACACTTAGGTATGTAATATTTTATATTGTATATGCTGTCATTAAATGTCAATTGGCTGTATTACATAAAACTATGAGTTTATACACGTACAAGTATAATTCTATAACACAGACAAGGTCAGTAATAATATCACAGCTTTGACAGTAACAAGTATTGACTATTATGTCGTTTATTAAAGTCACATGTAATTTTACTATGCTATCTGCTAAAAAATTAAATATGGTTAATTTTGTTTGCTCAAGGTGTAGTATTACACATCACATAGTCTAATTACAACCCACCGTAGCATATAAGTATAGTATATTATCTCTGTACAGTCATTTACACACATTACAAGTGTATAAGATCAGTCAACAGTGGCCATCCACGTACAACTGCATTGTATACATGTATAATGCATAGCATTATTTGTGTTAGTCTATATGTGCAGAAACTAAATGATGATACTCAGGATTTAACAGCAACGAACCACTCTACTTCGGCTGTTCTCTCCCCCTCCCCGCTATCCCCCTTCCTCCTGAGAGCTGTACAAGCTGACACACACTAGTACCTCTTTCCTAGGCTCAGAAATCCGCACACGAATAACAACAAGAGTACGATCAAAGCTCCCAGAATTATCAAACTGAATCTAAGTTTTGGTGTGAAATTTATTCCTTTTAAACGAATGTTCCATTTCGAGTCAGTTTTGGTTGAGTTGAGTGTGTTGGGAGGTATCATTGGGTATATCATTGGTTTGCTGAAAGGCTTTCTGGGATTGTCTGATGGTGGTGTTATAGCTGGATCTACTGTAGTGCTGGGCATTGGTGGAAGCAGATGGTCTTGAAATACAATAGGTGGTTCTTCAGTGAACATATCTGGATGGAAAACCTTTTGTTGAAAGTTTAGTCTGTTAGATTCTCGGTTTTCTGGTGCAGCTTCTTCACCTGCTAAGTTGACCCGGTTTGTAGATGAAATCCTTTCTGATAGAGACCTTCCACCGGCCAGAGATATGATCAACTGCAATAATAACTACAGGTTACTACTCAAGGCAATGAGGAAACCAGGTATAACTTAGTACATGCATAACGTGGTAGTGCTAAATGACAACTTTTTATTCAACAGTAGTTGATGCAACATCCCACATAAACCAGCTATGGTGACACTGAAAATGGGCATGCTATTGGGGACATAGGAAGGTATAAATCTTCTAGTTTACTGCAGGAACAAACAGTAACATCATTAGTTATGTAATGATCATACAACAACATGGTAGTGTAGTACTTAAAAACCATTCCTTGCCATGGTGTACAATGCTATTATAGAAACGAGTAGGAGCAATAATAACAATATACATAGCATTATTTATATTTGTTTTATGCTGTAGTTATTGTGGGTTACTATTATACACATACAAGTAAAGTGTGTAACATACTTCCATAGGTATATGTATATGTATGTAGATTAGACTGGTTACCTGTATATAGACAGCAAGTAGAAGGTGTTCTCTAGTGATGTGAAGGTTCATATTGTCTGCCGTTTCTTCCTCAAATATAACTAACTATCCCTCTTCTATCCACCATCTACTGTAGTTACAGGCTGATCACAACTAAACATGTCTGGAGATCTAAGAATAAAGCAGGAATATTTTTGATTATATTTTCTTCCTATTTTATTCAGCAACACAAATTAATTAGTAGGTAGTTATTGCTGTGGTGAACAATGATCTATCATAGTCTCCTGTAATATTAAATTGGTAGCTTCCTAATCCAATACTAGTGTATGTCCTGTGTTTTAGATGCTATTGTTGAATAATAGTATATTGTGCTGTAATTAGTGAATAGTATGGCATTCCATAGTATAGTCTATATTTTGACTAAATTGTAGTCTCTATTATTAGTACTATAGTATAGTATCACTTGTTTGATTTTAGTCTGTATCTAGTCAAAGCAGCAACTGATCTGTTGTTTGAGGAGGGCAGGATTTTGAAGTCTTTTCTGGCCTTTCTCTTTACAGTACAAATGTAGATTAAGGGGGTCTCTCTATGTATTATAGAGGTCGAGATAGCTCATTTGTTAGAGCACACAGCTTTCATTCTAGGGGCTGTGGGTTCAAATCCCAGCTGAGCTATTTCTGGCAAAAAGCCTTCAGTAAGCTTTTCACCCTAACTTGCTGGGTCTGTTCGGATTAGGACCTAAAATACAGGAGGTCACGCTGTGTAAATCCACATGTGGTCTGGTCTTGTTCACATCCCTGTGATCACACCAGATTACCACACATGAGATGAAGAACAATGTTGTATAACTAGCTGAAAGCTTCATTGCTATAGGCTCTGCTGAATGCTGGGTATTTCCCAGCATTCCATTGTCATTAGTGCCTTACTATTTATTACCTGAGATTCTCTGTTGCAAGAAATTGATTTTTGAGCAGCCAGAGGCTTGGTTCCACATCTGTAAAGACCACCAGTCCCTGATTGGACACCTTGCTATATTTAGGGTATTAGGTGGCCATAATATAAGGTGGAAGGCCTTGTTTGTAGTTGACTCAGAGCACATCTACTTCTCATCACCGAAACTTCTTATTTCAAGGTTGCTGAGCTGATGTAGTGGTAATGTGTTCTGTCAACTGTGCTAAGTGATTAGGTATTGAGTTCACATCCAGCCATGGATGTAGAGTCCCTGACTGACTACTCAAATAACAAACTCAATCCTTGCACAATCTAACATCGCCTTGTAGAATATACATATAAGTGAAACATCTCCACTCTCTGCCACCAGTTTACTTGTTTACATGTATACATAAACACTATGAGCTGACTGTGTTGTGTAATAGTATAATGTACCTGGATATTATGTATATATGTATATTAGCTGTATAATGCAGACTATATTATATATATAATATAACAAACATAGTATAAGGTGGTGACAGCTTATTGCTTGCTTAACTACAACAATAATACTATTATAATATTTTTATTCAATCTGTATAATATAATAGTTTGTTCCACAGTTCTTTTATGTTTGATTCTATGAATTAAATTGAATAGAGTTATTTGTTAGAACTATTTATAAGTCAGTTCACTGAACTCGATGGACAAAAGTAATATGTTGTTATTTTAATCCTTTGTCTTTATACAAATTTTATATTAGTTACTTAAAGTATTATAATGCATTGTAGGTGCAGACTCCCTTAGTACCACAATGTATATTATCAGAACCCTAGCTGTACTGTATACCCAAGTCATGTATAGTTTCACTGCATTGACTGCTACATACATGTACTACTAATACCGCTCTCATGTAAAACAAACCATAGAATAGAGGTAATACAAGTATATATGCTACGCAGGGCTACATAGGTGAGTGTATAATATCCAATAATTATGGTATAATTATTACAATAAACTGCATATAAAGACCGACCGGATTACAAAATCTAGTCAACTATATTATGTTGGGTTTACTATTATCTACCTGACTTCCATACAGTTATATAACTGCTACACACTATCAGTGTTGGTTAGAGGTGGAACGAGACAGCATTTTTGGTTTCGAGACGAGATTCGAGACACCACTTCTAAAAACTTCGAGACGAGACGAGACTGGGTTTTAGGTTTCAAGGGAATTTTCCTAAAATGTTTGCCAAATTTAATATATCTGCATGTTTGAACTCCAATAGTTTCAATTGCTACTCTGCAAACTCTGTATTTTATCATTATGCACTTCAATAAGGTGTGAAATATATTGCTTATGTATTCCATGTACATTACATTGCATGTACATGAGCACTAAAATAATAATGTAATTTGACAAATTAGTATGGAGTTATGTTTCCTTTAATGAAATAATCTCATGAGTAGACAACTTTTGGTAAGTACATAACATTGCATTATGGGAGTAGTGATTGACAGTCGTTAGTAATTCTGTATGACTTGTAGTGATCGACTAGTAGCTCAGCGTTAGCTGCAATGTTATTACTAGAAAATCAGTGCTGTGAATGTACATGTAGGTAGTATTACTAAATAATTTGAATAATAATTTTCTATTTGATAGATTTATTGCTGATTAGCAATTAATTGTATTATAATTATTAATTTATTATAAGTAAATATTATTAGTTGCTATTTGTTCTCCAGTCTCGAATACTAATTACCATCTCGAGACGACTTTCGAGACAAGGCAATTCGATACGAGACTCGAGAAATCTCGAGTCTCGTTCCACCTCTAGTGTTGGTTAATAGCATTGATGTACAAGCACTGGTTATTCTACATGGTCATATATCAGTGACAGTAAGAGTATTATTTTCTAAACTTCAGGAGTAAAGAGTGAACCTTTAATGTTTATCTGCAGTAAGAAGGAGACAGACCTACTAATACATAACAAATAGTCCTTTCATTCAACCAACATCTAAATGTACATGTAAGTATCCTATATTATACTATATCACATATACGAGTAGTATAGTCAGTGCACTTCTATACAGACACGCACTCATTGACCCCTGTTTCCAACCAATCACAAGCCGGTATTTCCGATTTCAACCAATCACAGAAGAGCACAAAAATTTTGCACACGACCTTGCCAAGGTCACCCCAAAATCCCCCCTTCTGATTGGTCGAAAAAACATTTGCACACTTGACCCCGAACCCGGCCACGACCCCTTCCCTCCCTCCTTCCCACCCTCCTCCCCTCCCCCACCCCCCACTCCTCCCTCCTCCCCCGCCACCGCCCTCGCCCCGTCCGCACCGCCGCCGCCACCACCACCCTCACCACCGCCGCCACCACCACCACCGCCGCCACCACCGCCGCCGCCATCACCGTCATCACCGCCACCCCTCCTCCACCGCCGCCCACCCTCCTCCCCACAACCCCCACTCACCCGAACGACCGATCGTTTGAGGCGGTCAAGCCGCGTCCGACCACGTTGCGTGCGGCGCCGACCGTACACGTGGAGGCGACGCCGGTGCCCCGTATCCACCGGGCCAAGCGACTAGGCCGCGGCCCGCCGCCCATCCCGAGTTACACCGGGGCGGGATTGTAAAGATAAGCTGGTCTGATGGTGATATTAATGCGAGGAAGGTTCGGTTCTATGATATACATTGTATTGACAATGGGAAGGCTTGGTTTATGATGTGCATTGCATCATTAATAAAGAAATGTGTAAAGTATTGGCTATAAATATACTGATGGGAAGAAGGGTTGGTTCTATGATATACACTAAATAAACTTTTCACAATGGTGACAATAGAATAGATGAAAGGTTGTGTGTATGTCTTAAGCCAGCTTTATGTAGTACATTAGATAAACTTTTCACAATAGTAGCAATAGAATAAATAAAAGATTGTGTACACATGTTAAAACACAATTGAAAGAATAAAAGACATATATTTAAAGGAGTATGACATAGCAATTATTAGCAAGAAAGTCTGTGTGCATGTGTTAAGACAGCGTATATTATACATTAGATAAACTTTTCACAATAGTAGCAACAGAATAAATAAAAGGTTGTGTGTATGTGTTAAGTCAGCATTATGTAATACATTAAATACACTTTTTACAATACTAGCAATAGAATGAATAAATGTGTACACATGTAAAATATCATTATATAATAGTTAAAAAAAGGGAAGAAGGGTTGGTTCTATGATATACATTAAATAAACTTTTCACAATAGTGACAATAGAATAGATGAAAGGTTGTGTGTATGTCTTAAGCCAGCTTTATGTAGTACATTAGATAAACTTTTCACAATAGAAGCAATAGAATAAATAAAAGATTGTGTACACATGTTAAAACACAATTGAAAGAATAAAAGACACATATTTAAAGGAGTATGACATAGCAATTATTAGCAAGAAAGTCTGTGTGCATGTGTTAAGACAGCGTATATTATACATTAGATAAACTTTTCACAATAGTAGCAATAGAATAAATAAAAGGTTGTGTGTATGTGTTAAGTCAGCATTATGTAATACATTAAATACACTTTTTACAATACTAGCAATAGAATGAATAAATGTGTACACATGTAAAATATCATTATATAATAGTTAAAAAAAGCTACATATGTAAAGGAGTATTTGTCATAGCTATTATAGCAAGAAACAGCTGTGTGCATGTGTTAAGTCAGCGCATATAATACATTAAATAAACTTTTTACAATAGTAGCAATAGAATGTATAAAAGGATGTGTATAAGTGTTAGAATACCATTATATAATAATTTAAAAAATAATTTAAAAAAATCTTCACTGTTTCGCTATCACATAAAAGTAAATGCAGAGGGAATGAGACACTACAGAGAGAGAGTGGGAGAAAAAAGAAAAAAAACCAAAGAAAAGATGATTAGAGCTTTTCTTCACTGACTCGAAGGTAAGCTTCAGCTTGTGCTATTACCTCTCTGTGATACCCATTCTTCTTGAGATGAAAAATGGCAGAGCGGTAATACTCAACTGCTCCAGAGAAAAAAGATTGGGGGAGTCTGCTTCGATCAACTAGTTCACTGACAGTCTCCTCTTCTATGGGGGTAATAGTGGTGGGGGTATTAAGATTGAGTTCAGAAGAACAAGAAGGAGACTGCAAGCTAAGTAGCTCTCTTTCAAAAGAAAGAGAGTGTGAAGCTAAAGAAAAGGAAGAAGTGATAGTAGTAGAAGTAGTAGTAGTAGTGGTAGTAGAAGTAGTAATAAGAGTAGGTATTGAAAGACTAGTAATTGTATTATTAGATCTTTCAAGAGAAAAAGAGGGTGAATCTAAGAAAAAGAGTGGAGCAGGTGAAGAGGCGGGAGTAGAAGTAGGTATCGAAACAGTGGTAACTGTATCATCAGATCTTTCAGGAGAATGAGAGGGTGAATGTGAAGAAAAGAGTGGAGGAAAAGAAGTAGTAGAAGGAGTAGTAGTAATGATAGTAGCAATAGTAGTAGTTGTAGGAGAAGAAGTAGAGGTGGTAATGTCTCCATTAGTAAGAGAGTTACTGATGGAAGAAGCATCTGAATTAAAATGATGGTGAGAAGGGAGAGGAAATTGTGAAGAGCACACCCCAGACTTTAAAGAGAATGGAGTAGTAGACATCCCCTTAAAGAAGGGAGGGTATACTACCCCACCAACAGTTGTTGGAGTGTATGCGGGGATGAGTATTTTGGAAGGTGGAGAGTGACCAGTGAGCCTTTGCAAAAAGGATATGGTCTTTTTTAATGAGTAGATATCAGTTAGAAAGCGAGTGTTGAATGAGATGTGGCGGTGACAGGGCTTTCCATCAATACAATGATTAGATGGAAAGTTGTAGTGTCTATTCATCCCCTCATCATCTACTGTTATGTGATAGCAAAAACAGATTCTCAGCAAAAAATGTTGTTGAATATGGACGCCTCGTCGGCGTCCAACATTCTTGTTACATAAAAAGCAGGGGTCGTCCGATTCAAATGGCTTTGCTAGTGACATCTCCAGTCTTCTTTTTGCCTCATCACTAACAAAGACATAGAATCTTAGACCCCCCTTACTCATCGGCTTTGTTCTGAGTCCTAAAAAAAGAAAAAAAAAAACAAGAATAAGTGAGAGAGGACATATGACTTACTTGTAAATCAAAAAGATTCTAAATAGACAAATAGATAGCAGATCATTCTTACCTATCTCTATCCCATCTACTCCCCCACAGTCCTCAAATAAAGCAATTTCTTCTTCACCTAGTTCTGTTTCTTTTTCATTCTATAATGTAAATAAAATGTGCAGAGACTAATTAACAAACTACATTAACATAGTCATTTGTAATATATGGTTTTTGAGGAATTTGATGAAAAAACTAGCACTCTAAGTACTAAGCAAGTCTACTAAAGTCTGTCTATTTTCTCACATAAAGAGAAATATACCATTAACATGAGAAAACCAGTTGTAATTTATGTTTTATTTTTTCACATAAGAAAAGAAAAAAAAGTGTCTTATTGATAGAAATAATACATAAGAAAGAAAGTGCAATACTTATAATAAAAATATAACTAATCTTTAACATCTTAGACATGGTAAGAGACTTATAGAATTAGAGAAAATCATACTATGGCTAATTAACATCTGGTATTAAAAAAGAAGTAGTCTCTTTTGACATTCTAGACATGGTAAGAGGCTTATAGTATGAAAAGTACATTATCATACTATGTGTTACTAACATGTACTTCTGAAGAAATGTCAGTAATCTCCTTTGACATCTTAGAAATAATGTGATGAGGTGTAGAAACCCAACACCATAGTGGATGGAAGTTGTAGTACATGTGTGAACAAATAAGATAATAGACTAACCATTTCTGGAGATGGGATTCTTTTCCTTGAGATTCTTTTGTCCTCCGAATCGAAGGTGATCATATATTTCGTACCTTTTTTTGTTGTTTTTATTTTTCTTATATATTTTTTTCTTTGTTGCTTAGATGTAGAAGCCTGTAAGTATATGTAGAGTAATAAACATATACCAAAGCATAAGTCAAGTAAACGGAACTACTAATGCAACATAGTTACTAAGCAAAGAAAATAAGAATGAATAAAAATATATAGGAAACATGAGCATAGTGGTAGTGTACAAGTCAAGTATACAAAAATACTAATCCCTATAGTTATTGAGCAAGAAAATAAGAATACTGATAACAACTACTTTTAGAATGAATAGAATAGGCAAGTAAAATAACAAGTAATAATATATACTAAAGCCTTAACTGTGTGGATAAAACCACCAACTCACCATAGTCACTGGGGAATAGAAACAAGAACAGATAAACAGAACATGTATTAGCAAGAATTAATTTTGAAGTGAATAATCAGTATAAGACAGAAAAAAACCAGAAATACCACCCCTTACTTTTTATGTGTTTTTTAACCAATTAAGTCTTTCTGATGGTAAGCTCCTCCCAAACAGAGAGATAAATTACTCTTGTGTTAGTGCAGATCTATTTATTAGAATTAATCAGTTAGTCTTTTTAGCTTCAAGTTCATCCCAAGTAGTGTAATAAATCACTTTGGTGTAGACCTATTTATTAGAATTATTCAGTTAATCTTTTTAGCAACAAGTTCATCCCAAGTAGTGTAATAAATCACTTTAGTGCAGATCTATTCATTAGAATTATCCAGTTAATCTTTTTAGCAGCAAGTCCACCCCAAGTATTGTGATAGGCCACTTTAGTACAGTATAGTCTTGGATGTAGAGTATAGGCTACACTTGATAATATACTTCTTTGCTAGGATGTACAAGTATAGTCAGTACAAGTGGTAATAAACTGTTTTGATACTTATTACCCTACTAGTGGTATAACTACTCATATTGAAAATAAATCTCACCACTTATAAAGTTTCTAAGCTATGGTCACACTAATTGTAGTATAGACAGAGCAGATCTCTACACACATGCTTTCATGTTGAGAATCAAAACAGTTTAATATATAAGCTTACAAAGTTTCTAAGCCCTGGACATACCAAAGGAGAAATATTATCACTACTAAAATAGAATTAGTCCCAATGTTAACTCAAATGAGTGAATTCATATTAAAATACGTATTAAAATAGCTAGGATGTATTAGTATAGCCAGTACAAGTGGTAATAAACTTGTTTTGATACTTATTACACTACTAGTGATATAACTACTCATATTGAAAATATATCTCACCACTTATAAAGTTTCTAAGCTCTGGTCACACAAATTGTAGTATAGACAGATCAGATCTCTACATACTTGCTCTCATGTTGAGAATCAAAACAGTTTAATATATAAGCTTACAAAGTTTCTAGGCCCTGGTCATACCAAAGGAGTATTATACCACTACTAAAATAGAATTAGTCCCAATGTTAACTCAAATGAGTAAATTCATATTAAAATACATATTAAAATAAGTTTACTCACCATATTAATTGTTGAGTGATGTTTATTCAGAGAAATTAGTAAATATCCACAGAGTTGCAAGTCTTTACTAGGTGGTTGAGTGGTAATGATAAAAATCCTCTCTCATGCTTGCTTTTATGGAAGTCTCTGTCCAATCAGAAGTGATGTGCCTTTTTTTTAGTCTGATTTATTACATCCCGATGTGATTCGATGTATCCCGATGTAACCCGATGTGTTTCCGATGTAACCCGATGTAACCCGATGTGTTTTCGACCTCCCCCGATGTGATTCGATGTGTCCCGATGTGTTTTCGGCCTCCCCCGATGTAACCCGATGTAACCCGATGTAACCCGATGTGTTTTCGACCTCCCCCGATGTGATTCGATGTGTCCCGATGTGTTTTCGACCTTCCCCGATGTGATTCGATGTGTCCCGATGTGTTTTCGACCTCCCCCGATGTGATTCGATGTGTCCCGATGTGTTTTCGACCTCCCCCGATGTAACCCGATGTAACCCGATGTGTTTTCGACCTCCCCCGATGTGATTCGATGTGTCCCGATGTGTTTTCGACCTCCCCCGATGTAACCCGATGTGTTTTCGACCTCCCCCGATGTGATTCGATGTGTCCCGATGTGTTTTCGACCTCCCCCGATGTGATTCGATGTGTCCCGATGTGTTTTCGACCTCCCCCGATGTGATTCGATGTGCCCCGATGTGTTTTCGACCTCTCCCGATGTGTTTTCGACCTCTCCCGATGTGTTTTCGACCTCTCCCGATGTGTTTCGATGTTCCCCTATGTGTTTTCAATCTATCCCGATGTGTTTCCAATGCGCTCCAATGTATATATTGTTAGCCAATCAGCTTTATTTGTATCTTTTTATTCACTATATAAAGAGAGATGGAAACAATAGTTTAGTTAACTCTTTCTAGCTCCAGTCTGTTCTTAATAAAAATTAAAGAAGGTTAGCACACAAATAGCATGGAAAGTGGATATGGATCAAGCGAGTATAGCAACAAGCTAATGACTCCTATAAACCAAGAGCTGATGAAGTTAACAGTGGAAAGTTGTACAGAACAAAGCGAGTATGAGAATAAAGACTTATTTGAGGGGGAATCTGAGCTCTTTCTCCAAAAAAGCTTACCTCTAGACTGGCAGAAATGGGATCCTGTAACCGATATTCGCAATAAGCTTAGCACACAGTTACTAGAAGAAATTCGTTCTATCTTTTGGGAGCAAGATGGAAAGGATGAAGAGTTGTAAGTTATACATACTTCCAACTATTTTTTTTTTTTCGTATTGTCTTTTATGATCAAAATAAAATATGATAGACAAAACTGAAGTGGTTCAATGCAAATTTCTCATATAACTTCCTCTCAACTATGTGAAAAACAAATATCATGTTAAATGATGTAGTGAGGTTCTAGAAGCAGCCCGAGATAGAGATGAGAGAGCCGTTGCACTCGCGGTATTTGTTGCGAGGAGTCACAAACAACTGAATACAAAAAATGCGAATCGGCAGACGTTACTTCACCTAACTGTACAGTCTTATTGTTCGGATTCACTAATTCGCCTCATCATCACAAGGGGAGCGGATGGAGCAATAGCCGATGCTTGGGGTTAGTGTTTTATAGCACCAATGTTTGCATGCATCGCTTGTGAAAAAATAAAGTGTTGCAAAACTCGTAACAATTCGGTACTTATCTATATTGCTAATGTTTATTTGGAAGGTGACACCCCCCTTCACATTGCTGCACGCCTGGGTAGAGCTAAGGTTATTCATGCTCTAACCACAAGTTTGACCAGAGCAGAAGTAAAGCATCCATACTTCAGAGTTCCTTACAAATCACTTCCCCAAGACAATGTACAGAGCTACAATCATGATGGAAGGAGTGTAGTCCACCTCATTGTTAAAACAGCGCATAGCAGCAAGCATAGAGAGGCACTAAAGGTACTAAAAGAAAATACTCGGGCTGACTTAGATATGAGGGTAAGTGAATACATTACAGTGGAATAAAAGTAGAGTAGATCGAATTGATAAGTTAGATGGGGAGTTTAATTCAATTCCCTTGTTTGATATTATAGCGAATGGGAGATGGATACGCCCCATCTCACATTGCCATAGAGAATGAAGACTACGAATGTCTACATTTATGTCTAAGATTGGGAGCTGATTCTGAAGTTCGTAACTACAAAAGTGAAACCCCTCAACAACTAGCTCACCTCTACAAATCACCGGATATGGTAAGGTACCAACAACATAAAGAAGGATAGATTTCTTGCTTTGACCACCTTGAGTGATATTCGTCTGAGTAAAAACTAAAATCATCTTGTAGGTAAGACTGTGTCAAGAGTTTGGAGCTGGAGCTTATCAATTAGAGTATGCCGAGACCGAAGTCGTAAACATTATAGCTCCTACAACTTCTGATGAAGATGAGTAATAAGTACCTAAACTCCTACTCCTACTAAACTCTAGGCAGGCAAAATCTAACACTTGCACACAACCTTTTATTCATTCATCTTTTATCATCAATACAATGTATATCATAGAACCGAACCTTCCTCGCATTAATACCACCATCAGACCAGCTTATCTTTACAATCCCGCCCCGGTGTAACTCGGGATGGGCGGCGGGCCGCGGCCTAGTCGCTTGGCCCGGTGGATACGGGGCACCGGCGTCGCCTCCACGTGTACGGTCGGCGCCGCACGCAACGTGGTCGGACGCGGCTTGACCGCCTCAAACGATCGGTCGTTCGGGTGAGTGGGGGTTGTGGGGGGAGGGTGGGCGGCGGTGGAGGAGGGGTGGCGGTGATGACGGTGATTGCGGCGGCGGTGGTGGTGGTGGCGGCGGTGGCGGTGGTGAGGGTGGTGGTGGCGGCGGCGGCGGTGCGGACGGGGCGAGGGCGGTGGCGGGGGAGGAGGGAGGAGTGGGGGTGGGGGAGGGGAGGAGGGTGGGAAGGAGGGAGGGAAGGGGTCGTGGCCGGGTTCGGGGTCAAGTGTGCAAATGTTTTTTCGACCAATCAGAAGGGGGGATTTTGGGGTGACCTTGGCAAGGTCGTGTGCAAAATTTTTGTGCTCTTCTGTGATTGGTTGAAATCGGAAATACCGGCTTGTGATTGGTTGAAAACAGGGGTCAATGAGTGCGTGTCTGTATAGAAGTGCACTGACTATACTACTTATACGTAAGCATATACATGTACACAATCATACACCTACACGTACACCTACACAGGTACATGTACACCTACACGTACACCTACACAGGTACATGTACACCTACATGTACACCTACACTGGCACATACAAAGATATATACATGTACACCTACACTTACACCTACACTTGCACCTACACAGGCTACCCAACGCCAACACATCAGACCAAACACATAATTATAGGACTGACAGAAAACACCTTCAAGAGGCGCCTATATAACCACAAATCTTCATTTATTAGTGAAAGTCAAAGGGCTAGCACAGAGCTAAGTAAATACATTTGGGAACTGAAGGAACAGCAACTAAACTTCAACATCAAGTGGAAAATAATAACACATGCACAGACCTATAACAACTCTTCTAAAAATTGTCACTTATTTTATTTTACACAAACCATGCATGGCCACGCTAAACACACATGTAGACATTCTAGAAAATACATGCTTAACTATGGAATTACATAATACACCAAGATTATTCCTAATCTATTTAGCTACCTATATAGCATCCAGCCAAACAATCGCTACATATAAAACAACCTTAACCATGTCCTTGTCCATTAGTAGTAATGTCTCTTTTATCTGATGGTTGCTATATATTTTATTCCAGTAATTTTAACTGAAAAATTAGTATAGAGCATGAAACTAGTAGTAATAAAAGACATAAAACAGTGAGATTTTACCAAATATTATTTACATGTATATGTGATTATCATTCACAGCATGAGGTGAGTAACAGTGAGTAACAGTAATAACTATTTGTAAGTGAATAACCTGTACAAACATTGGGTAGTGTTACTAGTTTATTGTAATTAGAAGTTGTCCTCCCTCTCAACAGAGAGAAAGGACAACTTCTAATTACAATCAATAGCATTTGAACAGAACAGTCAATAGGTTGAATGTTACAAGTTTCAACAAACTCATTTCTCAACGTTGTATATACAGTGTAACTACTGGTTGTATATACAGTGTAACTACTGGTTGTATATCAGGGGTGGGACTAGCGCGGTCGAAACGCTATTCGATTGTGCTAATCTCTTCTTTTGCAGCAGCGAACTGCTGTGACACGCTTCTTTCAATTTCTGTCAATTTTTAATAGCGTTTCAACCAATACGCTTTTATTTTCAGCCCAACCTGCTATTAGCTAGTAGCAAAGGGGTATATAGAGAAAGTGGCGACAACGGCAATGTTGACTTTCACCTTGTGGACGCCATCTTAGGTCAGTTTTCCAGACGATAGCAAGCTGTGCGGTGCTTTATGGCTGTTCTAATAACAGCAAAAAATGGCTTTTAATGCACAAATTTCTATTAGATCCTAAGCGACGAGCAGCCTGGGCTCATAGAGTGTCACGGAAAAGATAGGAGCCTACTAACAGCAGTGTTTTATGCAGTGTTAGTACTTAACAAACTTCCACTATGACTATCACTATGATCATCACAACTACTGAACTAGACACTAGTACTACTACTAAATTTAAAATTATTAGTCTTGCAAGTGCATTGCATGTATGTTATATACTGCTACTACTACTGCTGCTACTGTTACTACTGCTATTACTACTGCTATATTACTACTGCTATTACTACTACTAGTGCTGCTACTTGCATCTGATCTTATTTATTTATTATGTTTAATTATTATAATAATATAAAATATATAAATTATTTATAATTATTATTATAACTGAATAATATATTTGGAGTTCGAAACTTGTTCATTCAACAAATGTAAGTAAGTAGGCCAAGTAGTAGTAAGTTCAAGTCAGTTTGTTGTTGCTGTCGCATTGCAAAGCTTTTCTTTTTAGTTTTCTTTTTGTTACAAGTAATTAATTACTGGCAACTACATGCAGTGATAGTTGTTGACATTGTTTTAGCTTTAAATATTCTTTAAAGCTTAAGTTCTTTGATGAAATTTGGGTGCGGAGAGAGCTTTATTTATTGTATCAGCATGAACAGTGCATACAAAATTAATCTAAGCTTGAAACAGAAACTTAGCACAGGAAGTCTATAGTTCAGCTAGTGCTCTCAGTTTTTTCCTTTGATTGAGATGTGGTGTTTAATACAATATAAACAAAAGTTAACTGTGCTAGAAATTAATTTATTTTATATTCATGTACAATCTTTTATAGGCTCACTTTTTACACGATGACTATGGGCAAAAGCTTTGAAAGGGATCTGTCTACATCATTCCATCTATCTTTACTCACCGGCTATTGAATCAATGCAAGGAGCGGTCTAAACGACTGAAACACTGTGAGAGTGCTTCCGGAGCAGCCAGTCAACAATCTATCTTATCCTCTGCTCCAGACCACAACCATGCTCTGTCAAAACTGACATGTTAACAGGTATATCTAATGTCAAATGTTTAACAATTTTTTTGACATCGTATTCACAAAATGTAATGGTCGACATTTAACACAGTGCAGTCTTTTAGTATGTGCAAAATGTGGATGTGTATATTCAGAAGACGTGGTGATTGATACCATAAGGATGAATAATGAGATGACAGCTCGCAGTGTCAGTGAACTTTCCCTAGAACTGTCTTCTGTAAAAAAAGAACTTCAAAAGGTATGCTGAGCACAGATCCATATATTAAATCATTTCAAAAATGTAAATGAACACGTAGCTAGAGCAGTCATGTGAGTTATATTAGAAAGTTAGAGTTGTGCGTATGTTATATTTTTCTATTGTAAATATAGGCTAACACCATGAACGATCAAAAATCATAATGTTGTTTGCTACTGGATGAGATGGCACTAAGACCTAGCATTGATTATGATCTGTCAAGTGGCAGTGTTATCATTTTTCAACAGGTCTAACAGTACGACGGAAGCAGACAGACGGTGGCTTATTACTGTATTTCTCTGGGCCTGGTACATCTGGTAAAGTGATGAACTGGCACATGTTGTTTGAACATTGTTGTAGTAACATAATTGCTGCTCTGTATAATAATCTCATGAAGTTATTTAGTTGTGCAATATCTCTATTTACAGTGGTTTTAAGTGCATATATATGTATTTCATGAGTTGTGTGTGACTAAATGTCAAAGTAAATAGAATTTATCACTGTTATGTAGAACAGGTGTGTAAAGGCGAAAATTTTGCAGTAAAGTACAATTTTCATTTACTCAGTTTTTTGTACTAATGCACATATTTTAGTTAGAAGTTGTATGTAACTAGTTTTGTCTGAAATCCTATTTTGATGCTCTAATGGCAAGCATTTGTAAAATAACTTTTACTTGTTTGTTTCAATGCATGAATTTTAGGAATTTCTGAATTTTGCAACTGTAGCTCATACCCACACTTAGCTGTTTGCCTGTTTCTAATTGTGTGTCAGTGCATGAATTCTTGCTCTCATGTGCTCTATGTTTGAGTGGTTGCTGCAAATAAAGTTATTTGTGCTATAAATACCATTTCAGCTTGATTCTAAGCTGCATTTTGGTTCTTGAATCAACTAATACAATGGGAATTGCGTTTCCATAGATGGGATGTAGAAAGACAATCCTAGGAACATTAAAAATTAACCAAAAGTAGATTAGAAATTCCAATAAGTATAACAGTTGTCAATAGCGACCGTTAGTTGTTTGACTCAAGATGGCGTTCAAATCGCCCGTTGTCGCCACTTTGTCTATATACCCCTTTGGCTAGTAGCTAGTAACGAGTGCTATTGCGGCTGCAGCCATTTCTGGCCGTCTTAACTATTACACTTCGTAAAATTGCGAACTAAGTCAATTTAATATCAGGATTATATGTGTGTTTAAAGCTTTTTGACTTCAAAAACATAGTCTACACAAAGAAGAAACACACAAATAATAGATTATAGTATGTGTGGAGAATACTTTTGTATTAGAAGTCTAAAATACTACCGGTTTAACCACAAATATATAATATTTTAGACATTGACAGAAAATCATGGGGAGATAAGTCTAAATTTTACTTTGTACATGTATTACTGCTCCAATAGTACATGTACAACTGTACAACACTAATGCTTCTACAATTTCCACAGACAGACAATTTGAAGGTTATATATGTGATGCCTAATACACATGCATTTGACTTGGCTATATTACATTGAGTATGTTGCTGCTACCCTGATACCTTCTTATCACGTTATCAATGGTGTTTCAAATCCATGACGAAGCCCTAGTGTGCATTGTAGAAAATAATATACATGTAAACACAATATGAACTCTGCAAAACAATGTAGCTGAAGAGAAGTAAACAAGAAATAGCTGTGTTTGTGCTTTTTAATTTTCATGGAAATGAATGGGCGCCTTTGAATTGCTCTCTCAAATCTGATTTGAGAGAAGACAACTTCTAATTAATAGCGATTCAGCGGATATAAAAGCTATTCTCTATATTTAAATTTCACTATCACATAGGCAGATTCTCTATTCTTGTAGTGAATAGCTAATAGCACATATTTCTCTATTTTTAAAACTATCGACTCCCACCCCTGTTGTATATACAGTGTAACTACTGGTTGTAGCAGTAATTCCACACTGGGTGGTACATCCATGGGTTCTAGTGTCAATAATAAAAGTAAATAATCTTGAAATTTCTGTCCAATAAACAACTACTATAAGCATAAGCATACATGTTCATCAACATAGTATATAGAGCAAATGTTATCTGTATTGAGTAAGTATTTATAACTACCTACCTTTGATGTCAGCTTATACAGTCTACAGTCTACATTCTACATCCTCTTATACCTGTACTTACTATTACATCTATGGGAACGTCTCAACCTCAGATAATGACCTTGGTACCTAATGTCATGACCAACTCTGAACTATTATTCTAAGCAGTAAATGGAGTGTGAGATCTGGAGATTAACAGAGGAGCATATAGAGAAAGCCACTGAGTCCAGACACTGGAGAGACTGTATTAAAGTAAGTGCTGTGGATCATGTTGTAACTAGTAACTTACTATCAACTTTTTGGCTAAAATAGAAGCCTCACAATACTTAGTTATACTTTTTTAAACACAGCACAAAGGGAAATCTGACTGTCTTTGAACTTTTCACATAGGCCTACGGTCTATGTACAGTCTTCATAGGAAAGGTAGTAACTGGTAACAGTTCAGGAATTAAACCTCACAATGACAACAGGAAACACAAGATTGCTTCTCCTTCATATCAACGGAAGTCTTTCTCGCCTTTGTATTATAGAACATAATTACCAAGTAGCAATCAGTGCTGTCTAATATTGTGGTTACCAGGACAATTTGTTAATCTTGATATTTAATGTGTTCTCTGTATGTAATCTGTAGCTCCTGCTATATTATGCAATTGAATGCATGTATATTTTTTGTAAATAATGCATCATTCTGCCTACATTGTAATATTTTTGACCTTTTCTTGTTGGACCTCAGATGCCACTTTCAAGTCGTCCCCCATGCCTGGTTGTAACCGATGTTATGTTTGCAATGTGCTTTATTCTATCTGTATATGTTGCAGGCTCATGGATTGGCAAATGCTTGTGCAGTACTGGTACCTACAGATGATAACTTTAGGAGAGTCTATGAGGTGGAACAGATCTGGTATGGAGGTAATCATCCACTGACCTTTACAGAACACCAGGTAATCACTTGTAAACATAAACAATTACTAGAGGAGTACAGGGAGAGCACTAAACAGGACTTTGAAGGTTTAAAGGGCCAGGTAGAGAGTGTAGATATAGACAGTATTCTTAGTGGGGAGACAATTCAACAAACAGAAGAGTTATCCAAAGATATCTTTAATGCAAGCAGCGTGTGTTCAGATAGATTCATTGCTATTGCTAAGAAAGTAATCGGGTCCAGTGTGAAAGTCGCCAGTGTCTATTCTAAATCTCCTCCACCATGTTCCTTCGCTGTGATTGGTCTGGGTTCAATTGCTAGAGGTGAGGCAACTCCTTATTCAGATCTAGAATATGCTTTCATCCTTGATTCCAAGGAACATGCAGAATACTTTCATAGTCTTGCGATGGAGAGTTACTTTCAGATTGGCAACGCTGGTGAATCATATTTGAAAGGTTTTCATATTAAACACCTTAGCAATAAGACTGCAAATTTTCCTCCACCTGGGTTTAGAATTGATGGGATAACTCCCAATTCAGGGAACATTCCCACAGGAAACGGGTTGAGCCATGGCCGAAGCCTCATTCTCACAGTTGATGAGTTGATTGAAGCTTACATTGAAACAATGAATTCCAAAGCCAATAATTTAGCTCCTCTCTCTGATCTCCTCTCTTCTTCTGTCCTAATATACAGCAATTCTGGAGGTCAACAGCTATATGATGAGTTTGTTAGTAGAGTACAGGACATTCTAGTGAAGGGTAAATCGGATCCTTCTGCTGTCAAGAAGAGAGTTGATATGATTGAAGGTGATGTCAAACAGTACACATTCTTACCAAAGTTCACATCATTCGGTCCACCTGATAACTCCAACATTAAGATAAAAGCTGACATATTTAGGTATCCAACTCTACTAGCTGATCACTTTAGACTTGCTTTAGCTCTAGAGTCGTGCCATGCCTGGGATACTCACAAAAGTCTCAGAGAGTTGGATATCATTACAGACACAGAGTGGAGGTTCATGAACCTGATACTAGCTCTGTCTATTTACACTCGCACTCACGCCAGTGTATCCTCAGAGAATCTCTGTAATCAAATCACTCTCTATACATCTTCTGTAAACAAATCTAGCACCACATATTTCATGCCACAGAATGTGTTCATTACTCTTGGACAGTTACTTGCTCCTATCAAATCATCCATCAAGTCTAACCTCCAGAGATATCAATCACAGCAAGAATTCAGAGAGAGTAGCAAGAGAATGATTCAACTTCTGCTGAATGACTTGAGAGTAACAGACACAGATCCTTTAGAAAGGGTTGAAATACTCTTCTTTGCTGGTAACCCTGACAAAGCTTTAGAATATCTGTACCAAGTAGCTGGGAAGAACAGCTTAGAGAATGGCCCTGATAGTATTCTAGCATTCAGAAGGAAAAATGCAAGATCAGATATCTCTAAAGAATCTCTAGTAGAACTGTGTTGTTATCTTCTTTGGGCTGCCAGACAACACAGATTAGCTATTCCATTCTTAGACCGGCTTAAAGCAAAAGAAAGCCGTGAGTATCACAGGATATGCTGGCAGATAATGACAGCAGAGTGCTACAACCACCTTCAGCAGCATGTCACTGCAAACAGTATACTGAATGAAGTTGTTGGAAAGCTCAGAGTGTCATTAAAACTTACATCAAAGCAGTCGCTGCCTTTCACTGTGATCAAGGAGTTAAAATCCAAATGCTCCATTACTAAGGAAAAGTTACCGTGTTTGAAAGCGACTGCATACGTCTACAAGGTCATTGGTGAGACGTACAGGTTCCTCAAGCTGTATGTTCAGGCAGAAAAAGTAACTCGGACAACACAGGACCTATTTCAAGGTTTAGCTGATAGAGGCATAGTAATGGAACGATCCCAGATAGATATGGAGAGTAATTTTGGGTGTATCTCCTTGGAAATGGGTGACTATAATACAGCTAAAACCCATTTCACTACTGCGTTACATTCAAAGAAGGAATTGTGTGGACCCCGTAGCATCCATCCAGACATTGCGACCTGTTACACAAACTTAGGTAAACTATCCATGAAACTAAGTCAGCATAAGAAGGCACTTGAGTATTTCACTGGAGCTAAGGTCATCACCTGCATACTCCATAGGCATTGTGACAGTCACTTAAATATAGCTGAGAGTTACAGTAACATGGGTGAGGCTTACAGTGAGATGGGTGACTACACTAAATCATTAGCACGCTACAGGAAGTCTCTGGAGATACTGAAATCTAATAGCGGGGTAGACCATCTACTAGCAAGTACTAAACACTGTATAGGTAATGTGTACTGTAAGATGGAGAACTACCAGATAGCATCAGAGTATCTGATAGAAGCTCTAGACTTGACTAAAACAGACCAATCTTACAGAGCTACTCTACTTGGTGACATAGGTAAAGTGTATTCCAAGATAGGGGACAACAATAAAGCTTTGCATTACAGTTTTAGTGCCTTCATAGCTATAAAATCTGTCTATAAAGAGGTGGATGTAAGGTCAGCTATGGTGGTCAACTTCTACCAAGATATGGGTGAGCTAACAGATGAGCTGGCTAAGAGTGCTGAAACCATGAATGTGGCAAAAGTCATATATGGAGATGATACAAACCACCCAGATATAGCTACCAGCTACAATAATATTGGTATTGTGTACAATAGTATGGGTGAGTACAGTGATGCACTGAAGTATTACACTTCATCATTAGACATGGGAAAGGCTGTATATGGAGATGATACAAACCACCCAGATATAGCTAGCAGCTACAATAATATTGGTAATGTGTGCGGTAGTATGGGTGAGTACAGTGAGGCACTGAAGTACTGCACTTTATCATTAGACATGAGGAAGGCTGTATATGGAGATGATACAAACCACCCAAATATAGCTAGCAGCTACAATAATATTGGTATGGTGTACTATAGTATGGGTGAGTACAGCGGTGCACTGAAGTATTACACTTTATCATTAGACATGATGAAGGCTGTATATGGAGATGATACAAACCACCCAGATATAGCTAACAGCTACAATAGTATTGGTAGTGTGTACAATAGTATGGGTGAGTACAGTGATGCACTAAAGTATTACACTTTATCATTTGACATGTGGAAGGCTGTATATGGAGATGATACAAACCACCCAGATATAGCTACCAGCTACAATAGTATTGGTAATGTGTACTATAGTATGGGTGAGCACAGTGATGCACTGAAGTACTACATTTTATCATTAGACATGAGGAAGGCTGTATATGGAGATGATACAAACCATCCAGATATAGCTGGCAGCTACAATAATATTGGTAGTGTGTACAATAGTATGGGTGAGCACAGTGATGCACTGAAGTACTACACTTTATCATTAGACATGAGGAAGGCTGTATATGGAGATAATACAAACCACCCAGATATAGCTGACAGCTACAATAATATTGGTAGAGTGTACAGTAGTATGGGTGAGTACAGCGATGCACTGAAGTACCACACTTTATCATTAGACATGATGAAGGCTGTGTATGGAGATGGTACAAACCACCCAGATATAGCTAACAGCTACAATAGTATTGGTAGACTTTGCTATAGTATGGGTGAGTACAGCGGTGCACTGAAGTATTACACTTTATCATTAGACATGATGAAGGCTGTGTATGGAGATGGTACAAACCACCCAGATATAGCTAACAGCTACAATAATATTGGTATGGTGTACAATAGAATGGGTGAGTACAGTGATGCACTGAAGTACCACACTTTATCATTAGACATGAGGAAGGCTGTGTATGGAGATGGTACAAACCACCCAGATATAGCTGGCAGCTACAATAATATTGGTAGTGTGTACAATAGTATGGGTGAGTACAGCGATGCACTGAAGTATTACACTTTATCATTAGACATGATGAAGGCTGTGTATGGAGATGATACAAACCACCCAGATGTAGCTACCAGCTACAATAATATTGGTGTTGTGTATGATAGTATGGGTGAGTACAGCAATGCACTGAAGTACTACACTTTATCATTAGACATGAGGAAGGCTGTGTATGGAGATGGTACAAACCACCCAGATATAGCTACCAGCTACAATAATATTGGTATGGTGTACAATAGAATGGGTGAGTACAGTGATGCACTGAAGTACTGCACTTTATCATTAGACATGAGGAAGGCTGTATATGGAGATGATACAAACCACCCAGATATAGCTAACAGCTACAATAATATTGGTATTGTGTACTATAGTATGGGTGAGTACAGCGATGCACTGAAGTATTACACTTTATCATCAGACATGAGGAAATGATAATATATAGGAGAATCACATCAACTATCAACTCTCTAATAGTAGGCTCAAAACTTTACATAATTCAAATACAATGTATTCTATCACATAGTAGGCTGGTGTATTTACTCACTTAGTAATAGACATACTAACTGAGTTTATTAATTGTATGCTATACAACATTCACTCATCAGATTCAATATTTACATTTAGCTTACCTGTAGTACATAATATTATACTGGTTTTTCACTTTTTCTGTTGGAGTTATCCAGCCCTACAAGAATGATAAGAAATATGACCATACAATGAGGATTGAGAGCTATGAACTGATTTAGGTTGTCTCAGTATAGTGGAATCCACTTTACTTATTATACATGTACATAATTGTTATTATAGTACTAAGCCACGTAATAACTTGTACAACTTTCTACACATGCATGTAATATTCTTACTTATGTTTGTACTTTCTTCTATTCAAATTTGAAACACAAGTTTATAAATATAATTTGCACTGTTGTACTGTGTACTTATTGGAGTTATCTTCTTTATTACCCTCTTTTTGGAGTTTTCCTCTTTACTCCTTTCTTGAATCTTAACCAGCTCTACTGAATTAAATTCCAAAAGTCTTTCTCAAGGTGTGAGCTACGGAACAATTTTCATATTTGTATAAACTTTTACACTTTATCAGAATCAAAATAGTGAAACAGTGTAAATCAGGCAGACCAAAGGAGCCAATGGATCTTGCATCCATTTTTTCCAGTGTTGGTTTTGCTACCCATGGGCTCTTTTGATAAAATCATGAACTCTTTAAAAAATACACTTGTATGCAATTTGATATTAATGCTTATTTTTCGCTCTAAATTGTTGATTTGTTTTCTTGGTCTTGTGAGTATTGTAATGGTTTCTGGTGTATCGTGCGTCAAAGTACTACCATCTGGTCTCAGTCCAGCCTGGAGACTATACTATGAAAGAGAGTAGGCGGTTGCTAAGCAATGACCTGGCAAAAGAAAGTGAAAGTCTCTGTATCAAGTATAGATGTGTCTTTATTGAAAGCCAAGCAAAGACTGAGACAACAAACAATAAAACATGGTCCTTTATATAGTCCAGAAGTTGCGCAACAACATGGTGGCCTAATTCGGGTTATACAAAAGTTGCTTATAATTATCCAATTCATATACAAAATGAATATCAAGTGATTCTGAGAGGTCGGGCCTTTTTACATGGGTATAAAAGGTACCAAAAGACTCAGTAATTGCCATACATGAATGTACAATGTACAGAATGCAAGCAGATATATACATGTAACCACACATAACAGTGAGTGTCAGGTGATAGGAGGCGACTGCCTACCATCACAGTATTACTTTAGTTTTTCAACACTTTATCTCTGCAGTATGAATGGTATACAAAAACACTAATCTCACACCACCTCTAGTATTTGTTATTAATTTTGCTGAGCAAATTGATTGGACTAATCTCAGGAAATGTATGGAATGCTGCATTAATTACTTGAACTCACTATAATTATTGTAATTGTTTCAGAAAAACTTTTTCTTGGAAGGTGAGAGAAGCTTCACTTTAATCCTGAGAGAGGTTTCATTGGAGACCTGTCCCTCCCCCCACTCATGTACTCGCACTCTATGTATCAATGAGTCATGACACTGAAGTATATGACCTGAATCTGTTTTATAGCAAAAAGTATATACTGAAAGTAGCGGCTGCATTACGTTCCTCTTTCTTATTAAACCTTAAAATTTATGCTCCCATAGAGTTGCTTGGCCACACGAACAGAAGAGCTTGTACTCTTGCTCCAAATATCAACAAGTCCTGATACTGCAGTCTGACATTGGTTGTCTTACAACCAGAGAATGAATACAGAAAGTAACATTCCTCTTTCATATTAAGTCGCACCACAAACCTGCCATGATGCAGAATTAAACTTGATAAGAGTACGAATCAGAAAAGAGAGATGTGGACATAGCAGAAGGTACATGTACATATTGTATGTCTGTTATATTGTAATGGTTTTTGGGTTTTGGTGTGGTCGTCCTGAGGCGACTCCTGAGTCCAAAATGAAGTGCCTATGAGTGGTGCTAGGCCTTCTCATTACCTGAAAGATTAACAGGTACTAGTAGTCAAAGAACTACCAAAGACGACCCGAGTCAATGCTTGTTTGCTATACTGAGAAAGAGAGTGATCCGACCTAGTAGGCAGTTCGTGTTGCAAGGTCGAGGACCTTAACAACTAGAATGACCTATCTAAGAAGTGAAAGTCTCTATATATAAGTATAGAAGTGTCTTTATTGAGATCCAAGCATGAACTGAGACAACAAATATGAAAACATTGCCCTTTATATAGTAATAGAACTTCCGGACGAAGTTCCGGTAAAAAGGCCGGCGTAGTGTCGTAAAAAGACGATGTAGGGTCGTCCGGAAATTGCGCAACAACATGGCGGCCGGAAGCGCGATGGCCGACCCAAAATATGTCGGGTTTGACAAAAGATGCTTAAAATCATCTAGATCATATGCAAAATCAAAATCAAGTACTTCTGAGAGGTCGGGCCTCTTTGCATGGGTTTAAAAGCAGTATAATGACTCAGTAATGCTATATACAGGTATAAGGGTAACATCCAACTACACATATAATGAACACAAGTAGATATACACAAGGATAAGTATATAGTTAGTGTCAGGTAGTCGGGAGGCTGTACGTGACCATTACAATATTGTCATACCAACAGGCGCAGTTAGGTTGTTAACCGTCGTCATTATATTACACAACAGTACATTATATCGTGCTGTCCTGTGACTTTAGTTGCCAATTGTTTTCATGAAACGTTTGTTTCTATCTGTTAATTTTAAAAAAATTAAAAGAATATTTCAATTGTTTTTGGTTGCCAAATTTTGCAACATGTTGTACAATGTTTCTTACAGTTATATCATTGTTGAGAGTAAGGTAGATAGATACAATAATTACTGGTAGATATATTATTACATGTATGTTACAGAGAGTAGAGGCAGCACTGCTGCTGTGTATAGGACTAACAAGAGGAGTAAAAGAGATGCTGCCTCAGATATATATTAAAGATATTGCTGTCATCCTTTCTGTACAGTTTATATTGGTAAGTCTGACATCTTGTTGTGTTAAAAACACCTTAGCAATGTCAGCAGAAGTCATGGATGTCCAGCCTCGCCAATTGTTGGCTAATAAATAATCATATTATTCTATTTTGGTATGCATTTGCTCGGGGACCGCAGTATTAGTACTTTGGTTTTTTAACTCGTGTTGAACAAGAGTTTTTATTCACATAATTTGGGGGATGGACACACTACCCTTGACTCATCTACAGACTGAGTTTATCAAACTACTTTACCCGATACTCTCTCATGTGAGTTCATGCTTTTACTTGTAAGTTCATCTAGACATCTTATTGTAGTGTTCAGCACAAGTGAATTACACATCAGAAATAAATGGGTGAGCCTTACTTAACTCAGCTTTACCATACCTGTGTTTTATTGATTCTTTTATTACCATGTACAATGTACTATGTGTATGTACATTTACATGTGCGCATCTTGGTGCCCTAATTACTTGCAAAACTATCAGGTCTCTGTTTGAAAGCAAAAATGTGTGATAGTATGCCTTGTCGGACATAATTAAATTCAACATAATTTATAAGATGTAATAAATCATTTATAAGAATTATTAGTGTAGTTATAAAGACTTCGGCTAGGAAAGACACCGTTTACACACACACAAGGGTTCTTTGTAATATATTGCACAAATGTAGCACTATTTATTTGAAATATAAAAGTTATTGCATTAGTTATCATAAAGTCACTTTGAATTGTAATTTCACTATTTCACAGAATAGAGTTCATGGACTTAGAGCTTTTGCTAGACACCACCCACAACGTTACGCATCTAGACGTTGATGAGTTGATGCCTGGGAGCCTTCTCTTCTCTTATAATCACAGTATATACTCGGTTGACCTACAGCAGCAACCTTTGACCCCTACTGTGCTAGTCGGTATGAGTAACAGCAGTAGCTGCAGAGAAGGAACTGGGGTGAACGCTAGCTTTGGTTTCATACAATCATTCATACAGCTCAGTTCGTTGGAAATACTAGTTGCTGATACAAACTGTCATCGTCTACGTCTAATTGACAGAGAGACTAACGCTACTAATAGACTAGCAGGAACAAGTGACTTTACATCATCACATGCGGACGGATATTTTCATGAATGTGGGTTTGTGTCACCTGTAAGTCTGATACACGATGATATGAACTTCCATGTCTACGTACTCCAGATGGGAGGAGAGGTCAGGAGACTCAATCTCATCACTTCTATCGTATCAACTCTTCCGATGACGCTGAGTGCTGACATGTCCAGGTCACTCAGCTTTGACAGAATCAATAGTATTTTGTACACTCTAAGTAAATCTAGCCTTAAATCATATGATACAAACACTAAGAGTGTTAGTCCAGTCAAGAATTTTGTTACGAGTGGCTACACCGATGGACCGCTAGCGAGCTCGAAATTTGGGGATGTTCAGACAATGTATGAAATCTTTCCTTCCATCCTCATCATAGCTGATGTTTCTAACAGAGTATTGAGGGTGGTCGATATCCACCGAAAAGTTGTCAGCACTCTATGTACCAGACCAAGGGCCGTGTCTCCAGGCTGCAGACCTTTAAACCTCACAGTCAACAGTTTAGTTTACTTCAATTCTACTAGCATACTACTAGGTCTGACAGACGGGATACAAATACTTAGAAGTAAGTCACTCTCACTGGAGACTCATACAACTACTTGTTATGTGATTAATGTACTCAGATTAAAGGGGGAAGATGTTTATCAGCCAGCTCTTAGCTAGTACATGAGTTACTCTAGGGCTATCCTAGTAATTATAATAGTAACAATATCTGTGGCTCCAAACACAATTCTTTATCTTGGCTGTCGAGGGGCCACCACAACGCCTAGAGCTGGATATTATTATAATTTGATATGGCACAGAGGGGAAACCTTCTTTGGGACGAAAACCTCCAGGTCGTTGGGGGGACTCGAACCCATGTCCTTGCAGATAACTTGCGTCATTGCTGCAAGACCATAGTGACTAGCGCTAGTCCACTCGACCACCAACACCTTAGTATAATGTACATGTACATATTGTAATGGTTTCTGTGTTTTGGTGCGGTCGTCCTTGGACGACTATCGACCCAGAAATGAAGTGCCTACGAGTGGTAATAGGACTTCGCATTACATGAAAGATCGAGCGGTCTCAGTAGCCCAAATACTACCAAAGACGACCCTTCTGATCTCAAGTCCGACCTTCAGACTATACAATGAAAGAGAAAGATCCGACCTAGTAGGCAGTTCGCTAAGCGAATGACCTGGCAAAAGGAAGTGAAGATCTCTGTATCAAGTATAGATGTGTCTTTATTGAAAGCCAAGTGAAGACTGAGACAATGAACAGTAAAACAATGCCCTTTATATAGTATAAGGACTTCCGGCCGACGTGACGTCGGGAAAAGACGACGTGTGGTCGTCCGGAAGTTGCGCAACAAGATGGCCGCCGGAAGCCCGACGGCCGACCCAAAATAGGTCGGGTTCTACAAAAGTTGCTTAAAATGGTCCAATTCATGTACAAAATGAATATCAATGGATTCTGAGAGGTCGGGCCTCTGTACATGGGTATAAAAGGCATTAAAAGACTTAGTAACATTCATGTAACTATGTACAATAACATATAGTAAAATACATGAATAAGAAATGAGTATAAACACATGGAGACATGTATATAGATGGTAATTAAGTGGTTTGAACAGGCAATGCAGTTGAAGGTAAGTATACGAACACTAATTATGAGAATGTTAGTGTCAGATGAGTAGCGCTGTGACAACTACTAGGCACTTAGGGTGCGGTGGAGCTTCGTCCGGGAGTTGGGGTCGTATACAAATGTCCTGTACCATCACAATATAACCACAACTCTCTATGCATTTAGCATACATGTGCCTATAGAAGAGAATGGTTAGTTTCCCAACACTAACATAAACAAATGTTTTTTGATTTATTTAGTTGTTGATCCAAGGACGACATCTAGTACCACTACAGTAACAACAACAACGAGTACAACCACTAATCCGTCAGTAACTATGAATACTTCTCTCCTCACATCAAATGACTCTACTACTACATACGGAGAGGTAACCAGCAGTGCAATGATCTCTACAAATGTAACTCATTCATCAACTGACAGTACTACAACTCAAGAGGTCAATGTATCTACAGGTAATTAGTGCTACACTATATTGTCAACCATTATATTAAGGCTGGATATAAGCCTCGCACAGGTAAACCTGGTCTTCTAGTTCTGAGATTTTTGGATAGAAAGTTTATTTATAGTTTCACATTACGATGTAGTGTAGTATGTAATTAAATAAGATGCAATTAATAGTTTGTATAATTAAAATTCTCTCTCTTAGTATCTCATTCCCGTGACCTCTATATTATATTATTTATTCTGTTGTAGAAACTAATAAAAATACTGTCGATTTAAGGTAAGCAAATGAACTTTCTGGTGGCTTGATTTCTGAATTAACATACTGTACAATAAGTATATTGTATTACATGTATAATGGAGAATATATTATGTAGAATATATAATATGTGTATAATGTACATGTAGAATATATGTGTATAATGTAGAACATACATTTACATTTATAACTTAGAATACAAATGTATAGTGTATAATATATACATGTACGACTCTTGTACATAGTACATAATGAGAATATGACATGTACGAATGTACATAAATTATTCTGACAGCATATATTACATATTTACATGCTTTTCTCTAAATTGATACAATAGTAAAAGAGATTCCAAAGGAAGAATCCTTGCTTTCTCAATGGCTGGATCTGGTGCCGTCATACTAATAGCAGTTATAGCCTGTGTTCTACTGCGAGAAAAGTGGGGGTAAGTGCCGCTCTCCCTTACACCTCATTTCATTTGATATGCACATTGAACTTTCAATGGCAGAGTGAGCTCTTCAGAAATATTGATATCACCTGATAATGGGAAGTTATTTCAATTCTAAACTGATTGTGAAATAAAATTTCAGCATTTCTCTGACAATTGCTCACCATGATTATTTGAACATTTTATTATAATGTAGCGTACAGGTCTATAAAAAATTGTTTTTCTACACATTCATTGTAAGCACTTCAAACCCAAACTTAGTATTATTTTATGACCCTGTAGGAGGTTCTTCCTCAGAGCCAAGCTGTAAGGTTTTTAGTAAATGGGATCTTGGAAAATTATTTATTTTCCTCCAATAAATAGAATCATACGAATCATCGATGACATCCTACAGTCTCTTTGTGTCTTTACTTTCAGAGCTAAACAGAAAGATGAACATTGGAAGGCTACAGACAGTTATATAGACTACCTAATAGGTGGACCTATAAACACACAGACTGCTGGTTATGGATACAGTACATATTATCAGCCAACCAGAGCTACTCAGAATCAGGTATGTAGTGTAGGATATAGGACATTGATGTATTGCATTATATGCTGCATGTAGAGATGGCTGAATACAATTTACTATTGTTGTAATTCAGTTTTAATATCTTTATGTTAGTTAAAGATCTGGTCAAGGAATAAGTAAGGTAAAGCAGGTAAAGGGTTTATTTAGAAACTGTACAGGCATGATGTTCTCTTGTCATATGTGAAGTTGTCTTCTCAATAACAGACAGAGAGAAGGCAACTTTGCTCATTATACCCTCAACTCTACAGTGAATGTACTTTCATAATAAGGACATACTGGGGAACATAACGAATAAAAAGTTTGCATTTCAACATTGAAGTACAAGTTGTGTTTGTTGCAGTAACTCAGTGAAAAAATTTTTGTTTCACTCGGAAGGTAGTGGGTTTGGATTCTGAGACAGCAACACTATTGTCAGCCACTTGATTGGTCAGATGATATATAGTAGGTCACATGACATATAATAGGTCACATGACATATAATAGGTCACATGATATATAATAGGTCACATGATATATAATAGGTCACATGATATATAATAGGTCACATGATATATAATAGGTCACATGATATATAATAGGTCACATGATATACATGTATCATAGGTCACATGACATATAATAGGTCACATGATATATAATAGGTCACATGATATATAATAGGTCACATGTAGTGGTTATGCGGGAGTATAGGTGTGTACATAGTACCTCAGTTTTAGTGGTTACCGGTGCGTCCTTACTTTAATGACTAGTTTTTGCCATAAAACTACTGCTGATCTGGTAGTGTAATGGTAGAATACTCCATTAGCATTTGTAGGGACATGGGTTGGAATCCCACCAAAGCATTATTTTTTTTCGTTTATGTAGCTCACTATCTGTTAGCTACTATAAGATTAAGGTGATAGCTATACAATACTAATCTGTAACATAGGATCATTCCAATCCAATTATAGGAAACGTCCTAAGGTTGCATGTACAGCGTATCCATCTCATTTTTTCCACTTGGAACACTGGTCACATGGTAGTTGATGTTCTAGTACATTCTAGTTCATGTTCAAACCTTGTTTCTAAACTAAACACCCCACTTTTTAGATGATTATTGCAGTACTTCTAAAAACATTGCATGCTATATTATTTGGTTGATATTATTATAATTATTTGTGTACATTGTATAGCCATGTACATAACAACCATGTAGCTATGGTAGCTAGTAGCCATTAATAGTCTTCCTTACATTGTGTATATTGTATATACTGCACATGACTGCATGCTTACAGATAACACAAGAAGAGGAAGAAGATGAGGATCCATACAAATACAAGACAGAATGAGTATCTCATATTTACATGTTACTAGATATTATACATGTGTATAGTATTACAACATTGTTAATGAAGATAATAGACAATGCACTAAACAATTAGATAAATAATTAAGTGTTCATTCAAATATCTCAGAAGAGAAATAAATAACCTGTCCTTCTTTAACTCATATAAAAACTCTAAGTGAAAGTTGAATTCCTTAAATTTAGCCTGAGTTTTATAAGAAATGAGTGAACCTACCCATGTGGAACCCTCAATTAGATTTCAATTCATTTATTATAAACTTAAATTTTGGGAAATTCAGCTCATCTAATTTAAACACTTATTCATCATGTTGTTGTTTGAACTAAAATTGGTTAAGTAGAAAATTACACTAATTACTATTTCTACAAGAATCATTAAATAATTGCACTCAATTTTTACCAGAATTATATAATTACAGGTTATTCATCAACCAAAATATTCACAGATATGCAACTACAAAATTGTTATCTTTTATGATGCTAGATGATTTCCTTTGTACAGATAAACATACCCTAGCTTACAAAGAATGATCTCATTTCTCCTGATTCACAGACTGTAAACAGTTGCATAATTAAATGCTTCATCATTTCTTAAAACATTCCTTTTTTGCTTAAACAAGTCTTGTCTAAGCTAGACTGAGTTCTTACATCGTTTGCAAATTGGTTAAATGCAGAGCAGTTCTTGCACTGCTAGCTGATATACATTAATATAATAGGTCTATCTGATTATCTTGGGTGGCATTACTGTGCAGTGGTTGACATGAACATACATATAGATGTACATGTATATACCATTAGGTGGTATATTATAGTGCAGTGGTTTACATGAACATACATATACATGTACATGTATATACCATTAGGTGGTATTATGGTGCAGTGGTTTACATGAACATACATATAGATGTACATGTATATACCATTAGGTGGTATTATGTGTAGTGGTTTACTTGTTGACAGATGTAATAGAAAACCTACATGATGGGGTACATTGTATTTTGTTAAATAGAATATTTCTAGTAGAGGGTGGAAAAATGCATTGTAGTATTCTACTTTTCCAGAATTTTAGCATGTAACTGCGAGTAATTTGTGTACAGCCTTTTAAGGGTGGAAAAATTTTTCCTTAATGAATCTTGAAGCCAGATTGTTATCAGCAACTGGTTGAACACATTTGGCAGCTAATTCCAATAATGATAAGACTGAAATGCAAGAACTGGGACTAAATTAGCCTAAGTCTCCAGATGCGCACCTTTAAAGTGGGACCCTATTTCACCCACCCTTTAAAACTCTACAAAACTTATAAAAAGGTTGAAATACATAAATATTGACATCTGCCTCACGATAATGACATTACGTACTGCGCAGTGATTCAACTGATAACACAGTCTACCGTTTTTAAACCCTCCACCAAGCAAAACTTCTTGGATGTTCTCCAGAACATGAGCCATATGTTGAAGTGGTGGGATCCTATTACCTTGTATTAGCCCTGATTTATATGACAAGGCACTTCCACTAGGTTGGTAATACTGCTGTCATATTCATGTATGTTATTATAATATGTATACTAAAATAATTAATACTTTCCGATGTAATTGTAGTGATTTATGCTGGTTTTATAGTCATCGTAGTTGAAGGATTCCATGATCTGTTCTTATGCTTCTTTAGCTTGGATAATTTCTCAGGGGTTAAAATTAACTCACTGATCAGTCTGTTACTTTATCTTTCATCTAAATGTGAGACTAAAGCCAAGTTTACTCTAAAATACTAAACAAGAGTCAGCCAAAATATGGACTCAAGTATTAAGGATAAATTAATAATATTTATTGGCCTAAATTTGCCAAATATGAATGTGAGAAAATGTGCACATGCTGGTACAAGTATGATATAACATGTCTGGCCACAGTTGACTCAAATAGGGTCATGCTGATCTGCCTTCTGATTGGTTCTTATAGAAATCTCCATCACAAGTGAAATATTGGAAAATCTACACATAATATTATAGAGATGTTTAGTTTATTTATCAGGATTCCATCATTAATCTTTAACCCAAAAATATGGATGAGAATAATAACTGATCATATTATTGTAAGGACAGCCAGTGCTGCTGTAATATTGGTATAGTGTTGCTATAAGCATATTAGTCATTTATTGAGCATAAGCCTGCCTATGATAGGCAAACTCTTTTATGTAATAGAATATATGCACTGCTTGTATGATTATATAATATATATGCTCTAGTTATATATTCTATATATTATACGCACTACTTTACGCATACTGCCCCTATCTCAAACAACCAAAATTGAAATTAAGTTTCTTTGCACGCCGGTTTGCCAATTGTTAGTCATGTCTTATCACAAGCGTATGATAACTCAGAAATGTAGTTGAGCAAAGATGACTCCAAGTGGTACAACTTCTACCACAAACATTGTTAATCATGAATGAAAAGTTGATTTTTATCAAAATGCGTAATTTAAAATTAATAATATTCAAAACTCTTAATTTATCATAAAAACTTTAACCTTGTAAGAGAGGGAAAGTGTGAAAGCTTAGCCAACTGTAAAATATATTCATAAACTGCTAGGTTTTCTGAGTGGCACTCGTGAATCAGCTGACATGTAAAGAGGAAGTGTAAGGAGTTGATGACATCACAGTGTACTTTGGTGTAGAACTCCACGTACTTTGTGTTGTGTGTAGGTACATGTATGTATAACTTATTTGTTATGTATGTATATGTAGGTATGTATACTCTATTTTATTATTTGATTTATGAATGTACATGTAGGTATCTACAATTTAGTTTCTACGTAAGCATAGCCTACTTTATTAGGACTGTTTAGACATGTATATGTGCGTAGAACAAGTGAAGATCAACTGTGCGTGTCATGTGGGTAGAGAAATCCTTCAGCAAAGTGAAATTAATGATAACTGCAATAAATTATTCTTCCTGAAACTAAGTTAGTAGTCTAATCCACCACTCAACAGCTCATCTAATGCTTATATAATATTATTTAGTTCTGCAGTTTGAGTCGTAATATTTATATAAATTTTGAGTATCTGAGTGCATTAGTTGAAGATATTTCTATCTAGTCATACTACTACTACATTGTATATACCCAACTATTCACAAACCAATGACAATTTAGAACTGCATATTTACGTGATATACATGTATATGTATATCATCATTATATTATTATACGTAATTATTGGATGCTCTCATGTATATCTAAGGTAGCAGACACATAATAACTACACAGTGTGAATTAAATGGAAAACCTCACTATAATCCGAAAACATGTAGAGGTTGTAATTCAGAGAACCCTTAGAAGTTGCCATCAAAGTCCTGGAAAGTGTGATTATTCACCCCAAAGCTTTAGGTTAGCCAGCATGGCACACTCTAACTTGTTCTCCCAGGATGGTTGTTCAACATAATCACCATGACCCTGGGATGGATGACTCATCAGATTGTTTACTTCTGGTTCTGAATCAGACATCCACCAGCTTCAGTAAACATTCATAATTTGTCATGGATTTGCCATTACACTGCAAAAAGCAAGAGTATGCTGATAGTTCTACTGCTATTTATCATTGTTTAGTTGAGTTCTTAAGCATTCAATAAGTCTAAATGAGGATAGTCTCCTATTCCCTTCCTCTGAGCCTGGTGGAGCAGAGGCCTGTAGCTATATAGGTAGTCTGTATGGTTGGATGGATAGTTGATTGACATGAATTGGTAAACATTGTAGCATTGGTTATATTTCATGTATCTGTAAAGTATATAGCAAAATCATTAATTTCCCATCAAATTGCCTGCACAATAGAGCCATGGGATGACGATCCCACGCAGTATTAGTAATATTATGTAAATGGTCGACTCAAGGGTAGAGAGCCAGAGGTATATATAGGACAGAGCTACCAGTGACTCTCATTCAAACTCTGGCAGAAGACAGCCTCACTTCTTATTTAATATAAATATGAAGTTAACTATTTTATTTTCTCTTTTTGTATATGCAACTGTTCAGCAGGTAACTCAAGTTCAATAACGTAAAAATAACATAAAAATAATTATTACTAAGTCAGCATTTTAATATGTAGCCTGCAGAACTTCTACTTCTAATAATATTAAATTTAGTTTATGTTGCTGTATATAATTTTAATAATGATCTGTACTAAGACATATCATAGTATATTATACAGTTATATACAGTATATTACAGTATTATAGTATTAGACTATTGCATATTTTACATGTATATCACTTCCTATTGGAGAAGGTCTTAATTTATGTTAATACCCAAATTACACAGTATACGTAGATATTATAATAATGATGACATATTTATTAGCTAGTAAGTACATTAATTGTAAATATAATATTAAGTAAAGTAGGTCTGCATATTATCCCAGAAATTCCACTATCTTACAATCTACAATACATTTACATGTAAACAGTATTACCACATTACAGCATTACCGTATACCTACATGTACATGTATACTTACTATATCTACATGACGAATACTTACTGTATCTACATAGTCTATACTTACTGTATATATAGTAAGTATACATGCATAATGTACGTATTATATGTAAGATAAACTCTTGTCTATAGCATATTTATAACATCATACACTTTACAACTCCTGTCATTGTGCTACCACAAGTATGTTATTCAAATACTGTATACATTTGCATTACAGGTTTCTATGACAACCAGTACATGCATGCATGAGAAGTACACTCTTATACCAGGCCATACAGGTTGTATCAATAAATCACCTTCAGCTACGGCCCTTGGTAAGTTGTCTTCTCTCTATAGTAGGCTTGACTATAATTATTTATATTATACTCTGTGTATTATTATGTAGTATTATGCATGTATAAACAGCAGTATTATTATATACCACAGCATGGTATATACATGTATGTATGGTTTATTGTACCATTACATGGTTTCAATGTAATAACTGCATCAAATAATATACAATGTAGTAGTATGTACAATATCCAAATAATAATACAATATCATCTTCTGCAGGTGAAATGACAAATGACATTAAAAGGCAGATAGTTGAACAACACAACTTTCTAAGGTCACGACTTAACGCTACAAACATGCAGAAAATGGTAAGCACCTGTCCTGATGCATATTCTTATTGTCGACTTTGTGACTTAATTATAATGTGTACTAATAATATATTACAAGTATTTATGATATAACTTGTTAACTCGAGCATAAGGTCCTGCAATTCAACCTTTGAGTAGAGTTGGTGAATTGGCAACTACACTCTAACCAGTGGCTAAGTGTGGCCTTGAATCTCAGGCTATGTACATGCATATAATTATTTATGTAGGCTCACTATTGACTACTGAAGGAGGTAGGGTGTAACCTATCTAGGAGTTTGGTAATCTACTGTTATATGTGTGATACAGGTAGTTATACCATTATTTCTACGTGGTGTTATCTGTAGGTTTGGGACGATGAGTTGGCTGAGCTATCGCAAAAATGGGCAGATAATTGTGAATTTAAACATGATAGCGGCAAAAGAGCTATTCCTGGAAGATTCACAGTTGGTAAGTCCCATAATTTTGTTTGTGTACTGAAGCCACTGTCATTTTGGAGTGGAACATTCATTGAGTAGTTTACTTTACATTCGCATCACATGTTTGGTGGGGATTCACATTGCTAAGGTATTCAATTTGTATTATTAGGTCAAAACTTAGCCCTAGGCCACCAAACATGGGAGACTGTATTAAATAGTTGGTGGGACGAGATAGAGATGTTCCATTATGACCGAAAAGAGGCTATGAGTTTCAGTGAGGTCGGTCACTTTACACAGATGGCATGGGCGGAGTCAGCCAAGGTTGGCTGTGGTTGGACGCTCTGTACAAACCCAGAAATGATGCGCTGGTATGGAGGAAGATACTTCGTCTGTAACTATGGAGCAGCGTAAGTTTGTTTGTCTTTTTGTTTAATTTTATGTTCACCATCTTATCAAAATCTTAATCTTAGTGTATGGGTACAAATTTTGTATAGACACTCTACCCATTGCTACACTTATATGCACTGTACAACTTCATGTATTACGTTTATGTATAATTGTACGTATAATACAGTCATAGCACTACGAACACTCCATAGCCTAGGTTCCAATCTCTCTAAAACAATGTGCGAGTATTTTCTATCCAATATCAATAAAATAACCTAGATCCACCATGATGTACACTCATTTGCCTAGAGAGCTTGGAACCCAGGCTAGTGGGCCTTGCACAAGGAATGGCAACTCCTTTCAGTGATTCCATAGACTAAGTAGGTCAATGATCGACACGTGAGATCAGAGCCGTTCATTGTGAGAGTTGCGAAACATCTTGGATGTCATGTTGGGCCCATAGAACCAATCAAAATTGCCGATATGGGCCCAGATATGGCCTCTTGTTTACTTCCAGTGACGTAACTCTCCCAATTGACGGCTCTGTGTGAGAGAACGTGTAATATTAGAGCAGAGCAGAAACTCCATATAAATGCTACCAACACTTTGTTGACTATATTTCTGTAGTGGGAACAGACATTGGTGGACTCCATATAACAAAACAAATGCAGAAGGAGCTAGCAATACATGTAGTTCTTGTCCCAACAGCTGTGATGTCAATGGACTCTGTGGTATGTTAGCACGTGATTGTAATACATCATGTACTCATTGGGTCTGCAGTCGATTTAGAGTTGTGTAACACAATCCTAAAGATGGAGGCTGTGAAATATTATTTGCTAGACAGGTAGCTAATGTCTCTTCCCTAATTCAACTCCGTAGCCTGCACTTGTAATACATACAGATGCATGTACAATGTATATTACTATTATTTACTTGCTACACATACATATGCATGCATTTTAGTGTTTGCTTTTCTTTATGCGTAGATTGTGGTGGAAAGGTTTGTGGAAATGGTGGGTCTCTAGATATCAACACATGTCAGTGTAAATGTATCAAGCCTTACCATACTCCAGATACCTGTGGATGTAAGTACATGCATACTACACTACAACTCATATTATACTGTACCTATACTGAATTATAGTGGTGCTACCACAAACAGTCTGCTATTATGTACATGTATACATTACAGTCTATTGAATTTGTTACCAGTTGATTATTTGTTATCACTTGAACCATTATATCATAAATGAATTGTGTATTCATATAATTAACGCATTATTGTTATTTTTGCAGTGGACTGTGATGCTGCTGTTGACTCCAGACATTGTGGGAGATTCTGGGTGGAGTCACACTGTCAAAGATACAGTAATGTTCCCAACGAATGTCCTCATATGTGTGGTCTATGCCCATTGGCTGGTTACAGACAGCAGCAGACGACTGGGCAGCACACACCGGTACCGATACAGCTGCCATCTGTAGAGACACCGACTCAACCACCAACACAACCACCAACACAACCACCAACACAACCACCTACACAACCACCAACACAACCACCAACACAACCACCTACACAACCACCTACACAACCACCTACACAGCCACCAACACGGCTACCATCACAACCACCTACCCAACCACCAACACGACTACCATCACAACCACCTACCCAACCTCCAACACGACTACCATCACAACCACCTACCCAACCACCAACATGGCTACCAACACAACCACCTACACAACCACCAACGCAACCACCTACTCAATCATCAATACAGCTACAGTCTATTACAACTACCGCACCTCCAAGCACCTCAGCATCAAGTATTGCAACTACGGAAAAGCCGAAGAAACCCTTAGATATTCATGTGGAACAGAAAGACGGTAAAACAATAATTAGTGTTCCAAACACAGTGCCATTAAGAGGTAATGGGGTGGTACAGGTGGCACAACAACCCACAGATGGAGCCTATTCTACATTAGTCCTTATTCTACAACTTGTCTAAAAACATCCTGCCAAACAGAAGTTACAGGAAATCAGTTAGTAAAGTTGTATGTAATTATTGGTATTAAAGTTAAATGTACAAAGTTCATGGTATTTAATTTATACTTGTAAATGTAAGTGCAGTATTTTAAATTATTTTTTACATGAATTCCAGAAGACATCATGAGCCTGTAAATACATATTTAAGTTTACTTACATCATACCTTTTGTACCAAATTTCACAAGAAACACACATTTTACATAGAATATGATTACTTCGACTATACCTCATGTTACTCGTTAACTTTCCATGCTGCTGACTTCATGTGCATGTACAGAGACAAAAATATATAAAAGAATATCTGTTTGAACATCGTAGATAATAATTTTTCTTTATCCATGGATTGCTTGTACTGTTATTACAAATAGAAATCGATTAATAAAACATTTGCATGAGCTATATATATCTCGTTGATTGCTATAATACACACATAGAAATACTAAAGTCTTTGCAAGGTATATGTATATGTATGTACATGTTGTACAAACAAGAAGTGCTGTCCTTTTGATATTGGTCCTTTTTATAAAAGTAGGGTATACATTTTGATCAGTAGCCACATGTAGTTCTATTTTATCAGGAGTACAAAATATACTCATATCTGACCGATAATTTAGTAATAGCTGTGGGAGGGTTAGGTACACTCAGTTGGAAGCTGAGCAATAATTTGGGATCGGATGTCGGACGTTGGTGCTAAAACAATATTATAGGGTGATGAATGTTAGATTCGAATCTTAGTTTTGGTACGGAGTTGTCTGCCGCTGTAACGACTTATCAAAGACGGTCTGGGAAATATGTTAGTAGTCTATAGAAAACACAAAAATAAGATGTCGTTTTATATTAGATATATCCCCGACAAGACAAGAGGCTTAAAAAAGTGTAATAACAGACCAAGTTCAGCATCTTAATTGTCATTTCCCCAAAGAAAATAGAATGGCTTTAAATTCAAAATGTGTTTTCGGTATTTGTTGGAGGTTGTCTCGTAGTTTGGAGATTGGAACGACATTTACAAAGCAAAGACCATTGATCAAAAATACATGGAGTCTGGATAACATGGTGGTAAGCTGCCTATTTGTGTCAATTGCGCTTGCCCGTTGCAAGTAGACCGAAATAATTAATTTTCATTCAATTGAATTTTATTTAAATTAATTTACTCCGTTTAGTTTAATTCTGAATTGAGATTCGAATTTGCAGTTTTTTGTTTTTAGTAAGATATTTTAAATTTATCGATGTCATTCCTCAATTATTTTCAATTCATAATAGCCAGGGTTAGGACACAAAATTTATGTGGATCTTAGATGCATGATCAACGTTACAGTTAAAAGTTGGTCTACTCAACTGTTGCTCTACAGTAACAGTAGGAGAACTTCGTCATTATCACCCATCCTTATGTCATCTACTAATGATTAAACACACATTTTATGTCTGTCACTCGATTACTAAGACACCATGTAATTATTGAAGTAGACTCGACTGTTACACTCACTGGACTGTTAGAGTTTCTGTTTTATGTTTAGGGTAGCCCATGTGCTAGCAAGATGTTTACAAAAGGGCAAGTTCGCTCCTGTAGTACCGAGTCCACGGAGTCTGAGGAAGATATGGAGGAGTCAGCTGATCTGCTGAAAGGTAATCTTTACACTCTGTAGATTCATTCAATGTACAACTAGTAGACGGGTATCAACTTGAACCTCTGCTCATTTACTGGAGTATGTTTTTATAGGTAAATAGAAGCAAAAGATCTAGTTAAAGCTGTGCCAAAGAAATTACTCTACACATTGTATTTCTATTAAAGGCCGAGACGTATATGAACCAATAGATGCAATGGCTAGCATACAGTACATGGAGAGTGACGCATATAAGGAAACATATGGGGACCTCCCAGTGTGGTATCATTACAGACCAAATCATAAGTTTGGTAGACCTAAGAGAATAACCAGAGACAGCTGTGTGGTGAGTGTGCTATAGTCACTAACTTGTAGGAGTTTATGTTGGGTTTGATTGAAACTAATTTTAATTAAGCCCAGTTTAATATTGGCATATAACTATTTGCCAGTTATCACACCGTATACCTACAATGAGATATGTGTGCTAGTTGCTGCACAGTCTACTAGGTTAATAGACTTGAGCATTTGTTATTTACAGAAAGGAGGAGTTGTCACCACGGGGAACCCTTGTCCTATCTGTAGGGATAACTACCTTACACTTGACTATAGAGTAAGTACACTATACGTACATTGACGCTATGCAATATGATAGGGTGTATAGTATTCACGGTACGTAGTATTAATAGGAGACGTATGCTACAATGGAACAAATAGTTACAGGAAGTGACTTAGTTGTTAAAGTTGTGACCTATTAGCTTTGGGTGCTGGAAAGATAACCCTGTGTTCCTAGTCATGAATTTGCAGTACAGTATGGGCCCTTGTCTGCTCGCCCAACTGAGTAATCGTGAAAAGGAAGCTAGAAATACAATAGTTGCTAACAAAGTACGCTGAATGTTCAAGCTGTCTACAGTATTCCTTCACATATTACCTATTTGTTAACATAATCTAGGAAATTGTATTATCATTCAAATCCTGCCCAAACACTTTGTATCAGTTATGGTGTTGTAGAATGTGAAGTTACTGAAGCAGTTTCTAACCCCTAATGAAGTGAGCATCTATGAACCAGTCAGAACTCGTAAGTAGATTTTGCTCTATATAGCACTATAATACGTGTACACAGCACTATTTTGATCTTTAAATACACACCACTGTACTATTACTTTACATTTGATATACACTACAGTACATGTACATGTTATGCCTTCTCATTGTATATACACTACAGCACATGTTATTCCTTTACATTGTATATACATTACAGTATATGTACATGTTATACCTTTACATTGTATATCCACTACAGTACATGTTATTCTTTTACATCGTATATCCAGAGATTTGCATGAAGCAGAATAAACAGCTCCTCATATCACTAGCAAAGGCTAAAGATGTTGGTAGGTAGATATATGTGCATTATAAGTAATATATTATATTGTGAAGTGTACATATATAAAGCACTGTAACCACTATAGTATGTTGTATTGTATATATTGTCAAAAATATTGCAAAGAAAGATGAGCCATTCAGTGATAATAACTTATCTCACTAACCACGCCCAGTTACAGGTTCCCAATAGTGTGTGACATATTTTCCTTCTGCTGAGATTTTGATAGAATAGCATGTAGTGTTCTGGACCATATATCGGGTGGTTAATATGGGGCCGCGGTTAGAAAGCGCCAATGATTAGTCCAAGTGAACCAGTAGGAATAGAGAATTGTTGTGCGAATTCATACAACTCCTTGTCTGATTGTATGTGTGTGGAGCAGGGACAGTTGTCTTGTCGAAGTGGCACATCTTTCCTCTCACTATGTTTGTCTGTGTACGACATACTACACAATGTGTTTGACCATAGGTTACCTGGAGGATAAGGAGCTAGGGTTCAGGTCATACGACTACAGTCACTACTATGAGTCAGTCAACGAGGTGAAACCACAGCAATCTGATGAGGTAGAGGATGACTCTTTTATACGTAAAGTATTACAGAGTGACTCCCAAGTGTGATCTGCAGGTAGACTTTGTTTTAAATGAGGTAATCTGCAGACGTACTCCTATTCCACTTGAGTCAATCTAAAGGTGAACAAAGTTATCCCAATTTAAATTGTCGCTGCTTAGAGTTGCGTTTACTTCAAAGTGAGAGTATTTTGGATGCATGCGTTGCTCATGCATCCTATAGTTAATGTGCGCACACATAACCTGCACTGTTCCATAAACTATAATGATAGGCATAGCATGCCAGGTACAAGAAGATGTACTTGAAGATTTTAGTACTAAAATACATTTTGTGTGTGAAGTATTATGATAGAATAAAAACTGAACAGAGAGACTTGTATCTACTCTGTTTAAAATGACATTTGCTGAAATTTGTTTTATTCCGAATGCAATATAGATATACAATATGTGTGGGATTGATATAACCTGATTAAAGGGAGAGCACAGGTTCTGAGAGCTAGTTCACTTACAGTATATCAAAGTTCACCAAAAACATTCTAATCTGAATCTAATCGGGAATAACTGAAAACTTGCGAACATTGTTACGTTTGTAATCAATCATTTGCGTCTTGACCTTGTTCTTGCTGACAAACACAACAATCGCCGCCAGTGTGAGTAGGACAGTCAATGAGCCCAGGGTCACGCCTACTATAATCCAGTTGCTCTCATACACTCCAATCCTCGCCTCCAAGATTGAGGCATGCACGTGGTTGATCTCTGATGTCACGGTAACGGAGAATGTCGACCCGGTAGCGACACGTGGTGGAGATTTCATTTCTGGTCTCTTCGGCGGAGTTAGATAACTCGATGTGGTTGTGTACACGGCTTTAATAGTTGGTGGCATAGGCTTGCATACAAGACATGCATGTAATTATGACTGTATAGTATGTACCTTTGCATTAGTGACACGTTTATACGTGTATATGAATGCGCTGTTTATATAAACAAATATTTATGCTTTTATTTTCAGGGTGCCATAGAAATATTTTTCTTGGCATCTATCTAAAAATGGTCTGACAGCAATTTCACGGATCAGTTGTGTATAAGATAGTATTGCTGTCTTTGCAAACCAACAGATAAATGAGTTTCGTTTCTTATGTCCGCTAGTTTAATTATCACAGTTGAAATTTAATTAAAAGTATATTACCAGGCAACACAATCTGTGTAATATTGGCACCAGCTTCACTGATTTTAAATATCATTTTCCCAGGTTTTCCAACATTGGTATTTCTCATTCCATCAGCGAGATATGGTGTCCCTGAGGTCGGCGTTGTGTAAGACTGGACTCCATCTTCTGCATTAAAACCAACCTAAAACAAGAACGATTTACTTAAACTAAATCCTAATAACTTTAGATTTTTAGCCTTGAGGTGAAGTGTCACATACCATTTGTATGTTACGATCAATCCGCATTCAAATGACCGGCAGAATTACTCTCCATCAAAAACGATTTTTGGACTGTTATAAATGGAAAATGAAAATATAAGGTATTGCTATAAGGTCTAAGCTAGTACAAAAGAAAAGTGACAGGCTAGCCTTCTATTATACTGCATGTAGTTACTTACCTGGGCCATTTGATTTGTGGACACACCACCTCGTAGCCAGAAGATTTTACGATAGTGAAACATGACAAATATAGTCATTCCTTCAGCTGCTATTACTACTTGAAATGTGTTGCCCTAAAAATAATATGGTGCTGTTTATTGTGCGGACACTTGGGGAATAATATTTTTTGCGGAAGTGGGGATTGGTTAGATGGCTTACTGTACAGTGTAAGTAGACAAAACAGAGTGGGGAAGAATGTAAGGTCTAAAAGAAATTTACCGGAATGTTTTCAGGATTTGTTACTGGGCAGGTGCTAGGTACACCGTTGTATCCCCTTACGTCTTGCCATGTGGCTATCATCATCCACTTCGCACTAAATGTGGCATCTGTAGCTGTTCTGTAAGCGTCTTGAACTGACAGGATCAGAAATTATAACAACCTATTATATGATGCTCAGGACTACTAGGAATTCCAGTGAAACACCAGAGAAAGTCGTACCAAAACTCACAATATTCTACATGACCCGGTTAGGTTTTGGAATCAGTTGTGCAGTGTAATTGATTTACTCAAGTAAAGGAAACACAGGAGAGTAGGGAGTGTCACAGAATCTCATTATTCACTAATTTTAGCAAGGGAATAGAAACGAAGAATCACTTAGTCTCCCTCCCTGTGAACCCCCCTTCCCATGTCCCCCTTCTCCCTCCCATGTCCCCTTCCCATATTCAATTGAAATAATGGCGCTGTGCATGATCGCAACTAGTTCAACAAATTGGGTATATTCTACCGTCTGCTGAAGCCCTGTCCAAGAGTGTTTGGTCAACAGTTTCCCTGGACCACAGACTTCCTCCACGACACAAATCAGCATCAGCCCAAAAAGGGCAAATTAATGCCACTTTGTCTTTCTTTAAGGGCAGAGGATCTGAGAGAACAAAGGTGGGGTATTCCTGGTCCAAAGATATTACTCCATTTGTGCATACCTAAAATATTTTAGTGATGATACGGTTTTGTAACATATCATGGGCCTCAAATGTTAGTTTTTACAAGCTGCATGTAATTTATACATGTATAATATGGCAAAGTTACTTTTGTTATCAGACGTATTATATTATGTAATTTGTTTCAAATATTTGTGCTTCATGTATATACATAATTATTATCAGTAATGCAATTTGCACGTGTGTATGAAACTTTGAAGAGGTTTATCAGCAGAACAAATAAGTAGAATCCTACTCCCACGACATACAATGGAGTATTATTGTCGGATCAAATACCGCATTTGTAATTAAGATATACGATGTTTGACTTACGTAAATAGTTGAAAAGTTCTGACCAAACAGTGAAATTGTGCGATTGTAAAGTGTAGAACAGTCGTCATCAATAGATGGTGACTCCTCATCTCCTACAGCTCTACCAAATGGGTACAGTGTGTCTTTTATACCTGCGTGTAAATTAGTTTATTAAATAAAATGGCAGCCACACATTGGTTTCTTTTAAATCACATCTTTTGAGAATTATCTAGTGAACAGTTTCCCGTTTCTATCAATGTAAAGAAAAAAGTATGCTAAGATACTTACAGTTACATGTACCGTACTATATTATATTATATTTATATTACATGTATGTTACAATGATTGTGACAATTCTATTACTCATACTGTTACAGAGTATTAGTCTTTAGCTTTGAGAGTGTTAACTGTCCTGCGTATTTTTTCTTTCCCATGTTTTGAAACATTGGGTTCCCAAAAGCATGTATTTAAACTTCGATTTAAAATTAGTGGATAAAAAGAGTTTTTAATAATATGACCAAAATTGCCAGCTTGATTATTTGACTAAAATGAAAATCATAACATAAAGGTTTGCAATCAGTGAACACATATTTTACAACAATTAAAGGGAAGTAGGACATAAACAAGTTTTACGCGCACATAGTACACAAAACAGTAGCCCTACAAAGGTGACACCAACCAGTAATCACTTTTTGCATAAAATACATTATTTTTATATATAGATAATAATAATATAGTTATATTAGTGTTGACTGACCTTGTTGCGTATGAGCTATAGTGATATGTCCTAGTGTTAAGAAGAGAGCATTTAGTAGATGCATCCTGTCTGTGTTGATAATAACAGCTCTATGGAAAATAAACCAGAAGGTGCTGATTACTATTAAAATAAACTAAGAGTGGGTTGGTCGCTGCTGTTCTCTCAGTGCTCTGGTGTTTGTATTGAAAGTGATAATTGATAACACCTCAAGTTTATGGACTTAATCCAAGTGTTTGCCATTTAAAAGAGGTTTTATATTTAGACAACTCTCTTAAATGCAATTATTTTAGTATTGAAATATACTACATAGTCCTGCAGGTTTTCTCTAGTAAGAGCTAATACAGTAAATACTGGTATAGTAAATACATTGTCCATGTAGTCATCTACATTGTAATGTGTACAGCAATATACTTGAATTATTCTTTGTTTGAAGTTATCTACTCTTGTTTTGGTGGAAGACAACTCTCCACAAACAATCTCAAGCTCAATTTTCTCTTATATGTATCCCAACCAATGAGGTGTCCACCTACTGTGGTTCCCATTCAACACACCAGCCTAGTTAGTACTGAATCCACCAGATTCTATTTTTGCTGACAGACCTTTGAGACACTGTTGGATAAAACATGGTTTATTGGGAAAAAGTAATGGAAAACAACAAGGACAAGTTTATTTGAACGGTTCACCATCAAACAATAGTACAATATTGTTGTACTTGTAATCTAGGGTCTACTAACTGACAGAGCAATCATAACTACTAGCAAATACAATAATATAACATGATTATTTAAATAGATATAGAAAATCAAAAAAATCATAGATTATAAATCAAGAGTTCTAATGAGGCAGTATGTGGCCCTAAAATAGGACAAATGTCCTACTCAAATGTTCACTAGTTACCATAGAATTGGAACACATACTACATGTTAATAAATGACCCTATCCCTAGGTCATGATGACTAGCACATCCTGGGTGGATGTGTATGGCTATGGTTGATACATGGGTGTATACCATAGACATGGAGTTTCAACTCCACTTTGGATATATAATAAACCATAAATTGTATTTGGTTGTCTATGATGACTTCTTATCAGTGGAGGGATCCATCTCTTGCTACAACAGATCATGTAACAAATGCTTAGAATAGAGAATGTTAGCTAAATTAGTCATTTATTCACACAGACATGGAGGAGATAACTTCAGTAGCAAGTCGGAGAGTGTCTTTACACATACATGATTTATAGTTTATTACTAGAACTGATATTCTGGATTTATTTGGACGTGACCAACACAATAAGGAAGCTAATCCTACTGACCACTACTGACCACTACACATACCTGCAGTTTCTGATAGTCCGAACTCAGCCTATCATACTCCCGGTTAGTTGACTCCGCCTGCTTCTTGATAGCCTCCAAATCCGCTTCCTTAGCTTTGAGAGAAGTTCTAGCCTGACTCAGCTTCTCCCGTAACTCGGCAATCTCATTCTTATCATTACTGGAGTCATCTCCCTGTAATAATTACAGTAAACATCATCATACTCATCATAGCCTAGCCACAGTCTCAGTTCTATTGCGATAATTTGCATGTAACCGAAAGAGTTCGCGCTCCCACAGGAAGAGAAAAATGTTTTTGTTCAGTACCTGATCAGGTAATCAGTCCTAGATAAGAGGTAGACTAGATTTAAAATAATTTTCATATGTCATCACTCAGTTACTACACACCAATGTCTTTTAATTAAGATGAAACAGACAACTGTTGGCATATTAATACACAGAGAATTCCAGGTACAATCTAACCAGTCTAATACACAACACAGAGCCCTACCTTCTCTTGCTGACTCATGAGTCTTTGGGCAGCGTCTGATGCACTCTTAGCTTGTTTTAATGCAGCCTCTTTACCAGCTGTTAGTTTGGCTTCGGTAGAGATTAGTGTAGCGAGTCGATGCAGCACACTACATTTACGCAGAAAATATCAAATGAAAGTTTAAACGATTCACTACTCACATCTATTACAGAGGTTAACAGGTCAACTTTCCTCCAAACATTTGACCAATAGAAATTGGAGGATGTGTTCTGGGCAGTCTAAAACAATAGACCATCAATTGCAACATAACTATAAACTTGCATTATGTTACAGTTAGATCCGACTACATCACCAGTAGTGAGAATCAACTCATCCTACTGAGATACTTACAACCAGAGGAAAAGGGCAAATCCTGCGATGTAAAAGTTTCTCTGGGCTCTGAATAACTTCATGTGGATATGATCAACTGTGTTGGGGTTATTAGCCATGCTCGCTTCTGCCTTATCACTGTGAGTGTATTTCACCATCTCTCTAATGGAATCTAGTAAATGAGAACAAGTTCCACGATCAGAGTAGATAGACCTTACATTAATTAAAATATCTTTCATTCACAATGAGAACTAATATAAGCCTAATCAAGTCTAAATCTAAATTTAAATGAATAAAAATATGCACATGCCTTTGTAAGGACACATCTATCTACTAAACATACCTGCGAAGCACACTCCCAGAAGTACCATTAGCATGGTGAAATAGTAGTTGGCATACAGACCCGCAGTTTTCACAAGGTTAGACTGAAATACTTTCTGCCAGCTGCAAAGTACAGAATTGCAATATTAACCAATAATGCAAAAAATGTGTTCGGAATTATGAGAGGAAATGCTGGATGAATATGATCTGCCAGACCACCTACTGTCCAGTGTGAGCATCAGTATCGTATAATAAAGAAGTGGGGTGCTGCATATAGTTAATAGATTGAGCAGTTTATAGATGAAGGTCTTACTGAACTGAGTAACAAATGGTCTGTATTGACTGAACAAGACGTTTTAGCCTGTCCATGTGGAGGTTGTGGTTGTGAACTTAACGCCTAGCAAGTAGGCTGAAATCAAAATGGTTTATTGGTGCTGGTGTCTTTTCGACCAAAAACCTAGACTATAAGACAAGATCTGTCAGCGTGTGTTACCATACCCATGCTGATGCTTACCTAGAAGCAGAAATGAAGGGTAACAACAGGAGAAATATCAGGGCCATTTCAAAATACAGAAAACCAGAGATCGCAGTCCATTGAAGACTCATTTTTGACCGATGATGAAGAAAAACTAACACTCAAATATGTATGTGGTTATATTCTATCGATATGTATTCTTAGTAAATGACTTGTGGTGTCAGAATCATGTGAAGTATGAATTGTTTATAGAATTTCCATAAATACACGTATAGATTTTAATAGCCTCTGGTTTTGTACTAGCAATTACAAGTGACTGAAAATAGAATAGAACTAGCCAATCTATACATTGGTTCTAAGGTGCTTAGGCCATGCACTGAGATGTTTTCTATTATTTCATCCAATATAATCGTTATTGTATATTAGCTATCATTTCAGCGATACATTAGCGATTCAAGCTAAAGCATACATTTCGTTTTTCTGCCTTGATCTCTTCCAATTGCTTCAACAAATAAACCGTTGAGATAACTAAAACAGTTCATTGGCAATAGCAACCATTAGCAACCAGCTTCAACCCTGAATCGGATTGTTCCTCGCGAACTTTCAGGTTTTGTTTCCACATTTTATTGTATAACACTAGCAACGTAAATTTAAATTCGATTTATCAATCAGCGTGCGATGTTAATCACATGAACTGAAATAATTTAGCGACCACTGAAAGGCATAATCAGCGCATCACAATCAGAAAATCAAAATGTCTCACAGGTAATGTCTTACCGACCGTGCATTGTTTATATAATAAGTAATAATTAAAATAGTATAATAATTTGGTTTTCTGGAAAAAACTGCAAATTGCTTTTTATCACTAATGTAGCTGATTTTTTACTACTTTGATCTCAATGCACTGCTGTGATGGTTTCTCTTATTATCATCTATGAATATCCATAATAAAATATTAATTTTTATATCATTTTATAAATAATAAAGCAAGGAAATTTCTGATAGTTTTTTTCGTTTTATATCTATTCCTTATATTTTGATACTTGTCCAAGCATCATCATCAGAAGAAAAATTATTAATTTCCTCTGCTGATGATGCTTCGACAAGAGTATCGAAATATTAAGAATGAAATCAAAAGCTATCAGGATGCTTCTTGCTTTATTATTGGTCACCAAACTATTAGCTTACACCAACATTATCCAATTAGTATTATATTTTTAATTATAATTATTTCAATTTTATTAGATACAAAATATCTATAATTGTATTAATAATAGCATACTAATATTATTATAACTATTCAAACCCCAATAGGCTACAACCATTCAGCTCTGCCATTCATCATCCATCTATATATCTATCAAATCTTTTAGAATCCCGTGTCTCCAGCTTTTTGGCCGATTATCCTTTTTCACCAGAGTTCAGATTAGCTTTCTGAACATAATGTTGGTATGATTAAAAAATTTTGTTGCGTAACAGAATGGGGGAATAGTTTTATTAGTTCAGGCATCTAGACGTTGCAGTACCACTTCTAATGTGCTGCAAGGTTTTATAGTGGGTCCAACTTACTTTCTACTTTATGTTACCAAAACATAGTCCATTTAGTCAATTTATGTATGTGCGTTGTTTGTAGCACCTATAACAAACAATGGACCGAAGCGCAGATGGCAATGGACGACTTACTGCAAGTCGAGAATCCACCAGAACCTCCGAAGCCCGAGAAAGATAGGCTGGCTGCTTTCCAACTACTGGCTACTATGTACATCAAGTATATACAAATCTTTAGAAAATTGGAGAATTGCTACGACCAGATTGTGCATCCACAGAAGAGAAGAGTATTGCGTCATGTCTTGGATGGTATGGAAATATCATATTATGTAGAACTATATGTCTTTCTTCACATCAAATTCAATTTATTAAACACTTTTGTCAGTGTTACTTGTAATGCGAAGACTTTTGTATATTATTGCATGGTAGGTGCCATGGGGCGGATATTGGAGTTAAAGGGTGAAATGGTGAATCTAGAATATTCAGAGTTTCACTACATGGATGATGTTTTATCTGATCTCAAGCTCACACCAGTAAGTGCATAACGCATATACATGTACATGTACATGGTAACCTGAATTTTAAACTGTCCACATTCATGGAAGAATGGATTAGGTTATTAGCTGTTGCATGTAGAACTCTACATGGTTGCGCATTGCTTCAGTTCACTACAACCCCAGGCTATTCAACCCGGTCACTTCCATATTCTCTCGTTGTAGAAATTAAAAAATAGACTAATTCTTCTCATTGCAAGTATATAGATAGCTTCTCTAGAGGGAATTAGAAATTACTAAAATCTAAGACTCTAACATAGGAGAATGTATGACAGACCCCTTGAGAACTCTGGTTCGGTGTATTTCACATCATTTAAATATGCTTTGCTGTATATATGCAGTATCACCAAGGTGTGCTCCTAGGGATATCTCTGAGCTGTACTGATGAGGTGTCAAACATCTATACAGTATGATGTATGCAGGTACTTATGTATGCTGTATGTATGCCAGTATAATCTCAATGTGAATGTGTTGTTGTAGCAAGACATTGAGATGCCAATTCCTAAATATTTTGTTATGGAACGGGCTAAGGCACTGCAGGAGAGGCAAAAAGTACTGGAGCAGATTCTTGCTAAAGTCAGACCCCAAGACTCAGAGTTGGTAAGTTAGACCCCAAGACTCAGAGTTGGTAAGTTAGACCCCAAGACTCAGAGTTGGTAAGTTAGACCCCAAGACTCAGAGTTGGTAAGTTAGACCCCAAGACTCAGAGTTGGTAAGTCAGACCCCAAGGGTCAGAGTCAGGGACTCAACTCAATCTGCTTTCTGTTTTTATTTTTCTTCCATTTTAATGGAATAAATTTAGCATTGCCAGGAAAACGAAGTTTACTATTGTTGCACTACTAAAAAACTTCTATTCTGCTTGTTTTAGGGAAAAGAAGAGCTCCGCATGACTGTTTCCGAAGCAGTACTTATTGTACAGACAATGGAGAGAGCACGCCAAGGTCGTCTAAGGGCCAAGTTTATGAGAGATATTCGACAATCTGAAGAGCGAGAACGTCTCGCTCAACAAAGGGGTATGTTACGCTCAAAGTATGATAGCAGTAAAGCACATGACTATTATTGCGTTTCAGTGCTGTCCATTTATAGTCAGTGTCTCTTTGGAGACAGTGTTTGCAGGTGCTTCTTGGCCCACCATGTTTTCTAATAGTAGTTTTCTAATAGGCAGTACAATTTTAATTCATAATTTCGTGAAAATATGATCAATTTATGTTATGTGCTTCTCTTAATTGACGTACAATTCTCCTTTGCTAACCTTCAACTAGCTTCAGTTTGTCCTTAGAGTTGGTGTTGGCTCGTTATCCTCCTCAATTTTACTGCATTTCTCTTTTAGGAGCCCCGTCTATTGACCCAGAAGTGGCCGTGGTCAGAATACAGAAACTATGGAAGGCTTTTGCTCAGCGGCGTCGAACCAAGCGTGAACGGGAGGAAGAGATGATGTTTATTGGCATGGTGAGCTATAGCAAGTATATGTTGTGAGGCTATAAAAGGTGCATATATAAAAGATTTAGTCCGGAACTGTGGCTATGAAGGATACAAATAATGGGGCTAAGTAAGGAGCAGGTGATGTCACTGCGTTATAGGCTATTGCATATTACTATCTATGTGAAATATTTTTTGGGGCACTCTGAAGCACTTAGGATTAGCTGCGGTTTGAAATTATTTCCTTGTTCATTTTTGGTTTTCACTCTCATGTTTCTGGTTCATTTAACCTTGACCTTTTAACCTGTCTATAATGGTATAGGTCCCACCTCCTCACGATCCCAAGAACCTCACCCTAGACAATGCTACGAAGGTAGAAGGGTTGCGTAGGACCACCCAAGATGAGCACGAGAGAGATTACCAACAGGCCCTCATCACTATCAAGGATAAGATCAGAGAGTCAGAGGGACCTGATATGAAGGAAAGCATGCAAGAGCAGATCAGACAGTGGTTCATCGAGTGCAGGTAAATACTTCTAATGGTTAACAGAGTGTAGGCAGATTTTTCTCTCAGACTAACCTCTGTTTTCAAACTACAATCATTAATAGCTGTAGCCACCATTTCTACTATTGCAGTTCATGTTAGGATAGATAATTTAGGAAATTTTAACAAATTTTTTCTTTTAATTATCTGAATAGTTTTTGGCCAAGACTGTAACCACTTAGCCTCAGTTTCATATTTCTACTTAGTGTGTCTGTTTTAGGGATGCTACTGGTAAGTTCCCTGATTTTCCTGATGAAGACGAAGGAGGATCATCTGCTATATTTAAGCAGAAGACTCTGGCAGAGGTAGAGGCGGAGCTTAATAACAAGGTCGGTCCTATAAGGATTCTATGGTAACGATATTAACTTCTGTTTAGCCACATGATGTATTGGGTTACGTTCATGTTATACACAACTAGCTACATAGATACAGTGTCAGTGTGTGATGTTTGATACTTGTATAGCACAACTTAGGAAGAAAGTGTCTTAACCCAATTGCAATTCCTTCTATATGTCTGCATTGCTAACTTTTAGTCATGTTATCTTGCTCTACAGCGATTAGCAAAGCTGGCAAAGGTGACCGCACTTTGTTGTAGTGTACATGGTTTATAGTCACTTACTATTATAGCGTAATCTGCACAGGCGTATTCTTGTTTATACGCTACATAATGCACACTTATAGTATCGTTGATAATGTCAAACACCATTGTTATTTATGTTCTTTCTTTTTGTGTGCGTATCATTCTCCTTTAGTTGAGACTAGGTTGGCTATCATTCTATACCAATCATCTTCTTATAGAATCTGCGTAGTATTTGCTACCATTTCAACTAGACACTGACTTGTTGAACTACACTTTATTTATTTATAAACGTGTGAAAGATATTTTGGTGTCTTTAGGAGGAGAAAAAGGGGAAGAAGTCCGGCAAGAAGTCGGGTAAGAAATCTGGGAAGGGTAAAAAAGACAAGAAAGACAAGAAGGGGAAAGGAAAGAAAGGCAAGGATGACGAGGTAAAGTACGGCATTTCTATTACATACAGCTTATTAGGGGAAACCAATGCTGTTGTTACTTTGATTGTAATATTTTATTTGCTTTTGTCATGTTATATGCTATAGTGTGTCATTAGACTGAGGTTCTTAACTATATATCGGGTGGGTGAATGGACTCTCTCTCATAGATCAAACATAGCCTCACTTCAGGCAGGAATATAAATGTAGTCAGTGATAAAATGATTGCCTCAGAAACATTACTGAAACAGTTAGACTGTGTTCTAGCTTGTCAATTGTATGTTCAGGATGAAGAGGAGGGGTGGAAGATGACTCCCTCCAACTTTGTACCAACTATTGGAGAAGGTAGTGACACGTACAAGGGTGTGTGGGCTGAGAAGGATGAGACTGATAACTTCAGTCAGAAACATGATCAGGAGCTGATCAAGGAAGAGAAGAGACTGGAGGTATGCTTAGAGTACTGATACTACTTATGATTGCTAGGTTGTGTCGTCGATACAATGTAATGGGAGTTGTTGTTCCTCACTGTGAAGGTTAGCTTACCTGCTGTATCAGCTTGAGGACGTCTATTAGCAGCAAATAAAAAGAAGGGAACAGCTTCAGGTTAAATTGAAGGGCAACATATCCTATAGTATGCAGTATTGAGATTAACACTGAAGCTTCTAGAAAAAGGAATAACAACTCCGAACATATCAGGCTGGCTCTATGTATTATATAGTAAAGTTCGTTGCTTTGCTTGGGTTAATACTGTTCAATAAAATTAGGAATTTCCAATATTTGATCAGCTTGGGTAAGCTAAGAACTGAATTTCCCGTTATGAAGCTCTGCGGATTAATACCGTGTGTTTGTGTTATTCATTATTGTAGGTGGAAGAAGAGGTGAGAGTTCAGGTGGATGAACTCATGAGGGAGGAGCTAAAGAACCTCCAGATGGTGAGTTGGTCACTCATTTCCTGCGACTTCTTGTCTAGTTATTTATAGCTAATTGTTCTACATATACGAGTATAGTCGTAGTAAGCTACGTGTGCCACTATGTGTAGGTTCCACTGACCCGTTTACAAAGTCGTAGGTACACAGTGGCAAGGAGGCAATTTAAACTTGAATAGATGGAAGTAAAAGTACAATGTACATACATTTTGTATGAAAAGGTTGTGTGCAAACACATACCTGACCATTGTGTATAAGGGGAGTTGTATATAATTCACGCTTAGATGTCTGCAATTCAATATAATACATAAACACATCGCAGGCAGTGGAGAGAGACAAGAAAGGGAAGAAGGGAAAGAAGTCTGGAAAGAAGAAGAAAAAGAAGGGAAAGAAGAGCGGCAAGAAGAAAGGAAAGAAGGGCAAGAAAGAGAAAGATCTCACCCCTGATAGGTGGGTGAGGCTTGTGGGTGTGGCTTATGAGTGAGGCTTGTGGGTGTGGCTTGTTACTATGGTTACACACGGTTATACTGTAGAGTAGAAACAATAGGCAGAACTGTTTGAGAGCAGATAGGAATAAGACTTGCATTATTTCAAGAAAGCTGTGCATTGTATAGCCCTGTAACTATACACTGCAGGTCTATTGAGTCTTTGTATGAGGAGCTGGTAGAGCAAGGAGTGATTAAGAAAGTACAGGATGTGCGTATATCAGACTATGAAGGGGAGTACAGCTACCTGGGTACTACCCTTAGACAGGCTAACATTGAACCAATGCCTTCCCTTAGTGATGTGAGACGCGTTGTCACAGAGTTTGGTATATTACCTCTCGGTAGGTACTAAGGATGTGTATTATTAGGGATATGTAGGTGTTTACAGTGAGGAATATGGGTAGATATAGCAGCTACTGCATAACTTTGATATGCAGTGTTAGACTATGCATTTAAAGATTGTGGACTGATACTCCTTGTGGTTTTAAGGAAAACAAACAATTTTCTACATAAAGCTGTACAGGTGACATATGATGACTGGTTTTGACTTTTTGTCTCTAAGGTATGGTCTGCTAGACATTGTATCAATCCACACATTGTAATACTTTAGGTTCCCCTGCCGTTCACGAAAAAGCACCTCTGGTTAAGTCTATGATGTTAACCGGCCCTCGAGGAACGGGTAAAAAAATGTTGGTTCACGCCATTTGTAATGAAACGGGAGCCAATCTGTTTGACCTCACAGCAGCCAACATAGCTGGGAGGTAAGAAATATACCTATGGTAGTTCCATTTTGAAGAAAACCTCTAGTTTGCATTCTGTAAGAGGTTTTCCTCTCTTCTTTTTTCTCTTGTTTAAAGAAAAGACAACTTCAAAATGCTAATGATTTTGATTGAGAATATATCTAAACGTCATATACATTGTACATTGGAGTCTACTGCAGTGTTTTCTTGTAGATATCCTGGTAAGGATGGTTTAAAAATGTTGATACACATGGTGTTCAAGGTGGGGCGCGCTCTGCAGCCCTCCGTATATCACATAGATAACTGTGAACTCATGTTTAAAAAGAAAATACCAAAAACGGATCCGGTAAGTGTCTCTTTGCAAAGTATACTTTATTCATTGTGTGTACATAGATGAAGATATGCTGTATCTAGGCATTCAGAAGTTTTTTAAAAACCTCCAACTTCTTGCCAGAAAGTTAAGGGTTTAATTGGCTTATGATAATTAAAGCATTATTGAATAGATGTTCTTTTCAAGCAGCTTATATAATGTTACTGAAATGTTGTAGAGACAATACATCTGCATCTCAATGGATTTTAATTTCTTTTGCTTTTTTTCTGACGATGGTACCAGGACTAGTATGGAAATATCAGGAATAAATAATCAAAGACTGTATCTTGTACTACTTTATATTATAAAATCTCTCACCCACACCAACATCTTCAGAAAATACAGTTTTATGTAGTATTAGTTACATGAGAAACTTTGTGAGTAGTAAATATGATATTAGTATACTATATTCAGACCGATCCGAAGAGATTGAAAAAGGAGTTACCAAAAGCGGTTAAAGCCTACTTTAAACCAGAAGACAGGATATTATTGGTCGGTACAAGTAGGTCACCGTTTGACGGTGAGATGAAACCGATGTGTCAGACTTACCAAAAGATTATACTGATACCCCGACCTGACTACGGCTCCAGGCACTGTGAGTGGTCAAGTTCTATACATGTTATATGCTTGGTAAATGGTGCATTGTAATATTAGCATCCAGTAAATGTTGCATTGCACATTAGGGTGAAATGAATGGGATAGCGATATTAGGATATGGGGTCATTCTAAGCTTACTTGGTTTACTTTCACCTGACTTATTGGGGAGTTATGTTCTCAACATACATGCTTAAATATTCTGCATGTATGGAAAAGTTTAAGTTTGTATGTAACCAGGTTGAAATCGTTTTAACTCTTTGGAAATGGCATTCATACTAGTAAATTAATACTATGCATATTGGGGCATTTTTGGAAGCGGTGTGGGTCTAGTTTTCTGGTTATCTAGAGAATCTGATAGACTGAGAGCCTAAACAGGAAGTACATGTAGATGGTGTCCGACCGGGAAGTCTCATTGATATACATGTATATATTTGTTTTATAAATGGCAGTTAAAACTGGATACTCTGTAATTGCATTTCCGATATAAATATTTATCTCATGTGGCGGTTAAAAACTGGCAATTTTGTAATTGAATTTTCGATTGGGTAGTTTTCAATTAAACTTTTACCAAATCTACGTTTTTAAGCTGCCATTTTCAAAGAGTGGCACACTCAGTTGGACCACAATTCTATACATGTAAAGGCAATTATTATACTGTAAACCTTATCTGTTGCATCATAGTGCTCTGGAGGACGCAGATAGTAAAACATAAAGGAATACTAAACACTAGCCTTGATGTTAGTTCTTTAGCTAAGGTCACAGATGGTTACACTCCTGGACACATTGTAGAGGTCAGTGATTAAACATAACTTTGTTAGACCTCATTGATCCTTCTCTGTATAATCATAATAATATACATTCTGTTCACTGGTTAGCAACTTCATCACAGGGAAAGGTCTCCTAATATCCATATATTCCAAGTGCGTGGTGCAATTAAACAGAAAGAAGGTTCTTGGGAGAAATAGCAACATTGATTTCACTGAGAATAGAGAGTTTTTTACCCAATTTCTATATTCGGTTTCCATAGCCTAAAATGGAGACTAAATAAAAAATCGGTTTCATTTTAGTAATTTCTTACGGTTGTACAATGAAAACATTTACACAGTGAAGTAAACAGTCAGATGTATTATGTTCAGGTCTGTCAAAGTGTGCTGAAGGAGAGAAGAGTTGCTGACTTGAATAAGAAACCACTGCAGGGGGTGGAGTTCCTGTCTCCTCTGGCAAAGATTGACCCTATCTATAAAGAGGAAGAAGAAGCTTATAAGGTAACATAACTCCTTTTCTCTTTGTATTAGTTGAGATATAGGTAAGTTGGTATACCAGTACCTTATCATCTAAGAGATTGTACAATAATGTTTTCTACTCTAGTCGTGGTACGCCAAGACTCCACTGGGGAAGAAGAGGTCAAAGGCTGCAGCAGGTGACGAAGAGGATGCTGGAGCTAAAGGAAAGGGTGGTAAGAAAGGAGGAAAGAAGAAAAAGTAGTATGATGTCATAGAACCCGGACTTTGCAGTTACCATGTTACAAACATCCCTCTGCTACATCAGCTTCTAAGGCCCTGTTTACACTATCAGCATCTAAGACTCTGTTCACACTATCAGCATCTAAATTCTCATCTACACATAGCGTTATAAATTAGCGTGATGAATCAGCGAAAGGACTAGAATGTGACACCTAATAGGCCTTGGTCTGAAGAGATTTGAAGTGCCATTGTACTGCATCCGGCTCAAAATATCATGTAATCATACAATGCTCTCTCATTTTCTATCCAAATATTCCGTCCAACACTCAACTTGGAGAATGTAACACTGTTTGCTTGTGTTTGTGTTTCTTCTACAAGTTTATTATAAATTCATACACTAATTTATTTAATAAATTTATGTTAAACTGTGTAAATTAGAAACCATTGTTGCTGTTGTATTAATTAAAAAAAACATTACACAGCATGTAGCTGATGGTGAGATTGCTACAAGTCAGGTGGACCTATACTATAGGATGTACAGAATCACATGTACGAATGTACATTTCAAAAGGAACATGAATGTACATTTATTTGGCATACTGTCAATGAAAATAATGATATAATATATTGTATATGTCATCATGGCCATTGATAATATACCAAATCTAATTTAAATCATGTATACTTGCCCAGTCCTAACTATACGCTGGATCAGTGTATAATAATATACATTGTATGTCACAATTATGTTTATCACTAGGAAAGTATTGTCAGCGAAACATGTATTATATATTTATGGTATAATTATGAATCATTCATTTTGTTTTATGATTCTCTCAGCCTGTGTTGGTTTATTATTTCCAATGAGGAGGGGGGGGGGGGGGCAATGAAATTGATAAAGAGGGCACTCAACTGTCTAGGTGTAGAGAATTCTTGTCTAACTGTTTATAGTGTAAGATGTTGGTTGACGTTTTGGTATGTAATGTAAACTAATAGTACAAAATTATTGGGTTGTACTGTTAATAGCCAGTAGTCAGTAGTCAGTATCATTGTATAATCACTGCTTGCCTTGCCTAAACTCCGACAAGAGTTATCCACTCATTCCTTGGAATTTCTCAGGCATTACATAAAGATGACACAACTCCGCTAGTATTTCTATAATAGTCATGTGATCCATTTGAGTTTCGTTTTGGTTAGTTAGTTTCACTTCCTCTAACACATCGATTTCACTAAAATAATCATAATCATAATGGGTCTTTCGTCAGAATTCTTTAATTTTATTTAGAAACCATTATGTTCACATTTGGTGAAATAGCCCTGAATTTCAGATCATATTTTTTTGCATAAAATTAGAATCAATTAAGTGTTTAATAAACCTGCATTAGTTGAATCAAGTAAAGTTAAGTTAGTAAGTTTTGCATCTCGATTTTCATTTTTATTTTGCTTTCCTTAAATCAAGGCCAAAGGCCTTCACTTTGGCAGCTATTAAATTCAATCGAGGAAAAACTTTTGTCTGGGCCTTAGGCCTGCTAATGCAAACCTCTAATTTCATCAAGAATCAAGACGTTTTAATTCTCGATTGGTTGGAAATAGTGGACTTGATGCTCTGTGAACCAAGATATATTATAATATGATGTACTATTTTTGGTATTTCATATGCAATACTTACCGTTACACCACTACATTTTCCTCGCTGAGCATATTATGGTTTTTTTTCTTCTTTTGCAATTGTTATGTTCTTAAAATTCTTAGATTTGAATTCTAAATTTGACAAAGTGAGCTGAATTTCACTATCTATTACAATAAATGGTCATGTTTGCAGGAAATCTTGCACAGAAGTAGAGAGAGAACAATTCCTTACATTTGCTCAGATGTCCATCTTGTGGGTAAGCAACTCCAAAGTTGATCCAATCTTGTTGACTAGTAGTAATGTGAATGCCCATTTATGTGGTAATGTGACCATAGACTTAATGATGGTTGCAACATGTAGACCTATTTATATCTTTCATTTCTATTATAATTTACCAGCCCATATATGGGCTGTGGTTATAATATAAATTGCTGTAATGCTTTCTACTCATTGTCTTATCCACAGTGAATGGGTTTAACACAGAGTCATCATATTGTAGACTGTCAAATCAATCAATTAGCATGTAAATAACCATTAATATTCTTTATTTATCATTATATATTATTCTGTAATAATATTCTATGTTACATGTTACATTTGTAGCTCCAGTAATGATAATACAACTTGACTGACGGACTGTATATTATTTAAGTTCGTACTAACAATAGGTCTATATATACATGTACATATACTTGTATAAGTATAATTACCTCAATATTCCACTATTAATAGAATTGTGTGTCCAAATCATATTTTAGCTTTAGTTCCATGCTTTATAAAATGTACATGCAGACCATGAAAGTGTTTAGAAACCATGGAAGACTGTCTTCTGGAATTGTCATTACTAGAGAGTTGTGGTATGGGATAGGTACTGGTACATACATTATGGTGTATGTGTGTTACTCTCTCTTAGTTTAGGTTTGTATCACTTGTTTGCTACAACACAGCACTGTATGGAAGCTGTCAGCCACTTCATGTATTCAATATGGTGTCCGGACACAATGATACCATTGCCAGGCAGTAGCTAGTCCTGCTGCACTAAGAGATGTGTCTAAGGTTGTACTGTGTAGCCTGTGTGCCAAGGGATGTAAAGGATGGTGAACAGTGGAAGCTGGTGGAAACTTGTCCGCTGGATTTATCAAGTTCATCTGTTACTTGAGATGTACTTGATTCCTGCAGACTGACTGGCTAATCAGTGCTGAAGTCTGTTGCATAGAGTAAGATCTCTAGTTATACTAATATGTGATACATGTATATCATTGTGATCCATGAATAGTCTAGTTAGTATACATGTCTATGTGATTAGCCTGGGCTCCTTCCTCTAGCAAAATTAGCAAGTACGATTTATTGTAGAACTTGGGCTAATACATGTAATACATGGTGCTGCAGTCAGCTGTCGATATCCCTGTTTGTGCTCATATGGAAGTCTTGGATGGAAGCCAGTGCTAGACTGGGATCAACCTAGTCATTCTGGTAAATCCAGTCTATGGGTGATTTCACCTTATTATTGGTAGCAATGTGGATTAATTCATAATTTTAATTACCGTTGACTGACAGTAATCATTGACGAAAAATATCTACATTTATCCTACATGTACACTTCTGTGTAGCCTATGTATTCAATGTGGGGTAACGTATATAACCAACATTGTGCCTCACTCTTAGTTATTATATGATACATGTGCTTAATGATATCTGATTGGCTGTTGTGAACACATTCAACCAATCAGGTTACATGACCTTGTGACCTCCTTGTTTTAAGTTTTCAAGGCATTCCTACATGTGTGGTATATCCAGTTAGCAAGTGGAGACAGATACAATATGTTGTAACTATTTTATCTGCTCCAAATTTGCTTTTCACACAATGTATTTACGCAAAGCTATATTTATTGTATTGGCCAGCTGCTGTCTGCGGGCTGCCTCAGAGACCAGTAGAGTTAAAAGACAGACAGATACTCCGCAGCAGTAAGTATACATGTATATAATACAGTTACTCCAGATACTCCGCAGCAGTAAGTATACATGTATATAATACAGTTACTCCAGATACTCCGCAGCAGTAAGTATACATGTATATAATACAGTTACTCCAGACACTTCGCAGCAGTAAGTATACATGTATATAATGTGGTTGTACACTCAATGTACACTGAAGGTAGATGATATGTGTTGTTATATTTTTCTTGTATGAAAATCTATTTATGAGCAGCCCAGGACTTGGTTTCATATCTATAAACTCTGTTGATGGTTTACTAACACTATCTGTAGTTTTATTCCCACAAACTGTGTTCATTTGTGTGTTATGCATTAGAAAATTTCTCTGATTTGTGTTTTCGTAATATGAAATTTTAATTTTGTGAAAGTTGCTGTAAATCCCTCTATAGAATAAGGCGTAATGCAGTACTTTTGTGCATGGTGCAGGTATTATATATTATGTATAATGTATAGCATATTATGCCATACATGCCGGGCGCCCATGTACCATTGTACTACAGTGTTGGGGAGAGTGAATTATGTATGCTAATATTATGCACCAGGTCAATCTACTAGATTGATGGATAATGTATAGATGTAATATTACTTGATTGCAGTTCTACTTGACTTTACTGTCACTTTAATATAACAAAATTATAATATTGAGTTCACTTGGTGTGTAGCCATGATAGTTTTGAGGATCTAGTAACACAAAACACTTGAAAAGTTTATTTTCTTCATTGCACTGGAATTAGTTGATTAAAAAATGTTGTGTTGTATGTTAAACAGATGTTCAGCTTTTATAGCCTTAATTCCTTAGCATTTTAATTCACACATATGTAGGGGCATCTAAGTATGCAAGGTAAATTGTTTTTGTACGTTTGAGATATAATCTAATATAGTTAGGCTGCCGATGTACTTGTGTGGGTATTATGTAGCATAACAACCATGTTATATCATCATGGTGGAATAATATTCTAAGTGCAGCGTTGCACCGGTATCTTGGCCAGGGACTCAAATGAGTTCAAATATTTGTAACTGTGTGTTTGGTAAATCATTACTCTATGCTAAGTGCTCCCAATTCCCATACTTAACCTGGTACTGTACCCAACCCGAACCTGGACAGTAAAACGGCAGACGTCATAGACTGTGTCCATGAGACCTTAGATACTACGGTCCGAGCCTCTGTTGGTACAGGCAAAGGTTGCTCTACTCTTAGAGTCATGTGTTTGTCTGTTTATTCTAGACCCCGGATAGTCACCTCTGATGGCCATCTTGTATTCCAAACTGGTGCTAATCATAACATATCATTCCAATCCTCGTCTGGAGGTTCTGTTAATATAGACGGTACAGATGTCAAGGTCATGTCTCAAAAGGTAAGTACATCGAACACAGGAAGTGAACGTACACCAAACCCTCTTTCGTTTCGGTAAACTAGTGATTGGGGATTGAGCACATATGTTAGGAACCTATGTCTAGCAGCATAGCCTGTATCTCCACAGTAATTTTGGAGGTATTTAATGGGGGAAGTTCGGTCCACCTTGTTATGTTTCATATTGAACGCTAATAACAGAGCGCGACGTGGTACTAGCTCCAGCTGCATCGGTTACCAACTAATATAACCTACAGGTAGTTGGTCTCTGATCATTTCTCCATCTGTCTGTCCACCCACATCACAGACACAACAGGCCTAATCAGATAGTACATTACATTGTATAAACACAGGTCTATGCATGCCAACACACACTCCTTGTTCTAATCACTATCATTAGTAGTAAAAAGAACAATGCTGTTAATTTTATGAACATGTCGTTAACTTGGTATATGAAATGGAATTATTCAGTCAGACAAGGTTGGTTACTGACAATCAAACTGACCATTTGCCTTTCTCTGCTCTCCCATTAATCATAGGGATTTAGTGTACAGACTGTCTTGTCTTTGGTAGAGTGTGGTATTGCCTGTCTTCATGCATCAGCTCTCCTGATGTACAGGAACATCTATCTCCATCTTTTCCCATCATGGTGATGAATGATTCCAAGTTCGATGCACTCACATTTGAAGAGTTGCAAATTATAACTTGTGATATCGTTCATGCAACATAACTACAAAGACATCTAGTCTAGTGTGAACAGTCTTGTCTACCTATCTATTATTCCTTGCACAATTTGTTAATCCATCGAAGGTAATCTCTCTAATCCTAGTGTTGTAAGTAAGTTGTAAGTAAAATTGATAGAGGTGGTTGTTTATGTCAATAGCCAGATTTACCCTCCTGGTTGGCCACAAGTGGTGTATAGATCTGTGCAAAGGTTTATTGTACTACTAGTACTATTCTGACTTTATATAACTGTTCCCACCTATATAATGCAACATGTAACATACAAGTAAATACTTATAACAGTAACATGTAGTTACCAATTGTAATAGCATAATATAAGATATAAATTGACATAATTTATGTCCAAGCTGACTGTCAGAGATTACACATCATTATGTAGTTCCACTTACATAGGTTGAACTGATGTGTTACTAAAACTTGTTTTTATAACTAATAGCATTATGTGTCAGTCTCCCCCCTCCCCCCCCCCCCTCTACATAGCCTGAGTTCTTTAGTTGTGCGCGCTTCTGATCACTTCACTTTATTGTTACTTTTTCTTTCTACTTTACACCGATCACAATCCATCCACATGCTAAGTGATTCTAGCCAGAACTGGTGCAACTCTATCCATCCACGTGTTCATCCCAATCACAGTACCAAGTTATGTAACCATGGTCAGTGGGTTCCTCTACTGGAATTCTCCTAAACTACCACAATATTGTCCTTAAATTATGTATCTGAGAGCTAACAATACCAACACACACAGTCCACATTGTGTGGCTTCCTGCTATCATCAAATGTGGTATAATTGTACAATAGTACTTATTTAGGCTTCATAGCAGTTGGGTATGATGCAGGGAAAGACAATTTTTATGTATCTGTATTTCACCAATTCTGTTTCTTTTTTTCCAGGTGGACGTCCATCAGACAAAGCTACAATCTCTCGAAGGAGTACCAGTAAGTTGTGCATCTCTATTCTCAAAATTCTCTGATTTGAAACAATTTGTTGCTTACAGAATTATTGGTAAAATCTTGTTTTATATCTAAATAAAAAGTAATGAATAGAAAGCCTTCATTCCATAGCGTAAGACAGCACTCAGTCGGTGCCTACCAGATGGGAGGGAGGCTATTATAATTCAGACGTCTGCTAGGAAGTCTAACGTAATATATAAGTTTTACATAATTAGGTTTTCAATAAATTTTCTGCATTTCTAATAAATTTCAAGTTACTGCAGTTTAGTTTTAATAATGTAATTAAAGGCATATTGCTGTACTATTTTACCTTTGCATTTTTCTATTATGCAAAGTCATCAAGCTATTTGTTTTATAATGAATAAGTTATATTAAATAGGAAACGTTGCATGGTTTCGTAACTGTCAGCCATCGTATTCTGTACAATAATAATGACGATTGCATGGATAACAAGGTAGTTGAGATAAATCCGGTAGATTTATTATCTGAGGAGTATTGAAGAGTGACAACTATCTGGATATAAGGGGGGTGTAAGGGTACCTCCCTCCACTTGTCAACTACTCTACCGTCTATAAAGATAAGTCGAGAGTTGGATGCTACTGGTACTATCATCAGTATGGAGTACAAGGGGGTGGGGTTTGCTGAGAAGAAGGAGTAGCGTGGTGAGAAGAAGGGGTAGTGTGGAGGGGAGTATAACATAGAACGTACGTGGGGAGGGGTAGCCTTACAGGAAGTAGCAGGCTATTTTAGACCGAGATAACGGGCTCGGTGCAAAATGGAAAGGATATAGGTAGTCTTGAAACGCCGTTTGATTAGATTTTTCTGCCACTTATGAAACTTTGCAACATTTTAAGCCGGTAGGCTAGATGCTATTATGCAGTTAATGTTGCAATAATTAGTTTTATATACACATGTATGAATTCATAGATATATTAATACATGTAATATGCTAATTCATTGGTTAGTTGCCCTTTGAAAAGTCAATATAATTCTCTTTTGTGAGTAAATGACTATCAGCTTGGAAGATTAATATCATGATGACAATAATTATTAGATATTCCCTTCTTGGGATATAAAATGGTATCTGTACTCATCCTACAACATTCCAGTGGCTGCAGGATTGAATACTAATATGAGCTAGTTATATATACCATATAGTTAGCACTAGTATCTACACACGTACACTAGTATACACATGTACCACACCACTTATATGACCCACAAAAACCCGCCCCTCTTAAAACAACGACATGATTATTCTGCATTTACACACCATTACAACTAATGACTTGTAATTTAGTTGTTGTGGTGTTTTTCCTTATCAGTGATCAGATTGATTGACCACTTGATAACTGTACTTCACTGATATTTAGTGCATTTGATCTGAGTTGTGAGGTTTGACCTATGACCTTCTGTCAGCTCGTACCAGTTTGTTCCCATCTTTGGGAACCTCCCCCCATTGCTAGTCATTACATTTACATACTTGTTTAGAATTAAATCTAGAACAGATATGCTCTCAGCTGTATGCAGAAATTATACATTCAGATATCACATGTACATGTATGTGCCGCACTAGCGACAAACCTACCGTATGGCTGGAACTTATTATACTAGCTATGCTGCCTAGCTGCTGCCTATGGGGTTATAAAACACTGACTGTACTAAGGTGCACAACCCTTACACCATAGTGTTTTAATTATAATATTATTGTGCAGTAGTTAGCAGAAAATAACTAATTGTGGAACCCAAGTGCCCTTCACTCTGTGATTTGACTTCACTTGTCATAATAATATGATTACAGAGCATTCACAATCGACGGGTGATACACCTGTGACGTTACGAAAGAATACAAATTCATTTACACATTCAATATCTTCAGATATACACAACCCGAACCAGAACCGTGTAACTATGCAGCAGTCCTAATTGCTTGTTTACATTTTTATTTTGTTGCCATGACAGTGATTTTGTGCATATGCATATACCCAGGCAGTGTTTATTTATGTTCAAAAACCAAGAAATTGAATTTCTACTTTTTTTGGCAAATGGTTATGATATTAAATTATCCTATGTTTATACCCTACATGTGAAATTAGTTGTGCAGACTTCAGACAGTCTGTGTCAGTTTTGTACTGTGTCAGCATTGTACTGTGTCAGACAGTACCATGCTAGTATTTACTACACTGCATTCATCAGATGACAAGCAAACAAACATTATAAATAATATACAGAGTGTTGAGTTACTAATTTATCAATTAGTTATAATAATTTAAATGAGAAACCAGTTTGTGAATTAGTATGCTGTATGTATAACCTGATAGCATTGCTACTGTCTCAACACCTTTAACTTTCACTGTCTGTCTAGGTTAGACTACCACCCAATTTTCATAAACTCGCTTAAATTCTAGTAGCATATCCTGTGTGTGATGAGTTGAGTCACATGATCATGTGATGTAATTTGTGTATCGAACCAATCAGAGCACAATCATGTAACATAGAATTACATGTGTTTGAGTAACCTGCGTTTTAGCCTGTCCAAAGTAATGAAATGGGTTTATAGGTTAGGAGCCTTTTACAGCCAGATTACTACAATTGTAACTCGGGCTATCGTGGTAATGGGATTGTTTATAAATCGCAGTTGGCAAATGACAGGTTTCCAGAAAAAAGTTTTTTTTGAAAATGCATATATGTACCTCTCACATAAAGCAGTATATGTATCTATACAAATATCAATGTGCATACCATATGCTGTAGCAGAATATGACACACATCCATACGTTTTTAGCCTGTTACTGTAGCAAAGACAGCACACATACATGTAGTAGCCAAAACATGACGTCAGCATGTGGTTTTGTTCTTCAAGTGAGATATTGTAGCCTGAGTTCTAACTAGCTTCAGAGAGACACAAATATATATATATGTTGTGTTACACACCTACTAAATACACTCGCTATATTTACTTTACACCTGTGCTAACTGTTTGATACACTAAATGTTTGATACACTAACTGTTTGATATAATTTCTAACCGTTATAATGGTGTATCATAGGAGAGGGTGAGCGAATATAAAGCAGAGATGGAGGTATTCAAGACATCAGTAGGTGATCAGTTCTCAACAGTGAATACACAGATGAATAACGCTACAACTCAGGTACATATGCATGTATATCTATATCATGTGTAGTAGCAATGTGTGTGCATGTAGCAATGTATTCATCACCCCTCCCTGTTATTACATGTACATAAAAAATATGCATTTCTAAACTTGTACAGCTTGCTCATTGTACATTTATATTATTTCATATCAAAAATTAAAGTTTATAATAGCCCTACAATATTGCTACATAGACATTTCATGGTGTTGGAGTAATTTTGTAGGAGAAAAATTTGTTTTAGTAATTGACTGAACAGTTAGATGGGTAAACGGGATGGAAAGACAACTCTGAAATCATTTGTATTTCTATGACAATATTATCTGTTAGGTTATGAGTGGTAAACCGTTGCTTATATGAATACTAGTGCTGTTACTAGTAGTATTTTATGCTGCCATGTTATTTTAATACTATAGAATATTAAATAATATCAGAGAGGAAAGTCAGAGAGAGAAAGAGAGGGAATTCTATCAGTAACTCATAGTCTGTGAGAGTGATTGAATTAGTTGACTACTAGATACTTATATTTGTATGATTAATGAATAGTCTACTATAAGTAGTAGCAGGGGATTAATGTAATATGGTGTCACATATTTCATCTAATCCATAAATTATTATTTCCTATATTTATATAATTTATCTATTTCAAATATTTATTCAGTTTTAATGGGAATTGAAGTTTAAGTAGAAGCTACTGTACTGTGTGGGAGAACTCATATCCTAGTAAACTCCATCTATACTGGGTAGATGCCATAACGTTGTTATAGTTCTCTCTATTCCAGGTGTAGTCTTATTGTATGTGACTTGAGTAGTGACTACTTGCTGTTCATCTCAACACTTTTTATATCTTTACAGCTACTATCGAGATGAACTGACCATGGGACTTCAATCATATGAAGTTGTCTTCTCTTGTATCTGACAATTGTGTTGATTATAGTAATTCTAACATGATATTTTGGAATTTTCTAGATCGGCACGTTATTCACAAGATATAACAATGTTAATGCCCATGTAAGTGATTATCTGTTAATTACGTATATTTTATATATTTAATTGAAATTCATTTTATGTTGAACTATTTTTAGATACGACAAATTAATCGATCTATACGTAACACTAGAAAGTTTGATCGATTAAAAAATAAGGTATTGTTGGTGTGTGTAGGCTAACGTTTGCATGGCATGCTGTTTTGGAAGGGCTTGAGAGGTGTGCCCACCCATCCCTAATCCTAGTGCCCATCCGTCCTATGCTCTCAGCCTATCTACTGCTCAACATGTATATAAATAGTTTAACTTGCATGAGTAACTTGTGTGCTATCTATTCTATCATCTTGTTTAAAATGGTCCAATTACTTACATATACATGTACAATGTATATACTTGTGGTAAAACTAAATTGGTGGAATAACAGGCTGGTAAATACTAAATATACTTAGAAAAGGCAGTAGTCCACTTCTTGCATCATAGCCCATATTCCTATCTGTCCTAAAGTCGATGGTGTGAGGCTCTAACAACCGCCCCCATATCCTTCCGCTTAATAGACTCATATCATACGCTTTATATAACTAGCTCTGACTCAAACTGCTCTCTGGTCAGATTTTCCCTTGAATAATATTCTTGTGGCTTTATTCCAAGGAAATACTGACTGTGTAACAATAGAGTATTTCTGATAACGACTTGATCAGCTCATATGGCCTGGTATTTAGTTATCACGATCACAGAGAACATGTGATGGCACGGAATTTGGTGCAGTGCAAATCACAGGCTGGTGCAGCTGGCATCTTCCCCTCAGTACTGCTGGCTTGCAGGATAAACATCCTCTTGTTGTGTTTTGGAGAATCATCCAATCATAGTTTGATATCGTAGCCAGATCTTCATTTCCTTGTAAAATTAATAAGTGGAATCATAATCACACATGTTTATATTATGTTTATATAATTATGCATATTAATATATTATGTTAATCACGTGTTTACATTTCTACTATTGTAGGTTGGCAGGATACAAACATCTGTGAACACTATCAACAATGTGAGTAACTCTTGCCAAGTTTGGTGACTATTAGCATCTCTGATACCTGTATTAGGGAGGGAAATCAGTGTAGAGAAAATTTATATCCAGAGGCCATTTGTATGAGGCCATTTGTATCACTGAAGCCATTTGTGTCACTGAGCATTCTTGTTTCATCTTTCTGGTTTTTTGCTTCATCTTTCTGGTTTAAGCACATGTGTCAGCGTTATTGTGAGTAGCTAGCTCATGTTTAATTTCTGTTGCAGTAGCGAACCCGTAAATATCATAATTTTGTTATTGCAATTTACTTGCCTGAATTTCAAGACATCACCGACCAAGAAAGGAGCACTATGATTGTGATTGATGAATATTTTCTGCATAACTAAAATGATAAATTGATTATAGATTACATTTTGTAGTTTATTCATAAATTTGTATATCTTTCAAGGGATATTCATATTTTTGTTCCATCAACTTGTTAGGGTGCGTGTTATTGGTTTATTAGGACACATGCTATTGGTTTGTTAGGACACATGCTATTGGTTGTTGTAGAAACTGAGGTTTGACAACTGTCAAAGCGGGCCTTGTCATAATGGAGGAACGTGTGTTGATATGTACGAAACCTTTCGCTGTTTCTGTCCAATCAACTGGCAGGTTAGTGACATAAAGTATACCTCTGATTGCAAGAGTTGTCTTATTCTAGCTACTGCTTAAGTTGTATCGTTTACTCTGGCAATACTTTTATTTTATATTCTCTTCTGTTGTTTTATATATCACTGTTTGTGATACTGTCACTCGTATATATTACTTCATTTTGGGTTATATTTGTTACATATCTACATATTGTATTGCTTTTCACGCAGACACATCTCTTTATAGGCTTTCCAGTAATGAACCTATGTTGCTTAGCGGACAGCATTCTCTAATGTGTTGTAGCTTATTCACTTACTGGGGGTCCTGCACAATGATGTCTATCTTTTAGGGTACAACATGTAGTGAAGACGTCAATGAGTGTGCCATATACCAGGGCACTGCTCAGGGCTGTCACTCCGGAGCAACATGCCAGAATACTAACGGAGGATTCAGGTGAGGACAACTCTAGCTATTTACCGACCCCCAACGCTCTGCTGTATCAGTACACTATAACGTAGCAGATTTCTGCAACAGTATAACATGCGATGCATAGCTGTAGTATAATACCACCCTAATTCTTCGTGGCGGTCAACTACAATACTACTAGTCTGCATGCTTCCAATATGGCCGTGTATTCAGCACCTGGTAATATTGTGGTAATGAAGACATACTATTATGGTGCATTAACTGGAGTAGTTGATAATCATGCAGCATTACCGCTAGTCATTCTATCATCCAGATAAACATTGCCTGCCCTTTACTTCCTGTTTCACAGGATTAGCCCGGTGGGTTTGTTCACCAACCTATTGGATTTCACAACTTCCTTCGTGCAGGATGTTATGTAGAATTAGATTAGACCTTGTGCTATACCGGTTCCCCTAGTTACTTGGTACTTCTGCAATGGTTCCCTTCAATTTAATTTGTGTTTAATTTTAGCTGAATTTTGTGAGTGTAGTCAATGGGAGGTGAAGTGGAAGCTTTTCATTTGCATTATTTTTGTGACACTAAATGGTCATGCAATGCCTATAGTTGAGGTTCCAGTACAGATAGCCGAGGTTCTCTGGCAGTTAATCGGCAATATTTTGTTGAATCATATGATATCCAGTAATCGAAGATCATACTTATGAATTTATGTAAATGAGTAGTAAACCGACAGAGATATTTGCATACGGTGAATGCCATTGGGAAATTTTATAATTGATAGTTGATTGGTACGAGGTACATGTCAGTTAACTAGTGATTGCTATCCTACCATAACATCACCATGTGTGATGTTACAACTGTGGGTGTCTTATAATGTAGATGTAGACTGAGTCCTGAGTCAATCACCTTGATTCTGAAATCTGATGATTTACAGAACTTTGCAAAAGATGTATTACATAAGCTCTATATATTTTTTTAAACAACAACCAAAATAATGAAAAGCATAGATAACCAGTCTATCCTAGTTAGTGTTGTCTGCAATTACTAGTATGGGATATTTTATATATTAGTTCTTAGGTTTTTATATCTACAGCTATTCTACATTATTTCTCCATGATTTTATTAATTGTCATTAATTTGCTTTCAAATATTTACTGTACATGTTTGTGTTTCAAATTCATTTGCTACAATGTAAACATATTTATTGCTGTATTACAAGCTGTAAGTCTACCTATCTCCTCTCATTGTAGTTGTAATTGTCTCTTCCCATTGTAGTTGTACTTGTCCAGAAGGATTCACTGGTGTTCTATGTAATGTTAAGCAAGGTAAATGTAATGAGGGGTCAAACTCTGAACTCTGTGGACACGGCACATGCATAGACCAGGTATGTCAAGGTCGGGAGGTGTTATATTCTATTGATATCTCGGTCCTCCTGATAATGATATACTCGTACATGTATAACTGGAAATAGTCGGGCAGTAATTCCTTCAAGGGGTCTATTTATGCTTTGACAGAACAATGTTGGCTATATGCATGTAACTATATTACGTCGTTGCATTTGTGTTAAAATGGCATGTGAACATAATATGCATGTATATGTTATATTCTTTAAATATCCCCTGTGTTTTCATCTGTATCATGTTTGGTGTGTTAACCAGGGATCCTCGCACACATGCATCTGTGATGACGGGTGGCAGAAGGATACAGCCTCCCCTGCCCGATGTACTGTTGATGTAAATGAATGTGAACAGGTGGCTAAACCTTGTCATGACAATGTGCAGTGTATCAACGTACCTGGAGCTTATTTCTGTGGACCTTGTCCTCCAGGTAACTCTATCATAGTCCAGGTTCCTTAGCTGTGCACCTCGTCTAATGACGGTAGTCACCCGGCACCAACCGTAGTATTTCGGTTTAACAGTCCCATTTTTCTCGTGAATTGTTTTCTATGAATCCATTTTTTCGGTGAGGCATGTGAGGTATACGTACAATTACATACACTATACGTGTGCAGCTGTGTTATATCTGAATGTGTCACTTCCTGTACGCAGGGTTCACTGGGAACGGCCATCAGTGTAATGATATCAATGAGTGTCTCGTTCTGAATGGAGGATGCTCTATCAGCCCCCTGGTGGAATGTACCAACACTCTCGGGTCTAGAATGTAAGTACATGCATATCTACCTACTCTTCTTGTATTTATATACACATACGATATACTTTGGTATAACTTTGATGCACAACTCGAAACTCGTTGATCTTTTAACGTATTTTATTCATAGAATTGCTACTTATACGTGTAGAACAGTACAATATTATTTAGGTAAATAAGTTTTCTACCAATACGTAGTAACGGGTTGCAGACGCTATGTTGTGCTGTTTCTATTATAAATATAGATCAACTTCAAGTGATCCATTACCCAAAATAAGTTCAAATGGGCCTTAGAAGAAAATGCTTTGTTGTTGGCAGTTCTCCTTCTTGCTTTCTAACATACAATATTTATTCGTAACGCACTATAGCCAGATATTTATAGCACACCCTAACATTATTTAGTTGAAGGTTCAGATCTTCATAAAAGTAATATCAGGCTTTGTAGACGCTACTTAGTTGAGCGTTACATCAGTACGTGACTCTATTTCCTTATCAATGAGTACTCTCATACCCTCTAGTTATTTAGACCAAGTGTTGCTCTAAGCCCCTTAAATATCTCTCCAGTGGGCCGTAACCACTTCATACCCGATTCTGTCACACACACAGATTGACCCTCCTGATTTATGGTTCTTTCATCACATTATCATAATTGCATTGTATATAATATATTTGATTTATTTTCACATGATTTTGAAAATTTTCCTGTTCCGAGATTATCGTTCTATCGTGGCAAGAGTAACCCATAGCATATTCACATTCTTACGGTAGAAAAACACTTGGTTTGTAATATGAGTATTTAATTAAAAACTAGACAGGTTATTTATTGTATTTTATGTTTTTTACAAGCTTCGATAATCTAATCATGCCATTGTCTGTGTAATACCAGTGGTACAACGCATGTTGCAGCTGCGGTCCTTGTCCTCCTGGATACGAGAAAACTCCATCAGAAGCCTGTATTTGGGTCGGAATATGCAGCACCAATAACGGGGGTTGTCACCCACATGCCCAATGTACGGAAAACCCATGTAAGTTCACAATATGACCTCTATCTGGTATAAGATGATCTTTTCCTATGTCGATGTAGAACTAGGCCGATATATTTACCAACTTATTCTTCCGCCATTATTTAGCTGATTACCGTTGAATTCAAGCCGTGCGTTGTGTTTTACACTACATCATCTCAACATGTTTACTATCTATTATGTGCTCTCTATAGAATAGATTAGATAATATTAAAAAGAGTTACAAGGGGATGCAATAAAACAAGATTTATGTACCTCATAACTCTCTAACGGAGCAGAATTGGAATGATCCTTCACAGTTCATATTTGAAGATATAGGAGTGGAAAGGAATGCAGTTAGACATTTTTAGGGCAGAGCAATCCATTTTACTTTGAGCGTAAATATTGTAATTATTATTCCATTTCCTTCTTGCTATTCGTAACACTTATCATTAAGGGAGAAGTAAAAGTGTGTTTGAAGTAAGATTATGTATAGCACCAGTAGTCATGGTCTGTTATACACCAAGGAGTTGATAATGAGGGCGTGTATATACCATCCCTCTGGAATTGTGGGAAATCCATGCGGTTTATTGTTATGTATGGATCCATGTCATAGCCTCTTTCAACATGTCCGTTGTCTATGAATGAACAGTCGCCTCTCACCTATAAGCAGTGGTTTGTATTGAATATAAGGATGTTTACAAGTCGTCGTGGTAACCGTTTTACCAGATTATACTTTTAAATTTTATCTGCGTTGTCAACATGTGAGCAATATAACATCATATGGTTTAATGGGAGTTAATTTCTATTTATAGCTCTGCCTGTGAGATCTTGTCGCTGCAACCCGGGCTATACAGGAAATGGTGAGGGGCCCAATGGATGCACCCCGGTAGATGGCGGAGTCACTCCGTCACCTGATCCTTGCTCTCCTAACCCCTGTTTACATGGCAACTGTTTCGTAAGTGATTCATCCCGCGATCTGCTGGTCAAGTTCCAAGTTTTACGATTTCCACACCAACTTTTCACAGCCATGATGCAGTGCCTAGATTCTTATTGCATAAAAGAGCTGTTTCCTATCTTTCACTTTATATTCATTTGATTTATATTTATTGTGTTTTATATGCATTTCTTTGCGATGATTTTTATTTATGTTTTATGCATTAAAAAATTTGGCAAACCCTCTATCAATCACCAAACCCATATTAACATAGATGTCTAGAAACTAGTTTAACTAGTTTAATGATTCATGATTCAATACGGTGTTTTAAATGTACCTTTGGTTCTTATGCTAATAGTATAATTTCATTACAGTGACTAATACTGTCCATTTTAGAATCCTCCAAACTCTAACGCATTCACCTGTTCGTGCCTAGAGGGTTGGACTGGCCATATATGTGATCAGGATATTGATGAATGCGCCAGTAATATCTGTCTAAATGGTGCAACTTGTACCAACACTCCTGGAAACTATACCTGTGAATGCACGGAGTATACTACTGGACGAAACTGTGAGACCCCTACATTTGGTGAGTTAGAAGTCACCTCCCTTGACTCCCATCTATTCATTTCATATATTTCCACCTTATCATTACTGAATGAAAAACAATCGGGCGTTATATAATTGTGACTTGAGAGAAAGTTCTGCAGAAGCAACAGCTTCTAGAGACTTTCAGCTATGACCGTTATAAGCCCGTAGTTGTTTTCCCTTGCCACTGCTATTGGCCCTGTAAGCATATAAATAGTTGTTTTCCAGTATTATAAAATCTGTCTAAAATCTTTAGCAAAGAGGGTGGAGCTGTGACGTGCCTTTAAAATGGGGAAGTGGGTGCATAATGGACTTTGCTCGAAAGAGTTGAATAGAGAGGGTAACTCCAGCTAAGTAGAAGTGGTTTTCAAGCTGCAGCTGTGGCTAGTTACTATTTACTGTAGTCGATAAAAGTGAATAAATAATTGGAAAGTGGAAAAAAGTTTTTTGACTTTCGACAGAACTGATTATTAATTGCACTTCTAAAAGATAATAAAGTGTGTCTGTCTGCGGAATTATTTTTATTTGAATAAGTATTTACAACATATGGTAATTTTTAAAAGAAAAATTCATTGAAAGCTGAAGATATCATAAGGCAACATACCATGTTCTGAAGAATGCAGTTACCAGGTACTAAATGTGGTAATATTTCAGTAGGTGTCAAACGTGTAAAATGCCACAATAGGAAGTATTTCAAACTATCACCTCAGAGGTAGTTTTATTCTTTACCCTGGAAATGAGGAATCTAATCCACTACGAGTTACTACGGATTTACATAATCGCAACTGGATGGTAATTTGTTTTTGTTTTAAATGTCACTGCGTTATGTAAACTAGATGACATAGATATGTTAATTATTAGTGTAATCCAAACTACACAGATACACTTGACTCATCAAGAGGCTTAATAAGCTATTCATGTGCAATACTGATTATATGCAAACCTCAATTGGATTTCCATAACCTTCACACGGCACCTATTTACTTGTTAGGTATCTGTTGGCATATTTTGAAAAGTGATATCAAGTGCTCCAAGCCAGCTGTTTCCTTGTTTTACCCAAAAATTTTAAGTGGTTGATGAGTCTTCAGTTTCTTGCAGTTACACTGTTGAAAAAATTCACTTTTTTGCTTCAAATTTTTCTTCTACGTGAACGACCATGACTACTTCCATGGCTGCACCAGAGGTGGTGGTAAGTTCTTAAGTTCTTAGGGAATCTGGAGGGCATTTGTAGGCTCAACTAGTGTAGATAGTGATAGAATAAACTATATTGTACGTGTAGTTATGTTCTCTCACTCGTTGTCATACGTCCTGGTCTGCTTATAGCCTGTGGAGGTGAACTAAGAGATGATGCAGGTTCATTTAGATTCCCTCCACCTCAACATGACAACTACCCACACGATGTCAGCTGTGCATGGAGGATAGTCACCTCTATAAACCACGTAAGTAGTTTACTGCCTAGCCTTGGCCCTCCACTCCATGCAGTGGTTAAGGGGGGCTTGTTTTTTGCACCGAGACTTACCTATTCTGTGCAGAAGCTAAATGGTGAATCAACTCTGAGTCTCAGTGGGATTAAAACATGGAAGTCTGTAAGACTAAAGATTTTAGAAAACCAAAAGTATATTCATGATGTCAGTTTTTATCTTAATTTAATCTAATGCTGTAAGGAAATGGTTCTTCGTTCGGTCTTTATTGCAACATTTAATGCCAAGTGTGGTGAATTCTGTCTCATTGACTCTCTCATTTAGTTTCACAATATCATGAGAGATCCTGCTGTTTACAAATGCATTTCGAAGAATAATTATTCTGGGATGTATCATTTTCAAATCTGAAATTACTTTAGTATATTTATATTGCTCAATATTCTGTATTACTCGTATTTGAGCATATTTTTAGAGAAAATGTGAGCTAAAAATACATGGATAAATCCCAGGGTTCACTATTCAATGAGTGTGATTTACACAATATACATTTTATCATCATTAATTTTCAGCCAAAGTGGCTGCTCTTCAACAGCGTTATGTTATAACCCTGCGTCATAAGACTCAACCATAATCTGAGAGAATCACCTCACCGTAAAGTGATTAATCTTCGGGAAGCGTGACTACTATCAATTATCACTTTATCAGACTTAAATGACTTTTATTATTCTGACTTTGAAATATTGTTGATGTTTTCATTAGACTCCAAACTAAAAGAAATGAAAACAAACTGGTGAGAATGTTAGCTCATGCTCCGGATCGTTAGTTTTTCAAGTATTCTAAATTCAATCGTAAATATTTTGCAGAATATTTCATCAATGAGTTATGTTTTATCTCTTTCAGATCTTGAAGGTTACGTTCACCCAGTTTGCACTGGAGAGTCACCCCAACTGTGAATACGATTTCCTTCAGATTCACGATGGTGGAACCGCTTCTGCCCACCAGATTGGAAAATATTGTGGAAATGACACAGTGCAGGTAAACACAACTCCTAAGTTGTCACTTCTATATACCTTTCTCAATGGTTTCTTGGTTTGAAGCTCAAAGGCCGATGCATTTTTGTGCACTGGTTTGTTATGTTGGAAAAGATTGATATTCCTTCAGACCAGTCTTCCATCTTGAATTGGAGCCCCAAATAAATAGCAATTCCCGTCAGGAACCTCAGTCCATGCAACTCTTTGACAACCTTGCATCATATGTCATCATGTTTCTCTATTAAATACAATGCATTTTTGTGTTCTCCACATGTTATTATTTATGAAAAGTATTTCAAGTACCTGCTGTAGTATGCCTGGCTAAGGTTTAAGTTCTATAGATTATTGGAGAACCTGTTGAGTGTGTTACTTTGGGTTGGGCAATATTACCCTTATCAATTTTATACATATACGTGCCATTTGCAGTGTTGAAATCAACAAAATTTCTGCAGCTTGCCAAACCACGGCCTGGGTTCCACAGCCTCTGCATAGTTGATTATAAGACTTGGCTGTCTATTTACTGTATTACTTTGAATAGCTTGGAACATAGGCTTGCCAAATCCCAAAGTTACGAATATATGTTTTTGTTCCCAGGGTCTGCGAGGAAAGACAATCACTACAACTCATAATAAAATGTACATGTGGTTCAAGGCTGACCAGTCTGTTAATGACCAGGGATTCGCTCTCACCTGGAGATCAGAAACACCAGGTGAGTTCTCTAGTCATTCGTTTAAGATACCAGTTAGGGTAGTTTCAGTACTACCACCCACTACTAAATCATTCCAGGCTCCATGTTGTTTTATTCAACCAATCAGCTGATTCCTTGCACTATCATACCAACCAATCAGCTGATTTCTTGCACTGTCATACCAACCATACAGCACCTAGTATTTATAAATCATCTCCTGGAAATGTTTTTTGCCAAATCTGTTTAATTATTCTGAAATTATAAATCGATTTTCTTAATCTCATCTCTGCTCCACCTGCCTACACACTATTAATAACTTCTCATTAGCTGTAACCTAACCAAAAGTAGCCATTGGTTAGATAGTATTAGTGTCTATCAGTGGAAAACACTTTACTAGGATGTCATAAATTATCCATTCAATTTAAGAACTGTACACACGCTTGAGTTATGTTTGTCTATAATTGGTAGCATAAATGCGGTGTACATAGCTCTGCTTTTGCTGAGTAACGCTATTTACCTTTCTTATGTACATAAATTAAATTCCTGTCATCTGGACTGTTCCATCTCATCTGTTCTTCCTCTCTTATTTTCCTCGTAGAAGAATCGTTTGTAGTGCAAACCTTATCACGATGTATAAGTATGTTAACTTATGGCATGTACAGTAGCACAGTTTACACATCAATGTTTTTAAACCAAATCGATTACGAGAATTCCGTTGTGCTATTTCATAATGTTTACAACATTCGCAAAGAATGAGTAATTAAATATAATTCTATTATGATCATTATTGTTACCATTGTCCTGCGGCCATAGTATAGCCACAGCACAGGAGATCTTGCAGGTTTAATGATAAACGGCTATAGAAACAATAAGTCATCAATGTCTGCTCCGTCTGTCTGTTTTGTATGAAAGAGGATTTTGGTGAGATTTGAGAGCCAGGGACTAGGAGCCTCTACACTTAATATAAACATATTATGTATAAGTAATATCTCATATCCATGTGGTTTCTCCTACAGAATGTGGTTTTGACATCAGAAACCAGACGATTGGTTCGATCAGCTCCCCTGGTTTCCCCGGCAACTACCCAGTAAACAGAACGTGTGTCTGGACTATCAGAATACCTCCTGGCCACAACATCCAGGTTACAACTCCCCGTATTGACATAGAGCATCACGCCAACTGCAGCTATGATTACCTTGAGGTATAAGTCAACCTTTGTATTTTATTCTAGTTCATTTAAAATTCAGAAATCAGTTTATAACAAGAGAGCATTTCACTAGTTCTAGCATATGACTCTGTTAAGCACGTATCTACTAAAAGCTGTATAAATACAAACAACAATAATATTACTTTACCTTGGTGTTGTGCAGGATAATATCATACACACCTATAAGTTGCATACATGTTCTACTTGTATATAGATTTATTATTCAGTAATGCTTCCATATTTGGAGACTAATTAGTTTCTCTTCCTGGTTGTGTTATACGGTACAGATGGTACTACAGTATTTCTAGAATACCATACAAATAACATTGACATGGTGACTTTAAGTCAATAATTATTTTCTTGTGCAATATGTTAATTTCTGTCATCTACTCTCCACCAAAGAGCTATGCAAAGCTGACTTTCGTAGACTACTACACCAGATGTAGACTTCTGTAGAGTTCTAAGTATCTAGCACAACAGGACTGCCTATCCCCTGCACTTTGAAGATAGCTTCTATTCTGATTTTTCCATCAAATAAAATATGTTGCAGAACAGATGAATAAGGAGCACAACTCCTATTACATCTCACTTATACTCTGTGTATTCTATTATCTAGTTCCGTAATGGCCTTCGAGCTACCGATCGTTTGCTAGAGAGATTCTGCTCTGCGAGGAACCACACCGTGGTGACGTCAGAGGGCAATGAGCTCTACATTAAGTTCCACTCAGACGCCAGTCTTACCGACAGAGGATTCCAGCTCACCTGGATAGCTGACCCAAATCGTAAGTATGACAGATGAACTACGCTAGCCTATCACAACTTGTACGGAAGTGTCTCAGTTCATGTCAGATATCGTCATGTAGAAGTATATTGATGTATATAGACTATCAATAGTATATACACGTGTACATGTACATATAGTCTAGTATATATACCTACATGTATATACTACACATTATAATACATATATAGTAATATGTATATGTATGTACAAGTAGCTACACTGTAATAATATTGTATTATACTATATTGTTGTATTGTATTGTGATTAAATGTATAATAATACTAAATGTATAATAATACGCTTATTTAATTGAGATTTCATAAAAATAATTTTTTATTTAGTTGTGTCATAATAGTATGTGACATATATAATGTTAATGTATAATAGTATAATGTATAATAGCATGTGACATATAATGTATATGTATATTATTAACTGGTTCTTGGAAACTTATCCCATTATATTCTACATGACTAACATCAAGTAGTAGAATGTATTTAATACTGACATCTCGATTACTTATACTACTATAATATAATTATACGATATACTATCAATCTGCTATCTAACAATATCTGTTAGCTATAATATCCCAGGTGTCTTGAAATAAGGAAATATATTCACAAACTTCTAATTGTATACCATCTGCTCCATCATCATGATATATTATCACTATAATTTCAGTCTGTATTTTATAAATGAATGTGACTCTTCAAAGGGACATAAATCCAAACCACACTTTGAAATTCAGTCAAAGGTTGAACAACCTCATAATTGCTGAAATAGCTAAGAACCTGCTATGTGCATATCTAGCTTCAATTGTCATTGTAACTCTAATAACTGTTTATCGTAGTTGCCCCCCCCCCCTAATTCTAGTAGCCAGTTAGTGGGTCCGTGGTTGCACATACATGCACATGTACATGTATGTGTATATTGATTAACGGCTCTACCTATTCTAGAGGAATAAACTACAGTTTGATTCAAATTCTCATTTCTGTCATTTCTGTAGGGGCAATACTAGTGGTAGTTTATGCACATGTATATTACAGTTATACTTGTGGTGTACATGTAGGCCTACATGTACACTGTATAATATGGTGATGTGTTTGTGTTACAGCACCTGGATGTGGAGGTCTACTCAACCTAACAGACGGTATACTCATATCCCCCAACTACCCCAACCACTACGACCACACCGCCGAATGTGTCTGGGTTATATCTGTACCTGAGAACACTCAGATAGCTCTGAACTTTACAGACTTTGACATGGAGGGCTCTTCCACCTGCGCTTTTGACTACCTACAGGTTAGATGTTTATAGTAACACATGTATCTGCCTTGTTGTTTTAGATATCACTGCGGTGGTACTTTATCGTCATACATAAGCAGTGAGCTCTTACACGTTCTGCGGTATGACCGAGCTTTGAATATTTGACTGACGGAATGCTTTACATGTAGTATAATACACCAGACATGCTATGCATCAACAGCAGTGGTTTATCAGACCGTGTTAATCATCGGTACGGATGGTGACAATCCTACATCATTCTGATGCTCTTTGTATTGGTGAAGACAAGATGGAGAGATGCCAACTTACCATGTTACCAAGGAAATAGTTCTATTGTTTTAGTTATATCAAACAAGTTGTCTTCCCTGTTATGTACGTTATGATTAGTTTTCTGGCTTAACATAATCAATAATCTAATGTCAAGTAGAAAATGCACCAATAATAATGGATGATAGCCAAGAATGCACCGATGACAATAAGGGTATGTGAAAATTGACAAAAATTTCGTTTGGCACCGATTTTGGAGACACAAACACTAATACATGTAGTTACTATGAATGTTGGTGGGACTGAGGTGTCTATAACATGCTGCTGGAGTTACGAGTAACCGTTGAGGACTGTGTTACATTCTCCAAGAGTTGAAAGAAGCTCACCTCTATAATCTAGTACTGAATACTTAGTTTTCAGCAACAGCAATCAGTAGAGTTCGGTCGATAGCCCCCCCCCCCCCCCCCACCCTCCCCCTTCACCACACTTAGTTGGTGTATTTAGTTGAGACAGTAGGTAGGCACATGGTAGCTACTCACCTAATCCATATCTACTTGTGCCAACATCACCGGGTGGGGGATCTCTCACATCCAACCCGTGACTCTTGGCATAGTATACAGTTATGTTGCCACGGCAATGCAGAGGACCCTGTGTATTATCTATAAGTATATAAAAACCTTGGATTTTGTCATCTTCAGAGGGATGTTATTGTTCTAACACTGAAAAGTCTGCCATGAACAATTGAATTGTAATGACTTGGCAGATAGTATCATAAGGAAGAATTACAATGCATTTTTGTATTAAAAGTCATTTTAGCATATTATCAGAATAACAATAGATTATCATGGATTAAACCATGGATATGTCTATGAGGAACAGAAAGAGCCGTCGCCACACACAGAGGTGTGGAATGCTTTGAGCGCAGCAGCGCCTGACAAGTTTTGTTTAGAAATGGCTTGTCGCACTCGTGTTTTGATTGATTGATTAATTGATGGATTGATTGACTAGTAGTACTGTCAGGGCTAGACAGTCGATAGATTGCTAAATATGTAAAGTAAAACTAACCTAGTATCTACCTGTATGGATCTACAGGTAGAGCGTGCATTGTAGCAGTAGTATTGATACTTTGACCCGAAGGTTTTCTGCTGAATTTAATCAGTAATGCTCTGCTGTGCGTTATACTGATAGATACATGATGGACCTGATGATTCCAGTGATCTCTTCGGTAAATTCTGTGGAAATCAAGTTCCGGCTCTAATAACTAGTACGACTAACAATCTGTACTTGAGATTTAGATCTGATGCTAGTGTGAATGGTCGAGGATTCAGAGCTACATGGACAGTCGGTGAGTGGAAGAATTATTACAATATATATACTCGTAGTTATTACTCATGCTGTTGGATTCGCGGACGTCAGAGTTGAAGGAGTGTGCTGAGTTACTGGCTGGCGGTTTCTCTTATCCATGTTTAACCTGTACAAACTGGCAACTTTCTTATAAATACATAACATCAGCAGTCGATCATTGAAGAGTTTACATAATTTCCAGCATGCGGTGGACTGTTCACTGAGCAGACTGGAGTCATGGTCTCTCCTTATTGGCCGAATGCATACCCTCACAGGAAAGTCTGCAGATATCAACTGAGTGCTCGTGATGATCAAGTTGTGTCAGTCAGTTTCACTCACTTTGGGGTTGAGAGTAGCAACAACGATGGCTGCACATTCGACAATTTACTAGTAAGTTGATGCGATAATCTGATAGTAAGTTATATGACCTAATCTATTGAGTTGTAAGCTGCACGATGTTGATGGTATAATCAGAGTGGCATTTTCAACTCCATAACTTTGTACGTAGATGCACCAACTGTAAGCTTGCATTATAAGGGTCGTACAATACCTATTCCAGGCATACGATGGTACGAATGCAGAATCTGACGAGCTAAGGAAGATGTGTGGTAGTGTAATACCAGAGCCATTGGTCTCTACTGGCCCTAATATGCTCCTTATATTCACCAGTGATGGATCCGTGTCAGATGTTGGGTTTAGAGCTACTTATGAGTTCCGTAATTCGTCAACTCCCATCGTACCTGCCAGTGAGTAAATATCTTGACTGTAGGTATGCTATTGAAATGGCTCGTGTCGAAGGTGCATAGTTTACCAGTACGTCACTCACCCCCAGAACTTATCACATGATGACATAGTTACATGTATGATGTCTGTGTGCAGCTATCAACCTTCATCATGCTTTATATCTCGGCACATATTATTGATGTTTTAGTGATAGTTGACATTTGATACAGTCTTAGCCGGAGTTGTATGCTCTTATTTTATAGCCTGTGGAGGTATTCTGACAAATCTTAGTGGTACGGTAGTCAGTCCAGGGCACCCTAACTTTTATCCCCATGGAGCTAACTGTGAATGGGAAATCAGGGCACCAGCAGGTTTTCAGATTCGTCTCACTTTCAACTTCTTCAGCTTGGAATCTGCTGATGTCTGCAACTATGACTATGTACAGATTACCAATAACAGGACAGATAACTCCACTGGAAAGTGAGTAACGTGCATTAATAGTGTTCACTAGATTGACAGTTTTCAGGGCACTAGGTATAGTAGAGGTAGTGTTGGTTTACTGATGTGACCAACACCAGTTTAGTAGTGGTTCAACAGTGATTCACTATTGGTTCAGCAGTGGTTCACTATTGGTTCAACAGTGGTTCACTAGTGATTCACTATTGGTTCAACAGTGGTTCACTAGTGATTCACTATTGGTTCAACAGTGGTTCAAAGTGTTGATGCTGAAAGCGACATGTTCTCGCATCTTATAGACAAAATATCTCCTTTCACTTGCTTGTTTCTTGAGTCTACATTCAACCTGCATAGCATCTATTGATACCAATGACAACAGTTCTAAGATATCCACTGAATGTATAATCAACAGTTGGAGTTGTCTTATCTTTATATCAGAGAGAAAACAACTCCAAATTTTGATCCATTCACATGCGAGCAGCCTGTGAAAAGCTGTTCAGTTCAACTCTCTAACTATGTAGAAATTTATGTATACCTACAACCCACTATATATTCTCTAGCTTCAATGTGTCTAAAAAGGTAGACACCGGTATACCTGGTAAGAATGAAATACCTGGTAAGAATGAAACCGAGCCATCTAAATCGAAAAATAGCACACTACCCATTGGCAATCATGAAAACAGGTATAGCACAGTAAGGACTGTGTAACATGTCTGCTCCCCTGTCCCTAATGCAACACGCTTTACATGTCTAATGCTAAGGCTAATGTATATGTATATCAATGCAGCTGCTTGTATATCTAGTAGGTAAGTGCAACTACACGCATGTGTAGTTTGTCCTGGTGTGGATACATGATTGTATCTAGTGTATAAATTAATATAGAGTTATGTTCCTCTACATGTTTGTGCCAAACTTTTAGTATGGAAGTTCAGCTCAACAGTTCTGGTATATAATGGTAAATATTCCATGATATTGACGTGTAGTTTATAGTGTGTATAGCTTCAACTATCCTTCATAATGGGTGCTTTAGTAACATAGTAGCTTTAGCTCCTAACAACTTCAATGTTACCATAAATTATGTATAACTATAATATGTCGTACTCGTTCTCTATAGAATATCTACATACGTGTTATTATTATCTTGATACTAAGTGTTTTCAGAAATTGTTTTTGATGGAATGGTTAATATTCTCCTATTCAATGCTGTAACTATGCGCATCTTATTCTGGAATCAAATTTATGTATTGTTTGGTTGATAAAAACCTTTATGACATCATACTGACAGCTGACTCACTCCAATCATGCTGACATCTAGCAAGACATCATGCTAACACCTTACCACCATGCAGACACCTGCTACTACCTGTTTTTATATGCTGCAGGTATTGTGGAAGCTCTACACCTCCAGTCTTCACCTCAACGTCTAACGTTCTCTACCTGAGATTCAGAGCTGATTCAAGCATCGCTCACGAGGGATTCTCAGCCAACTATATAGCATTCAATCATTCATGTAAGTACTAGACATCATTGCATGTTATGTTTAGACGGCGTTTTCCGGAAGTTTGTAAATAAATTCAACTGGAATAATGATAATCTGTTTAGTCTCATATTTTTAAAGTTAAATCTGGCGGTCACCTTAAAAGCCTCTATTCAAGTTGATCTCTCTCTCTGTTACAGGGTGTGGAGAAGAAAGACGATCCCTACCTGGTGTCATCATGTCTCCTAATTACCCACTGGATTATCCCCACCAGAGGGAGTGCATATGGACTATAGTAGCTGAGGACAACAATCAGATCGTACTCAACTTCACTGACTTTGCCATAGAACAGCACCCTAACTGCCAGTTTGATTACGTAGAGATCAGGTGGGCAAAACTACTACACTCTTTATCACTGACTGTAGGACGTTGGATACCTGCTCAACATTATGTTGTGCTCATAGTAGTTTACACTTCTTCTTCTGTGAGATATGTACCTGGCATCAACTGTGAAATACTATTACAACAATATACATACGTGTACATGTAATATTAATGGATTAATTTTATTTAATAATTCATTTAAAGTCACTATTTGTTTGCATATTCTTTAAGATGTGAGTTTGTTTGTAGAAACGGTGGGAATGAACTCTCTCCTCTCATTGGTAAGTTCTGTGGAGACGGGTCAGATGCCAACAATCCCCTGAGCAACCCCATGTACTCTCACAGCAATAGACTCTGGATCAAGTTCAAGTCAGATGTATCTGACTCAGCTAGAGGGTTTAAAGTTTGGTACGAAGTAGCTGGAGAAGGTATGCATAGAACTCGGGCTAAACACTATTACTCATGTATTAGTATAGGACAAGGCCCTAATATGTGCCTGGAAATACAACTTGTTACTTCAAAAAAATTTCAATTTCAAAATTATTTATTGTTTAGTAGTATGCTACAAATGCAGGTATCATGTTTTTACGATGAATTCGGTCTAACAAAGATTTCTCTGCTTGTACGTGTATGTTAGTCAACACTGAGCATGTGTTTTGTGTTTTCATTTTTAACTTTGTTTCTGATAGGATGTGGAGCCGATCTGACAGGAGCTTCCGGAGCGTTCCTATCGCCCAATTACCCAGGATCGTACGGTAGAGATGCCGAGTGTTACTGGACTATCACTGTAGCTCAGGGTAGCTCTGTACTCCTTGTTCTTGTCAGCATTGACTTAGAGTCACATGGTTCATGCCAGTACGACTACCTAGAGGTGAGCAGCCATCTTCTATTTAATCGCTCAGTATCTGGATGAGAGCATTAAGTACTAAACTTACCTACTAAATGGTCTTCACCGACCTCCAACACACATGTGTTCGAAATTAATTGGTCAAATGGTTTTGCGAATACCAGCAAGTCTTACTTTGAATGATTGGTTATCAGCTTTGACGAAGAAGGGTAATACTACCACTACATGTGCTTCTACTTCTGCTACTGTAGGCCATTGATGGACTGCATACTGGACGCTCTCTAGCAAAGGTTTGCGGGAATGTTCCTCCACAGCCAATCAGATCAACAGGGAATGTGATGACAGTCAAGTTTAGATCCGATGCCTCTGTTGGTGGGGGTGGTTTCCACGCTGTTTACCATGCTGGTGAGTCATCATGCAGTTATAGACGTCTAATTCAGTCACCGTCTCTTCTGGAGTTACGTACAGAACTAGAAAATTTTTAGCTAACCTTTATTTTTTCCACAACTAAAGTCAGAGAAGTTGTTTTTTCTCTTTACTGATGACTCTTAAGTAAACTCAAAACTAATTGCCTTGGTAGCAAACAAAGATCTAAGGCTATTAAACTGAATTTCTGCTCTACTGCATCTATAGTTTTTCAAACAAATGTAACATTTCAAACATCATTTGGTCAATTTGTGGAAAGCATGCAAATGAATCTCCTCCATAAATTATAATTGAATCCACGTCCAGTAAAAAGGATTTGAAGTGTAAAATCATTTACATTACATTTACATTTACATAATTTTCTACGACTCTCATCTCTATGGCTATGATTTGCAGCGTGTCAAAACCGAGTGTTGAACAGCAGTACAGGTGTTATCGAGAGTCCAAACTTTCCAAACAGTTACCCGAACAACCGTGACTGTTCCTGGCTTATCAACGCCCCTCTCGGTAACATCCTGTCGCTGTCCTTCTCTCATTTTGAATTTGAGGATGATATCGCTGGCAACGCTTGTCACAATGATTTCCTGGAGGTTTGTATAGTGTGGAGTTGTGTTCCCTCTACTAAAATATTCCCTTTGCATGATATAACACCTCACATTACTAACATAGGCTCAACTGATTATAGCAGGAGACTAATATAATTATTGTTAACCCCATGTGCTAACCCCGTGACAGAATGCTCTATTTGTTATTAGATGGGTAAAACATAGCTTTACTGAACGGCTACTACAAAAAATGATCTCCGTTAAAAGAAAAAAACGCAACAAAAGTGGAGGAATTAGTGGAAATTAATAACCTCAAATGTGAAAAAAATCTTGATGAGGTCAACTTGCTAGCTGGGTGTTGTCAGTGCTAGCTGAGTGTTGTCAGTGCTAGCTGGGTGTTGTCAGTGCTAGCTGGGTGTTGTCAGTGCTAGCTGGGTGTTGTCTATGCGTGGCTAGCCTATATTTTCCCCGTATGATTAGCATCTCTAAACCCTGTGTAAGACTAACTAACCTCTCTGTAGTCTGCCAAGAACAGAACCTAACCAGCTTCCACGGTGTCATTGAAAGCCCCAATTTCCCGAATGACTATCCACATGCTCGGGATTGCTCTTGGATTGTTCGTACTACCCCGGGTAACATCCTAACCACAGCCTTCTCTCATTTTGACGTTGAAGATCATGATGAGTGTGTGTATGACTTCGTAGAGGTATGTGTGGCCTGTGTACCATGCATTAAGGCTGCTGCTACTACCCACCACCCATACATATCTAAAAATTATTTGGAACCCAAGTCTATTACAACATTAATCCCTTCACAACTCTTCTACCTGCCTTGAATGTTTGTCTTACTTCCTGTAACTTGTTGATTTTGCCCGTTATTAATCCATGGTACTTTAGAGCCTTTTGTTGTGTCTAACATGTGTTCAACTTTTGGTAAACATAATGTATCGTAGAGTACTCAACTCTGTATGTATGTGGAAATAGACTCAGAAGGTCTTCTGAAACTGAACTTCAGCGAATGGTGTTCCACAACCACATGCGTTACCATGAGTATGGTATAGTGTAGCTGTATTTATTCAGACACCCAGAATGCTTTTTTTCTATTTTGTCTGCATTATAATAAGTTAACAGCAGGTCTTGATGTTTTTAAACAGGTTGATGGCCATCTAATAATTTTTTTAAAGATTCTAGATGGAATATATAGCAAAGTATTGTTTATTTTTTTATTAATAGTGTGTGTATTATTAACCAAACAGATTAGAGATGGGCCTACAGCAACCTCTGACGTTCTGCAGAGATCATGCGGAACAGATTTACCTGCTCGTGTGAACTCAACAGGAAGTTCCTTGTACATTCGATTTAAGTCTGATGCTACTTTAGCACACAACGGATTCAGACTAGAGTATACTACCATCGGTAAGTTACTAATGTTTATTTATCTCTTTGAGGTCTAGAGTTACATCTACATTGTGTTATATTATATTGAAATGCATTAAGAGAGATCAATGGCTTGAAATCTTTACTTTCCTCCTTTCTACATTGTATATATCTTTTAGCAGAATGTATAGTGTTATACTTTGCTATGCAGAGAAATTGCTATGATACTCAGTTTAATTTATGCGATATATTTAATAAGCCCGAGCCAAAGGCACAAAAGGAACAAACAGTTCAAATATTGGTAAGGCTGGGTCAAAGGGTATAAGCATAATACAGTGTATCCTGGTTGTGGTTGTTTGTACATGTGAAACAGATGTACATGTTATATTTTACCCTAACATTGGTTTGATACTTGAAGGTAGCAGGTGGGGCATACGTATGGTAACATAACTCCTAATCACTGAAATAGCTCACATTGTACATGTATAACCATAAATGTGTTATTATTGCTCTAACTTTAATTCTATGTTGTACACTAACTAGTATAATATGGCTGTCTATAACAACACTAACTATAGAGTGCTTGTTATTGTTGTATTACCTCCATTCCTTGTGTTGTGTCAGTCCCTTATGGTCATTGACTGTTCATATCGTTGAATTGAGACCAGATGTTCTAGTCTAAATCCCTCCATTAGCTACTCTAGTTTGCTTAGCATGGCCTCTGATCTTGTATATTCTGTGACAGGGTGTGGAGGGGACTTCAACACTGAGGTTGGGTCGTTCACCAGCCCCAACTACCCCGATGCATATCCACACAATAGAGAGTGTGTATGGAGAATCACTGTACCAATTGGAAAGAGAATACAACTCCAGTTCAACAATGTCGACCTTGAGTTCCACTCCAACTGTAGCTATGATTATCTAGAGGTCAGTGGTACTATAATAAAGAACTGGAAGTCATAGCATTCGGTCACAATGCTGTTTTAACTACAATTGTAGCACTTTATTGTGACTCTCCACAACATATTGTCTATTATTAGGTAAGAGGGGGTCCAGATGCCAACTCACCGCCCCTTACTAAGATCTGCCATAACAAAGAAACCACGCACACACTGACTTCCACCGGTAACCAGATGTATATCAAGTTCAAGACAGACGCTACGTCTGGCGGAAAAGGTTTCACTGCTAACTACTCATCCATTGACGGAGGTAAGGTCACTATCTGACCTGATCATCATAATCGGAGCAATAACAACATCCAATATTATACATGTACTTGCATCTCTTCGTGATAAGCACTATATCTTGTCTTAGATAGTTTAATATATAATATTATTGTGATAGGTTGTGGTGGGTTCTACACCACCCCTACTGGTTCTATTCAGTCACCTAACCACCCAGACTTTTACCCTCACAATACCAATTGTCAGTGGAACATCACAGTAGCTGAATTCCAGACAATTCAGATTACATTCAAGGAGTTTGATATCGAGGATCATTCCGACTGTCTGTACGACTATGTAGCTGTAAGTACTACTGTCTGTACGACTATGTGACTGTAAGTACTACTGTCAGTATGACTATGTGACTGTAAGTACTACTGTCTGTATGACTATGTGACTGTAAGTACATGTACTACTGTCAGTATGACTATGTGACTGTAAGTACTACTGTCTGTACGACTATGTAGCTGCAAGTACTACTGTCTGTACGACTATGTAGCTGTAAGTACTACTGTCAGTATGACTATGTAGTTGTAAGTACTACTGTCTGTATGACTATGTGACTGTAAGTACTGCTGTCAGTATGACTATGTAGTTGTAAGCACTACTGTCAGTATGACTATGTGATTGTAAGTACTGCTGTCTGTATGACTATGTGACTGTAAGTACTGCTGTCTATAGACTATGTGACTGTAAGTACTGCTGTCTATAGACTATGTGACTGTGAGTAGTACTGTCTGTACAACTGTGTGATTTCTAGGTCTATGATGGTCTAGAAGCAGACGCCCCTGAGATAGACAGACTGTGTGGACAGAATCTAACAGATCATACATATACTAGCACTGGTAGATCACTCAGGGTTAGACTGGTAAGTCCCTCTATAGTAGAGAGGTGTCATGTCAGAATCGACATGTACATGTAGTAAAATACAAAGTTTAGAACTCAGTTGGATAAGATCTTCCTTGATCACCTCTATATTTTCTCATATTCTCGAACCCTAATCTAGCTGTTGGTGTTATTTCCAGGTAACCGATTCTTCTAGCGGTGGCCGGGGATTCTTGGCCAATTATGTGACAGCTTGTGGAGGACGTACTATTGTCGGAGATGGTATCGGCACTATTCGCTCTCCCAACTTCCCCCAGAACTACGATCCAAACACCAACTGTACTTGGACATTGTTGGGAACTCTCGCAGGTAAGTGCGTGTGCAATTCACCAACTTCTTGTATTGTGTTTGTAGAATGCTGTCGATTAGAATATGCTAACATGTGTTGATAGACTTAGTTTTCTAGAGTCATTAACAAGTTGTTTATTTATCCTTCTAGTTGATAGAATTACTCTACAGTTTACCAGCATGGATCTGGAGGAATCCGATGAGGCTCTCGGGCTCTGTGCTCATGACTCTGTCTCGGTAAGTTTTACCTGCGTGACATTATGGCTTTATCTGCTGTAGACTCCTAGCATCAAGTACTTCAATCAAATTTTTATATTTTTGAGATCACTCTGTTGCCATTCTCTGATAATTCTAACAAATATGTAGTTAAACCAGGACTAACCTGGGTGTGAGATTTTTGCTTCAGTTTTAGTTTTGACAAGGTTATATAAACTTATTCAAATTGCCTCGGTGTGCTAAGAATGCTTTATAATAAAGATATTGTAGCTTGTAGGAGTTGTGCTCCCTCAGCAGAAGTGATTTTTCTCACTAGTCGTATATGTAGCTCGTTGTTTTTAGCTTACTTACTAGCCTCTGAATCAAAGTGGTTTACTGCAGGTTCTACAGGGAGACAATTCTGACGCCCCAGTTCAAGGTGTTTACTGTGGAACTGGGCTACCCCATGCTATAACATCTAGTAGTTATGCTCTCACTGTTGTATTCAGATCTGACCAGTCAGTTCAACAGTCAGGTTTCAGTGCTGTCTACAGTAAATCTACAGCATGTAAGTATCACAGTGTTACACTACTTACCCGTATTAATAGAGCTCAGTTTGTATGCATTTTCTATGTTTACCGTAATTTCTAGCTGCTGGTTTGAACAAGAATCCTAGTTTGAGTCATTGGTTACAACTAAACCAGCACTGTGCTGAGTATAATATGCACTCATACATGTACGTATGAGTTGACCCTTTGTTATGCTTTTAATCTGAAACGGGACTCGGTTGGTTGGTTTTGACACGGCGGGTTGTAAGAGCTATGGTGGTATCAATGACTACAGGAAGTATTTGTGAATGTGTTATCTCTCTGATGATAAATTTCACGTACGATGCATTACAGTCTGTGGTGGCAACCTCACCGGCTCTCATGGAGCATTCAGCACACCAAATTTCCCAGACTCGTACCCGAGGAATGCCGAGTGTATTTGGTATCTCAATGCCGCACCTGGTAATCAGATTCGACTGAGCTTCCTGTGAGTATATCACTAGTACAATCATCTACTAAAAGAGATGCCTTTCTGTGACTACTGATAATTCTAACTGTTTTAGCTTATTTTAAATTTCGATTCAGTAATTTTCTAGCTCACTTCCCAAAGTTTTGACTGACTTTGTATTTTGTTTGCTTTAATAACTATATTATTTTTAATGCAATGCTGAATTTTCCATTTCCCTGCAGATCGTTTGCGTTAGAGCAGACGGACGGCTGTGCGAGAGACTATGTAGAGGTGAGGGAAGGAGACAACATTAACAATGTCCTTGGCAGGTACTGTGGTAACACCATTCCCAGTAACATCACTGTGGCAAGGTCTATGCAAATCAAGTTCAGATCTGATGCAGCTAACAGCTTCCCTGGATTTACTGCGCAGTTTAGCACTGGTAAGTACTGACTGAGAGTTGTCCTCCCTTGGCCAGTGGGAAATTCTATAGGTATTTGCTTAATGCTTAATGCACACTGTTTAGTATGCCCTCCAGTAAACCATAGCAGTGTAGAAGGCTAATAGTAGATAACGTTGTATACTGTAACTCGGGCTACTACATGTACATGTAACTTCACCTCAACAGACGAATCACAGCCTCTCTAAGCTTTTGTCTTGTGTTGTGAATTTGCTACATAGAATATAACAGGGACATAGCTGGAGTAATAATATTGAATAAAATGCATGTTTCCTCCCATATTATACACCATTATGCACCATTCACATGCGCTTAAACTCACTTTATGTACATGTTGTTAATCATTGGTTGCAGTGACCGGTGGTGATCTAGTGGCCAGTGAGGGTCAGTTGGCATCTCCCCTGTTCCCCAGACCGTATCCACACAACTCACACTATGTCTGGACCATCATCGTACCCATTGGCAAGAAAGTCAGAATCCAATTTAGTGAAATAGACATCGAGACGGGACAATCCTGCGGCTATGACTACATTCAGGTTTGTTTAAAAACATTCATCCATATTTTTCAATTTTGAAAAGTTATACATAGCAGTGCAGACGTATCAGCGCTGCAGACGTATCAGCACTGCAGACGTATCAGCATTGCAGACGTATCAGCACTGCAGACGTATCATCAGTGCAGACGTATGTTGTATTCTATAAACTAAGTTTCCTGTGTCTTGAAACTCACGGTTAATCTCATATGAAATACAGTAAAACTTGGATAACTCAGGCTTCAGGAGAAATAAGTATGAGTTATGAGAAGTCTGAGTTATGTGAATTCCAAGTTAACTGAAACCAATTATCATTGCTCAGGCAGGGACCTTGTGGGGGAGGCCGAGTTATCCAAGTTTCACTGTAGTTACATTTGGGTGTCGAATCAATATCTACATTGGAGAACTGTTAATGTTGTTTTCTAGTTCCTTGATGGCAGAGAGGAGTCCGGGGCTACAGAACTATTAAAGGCGTGCGGAACAACTAACCCCACCCCCTTCAGTAGCACTGGCAATGTCATGGCTGTAATCTTCCACACTGATGTATCGTCCACTGGTAGAGGATTCCTCCTTAGCTGGACTTCCGTTGATCAGGTGATAACTACTCCGGGAACCACACTTACACCACCCACACAGCCAGGTAAAATACTTAAAATTCAGGGGCTTTTCTTTCTCATCAACTCATCGCGTTATTGTATGTAGTTTTCATACATGCAACCATTTAGCACAATGCACTGCATTGTGTCGAACTGTACAGATGTTAACTGGTGATTGGTTAGTCACACTTGACTCGTTATAGGAGATGACTGTTCATTTGTTCTTGTGGCCGGAGAGCAACCCCAGAACATCTCATCAGTCAACTACCCCGGATATGAGAACAGGCTAGACTGCACCTGGATACTCAGGTCAGCGGGAGGAGTTCGCATACAACTCGTGCTGGAAGAGATGAACATTGAGAACGCAGCAAACTGTCCATATGATGCCCTCCGTGTATACGACGGTATGTACATGTATATGTCACACGAGTTTATATTTATAGTGATAACTAATTGTAAAATGTTTGTGTGGAATAATATTTTAATTATAAATAGTAGTACGAGACGCATTTTTTATTTTTTTATTTATTACCTGTAATAAATAAAAAATAAAACATGTGTCTCGTACTACTATTTATAATAAGTGATTGGAGAATTTAACGAGTCCATTATTTTAGTCAAGCTGAGATAAAGTTCATTTCAATGACATGTGGAGACAATCCCTATCATTTGCTTGCAGTCTGGGATGCTCTGTAGAACAGGATGTAGTGCTACTATTGCATTCTTTCTGCAGATACTGGTGATATATACATGTACATGTATGTTTACTGCTCTATGATTTAGGTCTAACACCTATAGCTCCTAGACTTCTTTCCACTTTGTGCGGAAGAATAACAGCCCCTCTCGATCCTATCACATCATCTGCGGATACCATGCTACTCAAGTTTACTACAGACTCGACTGTAACTGCCGATGGATTCAAGGGATACTTTAAGACAAGTATGTACCAATTTCTTCTTTGAGAAAAAGGAAATTTAATTAGACAAAATTGCCTATTGTAGCTTTAATGGTTACAATGTACTCTACACATATATTGTAGTACATTATTATGCAACTGTCGACTGCAGTCTAACTATTCATAACATATTCTGGTAGTATTTGAATTTTCGATTTTTGATGATGTTTCTGATCGAAGCTGCAAATATGATATCGATGTTCATGAATAAGTCATGCCGTTACGTCATTACAGCTTGTGGAGGATTACTAACAGACCCTACAGGAGTGATCAAGTCTCCCAGCCACCCGGCTACTTATCCTACCAACTCTAGCTGTCAGTGGGTCATAGCTGTTGCAGCAGGCAGAACTATTGAACTGTCTATAGACTCATTCAACCTACCTAGCTCTAACAACTGTACAGGAGATAGACTAAGGGTATGTAGTGTATACATTTACATGTCAATGTCTTGTGTACAATGTGTGTAGGGTTGATGTCAAAAGGTTAATTTCACCGTTCTGAAGTTGTTGAGAAAGTATACACAAAGGTCCGAAGACCTTTTAATAACACCACTGGTAAATATTGACCTCTTGGTTGGCAGCTAAGTTCTCCCTAGACTAATAAATTGCATTTATATCCTTGCAATTTCATATCGACTTCTAGCAATTTTGGAAGTTTTTAAGATATATTTGATTTCTAAATCCTAATTTATACTGATGTCCATAAAGTGACCCAAAGGTCTCTATCTTAATGCACAGCACACCCCTGCTATCTACATGTATGTACACGTATATACATGGCTTACTAAATGTATGCTTGGTACTGTAGATACTGAATGGTAACAATGCCGACTCACCACATGTCGATGCAGAAAAGTGGGCCTACTGCGGAAGTCAAACTCCATCCAATAACCTCCTCATCTCTGCCTCCAGATACCTGTTTATTGAGTTTATCTCTGACAGCCAGGTGGACAGCGGAGCTACTAGAAGCTTCCAGCTTACATACACAGAGGTATGTCACTTCCTGTCACCGTATTGTAAGAATAGAAATTGCTTTTCTTGATATTTCTGCACATTAAACAATAGTATAAGCTACTGGGTCCCCGGCGAGATTGTGAGTAGCTGCAACCACTATTTTCCCATAACTCTTAAATATTATGATCTAAGTTAGGACATAGCTGTAACAGAATGCGTGTAAGCGAATTTATTTTTAATTTAGTAATGATGATGGAAAGATAATTTTGAATTTTCAGAAATCTGTAGTGTGTGGCGGCCATCTTGTCATACCTGATGATGAGAACTTTGTTGGCTCATTTGCTTCTCCTGGATTCGGTGAGGAAGGTTACCCACACAACGCTGACTGCACATGGATCATCACAGGACCGGCCAATGCCAGAGTTCAACTAGATTTTATCTCATTTGAACTGGAGAAGCACGCCACGTAAGTTAGGTTTTTATTGCCTTGCAAATAACCGTAACTTTCTCTGTAAAGTTCAAACTCTCAGCGCAGTTATTCAATCTTTCCACAGCGGAAGGATTTATGCTCAATGCCGAGTATGCTATGAACATTTTATACTTAATATGATACACATATAACTCATTATCTCACTCTTTGGTAGTTTACATTACTATTTCAATTAGAGATTGGTATATGAATTTGGTTCCACAGATATGATGTAATAAGTTATGATTCTATCAGATTAATGAACAAGCTTACCTTTTAGAGATCCTCTTAATAACAGGTAATTACAGCACCAATGGCTGCCTATATATACCTCATTCAGTCATACCATATGATAACACTTCAGCTGCCAATAACTAATACATATACTGTACACTGACCAACAGCATCGGTGACGTCACGTCACAACATCAAGTTATCATGATATATTTACAATAGTTTAGTTTATTCTATTGATAAGCGTAGTCATATCATTGGTGGAGTTGATGCAGCTGATGAGCCGTTGTTTTCAACCTGTGGTAGCATATTTCATTCACTGTGTCGGTAAATCGGTGTGTAATGTAAAGATACTTGAGTAAACAAGATATTGAATACGGTAACTACTATACAAAATGAATTTGTACTTTTACCTCAACCTGACCCACACAGCATTAATAACTGTCTTCACGTTTATAGCTACCAGCCACAGTCCGATTGCTTTTCTACCACTAACAATCTAACATCATGTAAGGTCTCTCCTGGTTGGACGAAGTTCAGAGGCTGCTTTATCGACGGTGAAGAATAAAGTCTACCTCCCCTAAAGACAACAATGCTCTCTGTACTTGAGAGAATATATAGTCACATACACAATTATGTTTTTTATGTTACAGCTGCACCTATGACTACGTGCTAATACGAGATGGGGGTACTGAGCACAGCCCCGAGTTGGCAAGACTTTGTGGTGGAGAAACTCAGCCTACTATAAGGAGTACTAACAATGTAATGAGAGTGAGGCTGGTGACAGATAACTCCGTCGGCCGAGGCGGATTCAACATAACGTTTAAGAAAGGTGAGGAACTTATACTCTCCCTCTAGTTAACTTAAACATTCAATCTACTTCTCTGATTGACTCATTTAACAGTTAGAACTCAACACTTCCTTTCAATACGCACAGGAGAGGGATATTCCCTTGATTGTAAGCTTGGTACTTTAGTGTCGCACATGTACAACATGGTAGTGATGATGCAGTCTGTAACTTAAATAATCTCATATCATTACTTGGCTACACAACATGACAGTGTTGCAAAGTGCTCCTTCTCATCCATACAGTTCTATAACTAATACTGTTCTGTGTCTCTTCTTTAGAATCCTGTGGAGGCACACTTGTTGGAAGTACAGGTCTCATCACCTCCCCACAATTCCCTAATGACTACCCCAACAATGCTAACTGTGAATGGTAAGAATATAGGCTATGTGTATAACATACATATATGTAGCTGTAGGCTATAAACATATTGACGAAGCCATCACTTACTTACAAATAACTTTCAACGACTGTTTAAAAGAATGCACATGCCGTCCTCTATATGTGTGTGTATGACATCACATGGTATACACATGTACTATGTTATGTCTTTCACTGACAGGTACATTGAAGCACCTGTTGGTCACTTCATCACAATGAACTTCACTCAGTTTAGACTAGGAAGTTCTCCTGGATCTACTGACTGCACAGGGGAGGATAAACTTGCTCTCTATAATAGAGACAGATTTGGTAAGTACTCGTAGTTATAGCACCTACATTTGTACCTACGTGTGTTCTGACATCATACCAACAGTGCTCTGACACCATGCTGACACCATACTAACAGTGCTCTGACATCATACTGATACCATACTGACACCATGCTGACACCATACTGATACCATACTGACACCATACTAACACCATACTGACACCATACTGACACCATATCAACACTGCTCGGACACCACGATGACGTTCTACTGACACCATTCTGACGGTGATATACTTGGATTTGCAACTAAACTGTTTCTACTAAAGGAAATCAGAGTTGCTTTTTTAGTCAAACTATGACTGACGTCTGATGTCTCTGATTGTAGGTAATGTGACTGACCTCGTAGACGAGTATTGTGGAAACAGTGCACCATTAGACATGAGAACATCCGACAGCAAGGCCTACCTCCAGTTTACTTCCGACAGCGCGTCCAACTTCCCCGGTTTCTCTCTCAACTTCTATGCCAGTGTTGAAAGTGAGTATACATTATATACATTTGTATGATAATCTCTAGTATAGAAATTGTTTCCTAGTTAGGAGTTGTATGCTCATTGTATCATGGTAGGACAACTCTTCAACTTTACAGCATAGCATTTATTATACATAGTCATGTGATTTGTCTTTCTGAACGTATACACCTGTGCACTACGTCCATCAGTGTGGGTTTATCTTCCCTATTAATGTTTCATTCACATGTTTTCTCTCATCGCAGAAGTTTTGTAACAGACAATAAATTATGATTTAGGAAATTAATCACGTATTTTCATTCCAGCTTGCGGTGGAGAGCTGACCAGCCCATCCGGTACCATCACATCACCCAACTACCCAGGCTATTATGCTCATGATAGAGAGTGCAGATGGTTCATCACTGCTCCACCAGGAAAGAGGGTCACTCTCAACTTCCTCAACTTTGAAATAGAATCCCAGGCTAATTGTCTGTATGACTATGTAGAGGTTAGTGGGCTATTTGGTTTTCTATAGTTCAATAGATTTTCTGTTGGTTGTTAAGCTAGACAACTACACAAGTGTTGCCTTGATGGATGAAGACTCTTAGCCTGTCATGCAATTAACAATATTAGACTGTGTTCTTGTATAATGCTATAGGTGTTTAACGGGCATATGCTGAGGTCCCCTAGACTAGGAAGGTTCTGTGGTAACCTCACAAACCATGTTGTGGAGTCCACTGGCACCAGGATGATGATACACTTCAACAGTGATGGCAGTATAACCAATGGAGGATTCAGACTGACTTACACCACTTCAGAACCTATAAGTATGTAATCATCTAACATTATTATACAAGTACTGTACCTTATGACACCGTCCTACTTACATGGCGTACATTTACTACTCATATTATAGTTGTACTATTATATAGATTGCATAGTAAATAGAGTGGCTATAACTAGTGATATCTCATATATTGCATTTATATAGGATGTGGTGGTACCATAACTCCTACGGTAGGACAAGTTGGTCAACTTCTCACTCCTGGATACGTAGAGACTATACTACCTAACGGAGAGGTCAATCTTACAGGTCAGTATGCGTGCCTGTCTGTTTGTTTGTGTTTCATAATTGAACATAAATTACATGAAGAATTACATAAATAATATCTAATACAAATAATATTGTTATATAAATGTATGTATAACCCTACATTCTCCAGCAAGCAGTATATGTTTATATGTGTATATTTCAGGCCAGTATCCCAACAACTACCAATGTGAATGGAATATTCAAGGGGACGTAACTCTAAACAGCTCTATTGTTATCAAGTTCCAGGCACACAGATTCCAGCTAGAGCACGATGGAGAATGTAGATATGATTTCTTGGAAATCCGAGAAGGTAACCGATTGCTTTGTAAATTATTATCTATGACATCGCCATCTCATATCAACTTCATATGTTCAACTTTGCAATGTAACACTCAACTAGTAGATGCATGCGTTGATTATATGACCATATAACACATTCTTGTGTCTGCATAAACCTCAATCTAGCTGATCACCACTTGTTTCCTGTGTTAGAAGTCAGGGTACACACCAAAGTACATGGTGTGTACCCCACAAACTCTCACATTGTAATAGGTAACTGAAATACTCATTCTTTCCTTTACTTATTCTCATGTATTCAATGTATGTGTATGCAGGTAACTAGGTCTAACTGTATGCATAATATGCAGGTAAATCTGTACTATGTATGTCTGCTCCACCAGGTCTATCATCAGCAGGAAGGGAAGTAGGTAGATTCTGTAGTAACCTGGTGAATAACGTACCACCTCAGGTGGGTATACCCGGTAACCAGATGTGGCTGGCCTTTGTATCAGATGCTACTATCCAACACGAAGGGTTCAATGTGACCTATCAGTATGCACGTAAGTTTTTAGTGTAACCTATCAGTATGCACGTAAGTGTTTAATGTAACCTATCAGTATGCACGTAAGTGTTTAATGTGACCTATCAGTATGCACGTAAGTGTCCAGTATAACCTATTTATTTAGCTGTAGGCGGCAGAATCTTTTTCAAAAATTGGTTTGGTAGTTGTTTCACTATCCACTATGGTTGGCTAAATCTGTTCTTTTTCTGATGAGGTCATACATGAGTCATCAGATCAATTTCAACTGGATGGGGACGGAATGCAATTATATACATTTCACGTTTCAATCTGTAGCGTGTGGAGGAGTGATTAGAGGGGACCATGGAGTTATCACCTCGCCAAACTATCCAAGATCATACGACCATGACATGGGATGTGCTTGGGATATCATTGCCGACGCGGGACAACAGATAGAGGTCAGTGTTTATTGATTGATCTGTGTCATAAGTGTTACTAGCTAATCTAAGGCTCGAATCAAATCCATGCTAATGGCTGATGATATATCATGCCATGTTGTCATAATACAGGTGACAGTTACGCTTTATTTTTATTGGTTGAGTTTTTCTACACTCGTGAAGAGTCATATAGATGTACATGTATATTTCTTACAGTTAACACTTACTGAATTTAACCTTGAGGAGAGCACCAAGTGTGAGTATGACTACCTAGCTCTGTACAATGGAGACTCTCACACCTCACCACAGATGGCTAAGATATGCGACAACGATGCTGTCGGTAGAGTCTACACGTCTGCAACTAATGTAATGAGGATAGAGTTCGTGTCTGACGTTAGCCAAGCAGGAGATGGATTTAAACTAACCTACAGAACCAAATCACAAGGTACATATGTGTACCATTACAGTGTATGAGATCTTCATCACATCCCGTCATATTATTGAATGTTAGCATTGACCTCAAGGCATTTGTGGTGAGAGCTCGGGCATTTCTAGAAAATCAGAAGTTTATATCAATTCTATGTATAATGTGTATGGTAGATTCATGTGCTATGATTGGTTGAATAGCTCTGGTCTGCTTAGAGTGCAGAATATGATTCTGCTGTTACAGGTTGTGGTGGTGTATTCAATGAGTTGAGAGGTAATATATCTACACAGAACTACCCCAACAACTACCCTCACAACGTCGAGTGTGTGTGGGATATCATGGTACCCGACGGATACCACGTCATCATAGTAGCCGACGGTATATTTGACATAGAGAGCGGTGGAGGTGGTAACAGCAACTGTTTCTATGACTATGTACAGTTCTTTGACGTGGATGAGCTTGGAGTAGCGGTATGTGTATCATACTTTATCTGTATACTTTACTTATCCGCATCTGGTGGGTATAGAGTTTATTGTCCACACTGCTCATAGACTGTCCACGCCGTCCACACTGCTCATAGACTGTCCACGCCGTCCACACTGCTCATGAACTTACATCTTTCATTTGATATGCTCGTCTATGTAACTTCTTTTAAATTCATAGTTCTATGGTCATGTTAATATTATAGTCGTAGCAATAAACATGTTGACTTTTGTGGTATATTATGAATGCGCCATACCGCACTGTATGTTAGTATTACCATCACATGCACACAAGTAGTTGCAATATGGTATGCAATATTATCATACTTTCTTTCCAGACTGCCATTAGTGAGAAGTTGTGTGGTAACGCCATGGATCCTTCAACCCATCAGTCTGGAGGTAAACACATGAGAGTCAAGTTCAGATCTGACCGGTGGACCAATGGTGCAGGGTTCAATCTCGTCTGGACGGCTGGTAAGTGATTGAAAGACCGATTTACAATTGGACCAGTCTGAGATTGGCCCGGCTCGATGGTGGTATAGTTGACTGTTATATTAATATATACTACTGGTGATAAATATGTATTATTACCATATACATGTATGTATTACTGTATTGTTATCATATACATTACTGTATTATTATCAGTTATTACTGTATTATCACAAAATATCTGGGTTACAGTGACTTTGCATCGCACATACTTCCTAGATATAACATACGCTATATATCATATACATATGCCTATATCACAATGTTACAACTCTCTCACAGGTTGTGGTGGAACGTACACAGCTGACTCTGGACTCATCTTCTCTCCCGGCTATCCTAACAACTACCAACATAATCTCACATGTGACTACCACATCATTGCTGACCCTAGCCAGTTTGTCGTACTTCAGTTTGATGACTCCAACTTTAGAATTGAGAGTAAGTTGTCATACAAAGTACTCATTGTTATACAAAGCACTTATTGTCATACAAAGTACTCATTGTCATACAAAGTACTCATTGTTATACAAAATACTCATTGTTATACAAAGCCAATAAGTACTGATACATAATATCATATGCTGTTGTACTGTTTCGGAACCAATCTACAAGACACTGAATATACTGTACATGTATTTTTATATTAAATTCATATTCTCACATCTTTTGTTCTTTAGGCGGAAGCACTTGCCAATATGACTCAGTGTCGGTGTACGAAGGTAATGTCAATGGTACGAATAAAGGTAAATTCTGTGGCTTGACAGCACCGGAACCTGTAGCTACTAGAGGATCTATGCTTGTTAGGTTTGTCACCGACAAGGACACAGCAGATGATGGATTTAAGGCTACATTTGTCACATCTGGTAAGTAGGTCATTGATATGTCACCTCTGGTCAGTAGGTCATATCACCATTTTAATAATGATGTCTTAAATTATGGAAGTTTCATGTACATTTGTATGAATACAGTATCTTCAAAGGACACAGTGTTGCTTGCTTTACCTGTAAATCACCTTGAAATACTTTCATTTCTTGTAGCTGCAGATAATTCCTCTTTTACATGTATGTCTACAGTCTACAGCACTTTTCATCAACAGTTTCTTGTTTTTGTAGACTGTGGCGGCTACTTCAATGAGTCAGCCGGGGTTATTAAGAGTCCCACCCATCCTGTCGACTACCATAACAACCTCAACTGTACTTGGAGTATTGAAGTATCCAATGACAAAGCTGTTAATCTAAGGTATGGAAAATGATGCTCCAATCACATGACTGAATAGTGATAAGCCAGCCTACAGAAGTCTTTAACTTTGGGTCAACAAATTATTTAATGGTTAGACGAAGTCCGCCATTGGTACAGTTTATCAGTAATCTACAGTGTGTAAATGTAGGTCTATCAAGGGAAATGTGGATGACTGGAACATTTAGAACTATAAGGTTGGTACATACAAATATATATCTACAGTAAATTATTCACATGTTACAGATTTGAGGAATTTGACGTGGAGGCCGGAGTGAACGATCAATGTCAGTTTGACTACATGGCCGTATATAATGGAGATATTATAAGTCCAGAGAATTTGATTGGTCGATTCTGTGGCACTGCTCTACCTGAGCAAATAAGAACAATTTCAAACAAGATGACTGTTGTGTTCAAAACGGATGCTTCTATCACCAAGGGAGGATTTAAAGCTATCTACACAGAGACATACGGTGCGTTACCTTCTCTGTCAAAGCCACCTGTTATATCGATCATCTGCTTTCATACAACTGGGTTGAAAATGAAAATTATTGCATTAGTTTTTATCTTGAGCATAATTGCAATCTATTGCCTTGCAACTGGTATTCTATTTTATCAAGTTTGTAGAACCCCTGCAGACTTGCTAGTATGGTTTTGAATTCTTAGTTAAGGTTGAAATGCCTTCCTTATTGTGATTGTGTTCAACAAGTGAATTCACATTTGGGTATTCGAATGTGATGCCCTTCAAGCAACAATTGACTCTACCAATAGTGTTTCTACTTTCACAGGACCAGCTCAAGGATGTGGAGGACATGTGAATGCCAGCAGTACGTCTGCCACTATTGCTCCGCTGAGAAGTCAGGACGGGCAGTACCTATCTGATCAAGACTGTACATGGTATATAGCTGCTCCAGATAACAAAGTACTCCGTTTAGCCGTGGCTGATATTAACATAGAGGAAGATGACTCATGCCAATACGATGGTTTAGAGGTACGTGTGGTAGTCCACCCTTACTTGTTCAATCAATACCAGGTTTATAACGTATGACTTGGTAATAATATAATATTATGTACACAAATGTAGTGAGATCACCTACATGTACTAGCTGGTGTCTGTGTACCTACATGTACTAGCTGGTGTCTGTGTACCTACATGTACTAGCTGGTGTCTGTGTACCTACATGTATATATATATGTTGTAGCTGATAGATGGATTCTCCTCAGGGGATCCCAAGCTGGGAAGTACAATATGTGGTACACAGTCTAGTGTCCAACACATCTCGGCCACTAACATTGTGAGGGTCAGGTTCTACTCAGACAGCAGTGTCAGTTCTACTGGTTTTACTCTCACATACACAGCTATAGATGGTAAGTAACCTCTGTTCTGATTGGTTAGTTCTCACATACACAGCAATAGATAGTAAGTAACCTTTATTCTGATTGGTTAGTTCTCACATACACAACTATAGATGGTAAGTAACCTCTATTCTGATTGGCTAGCTCTCACATACACAGCTATAGATAGTAACTAACCTCTATTCTGATTGGTTAGTTGTTACCCTCACATACGCAGTCCATATGCAGACACGATTGTTGATATTTACATAATATATACTTGTATGTACATATTTTGTATACACACATGCATGTACACATGCATGAAGCGTATAAGAGGCTATAAGAAGTATGCGTTTTGTTATTCTTGCAGCATTGTGCGGAGGTGTGTTCACAATTCGTACAGATGACTCGCCCGTGAATATAACATCGCCTGCCTATCCCAGCGTGCCTCAGGGTCTACCGACTAACTGCAGATGGACAATCGGGGCACCAGTCGGAGAGCAAGTTAGGATTACAGTCAATGACCTGTCCATCAATGGTGACCAGGACTGTAGCTCCAACTTCCTTCAGCTCAAAGATCAACCAGCTTTTACAGACGTAAGTGCACTGGAGCAATATTCTAGTTATAAGCTCGTGTGTCTACTGTACTGGTAGAGAGTGAAAGTTTGTCAGAGGGGCTCTTCCGTGTATATGGACAGAGGCTACACATCCTCCCAATTACAATAGTTATATTCTTGCACTATGAGATTTACGCCCTCTAGTGAGCCATTTTCAAACAAAATCAAAACCATTTTTGAGACATGCAAGAATAGTGCGAACTGCTAGTGTTATGGATTGGCTCTGTTGTAGGATGGCCCAGCACAGAACATACAGATCTGTAATGCTACGGTGCCTTACACATTCGACTCTTATGGCTCAGAAGTAGAAATCAACTTCAAATACTCCATTCCAGCTACATCATCCTACAGAGGGTTCCATCTTAGCTACTCTGTCGCAAGTGAGTATACATTCCACTATCAGCACTAATGATCCTTCAGTGTTCCAATCAACTGTAGATATTATAATACATGTAGGTCCATTATAGGCTACAGCGACAGATACGAATTTGACTGTCATGGTTCGTAGCACAATGTCTACTTGCAGCTGATAATCCGTCCAACCATTATGTTACAGATTGCAACAGAACTCTTACTCAGTTAGACGGACGAGTAACAACTCCCGGGTGGCCAGGCCGACACCCAAGTAATCTGAACTGCCTCATAACTATAGCAATTCCAGATCCCAACAAAAAGATAGCCATATATTTCAGTCAGTTTGATCTTGAGGATCATACTAATTGTCAGTACGATTATGTCGAGGTGAGTATTGGTCTACGGTAAAGCATATTGAAAGAGAAGAATGTACCTGAGTTGCATTCCAGTTTGTTGTCACGTGTGACCCTGATATGCAGCAATTATCTCCATCTAGAACTTTCTATAATTTGATTCTGCCGTTTAAGTTAATTCTATGCCTCTACTTTTTGGAGGTTATTTGATACACATGTCTATAGTGGCTGGGGAAGGAGTTATCTTAACAATTCTGGTAATTTTGTAGTTGTATGACGGCTCATTGAGTAACTTAATCGGCAGACATTGTCGATCAGTTATTCCAGATCCAATAGTAACGAATACTAGCACCCTATACATACGAGTGAAGACTGATAGCAGCATCAATCAAGGAGGCTTTGAGTTGACATACGTAGCTAGTGATACAGGATGTGGAGGTACCCTCACTTCTACTAGCGGCACATTCAGCAGTCCACCTCCAGGAGTCTCTAGTACGTATACTTACATGTACTTACCCATATACTTACTTGCACTTACCTATTTACATACATGTACTTACCCTTCTACTTACATGCACTTACCCATATACGTACTTACATGCACTTACCCTTTGACTTACATGTACTTGCCACTTTAATTGAAATAGTTATAAAGTTTAAAGTTAAAGTACTATTACATTAAAATTGTCCTTCAAAAGATGACATTTCACCTAGAATGTATGGTCACGTGTCACTAACATCATTGTAGGTTGCGAGTGGGTAATGGATCTGCCCATTAGGAGAAGGCCTACCATCTCATTTCCTGTGATGGATCTACGACAGAATGACACGGCGTGTCCGGGCGCATACGTAGAGGTTAGAAATGGTGGAAACTCACTATCACCTCTTATGGGAAAATTCTGTGATGTAAGTTAATAGTGATGCCACCAGATGTCACTGTTTAGTGCACTGTTTGCTAGATTGTATTTTGTTGTTCAAACGAAAGAGAGGTTTACTGGAATATAAAGGCATTTTTACTCTGGTTTATGGTATACCATTGTCTTGTTAAGTTACAAGAAATAAAACTTTTCATTGATGTTGATGTACAAAACATAGCCGCTGACAGCACCGCCTGCTTTCTTTTGAAATGTGACTGTTTGGTTTATTCTTAATGTGATCTGATATTTTCTCTTCCCAGGGTTCCGTGCCATCACTAACAGCAAGTAGTAACAAGTTATATGTCAAGTTCGTAGTGAACACTCCAGTACACAGCGAGTCTAAATTCACTGCGAGATATACTTCGGGAAACCAGGGATTCCGACTAGCGGCACCTATTTCAGCAGCGAGTTCAATTTCTGGCTGAATAAAATAATTTATCAAGTTTAGTTTAGGTAAACCAATAAAATTTATCTACTATTTTTATATAAAAAACTACTTCCATATCATAGGATGGCGTACTGGCAATATATTTCTAAAATGATATTTTGGTATGAAAAACTTAGGTAAGAAATGGCATGTATTGATATAAGTGGAGTATATTTTCCTTTGGAGTTATGCCAACTATATAGAGCAAACAACTCCTAAATAAGCAGTTGCCACATACCCATCACTTTGCTCAATCAACATACATATGTATACGTAGCACCAGCTACTATGGCTATTATTCCAGTAGGTGTTTTAACATTGTCCTTCATCTGTGAATACCATATATAAATTATAAATTAATATGCAGCATGTTATGTTGATTCATTCCTCAATATTATTTGTCTATTATATACATCAACAAGTTACTAGCAAATCTAAAGGCTGATGTAATAGCTCTAACCTGTTGTAATATGACTGTTAAATGCTCTATCCTATATGGTATGAACTGAGATGAACATATTAATGATATTTCTATGCAAATAAACTTGTAATTATTTCTTCACCCTTGTCTTCTTTTGGCTATTTTCACCAGTTCTCTCAGACACTAATATTCTAGATCTAACAAGGTGAGCTTTTTGGCTTACTAAACATAAAAGCTAAGTAATCCCTCTTACCACACTCCTGGTAGGCTTGTCAGAAAGGAATGTCTGTACCAGTTTTTTCCATTCATCTGTTCAGATATGGTTTGTTTTCATACATCTATAAGGAATACCAAACTCTGTTTGAGAAGCTGAACATCTAGACACTGGTAAGCACCACCAAGGTAGCACAACTTAAATGGCTTGGACATATACATGGATGAAAAGCAGGCCGTCCAACACTACAATCCCTGTATTATACGCTTCTAATCTATGAATCTGTCCAAACCATTTAACTTGTGCTACCTTGGAGGTTTCTGCCAGTGTCTTGATGTTCAGCTTCTTACACAGAGTTCTGTATTCCTTATTCTATCCCTTCTAATAACATGTAGTAATATTGGTGTAGTATTCCTATATTTATGTATGAGTTTCTTGACTAGTGCCGGTACCTGGTACTGCTTTATATTTCTACAGCCTATGTACATTCTGTGAATAGCTAGCAATTCATTTGTTGGTTTCAAACCATTTGATGAAAACATCCCTCTAAGATTTCTGAACATTTCACTGTTTTCATCTAGTACCTTGTAGAACAATGTCAGTCTGATGTGCCCTAGATAGTATCATTAATTCTGTTTTCTTGAAGCTGTCTCCCATTTAATCATCTTGTGTTGTGAACCATGCTCAGGAATATCTGGTTGGGTAATATCATCTGCTAAGACTTGTGTTGTTGCTTGGTCATCCATCACCCACTTCTCCGATTACTTGATCCATATACAATGTACATTTACATGGTGAAAAGCAGCGGTGACAGTACTCTGCCTTGGCTACTCAAGATGTTATTTCAAACCATGTCAGTGTTCACTTTGTACATGCTAATAATAATATCCTTAAGGTGGTAGGGCATGTATACCTATCAAGTGCTATATATAATAGCTTATTATACTTCCAGCATTTATCCATTATTCTCCTGAACATCATATATGTTGTACTTTTACCTGCTCTAAACCCAACCCATGGTCCAAGTTGTGGTTCTATAATAGCTCTTAGTTGTGGTTCTATAATAGCTCTTAGTTGTGGTTCTATGATAGCTCTTAGTTGTGGCTCTATAATAGCTCTTAGTTGTGGTTCTATGATAGCTCTTAGTTGTGATTCTATGATAGCTCTTAGTTGTGGTTCTATAATAGCTCTTAGTTGTGGCTCTATAATAGCTCTTAGTTGTGGTTCTATGATAGCTCTTTAGTTGTGGTTCTATGATAGCTCTTAGTTGTGGTTCTATGATAGCTCTTAGTTGTGGTTCTATAATAACTCTTAGTCATGTCTCCAGTACTGTCTCACATAGTTTAACAATGATATACAGTTTGTACATCTCATCTGGTCTCATCTTTGTTGGAATCATGTTTATTCCCCAGCCATGTGATCCATGAGATAACACTTCTGTTGGCCTTGTATATTTCATTATTTTGGTATTAGCTCACTTCCAGCTGATTTTCCAGATTTAGCCTTGTGTATTGCATATTTTAGATCCAGCAAGGTGAGCATTTTGAAGCTAAGTAATCCAATCTAAACCCCAAGTGGGCAAAACTATGTTTTATAATGGTGATGCTCAGCCTACTAAAGAACACTACTGGTGCAGGTGAGGTATTCTGTGGCTCATGGGAGGAGGGGGGGGGGGGGAGGAGGTGAATGGTCATGATATTGGAAAATATACAGTTCATATCTCTTAGGCTATAATTAATATTTAGAAATATTGCTTGTACTGTAGGCCTACTGTGCTATATAGGCGTATACTGTGTCATACTGGATCATATTATATCTTTAGGACTCCAGGTCAATGTGAGATTAGGCAGAAACTAATCCAACTGTTTTCTGTGCAGCTCCAAGCCTGAGTGGAAGGAGGTTGATAATGGATCTGAGGAGCCCAGAGGAGGACATGTGAGAGCTGATGCGGTCCAGGGGAGATAACATTTACTCTGTACTTCTAGTATATTCCATGTATACATGTGTGTATACAGTGTTATATACTCGTATAAATATATCATTCTACTAACTACATCGTTATATAATAATCAAATTGAGCAGCTATTATTAGTTATGGTGTTCTGGAACAGAAATGTAGAGGCATATTTTGTACATTTAGATAAAAAGTTTAGACTTTGTTCTTATTAGTTAATGTACTTTTCTGTTAGAACAGGCCTTATATACATCATATTATATACATGTACTTTTATAGCATCTGTGTTCATGGGCAACCATAAACTGTTGCTCATAATTAGAAGTTGTCCTCTCCCATTTTATTTTTCTATTGCTCAATTTGTGAGCAAGAAAAAAATGAGGGCCCATGTATTTTATTTTATGCATTGTATTGCACATGTACTTAGCACACTACCTTTATGTAATATACTGTGTGTGGACTATTCCCAATAGTTTCTTCCTGTGATATTGTTATGTAAGAAACAAGACAGATTTTTGTTATTTTATGTCACTTTTACAATGTTATGTATTATAATAAAACACAATAAAGTTGTATATTACACAAAAAGTTACAGCTAGTTGATTTAACATAACAATAATGTAATGGTAATGATGTAATGGTGATAGACTATCCATGAGAGCCACTTTTGTAAATCTAGGGGACCCAGATTTGAATGTAGCTGCAGTAAATTAAATAAAGTCTCACAATGTAGGCTAAGGTCCACTAAATAGAAATTAATAGTGTTGTAAATGGTGCTGTAAGTTTGAAACACAGTCTAGGCTTTATTTAATCCTCAACAAATTTTCAAGGAGGCTATGAGATCTACAAAATTGGTTGGAAGGGGCGGTGTCCAAGGGTGTTGCTTGGTCTTTGGATCACAGTCTATAATTGCTCCCAGAAACATGATTTTTACATAAAAAAATGCACAACTCTGAAGAATTAATGAAATAAAGGTGTAGACTAAGTTTTTAAAAATGTTAACATTTTGTTTTGGCAGCCCCCTGTAGTAAAATTTGAAACTGCTTAAAACACACTCTAAGCTACATCTACAAATTTTCAAGGAGGCTATGATATCAAAATGTTGGTTGAAGGGGGGGTGTCCATGGGGTGCCCAGTGATGGTATTATTTGGATCACAGTCTACAATTACCCCAGAAACTTGATTTAGAGACATAATTATATAGAAACCATGAAATAAAGCTGTAGACTAAGTTTTTATTGACAAAACAAATGTTTAGTTTTGGAGGCCCCTAATAGAGACACAGTAAAAAAATTTGAAACCATTTGAAACACACTCTAAGCTATACCTACAAAATTTCTAGGAGCTTACATCAAAATAGTAAAAGGAATGGGAGGTCACCAAGGGGCCCACTGTTGGAAATTGGAACACAGTCTGTAAAAGTGCCAGAAACACATTTTGTCATTTATTTAGAGTAACAGTAACTTGACAAGCATAATGGATATACATGTACATGTAGTTCTACTGATCAAAATGAAGGAGATTCCACAGTCAAATGAGGTACCAAACTATTGTTATTATTTTAGAAATTAAAATTATTGGTGGCAATAACAATGTTCATAATTATACAATATTTTGTCTAGCTTTGCATCTTACATGATTCCTAAGACATGGTCAATGAACGACATTTCGCATGATGAAGAATCCGAACAAGATAACCATAATATTATAGTGTGGACAAAACTGCCATTATCATACACAAAAATAGAATATAAGAATATTAAAGTAACAATATAAAACTTTAATTTCTTGTTTTATATACCAGTCAATAGATAGTCTCTTCATGGACTAAATATATGTCTTGTCTTAAAAGGAGATCACTAACTGAAATATTCACCAGATAGGCTCATAGAGTAAGAAATACTATAGTGTCGTACAAATGACTTTAGTTAATACTGCATGAAATTAAATGGTGAAATATTTTGTTATAACAAAATTTCAGGTAACTAGATTCAAACATGACTAAAACTTGCATCAGTTTTTTAAATATAATGCAAATGCAAGTAATAAAAATTACAAGAACTCTATATACAAAGAAATTATTCGAGCTCTCAAACATATGCCAACATTTACTAGATACTAGAACTACAATACTAGTAGAATTGGTCATCGGGAATAGATGGTAATATAAGAGAACGAGCTTGTCCAATCAGATGACTGCAAACTGTTAACCAATAAGATACTATAAAACATAGTTACTGAAATTCACTGAGTGGCAATGCATTGAGCTACATGTACATCTTATCTAGAGGTGCTACCATTGTTGCGCCCTATATTTCCTTTGCTGACTGCTGATGCTTGAGTGGTCTGTCCGTGACTGACTGGACTTGACTGAGTTGACTGATACCGTGTATTTGACTGTTGCAGGTTTAAGAGTCAATGCGCTGGAAACTGTCTGATGAGCAGCGCCAGGAGGTTGCTGATATATCATAGCTTTCTTAGGAGGTTCAGATTTCTCACCATTAACTGTGTCATACTGGGACATATTGGATCATACTAGCTGTGTCATCCTGGGATATACTGAATCATACTCAGTGTGTCATACTGTGCCATACTGGTTTATATAATATCTTTGGGCCTATATAAGATCAGGAAATAGGTTGCAGAAAGTATAGTTCATATCTCTTCAGCATGAGGCAGTTGCTCAATCTACTGAAACCAGCTTTTATAATTATTTAGAAAGATTATTAGTATTGTACTGTGCCATACCGTTGTGTCACACTGTGTCATATTTTATGTCTTTAGGCCTATATAAGATTAAGTAATAGGTTGCAGGTTAGTGTTAATATTTTTACAGTGTATCAGTATTTTTTATAAAGTATTTAGGTAGAACATCGGAATCCTCCCTACTTACAGCAGCAGTAACTTAACAATTGTGTTTAGATGCTTTATACAAACAAAAACTTCATTTATTTAAATAAATATTTACCAACAGCTGAGGTTTGTCCATAAATCATCTAAGTACCTACAAGCACCATAATTGCACATACATGTATATAATTGAACTACTCTATAGGCCGCATTTCCCATATTATAGAAAAACATCAATACTATAGACTAAACTCTATGAGTAGGTAACCATGGAAACTAACATAAACAACTTTGAAGGTCCTACCATTGTGGGGGTTTCATTCCACCATTTCGCAAGACTAATAAGCTGCCTTTCAAAAATGAAATTAGAGCTAAATTAGTTACCTTATATAACAGATGCATTATGGGACATAAATATTGAAGCACCACACTTGAGTCAAAGAAACACAACTTCTTATATCACAGAAATCAGATTGTGGAGCCACACAGCACAACGATGAGTGAGATTGCTGGCCGGCATGTATATAACATTACACTGTTACTACATGTACATGTATGTTACCAGAGAAGACAGATATTGATACGGTATATACTGCAGCAGCTTATAGCTCAATAACTCTTGTTTTTTTAGTTACGGTTTTAGTCTCTGTGATCGTGCTGTCACCAATATGGCGGGTGGATCTACTCGTACTTGTATGAGAGCTCTGTTGATCTAGGTCTGCAATATTTAAACAGTTATGTAAGCACTTGCACAATACACGAGACTACATTCTGTATATAGCTTGATGTTTGACATCTCATCAGTACAGCTCAGAGATATGCACAGTGTAAATATATCACCACTATCTTAGTCACATTTCAATACTTGAGTTTCAGATCATTCCGGAATCAGCTACTATATCATATTTTATTGATTTATTGTTTTACTTCAGTTACTGAATTCTATTCCCAATAGTAATGCAACCTACCATCTAAGAATGCATCAAGGTTTCTGGCTCCCCGTCCCCCTCTCCCACCACTAGACATGCTGTAGGAACTAACACCACCTCTGCTGTAAGAGCCAATGTCCCCAGCCATCGACAGGTTGCTGTAGGAGCCGCGGAATCCTCCGCTAGACAGAGAACTATCAGTCAGCATAGCGCTGCTGGCTCTCCTACTGCCTGCAGAGGAGTAGCCTCCGGGCTGCAAACTGGAGGCACGCCTTACCACACCCCTTACAGCCTCTACAAGTATGATTACATGGCAATGTTGTTGATATACATACATACTGTACAGGAGTATAATTTTCAAGTAGATTTGGTGGATATCTACGGCTCCTTTCTGTTTAGGAATTTCAGAATCAGGATCACTGAACTAATGAAATGGTGGGAAAAGTCAATCCTTGAGTTACGTTGTAGATATTATATATTACTTACCATTGATCTCTACTTTACATGAACATTCAGCCTCCCCGAGTTTATTAGTAGCTATACAAGTGTACTTTCCTGCATCTGTCAACTCAGCATCATTGATCTCTAGAGAACAGCGGCCTGATGAATATGTTGGTGTGTACTTGGAGTTAATAGAGATCTCTTTACCTCCCTTCAGCCATTGTATCTACAGTTAGTATAGTCACCAATAATAGCGATAGATTTCTTTTATATTTACTCTTACCTGTACAATGTATATAAGTCGCCTGCAAGACAGTGACTGAACTGACAAATTGCTATATAAAAAGAAAGCGGACAAATAAAAGATATAATAGAGTCACAACAACATGTACACAGGGTACCTTAGGTAAAGGTAGTACATCGACATCAATGGTTGCTGTGAGTTTGAAATCGTCCTTCTCCTGTATGAATCTGTCTCTGAGAGGAAACGTGAATCGGGGCTTTCTCTCCAGATCTGGTTTCTCCACTTCAATCAGCTCTACCTTCTTGGTTCGGATGTCCAAATGGATCTTGGGTATCTCCAGTGGGGTCTCAGCTACAAAATTCCACCAGGTAAAGTTTGAATGCATAGCACCCACTTGAAAAAGCTAGACTGAGTTTCTTGTATGTTTTCAAAGGAACATGAATATGGTTGTGAAAATAAGTATACATTACTAACATTTGGAATCTGTCTGAATTCCAAATGCAAATAAAAGTAGCTGCCCTGAGAAATACCTCAATAGACATGTACATGTACAAACTACAACAACATAGCGAGTGTTACATAATCAGCTAGCTAGCACTTACACAAAATAACTTTCTATTCTAATTACACAAAACAATCTACAGAAACTTTACCAAAACTACTACTGTTATTCATTACTCTAGCTACATCCAAAGCTTCCATTACAGCTATTAAGATACATGGATATGTTTCTCTCTCTTCAGAAAAAAATCATCACCATTTGTATCTCATCTCTTGCCCAAATGTAGGTTATAAACTACCATACCACACACCACATACAAGACAGAGTGAATTAAAGTTAGATGAGCACAACATTGTATGTATACCTATGCAACTATATACACACACATTGTGCAGTTGTATATCCATCTAATTTTCATAACATCAGAAGAAGACATTGGAAGTGAGTTAGCAGAGTTCAGTGTTGTCTTATACAATTATCCACTTGGTGGTGTAGGCTATGTACCAGGTTATGTCTATCACATGTACATGACTACAATTCTGTAGGCCTTGGCCAAATCAAGGTCAAACACTGGACCTCACTCAGTGATTTCTTACCAATGATCTCTAAGTTAAATGAGGTTTCACAACTACCAAATGAATTGCTGGCAGTAACGGAGTAGGTTCCATCATCAGCTGACTTCTTCACTCGGCTAACCTTGAGACCATAGGATCTACCTGTAGGAACAATGTAAGATGGCTGCCATTAGGTTATAGAGGTTCATAATAAGCAACAAAGAATGCAACTTTGTGCACTAGTAGTGCAACTCCAAGTTTAAAAGTTATCCTCTCTTTTCAGAAGAATGTCAATACAGAGAGAAGACAACTTTAAAATGAATAATTCAACAATTCATTATTATATAGAACCTAGTATAATGTAGGGTAACAGTAGCAGATGCCTACAAGCACATGTACAAATACAAGTATATGCTGTACAAATGCATGTGCACAAAAGCATCATATTGTCTGCCATTCTATGGTATAAACTGCTGCTATCCCATAATTCCTCACCTGAGTATTTCTGCATATACTTGGCACTCTGCGTTAGTTGAGTCTCTCTGTGGAACCAGTTGACTACAGGGTCACTCGTAGCAAATATAACAGCTCGAAAGTTGACAGTGCTATTTTCTGGTGCTACCGAGGACCCTGGTTTTACGATGAATCTGGGAGCAGCCTCCTTTCGATCTTAAACAGGAAATGATATCACAAAACACATGTAAATTTACTGACAGTCAAACTAAAAACAATGTAAAAGCAAAAATGCGCTGTGTGAATTACCTGACTGGAAATGCTTGGCTGAGCTACCAGCAAGTTATTTAATACTCAATTCTCTTTCTGTTTCTACTTAGCAGCCTCATCTTGTGATAGATGACTTCCGGTTTCTATTGCCAGAAAGGACGGACATAACTTACCAAATTCTGAGACGTACATACGGTATTCATCCATCCTCAAACGTCTTATAGAACTGAAGTTGGAGATAATTCCAATAGCAGGCTGTCTAGAGTTTATATCGATTCCCTAAAATAATATAAATTTTGGCAATAACATCTATCAGAAAAAGTAATAAAACAAACAGAGTTTTCTTCAACTCAAGCACTACAATTGCAACTTCAAATTGTGAAATTTACCCTTTTTTAACTGAAATCGTCAGATCTCATTAGAACCATTAAGAATACTGTAGGTAGCTGCAGTACCAACCCTATTACTGTGGGTAGCTGCAGTACCAACCCTATAATTACTGACTCACATATTTATCATGCATTCTTGTTCTGACTCCGAGATATTTACTGGCAGATATTCTCTTATCAAATCCCTCGTGGTCTTCCTTTATCCATGGGTGGTCCATAGCTTCATGCACAGTCATCCTCTTTCTACAGCACACAGTCACCACAGCTTACTCATCAGTGACAGCAATATAGTCTAAGATCAATCTAACAGCATATACATGTGTTTAAAAATAACTTAGTCAACATACATTTTATTGTATTCAATCAAGTTATCCAAATTTATCATTGCACTTATTAAAATAAAACGATAGAATTATACTATCACCATCCCCTTGTACTTATGCTGTTCTTGAAAGAATCCAACATAACAACACCATCTTTTATCCCCATATCAGATAAGCTCTAATTTTGAAATAATCTCGATGTAAATTAAAACTGCTTCCTGTAAATACTAAATATTATATAATATTGGTTGAGATTATTAGATCTTACGGTCCGCTCTTTACGAGTAACTTTTTGATGAAGTCTTTAGCCAGGTCTGAGACTGAGGTAAAGCTCTCAGAGTCAAACTCCCAGTCACATCGACCAACATGCTCCAGAGTTTCCTTGTCAGATTCTCCAGCAAAGGGAGATAGCCCACTTAGCCTAAATACAGTAGTAGAGTGACGCATCGATATTCTAGGGCGATCATTTAAATATCAAATCTTAATATGATCATTTGTGTTGATAAACAGAATTTGTTATGCATTTTCTCTGTGACACATGTGTACTGTAAATGTATGAAATTTAATGCTCTTTGCTTATCCCATCAATTTAAAAAACTGGAGTTAGAATCTGTAATATGCCTTACTAATATATTTGTTTGATAAATTTGTTAAAACTAGCAATAACATATGCTGTACATGTAGACCAACATCTACAGATGGGGCAATACTTACAGTACATATGCTAGCACACCAACAGCCCACATATCTGTATAGAATCCAACAGGCTCCATACTAGCAATCTCAGGAGAAGCAAACTCCGCTGTAGCCCGAGATACACGAACTGGCACATTGGGATCTAGCTTGCAGGCAAGACCAAAGTCTATCAGTTTAACATTCGTACTTCTGCTTGTCTCACAGATAATGTTCTCTGGCTACAAATGAAAAAGAACCAATGACCATATAAAGAGTCTTACTAAGATGAATAAATGACCATAAAAGGTGATGAACTGAATCAATAGCCGAATAAAAAAGTTAACTAAAATATGATCAGGTGTTACAGTTAAAATCACAAACTATATTACTATATTTACTAAATTTTTATATAGCAGGACATGAACATACAACGTACTCATAAAAAGAAACATCGACTCATAATGAGTACAACTATTCATTTGATAAAGTATACGTATAACATACATGTAGGAAAAAGACAAATAAAAACGAATATTCTTTACCTTGATGTCTAAATGCACAATGCCTAACTCATGCATGTACTGAAGAGCTTGACACACTTGTCTAATATATTTGATGACCTCACTCTCGGACATCTTGTAGTTGTCATCGGCGATTCTGTCAAACAATTCGCCACCAGAAAGGCTGCAGAAAATTATAAACAGAGTAAATAATCATAACATAGGCTAATAAACTACATGCATATACAAATTATAGCAAATCGAATCTTCCAGATCAAATGCAAAACAGTAACGAGAACGACTAAGTTAAAATACTTTGTACTCTTTCTAAATGTTGTTCCCAAATTTGCTCAAAATTCAGTTTCTAAGTTCATGTCACATTTTTAATCGTGTTAACAGGAAGTGCAACGATTGACAACTCACAACTCCATAATGAGGCACATCTCGGATCGGCCCTCAAAAGCATCATGGAGTCTGATGAGCTTCCTGTTATGGAGGTTATTCATAATGGCAATCTCATTCCTTATAGACTGTTTCTCAGCCATTGTAGACGTGTCTACAAACTTGGCAACAAATATGTGCCCAGTAGCTTTCTCCACACACCGGTAGACAACTCCAAATGAACCACTAAAATACGAAAGTTGGAATTATCACTACAATGGTAGTGTCTAACCCATTTGTCCATAGAATAACACCAAAACTTATCCCCCCATTGGTGGGTCCAAGTAGTGCATGGCACCTCATTGCAGTTGATATAACTGAATATTACACGTTTTATTTAACAGGAGAATACAACTGTAGTACAGCGTTGGCCTACATGTACATCTAAACATTGATGTACATTCAATACTTTATGCATGCATACCTATGCATCCAGCATCAGAATCTAGAATGGAAGGAATCATATCGAATAAACAAGGAGCAACCAAAGTAAGTATTCACACGTGGTATAATATAATTTTATAGACTATACATATAGGAATTATTTCAGTAATTACAGTATATAGGAAATAGGAAATAGCAAACTGAATTCTAGGAAAGTACATGTAGAATTAATTTATACAACATGCACATGTAGGTGAAACGAAAATAAGAAATTAAATAATTGGGAACAAAGTAAGGGTTCACAGGAAGTAATAACAGAAAATCTAGAAGATTCTGAAGATTGTTCCTTACGGTATTAGAGACCTGTATAGGATTTACAGTAACATGTAAGAACTCATGCTATAGTAAACTCATATACAACAATTATATGTCAACGTATTAATAGAGCATTATATAGAATATAAACAACAACTGAAGTTAAATTAACCACTGAGATATCTTTTGATTGTAATGGGGGAAATGGTTTCATGTAGGCGGCATGATGTTATTAAACTGACAATTTTATATTAGACTTGAATTGCAGAGAGTAAATCTAGATATACATGTATAAAAAGTATAAGCTAGGTAAATAGAATATATAAGCATAATTACATGCTTCCTGTGGCCAGTTCGACCTGGACCTCAGGCTAACATACCTTCCCAGCTCCTCCAAGATCTCGTAGTAGTCCTCTACTTTGTCTCCTTTCAGATCAGCAGCCTGCGGCTCACCGTGACTCCAGATATCCTTGTCTATACAAGAATAAAATCCCTGACGTAATATTATACTATACTACTCATCCTATATTATATACATGTTTACATAATACATTGTTGTTTCTATGGTATATGCCTGTATGTGTATGCATTAGGTTTAGGTGCCTGGGACTGTTTATATCGATCAAATTTCTATTTAAATTGATTCATCTATGTACAGAAACTATAAGTAACAATTTAGGTCACTCTCACGACCAGAAAGAAATTACAAATAACAAAGTAAAAGAATTGATAAACCAACTTACAAAACTTGTCATAGTCATCTACATTGACCTTTCGACCCCTGACAGCATGTGCAAGATCATGAGCAGCAGAACGCTGTATTGCATCCTCATCTATTTCCACGGCAACAGGAAGTGAAGGTGAACCATAGCCATAGAGGTTTCCTGCACTCACTCGGAGCTGGTACGACTTCCCCAGACTGAGGCTCTGAATGAGAAGCATCTTCTGTCTACAGTGAGAAGGTAGCACTTTGACGGCCTTTAGAAAAGGCACAAAAACATCCTCATTCACGTACTGGTGACAAAAAACAACAGCTTATTCCTTCCAATGAAGAGAGAACTGGTTCAGTTCCTACAACAGCGGCTAAAATATGTTAACTCAGTTCATGCCATGGGAGTTGCCTACCTTGCTGTGTTTACTTTGATCCACTTGTCTGAGCCAACCTCCATTCTCTCTACCAGGTACTCTGTTATGGTGCTACCTCCGTCACTGGAAGGTGCTAACCAACTCAGCGTTACCTCACTTCCTTGACCTTTCTCTACCGCTAGAGAGTGTGGTGTACCTGGCGTATCTACAGTGTACCAGTAGACTGTGATCACAAGTGTATAAGGGTAGAATTTAGGAGGTAGTAGTAAGCCCTCAATAAATTCGTATTTGAAACTAAAGTAGACTGACTTGATAAAAGGATTATCACTAAACTGCCGATATACTATATATATATAGTGCCTGTGAACCAACCATTTACTGTGAACTGTATGTTTGCAGAGTCAGTTCCCAGGCTATTCTCTAGATCCAGTCTATATACAGCCCCATCCTCTTTGTCTGCAGATTTTATGATGAGTGAAGCATGCCGCGCTGTTATCTGCAGAAAAAACAAACATCATATATCTTAGGATAGATCATGTGTATTAACTGAGAGCTCGAAATGGCCTATCATGATAGATTCATTATATTATAGCACAATTACGTAATATAATCTCTTGTTTCTTGATTTATCAGGGTAGGTTCCTTGTTTTAGGAAATCACAGGCTAACAAAAACTAAGAATCATGATTATCATGGATTTCAAAATGAATAACAGTGAAATGGGTCTAGTCTCAACTGCTCAAGCAGATGACAGAAAGTACAGCTCTTCTCCCCACAATTCAAAGAGAGAGAATAACTCCTGCTTTTTTCGTTGAAAGAGAGAGAATAACTCCTGTTTTGTCATCATTAAACAGAGGGAGGGTAACTCTTATCGCAGCGCAAACAAAGAATTTTGAACAACTGATTCAAAGAGTTACAGATTTACTCACTTCCTGCTTGTACCTAGACCCTCCAGTCAGAGGTTTCCCATCTTTAAGCCATTTGAAGTCTGGCTTTGGATTAGCACGGAATGGGATTTTCACTACAATGTTTTCACCTTTTTCAAATGCTGTGGTAGTCTCAAACCTGCTAGGTAGTGCGATCTTGGGAGCACCTGCAAAGATTATATAATAACTAAAAGAATAGATAGTCTTTGAGTGTGGGTACATGGGCTCCAGGTTTAGTGTGGTTTGTGCTATACTGTGCATTTGGATACAACATAAATCGACATACTTTCATATTAAAGGGTTATCCTCTCTTGAAATAGCAGTACGAGAGAGAATAACTTCAAGTGATAGTAAAGAAGTAAAGATAATCTGAGTACTCACATCTAACGGTGACCTTTGCTCTGCTCTGTCTAGTCCCTGCTGCTGTGCTCACTCTCACACAGTAGTCATCCTCATCTTCTCCCTGAGCATCTAGTATAGTCAGCGTGTGTCTGTTACCTTCCGAGGAAATTGTTACTCTTGTGCTGTCTTCTAACTGCCTGATACCCTTGTACCTATAATTATATATCATGTATCATGTGGCGTACTTGTAGCTACTTGGGAAGAAGTCACAATGGAACTCAATCTATATTGTCTAAACATTTATCAACAGAAACGAGCTGGGACATACATGTACCCATATGCCTGTATGGCCAGAATTACTATAAGCCCCATATTATTAATCTTATACTATTTTAACCAATCAGATTAGTGTTGACACGCACTAAGAATCCTTTAGTAAGATTTTGACCAGAATTAAAGCCAATGACATCTACAGAGCATTGACTGTAGTTAACTAATAACTAATATACACACCAGCAGACATCAGGGTGTGGTGATGCGTCAACGACACAGTCAAACTCAATCTTCTTTCCTTGTACTGTCTCTACATTGGCTAACTGTGACTTGAATACAGGCAGAGTGGCAGCTAAAAGAACACAATGATACGCGCTGAACACTACATAGAAATGTACATGTAGATAATATACACACTGTGGTGTGGACCCACTCTAGATGAGCTTTATAGAATAATAAACATTAATATAAACTGCCTACAAAGGAGCTGTTAGCTTCATTGCAGTCAATAAAGTGCACCGGAGAGTGTACTCTAAATAATACAACAACTCCAGCTCCTTTTAGTTTAGAAGATCTCATCTATATTCTATACTTATATGGTTAACAACGGGACATCTAGCCAATAGAAAAACAACAACATGGGAAATCCACAGAGTAAACTAACAATACAATATCAAGAGTTATCCCTCCTTGTAATGGCCAGTTACTATGATAATCAATAGGAGAAGTTTAGAGCAATATGTAAACAAAATAGAAGGTCAAAACACATCGTCCCTGGGTGGGCTTGAACCACCAACCTTTCGGTTAACAGCCGAACGCGCTAACCGATTGCGCCACAGAGACCCTGATGGTTGTTGCAGATCTGTTAGACGTTATAATGTGGAGTTTTAGGAGGTTGTGGAAGTCATGAACGTATTATAGAAGATAACATCTTTACACTTGGATGGTTCCTGTGGATTTGTTACTGATCATGTATGTTTGTTTCCTCATTTTATATTTTTTTTGTTCGTCGTTATTTATGGGTCAGTCCCATCCTGGTAAATCGTTTGCAAAATTTTTTTGATTGCTGGTTTTTTGTGTTATCGCCATATTGGTTTATTTATTCCCACCTAACCAAATAAAACAATATACATGTACATTTTAACTTGAAATCGCCCATGCATCACCAGACTATGTACAGAGCTACCACACTGAAAATACTGATTATTTGCTCTTTATGTTATCAGGATTATGTAGAATTATTATTTCAAAGCTCAATGATTTTTTTTGGAAGCCAGATATTCACTGTTAACCTTACAGGTGAACAGATGAGTCTCTGTGGCGCAATCGGTTAGCGCGTTCGGCTGTTAACCGAAAGGTTGGTGGTTCAAGCCCACCCAGGGACGATGTGTTTTACTATGTTTCAAGCTACAATGTCATTCTTTAACATTACAAAAAGTCAACACTAAGACAAGGTATATCCATAAAACAGATTACAGAATTATTCTGAAATAGCAATGGCAGCCATATTGCTGTCTCTGTAGCAATCAGTAAAAGTGCAAACACACGGGAGTGTTTTGGGGTGAGCGTTTTCTGGTCAAGCGTCGAATGCTATGCCCTTGATAAACACACGAGCGAACGAAGAGCGCGGCGATTTAACTATTAGCCACTGACATGCCGGTATGTATTCACCCCGCGCTAATGACGTGTTTATGTTTACTAACTCTGTTTACCAGCCAATCAGCGTCGAGCGAATCGTCTCAATACCTCGGCTGGCTAAGCTCCAGCGTTGGCACTCTGGCGATTCGTGAGCGTCAAATTCGCCCCAAAACACTCTTGTGTGTGTGTACCTTTAGTGTGTTTTGCTGCCAACTAAAAGGTTCAAGCCAATCCAGGGACAATATTTTGCATTTTTGCTTGATTTCTATTTCTACAGTAGCATATGCTGTACATGTAAAACATACCTTTGGGATCTTTCACAACTATTTTGGACGACTCATCTGAAGGTTTGCCTTCCCCTGCTGGATTGACTGCTATGATTCTAAAGTGGTAACTAGAGTCTTCTATTAAATTCACCACATTGTAGGAAAGTGTTTTGATTGGCTGATAGTTAACCCTGGTCCACCTATCGCTACCTGCCTCCCTCTTCTCCACAACATATCCTTCTAAACGACCACCTCCATCATCAGCTTTGTCCCATGTGAGGTTGACAAAATCTCCACCCACTTCATCAACAATGGGAGCACCCGGAGCACCTGGTTTATCTGTCAGATAGTCAAAAATAGTGTCATATTCTACAAGATTGACGATGCAAGTTTTATCACCAAATCGATTCGAAATTGTAGCCCCAACTTCGAACCAAGCTTTGCCACCAGTTTGCTAGCTTGAGCACATTGCTGAAAGCTTCATTGCTATCATGACCATTATAATATACATGTACATTGTATAAAGTAATATTCTATAGTATATACCCACAACAGTTTCATGAATACGACTGTATATTATCATGCAATTAAAGTATCAGTGACTATTTGATGATTTCATATTACTGTCTGTAAAAATGTACATGTATTTCCTACCAAATCAATTCACATTTCGAACTAGCATTTGAAATATGATTAATGGGGTGCATTACAACTCCTACACCGGATACAACTTCTCCACTTACTGAATGGATATTTAGCTACGACAGAGTTTGAAGCTGTTAGATAGTCTCCAGTGCCGTTAGAGTTGACAGCTGCCACTCTGAACAGGTACTCCTTGTCTGCCGACAGTCCTTGCACATCAAACTCTGTGTCTACGCAGCCCTGTAGGTACAATACTGCATCGTTAAGAGCATACTGGCTACTTGCAATCTTCCAGACAGATATAGAACATTAGTAATATACATGTACATATAGCATCAGAGAAATGTATTATTTTATCACACAGTGACAACTATTTTAGGAACTGCAAAATCTGATGGAGCTCAGTCTGTGTGTGCCTTGTGATAATTCACAGGACTATAAATAGCATCACACATGTAGTCTTCATAAGTTGGTTCTACTCCTCAATGTTAATGAGAAGGGCGGAGAAGGGTGAATTATTTAGCTGGTAGTGGAACCAATCACTTGCCTGTGAGCTGATGGTTGTCCAATATGGTTTGCCAACTTCCTGTCTTTCAATCACATAATGTGAAACCTTGTACCCACCATCATTAGCAGGAGGAGCCCATGCAAGGTGTGCTGAAGAGCTAGTGACATCAGACACCTTAAGAGGGCCTCTGCATGCACAAGGTGGTGCTAAAAGTAGTTAAGAATGTGATATAAAACTCTTCATACAGATAAATTGACAGTCTAGTACAACACTGATTTGCAACAGGTTTAGTCTTGAAGTTGTCTGCTCTCCCATTTGTTTATATGCAAAGAGAAGGTAACTTCAATCCAGATAGATAGCCTATGAGTTAATAGAGATTCCCAAGAATATAAACGTTCTTGTACCAACATTTATTATCCGCTGTAGTGTGCATGTCGAGAATAATTCAACTAAAATAACCTCAGGAGCAAGGATTGCAATACTTCATTGATAAAAAATTGTGCCAATGTGTTTGATAAACTGCCTAATATGGGAAGACAAATCCTGTCCAGTCGGCTCATTGTAACCAAAGCATCGCACATGTACATGTACTTCACTTCTAACAGTACCACAACTTGGTGTTCAAACAGCACTATGATGCTAGCCTACCTTTCACTTTGACCTTGAAATTCAAGTTAGCTATTCCGATGTCATTCTTTATCTCAACTGTCCAATCACCATCGTCGTCTCTGGCTATATCTACAATTGAAGCAATATAAATGTACATTGTAATGGTGAAACTTTACACTACAAACTTATTGAACTATCAGGAGTGTAAAAACATGTTGATGCCATAGACAAGCAGTAAAGGCAGCAAAGAAATATTTTAACAACTTTAGCTTCAAAAGACATCGTCCCTGGGTGGGCTTGAACCACCAACCTTTCGGTTAACAGCCGAACGCGCTAACCGATTGCGCCACAGAGACTGAACTGAGAGGTTTAGAATAGGAAGAGAATTTAAAAAGTTGTTAATGACCTTCCACTATTTTATAATTACTGGAACTTGTTTTTTACTAATCTTTTTCCAAGAACTGGAGTCACCCATGCATTCATAGAATTAACTGTTTAATTTTTTATATTGATGTTATCCGTAAAAATATCGTCTTTTATAATCCCTTTCCACTATCTGGAAGAGGTTTATAAAATCTTCCTTGCTACATCCAGCAAGTTCCAGTAATTATAAAATAGTGGAAGGTCATTAACAACTTTTTAAATTCTCTTCCTATTCTAGACCTCTCAGTTCAGTCTCTGTGGCGCAATCGGTTAGCGCGTTCGGCTGTTAACCGAAAGGTTGGTGGTTCAAGCCCACCCAGGGACGATACCTTTTGCTTCGCGCTCTAATATGAGCTAACCAATGGCTGCCAATAACATTCAGTTCTTGTATTACATATATGTACATGTACGTGTATATTATACTATCCAACCTCTGTGTCTAAAATCAATCAATAGCTTAGCTCAGTGTTGTGATGAAGAGTAAATATTAGGCCTGGGAAAATTAGACGACCTAATGGTTGTCTTGTTTGAATTTGCCTCTCTTTGATAGAATTAAACATGTATATTACAATTTAGTTTGCAGTTTGTTATTATACCTTAGATAGCAGACTGGCAGTCCATGCTCCACTGGATTGCTCACTAGCCAACAGTAAAAATACAGTCAAGACATGACAGGACATGATGTCATAGCTTACCATTGAGCATCAGCTTAGCGGAGTTGTCAAACTCTGACAGTCTGATTCTCTTATCGGATTCAGGTATAAGCTGCTTGTTCCTAAACACTCTGTACTTGAAGGGTCCAGTACCACCGTGTGAGAACTTGATCTTGTGAGAATCGCCAAGGGAGACAACTTGTGATCCTATTGGCTCATTGATATATGGTGCGGCTATAAAGGAGGTATTATAGGATCGTTAGAGACTCATACAAGTATAATATACAGAGTGGCACTCACTAAATATAATATCAGTCTGTATTAATATAATAGTACTAGTATTTGCAGTAGTTACCTTCTACTGCTGTAACTCCGGATTAGCACACACAAACCCAAAGTACGCATATACTACGATCTGTGGACATTTCTACCAGATAATTATAGTGTGAGTGAAGCAGACAACTCCACTTTGACTCTCCAGATCTATTTACAGACGGATTCACCTTCCCAATTTATTTGTTCAAATAATGTGATGAAATGGGGCACCTCCCCATCAGCTACCAGTAGGTACAAGTGAATGCTGAATAGCATAGAGAAGTAACTCACCGTTTGCTTTTAGTTTAGCAGAGCAAGTCTCGGAGCCATTTTTGTTAGAGATTACACATTGTATGTCACCAGTATCAGCTTCAGCGACGCTGGGAATGGTTAGCACACTTCCACCGTCTGTAGTCTTGATCTGTAAGTAATTGGTGCTGCTAAAATATCTCTATTCACACCGATAATCTCAAACAACACAAATAAACATCGTAAGGGTAGGCCAAAGCTTTTTACCTCTAGTTGAAAGTGTGTTATTAACCGGTATTATAGGCATGTTAGAGCAGCTATATACAGTATAATGATGTAGTGAAATAAATGTTTCATATTATGGACACAGCTCGGTATAAGTAATAGAGCATGGAATGATTTTTCTGTCACCATAAATTCAATAATATAATTGAACATGCAATGACTATACGGATAGAACATAGCAAATTATACAGATTGTAAAACATAAACTTGTGTTACGAGGTGAGCTGTAATTAACTACATGTATATTCAATACAAGTAATCTCTCCTCCCCCCAGGGTGTGATGTAATGTTAGTCTGATGTTGATGATTAGGAGTTCCCAAACAATTAGGCTGTGTATTACAAACCTGGTACCGTCCCCCATGGTCGATCTCAACTCCTTTGTGGAACCACTGCACCTTCTTAGGTTTACCAGTAAACTGAACAGACAATTTGATTGGCTCACCAACTGTGGCTACCTCATCGCCGAACTTCTTACCAAACTCGGGGATCAGATCAGCTGAATACAAACACAATAATACATCATTAAAGTGACTGTAAAGTTATATCACCAAATATTTAATGACTAGTACACAGTGATGTCATCAAACAAGTCTAGTACATGGGGTGTCATCAGGTATCTTCAAACCATAGTGTTAATCCAATAATCTGCAAAAAGAGAGATTCACGCTCAGAGCCCAACCAATTACCATTCTAACAATACTAAATACTAAAAATCTTAAACTATTCTGGACTGTAAATGTAACACAATACCATCAGGATCCTTAGGAGTAACGCTAGGGGTGGGGTCACTGGGTGCCCCACTTCCTGCTTTATTGACGGCACACACTCTGAACTCATATGGCTTGTTCTGCTGAAGCTGGGTAGCTGTAAACTTAGTCTCCTTCATCGGGTAGTCATTCAGCTTTACCTGGGGTAGAGGATAGACACACTATGTAATACCGTGGTGAGGGCCAGGTTAAGTGTCGTCATCAAATGACACATATGTCGCTAGTAACCCATAAGTTCTTATTCAGTTATTCCATTGAAAAGACGTTCAACTTAGCTTCACGAAAGCTAGCCTGAAATGAATAAAATGGCTAACCAACAGACACAATGGGGCCTTTCCAGGTTGCACTTACCCATGGCCCATTAGCACCTTGTCGTCCCTCAATGTTGTATCCAGTGATAGGCTTTCCACCATCAGAGTGGGGTGCTTTCCAGGACATCTGAACAAAGTCTCTACCACATTCTTCTACTACAGGTTGTGATGGTTTCCCAGCAGTGGCTAAACACAATATAGTGAATAGTGTTTATAAAGTGCGAGTATGACTAAGTCAGGATCATATTAATACGCATTACTAAAATATTGGCATCCTTATTCCACATAACAGATTGATAAAGATACATCTGTCAGTCTGTTACACTACATATTAGGCATATTCGGATATTGTACCGTGCAAGCTTATAAATAGCAATCTGCGACAATAACCAATATATTTTATTCAATAATATAGCGCTAGCTATAACGCTAGGTTAGGCGTGCCTGGTAATAATATTTATCGCAGACAAGGGAATTCCCCTTCAAATCAAGCACTAGTCACGCCTGAATGCTCAAGTTGTGTTCGGATATTTAAACCAGTCCAATATGAACCAGTACAGTTTCCAAATACGCCTATGGCGTCTCAAACTACTATAAATTAAATATCATCTAGTTCTAGATTTTTATTTCATAGGAAAGTGTAGCAAAAATGCACTTAAACGCTAATAGAAAAATGGCTACTAGAATGTACATGTAATCCAGACGTGTGGAATGCCAATGTAGTTCATATTCGTTCTAACTTACTAAACTCAGGCTTCACTGTTACTTTTAGAGGGTTACTGTGATCACTTAGCCCCGCCTTATTCTTCGCTCTCACTCTAAACTCGTAGTCATCAAAGTCCAAGTTGGGTACTGCATACAAATAAATTGTGTTAGCAAGCAGACGCAAAGAGAAGTAAGAGAGTTCGGTTCATCATGTTCATTATCGATAGTAATTTCCAATGGATTCTAACAGGCAAGAGGAAACAAATCCAAAATTAGTGAGAAACAATTAGCACTCTAAAACTAATATAATTAGTACTTTTAGCTTGCAGTTCTGTAATTGGTTTGGCATTAAATGGAGCCCATAGTTCTCCAGCCTTCTTATATTCTACTATGTAGCCTTGGATCTTGTCACCTCCATCACTAGTGGGTCGAGTCCATCCTATGGTAACCGCATTCTTACCCATGTCTAGCAGTTGAACTTTGCTAGGATTATCGGCTTTAACTAAAACAATCAAAATTCAGTCAAAACTACAGTAAAACTTTTCAATTTTTGAGCAACCATATCCATAGCACATTATATACTGTTACGTTACATCTCATATGTTAGATAAGTAACCCTTCCCTGTAGAACTGAACACATAATGCACACACAAGTGTAGAAATATAATGTAACAAATTAATACCATATTGTGCCTGTATTTTCGTATCCTTATCAGTCTCCACTGGTTTACTAACTCCAAACTCATTGCAAGCGCTGACTCTGAACCCATACACGTGACCTGAAAGAGATTCAATACAAAGTAGATTGCAGGGTGTATTGCACACAAAGTTGTCTGCTCTCTTAATAACAAGTAAACACAGAATTGTCTGCTCTCTTAATAACAAGTGAACACGGAGTTGTCTGCTCTCTTAATAACAAGTGAACACGGAGTTGCCTGCTCTCCTAATAACAAATTTGAACTTTAGTCATCTGATGAGGAGAGGAAAAACCCAAATGGATATAATTTTATGAAATGCTAAACTTGCATACCCATAATAGTAGATTTAAAAAGAATATTTCTGTATTGCTAGGAATTTATAACATATGTAACAAAACACATGTTTTCAACCTAAAATACATTTCTATTGCTTGCTGATATTTCTGTGAGATATAATAGCATAATGCAAAGTCTACAAACTATCAATCAGGTCTAGCTATTATAGTAACAGACATACCATCAATGAGGTCTATTACAGTAGCAGACATACCATCAATGAGGTCTATTACAGTAGCAGACATACCATCAATGAGGTCTATTACAGTAGCAGACATACCATCAATGAGGTCTATTACAGTAGCAGACATACCATCAATGAGGTCTATTATAGTAGCAGACATACCATCAATGAGGTCTATTACAGTAGCAGACATACCATCAATGAGGTCTATTACAGTAGCATACATACCATCAATGAGGTCTATAGTAGCATACATACCATCAATGAGGTCTATTACAGTAGCATACATACCATCAATGAGGTCTATTACAGTAGCAGACATACCATCAATGAGGTCTGTAGTCTCATGTTTAGTAGATCTACAGAACTTGTGTACCGGCGTCCAATCAGATCCTGCTGTTTTGTCCTTCTTCTCTATCATATAGTGCGTCACTGGACTACCACCATCATCAACAGGTGCCCTCCATGATAGATCACATGACTCTTCAGTTATGTTAGATACTTCAATGGGACCACCAACCTCCCCAGGAGCACCTACAATAGTTGACAAGAATACACACTTGACCATACGCATTATTCACAGTATGATTTTACCTCTGCTTGGTGAAATAAACTCCAGATAAACAAAAATATTAACGCATTTTCCTTGTATTAACGCATGTTCCTTGTTTATTGTATTACATATTTGATTGAATCTTAAACTCTGACCTCGCACATTGACCTTGAGAGCCGCATTAGACTGTCCTTTACTGTTGGATAGAGTAACACTATACAACCCTTGGTCTCCCTTCACTGCGGACTTAACTCGGTAGACGACTTCTCCATCACCGATAGTTACGGTACATCGATCACTCAACTCCACCGGCGATCCATTCTTTATAAACAAAAATATACAACGTACCCTTCTAAGAGATGTGAAGCAAGGTTGGAGACTATATTGTTATGTAATATTGATATGCCTAGTTACATGCGTATGTATATGCGTATGTATATGCCTAGGTACATGCGTATGTACATGGGTATGTATATGCCTAGGTACATGCGTATGTACATGCGTATGTACATGCGTATGTACATGCGTATGTATATGCGTATGTATATGCGTATGTAAATGCGTATGTATATGCCTAGGTACATGCGTATGTACATGCGTATGTATATGCCTAGGTACATGCGTATGTACATGCGTATGTACATGCGCACGTAGGTCTACAAGTATGATGTCATCACAACAAATGGAAATATAAGTCATGCCTCGATTTTACAAATAATCCAGCCAAAGAAGAATAAATTAGGCCTACATAGACGACTTTCTTTCCATTTGCTTTGGTCATACATACCAACCAAGCAAACAACAACATGAAGAGTGTGTTAAATAAATGTTTGGTTCTTGAAATGTTTATACATAATATCCGTATTGAGTAATACCGCCACTGTTCCACAGTGATAATGTATCATACTTGACCATTATACTAAGCACGCAATAGAATGTGCTCCACATACATTAGTGAATTTAGCTGCTTTGATGGGTCCTCCTTTGTAAGGAATGACTATCTTAAACTCTTTACCAACTTCTGCATTGATCTCTTTAGGTAGCAATGCCTCCTCTATACTTGGTTCAACTACAATCATGTAACATCTCCACATCACTTCATCAGATCATCAAAGAATTTCTGATTGTAAGTGACTTCCAATCAGTACACGAAGGCAATACAAAAATCAAAGATATGCAAAGTTTTCATCAATGCTAGTGCGGTACCACCAATATTTGCATGTAATTTCTTCATTTGTGTTTAAAGTTTTTACAAAGCTTTTGGCTCTTTTAGCTAACAGATGGGCTTCTTCAGGGTAACAGTAGAATATGAGACGTAAAAGCCCAATTTTATTGGGTGTGGAGATTTATAAGTCAAGTACCTGAATCAATCAACATAGAATCTATGTTCTGCAGTGAAAAATTAAACATGTTAAACATCTGACCCCATCCATATGCCATAACTGCCCACACCACATCGATACCCCAGGTTAAAAGCTGGAATCTGAAGACGGGATAAAAGTGAAGCTACCCGAATTCCGACATTCGCATATTCATTGCTGCCACACTTTCAATAAGAAAAGGTATCGTCCCTGGGTGGGCTTGAACCACCAACCTTTCGGTTAACAGCCGAACGCGCTAACCGATTGCGCCACAGAGACAAGATGTTCTACTGCAATCCATAAACATACAAAATTGAAGCAAACGTAAAAGTTACAGAAGTCGTTAAAATGTTTTATCTAATCAGAGATCTAAAATTTTTTCCAACTTCAACGAGAATCTTCAAGTATCTTTAAAATCTTGAATTGCATGAGCAGTCACAAATCTTAACATAAATGTACAATTAATTCCGCAGCATTAATTAATAAAGAACTACAAAACTACTTTACATATTCCATGCACTAAGCCAAATAATATACTAAATATATTAAAATTATTTATTAGCTGTTTAGTTTCGAATTTTAACATAGTCTCAGTACCTTCTGGGTTCTTTGCCTCAATGAGGTCGGAGCTGTCACTCCACTCACTCAAACCAGCCTCATTCAGAGCTGCAACTCTAAACTCATATTCCTTATTTGGTAGCAGATGATTGGCTGTGAACTGATTCTCTAAAACCGCAGCTCGAGAGCACCTGGTCAACATAACATACGTAGACTTATTGGTAAACAAAACTGATTATCAGTAAATGTAAATATGATATTTCTGTATCTGCAAAATTAGATAGAGTAGGTACTATATTTCTGCAGATACAATAATTATTGTATCAGTGTACTTTCATGTGACTAAAGGGACACTCTATGCCAAACCATGGAAACAGATCAACAGCATGCTACATACTTCACCCAATTATCATCCGTCTTTAGTTTCTTCTCTACTTGATACCCAGCTATGGGGTTACCTCCATCACGCTTCGGGGGCTCCCATTTAATTGTGATAGAACTAAGGCTAGTGTCAACAGATTTAGGTGTACCTGGCTTGTCTGGTCGACCTGTAGGTATTATTATATGCTTTACCACACTAATTCAATTCTAGTACTGGAGTTGGTTGTGGCACATGGCATTGGATAGGATCAAAACAAAACAGTGCAATGGAGAATACACATGTCGTAGATATGAACTGGACACTAGACACTGTAAACTTGATCCACATTAGCAAAGGTATTCCCCTGACCTTCTCCTGACCTTCCAAATATACGGAATGGAAAAACCAGCCTGTAACAATGTAGTGCAAAGGCCACTAAGGTCATTCAAGGGGTTGGACTCATTGAATGGACAGCTAGTTACATGTATATACATGTACATGTACATGTACATACATGTAACTAGCTGTCCATGTACATGTACATGTACACGTGTATGTGTACGCGTACGTTATCGGTAGGAATACTGTACTTACTGAATGGGTAAGTGGCAAGCACAGGTTCCGAGGTAGTCAGTGGTTCACTCACTCCGTACTGATTCTCAGCACACACTCTAAACTCATACTCCTTTCCTACATCCAGGTTCTTGACTGAGCAGTGTGGGGCGGTCACAAAACTCGTCACTTTCTGCCACCTGCAACCAATTGGCAGCATATGTTATAACATATTATGCATCACAAATCACAGATATATCATATACATACATGTACATGCATACATGCACACAGGAAGCTAGAACATGCAAGTAGTAATTTTGCGCGCGTCATCATCATCTCAAGGTAGAAACAACAATCAGCTCATAATTATAATATTGAACTGCATAGAAAACTGCATTTAGGTCATGACCTACTTCTGTGTGCCATCCAATCTCTTCTCAACAATGTAGTTGGTTATTTCACTGCCACCATCATCATCTGGAGCTTTCCAAGCGAGCACACAGCTGTCTCCCATCATGTCCTTGCAGGTCAAAGGACCACGGGGGCTTCCAGGAGCATCTTCAACATACATTGTATATTATATATATATCATAAGTTAGAAGGATAGGAGCTGAGGCCATAATGTGTCAAACCATATACATCAAAATATTTCACTGAGCAGGTGAACTGCTGTGTTTACAATAATGTATCAGTAATTCCACATCCACACATCCAGCAGTGAATAAATACAAACCCAAAACTGTAACCTTGAGAGAAACGTCTGCTGTGCCAGAAGAGTTAGTAAACCTTCCGGTGTATCTGCCTGTGTCTCCTCTCCTGCATTTAGGGATGGTGAGTAGGGCCTCTGTTTTAGTCACCTGCAAAACTCATGGTGCTTGGATTACACTATTGAGCTAGCGGTCAGTTACTATTTCATCATAAGAATGGTAAGTACTTCTAAGTTTGGAGAGTTTTCAAGGATATTGGATGTTCAAATAATTTTGGTGCAGACAATTAGCATTGGCGTAATAAGTGGAAAGCCGATATTTCTACATTGTGCTGTGCATTGTACCATGCATTGTGTCGTACATTGTGTTATGCAGTGTGTCATACTTTGTTTCCTATAATTTGCCATACATTGCGTAGTTCATTGTGTCGCACATAGTGTTATGCATTCTGCCGCACATTGTGCTATATGACACAATGCACAGCATTATGTTATACATTATGTCTTACATTGTGTCCTACATTACTCATATTTCTGCATTGTGTGTTATGCAACTCACCTGAGAATCAGATCGGCTTTCATCTACAGGTTTCCCTCCGACTGACCAATCAGCTGTCGGTATGGGGTGTGTCTTCTTAATGGGTATCTCGATTCTGAGAGTGGTACCAGCTTTAGCTATAATATCTTCAAGGTCATCAAGGTTAAACCTACAAATCCAACATACATGTAACTCAATGGTGCAACTTTCTGTAAACCTACAACATGTAACTCAAGCAAAAATCTTGTCTTTAAACTCAATCATATGTGAAATGCACCATCACTTACTCAGTTAAGCATGGCTGTTCTTCTACCACAGTTGGTGATGTCGGCTTACTAGGCTCACCGAGACCAGCCGCATTCTCTCCCCGAACTCTGAAGGAATATGTAGCCCCAGTCTGTAGCCCCTTTACTGTAGCAGCTGTTACCCTTTAAAATCAACAGAAAATCACATGATAAGTGTGTAACTACATACAACAATTAAAGAACATGCAATTTTCCAAACACAGAGTACAGTTCTGTGAACACTGTTATACGAAATATACTAATGTAGCTGACAGCTTGATGAATCACAAGTTAAAGTATAAATGGTGATGCTGTACAAAACAAAAGGTGTACAGCGTAATATTATTTGGTTCTTCCCTCACTAAATACATGTATATGAACAATGAGAGTAATATTACGACATATTATCAGTAGGTAAATTAATATTCCTTGGCAGTGACACAGGTATCTGATTACTTACAAGTCTGAAGTGGTAGCCACCTCTTTCCAATCCTTGTCGCCTTCTTTCTTTGCTTCTATACTATAACCATTTAGAGCACCTCCATCGTCTGTCGGCCTTTTCCATGACAGATCTACACTGGTGGCAGTAATCTTTTCCACTTTGGGAGCACCTGGGGCACCTGCTAGATCTACAAACAATAATGCACGTGTATAATAGTGTACATAGACAAACACATATAAATACACTACACAGACCAGTGTGCACATGTATATCATAACACACACACCTATATTCTCTCTACACAGATGAGGACCAGCTGATCTGCTGTACTCTCCAGCACCTCCATCATTCACTGCGGCCACTCTGAAATCATATGTCTTGCCTTCCATACAGGGCACCTTGCACTTTGTGTCATTAATCAAATCCTGTGACACCACCTGCCATTCCCCTCCCTTTTCCTTCTTTTCAACCTGTTCATTTTACGGTAAACATACATAACATCATGCTTTTCTGAACATGGTACAGAACATTTTTGGTTACATAAAAGTGTAAATAGCCCTATACTATATCTACATTACGATAGAAGTACTCGACAAGTGAAGTCACATGTAAGAATGACTTGATATGTCGTGACACTTTTGATTATGAAGGCCACCTGACATCTTGACCAGGTGCTTTACCAAATAAGGAATATGAGTTTAGAGCAACAACCCTGAATGAGTTGAGTGGAGTAACTGCTCCGACCTCATTCAGAAAAAAAAACCAGCAGTACCAAGGCTACATTAACTCGCGGGTGCTAAGGCTATGTTCACCACATGTATAAGCTATGAAATAAATTTCTTGCAAGATAAATAGCACAAGATATGACAAGCTGTTCAAGTAGATGCAGCATGGGCTTTTACATTCTTGATATGCAGTATTTTCGTAATTCTTAGTGCTGACTTTGGTGAGAGAATAGCATTGTATCTTGAAATAGCAAAAGACATCGTCCCTGGGTGGGCTTGAACCACCAACCTTTCGGTTAACAGCCGAACGCGCTAACCGATTGCGCCACAGAGACTCAGCTGTTCACCAGTATGGTTAACAGTGAATATCTGGCTTCCGAGAAAATTGTTGAGTCTTCAAATAATAATTCCAGATAATCCTGATAACATAAGGAGCAAATAATTGGTATTTTTGTTGTAGTAGGTAGTCTAGTGATGCATGAGTGATTTCAAGTCAAAATGTACATGTATATTGTTTAATTTGGTTAGGTAGGATGAAATAAATAAATATGGAGATAACACAGAAAACCAGTAATCATAAAAATTCTACAAACAATTTACCAGAATGGGACCGACCAACAAACCAAAAAGGTTGCCTTTTTGGCGAAGAAAGAAAATATAAATTGAGGAAACATATCCACAGGATCAGTTCTATTGTAAAGATGTTATCTTCTATACATTAATCAATATAATAACTTCCACATTTCCTAAAAACCCCACATTATAATGTCTGACAGAACTGTGGTAGCCATGAGAGTCTCTGTGGCGCAATCGGTTAGCGCGTTCGGCTGTTAACCGAAAGGTTGGTGGTTCAAGCCCACCCAGGGACGATGTCTTTTGCAGATGCTTGGTATAAAATAATAATGATCAACATTTGTTATAAAAATATATTACTTTTCACTAGCAACAGTGAAGAGCAGAAAGGTGTGAAGCATGTAATGTAAAAGAATCATATGCTACAAGTTGACCTAAAACCTTAGGCATTGCTTAGTTCAGATCCGACAATGTGAACCATCTGGTTGGAGTTATCTTTCCCATGAATGGGTTGACAACTCCAATCAATCAATAGAATACCAGTCAAGGGAGTACTGGGTGATAGTGGCACCTACCTGGTAGCCTTTGATAGGGTTACCACCGTCAGATGATGGCTGCTTCCAGCATAACGTCGTGGAAAACTCGTCAAAGTCATTGATCTCTAGCTTCTCTGGTGCTGTAGGTCGGTCTGCAGTGGTGTAGAGGTAAACGTATAGTAAATGCATTACTATAGAACTCGGTGAGGTTGGTATGTTGTTATGTTATGCAACTATCACAAAAAAATGAAACTACAAAATATAGAATCTATATTCATCAAATAGTTATTACTAAGTCATTAGACTAATTTGCAGACACTGTACAGCTACTGTGACACCATGAGCATCACTTACCAAAGGGATTCTTAGCAGTAAAGGCATCACCCTCCAATGGTTCACTCCTACCATAAACATTGACTGCTGATACTCTACACTTGTACCTTTTACCTTCCTTCATTCCTTTGACTACAGCACTAGTCCCATTTACCACACACAACTGTTCCTGCCAGTTACCTGCAGCATATAAACCAGGCTATAGTTTCCCTCACATAGTCTTAATAAGAAGCTGCATACAAAGACCTCTATCTCACCTAGTCTGAGAATATGACACTATGAGAAGATGCAGGTAGATGTATGGTTTACCTGTACACCCCTCATCTAACTCAATAATGTAGTCAGAGATGGGAGCTCCACAGATATCCTTTGGCGGTTTCCAACTCAGTGTACATCTGTCTGCATAAACATCCTTGACCTACAAAATCAAGAAAATACTTTCTCTTTACGCAGGACAATACAAACATGAGTGCAAATAACAGAACCCAGCAGTAGACCTGTATTTTTTTTATCTAGCCATACTACATACACATTTGTACATTAAATATGAGCATTGGTAACTCAGGCTTGTGTGCAAATTCAGTAATTAATCCGAGAGCTATTCCGACTCACCTCCAGTGGACCTTCAGGTTCTGTTGGCGAGTCTAACACCGTGACCTGCAGTGTCTCGGAGCATTCTCCATGCTTATTGACTGCTTTGATGGCATACTTTCCCCCGTCGGTACGATTACATTTAGCGACGGATAGAGTTATGCTTTCATCATCCTGAGACAGCTTCACCTTCAATAATGATGTAGCATGATATAACTATAACGTGGTATTACATAATAATAATGTGATATTACATTACGATAATGCAATATTACATAACGATAACTTGATATTACATAACACAAGTATCCTTACAGAAAGTCACATCCCATGGAAAGTGTGTTGATTATAAACTCTATTTGAATAAAAAAGGAGTTAAACACTAGATCAAGTGTCTAGTATATTGTAACAGAATATCAATTGGTTGAGTTATAGGATAAAGCGATTGAGATTCAATGCATCAAGTTAACTCTAATTCCACACCCCTGCATATAACCAGATACATAGTACATAGTAATGGTTGACGAATAGGAAATAGGAATAGGAATAGGAAATGTTTCAGTTTATCTCTACCAATGACAGATTAGCACCGCAACATACCCTTTCATTGGACACTATGGGCTTATCATTGTTCTTCCATTCCACAACAGGGTTGGGACTTCCTGCCATCCCTAAGGTGATATTGAGAGGTTCTCCAGCTCTCACCTTAATATCTCGGGCTCCAAACAAGGAACTTAGGTCTATCCTACAAATACAGTAATGGAAAATTCAGGAGTTTTATGGCAGCATCCAAGCTCTAAATTTTTAACAAGCAAAAGTTACATAATAAGTCTCTATGCACGGAATATCAATATATACATTGTATGTACTTACTGCATATATTACAGTACTTACAATTCAATACGTTATGATTACATAGGTACTGCATTTGGATGCGTCATACCAATAGTTCATTCATTAGGACGTAAAACTTACAAAATTACATTCCAGTTATAATATGACTGATATCTATATACAAGAGATCATGTAACATACTTAGGGGCCTCCTCCATAGGTCGAGCTTGTATATTGCCGGTGGACTCGGAGGGCTTAGAGTTACCAGCTTCATTAACAGCAATGACTCGGTATTCATACGCCTTCATCGGTTTTACTTTGCTATCGTTGAAGAACAAGTCCTGCCAGGGTAAATAAATGTATAGTTTTGCATGCACCTTCAAGTCAGTGAACTTTGTGTACGTGCTTGATCTAACCTGACAGTACCTAACCTGACATAGCGTGACTTAACCTGGCATTGTTTGATGACTTGACAGAGTGTGACTTAACTTGATACAGCGTGACTTAATCTCGCATCACATGGCCCAATTTGATATAGTGTGAATAAATATAAAACTGATAATATTAGAATACATAAGCGAAGTAAACAAAATATTAAATAACTGTGTCACCTCAGTTCTTACTTACCCTAATCGGGGTCCTAGTAAGAGGTACCCAGTCACTACTAGCACCTTTAGCCTTAGATACCTCTTTCCTCTGCACTATATAACCCTTGATAGGACTACCTCCATCATAAGGTTTCTCCCACTCTATTTCTATAAAGGTCCTATCTGAGTCTGCTAGCACAGGCTTACCAGGAGCATCGGCAAATGCTACAATCAGGGTAAACAAGTAGAGGGTTTAAATAATGGCCACATGCTACATGACATTATGATACACTCCTACTAGTTTACAGAAAGAACAATATTGTATTCACTTAGTGTTTCCAGCAGAAATAAATATCCACACACAGAAATACAGTCTTGTACTTACTGAATGGGTTCTCAGCCGTGATGGGTTCAGTGGTAAGGAGGGGCTCAGAGTCACCCTGTACATTCTCAGCAACGACTCTGAACTCGTAGCTACCTCCTTTCTTTAGCTTGGGTACTGTCAGCGAACATGTTGGATAGTTGACTGATTTCACCTGTAGTAAACACAACTTGTCTTCTACTTTCATTTAGACGTCACAATACAACAATGCAGTTGTACATTTATTATCATCAACTATTCCAGAACTTACTGCAAGCGAACCGTATACCAGCACAAATAAATATTCCTTTTATATTAAACAGTAACCACTTCTATCATTCATAATATTCTATGTGCAAGGGAGATAATAAATATTAAGTTCAACTCATTCCAAGTCAAAGTATTTACGTAACTATTTACGTCTCCATGGCAATCTCACTTGCAACTAGATTGGTTAACCAAGAATTTTTCTAATTTCTGAGAAATCGTTTAGAACAAATTTTAGTTAATACCAGAAATGTGTAAAATCATGTAGTTTTACAACATGCTAGAGTTAAGCCATCATTTGCATGTCCAACTCTGATGAATTCTAACAATACCGACCTTCTCCCATTGTCCACTCTTCTTGTCCATTTTCTCCACTCGGTACCCCATGATCTCATTTCCACCGTCATCCACCGGGTGGTTCCAGGTTAACTTACAGCTCTCTGCCAGAATCTCAGTGACCTCCAGAGGACCTTCTGGTCGCCCAGGAGGTCCCAGTACAACCAGGTCAATCTGTGCAGAAGACAAGATAAGATTAACCTAAAATTTAATACCCACACAACTTTTATTTCCTAGATTTCTGGAGACTGTATGAGATTTGACACTAACTGGTATCAACTGATAACAAAGTGAATTGTTAAACTAACCGATGCAGTAGCTTCTCCCAACTCATTCTTAGCAACAACTTTGATAGCACCTTTGTCGTTCCTCACCAGAGAGTTCAAGCTGAATGTAGTCTGGGTGTCTGTAGTCTGCACACATTTCGTGTCCACAGGCTAACAAATATGGCAGAGCAGTTTATAATAATATATATTATTTGTCTATACAAGTCTAGGTTATTTATGAGTTAGTAAAAGTAAGGGAGGTTACAATATGCCCCTGTCTCTCACTCCTGATTATATTGATGAAACCAAGCTACATTGTATATAAGTTACCAGTACATGCATCTTAAATTCTATATGACTGCATTACTGCATGTTTAGTAAAACTGCTAAACGCACCAAACTGACACACTATATGGTGATGAATGATGATACCTGACCTAACAGCTTTGGATTCAAGCATTAAATCGTTGCTGTTTGCAGATTGGCTGATAAACTGTTAGAACTCCAAAGGTATAAGCAGTTATGCTCATATATTTGGAAAATTATATTGTCATGCTAGGAAATTAATAAAGCGGGCAGTATCGCTATATATAGGTAACAGGAATATGGTGTTTAGAGGTCGGTATGCTAGCTTAGTCTCTGTGGAAGGTTGCTAGAGCCCCCTTCCAAAAGCCTCGCAAGATACTCAAAGTTAAGGCTACATTAATAGAAGACTGAGAAGCTACATACAAATTATTGTAAGCTGTAAGTAAGATAATGTAAATATATACTCTACCACATTTATCTCTTCACCCTCTGCCTGCTATAATGCAAACACCAACATTTAATATATTTATGCTTGACACTTTGGAATTGTCCACACTTACTTTTCATTGCATTATAACAATGGAAATGGATATAAAAAGTTACCTATTTACACAACCATCCTACCATTACAATATACGATATTAAAGGGAGGTTATTACAATATGATATTAAAGGGAGGTTATTACATTACGATATTAAAGGGAGGTTATTACAATATGAGATTAAAGGGAGGTTATTACGTTACGATATTAAAGGGAGGTTATTACAATATGAGATTAAAGGGAGGTTATTACGTTACGATATTAAAGGGAGGTTATTACAATATGAGATTAAAGGAGTGTTCTCACTAATCATACTAGAATATCTAATGTGTGTTGATGAGGCACATGTATACAGAGAATTTTAGGTAAATGATTCACATCACACAATCACCTCAGGAAATCCAGAAAAAATCTGTGTCGGTCTACCACAGATGTGGTGAGGTCACAGATATAGTGAGGTCACAGATACGGTGAGATCACAGATACGGTGAAGTCATACATATGGTGAGGTCACAGATACAGTGAGGTAACAGATACAGTGAGGTCATACATATGGTGAGGTCATACATATGGTGAGGTCATACATATGGTGAGGTCACAGATATAGTGAGGTCACAGATAAGGTGAGGTCACAGATATAGTGAGGTCATAAATATGGTGAGGTCACAGATATGGTGAGGTCACAGATATAGTGAGGTCATGGATACAGTGAAGTCGCATATATAATTACCTCATCCCCTTTAAACCACTCTATAGTAGGGTGAGGCACACCGTAGTACTTGCAAGAGATGCTGAATGACTGACCCTTCTTCTTTATCACATCACCCCAGTCTCTTGTGTCCAGCTAAATGTACGCATACATGTATACATCATATATGGTTGTTAAAAACACCTTCAAAAATTTTATTCGTGTTACAAATTGCATTCTACATAAAAGGTATGCTAACACTGTCAGTCAACTTCCAAGTATAAAATAGAGTTGCTACAAAATTATGGCATAATGTGAGTAAGTTAATTACCTGGGGCTTTCTTAGCCGTTTCTTGGTAACAATAGAAGCAGAGGTGGAAACGGGAGCAGACTTGCCCATCTTATTGATGGCACTCACTCTAAACATATAGTCTGTGCTCTCCTTTAACTGCTCTACTGAATACTCGCACTTGCCAGTTGACCCCACCTAGTGAAGATATTACATCAAGACCATAAGCTGTTTACTCTATAACTCGGCTATTAAGCTTTTTTTATTTTTCATAATTGGTCGTAACGTTAAGTCATCCTCTCTTGCATTTTTTCACAAGAGAGTGGACAACTTTATATTACATAACAGCCCATTGTACTAATCGGTAGATTACCAGAGGAAAAGTTACACTTGCAGTAAAGAGTTTAGTATAACATTTAACTGACCTTTGACCTCTAGCATATGCACCGTGTAAATCGTCTGACATCATTTGAGTGATTCAACATAAACAGAACTTACAGAACCAAATCTTGTAATGGTAACATTAATTTACTGGTTTCTAGCATTAGCCTACGTAACCAACAAACCTCTGTCCACTGACTGTCTTTCCCTGTTTTCATCTCTACCAGATAGCCAGTGATAGGGGAGCCCCCGTTAGAGGTAGGTGCAGACCAGACAAGCTTAGCATTGTGGTAGGTAAACTCCTCTACTTTGACTCCCTCAGGGCCACCAGGAGGATCTGAGAATACGGTTAAAGCAGAGATTTACATATGAGTTCTTACAGTAATAAAGGAATATAGAATTGACATTGGGACATTTTGTTACAACAATTTGGTAAGAAAGAGGTTTGAGGTAAGCAAATGCAAACTGACACACTGTCAGAGTTGGTCTACACTGCGATGTGAATAATTTCTTGTCTTTTGTCAGAAATGACCCAGTGTGTTGCTAAACAAACCGAGTCAATGTGAATAGATATTTCATAATAAGAGGGGATATTTTGGTAAAACAAATAAGCTGTGACAGTTCAAACCTTGTATATCATTAGCTAGTACTTACCGTAAGGGTCAATGGCCTTGACATCTTTATCTAGCTCCGCCCATTTGCCTTGACCATCCATAGTTTGAGCACAGACACGAAATCTGTAGGCAGAATTCTCCACCAAATTCTTCACTCGAAATTCTGTTTCTTTAGACTGACCTATAAGCATAATGTCAACCTCGTGTTACTTCTTACGGATATATTACTATAGAAACATGCGGCGGTTGGTTCAGCCAGGTCAAGGTCTTTGCAGATAACAATATTACTACAACAGTATACTAACCAACTTTAGCCCAATTTCCAGATTTAACGTTCATCATCTCTATAGTATAGTAACCGACATCGTATCCACCATTATCTTTGGGTGGCTCCCATCTAAGCAGGACATTGTTGGACCAGACTTCTGCTGTGTTCAGGTTCTCTGGAGGTCCTGCTTTATCTAAATCGAACATCAACACTTGGGTACAACATTGTATTCATAGAAAATGAATAATGAATACCGCATGATTAAGTCACAGTTAGACTTTGGAAACAATATGGCAGCCCCCATGTGTAAGTAGACTTGGTGCCTTAGAAGCCAGACACTCCATCCTGTGTTTGATCACATTAAGTATAATGTTAAAACTTTGAAATGTCGAGTTACTATTAGAGTGTATTGGAGTCGTTTACTCCTCGCTTATAATAGCCTGTATAATCACAGGAAATGGCTGGTCTCACGTAATAACTGAATCACACTAGTCTAACCTGACTTCTAGATTTTCATTAGAATATCTATGGTTAGCAACAACGCTATACAGTGATAACACACAAAATATTCATTTACCAATACTTGACAATATACAATACAACACAGCAAAGGTTGATATGGAATCATTGCTCTCACCGATAACTAGCACCATTATCTCCCTCCACATCTCACCAACATCATTGATGGCCGTCACTCGGTATATTCCTGAGTCGGAACGAGACGCTGAGTCTATGAGAAAGTCTATCATAGAAGAAGCTGTAATACAAGTATAGCACACATGTATGTACATGCTGATGTAGATATATATGTATTATAGCACACATGTATGTACATGCTGATGTAGATATATACATATTATAGCACACATGTATGTACATGCTGATGTAGATATATACATATTATAGCACACATGTATGTACATGCTGATGTAGATATATACATATTATAGCACACATGTATGTACATGCTAATGTAGATATATACATATTATAGCACACATGTAAGTACATGCTGGTGTAGATATATACATATTATATATGATGCATAGCATCATCATACTATATTACAGTACATGGCTGTTAGCATCTATATGATGTGATGCTGTACAGTGATCAACCCCAGACTTACTTAGTGATGGTCACTGATTACTGTAGAGTGTGATGTCAACTAGATCTTGCTGCAAACGTTGACACCATATTTTATATTTGCTATAATATCTCAATAGCAGCTAATGTAAAATCGACGTTTATATGCAAACATTAGGTCAAAGAAAGTTGTAGAATTTTGACAACAGAAAAATGATTTCAAAAGGGATGATTTGAATCAGAATACCAAAATAATGAATACCAACTGAAAAGGAACATCAATGATCACGCAAGTAAAGAGTTACTCACTTTGAGTGCACTTCATGTGCTCTAAGACGGCAGAGTTCTGGAACATCCAGGTAACTGAGGGCTCTGGTGTTGCTGTGTAAGGAATGGACATGTGCACCTTCTGGCCCACCCGCACTCTCACAGTGTCAGTTAGCATCGAGAAGTCAAGGTTTGGCGGCCTCAAACCTACACAAGAATGAAGAATAGTACAACTATATTATGTCATTTCATCCTATCGCAGAGAATATTCATACAATCTTGTTTCATTAGGTTAAAAACAATATGAAATGTTCTAAAAGCTTCTAAAATGCTTCCTCAATGAATGTTTAAGAAGAGATGACAACACTCTGATCAGTAACTTATACAGAACGTTTGGAGTTGTCTGCTTGATTTAATAGGGAAATGTCTAAGAAGGTAGAACAACTCCCGTCTCAGTAATCATTTGAGATTTTACATATATTACAATGTATTTAACGTAGAAACAGCTCAGCTGTGCAGAATGCCCATAGAGAAATACTTGCCGCTAAAAGCGAGAACCACAGCAAATTAGTTAAGATTCTACCGTGGTAATGTGGTAATGTGGTAATGTGGTAATGTGGTAATATGGTAATGTAGTAATGTGGTAATATGGTAATGTAGTAATGTGGTAATGCGGTAATGCGGTAATGCGGTAATATGGTAATGTGGTAATGGTTTCACTCACTCTTAGTAACACTGAGAGATCCCTGTGTCTCGCTATCTCCTACTTTACAGGTGTATGAAGCAGAGTCGACATGATCACAATTGTCTATAGTCAGCATGTACTTGTATAGGTGACTCTCATTGGCTCCTTTAAAGTTACTCTTGCTTACCTGCACACTAGGAAAATTAATCAATATTAAGTTAAACAATTTACGCTGATTGTAGTTGTTGGTATTCCAAATGACAGTTACAGTAGTCTGGTTGGTTAGTTGGTTCCAGTAGTTTCTAGTAGCAAACCAGTGTCCACCAATCAGCAATCACCTCACGGCTAGGAATATCTCTTACATTAAGATTATCGTGCCATTTAATAGTTCAATTAATCTGACAGTCACAATATGTTTGAAGTTTCCCTCACCTGTCGACCATGTCTAGCACAAGACCACCTTTGATGTTGTATCTAGGATCTGTGATAGGTTTACCATCCTTGTACCAAGACACGGGTCGTTTGTGCGGGTTCTCGACCAGGGTCTCCAGAACAACCTTATGTTTTTCAACGGCCATCAACTTGGCAGCAAGTCTCTCAACAAACCTCACCTCGGCTGGAATGATAAAAGCAAAATTAATTGTAAAATATAGAAATGTGACGGCTATTTATATAAATAGGATTGCCTTATTGAATTCTTGGTTCTCACAACAGTGTATCATATATCTCTTAGCCTCCAACAACATGCCAATTAAACCCTCCCACCTTCCATGGGTGAATATTATTTATTATCAAAATAAGTAAATAGCAGCAATAGCTGGTGAAGCGTAACCTACGAGCAATAGCTAGTGAAGCGTAACATCTCTGATAATTCGTTTCATTTCCAAGATGGCACCAGTAAAGACCACCATCAGATTCTACACAGTTTTTGATACGTAGAGTGCGGTGAAGCTTGTTGGATATCAACTCATATTTCTCCGAAGGTTTAATCTCCTTCAGTGAACTTTCATCAGCACCCCGGTACCAACGTACCTACAGGTAAGTATGTGCAGAAAGTCATCACACCTATCTGCTGGATAATCATATGGTACACGTGCAGCTATTTACAAATTCTACACTAAAATTACATGTATATAAGAGACAAGAAGGAGTTATCTACGCTCTATACTCACGGTGGAGTTATCTACTCTTTACACACACAGTTGAGTATGAAGTTATCTACTCTCTAAATACTTACAGTAGTGTGGAGTTATCTACTCTCTATAGTTAAAGTGGAATGTGGAGTTACTACTCTCTATTTTACAGTAGGATGTGGAGTTATCTACTCTCTATACTTATAGCAGAAGCAATAGCAGATAACAGAAGTTGTCTGCTCTCTACACTCACAGTGGAAGAGAGTAGAAGGAGTCATCTACTCTTGTAACATTTTCATTGGGAATCTCACCTTAGGTCTCTCACTGTTTAATAAGACTGTCAGATCACAAGATTCATTCTGTATAACTTCGTGGCCTGAAAGCCTTTCGAGGAATTCATAGTCCATCTCTACAACAGGAAGTGATGCGTATAAACGAGGTAAAAGGTGTAATGTGCACATTGTAATCTCTATGAGTGTGCGAACATAGTTTTTCTATTTGTATCAGGTTCGCTCACTTAATTGATCACTTCAGATGTTCAATGTTGATGACAACATGGGAGAATAACTTTGAGTTAATACGTAGCAATGCCAGAGGTATACGACAGAACATACACTGTAATACAAGTAAATAATATGTATTATATGTATTACATACCGTCTACTGACACCATGCACTTAGATGTATCTCCATGCACTTGGCATTCATAAAGTCCAGCCATTTCTAGTGTAGCAGCCGACACCTTGAGTGTACAAGTAGTGCCGACCTGGTGTATGCTGTACAGACTATGGTCAGCCTAGAAACCATAAAGTATACAATCTAATGTTACTACAGGCACCCTAGCATTCATATACTTTACCACTCTCATGTACTGGAGCACTTTAGAAACGACCGTCTATGAAGAGGTACAGTAAAGGGATATAAAGGGAAGGAGAGGCGATATGAAACAGTCTATAAAATTTATATATGGGTCAATCCAATACTCGAGTAGATATAAACTTTACCATAAGGTTATCATTAGACTCTCTACGTCTCCTGTTCTAAAAGTTTTGCAAATAAAATGAATCATTGTCAACTACACAGTAGGCATCCATGTGCAAAGGATGCAAGCATAGTATTCTACTAACATTACAACTAGTCCACTCGCGGTAAGGCGACTAAGTCACAATACAAAACTAGGATTCCCGATTAGCTGGAAGATTGCCAGTATTATCTCACTCACAGAAATGGGTGTGCCATTCTTCAGCCAAACTACTTCAACCATTGGTTCAGGAAGTTCAAGGGTCAGCTCAGCGGGTTTTCCCTCCTTCCACTTGGACGACTCCATTAGCCTTCTGGAGAACTTGTACTCCTTTCTTTTAGCTGCATGAAGAAATGTATTTTTGCTGTCACAGGCTATAGATTTGTTGGGTAAAACAGTTGTTGGAGAAAGACATGTGCATGATAAAATGTATATTACAGATGCATCATATACTGTATAACAACTAAAATAGAAAAGTATTAGTCGTAGATGTGGGTTTAATAGAGTATTTTCTCATCAATACTACTTTTATTCTACTCTAATCTACCGGCTCCCTCATATTCTAACAAGAAATTCACACTTGTGGCCTGAGAATGCCGGAGTGGGTTCAGTAGTGTAGTTTAAAGCTAACTAACTTAATTGTGAATTAACTAAAACGCACAGCTAAATTCCCACGCAGTATCACCTTACAGATTGTGCAATCTCATAACAGAACCTATACAATATTGTTAATGTTAGTGTTGGAACCTAAAATACTTACGTTTGATAAGGAGGTTGGCAGATGTGGTCACCCCATCTATTGTAAGTGTGTATCTACCAGAATCCTTAGCAGACAGTTTTCCCACCTTCAGTTTATGTACAAACGTCTCATGGTAAATTTCATCTTTAGATCCTTTAAAGATTTCCATCCGATTCTACAGCATTCAAGTAGAGATATTTATATATTGTGTATCTACAGTATGTCTACAGTAGTAGGTCTACAGTAGTAGGTCTACAGTAGTAGGTCTACAGTAGTAGGTCTACAGTAGTAGGTCTACAGTAGTAGGTCTACATTAGTAGGTCTACAGTAGTAGGTCTACAGTAGTAGGTCTACAGTAGTAGGTCTACAGTAGGTCTACAGTAGGTCTACAGTAGGTCTGCAGTAGGTCTACAGTATGTCTACAGTAGGTCTAGAGTAGGTCTACAGTAGGTCTACAGTAGGTCTACAGTAGTATATTATGTACCGTATATCTCCAGTATATCTGCAGTAGGTCTACAGTATTATATCTACATTATATCTACAGTATGCCGAATGCGTTTATAACAACTCAGAGAAATGTACGTATAACTGGGTCACTAAGTTATGTGAGTTACCACTTTTAGTAAATCATGCTGCAATCAATGCTGTAGCTAATGTTGTAGAGTTACAAATGAGCGAGAGAAAGGAGTGGAAGTGACATTTATCCAAATAAATCCTGTTTCACATCAAAATCTTACATACATTAGTAGATTGGTAAATAGGCACTGATTCAGCCCACAAAACAGTTTAATAGAACCTTTAGTAAAGAAGTTTTATTTACTGAACATGTATGATAATGCTGTTATAATGAAACAACCATGCATCCATGCATTGTCATAAGCACGCCATGAGTTGTAGCAATTAGAGTACTAGCTGTCAGGGCCGAGTGTCTAAAACCCGTGAACAGTGCTATTTAGATCTGAAGCTAAAGTTAGCCACAATGTACCTTCTCAATAGCTTTCCCGTTCTACAGACATGTGTATAGTAAAGAATAAAAATATTTCTTCACAGAAATACAGTCAACTGCACCAGAAAAATTATTAATTACTTTTTTAAAATCAATGCCTATTGCCGCATGTACTAGACTAGTATTTGAAGATGGACACCTTCATTCAAATTCTATGCACAATGCTATATCAGCTACTAATCAACATACACCACGTTGTCATGGTAAAATGTAAAAACAGAGAATATAATGTTAGTGGGAGTTATCTTACCCTCTGCCACTTGACTAGCCTTGGGTTCTTAACGGTAAACTCTGCCATGAATGTGACCTCCTTGTCCACCCCCTCTTCAACTGTCATATCAACTAAAGGAATCTTGAAGGATGGAGGCTCCTGTATTAAGCAATGCAAGGCTTATAAGCAATACAATACAACATAATATAATTATGTAGGTACAAGTGCTATGTAAGAATGTCCTTCACCTTAGAAGTCCTGGGAACACAGTACCATTCTGATGAATGCCTGGAAGGTATGATTGCAAGTAAGAGAGCCTATATACCTCTCTATATGACACATTAGCCTATATACCTCTCTATATGACACATTAGCCTATATACCTCTCTATATGACACATTAGCCTATGTACCTCTCTATATGACACATTAGCCCAGATACCTCTCTATATGACATATTAGCCTATATACCTCTCTATATGACATATTAGCCTATGTACCTCTCTATATGACACATTAGCCCATATACCTCTCTATATGACACATTAGCCCATATACCTCTCTATATGACATATTAGCCTATATACCTCTCTATATGACATATTAGCCTATGTACCTCTCTATATGACATATTAGCCTATGTACCTCTCTATATGACATATTAGCCTATGTACCTCTCTATATGACATATTAGCCTATGTACCTCTCTATATGACATATTAGCCTATGTACCTCTCTATATGACATATTAGCCTATGTACCTCTCTATATGACATATTAGCCTATGTACCTCTCTATATTATGACATATTAGAAAATATTTACCGGTTTCTTTTTCTGTCTGTGTTTCAAATCCGGCCAATCAATGCCCTCCTACAAGCACGATAAACCACTAAGGGATGAACTATAGACTTTATAACATATTACTACAACTATAATGAAAATGATTGGATACATGTATTAACTACCTCCACAAAAAATCTGATGACGTGGTATAAAATAATATGTAAGAAAAACATACACCACACATGATTACACATTTTTAAAGTATAAATGGTTTGCTGCTACACACATTGTTGATAACTTTATGTGTATATTAGAATATTTGTGTCCCTGTACACGTAAAACGTACATTATCATGTAATATACATGTACATATACATCATGTTTGTGAGAGATTATATTATCTATATGTAAGTGTGCATCAAATACAAGACTATCCCACAGGACAGAACAGACAAATGATATAGAATGCAAAAATTCTACAAGTAAAGGTTAGTATACGACACACATTATATACATATATAACACTGGTTAGTTGACAAGATGAATGCATTATTTTATGAAATAAATAACAAATGACAAAGCGGTATAATATATAGCCCTGGTTTAAGAGGAAATCTGGCAGTGCAGGTAATTTTATAACATCAATATATAAACAGAATAAACAAAGCAGGTAATTATTAATATAAACAGAGTAAAAAGACAGCAGAAGACAACTTTTACCTCTTGAGAGCCTTCTCTTTCACCTATTATAACATTATGTCATACAGTCAACACCCTCAGTACAACATAATTAATGTCATACAGTCAACACCCCCATTACAATATTATCAATGTCATACAGTCAACACCCTCAGTACAATATTATCAATGTCATATTTTATAGTCAATACCCTCAGTACAATATTATCAATGTCATATTTTATAGTCAATACCCATAGTGCAATATTGTCAATGTCCTACAGTCAACACCCACAGTACAATATTATCATCTATGAATACAGTCATGGTGGTATGGCCAAAACCCATAATGCAAGATATGAGTATGTTAGCAAATTCATACAGTTACCTGAACTATAACACTGTTATTTAAAACATATAGTCAATATCAAGAACCTAACATCAAAACCAAGTATTCCTGTGGTGCATTGGCACCCCTAATCTTGACCGATGTACTCTACAGACAAGGCCTCATATTTTGTGATCCTTAGAATAGCATAACAGATAATAGAATGGTTGAGATTATAGTAAAACATAATCACCCATATTTATAAAGGTAGAATAACTCCACGACTAGAATATGCACGTACATTTCAACTATAGTAATAACCAACTGATTGTCTAATAATAGCTTACGGTGCTTAAGTTTGCCCCAATCAGGGTCCTCCTCTCCGCTCTTCCTCTTCTTGTGGTCCTTGTGTTTCAGCATGGAACGGAAATCTAAGTTGGAATCCTTTGGATCTGCAGTTACAACCATACATTGAGTGTATACTGTATAGTGTAATGGTATGAGATACGAGTAGAGGTGTGACAACTCCCATTCTAATCATATTGACCTCACTTGAAGTAAAGCACATCTGTTGCTCATTAAGACATGAAAGAGGAGAGTTGAACAAATCTAAGAGAGAATTCGGTTAACCATGATGGGCACCAGATGCCAGAGCAGATTTCTAGATGAACTGAATGTAAGAAAACTACATGGTGGGATGCCTGATATAAAGTCGTAAATAAATAAATACCTGGGAACTAAAAATATTACAAATATGAAGTATTTATTATACACCATTTATTGTCGATCTACAGGTACATGTATATTGGGAATTGTCTCTTTTGTGAGTGCTCACCTTTCACAAAGATGTTGAATGTACAGTCATCATTACTATGTCCGTCAGCCTTGAGCAGCTGCACACAATATTTCCCTTCATCTGCAAACTTGAGTTTAGTTATCGTAATCTCAACCTTCTTACTGGCTGCATCAATGTTGAACTTGACCTGTGACCATAACATACATATAATATACAACACTGAACTAGCTAACAGTACTACTCTACAGACTATAGCCCTACCATGATCCCAATGATGATGTTACAATGAAAGCAATCCAATATTACATTTGGAACATTAGTATAACCAATAACTATTGTTCTGAATTAAGAAAACTAAAACAAGTAAAATCTACTACCAAGAACAAGCTTCAACATGTACAATGGACATTGTAAAGATTTACTTCTGAAATAATTCCTTGAATAGGTTTACTTACTACTGAATATATACTTAATCTACAAGTAGAACTGTAAACTATAGGGAAGAGAGGGTAACTCCACACACAAGTAATAATAATACTAATGCAACACAGCAAGAAATACAATATTGAAAAAGTATGATAAACTCTATCCAACTTTGGTTTATGGAGAGTAAAAACTACATGTAGATCACAAACAGGACATAAACATGCCAATAGTTTTTGCATACATTCTCATAGCTTACATAAATATCTAAGTGTATGGTAATGGTACCTAGATATATATGACTGTACATATGCATATACAATGTGATTTTGTGAGTTATCATCTCTTGTGCTAGCTACACGTCTTCATGCTCTGTATTTAGAGCTTTAGTCTTATTGGCTTATTTGAAAAACTAAATATAGATTTGAAAAAATATAGATGTCTGTCTGTCTGTAAAGAAGCAAAGAGAAGAATTTGAACTCTACCAATTACAAAGTGTTGATGTATGGCCCCATTCCAGAGAACCTACAGTAGTTCTGGGCACACTGTTGAATAAATCAGCATACTATTTGAATTCAGAATGGGGCTTTATTAACTTAAACGGCTTCTTGTTACATTTATCAAGGACGGTCACTCACTGGCTAATTGGTCATGCATTCCAAAGAGAAAATCGGCTCTAAGAGACGCCTAAACTTAAGTAATAATAACAGCATCTTTTCTCTAGATCTGAGATTCATGGGAGCAAAGTCTTACAATAATGTGAGGGCATTGACAGAAGATTTTCACAATAACTTATAATGTGTTTGTGCACAATGATCAAATAAACAATAAACTGTAGAGTGGGACTGCAAAATAATAAACAAACAATAAGAAATGTGGTCAAGAGAAGGCAAGCTACAGTATCTAGATACAAGTCATAATTATAATAATAAAAGTATTTGGTCGAAATCAACAACTTTACCATTCTGTTCTGTTAACATGGAGAGATAAATAAACAGGTTAGATATAGGAATAGGAATTATCCTCTCATGATGGTTAATAGCACAACGGGTAAATAACTTCCAATACCATAAGCACAAAATACAGTGGAAGCCTCTGTGTATACATGTATGTACAAGTACACACATGGCTGCTTAGTTTCTACTACCAGATAGTAACTAACATGCTATTAGGTCTAAAAACTGACAAGGTAAGATCGAGATTGGCGTAGATCATTGTTATCCTAACATACGCGTTTCCTGTTTACACACAGTTGTGTAGAGATCAGTACTATCGTAAGATTGTAACCTAGTTCAGCATAGACCAATAACGAACATGTATCTACTATGCAGTATATATATTATACAAAGGATATAATAACAAAGTACATTATAATAACAAAGTACACCTATGCATGACAATGCTGGATACATACACTCTACATTATAATTTATGTAGACCACCCACCTTGCTACCAGGTTTAATCTCTCTCTTCCCTTTAGAGAACTTAATCTCTGGCATGACATCACTGATGACATCAAAAGATACGGTACACGTGTCACCTACAAGAGTAGATACTCGTCAAGACAATGAACAATGTACATGTAGTATACTGTAGTATGTAATGTACTACATGTAAATACATGTATAGCATGCAATGTAAGCATACTTTGACTGTCTGCAGCTAGCTGAAATATCACACTGTATCAATTCATTCTACATAATGCTAACGTGCAGTAAACATAGTAATAACAACATTAACTCACCGTCTAAACAAGTTTGGTTCTGAGGCTTGGTACCAAATCGGGGGCCTTCAGTGGGCCCCGTATCTTCATCATCATCTATCTTTTTCTTTTCAACTTTAGTTCCAGGCTAAAACGCCACAGAAATAAATAAAACGTTACTGAAATACACATGCAACTTTAGAGTTTTCAACAAACATACAGGTGTACACATCGGATAGAATATGTTTACACCTAACACGGTGTACAATATATGTATGCTATATTAATTAATAATACATTGACAAAAAGTACATGTAATATACTACAAATAAAAATATACATTGCATACACCAAACATATACTTTAATAATATAATAGAATATCACAAATTAGACTCAAATACATGAAATACGCAAAACTCACTTCATTTGTAGAATTTTTTGTTGCATTTAGTTTGCTCATGGTGCCAACTGTTGATATTACAACGGAACTATACTGTTACAGTTAGTGTGCACACCATGTTACAAGAGGAGATATAAATGCCAAAGTTTCTACTGCCAGCAGCTTACTAAGTAATCTACTAGATCAACTCTAACCTGCCCCTTGCCTGCCCTGTGATGTAATCATATCATCAATCAGGCAGAGAGAAGGTATGGCTGGCATATGTCAGAGTGTACTACTGTCTATATCATACAGTAGTGTATGCAGTACAGCATCCAACGAAATACTGATGATGGCAAGCGTTCTATTTTAGAAGACATAGCAGTAAAAGTTTTCTGGATTATTTTATGTTCCACATAACGTTATAGCAGCAGGGCAAATAACTAGCTAACTAGAAATTGCTTGAAGGGGGTGATTTCAAGGTTGGGAAATAGTTTGATGCATATCCGCTTCTAAAATATTTGTTTTTGAGAGCCAAATGTAAAAAATTGATCTAGTTTTTAAATAAGTTCACCAGAATAGAAGAATAAATTGCTATTTTCTGCGAGTCAAATACTACAATAACTGACATACACACATTATTGTATGCTCTATAGTGTAAATCATTACATCTCTATGGTTGTTAGTTCAATAGTCTATTATTTATTTATATTATCAGCACATACCAGTGCGTAAGTTCAATGTACACAATATTATTAATTATGTAATTATATTATCACTTAATAAGATCTAATTATACAGTAGCCTACACACCTGTCAGTGTGTCTAGAATATGATCACTTGATCAGGTACAATGAACTTCTAATATACATGTGCAAATATATTCTTATATTATTATATACATTTATACAGTAAGTATGAATATTAATAATACAGCATACTATTTAATAGAAACATTCAATGAAATATGAATGCATCTCAAAGAACACAATCATATTGGCATCTCATGAAGATGGATAAGCTGGCATTTGCAGAGTATAGACATGTACATTGTAGATGAGTAGACAGTTATGTAGATAGAATATACATGTCGATGGAATATATAATAATGGACAGAATATAGATATGTATATTATACTATACATGTATGTATAATGGGAGCACAGAGTTGTTGGATATAAATACACAATTAAAACAGCATTTAATTCATTATTTAGTGATAACTGCACATACATGTATAATATGCACCCATGTGCTATAATATTGTAGGGTATGTACACTGGTACACAAAGTAGAACACATAAACTAATATGTGCTTTCCATAACACACATTTACAGCAGCCCTCCAGTTTATCCACCTAATGAGGTAAATGTATATCACATCAGTAAAACTACATCATATTACATGTACATGCATACAAGCATGATTTTACTATCTACACCCTTTGATGTCCACATGTACCAACTGGGAGTAGTGCAGCACATGTTAGCAATATTGTATTATATTATATTATTATACAATCCAGATATAGAATAAAATATGAGTTTATTCCATTCAGGTACAAATAACTACAATCTGTGATAAGGTTAGTTAGATATAATATTAATTAGTAGATTACACTTTTTCTAAGTTAATAGGAATTCTGTGCCAGAAAATAGCTAATAGTACATTGTACTAGTATGCATGTACATGTGTGTACTGTATGTAGTCCGCCATATTAGTATGTGTATGCATGTGTTAGCATATTTCCCTGCCATTGTTGAACAGTCTGGGCAGCAAATAGTTTTTAAAGGTTAAATGTAAAAAATCAGATCAGAGTCAGATCAAGGTCAGGCTGGAGTAGAAGGAAATGTTACCAACTATTAATACCTTGCAGACTTGGCCAACATCCACCTACGTTTAATAATTTCAAGCATAAAGGTTTCTAATACATCATAATGTATAGACATTCTAAACTCTTTACTATAATTGGAAATTGTCTGCTTCCAGCTTAAGGAACTGCTGGGGAACGGATTACATTTAGTAGGAATAGGTTATGAATGGCTACAATACTACATAGCTATAACCTGCAGGGAGTTTGTGTTACTGTGTTACTGTGTTACTATGTTACTGTGTTACTGTGTTACTATATTACTGCATTACTGCGTTACTGTATTACTGTGTTACTATATTACTATGTTACTATGTTACTGTACTTCCGCGTTACTATACTCTTTATCCCCATCACTAACTACATGTTATGGTATGTTAGACTAGGTATGTAGTAGTTGTGGTCATGGTATAGAAACGTAGCTACAAATAGAGCTATATACACAGTTACCTACTGATGGGCACTCAGCAATTGTAAGCTATTGATAAGAAGTTGTCCTCTCCCGTTGTTGGAAAGAGCTACACTGTACTTTCACTCAATTTCAGTAGCTTATGAGTTCCTATGGGTGGGTTGTTCAGCCTATCAGTCATTGTCAGACTAAGTGAACATCATCTTCTCTCATTTATTGTCTCTATTATAAGAATAGCCTCATTTCCAACATAATGCTGATATACTTACGGGCAGGGCAGACTTGGGAGCACTTCCTTTCACCAGAACACTGGCTACAGAACTCTTCTCTCCAAACTCATTCTTAACTGTGAGAGTGTAATCACCTGAATCCTCTGCTGTGACTGCCTTGATATCTAAGCTGTGACAAGTACAGCATTACTATATTATACTGTGTATTACTGTTATACAATATGCAGGCTAATATCATTATAATAATATGCTATCTAAGAGTTGTCTTCTCTAGTTCCTTTCGCTTAGTAAAAAGAGGATAACTCCCATTTACCCCAGTGATTTACAGCATGTAGATGTACATGTATAATATTGTACAATGTGCTTGCATGTCATGCTGGTATATTGTAGGAACTAAAATAATCCATCATCTTGCAAGAGAACTGACTGAAAATACCTTGTGACCAGGTTGAACTAGACGTGCACACTGATACCTAGAGTGGCACACTGATACCTAGAGTGGCACACTGATACCTAGAGTGGCACATTGGTATTGAGTTTTACTGAGTCTTAGATGTGTTAATAGTTCAGCACATCTTGTGTTTCAAGTGCATGTAAAATTAGATTTATGTATTCGTATAGTAGAAGTTACGATAATGTAATACCACTACATACATTGTATTGTATACACATGTACGCCTTACCTAATGCTAGAACACCTACACGAATATACTGACACTGTATAATGTTTTTATGTATTGTTTTCTGTACCTTGCCATACCACGCTCAAAGTTGATAGTAAAGTTAGAATCAGGCTTAATTTCCATTTTCTTCTTGGACCAGACACACTGCACATTCTGACCTTTGACCTTGGACTCTAGGCGAACCGGGCTACCAACATCTACAGTCTAATGAATATACAGTAACATCTCGATGTACTATTGGCTATTGATAAAAGAGAATAAAAAAGAAGACAATTCATAATTCAGTATACTTGGTACACGTGATGATAACTCTGCATGCTAAAAGATCATCTCATTTTCACAGCATACAGTGATCATGGTGACCTATTGACCCCATCAATATGATACACTAGCTCTACATGGCCCACACGTGTTAGTCTTGGTATACTGCTTCAAAATGTATACATGCATATTAATACTACTAAATGTGATATTATAATTGTACAACATAGTAAGTAGCATGGCGACGGGCAACGCACAACGTTACACTTATCAGAGTACGTTACATAACGTACAGGCTTTGTGTAACCACTTATACATAAACATACTCACCAGTCCCTGTATTGTGGTGATGAAGCCGGGTGGATCCCCTTTAGGAGCAGGTTTACCTTTAGGAGGCATAATTCCTTCACACTTCTAATTCTATTCTATAAACATACAGTATAGAAATGAGTCAATGTATAAACATACAGTATAGAAATGAGTCAATGTATAAACATATGAGTAGCATTACATGTAACAAGCAAGGATCCATATGCAAGGAGTTCACTACTATGTTATGCCAGAGAGTTGAGTGAACACAGAGACATGCGTCCTTGACCCTGCCACACATTAGATAGCATTAGTTTTACATCCTCACAACTATCGCCTATCATAAAGATGGTTTGGCGGATCAGTCTGCAAAATCAATTAACAGTTTGTACTGTTTAGCAAATTACACAAGATAAAAACCATGTATCTCCACCATGGTCCATATATTATATAGCGGACAACACACAGAATTTGTCTCCACCATGGTGCTTCCTATCCCTCCATCTACTAGATTTAGTATGCTGAATTGAGCTACTTGCAACGAAGAGAGAACAACTCCAAAATAGAGGCAACATCAAGTGACAGATAGAATAAAAGGCCTACACAAGACTAGATGATTGTATAGTATAATTACAGGTGCGTGTAGAGTGCATATCTATGATGTAATTGCATAATATGTAGTAAACGGTCCATAAATAACCACTGCATACACATTTAATATATTATTACATATGTATAAATATGCTTCATGGCTAATATACTGAGTACAGGAAATATTTCAAGTATTGCTGATGGAATAACACAGACTGCCCACATTAAAGAATAGCCTGTGCACTATATACTTGGTAAAGCATGTTGTATTATATTATAACATATAAACTGAAGGGCTGTAACACTTTCAACACACTGGCGTAGGAAAATAACGAACACTTTTAAGCATGGCTTGGGATGTGCAGAAATAGCCTACTATCCAGTATCTACAGGTAGAATGTGACTGTATTATTTTTCCACCAACTAAGGGCACCTGTTCCTGTTCAATCTATTTACACCTATTATTTCTAACTATGGCGATCATCTCCACTATTATCTTCAACCATACAACTTCATATACATTTGTTAGATATTGATATTGAATTTATAGGCAGGCCTACACATGTGATTGCAATTTAAGTTAAAACAATGAAATCAGATAATATGAGTTAAAAACTACCTGAGAAATTATTGGAGAGGCTGGTTTTAGCGGATTCATATTTTACCGGTTTTGAAGGTTTTCCCCTTAAAATTAGCTAATCGAGTCTTCTCAGTTTAATTTCCTGTTTTCCTGACAGGTATGCACTTCAAAGCGTAAGCACGACTGTATGTCTTGACTTACCTATAACTTTTATAATATCCAGTTGGGTAGGCACAGTCTAACAGCCCTTCTATTCCCCTGTGCAAATTTACTGTTGACTTGTTCACAGACAGTTCAGGTAGTCAGTAGAGGCAGTGTATAGAGACCGTGCAACTGCAGAGGAATGATAATTATAGATATAATACATACATCATTAGATAGATGTGAATATTAAACCCTACTTCTAGGTCTATATGCTGGAGACTTATCTCCACATAGCAATAAAAGAAAATAAGCAATAAAATATTACACTTGTATATGTACGTGTACTGAGGTAGAATCATGTAGCGCAGCTAATATACTAACATTCCACTCATGTGATACACAAATGATGACTCTAGAAAACAGTCAGCAGTATCAACATGACCCATTTCATCTTATACATGAGTGCAATACTGGTACACCACATGCACACATTGTATATTATAATAATTATATCGTTTTATTTATATTTCATAGATTTGCCTCCGTAATGATAACATATTGCAGCCAATTGTACTACATAAGCCAGACATGGTGTTAGAAAATCGGTAAATGAGGTTTTGGTATTTTCTGGTGCCCAATTTGGAGAGATTTTAGCAGTTAGAACACCAGGAATTCCCCAAGTATGAGCAGGAATGTGGTATATTAGAACCTACTAAATATGCTGATCACTAAACATGTACTAAACATGTACCAATAGGAAGTTGCTGCAAACTTACAGCAAATACAATATTGCAATTATTACTTACCTAGAAATCTTGCAGTCCTTTTCTAGTTTTCTTTCAAATTTCAGTGAAATTGGACAGCCCTACAAAACTATCCAACACAATAAAGATAAAAGCTGTTTTTAAAATTTATAAAACTTTGGATGTTTCAATTATAATTTAATAAAACATTTAGGCATGGCAAGTCAATCTATTCAAATTAAGGGAAACTTTACTCACTCATAAATATGAAGACAGTACCCTGAACACTGGCAGATAGACCGCTTGTATAATATATATTTAAAGGATATCAGAACAATGTTGAGCTACATGTTGTAGAAGATGCTGCTATCCATTGACTTCACGTATTTACACTACACAATTACACACAATACTATATTACCTAGATAACCCCAACTGCTTCTAGGATGTTGTTAATTATTATGTATTAAAAGCCTTCATATAATATTATAATTAATTAATTACTATACTCATGTTTGATATTAAAAGCATAGGAGCCGAGGCACTGCCTTCAAGGCACAGTACAATGCTACATAATCTCCATAATACTTCTACATTAAATGTGACAAGATTTTAATGGATTTGTGAGCCTGTTTTGAGGTTCCAGTTACCATTGGCAGAGACGGAGAGACAGGGATTGAGTCAGCACTATGGCTACCTGATACTCTCATATCAGGTATGGGACTTAACTATACAGAAGTTAAATAATATACCAGTTTGTATGAAATCTTGTAATAAACTGTCTATTGGTCTTACAGAACAAGGTATTCTAGGAGCAAATATGTACCTACAGGCTACATGTACATGTATAGGTGACTGCTACATGTACATAGGATATAGTAATATGATGAGGGGTAAAAACAGGATGGGAGACTAACAGTTGCCCAGCAGCACATCTCACATGTACATGTACATGATACATACATGTATGTGTATAACCTTAAAACCTCATTAACTAAGCTACTCAGTGATAAGAGTATCTCATACCTGATATAATCAATTTTGATAAAAATAACTTTCAGTGAATAAAAACATTTGAAATCACTGGATTGGAGCTCTCAATATATTATGCTGAATAAAACCCATCCAACTCCATAGCCTTAGATGATACAAGCATTAACCTAGGCTGAGGACCACAAGCTTCAGCTGAGGGGGATAGATATAGGCCACCCCTTCATTCAGGTTAATGAGGCTTTACCTGCAGGAGTTGTTAGTCAACATTATACATGTATGCATTATGCAGAAACATGTATAATGTAAAAGTGATCACTAGTATTAACAAACACCACACTATTTCCATACTAAAACTGTTACTACATATAAATTGTACATTGCACAAATATATCTATGTACATGTACTTAGTTCACAGTAACACTAACAGTCATACAGCAACAACCTATAATAGAAAGTTGACGTAGACTAAAAGCTTCCCTTAACGTTTTCTGTTTACTTTTAAAATGGTATATGAACAGAATTCTGCTAATAGTAAAAAGCATGTCTGCAAGTAATGTTGAGATTTGTAGGTAAACACTTTGAAATACAACTCCACAGGAACACAATATCCATCTATAGGAGACTATCAACAATCTTTAAATTACATTGAGCAAATTTTTATTCTGCATCCTCACAACTGATACAATCTACCATCACACAAAGCCTTTTTTTATAAAAAAGCTAACACTTTATAGTCAGTCCATATTACTCATATCAATATAAAACATGTTCACAGACGCAATGCTGGTTTTGTCCAATAATATTAACGTAGATGCACTTTATAGAAAAACAAAACGACTGGCCTAGTTGTATCATACACGCCTAGGACAGCAACAGACAATACAATAGTGGGTCACGTGCTCTCAGTGATTCAAACATCTATCGGCCAATAGGATTGGTTTACGAAAGATATCGTCATGTAGAGACAACTTCCCATCTCTTGAGAGTACGTGACCCGATAGAACGACTCCAACCATACACATACACACCGATAGGCATGGCAAGGAGTCGATATAGAGAGCCCTGCTATTGACCTCCTAAGTAAGGAATGCGAGAGTCTGCCACCAGATGGCGTGTCGACTCAATCAGCACTGATTATAACTTAGAAGGGACAACAGCAGGGCTTAACCTCAGCAGCCAGTTTTAACAGGTTCGCGGCCAGACGACTTTGTGATGTCTAGAGTGGTGAATATCTACAAGGAGAACAATGCACACGTTAATATAACAGTATACTGCCAAATAGAGCTCAATACTGACGCAAAGTATTAAATGTATAAAACGTAGCTAATAATATTAAACATATCAAAAAACATTTTTTCACATTTACATTACAAGTGGGTGGGACTGTTAGAACCTACTTATAGATGATAACTGAAGTGTATAGGGTGTTAGGGGGGTTGGCCATTTTTATACATTGTATATATACATGTATATGATATATGATATATAGGAGCTGGATATGTTTTAACTATTTTCTTCAGCAGAACTAAACCCACATACATGTAATATGCATGGAGCATACACCATATAACCTCACAATCATATTCATAGAACAGAACATAATGTACATATGTACTATTTTAGTGTGAATATAACCAGGGGAGTTGTCTTACCTCCGCTATTGTAGGATGGATTCCAACTGTGTCATCAAAGTCGGCCTTAGTAGCTCCCAGTTTCATTGCTACGCTGAATCCTTGAGTTATCTCCCCTGCGTGGTCACCAAGGATGTGAAAGCCAACAACCTTCTCCTACAGCATACAATATAATATACATACATAGTATGAAGAATTATATTATATAATATTATACGGGAAACAAGCAGCACATCCACTGTTGAAATAAAATCAAAACCTTTCACCAAAATTTATGTAAAATAGGAATCACCAGCAGCTAAGGGCTGTATATTGACTCAATGAGGACTGCACGGTCAAGGGTCAATACTCCTATGGACCTGTAATACGCAATTAGCAATTTTGACAACAATAAGCGAATGAGCGAGAGAGTAGAGAGGGAATTTGGTTGTTTACCTTGAGAGATTTAACACAGATGAGTTTAGCATAACAGGCATTATCTTCTCTGTGAGGTATCGTCCACTCTAGAGGGGCAAAGTGCGAGTGGTAGATCTCAAGGTCATCGTTACCATACTTAGCTATGGCGTCCTCTTCTGAGAGTCCGATACAACCGTACTCTAGTGGGGTGAACACAGTGGTGGCTACGTTAGTGTAGTCTGTCTGTAACATGTATATAGAGTACATTGTAATGGTATGTTTAGTAATTAGACAAGAGAATGGCATTGTCTAATTACTAACATGTAATATGGATGTTCTTAGGAGAGTATAATTCCTTTCTCACTGTAGATGAAAAACACACTACAGGTACGCACCAGTTTGGAGTTGTGTGCACTGGTAATATCGACACCATACGGTAAAGAGTTATATTATATAATTATACTCATACATCGGATGGTCTAAACATCAATGGAGGCGCTTCTTGTTAATCGTCCCCCTCAATTTCATTCACAATCTGTTATATATACAACAGAGGAAAGGCAACTCCCGATTACTAGCTCCCGAGTCTTATGACATCAGTCAACTTGCAGGTTCAGAGCTCACCTTACCCTAGTATTAGAGATAAAGATACCTTATACAATGAGCTGTACTCACCAGGTCTGTCTTTCCCCCGTAAAGTCTCCTAGCCAATAGTCTGCCAGCTTGTATAGCCACAGGGGTGAGTTCTGGTTTACCATCGAGTACATCACCCACCCCGTACACGTGGGGTACATTGGTCTGCTCTGAGGCTGACACCACCAGCTTCTTATTCTTAGGGTTAGTCTGCACTCCTACTTGGTCTAGAGAGAGGTCGTCTGTTATGGCCTCCCGACCTATAGCTATTAGTATCTACAACCACAAAGGCTAGGTTAAGGGTGAATATCTTTCCTAGGACTACTAATATTTACCACTGCTTTACAAGAGAGAAAATGAGTTGATACTATAGTAATACGGGCTAAATACTAAATACTGTATAATAACACAAGCTGATAAACAACACATATAGTATATATATTATAGTAAAGTAAGCACATACTGTGTTATATTCATGTATATTATAGTAAAGTAAGTACATACTGTGTTATATTCATGTATATTATAGTAAAGTAAGTACATACTGTGTTATATTCATATATATTATAGTAAAGTAAGTACATACTGTGTTATATTCATGTATATTATAGTAAAGTAAGTACATACTGTGTTGTATTCATGTATATTATAGTAAAGTAAGTACGTACTGTGTTATATTCATGTATATTATAGTAAAGTAAGTACATACTGTGTTGTATTCATGTATATTATAGTAAAGTAAGTACATACTGTGTTGTATTCATGTATATTATAGTAAAGTAAGTACATACTGTGTTATATTCATGTATATTATAGTAAAGTAAGTACATACTGTGTTATATTCATGTATATTATAGTAAAGTAAGTACATACTGTGTTGTATTCATGTATATTATAGTAAAGTAAGTACATACTGTGTTATATTCATGTATATTATAGTAAAGTAAGTACATACTGTGTTATATTCATGTATATTATAGTAAAGTAAGTACATACTGTGTTGTATTCATGTATATTATAGTAAAGTAAGTACATACTGTGTTATATTCATATATATTATAGTAAAGTAAGTACATACTGTGTTGTATTCATGTATATTATAGTAAAGTAAGTACGTACTGTGTTATATTCATGTATATTATAGTAAAGTAAGTACGTACTGTGTTATATTCATGTATATTATAGTAAAGTAAGTACATACTGTGTTATATTCATATATATTATAGTAAAGTAAGTACATACTGTGTTGTATTCATGTATATTATAGTAAAGTAAGTACATACTGTGTTATATTCATGTATATTATAGTAAAGTAAGTACATACTGTGTTATATTCATGTATATTATAGTAAAGTAAGTACGTACTGTGTTATATTCATGTATACTATAGTAAAGTAAGTACATACTGTGTTGTATTCATGTATATTATAGTAAAGTAAGTACATACTGTGTTGTATTCATGTATATTATAGTAAAGTAAGTACATACTGTGTTATATTCATGTATATTATAGTAAAGTAAGTACATACTGTGTTATATTCATGTATATTATAGTAAAGTAAGTACATACTGTGTTATATTCATGTATACTATAGTAAAGTAAGTACATACTGTGTTATATTCATGTATATTATAGTAAAGTAAGTACGTACTGTGTTATATTCATGTATACTATAGTAAAGTAAGTACATACTGTGTTGTATTCATGTATATTATAGTAAAGTAAGTACATACTGTGTTGTATTCATGTATATTATAGTAAAGTAAGTACATACTGTGTTATATTCATGTATATTATAGTAAAGTAAGTACATGCTGTGTTGTATTCATGTACTATATTATAGTAAAGTAAGTACGTACTGTGTTATATTCATGTATATTATAGTAAAGTAAGTACATACTGTGTTATATTCATGTATATTATAGTAAAGTAAGTACATACTGTGTTGTATTCATATATATTATAGTAAAGTAAGTACATACTGTGTTATATTCATGTATACTATAGTAAAGTAAGTACGTACTGTGTTATATTCATGTATATTATAGTAAAGTAAGTACGTACTGTGTTATATTCATGTATATTATAGTAAAGTAAGTACATACTGTGTTATATTCATGTATACTATAGTAAAGTAAGTACATACTGTGTTGTATTCATGTATATTATAGTAAAGTAAGTACATACTGTGTTGTATTCATGTATATTATAGTAAAGTAAGTACATACTGTGTTATATTCATGTATATTATAGTAAAGTAAGTACATGCTGTGTTGTATTCATGTACTATATTATAGTAAAGTAAGTACATACTGTGTTATATTCATGTATATTATAGTAAAGTAAGTACATACTGTGTTATATTCATGTATACTATAGTAAAGTAAGTACATACTGTGTTATATTCATGTATATTATAGTAAAGTAAGTACATACTGTGTTATATTCATGTATATTATAGTAAAGTAAGTACATACCGTGTTATATTCATGTATATTATAGTAAAGTAAGTACATACTGTGTTATATTCATGTATATTATAGTAAAGTAAGTACATACTGTGTTATATTCATGTATATTATAGTAAAGTAAGCACATACTGTGTTATATTCATGTATATTATAGTAAAGTAAGTACATGCTGTGTTGTATTCATGTATATTATAGTAAAGTAAGTACATACTGTGTTGTATTCATGTATATTATAGTCAAGTAAGTACATACTGTGTTGCATTCATGTATATTATAGTAAAGTAAGTACATACTGTGTTGTATTCATGTATATTATAGTAAAGTAAGTACATACTGTGTTATATTCATATATATTATAGTAAAGTAAGTACACACTGTGTTATATTCATGTATATTATAGTAAAGTAAGTACGTACTGTGTTATATTCATGTATATTATAGTAAAGTAAGTACATACTGTGTTATATTCATGTATATTATAGTAAAGTAAGTACATACTGTGTTATATTCATGTATATTATAGTAAAGTAAGTACATACTGTGTTGTATTCATGTATATTATAGTAAAGTAAATACGTACTGTGTTATATTCATATATATTATAGTAAAGTAAGTACATACTGTGTTATATTCATATATATTATAGTAAAGTAAGTACATACTGTGTTATATTCATGTATATTATAGTAAAGTAAGTACATACTGTGTTATATTCATGTATATTATAGTAAAGTAAGTACATACTGTGTTGTATTCATATATATTATAGTAAAGTAAGTACATACTGTGTTGTATTCATGTATATTATAGTAAAGTAAGTACATACTGTGTTGTATTCATGTATATTATAGTAAAGTAAGTACATACTGTGTTATATTCATGTATATTATAGTAAAGTAAGTACATACCGTGTTATATTCATGTATATTATAGTAAAGTAAGTACATACTGTGTTATATTCATGTATATTATAGTAAAGTAAGTACGTACTGTGTTATATTCATGTATATTATAGTAAAGTAAGTACATACTGTGTTATATTCATGTATATTATAGTAAAGTAAGTACATACTGTGTTATATTCATGTATATTATAGTAAAGTAAGTACATACCGTGTTGTATTCATGTATATTATAGTAAGTACATACTGTGTTATATTCATGTATATTATAGTAAAGTAAGTACATACTGTGTTGTATTCATATATATTATAGTAAAGTAAGTACATACTGTGTTATATTCATGTATATTATAGTAAAGTAAGTACATACTGTGTTGTATTCATGTATATTATAGTAAAGTAAGTACATACTGTGTTATATTCATATATATTATAGTAAAGTAAGTACGTACTGTGTTGTATTCATGTACTATATTATAGTAAAGTAAGTACATACTGTGTTATATTCATGTATATTATAGTCAAGTAAGTACATACTGTGTTATATTCATATATATTATAGTAAAGTAAGTACATACTGTGTTGTATTCATGTATATTATAGTAAAGTAAGTACATACTGTGTTATATTCATGTATATTATAGTAAAGTAAGTACATACCGTGTTATATTCATGTATATTATAGTAAAGTAAGTACGTACTGTGTTATATTCATGTATATTATAGTAAAGTAAGTACATACTGTGTTATATTCATGTATATTATAGTAAAGTAAGTACATACTGTGTTATATTCATGTATATTATAGTAAAGTAAGTACATACCGTGTTGTATTCATGTATATTATAGTAAGTACATACTGTGTTATATTCATGTATATTATAGTAAAGTAAGTACGTACTGTGTTATATTCATGTATATTATAGTAAAGTAAGTACATGCTGTGTTGTATTCATGTACTATATTATAGTAAAGTAAGTACGTACTGTGTTATATTCATGTATATTATAGTAAAGTAAGTACATACTGTGTTATATTCATGTATATTATAGTAAAGTAAGTACATACTGTGTTATATTCATGTATATTATAGTAAAGTAAGTACATACTGTGTTGTATTCATATATATTATAGTAAAGTAAGTACATACTGTGTTATATTCATGTATATTATAGTCAAGTAAGTACATACTGTGTTATATTCATGTATATTATAGTAAAGTAAGTACATACTGTGTTATATTCATATATATTATAGTAAAGTAAGTACGTACTGTGTTATATTCATATATATTATAGTAAAGTAAGTACATACTGTGTTATATTCATGTATATTATAGTAAGTACATGCTGTGTTGTATTCATGTATATTATAGTAAGTACATACTGTGTTATATTCATGTATATTATAGTAAAGTAAGTACGTACTGTGTTATATTCATGTATATTATAGTAAAGTAAGTACATACTGTGTTGTATTCATGTATATTATAGTAAAGTAAGTACATACTGTGTTATATTCATATATATTATAGTAAAGTAAGTACATACTGTGTTATATTCATATATATTATAGTAAAGTAAGTACATACTGTGTTATATTCATATATATTATAGTAAAGTAAGTACATACTGTGTTGTATTCATATATATTATAGTAAAGTAAGTACATACTGTGTTATATTCATGTATATTATAGTAAAGTAAGTACATGCTGTGTTATATTCATGTATATTATAGTAAAGTAAGTACATACTGTGTTGTATTCATGTATATTATAGTAAAGTAAGTACATACTGTGTTATATTCATATATATTATAGTAAAGTAAGTACATACTGTGTTATATTCATATATATTATAGTAAAGTAAGTACATACTGTGTTGTATTCATATATATTATAGTAAAGTAAGTACATACTGTGTTATATTCATGTATATTATAGTAAAGTAAGTACATACTGTGTTATATTCATGTATATTATAGTAAAGTAAGTACATACTGTGTTGTATTCATATATATTATAGTCAAGTAAGTACATACTGTGTTATATTCATGTATATTATAGTAAAGTAAGTACATGCTGTGTTGTATTCATGTATATTATAGTAAAGTAAGTACATACTGTGTTATATTCATATATATTATAGTAAAGTAAGTACATACTGTGTTATATTCATATATATTATAGTAAAGTAAGCACATACTGTGTTATATTCATGTATATTATAGTAAAGTAAGTACATACTGTGTTATATTCATGTATATTATAGTAAAGTAAGTACATACTGTGTTGTATTCATATATATTATAGTAAAGTAAGTACATACTGTGTTATATTCATGTATATTATAGTCAAGTAAGTACATACTGTGTTATATTCATGTATATTATAGTAAAGTAAGTACATACTGTGTTATATTCATATATATTATAGTAAAGTAAGTACGTACTGTGTTATATTCATGTATATTATAGTCAAGTAAGTACATACTGTGTTATATTCATATATATTATAGTAAAGTAAGTACATACTGTGTTATATTCATGTATATTATAGTAAAGTAAGTACGTACTGTGTTATATTCATGTATATTATAGTAAAGTAAGTACATACTGTGTTATATTCATGTATATTATAGTAAAGTAAGTACATACTGTGTTATATTCATGTATATTATAGTAAAGTAAGTACATACCGTGTTGTATTCATGTATATTATAGTAAAGTAAGTACATACTGTGTTATATTCATGTATATTATAGTAAAGTAAGTACGTACTGTGTTGTATTCATGTATATTATAGTAAAGTAAGTACATACTGTGTTATATTCATGTATATTATAGTAAAGTAAGTACATACTGTGTTATATTCATGTATATTATAGTAAAGTAAGTACATACTGTGTTATATTCATATATATTATAGTAAAGTAAGTACATACTGTGTTATATTCATGTATATTATAGTAAAGTAAGTACATACTGTGTTGTATTCATGTATATTATAGTAAAGTAAGTACGTACTGTGTTATATTCATGTATATTATAGTCAAGTAAGTACATACTGTGTTGTATTCATGTATATTATAGTAAAGTAAGTACATACTGTGTTATATTCATATATATTATAGTAAAGTAAGTACATACTGTGTTATATTCATATATATTATAGTAAAGTAAGTACATACCGTGTTATATTCATGTATATTATAGTAAAGTAAGTACATACCGTGTTATATTCATGTATATTATAGTCAAGTAAGTACATACTGTGTTGCATTCATGTATATTATAGTAAAGTAAGTACATACTGTGTTATATTCATGTATATTATAGTAAAGTAAGTACATACTGTGTTATATTCATGTATATTATAGTAAAGTAAGTACATACTGTGTTGTATTCATGTATATTATAGTAAAGTAAGTACGTACTGTGTTATATTCATATATATTATAGTAAAGTAAGTACATGCTGTGTTATATTCATGTATATTATAGTAAAGTAAGTACATACCGTGTTATATTCATGTATATTATAGTAAAGTAAGTACATACTGTGTTGCATTCATGTATATTATAGTCAAGTAAGTACATACTGTGTTATATTCATGTATATTATAGTAAAGTAAGTACATACTGTGTTATATTCATGTATATTATAGTAAAGTAAGTACAGACTGTGTTGTATTCATGTATATTATAGTAAAGTAAGTACGTACTGTGTTATATTCATGTATATTATAGTAAAGTAAGTACATACTGTGTTATATTCATGTATATTATAGTAAAGTAAGTACATACTGTGTTATATTCATGTATATTATAGTAAAGTAAGTACATACTGTGTTGTATTCATATATATTATAGTAAAGTAAGTACATACTGTGTTATATTCATATATATTATAGTAAAGTAAGTACGTACTGTGTTATATTCATGTATATTATAGTAAAGTAAGTACATACCGTGTTATATTCATATATATTATAGTAAAGTAAGTACATACTGTGTTGTATTCATGTATATTATAGTAAAGTAAGTACGTACTGTGTTATATTCATGTATATTATAGTAAAGTAAGTACATACTGTGTTATATTCATGTATATTATAGTAAAGTAAGTACATACTGTGTTATATTCATGTATATTATAGTCAAGTAAGTACATACTGTGTTGCATTCATGTATATTATAGTAAAGTAAGTACATACTGTGTTATATTCATATATATTATAGTAAAGTAAGTACGTACTGTGTTATATTCATGTATATTATAGTAAAGTAAGTACATACTGTGTTATATTCATATATATTATAGTAAAGTAAGTACGTACTGTGTTATATTCATGTATATTATAGTAAAGTAAGTACATACCGTGTTATATTCATGTATATTATAGTAAAGTAAGTACATACTGTGTTGTATTCATGTATATTATAGTAAAGTAAGTACATACTGTGTTATATTCATGTATATTATAGTAAAGTAAGTACATACTGTGTTATATTCATGTATATTATAGTAAAGTAAGTACATACTGTGTTATATTCATGTATATTATAGTAAAGTAAGTACATACTGTGTTATATTCATGTATATTATAGTAAAGTAAGTACATACTGTGTTGTATTCATGTATATTATAGTCAAGTAAGTACGTACTGTGTTGTATTCACCGACCACCTCTTTACCATTGGAATCCTTAGCTGTAACTCTGTACAGACCAGGTTCACTGTCTGTTCCATCTTTCAACTTTTCTATCTGCAAGCAGAAAAATCACATTCTCTAGTATAATTACAGTACAGCTACAAGTAGAGTAAGATATCACCCAACGCCCTAAACAGGAGTTTTCCTCTCCTTGTCTTCAGTGGTTGATTCAACTGTATTCTGCAAGACAGAATATGGTGTCCACCACATATATAGGCTTCTATTCACTATCCATCAATAGCTTACCTTAGTAGGCACACACTGCCTGATAAACTTGACTCCATTGTTCTCCATGTATTTGCCTATGAACTCCGCACACTGCTGATCAAACCCTCTCAGTAAGATAGACCTGACCATGATTGTTACGTCCAACCCGACACCAGCCAGAAATCCTCCGCACTCCAGGGATATGTAGGAGGCCCCCACACACAACGTCTTACCAGGACAGTAGGACAGAGAGAACAGGTCGTCACTGTAAAAGATACAAGTGAGCATTGCATTGTTATAATATTACGTGTGTGCATATTAATAATAAAAAATGACAGGGCAAACGAGGATTGCATTAAAACAATAAGGTATAGTGTGTCCTTGCAGTTCAAAACAACAGAAACTTGGGCACCATGGCAACTCATATAATATAATATTATAGATGAATTTGAAAGTCTTAATTTTGCCTTTGCTCAAAGAAAAAATGTGGAGATGCCGGGGATTGAACCCGGGGCCTCACACATGCAAAGCGTGCGCTCTACCACTGAGCTACATCCCCTATATATCACCAAGATGACAACTGAAGAAGAATGTGGTGGCAACCTTGCGGTTGTCAGAGTGATTGAAGAGAAGTTAGACAACTCTTGAGAACCACACCACCTGTGATATAACCGCCTTCCATGATATAACCACCTTCTACTCCAACTGCTATCGATGGCTGGTGGGTGTAGCCACATATTATGATTAATTATACCATTCCTCAAGTATAACAGAAAGCAATTACAAATGTAGATAGCTTGTTTTAAATCACTCCAATACAACAATCTGATTACACCGACTGTTTGGAATCCACAGCTAGTTTGTCCAGGGGTAGTAACAGAGAGAGGACAACTGATTCTATTATTTATATGCATGGCTGTACAAGCTGTGCCTGGCAGCTTATACTACAAGTAAGTAAAACAATCGCTTCATATAAAGGTATGCATAGCAACGGCAGCACTGTGTTGCAGAATTAGCATTTAGTAATTCAAATTATGAAGCCACCAACTAATATTGACTAAGTCTATCTGAACTTTAACTGCTAGTATATCTAGCTCTACATGACATGCTATATAGCAATTTTAGTGAAGGGTGTTTGCTAAATCTGGTAAAGAACCAATCATGAGTGGGCAACTCCTGAGCTGGTCGTATTTTACTAGAAATGATACACAGCCACAGCTAGCATATATTTTATCTAGCCAGTAAGTAACAATAGCTACATGCATACATCCGTCAGCTGACAAACTTGAGGTTGGCAGGTCGGAAATTAACAGAAATGAGCGGAAATGAGCATCTCATAGCTCTAAGGAACTACATTGTAGTAACCTAGTAACCTTCCATTCTGACATTGCTGTCATCTTAGGATAATAAGGTGTCTTCGCGACCTCTTGGACGGACCCGGGTCGCAAATAAAATTTACAAGATGGCCGTCCGACCAAGGCCAGAAGGGCTATTGGCCTAGGATTTTGCTTGGCCGGACGAAACCATCCCTAGCTCATTGGCACACCTGATTTCTTCGCGCGGAAATGAGGATTTTGCTTTTGGCCCAGGCCGGTCTGTTCGCGACCCTGTGACGGATGTGTGCCGGAAAATATTTTTGTAAATCGGCCTGGGTCTGAAGTTGAGGTCGCGAAGACACCTAATAGAGAGAATATCTCTATGCTACTTGCACTTATCGTAGGAGATAACTCCCGTCTTAGTATACATGTTCACAGTTCAAACTTTCTGCTAATGTTACTACCATTAGATACACCATCTCCCATCTACATGTATATTAAATAACAACAGCTGCCAGCCAATCACCAGTAAGCTAGGAAGTAATCAACCAATTACAGCTCACCTTGAGATGGTAAACTCTCCACCAGGAATGTCTAACATCTTTGGTCTCAGACCAGTACATATGATGAACTTCTGTGCTGTCAGCTCCTCAGCCTTACCTCTCTTGTTTACTGTCTGACAGGATACAAGGATATGTCACGATAATAACACAGAATAATATTAAATACAATCTTAAGAGCCGCACAGACTGGAGGCGAATGGGGCGAAATTCATTAGAGAAATTGCGAGAAAGGAGTGAGACCCTGCCGCGTTGGGTTAATTTTGCGAATTCACTTCGATCAAACATGTTTGATATTTTCGCCTGCCTGCCGAATGTTTAAATGGATAGAAGTGAGAACGCAACATAATACTTATAAGCAACTGCACGTAGAATAGTCTATTGGGACATGCGGTGTGTGACTTTTACCTGCACAAGACGTGTTTAGGCCATCGATCAATGGCGAAAGTTTCGCTATGGATTCGCGCCTATTGTGTTTAGGAGCGCGAAGCGAAACAATATGGCCTCACTTGACGCGCGGCTAATTTCGCCTCCAGTTTGCTCTAGGCTTTATATTATAAGCTAACTGCATCTGTTAGCAACTCTGTCACATATCTTCTTAGTCACCTGGTGTGGTTTCAAGTATGCTATGGGAATTGTCTCACCTTGACAGTGTTTGGTCCAATGAACTGTGCATATGCATTAAGGTACTTGACGTTATTCTCTCTTAGCTGGACCCTGTAGCCCCAGTTGAGGGAGCCGATATGGTCCTGGACTCCCTCTTTAAGGAGTGACCATGAGTGCTTCACATTGGGAGCATCTAGTTGCCAGCCATAGGAGCTGGCGTCTTTGAGGTGATGGCCTACATGACACAGTTATAGTGCACACACATTACTTACATATTCTTTTATTTACACAATGTACTAACTGTACTTACACATTAATGTACTAACTGTACTTACATCAATGTACATGTACTTACTGTATATACTTACATCTAGTAGAGTATATTCTTACACAATGTGATATTATTCAAAATACAATGTAACTGTATAATGGATTCCTAACTAATGAGTTGTCTTATCCTGTATCATATTTCTAAGGATTCTAAAGACTAAAACGCAATTCATCAGGTGAAGAGAAAACCATGTACATCTGAACACTTACCTAGAAGGGCTGCATGGTGCATCAATTTCTTGGGTATACAGCCTACATTTACACATGTCCCACCAAGACCTGTAATACACATAATATTGTAATACATGGATATCATCATCATAGCCTGGCAGGGTGGGATACAGGTAAGTGAAACAAGACAGTAAATGTGTAGGTTGCTTTTGTAGGTTGCTTTACTAATTACACTAATACAATGGAACTTGCTTAATCCAGCCTCGAATAATTCAAAAACTTGGTTAGTTCAAACTATTAGCCTTGGTCCCTGCTGAGCACTACATAATGATCAGGATCTTACAATTCAAACTTAGGGCTAATTCAAACCAATTATGGTGGTCCCTTGAAGTTTGAATTAAGCAAGTTTCACTGTAATTAATTACTATATCATCTTCAACACAACAATAAATATTAGACATTAATAATCAGTCTCCCAGATATAAGACCTAGCAATTATATTATACTAGTGATACAATGGGAGTTTATTTCATTTCTTCAAATCTAATTACCATCCTTTCAACAAGCAGTAGGATAGAGCTGGTAGAGAAGATCTATATGAATGTGAACATAGTACTATATCAAGTTCTAGTCAGAAGGTAGACCTACATGTATATAAAGGTGAACATAGTACTATATCAAGTTCTAGTCAGAAGGTAGACCTACATGTATATAAAGGTGAACATAGTACTATATCAAGTTCTAGTCAGAAGGTAGACCTACATGTATATGCATGCGGCAAACTTACCCCAAGTGGTGCCGGCTGGACTTGGCTTGACAAAGTCACAGACAGCCACTCTACGGCCCAAACCGGCTGCTTCCTACAAGATGGAGGAAGGAGACGCGTGTCAAGTATTGTGACACATCCACATAGTGATATTAATATATGATATAAGCCCATATGATACGAGTATTTAATTAGTGACTTGGTTCCATCACTATGACATCTTCACTAACGGGTTTGAAATGAGGCTTTACAGCACCTAATAACCTATCCCAGTGGATAGAACACGGTACCACTACATCAGCTGGGCTTCTTTAGAAAAAGAAATTGTACAAGTGAGCAGTACCTGTGTGCTACACCAACTGGACACTAGGCACCCCTCTATGGCCACATGGCCTATATTATGGGTTGGACCATAATATGTGACATTATATTATATAGGCCAACAGCATGTACATTTCATGTGAAAGAAACTGTGTAATAAGTGGCTTAACTCACCTTGGCTGCAGACAGACCACCTGACCCTCCACCGATGACCACCACGTCATACTGGAAGTCATGAGGAGTGTCCATCATGGGGAGGAGCTTGTTCTCTCTGTGTAGACTCACCACGGTGTCGTGTCCACCTGTAGTTGGTTGAGATTTATATACACATGATAGTAGGAGTCCCATAAATACATGTACGTATAGAGGGGTGCACACAGTACCACACAGTGAGACTACGCAACTCTAACAAGGTACCTACACTATACTAGTACAAGACGTCGCGATAGCCTACTTAGAAATGAAGGACAACCATTACGTTAACAATATACTGCTTCAACAATAATATCAATATTCCATCATTATGCATTGCATGACATCCAATAGGGATGGAAATAATTATTATTCATGCAGGATAATAATATATTACATCATGTAGCTAATTACTGAATACCAAACTGTAGCTTGGAATTGTCCCACCACACCATTAGGTAGGGAAACCCTACACTGTAATATCTAGAGATAAGGTATAATGAAGTGGGGGAGACAACTCCTACTATATTTGCATTACCACATGCCAGCTTCCTTATAACAGCATTGGCAGCGGGGTAGTTAGGGAACAGGAATTTCCAATTTTTTGAAGTAAAAATTAATATTTGTACATAAAACTGTGGCCAGTCCAGCTCTATCCATAGAAACACACTAAGCTCATGTTCTAGAAATGGTTCAGTCAGTCAGCTTGAGCATTCAAACCATAACATTTCCTCAGGCTAATAAAAATGACCATTCCCACGTTTCCCATGTCACACATGTGCACTATTAGCATGAATATATACAATGTACATTGTACAATGTATATAATATACTAACAACATACTTAGTAGAGTGAAGTACTAGGGTACAATACTAACCTATGTGTTTCTCCCTTATATATACATTAGGAACGGTCTTCTGGGAGCTGAGGGTGAACAGTGCCTGTTGGATCTCATTCCCATTACCTACAAATCAGCAGAACACAGGCTATATACTAGAATTAGGAGAACACAGGCTATATACTAGAATTAGGAGAACACAGGCTATATACTAGAATTAGGAGAACAGTGGTTATATACTAGAATTAGGAGAACACAGGCTATATACTAGAATTAGGAGAACACAGGCTATATACTAGGATATATCATATTATCCATCTATTCACCAGCCTCACTATTTCTACACAATATAATTGTGCATGCATACATGTACATGTACATTCCATTGTTAAATTACACTTGTACAATTTCCTGTCGAAATACAGCAAGTCATGTCTATTAATTGTCAAATCATTAATGATGCATACATAGTTTTATAGACATACAAGTTACACAACATCAAACTATACAATGCTGTATTATAGAGATTCTAGTGCACATGTACTAAGGTACATTGTAATTATGTAAGTGATGTGTAGCACTTACTTAGTAGATCCAGTTCCATGGTCTCATACTCAAGATTCAGTGACTTGAACAGTTCCTTTAGCTGTAATCATAATAGCACTGACTATCAGATACTATACAGGTGTTACAGTAGTGTAAATGTAGCATCATCATACACCATAACATAGAGAAAGGTATTATACTTGTACAGGCATGTACTACTGTGAGTGCAGGGGAGATAATACCAATATATCGCAACAGTAATAGGGTCTTATCAGGTGAAACAAGGGCTCGGTTCAGATGTACTAATAGCTACACATGTACCAGTGAAATATACATTGTATCATCTAATATTGAGAGAATAGCTACTATATTATCCAATTCACTAGTGAGTTATATAGCCTATGTTAAATCACAAGTAGTAACACAACAGTCATGTACTTGTAAGCCGAGTGAGTGGTCAATGACTTGCATATCACCAGTGTTGGTGCTAGTTAAACTAGCTCATATATGAGATCACATACTGATAGACTGCTCGACATTTACTGTTCAATTGGCTAAACTCTGGTTATCAGTGTTACCAGACTAAGTTTTCAATTGGTGATTATCATACTGTAGATATTATATCAAAACTGGATAGTCATGACTATCAAGGTATCGAGTGTTGTAGTACATTGACTGTATTATACAGTTAATCCAACACTATGATATAAACACTGACCTATGTAATCCTACAACCCACTACTCAACAGTTCACAGCAATAAAATAATGTGATGTACTGTATTGGTAGTGGTTCACCACAGACTGTACTATGCAGGAATTACCAAAATTGGGGTTTTGATCACAACTTGATTCCACATGCATGTGTTGGACAAACATCACCACTTGACAAAGTGCAAAATATTAAGTCTACACAAATGAATTTGGTGCCTTTAAAGCCACTTGAAACTTTTTAGGCCGACACCTAAATTAAATCTGTCAAGAGCACCACAAACTTTCCCACATATGTGCTTGTCTTTTATGATTGCTGTCCTTTGACTATTTGTATCATGTATTATTTGTGAATACCATATCATATCTCCCACAGAGACTGAGATATCTGTATAACCAATAGTGACCCAGTAACAGCTCGAAATAGTCCTGTAACTACAAACTGTGATGGTCAATAATAGATGCTACATCAGCCTAACACTAGGCTAATATCAGAGGCATGAGATGTATATCTATTAAGAAGTCTACTTACTCTTATACAGAATGGACAATATGATTTGCTAAACATCATCACAGTATGGGACTTTATCTTTTCCTTCACCAATGATATGGCACCATCGCCCTGATCCCCCGCAGGAGGCATGTTTGTGAACAGTTGCCGATCCTTATCAGCTTCTGTCAGTGTTCGCAACTTACGAGTTGTCTCTGATATACCACCAGCTGTCAAAACAATGAAATATATTCAAAAGGCCTACAACCACTTCTAACCATCAGATCTTAAATAATTCAACTTAACCCCCGCTTATTGAAGATTATGTACGAGGAACTCCACATTAGTAGACCTAGATAGAGATGCACTTGGGAAATCAGACAGCAGCTGGCAGAGAAAAGGTCACGCTAACTCTACCCTAACCCTTTGTTATCATCATCACATGGAAATTGAGATAATGGCTCCCTTCTCAGAGCTATCAGAGGAATGAAAAACATAGCCCTACAATTTTAAAACATATGAAATTCAAATACCAAAGCAAAAGACAAAATATATAAAATAAAAATAAGGATAATAATTATAATAATAATTTCAATAATAATTAATAGGCCTAATAATCCTACCCTAGTGTTGTCTAATGACAAGTTAATTCCCAACAATATGAAGATAATAATATTTATATTATTATTAATTAATAAATAACAAAGATTATTATAGCATAGATTAGATAGTACAGTAAGAGTAATGAGTAATAGTATTATAGTTATAGTAAATAACATATTATTATTATATAAAGAAATTTTTAACTACTTTTCTTCATCTTAAATCTAACTAAATCTATGTACCTTTCCTAGAGAAAGAAACAGTTATTTTAATTTTAATGCTTTGTTTATTTTATTACTTTCCCTTTATAGATTGTTATACACTACAGTAATAACAGTTACAGTACACTAACTAAGGCTAACACTTCACGACACTACATCCACTACAGTAGCCGCTAAATTGAAACAACTGCCCTATTTTATTTATAGATAAACAGCAATGTGTCAAGAATTTCACGAGCCACACTGCACACTTGATAGATGTGTATGGTATAATTGATACTACAATTATAAACTATCTAACAAAATGAAAATAAATAAGAATTGCTCCATCAGTGCAAAGTGGGCGAAAAGCGTGACCTTGTCCCGCGAACTCGCCTCTTCAATGTCTTTGTCAATTTCTGATAAGTATTTTGGAAAGAGGTCAATGTTTTCAGTGGTGACGTTTAAGGCGCTAAAGATTAATAACCAGCATCTAACTCAACACTTGCCTGAGAAGAACAATGATAACAATACAATATCTGTACTGTACAGACTGTACATGTGTATGAAAATCACTAATACATAAATAGTAATAAGTAGCTAATACTGCAATGGCTTCATGGACATTTAAATTATGTAGTGTATTGTTTAAAAAGCATGATCTCGATTGTAATGCTGTGTACATAATAATATTGCCATGGTTGTAATTAGGGAGTATACGTGTATATAAAGGGTGGGGATAGGTTGGTTTTCAGCTGAAGCGGCAACGCTATATCAGAATATATTTAATTGAGACGACTTTCAAGCAATGTATGTGTACATATATGAAGATGATCTACAGAATAATTGTTTTTTTATTATCATAAAGTTTTGTGTGAATGTGTGAATGTTATTATTTTTGACCAGCCCATACCATCCTGGCGAAGACCTGAGGCTAACATAGCAGAATCCATGGCTTTGTCGGTGCATTGAATTTCTATACTGCAATCTAATCTGACTTCAGTATTACTACTATTCAATGACTGGATGACAAGTATAGCATAGCATAAATATAGCCATATTATGGTATATTATTAGTCTATACTCATATATTATATGACTATATGATTGCTTCATATTGAATGTATTCAAGTGCTGATGCATTGAACTAGATGTTGCACATTATGTATAATAAATAATATGATTGTTATCGATTTGTGGTTAGCAATTCTTTTCCTACCAGGTGGCATGTCGTTGAGGTTGCTAGCGGCAACACTCACTCTCTTGGCAACATACGACTGTCTGTATGTATTTGATCGGCAGCTCCACGCCTCGGCTGGTGTGAGACCAGGCATCTCTCACATTTCTTTCATACCACACATACATGTAATTTCAGCAGTGGTCATAATGTGCAAAGTCAGCGTGGCTTCAACTCAGTTCTTGAGTTTGACTATGAAGTAGAGGGTCCTTATTGTGAACATCTTATTCATAAGTTAGAACTCATCGTTAGATACATGCATTCAGTCTGAAAGGTCGGGAATGTCTCTCTCAGTAATATCCGAAGAAAGCATTAAATAATAGAGTCACCAGAAAAAGGGGCCTACCCAAAGAGGAGATAACTCTATGGGCCTACCTTCAGCAAAATTTCTTCCTTAACATCACACCAACTGGTCATTGAGATTTTCCTTCCTTACACATTATTGAACAGCTGTATGGCCTGTTCCAATTCTGTTGACTCTTTGTACTAATTCTGTCTGCAGTGTTCTGTGATGAGAATATCTTGGGAACACAGAATGCGAGAACTGGTAGTGGTGCAACGTTGTGACTTGAGGCATGGCCTCTCTCCCAACATATATGCATACATAGCACCATATTTATTCTTTGTGCCTAGCTGTACAATGTAGCTCTTGACTTTGACTTTGATTTTACATAATAAAGTTGGAGTTGTGTTCTTTATTATGAACAGACAACTTGAGAAATATTATCGAAACTTAAATCTACATAAATCTACCCAATAGCATACATTCGGAGAACTGGTTGGTTACTTATAATTGATTGCACTACAGTCCTCTGCATAATCGTAGATTACCAGTGTATAGTTACAGTTATATAGGTCGCAAATCATCTACTAGAAACTTGTCCAATAAGAATTTGAGCACTTTCGGACACTGCCATAGTAACAAAGAATGCTATGAAAAGAGCATGCTGGATTTGTAACTTTAGAATAATTAGGGCTACCACGTACACCCCTGCATTACAATGCATGCTTAATAGCTCCAAGTCAACAAAGATTTAATTATCATGATCTGAGTTAATTAATCTACATAAAGTGGTGAGTGCTAGAGGATTTTCTCATGCGACTGCCAACCCTCTAGTTCTTACATGTTTCCTAGACTTACTATCTACTAGTACAATACATTTTAAATAATAATGTTGAAATGAATCAATCCTTTAACAATTTACATTGTTAAAACATGATAATGTATGCATAATGCAATGAGACTACAGTCATATAAAACTATGACTCTATAACAAAGAATTCATTGTGGAACCTAAGCTTTAAGCTATTTGTTAGTCTAGTGTTAGTGTATCAAGCCCTCTCCTACTACTCTCCTACTACTGCCAAATTCCTATCATGCACCATACGATTCTCATTATAATCAATAAGCATGAGGAGGTCAGCATCACACCCACATCCTGCTGTGATGACGATATCGTTATGCAACTAACAGCAGTGCGCGAGGCTATACATTGTACGCTGTAGATTGCCTGACTGTAGGTTTGACTTCATTCTTTGCAATATCAAAAGATGGATTTCTTCCGGTTTGTGTCTGAAAAAGAGAGGACTATTGAGGCATCATGGCAGCATGGACTTCATGGTGATATGCTGAAAGGGCATGTCCCTCTGAGGAATGTTCCCAGACTGATGCCTACATGCACTAGAGTCTACCTCAGCTCAGTTGCCACAGGTAGGTTGTATAGACCAGAGTCTACCTCAGCTCAGTTGCCACAGATGGTTGTGTAGATCAGAGTCTACCTTAGCTCAGTTGCCACAGATAGGTTGTGTAGACCAGAGTCTACCTCAGCTCAGTTGCCACAGGTAGGTTGTGTAGACCATAGTCTACCTCAGCTCAGTTGCCACAGGTAGGTTGTGTAGACCAGAGTCTACCTTAGTTCAGTTGTCACAGGTAGGTTGTGTGGACCAGAGTCTACCTCAGCTCAGTTGCCACAGGTAGGTAGGGTATAGGTTTTATTACACCATATATTTGAAGTTCTAATTCATTAGATAAGAAGCTAACATTTGTTGCTGCCTATAATATAAATGATCTAATATTCAATAAGTTAAAACTAAGCTAGTAATCTTCACAAACATGTAGACTTACACATAGATGCATTTATATTTATACTCTGAGGGTCATGTTGCTCAAGCTACTGGGAGAACCTGCATTACTAATGGTGTTTTTCTGGCAGGACTGACATTTACATTTACATCCTACATAATAATCTCATTCCATCAGCAATTACTTACTGCAGATATGCTTTTCCATTTCGCAATACTTGAATTATCTATGCCTATCATTTCCATGACTTGTACTAGATTATAGCGTATGCACATGTATTTAGTGTATAATTGATTTGATGTTGTAGACAGTGAGTGTGAGAGACAGTACCTTATAGACAATGTCTACATCAAGCTAAGGGAATACTGTAGAGCAGCTCACAACGTTGAGTTCCAGGTGAGTACAGCTCTCAATTCTACATGTATTTTAATGTTAAACTGAAGTCTCTATGTTATTCTGCCTACCTAGAATGGAAGATTATGAGATGGTTTGAGACTTGTGGTGCCCATAGCTTTTAGCATTTCATATTCTTAGTTAGGACAATACATTATAACATGCTGAGAGGGAGAGTGCAAGTTGTACCAGTTAATCTTCTGATCGCAATCATGACAGATTTATATTTGGTCCACGGTAGTGTTCTCCTTGTTACTTACATGCATGTCTTGATTGTGTATAAAATGTACCTAGGCACTGTACCTGTATCTAAACTTCAGATATATATGCGGTAAATATTAGGTAAGTATATTAGGTGGTGATGGGCACATCTGTCAATGTCCACAGAGATTTACATGTACTCCCAGTGTGACACTAAGGTGTAAACTGCAGTCACAGTGATTCACATGTACTCTCAGTGTCACACTAAGGTGTAAACTGCAGTCACAGTGATTTCAGATTTACCCTGAAATATACTTGAAATGATTGATTTTAATAAAACTTATTATAATTATAATACATGTTTGATTCACTCATTCACCTACTATTCTACAAGGTTATGGTCATTGCTTTGGACATATAACTAATCAATGCTCTACTTACCATAAAATATGTTATTGAATTATTTTCTTCTGCTACCTCTTGCACCTATCCAATTACTATCTCTACTTCTCTGGTGGTGAGAAAATTATGTTAGACGACTGATCATCAATTGTCTGCACAAGAATCAATAAACTAAGGTTTAAAGTTAACTTCAATCTGACATGAGAAGACAACTTCTATTTTTACTTGTGAAGCAAATAAAACTGTCAGTCCTGTCATGTTATGCAGAATTCACTGATTGACTGACTAACTGACTGACTGACTGGCTGACTCATCCACTGACTGACTGACTGCTGTAACTACTTTATTATTATATTGACATCCTTGTTACAGATGGTGGACTTGAGATCTGGCCTAGACAGACAGTCCAAGCACCTGCTTCCGTCTGTCACTCATATTCGTAAGTTTGAGATACAGCAGTGCCAGAACTCATCAACTGGCCCATGCTTTGTGGTAAGAAGTGTTCCTAAACCCACTTTTTTATTTAGTCGTATTAGATTTATAGCTCTATATATGAGACCTTGTGTTGCTCTCATTTAGTAAATTCATAACCTTGGTAGAAGCTTTTGCAGAGAAACTGTTGTTAATTGCAAAAATATGTTTCAAAAATGTTTTTGTTTGCATTTAATGTTATAGACCTGCTCATGTTTGGAGTCAATAACACAACATGTATTCTAACTTTTCCAAGCAGTAGAGACAATTTTTTAAATTATGGGTCGTAAGTGACGTGCTTTTGTGGTACTTATGGTTCAGGGGTTTGTCCCCCCCCCCACCCATTTGACTTTGTTATATTTTGTTGCAAGAAAAGTATGACATATTTCTCCTTCACATCTGACTAACTAATTGTGCTCGCAGGCATTGCTTGGTCAGCGTTACTGCAATGAGGCAGTACCACCCCAAAGCATAGAACGTGACAAACATCTGGCTCAGCGGGACGCACTGTCAAGTCACAACGTTGACATTAGTTTGCTGGAGAAGCATTATGAACTTGACGAAAACCAGGATCCACCATCTTTTATTCTCCGACCATATTTCACCGGTAAGTGCCTTAATACAAACTTCATTCGACAAGTCAACCAATCAACTTGTATTCTATCCTAAGTTACTTTGGTAAAAGTCTCAGGTAGATGTTGGTAAATCATTCTTTTGGCAGCATCCATATTTTTAAAGAGGTCATGACATGCATGTTTGAATGTAGCATTGAGACACTAGCATTGTGTTCCGACACTTGAGTAATACAGAGCGTAGTCATCAGTCTAGTACCAGGCTATAGTAATCAGTCAAGTCCCAATTACGGGCAACATCAAAATTTATTACTTTAGTCGTACCTGTGTTGCACTGAGCCTTTTAAACTGTGTGTGAATAATTTCAGACACTAACAAGTGGGTGGAGACTGAGAGAAGGATATCAGAGAAACTGGAACTAGCTGCTGTTTACCTGGCCGATTCTGGTTGGGCCAATCCACCTTCAGGTGTGTTACTTACTACACTGTCATCACGGTATCTGTATGTCATACACAGTGTGTGCGTTCTGCTGTACTTTGTAAACTTTCCCATCTTGATATTTACACTCTAATTGAACAATGTTAGATCTGTAACAGGGGTGTGATATTATGAAATTATCTATAGAATCGTACATATGGAATCAAAACCATTTTGGGCTTACATCATGTATGAAATCAATATTAAATAACTGTCTATTATTGGCACAAAACAGAGTTTCGTCAACAAAATATTCCTCCCTGCTCTCTCTTCTCTTCCCTTTTATTGATTAATCCATTCTTACTCTTCCTTCCCTCCCTCACTTCTCATACTTGGATCATTAGCGGGGACTGTACTGATGGGGTTACTATTACTAATACATGTACATGCATACTTTATAACACATTGCACAGATCTACAAGAAGAGATGAACTCTGGACTTCTGGGTGTTGAGAAGCAGAAGTTTAGAGATGATAACTGCTTGCTGTTGACTAGGAACATCATAGACATAGAGAGGTGCATAGAGAGGAAAAGGGCTTCTAGGTTCATAGACATTTACCCTGGAACTAACGAGGTACAGATCTTCTAGAAGGCTACCTGTTCAAATGGCTCACTGGTTTATATGTATTGTGGCATGCGGTTTTGAATTACTAGTTTACATGTACATTTTATGGATTTCTGATTTACGTTATTCAAATTGCCCAGGAAGACTAGCCCGTGTTCTTAACTAATCGCAGTTAGAATTATTCATTCACAGGTTGACAAGGAAGCAAACACTGCAATGAATAGCCTGAGAGTTGCCATCGACTATTCTGTGACTTCTAACAATATCTTCAACTTTGATGTCGAGTGGGCGGAGCCTGCTGGTATTGATAGCAAAGTACACAGGGAATATCTTATCGCTATGGGGAATACTCTCTTTGAGCAGGTGAGGATAACTGATAACAGCATCTATATGGAATATTATAGACACTTTCCTCCAGACATGTTGAAAAAAACATGAGGAAGCAACTCTGGAATTGCATATGTACTAATAAAACTAATGAACTAATGAGGTGAGCTGGGAATGGTGTTGGTTGGTTTACATGTTGTTTTGGACTAAAGATAAAGCAATATAACTTTAAACTAGTCCACGGCTAATTCTCATGTGGTGGAAACTGTTTCGTTGTGGAGAAGCGAGCAGTATAACACTTTGAAGAGCTGACAGAATATGATAAGCCCACCAGTGGATTTAGAGTTTCCTTTTATAACTGTATATACTATTATGTACCTCAATTCTTGCCTTTTTATTTGGAGTTTTCCCTCTCTGTCATGTTAATATAACTCCAATGTTACAGCCACATTCATTTATGCTACACTATGGTAAGTTAGTTGTTAGACTTGGGTCCAAAGTAGTTCAGTAGTAGTTGCACTTTATACGTTCCCCACTCCTCTCAGAAATTTACCTAGAGTCTAGTCTATTATTATTCTCACTGCTAAGTTTTAGTAATAACCCAGGTTGACTGAGGAAAGGTAGAAATGCCAATGATTGGTTTAAATGTTTTAGAATAAAGTAATGATTTTAATATTAATTTAATATATTTTAAAATTAATTAATGATTTTCCATGTTATAATTTTGTTTTGCACAACATCGGATTAAGCCAGCTTAGGAGTAAAATTGGATTTGGTTTTCCAGCTGCCCTCTAAGGTTGGATGTGGACTTGCAGTCTTGTACATCCCTCCATATTCTTGTAGATACGTCGGCACGTGGATGTCTGTATGATAGAGTGGGGTCACTACCCCGATGATGACCTTTACGTTGAGGTGCAGCAACATTGGCTGTGTGCAAAGTCTAACCTACTGCACTTCTACGAGCAAGGACAGTACATCCAGGCTATCAACAGCTATGTGGATAGTCAGTCTCGAACCCCACTCTTTGTTCATGGTGTCAGTGGGAGCGGAAAATCTTCTATCCTCAGCAGCATCGCTTCACACGTCAGTTCAGTTTATCGTACATGTGTAGATGTAGAGAAAATGCTGTGCGAACATTTATATTGTTGTGTAATGCACATTTATTACATGTAGTATATCTGTGCTGTTTCTATGATTTGATGCACTCATATATATCCTACCGATATATTTCTAAACAGGCATGTGAGAAGTCATCTTCTCTCAGGGTGATACTCCGTCACTTAGGCCACACCCCTTCTTCCTGTGACATCGAACAGCTGTTACAGAATCTCATTCAACAGGTTGGTTACTCTCTTGAACTGCTGTTATAACACTTTTATGTCATTATACTACTTTTTATTAATCGTATTATGTAATAATATAATATATTATATGTAAATGCACATGTACATGTGCATGTAATATACATGTTATAATACAGCATATTACACTATTATATTTTAATGTTGAAACTTGACTGTATGTTATACTTTATTGCATTGTTATAGAATACTTATTTCTAAGGTGCCAGGATTTAATCAGTGTTACAGGATATAAACTCTTTAGCAAGGGTGTTATGTTACAGTTGTGTGAAGTTATGGGGATGAGCTATGTGCCACCCTCAACTTTCTTGGAGGCTAAATTGAAGTTCAAGAACATACTGGAGTCTGGATATTGTAACTGTACTCTGCTGCTAGTCATAGATGGGCTAGATCGTCTCTCGGTGCGTGATACCTCTATTTATGAGAGAGACAATTAAAACTTGTGTTCCACATCAATAAAGAGTCGAGTGACTTAGCCTGTGACATCCTCATTTATAGTTTGTTCTCCATGTGGAGATAGTTCATATGTAATTCTTAGCCCTGAATGTTGTACAACGTTGTACAGTGACCTGGGTGTGTAGACAAATATTGTGCAATTTAGTAATACTATTCCTTGTCACGCTTTCATTTATATATAATCTCACAGGCAGGAGGATACGATCAGGTAGACTGGCTGCCGATGAAACTCTCTCCAAACATTAAGATGATCGTCTCTACCACCGACTCCGACTCTAAACAGACTCTTCAGAAGCTACAGAGCAAATACACGGATGGTAGCTCTTTCCTCAAGGTCAGTGGATATTCCTGGCAGTTGTCTCACTTGTATATACATTTTAATATGCTTTGATGTTGACCCTCATAAACGTTCACACTGTAATCTATCCAGCTACAAACGATGGGGGCTGAGGCTAACCAAAAGTAAAATATTATATACATGTAGTGGCATGCTTCAGCGAGCAATGGAGGTCAATATGTTCAACAAGCTGAACTTTAAACCCCTGTCAATCTGAACACAGTGTTATACACTGAAAGTCATTTTGGATATTTCCCTTGCACACTGCACCGGTTCAAATTTGAAGTATGCTTGGGTACTAGAGTTGCCTCCTCCATCTATAGACATCACTCTCTGTTGAGGAACACTCATTGCCTTGATCTGTAGCCGAACTGGTTGTGTTTTTAACTTGCTGAAACTGTTTACGTCTTCTACTTGCTCTACTCTCTATAGACGATTGATTTGATTCGCTACTCGTTGAACTCCTCGTTAGTCTGTGGCCCCTCATTACCCTTCTGCTCTGGTTACTCTCCATTGAGGACTTGTCACTCGTCTGGTTGCTGCGTTTACTAGGGCTGTCTCTGAATCTACTTCTTCTCATAGCTCCGCTGTTATTGTAGGATAAACTTGCATTTGATTGGTTGGAGATGCGCCGCGATAGATAAGTGTTTGATTGTTGGAATTGTCCCCTACGTAATCTAACATCATCCACTGTATACAAAGAGTGACTCTCTGGCCGTTGAAATGAATCTCTGTGGGTCATTTTTGCCTGGTGTTGTGGACGTTCATATGGACAAGCCATGACTCAGGACGTGCTGTAAAAGTGTACATGATTATTCTTGGCTGTCAAGTTTAACTCCTAGTCTGTATTCTTATATAATGTTGGTGACATTTTTATTTATTTATACAAATATTAAAACTTCAGATAAAACTGTTTTAGTTTATGCAGAGCCAGTTTTATAGCTCTACTCATATTCACAGTTATATTGGCATAAATTATAAAGACAGAGGAGGATATAATACATGAACACGTAGATATTTTGTTTCGAAACAATGGATAATAGGAACAATACAAAGACGTAGCAAGGCAAGGATGCACTTTTTGCTGATTACGAGGTGACAGTTAAAACTACTAGAGCGGCTTCATGCCCATAGACATGTACATAGTACATGTACATAGACATAGACATGTATATATCAAGTTGATATATGTATGTACATGTACATGTACTATAATATCGAGCATATTGTTATATATACTGTAGTTACCGAAGTTGATTTCCTACGATATATAAGTCGGGTAGTTGAATCCTACAGCCTTCTTGTACACTTGGTCACCTGGTGATGTGTGGTACTACTAATGTGTTTAATAACTGAATGTACATGTATACATGTATATATTGATCTACACAGTGCATACAATTGTCATATGTGTTTGATATTGACAATCAGATCATGGCCATTGTTGTTTACAATAATTATTTTATTGAACGTTTTGTGTGCCATAACTGCAATTCAGCAGCCTGAAAATGGTGATCAATCGGCGATGATCTATTTCACTTGGCATGGTGTTACAAGAGATGATAATGAAGCACACAACTCCTCGTGTTAGTTCATCTCTGTGGTTGGGGTTTGAGTCGATATAGTGAGACATAATGTATGGCTTATGAGGAGATTGTACAATGTATAACTGAATACATTGCATCATCATGGGGGTAGAGATGTCTATAGTAACATATAGTGTTGTTTAGTTCCATGCTCGTAAGAAGTGTAATTTCAGATTAATACAATACAACCATATTATACTGTACATGTATTGTAACAACATAGAATGTGTTCTTGTCTCTTGCACTCTACCAACGCATTTTAGAGTATTATTCTAGTTTCAAAATGGCACCCTATAGAACCGTTGTACAATATCTAATGATTCATTTTTATTTACCAACATACGGTGTTATACAGAGATTTCATTTTGCAGGTTGAAAATATGATTCCTGAGACGTGTGAATGGATTATGAGAAAGAGGCTGAAAGAATCAGGTCATTGTGTTACGGATAAACAGTGGGATAAGATATCTAGAGGTCTGCATGAATCCCCTTACCCTCTATACCTGGAGGTACGTTTACCTGTTGTATACAGAACCAAATTTATAGGTGTATAGCTGAAGATTTGTGTTCTACAGTCTGTTTTATCTGGAGCATAGGCTAGATGCTGTAGTTTAGATAAAACCAATTAAGCTTTTTCTCTCTATAGCTCGTGTTCCAACAAGTGAGGAGGTGGAGGTCATTTGACATCCCTCTGCTACCCGATACTACAGAAGGAGTGATCACAAGGCTACTGAAGATTCTGGAAGAAGCACATGGTGTGGTTGTTACCAGCCACATACTTTCTCTTCTCAGCTCCAGCAAGTACGGCTTGAGTGAGGCAGAGCTGGAGGATATACTCAGCATTGACGATGAGGTGTGTTCTGATTGGTTATTTTCCGCAGTTCTTTATCCTTTGTAAATTCACTCATGTACTGTGTACTCATTCTATACTACATTGTCACCTCCATTCTACATTCCATACCACATGTTCACTTACGTCTGTAGTGTATATTTATTCAGGATTGCGACATCAACATATTTATGGCAATATCGCCGTAAGCTGCATTAGCTATGACATATTTCATATTTATAACATCCTGTGTACTTTAATTTAAGCTGTTATCCGTCTTCTCGACGCCATCGTCACAGTCACATCCTGTTCAGAGGGTTCCCTGCATCGTCTGGTCAAGAATGAAGCTGGACTTAGAACCATATCTGTCTGTTTGGAAGGTGGACAATGTCAACCTCATTGCATGGAAGTGAGTTACAGTATAAGATAATATATCTATATTTTTGGTGTATAACTCGCCTAGATTTACATTCTTTGTAAGTGTAAACTTTACCATAATTGCTTTACTAGATTATGTTTTTGGATACAGCTACTTTTATATTCAATGCTGTTGACATTGTTCACAATGCTTTATTTTACCCAGGATTTATTTTACCCTGGCATTTGTGGAACAGTTTCCATCTGTCCCTGTAATAGTATACTGTATAAATGCATGGCCTATTGCTTTCTAGATATCAGCAGGTTTCAGAGGCGGTGAAGCTCCGATATATGAGCAACCAGACATTCTCTAGAAAGATTCACAAGCTGGTAGCCGATTTCTTTCTCGGCAAGTGGTCTGGGATAAATAAGAAGCCAAATGAGTTTCAACCTGTCAGGTATATGCTAGCATCTTATGTATTTGATTATAAAGAGAAATAAATTGTTTCATGTGATAAGTGTTTTATTTAACCAATACACTGTACAGGCCCAGTTCAATTGAAGCTAACCCTGCAAATCAAACCCGCGTTGAGGTGATTTTAAGCACGGAAAGCAGATAGATGTGAAGCATGTACATGGATATTGCCTGAGAAAAAGAAATATTTTTATTAGAATTTTATGTAGACGGTTATTTGTTCAATTTGAGGCTTTCCGTTAAACCTAGAAGATGATCTTTTTCTGCATTGATTTCCAAAATCTCGAATTTTATGTTTGGAGTCAGCAAGCATCTCATTTTCAGCTGCCACTTGAACTAAATGATTCTGTCAACTTGGTGCTGCTTCACTGACTAGACGATATTCTCTAATAAACAGCTGATGCAGCTTCACCTCTCCATGTAGTAATATTATTTGGTAAATTTTAGTCAAGAGAAGACAATCATGTCTGTCTTGTCAGCTGCTGATTCATCACATCGTAATGTCATCAGTCAACCTCTGATAGTGAGTGGTCACGGTACGTCTGCTAGAATCAATGTGAGGAAGCTCAATGAACTCGCACATCATCTCGCTGGTTCGGCTCAAATAGACGAACTGAGGAATGAGGTAGGACCAGTATATTGTTTGTCCTATATCAATGTGCTCACTACCACTATTACATGTATATTGTCTCGATTTATTAGTAACACTCTATTTTTATACAAATGTATACTTTGTTACTACTACCAAGCCTATCTCCCTGCCTATATGTGCATATATGTGGCATATAATACATGTACAACAACCGGTTTGTCGATTTTCAATTTTTCTTTTTATAATCAACTTGCAATATGACATAAAACTGATTTAGCATGTCAGCATATCGTACTATGATAACTGAAGGTAAATTTACTGCTACTCAACTGTAAATATGTATTAATACATGACATGTGCCCTGCAGGTGCTCTTCAACTATCAGTGGCTGCATACCAAGCTGTCTGCTATGCCGATGAGTAGACTATTAGCTGACTATAATCTCTACACTGACCAAGAGATCTCTTTGGTCAAACAAGCTTTGGCTGATATTAGAACAACCTTTGATCCAGACATCATTGGGATAGAGCTCTCTGGCCGGTATAAGCATGTGCTATATTATTATTGGTTATTTGTATACGAGTACTTAGAGATCATTGGCTAGAAAATTGTACTAAGGATTACAATTTGATCTATCAATGCTAATACAATACTTGCATGGGGTCCTGTTTATGTGTGCATATTTGTACGCATTTTATCTGCATGCGCTAACACTTTATTGACCTTTCTCTTCAATGAACTCTCAAATGTCGAGTTACTATTCTTACAGCTCATACTTACACTTAAAACTTGCATTTCCAGATTGCTGCCATACTACAGCCAGTACCCTAACATCAGAAAGCTGATTGGTCAATGTGACTTTGAGTCAATGCAGAGATGTTCAGCCGTTCCCAAGTTGCAGCTTTATCAAACACCAGGTATGCGCTATATGAGGTGTCGACTGTGAAAGGGGTTTCCTCCAGAGATGTGTGCAAGTTTTATTTTGGAAACTCAAGTTTCCATGGCCAACTCTTAGTTGGGACTCTTCAAGTTACAAGTCAATTCTTTCAGTGACAAATAAAAACTATAAAGTTACGAGTTAAATATTTGCATGTTCCCAGAAACTCAAGTTTTTGTCAAGTTATCCAAGTTAACTACAAGCAAGTTTCAATTCAATTCTTTGCTTGTTCAACTCGAGTCTTTTTATAGAGTTATTGTATTATTGTTTAGCTTATGGTGAAATTTTGTTAGGAAGTTGTGTTAGAAGTTCAAATTTCAAAGCAAAATGTCACAGTTTTAGTGTAAAATGTCTTATAATTGTGGTTATTTCTATTCATTACAATTCACAGCTGCCCAATGAAAACTCGAGTTATTGACTATTTCAACATAATGATGTGTGAGTTGAGAGTCTTTGACCATAGCCATAATTGAATTACAATTCAAGTTACAAGTTTTTGACAGCTGTGTATTCAAGTTGCGAGTCTTTATAATAAGCCATAAAATATTGCTTGAATTAACTCGAGTGAGAGTCTTTAACTCGAGTCTGGCATCTCTGGTTTCCTCTACCTAGTGCTCAGTGCTCAGTTCAAATCCATGTAGAGGGTTGTGATTACCCCCCCCCCCCCCCACCGTGACCTTTCATGATTCACGTGCCGAAAATATTTACTATTCGTGTTTAGCTGCCAATACATCTAGTATTGGCTACCGTTCAGGGTAAGACTGGCATTCTAGGTTAGCGTCAGTAATTGACTACCAATGCTAGAATACTAATAGCAGACTGGCAAATCTGTTTGGCTAAGTTTATCAACATGAGCACATAAACATCTTACCACGAATACTAAAACCCATGAATGCCAAGTCCGTGAAATCAATTGACCAAAAGAGTATAATATACACATGTATGTGCATTGCATATAATATATTATTTCCTGTCAGGTACATTGCTTCAGCACCAGTTTAAAGATTGGCTAGCTGTATCCCCTAACCTACAGCTTGCTACTATTTCTAAGCCTGACGCCACATATCTTGTGGCAAAAAATGAAAGGTGGACTCATGCCCTCCTTTACAATGTCACATCTCATGAAGAAACTAGGCTACAAGGACTTCCTGGTATGTATTTCTGACTTTAGAAGTTTGAATTTTGTTGGAAACTTGAAAATTTTAAGGAAACTTTCACTAATCTGCTGTGCAATGGCGTGTGCTATACATGTGTATACATAGGGTAGGAAGTGCAGTTGTGTTTTATCAGAGGACTGGCTGGTTACCTGTATATTTATTTAGCTTATGCTCTTCTAATTCTTCACAAACGTATTGGTTATTGTATATTCACCCATGATTCTATTCATCCATGTATGCTGTTTGTGTAAACTTAGAATCTTATTTACATTTTCTTGCAGGAGAAGGACTGCTGCACATTACACCCAATCAGGAGAAGATAATTGCTAAGAAAGGAAGGTATATTGAATCATACCAAGTAGATTCCCATCAGAAGGAATTCAGTGTATCGACTAACAAGGGACCAATTGCATGCTCAGCTGTATCTGATTCTTACTTCATATTCTCCATCAAACAGAAGACAGGTGGAGATAACTACTAATATTCTTACTGTGAATGTAAATCCTTCAGTTAGAGAACAGCTACCAGAATGATTCAACTATTATACTTGATGAAATATAGAAATTCTATGCGTGTTTATTGATTTATTAATAGTTCGAATGATAAGGTCGAGTGCCGTGTACAATTGCATTATTGGAAATTATGTCGACAATCCTCCTAATCTGTGATGTTTTTCCGTAGGGCCATACGTGGTAGACTTGCTCTTCCCGTCTCTGGTGCATACATTCAACCACCACAGTACAGCTATAGCTATTAGTGACGACTGTGAGATCATGGTGTGTAACGATAACCAGTCTCTTCACGTCTATGAGGTCAGTAACTCCGCCTCCTCTTCAGAAATGACATAGTGTTAAGACACCTAAATGCCATACTGTCTGAAGTTCACTTTCTCTCGATATTGTGTTTCCATTCTATCAGACAGCCAGGCAATGACTCAGCTGCTAGCCATGCTTCATTTCACAGACATTATGAGCAACAACAATATTATTTCTACATGTATTTACAGTAGTTGTCCTCTCTCTAACGGTGCCTGGTCTGAACATGTGAAGCATATACAATGTATATAATGTAAAATGCAGAATAGAATATGACATACTCCACTACCATATTATCTGTTTACAGTTACCACTGATGACACGACACTGCACTATACCCACAGATGACACGGCGTGCAAGATCCTCTTCCTGTCTGATGCCGACACATTCTGTGTTCTCTCTTCCTCTCACTACATCAGAATGGTTCGTATGTCTCTACTAGTAAATTATATTAGGTAGGACAATAATAATACATGTAGTATAAGTACCAAAGAGCTCACAGTCAGTGGTTATTATCCTCACTGAAGTTGGGTACAACTAGTTACACAGTCGCCCTTTAAATTGTAGCAATAATTTTGCTAACATAATATTTACAGTATTCGGTAAATCGACTGAGAAAGACGGCATCTACCAAGGTGATACTCCAAGAGCCAAGTATTGTAGACATGCACCTGTCAGCTGACAGATCTCAGCTCCTGATTCACTCGAAGAAATATATACGGGTGGTGAATACAGCCACCCTCACTACACAGTGTACTATTACTGATCTCTCACACAACACGTCAAGTCATGACATTGTGTCCGCTCGCTTTAATGCTGATAATACTAAAATCCTAGCAGCAAGAGAAAGGAGTATAGGTATGTGTGTGTATCTGTATGTAGATGTATCTGTAGAGGTGTACACCATCATGAGTAGTTATCTTCTCCTGTGTCTGTGTAATCATGTATATACAGTGTAATAAATACATGTATCTATTATATATCTGTTGATGTCCATACAATATACATTTACCTGTAGATGTGTACATCATCATCCATAGTTTCTTCTCTTGTGTATTGAAGGTGTATTTGACTCCAAGACAGGAGAGGTTATACGTCACACTGAAGTACCATTTCCATGTGACATATGGAGTTTCCTCACATGTCCCACAGTTAACAGAGCAGTGTCTGTATTAGATAATGGTCTAATAAACGTGTGGGACATTGATATGGCTAAATCCACTGCCACGTAAGTACTCGGTCTAGTATAATGTTGTATTTATGTATAACAATAAAAATTATGCTTGTCATTAAATAAAAATTGGACTCATTTCTTTTTTTGAATTGTAGCTGCATACTTAAGGATTGCTTCCAATGTATTATATAATTATATAACCTAAAATTTCTAGACACAAAAATAATTTCTATCCCGGGGAACTGTCGTCTTTCTCTGTCAGTCATGATGGATCCAAGATGGCTGTCTGTAACGTCAGCTATCCAGATGCTAAAGTGGTTGACTGTTCAACTGGGGACGTAGATCAACGGATGTATGACTCATTCGCTGCTGGATCACAGCCACTAAGTGTACGTACCTGTCAATTCTTTGCTAGTACAGTTGTAATACATCCACTGTTTCCCTCCTCAACATGAAAACCGATTGAAAAAGTTTTGGGGCCAAACTGGCAGACTTCGGTTGTAAATAAAATTTCATGTACAATAGATTTAGTTGACATGTGTTGTGCAATCGTTACAGCATATTGTAGACATCACTGCACTTTAATTGACTTCTTCGTATCGGTCTCTCTTTCCATTAACACGAATGTGTGTGCATGTGATATTGATATGTAAATATAGGCTTTACTGTGAGACTATTACGGCTGTTTGGAGTTGATAAATAATATATTATGTTGATGTTAGTTTAATAACAGGAGCTTGCATTGTCAATGTGGTCATATGACTATGTTATAACACGAATATGTTCTACTCCACTAACAGGTAGAGATATCCCCTTGTGGACAGTTTGTAGTGACAAGGTGTAGCAATGACATAGAGGGTACGGTAGCCTGGCCTAGACTCAGATCTGACTACGTATGGAGTGCGGGGGCTGGTAGAGTCACCCACTTCTTTGTCAACTGTTACTCAGGTAATCAACACAAAGTTGAGTACCTTTATACGGGTTTGAAAAATATTGATTATTTAACTAGCCTTGCTGCTGCGTGTTTGCAGCTATATTGTCTTTTAGAACTAAGGCTATTATTCAAGGCTCATTCTTCGGTTCTGTTAGTCGAGTCTCAGTCCCAACTTTCACTCCCATATAAGATGACTCCCTAATGACTATATTACATTGTAAACTTATGTTGGTTTTAGTGACGTTCAGCTCAGATGATGAAGTATTAGTTACCCTCTCTTGTGTTGGGTTTTCTCCAGCAGATCCCAGTAACAAGTTCTTCATAGCTCTTTGCTACATGCTGAAGGTACGTAGACTGTTTCTATGACCACCCTTGCATTTATAGCTGCTGTATTATAGTGCCTGGCATTTGACTCATAGTGGGAAGTCAATAATTATATATACAATGTATAAGGAAATGGTGACCCTTATCTTTACATAATATACTTAGTAATTATGCAATATGTGTGTTATATAACTAATCTAGAATCTAATCTGTTTGAATAGTATTCATAATGTTAGAAGTACACTATAGTGTTATTTACTGTATAATATAATATATTATGGCATATATCCTGAAGGTTCAATAATATCTAATATCATTTCAGCTGGGTAAACAGGAAACTGGAATTTGGATTCATGCCAAATCAAGAAGCATTGTTGTTGTTCAAGTAATATAATTATTTTGTAGCTCTGGTTCTTATGATATTGTAGGGCGATGATGTAGAAGAGCATAAGGTCACCCTACCTGATGGTGATTTGATCGGTGAACCAATAGTCTATAGTGAGAAGAAATGGCTAGTCTGTTTGGTACAACCATGTATTAAGACTAAGTTCTCTGGTATGGTCATGCAACAGAGGGTGGACAATGTCCAGGTACCAAACTAATAAATCAGCATATTATCTAGAAACTGCAGCTATCATTTAATCAGATAATATTATTTATATGAGTTTGAAATCTTAATATTTTTACTTTTAAATTAGATTTCTAATGTTGTGTTGGCATTATGTACATGCTATATGCCCCGTATATTGATATATAACAAGTAGATCCGGTATTTAGTGTGTACACATGTGTTTAAGGGAGAGTTTTACGAATATACTCTCATACCAAGAGACAATGTAGCTGTAAGTCAGTTGTTAGTTATATCTTATATCTATCTTTGTTCTGTCTAATACTCTTTCTCTTAGCTGTCCTTCAGTTTCATCTGGTGTATATAATAATTGCATATAACTGTAAGTATACAATCATATACATTGTATACCCGCTACTCGTTGTACATGTATACACATGTACATTGTATACCCACTACTCATTGTACATGTATATACACATGTACATGTACATTGTACACAGTCATGGTAACTCTGTTTCCTTTCTGTATTATAGTCAAACTTGCATCTAAGTGTTGTCTTACCTTGTTGAATGTTGTATGGAAACTGGTTTCCCTTCTTATCCAATAGAAATGCTGAATGCATAATATAACAATTCTTGACATGAGTAACCGAGATCTACTTGTACCAGTGGTTAGTCATGGTGTTCCTGGTGCTGCCTTATACATGTAATCTATACATGTAATTTTTGTTTTTCTGCTTCAATCCATCACCAATACGTGTTGTATAATTTGTATGCTTGCAGTAGGAATGTTCATTTACATCTATTATCAAACTGTGAGGAAAACTATGCAAAAACATCTTCACAGATCCAGCTTCTTGTTTTACGAGCTTATTATAAGCTGAGCTATTTGAATGTATATATTGTGGAAATCTAGCTAGACTATTTTTGCCTCACAGATTGCTCCATCTCTACTGGTTCACTACATTCACTGGTTCACTACATTCACTGGTTCACTACATCCACTGGTTCACTCTACATTCACTGGTTCACTCTACATTCACTGGTTCACTACATTCACTGGTTCACTACCTCTACTGGTTCACTATCTCTACTGGTCCACTATCTCTACTGGTCCACTATCTCTACTGGTTCACTATCTCTACTGGTTCACTATCTCTACTGGTTCACTATCTCTACTGGTTCACGATCTCTACTGGTTCACTATCTCTATTGGTTCACTATATCTACTGGTCCACTATTGACAATTGTATATGCATGTAGCTTTCTTGTAAAAAATTCAGTGTATAGGTATAGTTCTGTGGTTTATCTGTTTATAGTCTCATGTCCTTTTGTAGCTGTATGTATTTGACATATTCACATCAAGTGCTAAGGATCGGCGGGCTATAAACTGCTGCGACTTGATTGGAGAAGAGAAAACTTTTTTCATACACATGAGGGAGACTAGTGTAGACTATCAGTTGCTACTCTTTTATTCCAGAGGTTAGTATCAGTTTCTAGTAGCTGTTTATTCTGTAGGTATAATATTGCATAATAACACGTTGTATTGTACGCAGTGCTAGTTGCATTGCTATATTTTTAGAGCTCGCAGATGAATGAAATGATCAAAACAAACGCATCTAGGATTTACCATTTTCCAAACTCACGATGCAGAGTCATGAATTTGGAAACTGGTAAATCCGGGATGATATCAGTAATCTGGAACACTGAGCAGACCTGCCAACCCCAAATTTGAGTAATGAGTTTCATGAACCCTAAAATATGTCTAGTACATCTTTAGAGGTTGTGCACCAAATGATACTGCTTAGGCAGATTACTACAATGCATTTTTTACATGTGCTTCTACATGTAAATACTACTAGCTGCATATACATGTAACTAAGAATGGATAATGTCCTTCTTCAAATATATATTCATATGCAAACAAAGGCTGTGGTTCAGGAGACTTCCAAACATGATCCCGTTGTGTTTGTGTAGTAATAACATTCTAGTGCTCCCAGTGTATTAAGGTTGGCATGTATGCTCTGTGTGACATCGCAATGACGTCACAATTCAAATTAGTTATTGAAGTCATTTGAAATTATTAAAATTTAATTCTATTGATTATGTTTAGGCCTAGATATCAGTATCAATACATGCTACTGTAGTTGTACATGTATATAATATTATGCAAATTACATAACTTGTATTATTATAATACATGGATATAATACATGTATTTTTTTATGCATGCTTTTGAAAATCACTAAAATCCACTAATGTATAGAATAACTTGTTTATAGGTCAACTTCCTCCGTATGGCGAAGACCATACAGTAGATGTAGGTCATCCAATGGCCAAAGGGATGATCATTTATGATCTTTTGACTTCCACAGTCCTACAGCACGTAGCCCAATACCTGACTCCTTCGGTACCTGCAGACAGTCTTCTTATTAGCAAACAGCTTACCTACGTCCTACATGACTTGGTCGTCTATAGTGGCAAAACAGGTGAGCATGATTTATGTACTAAAGTAGTTATAGTTGAGAGAAAAACTAGAAATGAACCCGGAAATATGGGGAACAGTTGTAAGCCAGTAATAGAACATGTTGAATGGTTACCATGGTTACTATAATGTATTACTGCTTATAATAAGAAAAGGTACTTTTGTTAAAAGCAGAGTAGAGTAAATTTCAAGGCTTCTTTAAAACTTCTTGACGTACATGTGTAGCTCCTACCCACTATTTGTGAAGTATTATTACACCTGCATGTAGGTCTTACGATATATTCTCGAGTGTTATAGTGATGTATTAGTTCTGGTAATCATGCTACATAATTTATATTTTTATCCCGTAGGTAAAAAGATCAACAGGCTCCAGTTAGATTTTAGTTTATCTGAGTATATAAGCCCAGTGCTACTGCTAGACGGTAACTACGTGGCTATAGTCACTGCATGCCACTCCATAGTTCGCGTTGTTAACACGAGGAATGGAGCACACAAGACTCACTTCCTGTTACATGGTGAGGCGGTAGATATGAAGGTGGATAGAGATGACAGGACGCTATACGTCAGCACGTCTGACGGTAGAGTACTTGTACTGGTCACACTTATGGAGGTATGCGACCATCTTACCTTACTGGTGAATAGACTGCCATCAAGACAGATTGTATCAGAGGTGGTATAGCTGACTCTAGAGGTACTATCAATATCATATAGATATAGCTAGAACTCTAGACAAAATTTTCATTTTAGCTGGTTGGGTTACCCTTTACTACCCCTACTAAGATGGCAGAAGCAGAGAACTAAATCTAAAACTGTTTGTCAATAATTTATCAGTCATAGTTATCTTACTGTGTGTTTCTTGTTTCAATCTCTTCTCACATTATAGTAATTTTATTAAGTTTATTTGGTACAGATAGATGAGGCCTAAATTATTTGGCTCTACTCTTAAAAATTTACATACATGTAGCCTGTGGTTATGTATGAGTAAGCTAGCAGCTGTGTGCAGGATTTATTTCATATAAAGATTGTTTATTTATTTTTGGATGAAAGTATTATGCAGTCAAAGGTTTCATTATAAACATGGAGTACAAAGTCATGTAGTTATAACTTTAAAGATTTATAATTATATATTGATATAGTATATAATATATTTTGTATTATGTTACAGTATAAAAATATACAATCAAATGGAATGAACACAACTCATTACGTCTACAAGTTGAGCTAATATAATTCACAATAATATAAATGATGGGGGGAGGGGGGGGGGGGTGTTGTTGCTAGGACCATATTACAGTTACCACTAGGCCAGTGGCAGTGGATTGGGTCATTGGTATGGACCATACAGTCAACCACTGGAGACTGCCAGAGTTCTAGCATAATACATTGTCCATGTAGCCCATATGAATGTGGCTCTGGGCATAGGCAGGTCCATGTAATTGTGGGTGTTGGTCAGGCTCTTACCACAACACTGGGCCAATGACTGGTCAGATTTGCATACCTAATACTAGGTTCATTAATGTATTAATTACATAATAATATTCCTGCATTATTATATATGGTTGTATTATACTGTATTATATACTAACAGTACTCTAAGTAAATGAAGGATAAAAAAGTTTTCCTTTGCCTTGCATAACTCTCCGTAATACTTAATCAATACTAGTCCATGGATATTGATATAGGCATAGAATAAATTCCTTCAGTTAGTTCCTCATAGAATTAGTCTGTGCCATGCTCATAGTGGGAGTGTATACATGTAGTAGCTGACCTGAGATACATAATCCTTTTCAAGATGGATACCCAGTACAGTGCAGACGTATTATACATGTACGGTATGTACATGTAAATGTAGTCTTGTAGCCGTACTGAAACATACCCTGTAACGTGACAATGGTGTCACAACTCCTCCGTAGTCTGAGTCACCCCGAATAGTTCCATAACTGGGGCTGCCTCCTGTAACCTCCCTAACCAACATATATAAGCATATACATAGAGGCACTTAGAGATCGGTGTGAGAATAGTCACTGCTATGATGGAGACGTAGCTTTCAAGTTTCTCGTACCAAGCTAGACTGTCGTAGTGTAGCTTGTAGTCAGACCTGGTAGCATCATCAGACGTCTGCAACCAGTAGAGATGTCTGATGATACACCACCATAATCAACAGCTGGTTCAAACAGGCTGCAAATCGAATAGGCGTGTCTGTTGTGGTGTATATGGCCAAGATGTAGTCTAGAGCAGAGTAAATTATTACGTGTCCAATACTAAACCAATTGGAATATTTTTCCAATAATTCACTACCCTCATATTTATGATGCAACAGTCTGTTCATGTTATGCACTGAACTAGTCCAGACGGTCACGTAGAAGTGCCATTGTATCGGCACAACTAGTAAGTAGAATAACGGCTGTTTGAACGACTGTAGGTTAACTGATACTAAGAAGTTATTACAGCCGTTCTCATCGTACTGTAGAACGAAAAACACTACGACATGGGTGAACAAGGCCAATGGATGCCAAGATTTCTCCATGTCCCAAGTATATATAGCATGCCTTGCATAGCATAGAGTCCTAAACAGAAGATTTATCCCAAATACTTTCCACATTACAGAGTCTGCAGTTTTCTCATAGAAGTCACCAGGTAGTATCATGTAAATGGTCATGTTAACTGTACACATCCACAGAACAATAGTTCCAATAAGTAGCATCGATTGCTCAGCATAGTATTTCCTTTTAATCCAGCGGTCACTAATATTTGGAATGAAGTTAACAATGGGACCTTGGTTCTCCAGAGCTAAGCCACTGTCTACATCACCGACTTCACTGTCATCAGCTGCCTGTTGAATCCTTCTGCCTGAAGCAGCTGTCTCAGCACTTGTCACAGACTGAGACTCTACAGAGTCATAGCGTTCTCTTGTCATCTCACAGGCTACATATGTACATAATATTATACGTAAGCTGTGAGCTGAAAAAGTAGGATTGCTACTTGATGGCACAGTGTAACAGAATGGTTCCTAACTTGGTCACTTCTGTTCTGTGCAGAATATTATTTCTCACAAACTAAGCCCTACACTAAAGACATTCAATGTTGATGTGCATTGTAGCAATTCACTATTCATGTGCATAGAACCGTGGTGAGGTACTATTGAAGCAGGTAAATACACCTGATTTGTGAGGTCCAAGTCCTATTACGTAGCAAGACTTAGTTGATGAACTTGGAATTCATAAAAAAATGACAGAGACTTGACAATCTTTTTTATGAGCAGTCTTATTGGTAGTGTGCTGAATAGCAAGTACTCAAAGTACATACCTTACCATACCACACAACTTTCTTCCGCTAAAAATGTCTGCTTTTAAGGAAAAAGAAGTTTTCATGTATGCTATGTTGAACCAACTTTACATGTGCAACTATCAAGGCTACTATTAAGACTTCTGGCATTGGCTAGACACCATAACATAATATATATCATATATTATTACAATAGGACTTTGTACTCCATTATAATATAATATGATTGGTCAAAACTGAATGAGCAAACAAACCCTAGCATGATTGTATTGTTTGCAGAATTGTATCTGACTTACAGCGTAGCTATTCTGGAATAATGAACAGTCTGTATACTTTTATGCTATTCTAATAAATAGCATCCAGTTTTTATAAAATCCGCTATAGCCTATTAGCTGGAATTTATTGAATCTAAAATTTGATGGGTGTGAACAGAGACCGTGATTCATGGACACCTATTAATGTGGAATTATCCTCTCATTTGAGAGAGGACAACTTCTTATTACTACCAATAGCTTATGAATGCAGGTTCTACATGTATCTACCCCATTCCGCAAGCACAGTAGCAGGAAGAAATAGAAATACAATATAGGTATACGTACATGTATGCAGATATTGAGTAAAGTTAAGTAGAGAAATATTACTTATATTACAAGTCAGACCCAAGCTCAATGGTACTCACTGTAATAAGGGCTTAGCAATCACAGGTGGAGTGGCCCACCTAGTGCGGTCCAATAACATCACTAACATCTCTGGCTATGACACTATAAAGCATAATGCCCATTTAAGCCATACATGCATGCTGCATTTATTTTCTAGAAATTTTTGACTGAAGAAAATATACCGAGAGATAGCCATATTCAGTGTACTACTTGTATAATACCATATATGGTATACATGTTCAGTGTACTACTTGTATAATACCATATATGGTATACGTGTTCAGTGTACTACTTGTATAATACCATATATGGTATACATGTTCAGTGTACTACTTGTACAATACCATATATGGTACACATGTTCAGTGTACTACTTGTATAATACCATATATGGTACACATGTTCAGTGTACTACTTGTATAATACCATATATGGTATACATGTTCAGTGTACTACTTGTATAATACCATATATGGTATACATGTTCAGTGTACTACTTGTATAATATCATATATGGTACACAAGTCATGTTCAGTGTACTACTTGTATAATACCATATATGGTATACATGTTCAGTGTACTACTTGTATAATACCATATATGGTATACATGTTCAGTGTACTACTTGTATAATACCATATATGGTATACATGTTCAGTGTACTACTTGTATAATACCATATATGGTATACGTGTTCAGTGTACTACTTGTATAATACCATATATGGTATACATGTTCAGTGTACTACTTGTATAATACCATATATGGTATACATGTTCAGTGTATTACTTGTATAATGCGGATGAAACAAAAAATTCAAAAAAGCAGGATAGGAGTTGCTTACAACTAAACTACAGAATAACAAAACATTACCATGTGTACAAATAGATAATATAACATTGTTCAGTGAATGTTCAAACTATAAAGGAGTTATCTGTTCTCATAAATTAGGTATGGAATACTAAGGGAATACTCGGTAACCACAAAAATAACATTGGTAGCAACCAAATATTTAGGGATAAAACTACTTAGTCTATTACTGCTACTGGTTACTGTTATGTTAGTGTATGGTGTTCCAGTTAGTCAGTAACTATATTCATGGAATGAGCCAGTACGTACTACGGAACTGAACTGGTAGATCTGTGTGAGCTGAGTTTAAACCATGGAAACCCACTGACTGTCTATGCACATGAGATGAATGTGGCATGTTTAGCTCAGTATATACATTGTACATGTACATTATTGTTACATACTGTTAATAGCAGTCTGAATGAGAGTAGACTTGCACTTCACTTCAGTTTAGTAAAACGTCATCCATCTTATTGTTTTCAGTTTTCCCTTGGGAATCCTCGGTGGATTGTTTAGCTGGTGTAGGGTGGTACAACTCAAAGTCTCTTCTCAGATAGGCAAATATTAGATCTGTCAGGTAGAATATCTAGAAAAGTATACGATATTGTGAACATTAGAATCGTGACAATAAATTCTGACGGCATGTCAAGGTCATTAGTGAGAGTGTAGTGAGTTGAACTGCATGATTTATTTTGCTTTCTTGTGCACTCTACTAACAGTATCTACATGTATACCAACATTGACACACTGCAGCCACATAGCACAACGTCATACATATGTACATACCTGGGCAGCATTGAAGACAAGAGTAAGTGCAAAGTAGAAGTTGGCGTTAGCACTGCCAGCGTAGATCCAGAGATGGTAGAATATAGGGGAGAGTATGGCACACCATACATACATGTTACTCACTATAAATGTGTTCTTCATGTCTACAAATACCAGAAGGGTGTCATAGTTATGATATAAACACCAACAGTTCTGTCTAATATGGCAAACAATGAAGGTTTGTTTAGGTAGCTACTGGGACATACATGTACATATAGCAAACACAGTAGTGACATATTAAAGGGGAAGATATCTACACATGACTTACATTTGTGGGCAAAACTCCAGCAAGGGACAAAGCTGAGGTAGAATCCAACATCTGCATAGGTCGGGTATGACTTGAATATTGAGGAGACAACTATTAGAGTGTACAGGAGGAACACTGGGTGGTTCCTGCAACATATCAGAGGTAGTCACACATACACAACACATTCGTATAGTATATCATATTAACACTTCAACGAGCATTAAACAATTGAAAATAATAATTAGCATTATCCAACATGGCCCACAGCCCACCACACTTGGCAAGTAACAGTTGGGAAGACTAGACTAATCACATAGCAGGTTTAGTCTGCACCCAGTAATATAGTACAGTATTAACGTACTATTGTACAATGATGGGTCAACATTACAATGTACACCATATATATATTTAGTATAGCATACACAGAGAGTATAATATCACATGCAGGAATGTATCTTGTCATAGAACACCGATGTAGTTTCAAACCATACAACATTAAATGTGTCATGGATTGTGGAACTTGAACTAAGAAATAGTGTGGTACAATGAGAAGATAACTTCATTGCGGAATATAATATCTCACCTTAGTTTGATTGCTAGAGGTATAGTATATATAAACGCATTCACTTGAAATACGATGGTGAAGAAAAACTCAAAATGCTGAAATACTTCAGTAAAGAAATACCAGAAGACGCCCATATTAGGTGTTAGCTCAGGGACCATCAGTCTAAAAGATACAAATAAGAACATTCACTAGCAGCCACCAATAATATGCAAGTGACAAATGTAGTAGAAAATAAGCTAATAGACAGAAGTTGTGTCACCATTGGGCTGACTAACCCAAAACATAGGGTCTACATGTACCTGTAGTTATACCGTTGGTCTACTGTATAGTGATATCATGATTGACAATTTCTCAATTTCAGTATATACATGTAGACTGCAAACTATACTAACATAACATAATATCACAATATCACCAAATGGATTAAACTTACATAAAGCCGTAGGTAGAGCGAATGAAGTCCCAGGACTTAGTTATCCCATAGGAGTAGTAGAGAAATGAGATGAACCAGAAGAATGTTAAACTGAGTGTAAATGTAATGGACCTGATAGCTCTAAGGTTGGTATAGCGTACCACCCCTAACATGTCTCTCTAAAATATGAGTAAAAACACATGTAAAGAATCACGTTATGACTGAGTGTTCAACTATCTTGATCAACAACAACAAACTAGCTACCCATGAGAGGTGTGCTGGTTGTTCTCTTACTGTATAAATATGTGAATCAGTAGGGCTACATTCATTGGTTGGATTTACCTGATCGCTAGTAGTAAAATAAATTATTCTAATCTCGATCAGGTCAATCTACTGTAAGCCTGTACCACCACTTAGTATATAGTATAATAGAAAGTATACATACTCACCTGGAGAAGGCAGAGAGCGACAGGTACTACTAATATGATAGAGTAGAGATTCTGATAGGCTAACAGTCCTAAGAATAATGTGGACATAACTCTCCAACCTACACAATAATATTCACTCTGGTATCATAATACAGTATTAACTATAAGCTGTATTAGTTTAGTCATCATCTTGCATTATATGCTATTTCCTATTCCTGCAACTATGATAATACAATACCTGGATAATGTTTGGTTTACTTGTCTTACCTTTGAGGGTTAGAATAATGATGGAAGCTAGAATGATGTTATCAAACACAGCAGTAGACTTGGCGATACACGCTGCCAGAGAGTATGGGTTAAACAGGTAAATAGCAGCAGTGAATACAAACACCTTTCTAAAAGATTTATCAGTAAACAAAGCCGCCTCATCAGCATCTTTGTGGTAGTGAGGCTTGCATTTCTGTTGCAATAGAAGCTACAACACAATAAATACGAGACTATATATGAGGAAAGGAGCATGACTATACCGTGACAACTTAAAATTAATGTAAAAAAATAATAATTCAACATCAGCTTCAAACAAACTATGGTAGTCAAACAGATTTTCTACAGATAGCAGAAGCAAGAATTCAACTCACCATAAATCTCCCAGTTTCTACCGCAGCTCTTCCAATAAGTATTGCCAGCAATATGTCAAATGCCTAAAAACAATAAAGTCAAATGGCATCTACTTGTATTGTTAGGGAAACAGTAATAGTGGAGAAATGCTATTGGAGGAATATTATAGGCATGCACAGTGATAATATGTAGGCTGCAAACAAACACTACAGGTGATTATTATAAGTGATGCTGCGCAAATATGGTAGAACCCTTACCACAAAAACACCAGACAGCACCTGTGACCATCTTTGTTCTATCCCATCAAGAAACGAGAGCATCAACGGTGTCTACAAATATGATTGAAGTTTCAAAGTTGATTATGAATCGAGACTAACAAACCAATTATTTGGGTTCATAAAATTTTAAAAATATAAAATATTAAAACACTACAAATTGAAAGAAAAATCCAACCTCTAAACCAATATTTTAACCGCAGAAAATTACAAAATATGCTCAATCGTACAACATGTTGCACTACTTCCATTTGTCAACTTACCTGGTGAAAGACATCACCTTCATATGGAGAGATACCATTTCGCTTTAGAAAAAGTCCTTCGGTCACTACAAACGACACAAATGGTACAGTTATTAACTAGTTGAACATTAGCAGTATTATAGGTTAAGCGTAATTACTATCAAAATAATAAAGTTAAAAGATTTAACAAAAATTAAAGCTACATCAAAGTTGAAAAACATAGGTTGATTTGGGCAGAATAGGGTCCACATAGAGATAACATGATTTGTTGGTGCGATCCTGGATCTGGTTTAAACATAACATTATACATAACATAAACATACATATGGCAGAAGTCTATGCATATGACTATTAGGATTATCTTATGATCATGACACAAAGATCAATACAATACAAGACAATCACAACAACGTTCAGATCAGGTATAATAATTTGATAAGCTTGGCCTGGACTTTTTATATTCGCATTGCATTAAATTAGCAATTAATTTATTAATCAATGATTAATTACTAATTGTAATTGGTGTCCCAAGTTTTGGAGCTGGCTTACCTCTTTTCCACGAAGTTAATGGGCTGACCACTTCATTTATGTTTGTAAGCGACAGTATATAAGGAGAATTGGTTGCCCAAAGTCGGAACAGAAAGCCTGTGGCCAAAACAAAAGAAGACACAATTAACATGATACGATATGGAAAATGAATTTACACAGAGTATTTCTTCCAATTTGCAACTAGCGGAAACAAGTTTCTCGGAGCGCTAAAAGTGTTAGCGCTAGCTCCAGATACCATTGCGGGGCCCTATGAGTAAACCGGTAAATGATAATTTTAGCAAAACCTTAGGTTACTGCTTCTTAGCACTCGATCTCATGCTCATCTGTTTGTCAATGGTTCAGTTTGTAAATGTGCCCAACAACGTTAAATTGAATAAGTATTGTACGCAGGCTATCTCCGCCCACAACAAAACACCAGATTTAAAATATTCCTCTCCCAATAAAAGCTCAAGTAGCATCTATCTTGCTGATGAAATCCATTCTTGTAGCAAACCTTCAGGTTGGTATATTGGGATTCACTCTATGGTTTTTAACTGAATTTTCCCGCTGGTTATAATCGATTTCCTCTTACAGTGACACTAAAACTTGTATCAAAAAATATAATTATATATATTATTATTATGTAATTAATTATATTGAATGAATGATTATTTATACTATTCATTCATTCAAATGAATAGAAATAAAAAATGAAATCAAGTGAAGTAGTCAGACTCAGACTGAGACTATTTTATTTTTTCTTTCTATTCATTTCAATGAATGAATAGTTATAGTATCAAGTAGCCTACAAGTATTAGTATGCAAATTTAATAAATTAAATAATTATTTATATAAAATAAATCTTAAAGCTATTAACTTTTATATTCAATGACAATGACATTGCCCAACAAACGCTACAACTATATAATACAATGTTTTTTCAGTGATACAAAATGGCATCTAACGGTGAAGCTCCTGCCAAGAAAGCAAAAGTTGATGTAGATACCAACAAGAAAGTGGTACTTGCATACAGTGGAGGTTTGGATACGTCGTGCATTGCGCTGTGGCTTAAGGAACAGGGTTATGAAGTCATCGCTTTTATGGTGTGTATAGCGTCTTTATATCTATGTCAGCTAGTTCTAGTGACCGCTAACCACAATGTGGTTTTTCTATACTAAGCCACTTTAGGTTAGCGATTAGGTCAAAAAGTTCAGAATGTAAAACCACACTGCTTAACAGCTGTGTGTCTACAGTGTGATAGTGATTATTTTTATGCGATTTAGATTCCTTATTTTATAAAATAATAATCTCCGTGTCATCAGTCTTGGACCACTTCTCTTATTACAGGCAGATGTTGGACAGAGAGATGACTTTGAAGCCGCTAGAAAGAAGGTTGATGCTTTGGGCTGCAAGGTTGGTAGAAAAATAAATGGAAAATTCTCAATAGGCCTATGAAGAGAAAAGATATTAAAATAGTTTGAACTATTTTCTATCCAGGTCTTTGCTGATAATATTATCCAGCTGTTAAAAAGCGGATTATATTTTGTTTTAATTCTACATATATATTTTTTGTTTTAGATTTGTGGTTGTTTTTAAAAAAGATCTTTCAAGTTAGTTATTTATTTACTAGCTGACGTTGCTAAGCAACTGGTATAGGCAATAGTCGTTGCACGAAGCACCAGTGCAGTGTATACTATTATTACAACGCAGTGTCCACACTACTACTCATATCATAGTTCATACATTTGATCCTTTGGTTACAGACATTCAGCATTATTAGTTTATAATCCGTCTACGTTTTATAATTTGTGTTATTTTGTATATCTTCAACGTTATAACTTTGCGTGGTGTTAGTATTAGGTGTGCACATGGCACAGGAGTGAATTGAGGAATTTCAGGGCTGGTTACTTGGATTAAACAAAACTTACTGACCAAATCTGTGAAAATTCAGTCTGCCGGTGAAGAAAGTTGCGAAGAAAGGGACTATCTCATCTTTTAATATCAAATAAACTGAGTAGAGCTGATGCAGCATATCGTAAAGCTTGTTGCTGTTACATTTCAGCTGATAATAGCAGACTTGAAGAAAGAATTTGTTGAAGAGTTTATCTGGCCGTCTGTGCAAGCCAATGGTATATATGAAGATAGATACATGTTGGGGACTGCTCTAGCTCGACCTTGTATTGCCAGGTAGCCATACAATCATGTTATGTGCTGTACGCTTGTAATATATACAATGTGATGTGCTGTACGCATGTACATGTAATATATTCATTGTGATGCGGTTCCTAAACAGGACTAGACTGTTATTCTTTCTGGAACAACTGGCAAAGAATTGAAAAGAGTTAGAATAGACTGTTTATGCTGGGAGGGCTGTACAGGGATATGTAAGGCATGGCTCCCTACCCTTTCTTGTCTCTCACACCTTGCCAGCATCCCTCTACTCCTCTCAACTATCTTTCTGTAACAGGATCTAGCTTGTATTAGTTTTGATGTGTAGGAATGCCACTGCAATTGCTACTGGTGCCTAGCCGTGTACAGTGTATATCCAAATAGGACATGTCCAGTACTTTGACAAGTGATGACAAGTGGTGGCTGGTCTCTTTTCCTGAATAGGAGTATCCCAAAATGCCTGTCTGGGTGCCTGGGTGTGTTATGTTGATGATTGACTACTATTTGTGCCTCTATTGGTATCCAGCACTGCTCTAGTCCTTGATTTATATGGAGTGTATTATGATAAGTACTAAGTCTACAGGATTATTGGTAACATTGCATTGTTGTCTAATTAGCACACAAGATACCTTCATACTAGCTAAGGCCTAACACTCCTACACTCTCTACTGTACTCAGATAATATGCTAATTAATTAGTCTGATGTGAATCTCATCTTCTACAAGGACTAATTACCTTATTCATCTACTAGTAGCTAGTATTTCATGCTTCATCTTAGCCTGTGAGCCTAGATTGTGCATGCACTAGTGCTTTATTAGCCTCATATCCAACCATGATCTCACCTTCAGATATATCTTTCAGCACACTCTGCCCATCTGATGTGTTGATGGGATTTTCAAATGTCAAACACAATTATATTAATGACTTTTAATGTCCAAAGCAAGTCAGTAGTTGTACATTCATATGTTGTAGCAGGCAATAATACCAAATAGCTATCTTGTAGTTATTTTCTCTTGATTTTGTGTTGTGATTGGTCTAGCTAATACCCTGTTATGATGCTGTGTTCATACTTTGTATACACAAGGCAAAGAAAATGCTAGAGAAAGTAAACCTGGGAGCATAATTCCAAATAATTACAGCACAGTCTGCATTTGTTGAAATCATTTGTAAACTGCTTGTCATAGGTGTACTTATGTGTGGTCACTGGTTTTCACTAGTTAGTAGGCTCTTAACCTGATTTGTCATAGCATGAGAGTCTATATCCTAGGTGGGGGTGGGTGGGTGGGAGGGGCTCTTATAGCTTATAGTCTAAAGCATGATAGTATATTCAATCCTATCCGGTAATATAATATTCGCTTTTCCATGCTTAGTTCGTATTACTCTGGTAGTGTACTAATAACATGTTTTTATCTCCATTCAACAGAGAGCTAGTAAAGGTGGCTAAGGGACACGGTGCCAAGTACATATCACACGGTGCTACGGGTAAAGGAAATGATCAGATCAGGTTTGAGTTGTCTGCCTACGCTCTTTATTCTGATGTGGAGATCATTGCACCATGGAGATTGCCTGAGTTCTACAACAGGTTTCAGGGCAGGAAGGACCTGTTTGCATATGCTGAGGTATAGTTAAGGGTTTTCCCACCATGCTGTTATAGTGGGGACAATTCTAAAGCACTGCATATGCATGATAACGATACATGTACATGTGTATATCCAGTTTATTCTTAGAACAATATTATCCTGAAACCTGTAAACCACTATCGCATTTGACCAGAGCGTATAGATCATTGGCTGTGACAGGTTCCTCTTCACGTGCCGTAGCCACATACAAACATGGTATGTCAGCTGCTTTGTGTTATACATGATAAGCCAATCAGATCTCTTTGACTGCAGGCCAATAAGATCCCTCTATCCGTCACTCCAAAGTCTCCCTGGTCGATGGACGCTAATCTTATGCACATATCCTACGAGTCAGGAATCTTAGAGAATCCGGCCACGGAGCCTCCTTCTGGTATCTATGAAATGACAAAAGACCCGGAGAACACCGCCGATGCTAAGGATGAGATAGTCATTTCATTTAAGGAAGGTGAGAAAGACAATATCAGTCACCGATTCAGTATATTTACATGTACTACTGGCTTGTTTATGACTATTATTTACATCGTATTTACCATTTGCTTGGTTACCACTATCATTTATTCGTTGGTGGTGCTGGGAAGAAAAAACATACATTATAGTTCTTACGTAATAAATTGGAATTTTATCTCTTTTTTTATATTTCGGTATTTCTTGTTATCCATATTTTTAGCATTATTCTCTACATGAAATATAAAAGGCTTTTACTTGTATGTTTTATACTATATATATTTTTCTTACATGATTATGTACATTGTACATGTACAATATAGTAGGCTGGCTATATACATGCATATACATGTAAATATATATATTTTTTAGGTAAACCAACGAAGGTCACTAACAAAACTACAGGTGAAGTAGTCAAGGGAGGACTTGAATTATTTACTTACCTAAATGAACTGGGGTGTGTATACTTACATCATATCATCACGTTGTAAGCTACATGTATATGCCTGGTACTTGCATGAATTGTACACTTACACTACATGCAATCTATCTTCATTTATGTACATACACTTGAATGCAATGTGGTCCATGCCAGAGCCATTGGCTCTGGTCCATGCATATTGTACGTTCTAATGATGTGTTATATGTTCAACTATTATAGCTGTGAATCACAGAGTCTTTCAGCATTTTACTGACTATTGAGATAGATAGCTACTATGTTTGTTATTGATTCAACTTTCCTTCTACATGGTGGACTCTATATTGCTATCATCTACTACTCTATATTGTATGAAAATCATATTTTGGTTTATAGAGGCAAGCATTGTATTGGCCGAATTGATATAGTGGAGAACCGGTTTATTGGTATGAAGTCTAGGGGGCTGTATGAGACGCCCGGTTTCACCATCCTCTACCACACTCACATGGACATAGAGACTTTTACTATGGACAAGGAGATGAGGGCCATCAAGCAGTACCTGAGCACTAGGTTTGCTGAGCAAGTCTACAAAGGTCAGGATATCATCGGCCTGCTTGTACTCTTACCAACTCAATGCTATTATTGGTGTGGTGACCCCACTTGTACGAATTGTATGGAGTATAGAATAGAGTATATATTATAGGTCTATTAATAGTTGTATGTACAGTACTTACATGTATATAAGGAGGTAGATATATGAAAGTCATTGACATAATTTATGGTCAAAATTTACTTTTATCTTGATTTAACCATTTTCTAATTCATTCTGATCCATTAGTACGACTAGGATGGGCAGGATTTGTCAGTGCAAGGTTTTAATACAGCGTTATCTCATCAATATGTAAACTTCATTGTGGTGGGGATAACTCACGGCGTCAATGAGCTCTCACTATTTGTTACAGGGTTTTGGTACAGCCCAGAGTGTGTGTTCACTAGACAGTGTATAGATGACAGCCAGAAGCACGTGGAGGGAGAGGTCACTGTAGATCTGTTTAGAGGTCAAGTGATTATTAAAGCTCGTAGCAGTCCCTACAGCCTCTACAGCGAGGAACTTGTCAGGTAGCATTCAGTATTTAATATGCGGATAGTCTATAGTTTTACATGCGTAGATACAGAATTCTAGAGTTAGAGCAGTAGAAAATTATAGGCTATCGGAATTATTGAATCAAGAAGAGAAATACAGTCATTAACCAAACTCTGTAGATGAAACATTTTGCACACAATTAAATGATTATGTTATGGCCGTATAACATGGATACGTACATCCATTAGCACACTGCAGGTGTTGTGTGCTGTTACCTCTACTCTCACATCCTCTGTTTTAGTATGGATGTTCAGGGTAACTATGATCCCGTTGATGCTAATGGATTCATTCGGTGTAATGCTCTAAGGCTACAGGAATACGGTAGACTGAGAGAGAAGGAAGTGGTAAGTACAGTGTAGTCTAGAGAGCTGTTTACCTTCTGTGTATTTATATGATTAGACTGCAGTACATGTCTTTACGTCTTATACTGATATTTACAATAATAGTAATAACATTGTGGAGACTGTTATGTAATTCCACTACCTTGTGTTCAGCTCTGTTATACATGGACTACTGTGAGCTTGCATTACTCTACTAATATTGCACCTTTAGTTAGTTATCTCAAAATGGTGCCGTTTCTTATTCTAGGTATAATATTAAAGAGGGATGAAGGTTCTTAAAGGTGAGTGTTTGTATATTATATACAATCTGATTTGTACTTAGAGGTGAATAATACTTCAGCGGTCACATGATTTGGAATTACCCCTCTTGATAATTGGTTGAATTTTGTTTGGCCTGTATTTCTGTAAACTCTGTCAGCTCAGAGTATATCCCACACAATGTACTCACATGGTCTATACTCTATACTGTATATGTATACTCGATACATTATAGTCTATACTCTATAATCTATATACTGTATACTATATACTGTATACTTTATAGTCTATACTCTATACTGTATACTATATTATACTGTATACTTTATAGTCTATACTCTATACTGTATACTATATACTGTATACGTTATAGTCTATACTCTATACTGTATACTATATACTGTATACTTTATAGTCTACACTCTATACTGTATACTATATACTGTATACTTTATAGTCTATACTCTATAATCTATACTCTATGCTGAATACTGTATATTCTGTACTCTATGGGATTAGTGTCTGTCTGTATATTAGTATATTAGGTGTATATTAGGTGTTGTGATAACACATGGTAGGTAGTGGTCTCTCTCCCTTGCACTGTCTATTCTGTTTTTACACAGGTTGGAATGGATAAACCAGCACTCTCAGTCTATCCCTGATCTCTCTATCACTGTCTGTCCTAACTGTCTCAGACTATGCTGTGAATCTCATTGGCTACTTGCCCATGTACTCTGTTCTATGCTATCCTGTGTTCCATACCCCACCCATAAAACATTATGTGGGTGATTCACTGTAAAACCACATTTGTTGTGAGCCCCAATTCTACAGTCAATCACCAACATCCATATGTTGGGGGGTGGGGTTTGGATCCTAGGCTAATCATGTATATGTATATTTTATCCTTTACATACATACTAATATGAAATGAGTATTATTTGCTACTGTATATTATATTTCTGAATCTCTCTAATTTTGCACCTAGCATTTTGATATTGCCATAATTTGTATATTGTACTATGGTGCAGGATGGTTTTTAGTAGCTTTGTTATACATTTGCATTACATGTAGACTAGCCTTGTGTTTTATGAGTACATTATATGGAACATTTATCGTTTTGTCTGAGGAATAAGACTGATTGGGACATTGATCCGTCTTCTGAGTTATTCACATCTAAATCAGTAGCTCCCACAGAACATTTGAAACTATTTGGTTTTTCTGGGAAATCTGCATGTAAACATTGTCCTCATGATGAAAAGTAGCTCCATTGTCACAGGGGACGCCCTTACCTGCTACATTCGAATTACTCCATCTTTGAAATACAAATTTTTAAAAGTTAAAAAGTTTGGAAGGGTTGGATGTTGTGATGTTAGTTTTAAGAGGCGAAATACTGACACCATGTAGAAGGTTAGTCTGTGCTCTCCATTTTGAAGTAGACTATGAGCTCACAGCGTCTCAAGTAATAGATACAAGAATTTATTATGTATGTTAATTTTTATTCATTAGTTTCACACAACATACCAGCTACCATGTATCATGCATGTTTTTTCTGCTAAGAATGGAGAAACTTTCAAATACTGAATTAAATGAGAATTAAATAATTTCATATCATTTTCCTTGTACAGTAGAGTTATATGGATTTAATGGCGCCAATCTAAATTTATGTTTAACCAAACATTTGCTCTTCCTTTGAACTCATCTAGAATTCAGTTATTGGGTGTTGCTGCTGACAGCCATCTCTACATTATTGCTGACTTAAGATACTAAAGAATTAAATTCCAATTGTTGTTATGAAAATCTCTGTATTTAATTTCAGATTTAAAATTTGCTCTTCAACACTTTGTTTGCTTTGGCCTAGATTTAAGAAGTCATGTTGACATTAGGCATTCTAACTGTGCAGACTTGTGTTTCATTTGCTCACTAGTTGTGGGTTGGTGAAGGTGTTGTGTTGCAGACGGCTCTGATTCTCCTACCATCTGAGAACTAACAAAGTCACCTTATGTAAGCTTTAGTTTAGTTAAAATTCCACTAACATTTCCATGTTGAAATTGCAATACATTTACATGGAGAGCAAGCATACCAACATTGCAGCATATCTCAGAACAGAAAATTTTCAGATTGAATGCCGACACAATGAAATGGGACTTTTTGCCTCCAAAATTATTGTGTTGGCTATTTCAATGCTAGAGAACATACAAGTCATGTATAGTCTTGTAAATTACAACAACTGCATGATATAACATGTAATGCTCTGTTCTGAGATATGATCAGAGGTTGTGGCAGGTAGTGATGTCACTATCCTCTGAGCTTGTATACTCTTTGCAGTTTTTATCTTTATCACCATCTTTGTGCTGTAGGCCATCTAACTTTGTTCTTTTAGGAGAAATTTAGTAGATTTTTACTCTTTTATTCAACTTGTAACTGTATAATTATACACTACACAATGTTAGTACATAGCAAGTAGTTTGTACAATATCTGAACATGACCTATGTTTACCTGGAACAAACACTCATTTACTGGTGTAATAGTTCAACATAGCATCACTCAAATTAATATGTGTGCTTAGCTGGGAATCACTTACCGTACTTAGCTTTGATTTCACTACATATGTGTAGCTATGTTACTCACCCTGTCCCTCTCTGCTCTATGATTATGCATCTAAATATTTAAAGTGAAGATTATAGGCTATCATGTTTGCCTATAAGAGTCATGGGTCCAGTTCCGAACCAAACCCTATGAATAATGTAACATCACTATGTGTAGATGACATACATACATATACTGGTTGTAGTGGAGTTCAGATACAGTAGAGGAGAGTGTTCCTGATTTCATTACTCTAAACCAGTTTGTAGACAGTAAGTACATGAATGTACATTATGTATAATATCTTATATTAAATTGGTTGCTGCATGCACGTGTAAGTATAACATGTAGCGCACAAGTACAATGTACATGTATATTACACGTAGACTAACTGTACATGTATGGTATTCTATTTAATCATATCGCTTCTTTCAAAGGTTATGACAAGTTCGTACAAATTGACTATGACTGTGAAATTACGTTCTTCTACATTTTCTGTGGCAGTTTTAGAACAATATACAATTATTATGTATCCAGGACAATGCAATGCACATACTTTTATATTGAATTTACAGTTGATAGGAGATGCAGGCTCTAAAGTTGTGCGTATTCCTAGCGGGTATTGCTGCTTGCTGTGGAGGGAACATAGGGAACACCAGACAGGATGTAGTACACAATGTGGACGGTGGGTACTCTGATATACTCATAGCTATAGACGAGAATGTTCCAGAAGATCCATCTATCATCCCTGCCATTGAGGTAAGCCAGTAGTGTAGTGTAGTGTAGTGTAGTGTAGTGTAGTGTAGTGTAGTGTAGTGTAGTGTAGTGTAGTGTAGTGTAGTGTAGTGTAGTGTAATGAAGTGTAGTGTAGTGTAGTGAAGTGCAGTGTAGTGAAGTGTAGTGTAATGCAGTGTAGTGTAGTGCAGTGCAGTGCAGTGCAGTGCAGTGCAGTGCAGTGCAGTGCAGTGCAGTGCAGTGCAGTGCAGTGCAGTGCAGTGCAGTGCAGTGCAGTGCAGTGCAGTGAAGTGTAGTGTAGTGTAGTGTAGTGTAGTGAAGTGTAGTACAGTGAAGTGTAGTGTAGTGCAGCGTAGTGTAGTATAATAATGTAGTGAAGTGCAGTGTAGTGAAGTGTAGTGCAGTGCAGACACCTTGAACCATACCGACCTTCGACTATAAAGCTATTAGTAAGGAATATCGTTATTTCATATCGCTTACATGAGCCTGTATAATTGTTAAAGGACGTGCTTGCATTTACTTTTTTTGGCTCATTTACGAGGACTTGGGTTTGATATATACCCGAAACTACCTCAAATGTGTCCAGCGATAACTTTCAACCAATGAAATGATTTTGATGGACTACGTCAAAGTCTTTAGAATCTCAACTCACAGTGCTGTTTGAATAATTTATTCTAATAGATTATGTTTTCCGGGAACAATGAAACATTCAAGGACATTTTGGTATATAATCTTATGTATATAGCATAAAATATTATTCCAACAAGTTATTAATTACTGGTTTATTTGAATTACAGGGAGAGTTTTTGAAATTATATTTTAATCACACATAATACTGAGGTAGGATTTCTGATTTTAGCACAACGTAATCCTATTTTTTTACCCCGTGCTGGGGTGAGCTTAGCACTGGTACGAGTAGAAATAATTAAATCAAACAAATCAATCTGTTTGCAAGTAGCTGTATAAATAGCAACAGGCTGGTATTACTCAAGTATTATAAGGGTTCCTCCTTCCGAGGTGTAGCCTAAGAGGCCTAACTCTTCGAAAATAATGGGCGGGTTTTTAGGTGATTGGTTTTAGAACTTGAGTAAAAACCCCTATAGTTACTCATTAATCAATCGTTCATTATGATTGGAGGGTCTGGTACACAGGCTATTATTATGATTGGAGGGTCTGGTACACAGGGTAGAACCTCCGCCTTCCATTAGGTGAAGGGTTGAGCTAATTTACTGTTCTAATGTTGAAACTGTCATTGAAAGGGTAAAATAATGATACTTTGCAGCCGAAAATGTGTGAAATATTATTCAATTATGTTCAGCCTTGGCTGTTCAAATCTCAGGTATTGTTATTGTGGGAAAATAATCTTTTATAATACAAATGAATCTCTAACTAGCATGTTCAGTTGAGAGAATTTGAAACATTTGAAAGTTGGGTCTAAATTTGTAAATAAATTATTTTAGAAATTGGTCTGGAAATCCTCACAGTTTATGGACACGGCTACCAACGGTCAGAAGTACATATCGGGAGTGACCTTACTAGTACCTGCTACATGGAAACACAACTCCTCATGGAGTCCAGTAAGTAGAGCATACATGTATAACATCACGTTGTATACACACTGTACTATAGACTCTATATGTAGACCTACTGACTCTATTATTATAGTAGATTGATCTGTCTGTTGGTATGGTATGGCATACTGCACATGTACAATCATGTACTATTACTTAGTATTACTATTTTATAGCATATAATCTCATATACAGCTAGCTTGTAGCATTCAGTATCCCATGTCAGAATGCTATGTACTCCCCCACCTCCTGGTGTATCTTTTCTTCATTCGATGTGTTTGCCCATCAGCCTGCATTATTTGTAATGCAGTATCAAACCATGGCATGTCTCCAGCTGACTAATATATTATATATGGTGACGTTACCAGATATCCACAGAGACGTATGAGAGAGCCCGAGTACTTGTAGCTCCTGCTAATGAGGCTAAAGGTAACCAGCCGTACACTGAACAACCTGGAGATTGTGGCGATGAGGGGGACTACATTCATTTCACTCCCCAATGGCTCATACAGCCGGAAGTATCAACAGAATACGGACCCCAAGGTATGTCTGCCGTATATTTCATGGCTGCCAATGGTGTTATTGCATATATATATGTGTGTATGTACTTCACTTGTACATGTCCATGCGTAGTGTATACATCTATCCACGGCATGAGTGGTTGTATTATTGTTGGTACATACTATACATGTACAATATACGTACCATACTTCTGTACATGTACAATATACGTACCATACTTCTGTACATGTATGATGTACGTACCATACTTCTGTACATGTACAATGGATGTATGTGTATCATACTGCTGTACATGTACAATGCCATGACTGTGTGTATTTATAGAGAAGACATTCATCCATGAATGGGCTCACCTCAAGTGGGGACTGTTTAGTGAGTACCCTGAGGAAGGGGAACCTGCATTCTATCAGTACAGGGGGAGGCTCTTCCCTACAAGGTAAACACAAGCATATTACTCTATACCCGTGAAGCGGCTAGCATTATGATTGGCTGGATGTGTATGTAGGTTACACTAATTACTGTGGCCTACATACTGTATATGTCGCCTATCACAAACCCGTTTCTTCCAGCACTTTCTCGTCAGCCTGGGCTTTTGTGAACAGTCATAGTGAACGGTCATAGTGAACGGTCATAGGGAACAGTCATAGTGAACAGTCATTGTGAACGGTCATAGTGAACAGTCATAGTGAACAGTCATTGTGAACAGTCATTGTGAACAGTCATAGTGAACGGTCAGTGAACAGTCATATTGAACAGTCATAGTGAACAGTCTTAGTGAACAGTCTTAGTAAACAGTCATAGTAAACATGAGTGAGCAGGTGCTAGCAGGTATGTGCTGCCATATTCCAGGTGCACCCGCCATATTGATGGGGAGATCCGAGATCCTACTGTAGCCACCAGGGCCTGTCAATTTGATCGAAGTACTGGACTGCCTACAAGCACCTGTGACTTCCTGCCACTCAGTGAGAATGACGCCAAGGCGTCGTTGATGTATGCACCTGCTCTTAGTTATGTACGTATCCCACAGATAGCCTTCCTTCCTCTTATACATGTACATTACATATCCATAACCGGTTTGAACTACAAACTGGCTGAACATTCATATATAGAATTGGTTCTCCCAACAAGCTAATTACTTAGTGTCATTGGTCTAGGTCATGGAGCGGTCCTCCCATATTGATAAACCAGCCTCTCGGTGGCATGTGGCTTCATTGAATGGCTGTTGTATTCAACATTGCTTTGTATGCAGTCAGACATTCACGGTATAAAGTAGTACTAGGTGCATTGTTTGATTCTTGTTCCTAAGATACTAGTCCATCGTCAGAGGAAAATGAATGTTTATTTATGTTTCCGCTGACGATGAACTGGTATCAAAATATCAGGAATAAAAAATTAGGAAGTGCATCTAGTGATACCTTATATATTGTAAAAATTGTGTGCTGATTGATTTGGACACAATAAAGGAACACTCATTTGGTCCGTCTTGTGGAACCTTGTGCTATGTTTGTCATATTCACCTGCACAATTGTAGGTTACATCATTCTGTGGTCGTGGGGACACAGATTCTGGAAAGACCCTCCATGACTCTTCCTCGGGTAACAAACACAACAGGAAGTGTAGGGGAAAAAGCGTTTGGGAGATTTTAGAAGAGCATGATGACTTTGGTAGGTGTAGCATGTGGGGACAACTCTTTATGATATCACCATGGTTATTATTGCCTTTAATTGTGGATTATATTACTACACATTTATAACATGAGTGATACAGCTGTTTGGTCAATCCTGTAGTTGGTTTGACTATAACAAAGCAAGCTGAGGATAGAAGTAACAGCTCACCCAATCACTGGTTGACTACGTAAGTAGGTCAACTGATGACCTAGTTATCAGTGTATAAGACACCTTGCTTTGTAGCCAGTGACACTTCTGATTTGGAACGAGAAATTGATCCTCCAAGACTCAAGATCGTACACGACTATGATTTGGAGTACGAACCCACCACCACTACTACCCCTACTACCACTACTACCCCTACTACCACTACTACCCCTACTACCACTACTACCCCCACTACCACTACTACTACCCCCACTACCACCACTACCCCTACTACCATCACTACTACCCCCACTACAACTACTACTACCCCCACCACCACTACTACTACCCCCACTACCACCACAGTTTCCACTACTACCCCATTTGAAGAGGAACCTGTTCCAAGGAAGCCAGACGTAGTGTGCCTGGTTCTGGATGTCTCTGGCAGCATGAGTGTAAGTGTAGCACAGCCAATAGAATTTATGTAGCTGCTTGCCGTAGATATAATATGACTAAAAGTATTTCCCATAATTTTATTGTCATTTCGCGCAATTTTAGCAGTCGGTGATTATTTCTAACAATGATAAACACTTTGTTCTAAACTCACCACAGTGCCAAGTTAGGCACTTCTATGGAGGGGTATTCCCTGAAGAGGCATGTGATATATTGTCTGTATTATTATTACTGGTAGAGAGATAATCGTATAGGAATAATGGGGAGTGCTGTAGCCAATTACATCCGGAACTATCTGGAAGACGGCTCTATTGTCGGCATAGTATCGTTTAGCTCCACGGCGACTGTCTTGGCTGACATGACGAAGATAGTGGATGAATCTACAAGAGACGACCTCATCTCACGAGTGCCCACGACTACCGGAGGGGGAACCAGTATTGGAGCTGGAATGCTCAAGTGTGGAGAAGTGAGTCGCAGTAAATCACAAGTTTGCATAATTCAAGCAGAATCTCTACTCATTGGCTCTGATCAATTTGGAGTTCCTTTTCCATGAATTGGGTAAAATAGTATTGTTCTCAGCTGGTGCATGCAGATGTTGCATGGGACTTACTGATGGCACCAGTTCGTGTGGGTCAGAACTAGTGATGATGTTTCCTTATGCTCTTCTACCGCCATGCTGTACATCGTATTATTGTGTATTTACATAATTCCAATATGGATAGTGTTATTTGTTTGACTTCAGGTTCTGTCAAACTATGCTGGTGATAACGTAGCTTCTACTCGCATGTTTGTGCTCAGTGACGGGGAGGAATCAAAGGCCCCCTATGTTGTTGATATATTTGACCAGATCCTAGACTTAGAGCTTATGATAGACACCATTGCATACAGGTATGAACTGCAATTTTAGAATCAAGGCCAGAGTTGGCTATACATGTACTATTGAAGATTCTTTTTATGTATTCTTTTACGCTCTGGCAAAATTGCATGACCTTTGCTAGCACAATGTATGGTGAATGGGTAGCCAGTGTACTTTATTAGTTGATATTTTAGGCTTGTGCGTACGTCTGCTAATATGTGTACGTCTGCTAATATGTGTATGCCTGCTAATATGTGTACGTCTGCTAATATGTGTACGTCTGCTAATATGTGTACGTCTGCTAATATGTGTATGTGCTTGCTACCTGCAGTCAGGATGCTGATCCTGTTCTCACTCAGATAGCCCGAGATACCGGAGGATCTTCTTTCTATTTCTCCGGGTCAAGAGTCTCTACAGCCATGCAAGACGCCCTCCTCGCTACCATAGAGAGGCGCAGGAACAAAGATAGCCCAGTAACTGTGAGTTTGTTACTAAATATTATGATAAACATGGCAGTAGATGTCTGGCATTGATTTACGTACATATAACACAACATTGATGAACTAATAGAACATCATCATGCTACTCCATTATAATATATCGTAGTTGGTATCTACTCGTATGCATTTATGTGTGTTCTCCTTTGAGAGAATAGAAGTCACGAGTAAACAACTCCCTTACTTTTCAGTCAGTTTAGATAATTTATGCTTGACAGACTTGGGTTAACTTGACTCAAGTCTATTTACCTCAAACCCAGTATCTACAATGTACATTCATGTCTTCCTTTTTACCGTTGTACATTTAATATGATATGCATGCAGTACATACATGTAATTATTGTTTTCTCTACCTGCAGTACTATATAATCTCTCCTACAGTTGGTCAGTGCCGGAGTGACTGTACCCGCTACATACACAGACACTGTTGCTTTGGACGTCTCCATTGGTAGAGATACTAGACTGGTGTTTACTTACTATGATGACCTTGAGGTCAGCATCTCTACGACCTTCAACAACACCATCACTAAGATCATAGATGCCGACTTTAAACTAGTGACCTACAGGATTGGTGGTATTGTGGTAAGTTTGAACGCTATTGATTAATAATTATCCTCTCTTGCCTATAGCTCTACTGATTTATAAATTATTATAACATCCATTGTAAAATCAGGAAAGTAAGTAGGATAGGGCAACTCCACATGTGAATTCCACTTGGACTGTCTGAGTAGCCTCTATTGCTTACGTTATATCTTAGATGAGCAGTGCTTGGGCTTCTATTGCTTATGTTATATCTCAGATGAGCAGTGCTTGGGCCTCTACCACTGCTCATTTTAGTGTCACTGCAACCCACTTGTTGGCATAGCATAAAATATAAGACATCTACAAGCGACAACTCTTAAAGAGGTGGGTGATGTAGCACTATAATTACATGTAAGTGTACAGGCTTGGTAGATATGAGATATCACATGGTGTTAGCCTATCTCTACATGATATATGGTGTTAATCTTTGTAGACAGGAAATATCACTTACACTCTGACTAATGTAGACGTCTCGGTTGAGGAAAATGTCGTCATATCTGTGACATCACGCACTGCAGTGCCTGGAAAAGGACCAATCACAGTCAGCTCGAGAATGAGTTCAAGTAATGTTCAGTTTACTGGGCAGTCTACAGTAAGTATAGTATGCAATGATGTCTGCAGTAAGTATTGTATGCAATAATGTCTTTGGTAAGTATAGTACGCAATGATGTCTACGGTAAGTATAGTATGCAATGATGTCTTCGGTAAGTATAGTATGCAATGATGTCTTCGGTAAGTATAGTATGCAATGATGTCTACGGTAAGACTTGTATGCAATGATGTCTTCGGTAAGTATAGTATGCAATGATGTCTACGGTAAGACTTGTATGCATTGATGTTTATACATGTAATTATTCTTGTAGTATAGTATAGTATAGTATAGTATACTGTATTATTATACCAAAAATAATGGTCGACTCTGAAGTCTCCAGTGGATATAGTATACCATTATGCTTGCAGTAGATATAGTATACCATTATGTTTGCAGTAAGTATAAAGTAAGTAAACTAAGTTCTACTAACGATCATTTGAGTAAGTTATAGCTGTGCAGTGGCTGCAAGGAGTGTGAAGAACTCACAGCAGCAATGCTAGCATAGGCTCTATGTTCGCCATGCATGTAAATTTGTAGTGGGCTTAAAGTAAGTAGTACCTGTGCATGACTTTTAGGTGCTGATTCTAGCCCATGTGTCTCAGGACTTAACCCCAGTGCGAGGGGTTAGTGTGACAGCCCTTCTAGAACGCCCTGATACAGATCTTACAATCACTCTATTGGATGATGGAGTAGGTAAGAAGTGCTTTACACATTTATTCATTTCTTACTTTAATTGTATTCACATCAACATGTACAAGCTGTAGCTACCACCTATTGAAAAAATACAGTCAATGGCTGCTCTCCTGTTATAGCACAGACTACATGTAAATAGTTTACATGAAAATAATAATTGTAGGTCCTGACTGTACTGCTGGAGATGGTATATACTCTGGGATAATACTCTCTAGCATGTTAACAGGTGATGGGTTCTACAGCTGTAAGGTAAGTGTTTCTGATGAGGGTGTGAAACATTAATTTACTGTTTATTTATTTTACAGAGTCCAGTGCTATGTATAATAACTTGTGGAGTTGCCTTCACATGACTTGTGACAAGAGTCACTTTGCTTGTGAGAGCACACAACTCCAGCACATATGTATTTGTTCTGTAGACTAACGTCATTGGTTACGGTGAATTAGCTCGTCTCCTTACTGGTGGAAGACGAAAGAGACAAGCTACTGTGTCCACAGGACTGGTCAGCAGGTCATCTTCAGGTCAGTTGTGTGTATACTATTACATCATCATTGCTAACTAACGCCTTCCATCACATCATGTGATGTACTATAACGAGAGAACCTCTGTTTGTAGAATTACTTTTCTCATTTGCTAGATTACTATCTAGATTAATATGCATTATATACATGTACATATACATTACATGTCAATTTAGGGGGACTGTTTGAGGTGGCCCAGTTCAATCCTGTCGTTGCTGCACAGGACAACTTCCCTCCAGATAAAATCATTGACCTACGGCTTGCCGTTGCCATATATGGAACTGATTACATAACTTTGGGCTGGACAGCACCTGGGGACGATCTCGTATATGGAAAGGGTAAGACATGACAGCCAGGATTGGCTGTTCATTAGTTCAGCCGTCCAATAGTCGGTCCACGACACTCCATAATATAGTCGATATTTACATGATGAGTGTGAACATGAGTAGGAAATCTGGTTAATCTAATTATAAAATATTCTAAGGTGTAATTTTTTGAAGCCATTTCTCTTCCAAATTAATCATGAGAACAGTTGCAGACAAGAAGCTTGAAAACCCTGTTACTATAAGATGCTCACACTGTGTTCATGAACTTGTAGCCTCAGGATATGAAATCAGTGTGTGGCCTGAATCACACAGTGAGAAGAACGCTACTGACCCACTTCTGCTACTTCCCAATGAACTCATACAAACAGATATAAGTACAATACTGGTACCTGCTGGAGAAACGGTCAACATAACTATCCTGACAGGTAAAGTGTCCACTTGGTTGTACCTCTCTACCAATGCTACACTAGAATGTTCATCCACAAATCCTTCCATGACATTACGTGAACATTAACATTTTATGTCTGCGTAACAATTGTTTTTAGTATTACAATAGGACAACAATATTAAATGTGAGATAGAACGCTATTACATTTGACGCAACAAACAACCTGTTGATTGTCTTTGTTCTACAATGTTAAGGATCGTTTTACTGATAAATATCTAAGAATCGTTCATCTTTATCCCCCAGACGGACTGAATCACACATTCTTCAGCAGAAGTGAAGATGAGGAATTAGACACATATTTCTTCCGGATGAGAGCTTTCGACGCCGAAGGGAACAAAGCTGATTGGTCCAATGAAATCTCAGCCTCGTTTGTCAACCCCGCCATTTATGAGGAAGCACCGGTAAGGCAGCAATTGTGTCAATATGATATATCAATCTCCTATCAGGGCAGATTACCAACATAGTCGGCTTCCATTTGCTCACTTGGAATGTACATGTATAAGTACAACTAATTTACATATTTCCCTTTAGGTTGTTGTAGTATCGAGTACACAGCTCCCACCTCAGTCTAATTCCAAGATGGTAGCTGTAGCAGTCGGAGTTAGTGTGTGTCTTGTTGTCCTCGTGGTGGCCATTGTGGTAGCTGGTGTCGTCTGCTACAAGAAACACTACAAGGTCCATCCCGACCCAGAGAGGTTAGTCATTCAGTTCAATACTTGTGTTCATTAGTTTTATCTGTTAAACTACATCTTCAAAAACTTGTGCATCCCATAAGTCATGTTCATCATCAGAACTAACTAGCTCAAAGTGAACAAAGTGCACACTAACAACCATGTTTATGCTTACAGTCACAAAGGTTAGACAACTGCCAGTCCTGCAGTTTCTCTCCACAAGCATATGGAGGAGAGCCTTCACCATGTCAAGGTTATGCCATCAGCTAAGATGTTTATAGTGATAAAATAGCACATCGGTGATCTTTCAGATGAGGACAGTTCATACTTTTCAATTTACTGTAGATATTCAAATTATTAGACAAACCATTATTGATAAAATCCTTCCATTTCTATGTTTTCTATTTTACCCACCACAACTAATGTGCAGCTATCTACACATCTCCATAGGTAAATGAAGTAATTATATTCCCTTAGTACAACCATGTCATCAAGCTATTTTGTTAATTGGTTTCATATTATGTTATATTAATATTTTATATATATAAATTAAAAATGATAAATTTATATTTTAGCGAATGATAAAAATACATTATAATAATATATTCAGTTTAAATTAATGAATATCTAATGAGTTATGTGTTGTTGTTGTTACCACCACAAACGGAGACACTCAACTGTCTGACCAATCAGGGAGGAAACTTCATACTCTGTTTGAGATGGAGAGGAAGTACAGCCTGACAGCGTTCAGACATGATATTGTACTTTTGAATGTGTAACAATACTAACTGTACAGTCACTAGCACAGTACTACACTTTGTTGCAGTGTTTACTATTACTACCTATCAGTATGTTCAGTTCAATGTTGGCAGCTAGAAGAGGTTGTACGCTAGATGAGTTTATATTCCCACATCCATTGGTTTCCTGTCATCATACAGGGTAGGTGCCTGTAATATGATCCCAAACGTACCCACTACACAGGAAGTAGTAAACACCCACAGGAAGAACCTGTCTATCACCATGGCAACGTACTTCCAGTCCTCTTCAATCTAAACAAGAAACAGAATTCTTGTAAAAAGAATACTTGTATAAATAATAATTTGAACAAAATATAAAAAACTGGTTGGAGTTGTCTTCACAATGAGTTTTAAGTGTTAAGAAAAGAAAGGCAACTTAATTAGAATTAAACATTCGCATGAGCAATGGCACTGATTTTATTAGAAAACAGGGTACATGCACTGATGGCAATCACTTGGCCTAATATCATACCTAGTACCACTCTAGTACCTGAGAGCTACAAACTACTGCGTAGATTTACACACCTCAGAATCTTTATCCTCGTCCTTCAGGTGATTGGCAATGAATATGACTCCCTCTATGGCTCTCTCCACCTCGGCAGGGTAACGGATGTTGTTATTGGCCACACGGTTGCGTCTCTGAGAGCGAGGAGTCCTTGGAGGAGACTTAACAGAGCGAAGAGTGGAGGGAGACTGGTGAGGGGATGCAGTGAGTGGGCACGGTGGCAACTCCCTCTTGGTAACATCAGCTGGTGATAGGATCTGAGGAGAAGTCTCACTCTTGGCTTTAGTCACAGAAAGGAGCTTCACAGTCTCTGTAGTGCTGTCAATACTAAAATATAGAGAAGTGTATTCTCCGTTTACACTGTTATCTGTGGGCCTACAGGACTCATGCCTTTCATTACGAGTCAGTAATAATAAATAAGCAGATTGCATATGTAATACCAACGGCCAATCACAAATTTGATAGCTGAATTGACCAAACCAAACACTCACTTGTCCTCCAATGTCGTCGTTTTCTTCTCGGAAGTGGCAGTTTTCTTAGGTTTCTTGTTATCACGGTTTGTGATTGGCCGAGTCATGAGCAGCAGACGAGGTAGGATGTAGAGGAATACTTGTTTTACCCACGGCGACATTGTGTGTGTCGTGGATGAGCGATTGTGTACGTTTAATACAACCACAGTGATTATAATAGATAGTGTCACCAGTATCATTGTAAACAGGAGATACTTGCCGATTAGAGGTACGACGATAGACGTGGGTGGAATAAGATCAGCCAATAGGAGGAAGAAGACGGTGAGTGAGAGAAGGATAGAGATACACAGAGTTATCTTCTCCCCGGAATCAGACGGCAGGTAGAAGACCATGACAGTGAGGAAGGAGATGGCAACACAAGGTATTATCAGATTCACTGTGTAGAAGAGAGTCTTACGACGGATAGTTATTCTGAAGGTGACGTCAGGGTAGAACTCCGGACAGCATGGGTAGTTGACTTCGTTCCTTCTGGCAGGCACAGAGAGAACATCCCAGATGAAGGACCTGTAGTAGCCGGACATATCCATAGCCATGGGTATATCCACTTCACCTGATATATCTGCTTGGTCTATGTGCTTTAGATTTACCTATAAAAGAACAAGTACAGTATGTGGTGACAGCAAAGAACAGTTATCATAGAAACGACAATACAAAACATACATAATACAAAAACAGAACAAAGTAAACAAAATGGCTACCTCTTCTCCCGTAGTCTGAGCTCACAAAAACGGTCACACATCGATGAAAATGTCTCGATAGTCTGCATCACAGCAAACCAGAACTGAGTAAAACCTTGCATTAGTTACAGTAGTAGATATTGTGTTCTACCTTCTCAGCACGTAGCATAGCATATTGTGTCTATGACAATACATACTAGTAAGCCATCATAGGTCCAAGAGCTGAACTTCATTTCACAAGTCTGCACGTCAAATGGAAAGAACTCAACGTCAATATTACAGGAACTTTTGTAGATTGCGGGTGGTTCCCACACAACCCGACCTGTAGGGTGGAGTGTAGCCTTAGTCATCAGTGTCACTTGATAGTTCCCATCAGCACTATGAATATAAGGAAGTGGCATTATTCATTGGTCATCGAGTCATTATATCTGTTTGGAAACAAATATTTTCGTGTAGTAAACTAATATTCAGTGTGTGCTACATCCCAAGTCAATCAAGAAGGCTTCTGTGATTGGTTGAGCTAGGTTTACTTGTGGAATTACAGAATTTCGAGTAGAAGTCAGAAGTAGCTGCTAGAACTAGACTGTAGAAGAGGGGTGGACATCTAGTTCAGAAGTCCAGCAAAGCAAAGAGCCACTGTTTGATCATGAACATTAAAATTGGAACAATTTGGCAGCTCTCCCATTAAATCATATCAGAGGAGACACTGAATAACGAAAGGGGACCAATCGTTGCCCACCTTTCATTCCTCACAACTTGCCCTGTCCAATCACAGATGCCATAGCATAAATAATGGTTCAAGCGAATGGCTTACTTATTATATAGAACAATGTCTGGCTTCCATATATCTTCTGCTGGCACATGCAACTGGTCTACTCCACCGTAGTCCTTGGGATTCCACTCTAATGTAGAATCCATTCATTCCTGTGCATAGTGTAATCATAGCAACATATCAAACTATAGAATAGCATCCTGTGCATAGTGTAACCATAGCAACATATCAAACTATAGAATAGCATCCCGTGCATAGCGTAACCATAGCAACATATCAAACTATAGAATAGCATCCTGTGCATAGCGTAACCATAGAAACATATCAAACTATAGAATAGCATCCTGTGCATAGCGTAACCATAGCAACATATCAAACTACAGAATAGCATCCTGTGCATAGCGTAACCATAGCAACATATCAAACTATAGAATAGCATTGTGTACTTTAAATACGTGCAAGAATATAAGCAGAAACACAATAGGTAGGGCTGAACATAAAGTGTGAAATACCACATGGTGTGTTATGCTGGTCTACACAGTATATATGTATATGTCAAGGCACAAGCATAGGAACTCTATATACAGTAATATTGTACACATGTATTTGGATACTGCAGGCTGACACCACGACATGACATGCTAAAGAGAGCACAAAATATGACAGGTTGTTAATGAAAAAATCCGGTGGTAACGTCTGCAGGAAATAGTGACGGTAGGGTATGCACTCACTTGTTGTAGAGCACAATATCAGGTAGCCATATTTCCTCTGATGGTACATACAGCACATCAACTCCTCCATAGTCTTTAGGATCCCAGACTAGGTTCAAGTCGACCCACTCCTAACAGTACGCAGGATTGACAAGATAACATTGACAGTTATAACAGCAGGAGGGAGTGGATTCACCATCACATACGGTTATACTAGTGCAGGGGGGGAGCCTTATGCCATCATGTTACTGATAGTACAGAAGCAACCTCCCTTTTTATAAAGATTTCTAGCAATTGAGGTGGGGCCAGGTATTTTTTGCATGAAACTCTTAATTATACATAAATATTTTGACATGCAAATTTCTACACCTCACATAGTGCCAGTATAGTTCTTGTGGTCAATTGATTTATCGTGCAAGTAAAAATAACAAACATTTGTCAGATCGCCATTGATAAGCCGGAAAAGATTGCTTTAGTGTTAGTGCTCATGCGTAACGGTAAACACTGTCCAATTAGAAGTGGTTGTGCCTGCGGGTTTCTATAGTAACTACAATAACAACAGCTGCACATGGCCAAATAGCAGTTACTAGTATTACTAGACATGACTAGTAATACTAGATACATGTAGTTATAATATTGTTGTTTAGGATTGCTACTGCTATAATACCCTAATGGTTATATGAATTGAGTTGTGGGATGTTTATAATATGACCAATACAGACGACCCATCTCTTATGACTGACTTTTTCAACCAGACAATGACGAAAATAATTGATAAAAATGCTCCAAAGAAAATGCGCTATGTTAAGACTAACAACCTGCCACAATGGTTAGACCACGAAGTACAAAGTACAATGGCCAAGAGAGCACAGGCTAAAAAAGACCTGAACATAGCAGAATACAAACGCCTGAGAAATATGGTAACTAATCTAATCAAAAAGAAAAAGAAAGAAATCTTTCAGTCACTAATTAAAGAAAATACCAACCGCTCTACTAAACAGCTTTGGAATTTAATTAAAAATAAAAACTATAAGCCAACAAATATATCGACTCTTAAACAAGGTGCTACTGTACTGTCTACCCCAATTGACATTGCTAACACAATGAATATTCATTTCACCACAATTGCAACAAAAACTCTTAAGCATAGCAGACACCTAGCAACGACCCCAAATCAGACTGAACATGCACAAACTACACAAACAACTCAACCCATCACCCCTATAACCTCAACTGACATCATAATGTATGTAAAAGCGCTGCCACCCAACAAGGCTACTGGCCACGACCAAATATCAGTTCGTATTATTAAATTAGCCTTGCCATTCATTATAGAACCCATCAAATTGATCATAAACACCGCCATATCTACATCTCAGTTTCCAGCTTCATGGAAACTCTCCACCATAACGCCGATTTTCAAAGAAGGTAACCAACAAATACCTGAAAATTACCGACCAATTTCTATTTTACCAATACTTTCTAAACTACTCGAAAGACACTTACTAAAGCAATTACATAAAGAAATATCTGCAAACAAAATACTACATCCTCATCAGTCCGGCTTTCGAAAAAATTTTTCCTGTAATACAACATTACATGCACTGACATCAGACTGGCTAGATGCCAAACAATCACTAAAACACACAATAGTTACAATGCTGGACTTTAAAAAAGCATTTGACTTGGTTGACCATAACTTACTCATTAAAAAACTTAAAAACTACCAAATAACAGAAAACTTAATCAACATAATAACTTCCTACTTACAAAATCGATATCAAGCTGTAAAAATTGGGCAAACGCTCTCTAAGCAAATGAAAATAACCCATGGAGTCCCCCAAGGCTCCATACTTGGACCCATTCTTTTTTCACTTTATATAAACGACCTTCTCTACCTACCAAAAGAATCCACCATACATGCCTACGCAGATGATATTACAATGTACATATCTCATAAGCAACCTGCTTTGGCAATCGGTACCACTAATGCAGATCTTCAAGCCATCGAAAACTGGTGTACTAAAAACAATATGGTACTCAACACAAAAAAATCCTTTTATCTTCATATTAAACCTAAATGCAACTTTACCTTAAACCATGATCTGCCAAAAGTCATTATTAACGAAACACCTCTTCAAGAAAAATCTAAGTGCAAACTCCTAGGTATAAAGCTGACAAATAACTTGACATGGACTGACCACATACAACTACTCCAAAATAAAATTGCTCCAAACTTGCGACTACTCTACGCTATTAGACCATTAATAAACACTCATATAGCACGTATATACTACTACAGGTACATTCATCCATACTTGACACAAAACATAACACTATACTATAACTTGACTGCCAAACAGACAACTGACCGACTATACAACACACAGAAACAAGCCCTCAGACTAATTAATAGCACAAGACTAACTGACAAAATTCCTACACATAAAATTGCTCGACAACATAAAATTCTTACACTTCCACAACTTGCAGCCTTTCACACAACTTTACTAGCCCACACCATAGCTCACAAAACAGCCCCTTCATACATCCAAATTCAATTTTTCAATATTGTCTTATGTGATAATACCAAATCCCGTACAGGTTTACTTATACCCAGTAACTACCACCATAATAAACTTAAACTGTCAATACTAAAGCATTTCAACATACTCCCTAAACAAGTTAGATCACTATTAAAACTTCCTTTCCGAAAATCAATAATAGACCTTTTGCTTAATATTATTGATAAAGTGTAGGTAACATGTGAGATATAACACAATGATAATGCGTTTCTTATATTTACCTTTATTATCTTCCTTGCCATAATGCAAAACTAACATTACACCATCTCCTTTTCTACCATGCATATATGTGTATAGCTTATGTACAACTGTTAATGTGGTAAATGTGCATGTACAATATACAAACTTTACATACTATGTAATATTTCATTTCCTATGAAATGCATTAACTAATATCAACATAATGTAAAATTTTTTGTAATTGTAAATATTGTAAGATTTTCAGTTCCAAATTGTCTTTACTTCGTATGTTAGTATATATTGTGGTATCTATTTTATGTATGAATTATACACTATATAAAAGGAAAGGGAAAAAAAAAAAAACCAAAAAAACAAAAACAAATATCATTATCTGTACACATTTGTTTCCCCTGTCACTGTCATGTTCCTTTTTTTTTTTTTTTTTTTGTCATTTCTCTCTCTTCTCGCTTTCTTGATGTATAACTTCTTTTGTTCTCCTTTTTAAGTACCTGTGCAACAGCATGAAAAACATGCAAAAGTTTTCAATGTAAAAAAACAAAAGCATGATGCTGATATTCATACATACTGTATACTAATATTGCACATTAAATAAAGTTATATATATATATATGTTAGACTGAGGTAATACAACAGCTACAACAATGGATAGTTGTTTGTTTTACTGCTGTGAAAATATCAAAGACACACCAGCTATTCTCTTCACCATATTAACCCCCAAAAGTGGGGAATAGGTGTGAATGTGTTCTGATGTGCTGCATATAGAAAATTGGTCTCAACATTCACTCAGGGAGAACTTGTGTCACTTTCCTAACTAGTATTCTTCAAAATTGATGAACAAACTGGCTCTAGCAACTAAAAGTCATCAATACTTCATTACTCTAGGTATTTTGGTGCATGTAATACACCTATATCTATATACATGTACAGTAGATAATATACCCATACATACATCCTTCTACTATATAACGTAGGCTACTTGCAGTATTAGAGAGCAATATTCAATGAATCATGCTACATGCAATGTCAACAGGGAAGTAGACCAAAAAGTCGTTGGCTCTCAAATTGGCCATGTATGTCCATAAGTAGTGTAATTTATTTATTTCCTGCTTTTAGTACTGAACATAACTAATAGTGGTAGGTGAAATAAACTACATAATAATGTTACATTTTGATGTTAAATTTCAAACTATTGGTGTTTTAAGTGAATTACATATTCATGCTACACAAGTACATATAATATGTGGTTACTGCTCTATATTTAAAGTGTGATCAAATTGTCAATAGATTTAATAAATCGAACGAAATCATAAAATGACCAAGTCCATCAGACAGTGTGCATGCTGAAAGTCCTGTGTCACCATAGGCAAACATTATTTGCTAATTTATATAAAAAGATCAGACAAAACCATAACCATGCCTACTTAGGAAGTTCCTTACAAACTCTAGCAGTTAAAACAAGTAATCTTTGTACACTGGGCTGTTACTACATGTAGGGGGCCTACTTACAATATGTAGTTGTATCTAGGAAACGTAGATGGGGTATTAGATAAAATTCATGGGGATCAAGAAGAGAAAAATGCCAAAGGGGAGCCTCAGAGTCAGCATGGTAGACTGTGATGATGCCAGATATTAGGAAGAGGCAAGGTGTTTTTTGATTGAATAACTTACAAAGCATTTTACATAAAACACATTTGTGTGAGAGCCTCTAGCTTTCCACATAATTGAAACCAAAATTATGGTAACACCAAGTAACATAAAAAACTGTAAAGGATAATAATTGGGCATTACAACACACCAACTGCTTGTATAACATTCACATGTACAAGCCTACTAAACCCAGTCTTCAGGTTACTAACATCCTTGGGTCCCAACTACAGTGCCTATATTATGCATATTCAGTACTATTAATAGGGACATGTATTATAGGCCTATAATTTCAAAAAATTATGATTTAGTACTTCTTAACCTCCTAGTAGATATACACGTAGGCCCTCATATATATGCATCTCGGCTTACATCTATATATCCTAAATATGCAGATAAATGCTTATAACTAATTAAACAACAAATACTCCCCTATGGCAATTGCAAGCGTTCACTGGGCACTACAAGAAACATAAACTCATGAAATTGCAAGCTAGGAATTAATACATGTACATGTACATTATCAACTGATATACCAATCAGTTTCTCAGAGGTGGAGGTGCGGTTCTAAGGTGAACTATCACATTACCGACTAATCCAAGCAGCACCGAATTGGCCACTGGATTCCTAGGCTGCATCCTCAAGATCCTTGATGCAACATGTTCTGTACCTGCATGCATATCTAGTAATGCAACCAGAAGTAATGCATTTCTACCAAGTTTTGAAAGCAACTCTGATGGCAGTATTTGAGTGTTTTTATCAACTTCTAAAAGGCCTCTCAGTCTCCGAGGTCACTTTAATTGGTATAGTATTTTCATTAACTGGATTATTATTGTTGCTGCTCACAACTTTTCATGCCTAGTCTATTGGTGTAGGATGTAAACAAGTAGGAAATGTGGATAGAGAGGTGTAGGATAATAGTGTAGAAATCTATGACTTGTATGTTCATAGGAATTTCACAAGTTCAGTAGCGGATATTAACAGATATTTTTCAAACTGTTCCTAACTTTATGCTATTTTAAAATGTGCTCCCTTGTTGAGTGTTACATTATGTAATTTAAACAGAGTTTCTCAAACACATTAGAAGTGTGTGATAGTGGTGTCCTGGTTATACCTAACAATTTTCGAAATCGATAGAATCTGTACAATAGTACTAAAACTTGTCATTACACCTAGAACTGGCACCTTAGGAGGTGTAGAAATCTCATATTTGAAATCAGCACAAAATTCTGATCTAGATACATGTTTTTTTATGTGGCCCCACTTCGATTGCTAGAACGGCTATTTTTTTTCAAGATATCCAGAGGTTGCTTCTGTACTATGATAAACGGAGAGGGGGACATGATCACGAACAATGCAGACCTTTATTACTACTACATATCAGAAAGAATTAGCGGTGAACCACATATGACAGCGATTCCTACTTCAAATCTACGCCATCCCAGTAGAGCATAATAAGGGCAAACACTCTTCTAATGCTTAGAGCGATTTACTAACATGACACTACCGACAAGTACAATATGTACATCAGCTTGAATGTACCTGTACAATGTATACATCACCCTGAATGTACCTGTACAATGTATACATCACATCGATTGTACTTATACAATGTATACATCACATCGATGTGATGTATACATTGTATAGGTACATTCAGGGTGATGTATACATTGTATAGGTACATTCAGGGTGATGTATACATTGTATAAGTACAATCGATGTGATGTATACATTGTATAAGTACAATCGATGTGATGTATACATTGTATAGGTACAATCGATGTGATGTATTCATTGTATAAGTACAATCGATGTGATGTATACATTGTATAAGTACAATCGATTTGATGTATACATTGTATATACATCAAATCGATTGTACTTATACAATGTATACATCACATCGATTGTACTTATACAATGAATACATCACATCGATTGTACCTATACAATGTATACATCACATCGATTGTACTTATACAATGTATACATCACATCGATTGTACTTATACAATGTATACATCACCCTGAATGTACCTATACAATGTATACATCACCCTGAATGTACCTATACAATGTATACATCACATCGATTGTACTTATACAATGTATACATCACATCGATTGTACCTATACAATGTATACATCACATCGATTGTACTTATACAATGTATGCATCACATCGATTGTACTTATACAATGTATACATCACATCGATTGTACCTATACAATGTATACATCACATCGATTGTACTTATACAACGTATACATCACATCGATTGTACCTATACAATGTATACATCACATCGATTGTACTTATACAATGAATACATTTCAGAACTTACCTGGCTAAGCCACATGTTGGTCGTCATTATTTGGTTTTTTTCATCCTGAAATACAGAGTTAGATGAACATGTCCTGGTAAAGTCTTTAGCTCTCAATATATACACCATGAACACACACATCTATTTACAGATGGACATAATGTACCATCACCTACATGTACTACTACAATCACTTATTCTAAAAACTAGAGACTGAAAATGCACACCAGCAATATTTTGCCATCAAAGAGTTTTAACTCCGGTACGAAACAATACCTGACAGAATACGTTCTAGTTAATGTTTGTTACTACTACTGGTTACTACTGGTTATTACTGGTTACTACTACTGGTTACTACTACTGGTTACTACTACTGGTTACCACTGGTTACTACTACTGGTTACTACTACTGGTTACTACTGGTTACCACTGGTTACTACTACTGGTTACTACTACTGGTTATTACTGGTTACTACTACTGGTTACTACTACTGGTTACTACTACTGGTTACTACTACTGGTTACCACTGGTTACTACTACTGGTTACTACTACTGGTTACTACCACTGGTTACTACTACTGGTTACTACCACTGGTTACTACTACTGGTTACTACTACTGGTTATTACTGGTTACTACTGGTTACTACTACTGGTTACTACTACTGGTTACCACTGGTTACTACTGGTTACTACTACTGGTTACCACTGGTTACTACCACTGGTTACTACTACTGGTTACTACTACTGGTTATTACTGGTTACCACTGGTTACTATTACTGGTTACCACTGGTTACTACTGGTTACTACTACTGGTTACCACTGGTTACTACCACTGGTTACTACTACTGGTTACTACTACTGGTTATTACTGGTTACCACTGGTTACTACTACTGGTTACCACTGGTTACTACTGGTTACTACTACTGGTTACTACCGGTTACTACCACTGGTTACTACTACTGGTTACTACTACTGGTTATTACTGGTTACCACTGGTTACTACTGGTTACCACTACTGGTTACCACTGGTTACTACTGGTTACTACTACTGGTTACTACCGGTTACTACTACTGGTTACTACTGGTTACTACCACTGGTTACTACTACTGGTTACTACTACTGGTTACTACTACTGGTTATTACTGGTTACCACTGGTTACTACTGGTTACCACTGGTTACTACTGGTTACTACTGGTTACTACTACGAGTTGGTACTCACAATGCCGATGAGCTGTGATAACTTGAGCCCTAACTTGACAGTAAGAGTGTGATTGTTCTGAGCTACTGGCCGTATTAGTTTATTATATCCACTTGTGATGAGAAGGTCTCTATAAAGCTGTTTAGCATGAGGGTTACAATCAACTGCCGACATCATCAGCAGTATAATTGATATCACTGTAATAGAGAGCTCATATCTGTGACAGACTCGAGGGTTAAGCCAGGCAATATGACAGAGAAATACAGAAATTAGTCAATAGGGATGCGTCACACGTATTTCACTAAACTACATGAATTTTTTTATGATTTTAGAACAACTGAGAGTTTAGATATAAAAAAAAACATTACATATTGTTTTCTAAATGTAGGTTTTTCAAAGTTTTATTACGTGCCGCAATGCATTTGAAGCTGAAGGGGACAAAGACTACCAACTATAAAAACGGTCCATTTTATCAGCAGAAAAAGCTTTTTTGGAAGCAAGAGACTTTACTCAAACCAAGGAAATTTCTTCCTCGGTTGATAGAACATGGCGACATTAATATTTCAGCAGTAAAATAGCATTGGGGAGATATCAACACAGCAAAGTGCTTGGCACAAAAGTCCTTTTAACGTACTGTGCAGCGTGCACCCAACATTCAAACGATGACTCTAAACATCCGACCAAACCATACGAATTAAGCTATCAATCACACAGGGTCATCTGGCGCAATGGAGGCAAGGAGTGTGGTCTCAATTTTTCAAAGAAGTACAGAGCAACATTCTCTTTGTTACACCAAATAATTGGGTAATTGAGACAGAATAAAGTACATTGAGATACAACAATAGAAAAGCTAGAGTGCACTGGGCACATTAAAAAAAGAATAGGGCAGGCATCACTGAACATAGTAGCCGATAACAAATCTTCTGTGCTTAACATCGATCGACAGGTATAGGGGGTGCAGGGCGACTAACTAAAGAAGAGAATAAACTTCAGCTGTGCGTGAAAATCGCAATGTAGATGACATGAGAAAAGCATTTGGGACATCTTCTACCACAGAACTACGAATCACTCTCAATGTACAATTTGTTGCCAAAGCCATAATGGGAACTTGGAAAAAGCAGATAGACATTGGATACCTCCAATTAAACATGAAATTATCGAACCCTGTTAGATTTGTTTGCACTTGGTTCATCAGGGTAGCAATTGCTTACAGAATGATAGATAGCCTGTGTTCTGAACATGTTGGTAAGTCAACGGCAAAGGGTTTGCTCAACTGCTTACATGTAAGTTATCAGTATAGGAGCCAAACAAAGAGTGCACCCTCATTCTCACAACATGCACCTTGTATTGTAACATAGTATAGTATTATTGTAGCTAAAATCTGGCTACAATAACACTATACTAACAGCACGATGACTAGGAGAGCGAGATCAGTGATATTGTGGCTGCAAGTTCACAAACTCACCGCCTCAGCTGTTTTGCCCACTCATTACAGCTTATGGTGAACGATGGGGTTGGAGCCACCCAAGCAGCAAACCTTTCTAAACAGTTAGAAAATAAAATTGCCTGAGGGAGACGATGAATCGGCATCTCATGGTATTTCCAATATCCTAACAGCAACCATCAGATGTTATAACATTTCTCCTGGAACATATTCTGTATTTTTGTGATAATAGTTTTTCTCTGTACAGAAAAAATTAAAGCTTTTAACTCTAATGGATCACATGAATTGTTACATGGAGGTACACAAAATACAAATAAACAGAAAGAGTTATGGATGAAATAGAATTGCCTGAGGGGGACGATGAATCGGCATCTGAAGGTAATTCCAATATCCTAGCAGCAACCACCAGATGTTATAATATTTCCCCTGGAACGTATTTCTGGAACGTATATTTCTCCTGGAACATATTCTGTATTTTTGTGATAATAGTTTTTCTCGGTACAGAAAAAATTAAAAGCTTTTAACTCTAATGGATCACATGAATTGTTTAAAAAAGTGTGTACATGGGGGTACACAAAATGGAAATAAAGGAAGAGCACAGTTATGATTGCCACTGGTGTGTAACTGTTGTGGGAGGGTTCCTCAGATATACACGCTGCACAACTCCAAGCACCTGTCCCTATGTAAAAACATTATTTTTTGCCGAGCCACACGCAGAAAAAATTCATATCCATAGTTTACTGCAGGTTTTACACAAACCAGAATTAATTTACAGTGTGCAAATGTCTAACTGGTTTACTTGTAGTTCCAAATCAGAGAAACAAGTTGACAGCAATAAAGCCACTGCAGCACAACTGTCTAGCAGAGTTGTTAGTGTGGTACATAGTCAACATGGTACATGTCGTAAGGTAATCTTACCAAGGACTAGAGCTCTGCTTAATTCAAGTCTGTTCTCCATATTTGACTGCTGACTACTAATTTCTTACAGATTGCTAATTCCAATAACGGTCATTGTCCCTGAGTTGAATATCTATTAAACTATAACCACAATATAATAACAATAACATTATTAATTATTAATGACATGATGCAGTATGAGGAGTCAATGTTTGCCCAGTACTTGTAATGAACAAAACATTATAATAAAAGAAAAGCTACTTGATCAGTCATTCTCTCCCACTAATTATGAATATCATTTGAAGCAGTCTATAGTGTACATGTATTTACTTGTAACTAGAAAAATGATTGTGATGACCTCTCAACTAATTTGTCGTCAACCTCCCTGATCATGGCAAGAAAATTGGAAGCACAATGTGTAAATAGATACACATCTATGTGGTTATATAGTAGTTTATATAGTATGTGTTCATATAGTAGTGTTTATATACATGTAGCATGTGTTTATATAGTATGTGATTATATAGCATGTGTCTATATAGCATGTGATTATATAGCATGTGATTATATAGCATGTGATTATATAGCATGTGTCTATATAGCATGTGTCTATATAGTATGTGATTATATAGCATGTGTCTATATAGTATGTGATTATATAGCATGTGTCTATATAGTATGTGATTATATAGCATGTGTCTATATAGTATGTGATTATATAGCATGTGTCTATATAGTATGTGATTATATAGCATGTGTCTATATAGTATGTGATTATATAGCATGTGTCTATATAGCATGTGTTTATATAGTAGTTCAACTCAACATTTTGGAACTTTACAATTTGGTGTTAGATTTGTTAAACACTGGTTTCAGGGAAGCTTTCAGTTGTTTAAAACTCACAATTCTCATTTTACATAAAAAAAGGTTTATTTCAGTGCTAGATCTATAGAATACCTGTTTACATGGTTATTACATAACCAGACAACGCATTAGGAACACATTAGCAATTAAGCACAGGAGGAAGTTGTTTCCTATATTGAGTGTAAAAGATTTTTTAGCAGGTGATTACCAACTTAAGTTTGTTGCTTATTGCAAACTTGGTTGTTGCTGTTGCCTCTTCTGCTAATGTTCTAGTACTTTAAAGACATTGAAGAATCTCAAAGCAAAAAATCAAGAGTGTAAATAAACTATTTTGAAGTCAATACGATTTGTACGATTGAACTCGATGAGTACAATAGAAAATCTGAAATCGCGTCAATGAACGCTCTGGTGGCAAGTGCACACAGGCGACAAAAAGTTAATGCCGTGGCACTGTCCCAACAAAACGGATGGTCCTACAGCAGACGAGTTTTCGGCACAAAAGGTCAATAATTGATGCTTAGCATAATTGTACGGAACTCAATGAGTCGAAATAGACTGCTGGCATTAGCTTAGTTTGCAGTGTGTTGGAAAAAGGTAGAAAGACCACAGAAAACCTCTACTATGGCGCCACCTTTGACATGGAATTTCAGGAAGCTGGTAAAGACTGGTAAAGAGAGTAAAATAAAAAAATTGGATGATATTTAATATGCATAAAACCAATTACAGATCCTATTGTTAGCTGTGGCCTTCGCTGGAAAACTTCATCACCCAAATACAACCAATGCCAATCACAAACAAAGTTTCAAAAGTTTTGGAAAACGTGATACATGTGATGGAACTCGGTAGCAAAGAAATTACCTGGTAGAGATGCCGACTGATAATCAATGTCCACCAGTACACAAAAATTCTAAATCTTCTGAAATTATTAGTCTGCAGGAAATAAAAACACTATAAATCAGAAGGTACAGTTGCTTACTATTTCACAGTGCTAGTTTTGGAAATCGGCAAAAAAAACCTGGATGCACTCCAAGCAATAATGGTGAGATATGTAGGCAACCATAGAGAGGGTTACCTGCTGAAGTCATTGATATTGATATTCAGCAGATTACTGGTCACTGATGCAGCTTTCAGGCTGCCAATAATTTTGCGACCAGTTTGACGTCACACCACGCCACCGCCGCTTGGAGACGGGGCCAGCTTTCATCAATCTGTATTTTGAACTCTTCAAAATAAATACCATTTCCACTCCCCCTTGAGCACTCAAGTTGCCAGGATTGCTTCAACTTTGCAGTAAATTTTCCATGTCATGTCAAAACTAAGGCAGTAGCCACTTTTATATGATGCTAATCCCAAGGCAAAAATTCTATACCCTCATTGATAAGCATATGAGAGCTGGGGGCTATCTGACCAAATCTGATAATTTAACATTATTTGTATTATGTATATCAGCTCAGATTCTTCAACTGAACCCCCATTATCGGTAAAACCGGTGATAGTCTGTGACAAAAGCCTTAGAGAGCCGTCTGGTAAACCTGCCCAGCACTACAACATGCGTGCATATGCGATTATTGGGATAGCCCAATAATAGGCCCACTGCTACTAGTAGGCCTATACTTCTCAAACACTGCTTTATTTGGTGTGTTCAGTCTGGGAACAAAGAGAATGTTTCAAGTCAGTTTAGAAAATCCATGAAACTCACTTTTATTGCAGTCAAAAAAAATCCGCGGAGCGGAGAAACAGAAGAGAGCAGAAAACATGGTCGCTTAATGTATCCTGGGTTCCATAGCCTCATGAGGTCTGCCAGCGGCTGGGTGTGCATTTTCCCACAAACTGTAAAAGTCCTCAGACTGAACGGCTTAATATCATATTATGTAGATTATAAAAAATGAAAATAAAAATTGTCATTGGAGACCATTCTTAGGTTTGACAGATTAGATCTAAATTAAATGTTAAAATCATCACCATAATTCAGCAACTTCAACGTAACGCTATTTTCGAAAAGTTGATGGTTCAACCAAGTCAGCAGAAAAGAAAAGACAAAAAAACCATTGTAACAATTTAACCAAAAATACACTGTAAACATCCAACTCCAAAACTATCAATAGCGCTTGTTTTGGGATCTATAACTGATCAAGATCAGCCCAATAGAATAGACTAGTACCATCGCTTGAAATAGTCATCAACATGGTAGGATATTATGCGTTACATGGCGCAAGACTTGGAGCACCACTGGAATGCAATGGCAGAGAGGGGGGAGGGGAGGGAGAGAACATAACACCATATGACGGAACGGAAGTTTTCCAAAGTCTATTGAAGACAACCGATGATTAATTTACAAATATACAAATTGCTAGTAATAATGATATTTAGGGAAAGGATTGATCAGAATTTGATTGTTGAGTAGCTTGAGGCATACAGGAACAGATATAGCACACGCTGCATTGCAACATTCCGAATTTTGTGTGCACACTTCTGTGTTTTTGGTGGTAGATGCCATACTTATCTAACAATTCTATCATTTTTTTAATCATCAACTCTTTTGGTGATGCTTTTTGCCTTTTAAACTCTTTTGAATACGTAATAGTATAATAGAATCAAGCCAACACGTATTCAACTAAGGGTTAAATTTTTAGCTGACACAGCCGATTTAGTCATTCAGCAACAGAACCAGTGCCAACAGCTTGCTCACTGGCGACCGAGCTCAGTTCTGAGAGCATGACTATCCATACTTCAGATCTGCAAGATTGATCCAACGACAAATTAAATATTATGACTTGTTGGATGAGAAGACAAAGCCTTCACAAATGTAGATGCATCTTACATTAGTACACTAGATGTTAGCATCTTAGTTCATTAGATGCTAGGAGAGCAATGCGAGAGACATGATTATGTACATCATTCCCTCACACAAGGTAATTGATTGGTTCTTTGACATCGGGAAGAGGTCAATTATAAAATGTTAGGAATCAAGCATGACGCCCCGATTCTCACCTGCCCATATTTCTTTCATGAGACAATAGTACGCCAAAATAATGCTGCCTACCTCCTGAGTCACCATATGCTTTTTAAATACATTGGTGGCTTTCCTTCTAGAGGTACCATAAAACATTGCTCTGTCCGTGTCTGCAAGCTGTACCATTACTGCTTGGAGTATCTACTAGTTTTCAAATACGGCTAATAGCAGTAATTATTTTGAGAGGAATTACCTCACCACACCTTGTCACTCAACCAATACTGCACCACACATTGATTAACCAATCAAGTTTGAGCCGGGGAACATCAGTTCATGATCCATGTTCACCGTAGCAATAAATCCTTGGTTAAAATCCTTCAGCATTCTCTGAGCAGCAAACTGGTAATTCGGCAACACCTTGTACTCTCCTGTAAGAATATTTGTAATGTTAACTGCAAACTCACCGATCCCACAGGTGAGGAGTATGCTAGAATATTAACTATTTCAATAAACCTGTCTCTGCATCCTGTTTCACATTATATACCAGTTGTTTTCATCTTAGTTTATAAATATAAAGACGCACAATTTCTCCCAGACTGTTATTTAAAGAGTCTGTTGGTTTGCACGCAAACAGAACAACATATTGAGCTATATTTGTACATTTAAAAATGACAAGATAAATAATTTTTAAAGCCTCCTACACAGTGTATTTTACTAAAAAAAATGTAACCCTATATATGTAAGACTATACGTCTATGACAGTCGTCTGTGTTGGCATCTGGAGCATCGGAACGGAAAGCAACTCTACCGAATGCTGCTAGTGACTAGGGAGCAGACTAGGGGATTGGACGGCGGCTTTGATGCTCTGGCACTTTTATGACTGAACTCTAGGTGAGCACACGCGCTTCTTACATATTATATTATTAACTATCGGCCACTACCACAATATAAGACTACAATATAGCACTATATTTACAAGCACAACTCGACCCATCGAACCACTTTGTATTATATTTGTGATCATTTTCATCGCTTAAGTTGAACTGCTACCAACCTCCAATTCTGTGTTTGTGATACTTGTCATGTTTTACTGCTATAGCTTTCAACACTTCATGAATATTATCATTCGGTCCATCCAAACCATACAGCTCCACATAACTAAATATGAATAAAAGTGATATAACAATAACATTGCACAAACAAAACACACAGACCGCTAGCTAAACATGCATTGACATTTACAGCTCCAATTACTGGGGGGGGGGGGGGGGAGACCACTACAAGATTGGTTAGTCATTAACAATCATGACAACTGATAGTAATTCACAATTGTTAAATCAGATAAACATGCACAGCTAATACCTGAACAGGTAATATCTGTATCGTTAATACCTGAGCAGGTAATATCTGTATCGCTACATTTGCATAGGTATTATCTGCAGCCTACCTGGTTTGGCCACTGCGATTCAGATAGTAAAGGATGTAGTCACAAATCAGTTCTTCTCCGAGAACATGGGATCGAACAGTATTACAAGCAGCCAGTTTGAGTGCTACCTCCGCGGACTCCACTTTGGGGGTCAGTACACCAGGAGTGTCATACAGGTATATATTGGGTTCCTCGCATATCTGTATGGAAAGCCGTAACCAATATTATTGTATGCATTGCTCATGAGATTCGAGCATCACCCAACATACCCCCGTTGATGTAGTGGCTAAATGATGTGCCTACCATGTTTTTCTGGATCTTCTCAGCTGCCTCTGTATTATTGTACTCGTGTGTTATTAGTTTGTCTCTGATAATAAAATTCGCAGTAACATCCTGTGGTCAATGGTGAATACAAAAGGGCATTTACCATCCCGCTGAAGCAACAGCTTTATTCAAGCTTGCAAATCAGTTTAGCCGTTTAAGTCAACGTAAGCTTTATAGCCTGCCAATAATCTAGTCAGTGTCCATAAAATTTTGAAACCAAACAACAATAAACTCTCTCTGACTACATATGCATATGGTTGGTTACTGACCTTAATTCTTTCCATCACTGCCTTCGTCACACCTGGGTTGCCCCCAACTTTAGCAGATCTGCCTAAATCACACAGATTAATTACAGCATAATATTACTGAGTAAGACACTCTGACAGGTACAAGTGAACATGATACAGAATGTAATATTACCAAGTCTTACCTTTCTTTTTCAGTGTGGTGTTTCTCAGGAAGTTTATAAGTGATGATTTACCAACATTTGGTATACCCACAACCAGCACATGGTGAACGTCAAGCTACAATCACAATAGCCTCGTGATAGCAAGTAGAGTTAGAATGATTATGTTGAACAAAGATTGTGGTTTTCAAGTGACATGGGAAACTAAACACATGCAGCTTTCGGTTTGCCAACTACTACTACTTGACTTATCAAACCCAATGATATCTACAGCGAACTTGCCATCTTAAAGCACACTTGGTATACCAGCTGAAAGCTCATTTTTGTTCAATTAAAATCATCCAGGGTCTACAATCGCATGAAAATATAGACTATAAAATGAATGTAAAAATTTAGCAACGGTCATCAACTCCTGAAAGAGGTATTAAACAGCAGAAGTTGAAGTTTTCATAGGTAAGAACATGCAAGATGAACGATACTATGTCACAATGCAAGTAGAAAATATTGCGATGCAATTATACCTTAGACCGGTGGAAACGATCCGTGTGGTCAATTACTTCCATCATTTTGTCAATAATCTGCAAAAAGAAAATTGAAAAACCTTGGAGCGACGACGTGCAGTAATCTTGCTTAGTGTTACTATTTTGGTCCGGCTCATACACATTGCACAGTTTTACCATGCATTGCAAACAATTATGATATACTCTCTGAAGACTATAACAAACCCAAAACAAACATGCTAGAATTGTAATCTGTACAAAGAGCTAACAGTTACCAAGTTTGAGGCAGAGGTTGAACGTTTCTTCATATCCGCTAGCACAACTTCTTTTACACCCAATCTCTCAGTGTTCTTCTTTATCCACCAAAGAGACTCTTTGTCCACTAGATCAGTCTACACGACAAATTAATTCAACAAGTCGTTATGCAATTATACAATCCTGTTGTTATGCAACCCAGTTGTCTGTTGGCAGTTGTGCGAAAATCTTGTAATCACTAAACCGAGACAAAATTTAGGCTCCAAGGCTGCAATGAGACTCAAAAACTTCATTTCTTCTCCACACTCAAAATATCTGAAAAAATATCTATCTGTACTTGGAAACTGTCCCAATTGCAGTTTAAACTTCTGTATTTTAGTGTTGGCCTACAATATTAAGCTTACACAATTCCGCTAGCACAGGCGACATTTTGTTTTTGGAAGAAAAGACTGCCACCAGGCTTACCAAGTCTTCCTGAAATGTGGTACCCCACCCGAAATGGACACCCCCCCCCCCACCCAAACGCTGAAACTCCCTGATTTTCAACAGTGGAACTTGGCAAGCCTGATTGCCACCATTGGTAGACTAGATCATGTTTTGAGAGTAGAATGATTTAGGCTACCTGAACCTGATATGGTAGGTGTATGCGCATGGATTGCCACAGAATCTACTATATTAATAATAAGGATATAACAAAGTGAACTGTGATACCAACATGTAGAACTCCACTAACTAACCTTACTAAGGACAAGTATGTGTGGTCTCATTTTTGCATGTCGATCAAAAATTGGGTTGCGACCTGTGAGAGGAATCCTAGCATCGTGCACTTCGATAATACAGTCCACATCACCAATCCTCTTCTGCATTCCTTGCAAGCCTGTATAAATTAGTTGAATACACAAAATAAATTGACATTCATATTTAAGTTTGGTTTAAATACTATTGCAAAATATTAAAGATGAATTTATATATTTACACTAACTTGATGCTGAATAACATTGATCGTTAGTAATTTAGGGCCTACTAATAATCAAATATTATATTATTATTAGTGGTCGATTATTACAATCCAATGGCCTTTGTATTTCAACTGAATTTCATTTCAAATTTCTGAGTTAGGTGCAGAAGTGGAGAAATTTGAGATAGCCTTTGTTCTTCGCCAAAAATGAAGCAGGAGAAGTTGTTTTCTCTATATTTTGCTGGTTGACCGCCCTTACCCCAAACCCCAACCACAAACAAGGAACTAAGACTATCTAAATTTCTCCACTACTGCACCTAATTGAAATTTCTCCACTTGTATCCCTGAAGTTGCTGCCAGCTCATTTTTCAGGAACTTCACAACACTGCCTCGAGATCAATTTTAGATTCCAGATGATCTGATGTACATGTATAAGTTGTCCTATTATATTTAATATTTTATTAGGTACAGTGACAGTATGAGTATTGGAGAAATTTAGATAGCGTTAGTTCCTTGTGGTTGGGCTTGGGGTAAAGGTAGTCATTGGTCAACCAACAAAATACAGAGAAGACGTCTTCCCTTGCTTCAGTTTTGGTGAAGAACAAAGGCTATTTCAAGTTTCTCCACTTCTGCACCTAACTCAAGTTGTCTAGGTCTAGTGTACAGGGCTCTCAAGTTCTCGGATTTTCCCCGAGCAGTTCGGATTTTGAGTGCTTGCTCGGAGTGCTCGGGAGGTTTTTCATTATTGATGATCTGCTCGGATTTTGGGAGATTTTCTCACATTAGCTATATTTTCAATTGAAATGCTTTAAAATCTCCAAATTAATCTTCAGCTTACTTCATAGCTTGCGAGTTGCTTAGGAATTCTTAGGAAAAAGCTACTGATTTTATTACTTTCTAAGGACAAGAACTAAATTCCATGTATGTACTGGGATTATTAGGCTGTGAGAAATTACTTAGGCTAACTCCATAGAGCAATAGATATGTACATGTAGGTGACCAACAGCTTTATTTATATATCTGACCAATTACTAATAAAGTAATACTACTACACTGCTCACACTGCAGTACATTGTGTATCTGCTCGGATTTTTTGACTGAGCAACTTGAGAGCCCTGAGTGTAAGTGCAACAAACTCTATAAATCGACAACTGACTACATATAATATATATATATATATATATATATACTCAATCTGCATACAGTGTACGGTTTCGGTGTTTAACACCTCATCAGTGCAGCTCAGAGATATGCCTGGGAGAACACCTTAGCAATACTGTATATTTACAGCAAAGCGTATTTAAAAGGTGTGAAATCCACTGAACCAAAGTTCTCAAGCTGCCAGAGACAGCGAGAATTGCGTAATGCCACCAGTTCAGTGTATCTCCCAGGTAAAGTGCTCAAGAAATTGGTATTGCTACCAATTTCGAGCGTAATACTCAATCTGCATACAGTGTACTGTTTCGGTGTTTAACACCTCATCAGTGCAGCTCAGATTATATATATATGGGTAAGATCAAGCGGTAACGGAGTAACAACATTTCACTTTGAACTGTTCTACAGGGAAAGCTAATAGTCCAAGACATCTAGTTTTCCACCCATTGGAAAGAGCATATTTGATATACTAGTGTTATATTCCAAACTTTTCTGTGAACTAAGTGTATTAGCTGGGTTAGACTCATAAGTGGTTGGTAACGGAGTAACACAAAATTAGCATGTAAATTCATGCATTTTCTTTAAAGTACCATAACTATCGGTTGCTCAATGGAATTCCAGTCAAATAAAACTTGATAATATGGAGAAATATGTAGGCTTTTACATAAAATCATTGGCATATTTGTAGTTCAAACCACTACCTGATCAAAAATAAAAAACTAGCAGCATGTCCGGTAACGGAGTAACAGGTAACGGAGTAACAAAAATGTACACACATGTTATCTGCAGTGTACAGCCTGATGAACACCAAGTATTTTGTTAGGATGTTTTACAATACATTTTGTGTCAAACAAAAAGGCCAAATATTAGGAAACAAGGCTATGAAATATAGGAAAGTGTTCAAAAATGCCGTTCTGAATATGCTGTGTAAACAGATTGAATTTCTGTAATGTTTTCCAGAATCAATGATCTAAGACTGGTATTGATTGGTAAAATTTGTGGCTTCATGTTCAGGATAAAGTTGAAGTGTACTGGAGCATTTTCTTTGGTCCATCTACACTGGGTTTGCCCTGCCTGGCCCATAAATCTATCTAATCATGCAGCTCATATCCTTTTCCAGTTGTGGAGCTTCGTCTATGACTTGTGGAAATTGTCTTCACAAGCTACACATACCAAATCTCTAACGCCGTAGGCATGATTTTCTGTGTTTTGTTCTGGTATCGCGGTGCCTGACTCGGAAACTGTACAGTTATTAAGCAGCTCAATGGTGTGGTAATGCTGAACCTCAGTTGTCATGGACACTGCTATCACTCCTCGGTGCACTGCACAAATATGGTGGAGATTGTGTATCACTGCAGAGGGCATCCAGGGTGATTGCTTGTTCATTGATATCGGCTTGTGACATCCAGACCATGGTTATAGCTGGGAGCTTCTTCCTACAACTTGGTAGCAGTCCTCTGGAGTTCTTACCATACACTCTCTCTCGATTTCACACACACCCATAATTACTTTTCTCTTGATGGTCCCACCAATACCATCGACAGCTCCTTTACCATGGGATGTGGCAAAAAACTCCCAAGACACAGCATCGTACCTGTCTTTCAATGAGGTTAAAAAACAAAACATATACCGCTGCTTGAAATACTGAGCTGCTCCATCTGACCATTATTGCAGCGACTCGAACGCTCCCGCATGTTTTTATCAAGGTCTTCCAAGATCTTTTGAATCATTGTTGCTGCACTGTACTTGGTATGATCAGTGCAAACGGATAGTACGCCGTATGAGTAAGTCCCTACAGCTATCCAGCAATGTATTTGGAAGTCAGATTAGCAGTTTCTGACCTTATTTCTACCGAGCGGTAACGGAGTAACTAACTTCCCCATGGTCTGTACCAGCAACCTGAGCACACAATGAGGCTGAAACTTTCTCAGAATGCCATCTAGCAGCTGAGGAGATATTATTACTACATGAAAAATTTTTAAATGCTCCCAGTATCTGATGCACTGAACTTTTTGTACTATTTGGGTAACGGAGTAACATAATAAAATTCAATAGAGAGGCAGATTCAAGCACACATTTTGAGAAGACACTATATATGATTGGGCAAAAAATCAATGGATAGTTAGAGCCATGCATGAAGAGTTTTTCTGAAGCAACAATTTCAATCAAAACTCATTTTAGCCTTGTAGAACAGTTGTTGAAAATATGTAGTTTTTGGAGTCTACGGGAAACATAAAACTCAAGTTGGTAGGCTAAATTCAACGGGTCACCCTACACATAGTTTTTCACCTAGGTAGACAAATCACACATCATTAGGACCATGAGAGCGTGCTCTTTCTTATGGTATTCCTCAAATGAAGCATATTACAGTTTGAAAATTTAACCTAGATGCTAACTTTCGCTTGATCTTACCCATATATAGTATTGAGTATTACGCTCGAAATTGGGAGCAATACCAATTTCTTGAGCACTTTACCTGGGAGATACACTGAACTGGTGGCATTACGCAATTCTCGCTGTCTCTGGCAGCTTGAGAACTTTGGTTCAGTGGATTTCACACATTTTAAATACGCTTTGCTGTAAATATACAGTATTGCTAAGGTAAAGGTGTTCTCCCAGGCATATCTCTGAGCTGCACTGATGAGGTGTTAAACACCGAAACAGTACACTGTATGCAGATTGAGTGTATATATATATATATATATATATATATATATATATATATATATATACATAACTTTATTTAATATGCAATTATGTAACATAGTGTACATGTAATAAATATCAGCATCATGTTTATGTTAGATGTTTTTGTTTTTCATATTCATTGAAAACTTTAACTTTTGCATGCCTTTGAACATGTGTCCTGGAAACCACGTGGCCATATCATAGTGTGGAAAAGAAAACGTTCTTCTGAGACCAGCCATTGCGGTTTTAACAGCGTGCTTTACAACTATCTATCGAAGACGAATACGAATTGAAACTTCTATTAATTTTTATTTAATTGCTATTTCAATAGTTTCTATAAACTTCGCTCGTGGTTGATAAACGACCTTGAACTTTAAAGCTAAGGTATGTGAATGGCCAATTCATAGAGTTATCTCTGCGGGCCTCTACGGGCTAATTAGTTGATATGATACTTCGTGTTTTTGAGGACATCATAGTCAGTCACTTTTCGACATCGTATATTGTCCTGATTTTAACGCTCAGTCAAAGCTTTTTAAATGTTCTATGGTTGTCCAGGAGTAGCTTGAAAATGGCGAACAAGGGACGTGTTGAAAATGGTGGCTTCTGGAATTCACAGCAAGCTACGTACAGTCCAGCTACACAACAGCTTCTAAAAAGTATGTATCTTTATATACTAAGATATCGATGTAAATCTTTTAGTGAAAAAGTGCTTAAGTTCTCACTCTTGTTTTGTTCTAGCCTGATTTATTTATTTATAAGAATAATAATTATAATTATTATACGAATTAGAATTATAATTTATTCAATTAATTAATTAATAATTACTTACTTGCCTTGTGAGCAATGAATAAGTTATCAATTATAATTATTTGTAGGCTATTCAGCTCAGCCCAATGGATAGCCTTTTGCAGTAAAACTTTAAAATTTTCATGTATATTATTCTCATATTTCGCTCCTTTTTTCAGATATGATGCAGGAGTCGAAGCTGAACAACTTTCAACAAAGACAGTTAAACTCAAGAATAAGCAGTGGTCAATCACTACCATCTGATTGCCATCCCACGTCAAGTGCTAAACCCAGAAGGCCACCTCAAAAAGCTCCTCCCCCTAAAGTATTGAACCCCCGGAACTACTCTGGTGGTGTTAAGAACAGAGATGCTATATTAGCCTCAGGAGCTTATGAAAAGTCAGATTATAAACCTAGACCTCAAGGTGGTTGATAGTCCTCTAAATAGCATTTTTTGATTGCCATGTAGATGTATGATAAAAATGTTATTGTAGATAAATGTGTTGTTTTCCACCTATGTACAATGTACTCGTACATGTAAGACTGTAATATATGAAAGTAACAAGGCATATAATTATTATGACGTTTTTATTGGAGACTGCGCAGTTGTTGTGTTTGATTAGTCAATCACCATTCAGTGCTGCCTGACTTTAGAATCACTCATTTTGCATTCGTCCTTGGTTGAAGTTTTACTATTACTGTACCGGTAACTATGCACTAAAACTTATAGGCAATATGGCATACAGGGGTGGGACTAGCGCGGTTGAAACGCTATTCGATTGTGCTAATCTCTTTTTTTGCAGCAGCGAACTGCTGTGACACGCTTCTTTCAATTTCTGATAGCGTTTCAACCAATACGCTTTTATTCTCAGCCCAATCTGCTATTAGCTAGTAGCTAGTAACGAGTGCCATTGCGGCTGCAGCCATTTCTGGCCGTCTTAACTATTACACTTCGTGAAATTGCTAACCAACTCAATTTAGTATCCGGATTATATGGGCGTTTAAAGCTTTTTGACTTCAAAAACATAGTCTACACAAAGAAAAAGACATACAAAGAATAGATTATAGTATGTGTGGTGAATACTTTTATATTAGAAGTCTACAATATTACCGGTTTAACCACAAATATATAATATTTTAGACATTGACAGAAAATCATGGGGAGATAAGTCTAAATTTTACTTTGTACATGTATTACTGCTCCAATAGTACATGTACAACTGTACAACACTAATGCTTCTACAATTTCCACAGACAGACAATTTGAAGGTCATATATGTGATGCCTAATACACATGCATTTGACTTGGCTATATTACATTGAGTATGTTGCTGCTACCCTGATGCCTTCTTATCACGTTATCAATGATGTTTCAAATCCATGACGGAGCCCTAGTGCGCATTGTAGAAAATAATATACAAATGTACATGTAAACACAATATGAACTCTGCAGAACAATGTAGCTGAAGAGAAGTAAACAAGAAATAGCTGTGTTTGTGTTTTTTAATTTTCATGGAAATAAATGGGCGCCTTTGAATTGCTCTCTCAAATCTGATTTGAGAGAATACAACTTCTAATTAATAGCGATTCAGCGGATATAAAAGCTATTCTCTATATTTAAATTTCACTAGCACATAGGCAGATTCTCTATTCTTGTAGTGAATAGCTAATAGCACATATTTCTCTATTTTTAAAACTATCGACTCCCACCCCTGATGGCATACAAATTGATTAGTGAAAGCTTTTGATTCCGTGAGAACTAAGTGTAATTTATATTTAGTTCATGCGATTTACAATTTTTTTTCTTATTTTAGTGGCTCGCACACAGAAGGATAAGGATAGACTTAGTAACCTAATGGCATATGGGGAGGATGTAGCGCCCCCTACTTCTGCTTCATTACAAGCAGCAAGAGAAAAAATGTGGAGGGAACAGTTAGCAGACCTTGATGATGTGGAAGTAGATAGATTTGATGAATGTAAGTCTTGTTCCATTCATCCGAATTGTGTATAAGCGGGAGTTACCCTACCTTTAATATTTTATCTTACTGTGTTAACTCAACCATAATAAAACCGATTTTAATATTTTTTCCTAGAATATTAGTTTAAATCTCATTTCACTTTAGAAAACAAGTCCTTGAAAATGGAACCATAGAGTGCATTTCTATGATGCTGCCGATCGCCTTTCACTGGCCACGCCCCCTTCCTACCCTACCTACAGGTTTTTAGCGGGATTAGTGCCAATTTTTTATCTACGTTTATACTATACATTTCTTTGTCTCATCTAACCTTAGGCTCGAGATAATCTAGATCATAGAAAGGGTACATCATCTTTTCTTTCCAGTTGTATGGGGCTATGATCTTACATACAGTAGAGTTGTCTTCTCCCACTTCTTTACTTGTTACTGTGTCCATGTGTGTAAAATTCCTCTGTGCTTTATGCTATAATATAAATGTTAATACTACTTTTCCCTCTCATAGTGCAAAAGGAAATTGAAGAGCGGCAGAACTTTCTAGAAGAAATGGTATCATTAGGACAAGGTGCCAAATACACACCAATTATTAACACAGAGATATCACAGGTGTGTAGCTTATGAGTTATGAATAGGAAAAATCTCCAGACTACGTTTCTACAAAGAATGTGTTATTTGTAATATTCTGGCAAGTCAATACTTTGTAGAAATTACGGGAAATGGAGTTGATAGATGCTGAGAAGTCAAGGGAGCTGGAGAGAATGATCGCAGAGCAGGAAGCCAGGAGTTCTCAAAAATCATAATCTGGTAGCATCCCAGTCGGTATGTATGGATTATTGAAATTAATTGCAGTTTAGGGTAGTGGGCGTGGTTTAGTGATGTCACATGTTACTTGATATTCAGTGACGTATTTATATTGACAAATGAATGCATATTATGTTAAATGTAACTACAGTCTGTAGAACAGTGAACTGTAGATAGTTACAGTCTATATCTGATATATGTAAATAATTAAACAATGTCATCACTTACTAACAATATGTTTGTTGATGTTTTGTTATTTGCTGTGTGTGTTTGAGCAAAGTGAGGCTATTCAACTTTTGACTTAACTGTCATAATCCATGTGGTTGTTGTAGGTGATGTTTTGAAGGAAAAAACTCAGAATGGAGACCATGGTTCTGGTAGAATGCTATGTGCACTCACTTACTCCCCACTCACTCCATTTTCACCCACTCACTTACTCCCCCACCAACTCACTCTGCTGATCACCCTACCAGGCAGACATAACAGGCTACTATTATAATTGCTTGCTGCAATATTCAGTTGGATGTTTTGATTTAGAATAATTGTAATCAAATGTACACACCACACAGCCCACTACACATTTCATATGAAGAATATATTATTTTTATATCCTCATTACCTCAAGAATTTAATCATTAGTTTTTTGATGAATATTCACTGCTTTTACTGTATATATCATGAAGTATGATGTAATGCTGTAATAAGATTATAATTTTATTATCTATTTATTTATTCTGTATTTTCGAGCTCAATTAATTGTTGATCTATTTAATTATTTGCTGAAAGCAATGGTTTTTTCTTATGTTCAAACTTGTCCACTTGTGAAGGAGTTGTCATCTTTCTAGTGTATTCAATTTTGAATCTGTTTCACATTTGTTAATATATATACATATTTAATAGCTTCAGGTTCAACCTGATTATCTCATCACAAATATACATATAGCTGCCTTATCTACACCATTTCCTTGTGTTTTATGTCAACTGTATATCTCAGTATAGGGTATATTATGTCAGTATCACTATTACACTATAAACTATGTCCACTCTTGGGTTGTTTTCTATTGATCAACAATGAATTATTACAGAACGAGACAATGGCCACAGTTTTACTAACAGTTTTCAATTTCATGTGAAAGTTATCCTCTCATCACTTTAGTACAGAATCACTACTAGTACATTGTATAAAACTACTTAGAAAACTGATGATTATAGCTTTGTTTCTCAGAGAGACCACAACTCCTGACATCAAAAAGTCAAGTACTGCAGTGAAAGCTTAGTTGATAATATGACTATGTAGTAGCTACAAATGTATGTAGTAGCTAGTTCCATCTTACTTTGTATCATTATTATACATGTACTTCTTCATATGAACTTACTGATACAATGATGTAGTGTAATGTAATAAAACTTTGGTCTCACATCAACTTATTGGTCTTGTATTTTCTATTACTGCAGCACAAAAGTGACAATCCACTATTTTATTTTAATAAGTGATACTAATAAAAATAGAATAATATATAAAGTTAAAAAGTGATGCTTCGGGTGGCCAGCGCATTCATCCACCCAGCCAATAGTATTAATAGCATAGGAAACAAAGGCTTTTGGTGTGACTGCCAGCATCTTTTGCTGTAAGAGCTCAGACTCTGTAGGTTGATTGGAGTGAAAGGACTTTAGCAGTTTCGTCTGTATCATACCTGGAACTATTGTCTGTATTATAACACCTACAAGAAAATAAACATGGGTAAATTGTGATGGAATTGTCTTATCCTTCAAATAAATATGTTATACATGTAGTTTAGTAGTTTACAAACTCTCTCCACCAGCATGCACATGTCACTGAGTAATACACATTCTCCTATCCTCTTTTTGTTAAGGTAGAGAGAACGGTTTGAGTTTAAAAGACATCTAACTGGTGGTAGGTCTAAAAGAGGATATCAGCATTATGATTTCAAATATGTAACCCTGCATATGATTGGTCTCTAAGCTTTCCTGTAAAAGAGTTGCTTAGCTTGTGGCTGTTGGTAGCTAGGTAATAATTTTGCAAATTATTCAGTTGTCAGTGGTTTGAATTGTAGGGGTATAAATTACAAATATACTGTTACATAATGTCACTATATAACTACATGCTTATCCCTGCTTCAACTTGTGTACTTTGTGTCAAAAACTGGGCCAACTAAATGACAAATAACAGATGAAATAATTATAAATATAGTCAGGAACATAATATTATGTGAAAAATTAAAAATTCAACTCTTGCTGGCAACTTTTGGCAGCAAAACAATCTTAAAATGTGTGAGACGAAATTTTCTTTCTTCCCACTATATTGATGATATTTTATGCATGCTGATGCAATGTATACCAGGATGTAGGATGTATTACACAACTCGTAGCCTATCATATTTTGGAGTAAAATTTTACTGTAAAGAGTCCTTATCTAATAAAAATTGTCAAATTAATTCAAATAAATCCCGAATAAATGTGAATTTGTTGGCATGTCTTTGGCAGATCAGTAAACTGAGGGCATCATACGAAGAGTGTAGGTGGAATGTCAATGAAGTTTTGCCCCCATTATATGTTGTTCACATGCAGTACAATCTGCAAATAACTTTTAATGTATGCATATTATTGTAATAATAAAAATTGAACCTGGGAAAATGGTGGTATGCTACCAATATCCTTGATAGAGGACAAACCTTCAACTTATCAATGAATGCATAATGTATTGGAAGATGAAGGGGGAGGCCAGAGTGCCCATTTCTATTATCTTAATATTATCACTATTTTGAAAGGCTTGCGTCCCAGACTGTCAACCGCATTCAGTTTACTCATGTACATCCAGGATATGTACGCTGCAGTTGGATATTACAGGAAACCCACAGCGACTATTAGTACCATTTGATTCATTATGGTCATACAAAACTATACGAGGACGATGTACTTGATGATGAATAGTGTAAACTTTGTACCTGAGGACGAATGTTCACGTCGGATGCATGCTGAGAGTTTGGTAATAAAACTTTTTGTTGCCGAGTATATGCTGACGTTCTCGGCTTCCATGTTTGAGACGCAGGATGAGATGTTGATTATCACCCCTTTGTTTCTCTCCAACATGTTCGGCAGCAGCAGTTTAGTCATTCGTATCATAGATATGCAGTTTACATTAAGAAGGTTTTCTGCAGTCTTTGCTCTACAACATGTGAATACTTTATTTACCAATCACCTTCAACACGTCTGCATCTATTTACATTTACATAAAAAATGTGCTGCAACATGCATTGTGTATGTGGCTCTAAGTCTTTGAAACCATCATAGTAGCAACTGCTCACGGATATCGGTGATCTAAGGCTACCAGTCTCGCATGTGTTTGAAACCATCATAGTAGCAACTGTTCACGGATATCTGGGATCTAAGGCTACCAATCTAGCATGTGTTTGAAACCATCATAGTAACAACTGCTCACGGATATCTGTGATCTAAGGCTACCAGTCTCGCATGTGTTTGAAATATCTTATCAATTTTCTTGCTATTTTTCCTAGAAACTTTCGGACCCAATTCTTAACGAGTACAATATGTTGTTGACATGAAAACATGTAAACAAAGCTGTCATCTTATCCCTATTAACATAGATGTGCCCTTACATGTCAAATTGGTATACTGTTGCTATGGGAATATACATTGTATATACGGGTAATATCTTATACTTGCATGTCAGGTATTTGCAGAAATGGAGTGAAGGTCTGTGCCATGCCGACATTGTTCACTAGTACAGCTATCTCTAGTCCCTCCAACTCCTTAGCTATTCTATCATATATAACTGTACTAGTAAAGTCTGCTTGGATAGTTTTAACTGATACACTGTAGTCTCTAGTGATTTCAGTTTTAACTTTGTTCAGTTTGTCTTCTGATCTACCTATTAGTATAACATTGAGTCCTTTACTAGCTAAAGCTCTGGCATACTCTTTCCCTGCAAGTAAAGTACAAAAAATATGTACAGACAGACATACATAGAGACAGTGAAGAAAGAACAAAGAGAGGATAACTTTGGTAATTTATTTTAATGCTAAAATCTCTCTGTTTTCAAGAGTTCAGATGGGTGCTCTCTGTGAATCAATCTGCTCTGGGTATCATTGATGTCTTCATCCTAGTACATTTGATTACTTTCCTGATAAATGAGATCTCAGTATCACACTAGCCTGACTACAGACAGTTGTACACTGTCAGGCCGCGTGATACTGATGGTGAAGCTACTATAGCAAGACGTGCGCTTAGCTCACATGAAGTATTTGCGTGGCTTGTCAAATCGTGTATTCAATAGTTTGTTATTGTCTGCAATATCTACAATGGGTAATAAATTGTGCTAAAAATATTCCATTGACCAAATATTTAAACCTGCTTCTAAAATTTATGAGGGTAAATACCTGTATCCATATCTCATAATCGCACAATTTTATTATTAATTACCTAACTGAAAGACTTGGTACCCTTGACAAAGGTTAAAGTCAATTGTCCATAGGCAGTAGTTGACCTGGGTTCCAATGTTCCCCACAAATGCCTACTGTGTACATAATATTCTATAATATACTGTATAATATATGTACATATTGTACATATACAAGTATACGTATAATTATTTATACTGTATATTATATATATTATTGATAATTAAAGATAATAACATGTTTATTGTTGCTACAAATTTGTCCCATATATTTATATTTTATAGTTTTATATTTTATACTGTATATTATAATATACACATGTATATCTTGTTATTGTGGCTAACTCTGATAAGTGATAACTGTTGAATTGTGGGTATATTCAAGGGCTCAAAGGTCAAAGCTGACCAATGACCCATAAGGCAAAACTTTCCACTGTAGTTGTTTATTAGTAGGGTGGACACCCAGTGTTTTATTACCATGAAGACTTGTGTATGACATTTTGACTAGCATAATGGCATAATTATCCCTGTGATATGCAAATGTTGTCCTTGGGGCAAGAGCATATTTATGTAGATAGACTACACACTACACACTATAATAATGCATGTACAACTAAAATTATCAAATACTATAATCATAATTATTATCCAGTAGGTGATCTGCCGGCTTGTCAGCATTCCAAAATTGATTGCAGTTTTTATTTGATGGTTCACTATAATATCATATTATCAGAGTGGACAAAGAGCTGACCACGGCCAGCTTCTTACCTAAATCATAGGAACGAGAGGGGTTACTACCTGCTACTCCATAATTAGATATCCTGCCAATTTTTCAACATTCCCAAAATTCTCATTATTTTATGATTTGCATGTACATGTATAATATAGTGATGCGGGGGGGGGGGGGGGGGGGGGGGGGGCGGTGGAGAGCTACTACACATTACTCTAAAATAACGATTTGTGTTGTATCTGACTCTGTAATAATAATACAAACAGCATGTTACTACAAGCAGCATGTTACTACAAGCAGCATGTTACTACAAGCAGCATGTTACTACAAGCAGCATGTTACTAATATTACCTGCAGGGAGGTGCAAGTAGACCTACTTATAATACATGGTTCTATAACATACCTAGTCCGTCTGTACCTCCAGTTACCACTGCCCATTTGCCTAAACTACTCAGCCGAACCTTCCACACATACTGAGCTAAGATATAAAGTTTAAAAGGTTTCCAAAAGAGGAACCACAATATGAAGACAGGAAGTAGCTTTGTAGCCAACCAAGAGATACTCAGGTCTGTGATGTATAACGGTAATATCGGTTGAAGTAAACTGTCAGACTCCATGGTGAGCAAATTGTGTTTGTGCCCCCTTGTTTACGATACACTGTGATTAGTCAATTCCTTCAGCTTCAAAGTGCAGCGATATATCTAATTCCGATAGTTCATTTTCATTCTTTATATGTACGAAGCTACGTGAGCATTTTAAATATCTACTGTGATTGGTTGGTCACCAATTTCAGTTTGGTTTTAGTTTATCCATTTTTATCTCATTACGCTCTGCATTTATTAGTCTCATTTGTCTAGGAAGTATCGTAATTCTAGTAGAATATTTACACATTGCTGGCACATCGCCCAGTTTGCATTTTCTGTGGTCAGCTCCCTGGCTCACATCCAGAAATAAGTGTTTATCTTCTCTCAATGCTCTATTAGGTAGAACAGAATGATAATAGTTAGTTGTGTACTTACGTAATGTAATATTGACCAAGGACACTACAGGATGGAAATAGTCATCTGTAGCTATGACAAAATTGTGCTAAATCTGTATAGTGACAGGGTGGCCAAGATTAATTCAGTGATAAAACAGTGTTTTATCACAACTACTGTACAACTGCATGGGTGTCTTGCGTACAGTGTAGTAGTAAATTAGTAGATTATTTATAGTGCCTTACAGCCTGAAATCTATAAATAATTTATGTGATGCCGTATAACTCATATTATTTATTATGCAACATCTCTACTAATATTGCAGGTGCAGATGCAGAGAACTGGCTACCTAGCCAAGCAACCTCTATACCAAGGTAAGTTTCAAGTGGCTAGCAATGTTCAGATTACCAATGCACTAGCACAACTCAGAGTATATGTAGGCATAAGAGTGTATTGTATGACTTGATAGCATGAAAACATAAAACAAACTGCCCTTACTAACAAGAATCTGATTCCTTTAGAGAGAGAGAGAGAGAGGTAGAGAGAACAAAATAATGATAATAACAATAACAATAATAACTACTTACGGTGGGTTCCGGTCGTTAATACATAGCCCGTTTAGAAAAGAGGACGACCCAAGATAGAGCCGTCCTTCAAGACATAGTAATATGTATAAATGACATTATTTGTAATACTTATAACTATAAGTACACAATAAACACGATAATATGAGAAGTCAGTCTTATAATAAAATAAAGGGTGCGACGACCTTGAGGGTCGTCGGCAGACAAACGGATTGGGGGTCGTCCATTACAGTATGTCTCATTTTAGTAAGGTGATAGGCCTACCCAGCATAACAGAACATGTGTATAAGCAGTTGCTGTTGGAAAATCCCATGGCAGTGTATCATTGAGGTGCACCTTCAATATATATTATGTTTATGGTTATCTGTTTGTATATGTACATGTACATACAACATGCACATGTACATACAACATGTACAGTACATACAACATGTACAGTACATACAACATGTACAGTACATACAACATGTACAGTACATACAACATATACAGTACATACAACATGTACATGTACATACAATATGTACATGTACATACAATATGTACATGTACATGTATGTTTGTAGTAGGCTATATTTTTGTATTTTTATTGGATTGAATATAAAGTTACTCACAGCATAGATAGGATATATCTATTCATTACTTTTATACATGGATACAAAGATAGCCCTGTGTTCTGATGTCCATCATTTTTCTCTTGTCCATTTTATCTAATTGGCCATACAATGAGCACTCATTACAAATACACAGCTCTATAATCTCCATCCAAGGTACATGTGTTAAATATATCATGTGGGGTCAAGGCTATCAAAACAAAGATTATGATGCTGTTATTTTGTTTGACCCTTGACTTATTTCATAGAGTGGCCTGATAACCACTGTCCAACAGGATTCTAGGTTCCTGTCCTGATGCCCATTATCCACCCTGTTACTGTTTGACTGGTTTATTTATATACAAAGAGGGGCGATCGGTAAGTTCCAGGACTGGTGCTGCCAACTTAGTTGCAATTGTCTTTTCTTGACAAAAAATTACATGGTAATTGCTGTGCATGTTTCTCATCATCCAGTGTAGAAATTTATCGTAAAAATGTGAAAACAGTAAAGGTCATTTAAAAATTCGCTTTTGGGTGAAAATGGCAGACAGTCATGGACAAATATGTGCTATCAAATTTTCCTTCAAACTGCAAAAGACTGCGTCACAGAGTTATGAAATTGTGAAAAAATTTCATGGAGATGATTCAGTAAGTAGAGGAAGAGTTTTTGAATAATATAAAAGGTTCAAAGAGGGTAGAGATGAGGTTGAAAAAGACTGGAAGGCTGAAGGCTGGAAGGCCAATTTCTGTTAAAAATTACCAACTGTTTCACCAATAACGGGTGCCACAAGATTAAACAGTTATCCGACAAGATTAAAGCAGCTACCCAACAGTCACATGTATATATTTGGAGGTTTTGATGAACCTGAGAAACTCAAAAGACCAGAGAGATGCAGAAAACAAGACTTCATCATTCACCACGACAATGCGCCAGCACACACAGCGTTAAAAGTGACTGAATTTATGGCCAATATTTCAGCTCAAATATGTTCAAGCGTTTACTATTCTCCAGATTTGGCATCAGATAACTTCTTCTTATTCCCAAAGTTGAAAAAAATGCTTGAAGAGCAGTCACTTTGACACTCTTGATGTTGTTAAAGAGGTAACAACGGATGTGCTGAAGGATGTTTCAAAATCTGAGTTTAAAGGCCGCATGGAAAACCTGTCTCCAGCGGTGTATAGATAGGCAAAGAGACTAGTTTAAAAGTGGTGTAGAATAAGTTTGTGTAAGTGTTACAATACTCCTCTAACGAAACCAGTCCTGGAACTTATCGATGTGCATGTGTGTATTATTAATGCACATGTATACATGGTAATTGCAATGAATGGAGACTTCCTCTTATTGATTGAAGTTGACATGTATATATGTAAATTATTATCTTTTTATAATATTATTTATTTCTGACTATTTGTTTACTAGTCAGGTAGTTTGTGTCCCGGTACGCTATAGTCATTGCAAATCATACTAGAATACCGTACTAAAGGCATGTCACGTAAATATTTTTATGGTAATACCAAATGAGAGACAAAAATTTTGAGTTTCGCAACCCATTTGAAACCAAACAGAAGACAGCTACGGTGTAAATAGGATGTCTTACTGGGCATGAACCGCACTCATTTGTTCTGGTCACTAGAACTCTGGTTATGGTATGATGCCATCCGGTTGGTAAGAGTGGTGTTTGGTTCGAAAACAAAACAGGATGATTCAGCCCCTCATGTCAATTACCATCAGAACATGAGCACCCCCTAGTTGACAATGTTTCACTCTGCTAACTTGAGCTATAAATAGATTACATACATGTAGATTTATTTCATAGTCATGTGACTGGTGAGAGAATACTACTTGGTAAACGTTTCACTCAGCTTCAACAGAGAGGCTATTCTAATGTGCTCGCTATACTGAACAGTTGTGAATTTATTATCACATTTTTCCATAGCGCAACACAATATGGCTGGGGAATAAACTTGCTACGGCACAAAGACAATCACCTACAGTCGTTTGTTTCCGTCTCTTGTAGTCTCCCATATTTGACTTCTAGACACACTGTGTGGTATGTTTTAGATTATAGCTTTATTAACATCAGTGGATACTCAACCCTGAGTGAATATTTATATAATGCTTCTGTTATCATTTGATTGTAAAATAAACCTATCTAACTCCTTGCCTAAAAATGTCAAATCAATCAGAGTTTATACATGAAATCCAGTCTAACAGAACATGCCTACCAAGGTGAACATAATATTCACCAGCTCATTATAGCTTAGCCCAGAGAAATAACTACAGTAACAAACTACCAGGTAATATGTGCATCACACATTTTTGATAAAATTCAGAGCAAATTTTACATACATGTAGTTAAAAACAAGAAGATAACATTATCAACAGGTGTGTGGTGAAAACAAGCTTATCTTTAAGCTGAAGCAAAGTTCACTCATCACAGCTGCAATAGTCTATAGATGGCACAACAACCAAAATATGTTTTTAAAACTGCGGAAGTAGATACGTCATAGTTTGAGCAAGATAAAGAGAGGTTGTGAATTGTGACTAGTCAATCCGCTAGAGTGTTGCCATTTTGTCAAATATGGAATCCGGTATAACAGCTAGTAGAAAATCCATGTAGTAGTAAACAGCATGGCCATGACAGTTATCAGACCAGCCTATAGTAGCTATAGCAGACTTTACATACGACTGTACGGAAGTACTCAGTAGTGTTTGACCAATCGTCTTTGACACGGCATCCCTCTCAGGTACGAGCTGGTTTAGTAGTTTAGTTCTTATCATGCCTGGTGTCAGACTTTGTATAATAACACCTAAATACAACAAATAATTAATAAATACACTAGTAGAGAGGTCAGTGTCTGTACCAGTTAGACATCCACTGTGATCATATTATGGTACATGTATATGGTATACGGTTGTAGGAACCAGCCTGTGCTATCTCTTCAAATATACATATACGTGTACAAAATAATGCATGTATCACATAAAACTTGAAACAAACTCTTCAGCAATCTCTTTGGAATTATCCTACTATACGTAAATTTCCAGTTCACTATGAGCAGACTTTGACATCAAGAAAAACATTGATACTATTAATTAATTAATGCTATTATTGCAGCCATGTAGCTCCTTGTATGGAGTTGTCACACCATGTTCTTTCTTCCAAAGCGAGATAACTCCACACAAAGTGTTCCCATCATTTGCACTGTTAGAACCAAGGTCCTATCGTTTCAATTATAGAAAGTGAGCTGTGCTACACCAGTTCCAGCTCCATGGTACATTCGAGATAACATGCTACCCAGCTTCCTATTACAGTAGATGACAGGATAAAGGAGTGACAACTCCTAAATGATGATGCAGAGTTACGACTTTGATATTAGCCGCTTTTGACAGAGAACATTCAATCATATTACATTTCGTTTGTGATGCGGCTTTATAAAGTAGAACTCAGAACTTAGTTCCTGCAAATTCAGTTTATTTTGGGGTAGAAAGAAGAAATTCCCTTGTTGATCTAGGTAATAAATTTTTGCATTTTTTAAATAAACTTTTAAAAGATGAATTCTTCAAATAAAGGCCCTCAGTCTCCAATCATGTAGCTCACAGGCAAATATTTGCTGACTTAGGCCCATACGCATAGGTTGCATAAAGCCTTTCTGGAAATTTGTTCAAGCAACCAAAGACACCTTAAACTGTTTAGCATTCTTACCTGTAGAGCTATAGGATCTTTGCAGGTTTTGAGAGAGCATGAGGTTATAAGCTTTGGTAGCTGCATAGTTACTGCTGTACACACTTCCCATGTAGCCAAGACAAGATGAGAGATTGACTATCACACCTCTCTCTCGCTCTATCATAGATGGCAGCACCACGGCACACATGGCCGCCATAGACAGACAGTTCACGGAGAGTATGTCCTTAGAGGATTCGTTACTACAAATATGTGACAGATAAAATAAAGGCATGATTGCAAATGTAAGCACAGTAGTACGATTATGAAAAGAAGACTGTGTTCCAGGGTACGACTACCTTTTGATACTGTCACTTAGGCTATAGACTCACAGGTTTGGAGTGTCTAGGAATGGAGTGAAGGTCTGTGCCATGCCGACATTGTTCACTAGTACAGCTATCTCTAGTCCCTCCAACTCCTTAGCTATTCTATCATATATATCTGTACTAGTAAAGTCTGCTTGGATAGTTTTAACTGATACACTGTAGTCTCTAGTGATTTCAGCTTTAACTTTGTTCAGTTTATCTTCTGATCTACTTATTAGTATAACATTGAGTCCTTTACTAGCTAAAGCTCTGGCATACTCTTTCCCTGCAAGTGAAACACTATTACAATTATTGTGAGAATACTACACTGTAATATTACAACCTTGCAATGAGGAATAGAGAGAGGACAACTTCAAACTGTTGTCTAGTATCACCAACTTCACATCAATGCAGGTACAAGCACACAATACCTGCAGACACAAGTACTCAATACCTACGTATGTAATAACATTAACTACATCTTACCAATGCCATCAGTAGCTCCTGTTACGATAGCCCATGTACCCAACTTGTGTAGATGGACTCCAGGTATGTACCTTGACAGGAAGTAGAGGTTGAATGGTATCCAAAATATCTTTCTCACTGCATAAACACATAGGGTGGCAGCTGATGCTATTCCAAACAGCTCAGCATTGGTCTTCGTTTTAATAGCGTTAGTGAAAGCCGGCAGCAGGTGGTTGAGATAGTCCATTATGGGTAAGCAGTATGACTGGCAGCCTGCTGCAGTGAAATAACTTGCCATGTGAATATAAAGCCAAACTTATTGCTGTTTATACTAGCATACAAACATTAATCTGGTCTCTCAGATCAAATATGAATGAACATAGTGCATGGTTACATTGTATTGCAATGATTACATACATTAAGATATCTTGTATGTATGAGTACTATCCATAGTAATTAACAGTGTTATTCTTACTAAATGTGGTGTTATATTGTAGTATTACTAGCAGCGTATTTGAGATTTAATGTGGTGTTATAATACACACTCAATGTTCTAGACTGTTTGAATATGGAAAAGCAGTAGTTCAAAGGTGGGAGAGATTCTTGAATCTATCAACAGGACAGTAGGCTACATTAGGTGTGACAGTTACAACATGATGTAGTAGCGACCGGCATCGTAGTAAACTTAACTATGATGTGGTTTACACTGCGTTGTATCTAAGGTAACACAACTTCTCTCCTCATTGCCCTTACACTTGCTATGCTTCTCGGTTAATGTTAACTAAATTTAAATTGTTGAATTCTAAAACATAGATAGCTCTCAACAGAAATCCTTTGACTTTGGTAAAGAGATGCATATGAATCCCTACTTGTATTGAGAGAACAAAGGTACTAAGTCTATCCACTGAGTGAATGTAGCCACACATACGTAGCGTAGCCACCACAGGTGTCATATGCAGTAGAACATGTCAACGCAGACAACGGACATTTACGCATACAGTCACGCATATGCAGTACCTATGCATCGTCTAAATACACATGTTAGTCTACATACACATTTATGTGATTAGAGACGATTAGTAAGATGTCATTGCACTACAAGGTGAAGTCATACTGCCTACCTTCTACTACATATAACATAGACAGTGTACTGTAGTTTAGAATCCTATGTAGTCCAATAGTTTGAAGGTCCACTCGTGTAGTATTAGTACATCTACCTTGAGATATTCAGTTTATGGTGTCTGTTTATATCATGATCTACTAGTTCTACTTGAGTGAATGAGTTACTGTTGTAGTAAGTAATCTACTAGCCTGTATCCTGCATTCTTATCTAGGATGAACTGAGTAAACCAACAAACCTCATAGAGAATACGGATTATGAAGGATACCACCCTCACCAGATTAGAATCTCAGTCTACAGAATATGACACGGGGAATAAATAATTACCCACTACTACTCACTACACTACACCCAGTATCTAGTGAATAGCATTCACACTGTGCGCACACACAGAGATTACCAGTATTATAATCACTCTAACCTAAAGTAAACATACTAGTATTTCACCTTCTAGTGACCTCTTCCTTTCAATAGATGCATAGAATTCAATTGTTTACACATAATATATATATATAGCATACAGTAACAGTACATACATGTACTAGATTGTAGGAGACCTAGGAGTATCTCAACAATTAATTACCAGTAATTTCATATGCTTATAATGTAAAAATGTTTATGATTCCATCACACAAGCAGTATGTACATGGTGGTACTACAGTACATCATTACAGGTAGATAATTAATAATAATTGTTATTTTGTGAAAGCCAGTAAGCATTGGGAGAGAGAGGATAACTTCCAAACTAGAACAAGCTCCGCCAGTATAGTTGGTGTTACATCATTATACAATATTAAATAGACTAAACTATCCCTGCCACGGATAATGGTAAATACAATTTATAAGGTAATTTGATATGAACCTTTCAAATTTGTCACTAAAAATAAAAAATACAACCTGCAAACACGTTTTTAGAGTAGTTTTTTTTTAAATTACTAGATATGATTATTACATACATGTGTCTTCCTTCACTGCCTGCCTGAGCACAGCCTGAGCACAGTCTGTCTGCCGTCTTACACTGAAAATAATCATATCACTATCATGTCACTAGTAGCTTGTTATTTTAGCACCAAATCTGTATGTGTTTTTCTTTCTTGTTATTATTATTCAGCATTTTAGTATACCAAATTAATACAACCAGGTTTGTAACCTCTGGTCCTTGTACAGGATCCTCTTGGTATGTTACAAATAACTATATATATACTGTGCATGTATATGCGACCTGCAACAAGATAAAATACAATGTAGGTGATAATATGGTAAGTCTCTATAGTAGTGGATAGAGAAGATTTCAAATAAGCCATTGTAAACTTATGAATTACACATTGTATCTAATGCTTTAGTGTTTGTCCATCGTTATTTAGTTCTTTTTGAATTCTCCATTGGGTTTGTTCAATAGATTACAGATTACAGATGGGCATACACAGGATAGCTTAGCTATAACCACTGAATGGTTGGCTGTTAGTGTTGTACCGTATACCTAATACATTATCCCTGAGTGAAATTCTGGTAATATAACTACACCTTCAGCATAGAAACAGGTAAGTACATAATATTGTGTTGCTATTACATGTATGTACTATAAATACTGTGCCTGATCTACTGACTGGTCCACTTGTCATCATACACTCTGCAGTGGGATTAGCGCTGTTCAGCTTGGCCAAAGCCTGACCTACATTGTTCCTCATACATTGTACTTACTGTATAAAGATTACTTAGCAGCTAATGTAGAGTAGTACATGTGTAACCCTCTATAGCACAGTCTACACAAATTTCGGCTATTCACCAGTATTGAACCTAGTGTTTCAGGCTTCCAGTGAAACTGAACGACCACACAAATAGAAAGGTCTCCAACATACAATTGTTGGAGATTTGATAGTTTAGTTATTGTTTTTAGCTTATGGAAAAGTATATATCCATGAATGGACCTCGAGAGCAAAGGACAACCACATAGCATTCTGATTGGACAGTTTCAAACAACTCTCAATGTTTTTTGTTAATTAATCAGTGATTAATTATTCACACCTTCTAGTAAGATGAGAGATGATTGGCAGATATGACCTTCACCTCATCTGCTTCATCGGTCTTGCTGATGTTTTTTGTTTATTATTTTTGTGGAAATGAAATGCTTGTTGAGGAATAAATTACTGGTAACCACTAGAAGGTCATAACAAAAAATATTTTAGACATTTGGTATTAGTGGTTTACCAGATGTAACTGCTTAAGACTAGTCACTGAGCCAGGGGTATGGAAATGGTGAGCTGGTGGTTTACTCAATGATATAATAATAGTAGCTGTTATTAAAATAATTTAACCACTTAGCCAATGGTGGTGGCACCGAGATAGTGGATATATTAAGTGTTTGGTTTATAGTTACATAATCCTTGGCAGTTGATCTTCAGAACTGGTAGAGTCAAGTTGTACAGGTCTGGAGACTAGTACAAATAGAGTGCACACACAGTTCTGTGAGGTGAGTATACAACTATGTGCATGTAGCTGATTTGTATATGCTGCCTTGATACCGGCAGTCAGTAAGTATTGCCTATAGTATAAATGTACCAATCAATTGTACTTGTGAGAACTAAATAATATGGTAGGTGCATTGCACACATTTAGCTAAGAGATGTTCAACTATATGTGTGCATACAGATTTAATGTGCTAACAGTGTTCAGCTTGAAGAGGCAGCAATGCATGCTAACATACTTTTTCTTACAAAAAATCCGCTTTATTGAAAGGCTTTTTTTAGTATAAAAACAATAATAACAATGAAAGAGCTAATTAGTTAGGAAGAAAATTGTACAATTATGTAAAGTAACTTTTTACTAAAATATTATTTACTGGGATGTGTTTATGAGTTTATAAAGAAATTGTTGTCTTTTTTTCTTTTGTTTGCAGATAGAGATGTTTCAATACGTAGTCCTACTATTTACTCTAATGGTGGAGGGAGTTAAGAGTGACTATAATTTCGGAAGACAATTCTGTGTAAACCAGTCAAACCCTGACGATGGTAAAATTTACAATATTGATTCTTGTATTAAATACCTGTAAATACTGTGTGACTGTAATAATTGTGTTCTCTCCTGTGTGCTACATTGTAGTATCTGTAGCCTGCATTACACTGTGCTAATTGTACATGTACATGTACATGTACATGTAAAACAAGCAAAAAATTAAATTTTGAATTCAAAGTTTATGGTTCAGCCACATTATTGTTCAATAATATCGTTTTAGGGAAGTCTGACTACAAAATAATTAAAGGAAATACAATACTTCACTTATGCCCTGATTATATACATGTACATGTATGTCTACATGTACAAGTACATTGTATATGCACATTGCATAACGTACGGGTTATATTGCTATTGTAGGGCTGGCGTTTGTTAACCCTGCACCAATCGACTCAAGGAACTATCCAGTGAGATTCATCAGTTCTACGGAGAACAGATACAGTTTAGTTCACTGCTGTGGAACTGGTTTTACTTCCGTCAGATGGTAAGACATGCTAACTATGGGTGCAGCAAACATAGCTCTCTCCGAATAAATTTTCTATGTAGAAGTGCTTATTTGGTGTCAAAAAGAAAGCAATCTCTCCAAGTATTTATTCAAAATATAGAAACATGACATGTTTACTCATTACTTACCAATTAATAAAGGCAGATCTAGCAGGTTACCATGAACGTACTATTGATTTTAACGACATATTGCTATAGGTTTTTGATTTGACGTTTACTCCTGATGGGAAACATGAAATCTTAAGGGGATGAGCCTGTAATTGAGATCGTCTTACTTAGTGCTGTTTCTGAAAGCTGTAGCTTGAGTTCTGTTATTTTTACAGTGTGTGAGCTCCATGATCTCTAGTTCGACTTCACCCTTTAGAGATCAGTTGTAAATTACTTACAGGTATCTTAATAATACACTGATTAAAGAGGGCAATCCCAACTTTTCCTTCAAAGAGAGAGGTCAGGTTATGCATTGGGCACGGGCGTCTCCTGTTGGAGCCTCCACCCTTACTTGTGAACTGGTTAAGAATAAGGATCTCACTCTACCTCATCACATGAGGCTTTGGGTGGTGGCTAGTAAGTCCTTTAAATACTGCCATGTGTGCAAGTTGTACACTCTATCTATGTTGGTAATAATAATGTAGAAACTGTGTTGAATGTTAGAGTAGGAGGTAGCTCAGTGGGTTAGAGCGCCTGCCTTAAGGCACGAAAGCGCTGAAGGTTCAGGGTTTGAATCCCGCTGATGTCTACTGACTACTGGGTCATTGTACCACAGGTGTGCTCCGACCTGCCTACAAACTGAGAGCAAAAAACTTGGCGCAGCCATTGCAGCCTTGTATGTGCACCATCAATTCCATCGTCAGTGCCTGTCACTGAGTGATGCTGTATGGTGATTTTAACCCCTTTATTTTTATTTTGAATGTCTGCACCGATTGAATGGGCACATAAATCACTTGTCACAAACCAGAAAATGTCGTGGAAAAGTACAAAATGTACAACAGTTGTTGTCTAGATAAAAAAGGTGGAATGGTATTTAATTCACATGAGACTGAGTTTCTCTCTAGTTCCAAATATTACCATAATTAGGAGTATGTTTATTTGGTAGATCAAAGGATTTGGTAATTAGCAACATGTATTCCTGTTCACCTTTCTCTGATATCCTGATTAATGGAAGTGAACAATACAGAAATATTCTAAACAGGCAGACTAACAATACAATCATGTAACCTACAATGCGAGCTGCATCAGATAGTTATTTAGACAAAAACATTCTAATTCAAAATTGGCCTGTCTTTCTTGATGCAGTTCATGACACCGTTAGTATCCCGTTTCCTCCTCGATAATTGTTGTGGTGCCCAGATTTTCGTAAACATAACCACTTTGGTTGTTTACATGATATCATTTGACCCCTGAAGAACTTTTAGGTATAGACTGTAATTAATGATAATAAAATCATCAGTTTTAGTAAAAAATGAAAACCAACATAAATTGCGTTAATCAGATTACGACCAAAATGTTGTTTAATCGCGTCTGTTGTACGATTAGTCATCAACAGAATGGCAAATTTAACACATATCCAGCTTCAATTTTGTAAACAGAATTAGTTTTCTAATCTGCTGGTTGGAATTTCTCCCCTTTAGACTTCATCAAAATAAACTTTGAACTATTACCTGAAAAATTCTACATTATCCCTCCATTTATTTAATTCATTAATATACATGTAAGTGAAGTACAAGTGTAATTTATTGCAACTATGATAGTAATCTAGATTTCAATTTATATTTACATATTATATAATGAATATAATTATATTGTATTACATGTAGGCTACATGGTGCAATAATATGCCCTACATTTGCACATGCACTTACAGTATATTAACTTTCTTTGTGTGACAAAAATATTTTTGTAACCACTCCACCCCCCCTTAGTCGAATGGATGAAACCTCAACTATTTCCTTATATGGGTTAATTAGAAAAGAATTTGACATAATAAGTTTATATCATGGTGTTATCTAACTAGCTCAACATATTTCTTGGGGTGTTTGGTGAGCACTGGATGACCTTGTGTTATAACCTCACTCATGCTAGAATGTCATGCGAGTACACATGATATTAAAACCTGCAGTGGTTTGTATTAACCTCTGTGGGAAATAATTCAAAGAAACCCATTAGCCTTGATAATTATATGTACAATTAATATGAATTATTGTATGAATGTTACATAATTATAATTTAATACTATATAATCAAATCTGTTAATGAGACTTTGCATAATCTCAATTCCATATGGCCTAATTCTGGCTGTTATCAACTGATGCTGAAAATATGGACACTGAATGATGTTATATGAAATACACCTTGATACCACTCTACGAGGGCGTGATCATTTGAAGGCACCACATTATGTTGTCACATCTGTATAATCTACAGAGGAGTTTACTTGACAGAATGATATACGCGTATATGTATAACATTATACATTATGTATTTGTTTGTTACGCTGCAGGTTGCCAGGAAACGAGGCCATACTTTACTATTCTACCGAATAGCCCATGCGCTTCTGTTGGTGACAACGTTTCAATCGAGTGTGAGATTAAGTTTGGGGACGATAAGTGCACGGCCCCGATATTTAAGTTTCTCCAGTTTTATGACAGTATAGATACGTTCATATCTCCAGTACACAAGGATTACTCAAATGCTCATGTAGTCAGTGTGAAGGCGTGAGTATCATCTAATTCCATTCATTTGACTCATAACTTGTACAATAATCTTGTTAAATATTTCTATACCTTAATTGAATACGCAATTACATGTAATTTACAAAAGATGTTGAAATGCTTATAAAAATATAACACTTTTGTTATGACATCCAAGTTTTTATAGTTTAAATCACTATGCCACGAAATTGGTTGGATGAAAAGTAAGTAAACTCTGTTGTACTGAGAGCTGAAGTACACTGACATTATACAGTCATGCTAGCCTATGTACATGTACAAGTACAATGTACTATATTTACATGTGTCCACTATATTTGCCTGTGTCCACTATATTATTTCTCTGTGTCTAATATATACATGTACATACATTGTATAATTGCTCTTGTACTGCATTCGTAATTATGTTATATTATTAACACTAATTTAATTACTGTTATCTGGTTCAGTGATGACAGAGCGACCTCGGTACATGCTACCCTTACGTTTACTAACATAACAGAGAAGCAGCTCCACACCAAATACTACTGTATTCCTAGAAAACACGACTATGTTAAGGCCGACTTTGAGTTTCTCGGTCCCTGCAAACGTATGTAATTAATATACTCATACATTGTACAAACATAACTATTAGTTCACTGACAGGATATAGCAGTTCACGGTCACTCATAATTCTTCTACATGTAATTTAGAGCTTGGCGGCTTTATTTTTTCAATGCTACTTCTTCAATTCTAGATTAATTAATTATGTAAAAAATTGGTAATTAACAGAACGAATTACATAGTATTACATCGGCATGTTAATAATCCATGCAAATATAAGGCATTCATTTTATTATACATGTACATGTAAAATAACAATAATATTTTACCCACTTGACCCAGTTACTGAAGTTTCTTTCAATTATCGCTATCTAAGCTAGAGTAGGTTACTTTGCAACTATTATCAATTTGATAGATGATTTCGCAAAATTTATAAACCAAATATACAATTGTTGTTACTATATTATGTTGAACTATAATACACATGCAGAATATTAGTAGTAAACTAGAACTGATATTATTACCGTTATATTCTGTGGACTGTTGACTAACTCTTGTGTCCTGGAGAGGACTGTATAATGTTCTCATGTTAGAATATCCCTTTGATGGTCACAAACTGTGAGAATAATTATATTGTTTGTGAAGAGATTATCCTGTTAGCTAGAGATTAGCTTTTTATCTTCATTAGAGGCTTAAAACAAAAATATTATCAAGTAATATAATATAGTAGTGAATAGGGAAAATAATAATTGGATCTGAATCTACATAGTACATACATGTAGTACATACAGTGTAGTACATACAGTGTAGTACATACAGTGTAGTACATACAGTGTAGTACATACAGTGTAGTACATACAGTGTAGTACATACAGTGTAGTACATACATGTATTACTATTTTACCACCACTGCGAGAGTTTCATTTGTACACGACGTACATACAGTACAATATGTATGTGAGAGCAATGAATATTTTCCATAGAAAATATTAGTGCAACCAAATGAAATGTTTTAAAAACTAAATGCTGGTGAATGTGTAGGACCATGTCAAAATTATTTGACCACTTGTAAAAACTTTTTTCTCAAAAAAATGTTATAAGATACTACATAATGTGTAGATATGTTGTCTATTACGTACAGATGTACATCATACAGCACAATCATATTATGTTACTTCTTGTTGATAGCCACAGAGAAACCAGAAGCGGTCAATGTACCTAAGTACTTTGATGAGGAGCTTGCAGTTAAAATAGCGATTCCACTACTGTTAGTCACTTGTGTGCTTATAGTATTCTCTTCAGTTATATACCTGTACAGACGAGAGATATCTTTACTGTGGAATAAATACATCACGCCAACTAACAAAGGTACTGCCATGTATACTACACTCAGTGGTAGGGTTTACCTCAGTGTGCCGTTTGGGTAGAGAGAAAATCTAAGTGCTTTTCGGCAAATACAATATCTGCCAGAAATCTAGATTCTTTATCAATTTGGGCGAAAAGTGAATTCCTTGTCATTATTGCATTTACAGTACTATGTCTGCATGTACATCTTGCAACCTTGCTTGCCTAAAATTACTAGAGTTGCCTTCCCTTGAAGCAGTGCTGGATCACGGGAAGGATAACTACTGAGTTATAGTCTGATATTGCTGTTATATACATTGCAGGTAATAGAGTGTATGATGCATACATTGTATGCTCTAAAGAGGAGAAAGACGAGCAGTTCTTTACAGAGCACATGGTTGCACAACTCCAAACCTATTATACACTCTGTATACCAGATAGAGATTTCCTTATCGGTTCAGGTACAGTTTATATTAATTAATTTACAATATAAATCATCTCCAGGCAAACCAACTCCAGTTCATCACACTATACGTTTTGCCACACAAAATCTATACAACCACTTGTAGAAAAATGTCAAGGTTGATTGTCATCGGCATGATTTTCAAGTACCACCCAGCTCATAGTACATTGTACATTCCACAGGAACAGCCATATACACTGCAAATGCGAGATTTGTCTTCCCCTCCTCACAATAGGAATACTAACTGTGGCAGCCATTGTACAAATACATAATGTTGTGCAACGGTCATTTTCTTGCCAAAGCTACAAATATTTTCCTCTCAAACAGTCTATGTCACATATGCAATTTTTCAACTTTTCAAAAAGCCCCCATGTTCATCTGCACTATGCATTTAATTTACAACCATCTGTTATTATTTGTTTGTGTTGTTCCTGCAGTGATACCAGAGCAGATGTGTGAGTATATAAACAAGAGTAAGAGGGTACTAGTAGTGAGCAGTGCTAGTGTACTACAGACAGACTACTGTGACCTCTCTCTCAACGTAGCCATAGCTAACAATATTCCTCTCATCTTTATCAAACCACCTTATACTCAGGACCAGCAGGAGGCAGACAAGTTTGCGGAGCTGGTTAGTGACAGCCCTGAAATATCAGCCGCTCTCGCAGTAAGTACTTGAGTCTGAGAATTTGACATAAATTATAATATTTGTATACTGGCACAGGCTGAACTGCGTGTGATGGAGTGAATATAATATACTCGTATAAACAAGTATTCGCAGAGCCAAAACATGTTGACAGTTTGATATATATGGTAATAATTTGATTTGGTTTTCTTATTTTCTTAGCCTACCTGTACCAACACTCTACACACTATAGAGTAGTAGAGTGGATGATCAGGCTATGTGAGATATGCATGTATTTAGTACTGAGAAACCACTAGGGGTCAGACATGGGGGTCATTTAAATGGGAAATATCTTCCATAAAACAGACCAATGATCTGCGAGTTTGTCCACCATTCAGTCCGAACAGTTTTATTGATAACCTACTTAGTGCCAGCATATTTAAATCACTGATATATTTATAATTATGTTATTTCAGACATCTGAAGTAATAAGCTACCCAAAAGAACCGGTCAAGAAAGACGACATTGTCCATTTTTATAACCGCTTGTACAAATCCATGCCTCTGGCTCACAAACGAACTGGTAAGCCTAAAATAGATGAGGAAAAGTTGGCATAGCATCTATAGAGGTACCACATATGACAATATGACATGGTGTGGTGTGAGTGACAGGAGTCATCTCCCCGCTATGGGGCAGCTACTGTAATAAGTGTGAACATTGTACACACATGTATAGTTATTCTACATATCCCAACCACAGACAAGAACACTGTCGCTATACTATGAGGGAACGTTCAATTTTGTCCTTTTTACTACATGCATGTAATATCAGATTCTATTATTATTATTCACTCCTAATACAAGCATGGGACCGATTAAAGAGAAGACAACTTGTACTAAGATACCAGCATAATATAACAATATAATCATTTAAGTTTTCCATCTATCCAGTGCCTAGCCCCTAACCAGGGTTTCAAACTATGCAATATACATACACTGTTACATGTACCCAGTTGGTCATAGAACACAGTCTATATTGTATAAACTTACGCTAACTCTTAGCTAGAGTTTTATAATCTAGCCTATGCTTCAAGTAATGCTGATCCAGAGAAAGATATGTTATGCAGCTTTAATGTGCTACTACAGCTACATATCACAGGGATTAGTAAGGAAGCTGTTGTTGTTTTGGGGATATGGCTAATCCTACTAAATCTTAAGTTTTATCTCCTCCTCCACATTCTGTGACAGTCTATACTTGGTACATAGATCATGAGTGCAGCTGTATAATAAATGTAGTGTAGGTGCCATGCCAGACCACAGGATTCAACTACACAACATGAGACATTGTCACACTAGCTATACAATATGTGCTTATATAGCCGAGTCTGTGTCATCTTCACAGCATGTCTGCCCATTGTCCAGCGCATGTCATTAGTCAACACATCATTGGTCAAGATTTATCATCGGCTATCCCCTATCATCGGTGAAGCTTTATTTTTGGTTAATGCATAGAATTGGTCAACAAAATAATATCATTGGTCAGTACAAATCATTGGTCAAAAAGTAGCATTGGTCACCACATCATTTGGTCTGCACAAAGCATGTGTCAAAACCTTTATCCCAACTCCACACTCCACCACTTGAGAACACCTGGTCTAAATTGTATCTGAACTGTAATGGACTGAAGGATTATGCTATGCTAGTTGGTATGACACTATTTACCAGCTGGAGACCATAGAATCCTATCCTGTAGACCTACTTGTTCTCATATTTTATTTTCTAATCATATTGAATATCTGCCAGTATCTGTTCCTGATTAATGAACCAAGGCTATTGGTTGCATACAATATTTCAGTATATTGTATCTAGTATTAATTTCCAAACATTTTTTTAAAAGGTTTAATAGCTTGCTCTACATTTTATGGTAGTTTTAGACACTTAAGGTAATTTATTTAATTCATAAGTAAAGTGACTTGATTCATAACAGGGTTAGGTGACTCGTTTCAATCTAATAAACGCAAGGATTTTATTCAATTCTGCTCAACCTATTTCTTCATCAGTTGAGCCATACAAAAATAATATTGTAGTGCAAGTCGTGGGAAATATTACCTGTTAGTTATAATAATTTATGTGCTAAGAGACCCTGTTATAGGAGTCCTGCCATGATGTAGGCAGTATGTATTCATATGTATAATTGTTAGCACGCATCACTTACTAGTGATCGAGGGTTGGGCATGCATTACTACTCAGATTACTGTAACATATATTTAAAATAATGGATTATAGTGGTACAGGATACGTAGCTTGACGTGATAATATCTCAGTCATGGATCGTGTTGCTTCAGAGGTGTTTCGCAACCCTGTCTCGTTATAAGCTTACGAGGACATGTGTGACGATGAGGAAAGAGAATGATTAATTGGAGAAGCTGTCAACAGTAGGCCGTAAGCTAGTCAATAGTCTAAACTGCATCAGTGAATCTATTTTACATTCTCGCTACTATTTATTACTCATATTCCACGATACTAAAGCAGGTGATATTGACTCAACTAGACTGAATATATGTGGACAAACTAGCTGCTGGAAAGAGCTCAACATGGTGGCCATGTATTTGGTGCTGCTATCATTGTGCTTAGGCACGCAGTCTACTCCATCTATTGACGATAACATGCGGTGCGAGGATGAGACAGCACTTACGGACCAATCGGCAGCAGTGAATCAGTCGGACTATAGCTGTCCACAAAACAACATGTCTGCAGGTGTGTGTATACAATGTCAGGTCATCTTGAGAACACACAACTTCTTTATTCTATTAACAATATTATTAAACCTTTTACTAACTTGGAGAGAGAGAAGTGAATTTACAATGTGATTTGTAGTGTTATTGCTACAAGTACAAAGCGTGTGCTGTATATATTCCTAGGGCCATGTTTGTGTTATGATGTAGCTCATGATTATACATGTTGTATGTGGAAAGAGCGAGGTGTAACTAATGCTTGATTTCACTGTGCTTTCACTAGTAAAAAGTGATACTACTATCTTGGCCATAGATTCATAAGGGCAGTAATTTGACCAACGATGGACAGTTTATTGTAGGTTTATGGTCAATTCTGTAAATGTATTCAAATACCAATGCTCTCCTAAATACTTGAATAGCATTACCAATATTCAGTAGCATTGGTATTATTTTATCCATTATCAATACAGATACTCCCAGCATATAGTTCATGGCTTGGTACAATACACTCTGTTTATAATATAGAATTGTACCTGCTATGTAGACTGACTGCTTTTATACAGTGAAACGTTCACAGAACTACAACTACATGTATGTTATGTCATAGCTGGGATATTCAACATCAATTCATGTATAACTAAATGTGTTAGTGTAGCCCATGAAGCAGAAAATGTACATGTATTATAATGAACTAGAACTTGTATTGATAATTTGCACTGTCATTGTTATTGTTGTGAGAAGCTTTCCCTCCTTCCAACATACAGTTGGTAGTCACCTTGGTAATACTACCAACATGCTGCACTGCTGTATAAGATTGTGCTCATAATGCTGTAGGAAGGAACTCGGAATTTCTCAGTTTAAACCCATAACAGCAAACAAAATTCAATCATTTTAAATATTTAGGACAATTAAATTTAAAGGTTGACAAAACCTACTGGTTTGATGGCCCTTACCAGCCCTACTTCCGTGTTTTTATTTACAAATGATACATAGTTGTTTACACTCGTACCAATACCAGTAGAATGTTGATTCCGTTATATATGTATGTGATACAGGACTGCATCAATGACTAGTAGGTAAATACAATGCAGTACTGTGGTACGATTACATTGTTATTACTATCATTATTATAGCACTGAGTTTTGTGAAGCCTACACACTTACAAACTCTAAGCATATATCCACAAAAGCATCATTTCACCTATGCATACAGACTGGTTACTCTAAGCTGCTGTGCCACAGGCTATTCCTCCATCAACTGGTTAGTTCTCTACTGTATATAGCAATATGGAATATTAGAGTAGATTATACAAGATGTAGATATGTTACCCTGTATATTACTATTATAATAGGCCTATATTATGATATAACGCTGATATTATACATGTAAAGGTCGTGTATAGGACACCAGGCTAGGGCTAATATTGTTACATATTACATGTACATGTATACATGACTGTGTACGAGCATATATCTGTGTATCACTGCATATTGCTACAATATTACTGTATATTACTGTATTTTCTACTGTATATATACATGTACATGTGTATATCTGTATATCACTGAATACATCAATATACTATACCCTAGCCTTATATCATGTAGGCCTAATATTTTATGTTTCATTTGTTCAAATAATTATTTTACATAATAAAGTTACTTGCTATGTTATAAATGACTACACCCTTTAGTATTGTTTACATACCCGTATGCACTGCTCCTGTGGATGGCCATTTTATTATCACAAACGCATGTACGTTATGTTACTATCACACAAATGTACATGTACATTATGTTACTATCACACAAATGTACATGTACGTTATGTTATTATCACACGTACACATGTACATGGTATGTTATGTTTTATCACACGTATATTAGTATACATGTATGTGATGATGTCATTTATGTCAAACAGGTATAAGGACGGAGTGAAGTTGTCTCCCACTAATAGTTGGACTCACTGTTATGCTAACCAGAGAACCAGACAATGGATAGCCTGGTACTCTTTAGAACCTGATCCATCACTAGAAGCCAGCTCTCTCCTCAACACCGTATTCAAGTGTGAAGCGATATCGGTGGACGGTACTACTAGCATAGAGAACGATATTAGAGTCTCAGCAATCGGTAAGCTATAAGCGTCAGCACTAGTTGTGGCCGTTATATCTTTGGTCAAGTAGCCTCATTTCACTGGAGTTCTCAAATAAAGATACAGTGAAACCTCATTTATCTGAAGTAATGTGAATGGAGCTCATTCTCTGTGACTAGCATGATATTGCAGTACGCCATGTATACAAATACACGTTGTTGGATTTGGTATAAATAGTAAGCCACTACAAAATGATGTATAATGCTAGATGTATATACTGCAAATTATTTTTCAGTTCAGCCTGTGGACCCCAAAAATCAGCCCGTTTTCACTAACGCAGAAGCAGAGGAGAGCTGTGTAGAAGAAGGGGCTACCATAACCATTACTTGCGCTTTAGAATATGACAGTGATGAGCACAGCAAGGTCTGGAGAATAAACCTACTTGATCAGAACTTCACTCTCATCCGTCTTGGAGTGGGTGCTACCTCCTTCAACTTCACCAGGTGACAATGAAATATATTTTAATAATTATGTTGTTAATGTTCTACTAATACCATGTCTGGCGCCATTATAATTCATTTCAAAGCATATGTTACTACTGCAAAAGTCAAATTCTAACTACCAAATGTGTCATCAAAATGTACTTCTGTGAAAAGCTGGTTTGTAGACATGTTGAAAGGATTGCTTTATACAATGATGTATAGGCCCTTGAAGGGTTGCCAAGTGTTTCGTAGTTACGAATTGCATTCACCAGCTTCATCCACTAGTGTTACCAGTGATTCCAAGGGTACACAACTCCCAACACAATATTACTTTAGTAGTGGCCAGCTGGGTGCCATCCTTGGGTGTTAATCTGTTGGATTGTTACACTACAGACATGGACACAGGACCTGACATTCCTTACAACAATGATAATTATAAGTCATCTCCACTCGACCAGATAAAATTAATCAAGAGAAGACAACTTCACATTATAGCAGTCTTGTGCACTTGTATGTTTACCAACATCTAATTAGCCATTGTGTATTCTTGCTGTAGACTTGATAAGGAAGTGTGGATTCAAGCTAAACTGCACAATTCCAGCAGAGATATGTTAAACAGAAACTACTACTGCCAGTCTAATAGGTATCAGACTGTTGTTAGCAGAGCAGTATACATTGCAGGTGGACCTTGCCATAAAGGTAACTATGGTAAATGTGTAGTGTATAGTTCTCTCAGTTGCATGCATGCTATACTGCAAATGTAGCAATAGTTATATTTTTGTCATAGTCCATAGGAGAAATATCGTGTTCAGCAGACTCTGGATTTAGATTCTGAATGGAGACGACTGTACTAGTTGACCACCAGCGAATAGAATTACAAGATAGGATAACTCCTAGGTAGTTTAACAAGCAAGCTGACCATTTCTGTTGAGCATCTTTTCGTAATTATAGTGATATTGTACATATAGCTGCAGCTATCAATGGGACATTCACTGAGAATATAGAGGAGTCAGACGTGTCAGTAGCCGTAGCTGTACCACTGGCTACTCTCCTAGTACTCACAGTTCTAGTGACTATTCTATTGGTCAGCTTCAACACATACGTAAACATGTGGTACAGGGTCAATGTGGTACAGAGGCTACACTCAACTATACTTCACAGCCAAGGTTTGTGTCTTTAGCCTGTGTTCTTTTTAAAGCAGAGAAGTGACTGAAATGTGCAGAACAATTTAGCCAGCCGCAAATATGTCATAACTCTCAAGGGAAGAGTTACAATATTGTTACAAAACCAATATGTTACTTATTATTTCTTTAAACTTGCACGTATATATCAGTTGTATCACTAATTTTCTATTACTGTTGACCCCTGTTTCAGCAGCAATGAGTAAATATGCTGCCTACGTGGTATATTCTGACATATCTCATCCTGCAGTGGCTACCCTTATCTCTACCATAGAGGACAGGTTCTTACTCAAACTATGTCTACCAGATCGAGATTTTGAAATAGGATCTAGTAAGTCTTTTATTTTACCAGCATAATGCTGTCCTAAAGATGGATAATATAGCAAATCCTGTGTCATGTATACTTGCATGATATACCAACGCATATCTATGAGCAGTGAATGAACAACAAACATTTGTTATTGCAGTCACACCTAATATGATGTCCGAATGTCTGAAATTGTCAGAAAAGATTATCATCTTCGTGTCTAATGATATGTTTCAAGTAGACAGCACGGGCAACAACTGGGCCGATACGTCCATGAGTTTATCTCTAGCATTGAGTAAACCAACGATAATTATACTGCTTGATGATATTGACCAATCAGTGATCAAGAAACGTAAAGATCTCAGTGCCGCACTAAAGGTAACGTACACGTATATTGCATATATTTGTACTTATACATGTACAAACACACTGTATATTTGTACAAATTACTTATACTTACACACACACTGTATATTAATACTTGCAAACACACTGTATATTGTACATACATACACACTGTATACTTGTACATACATGTACATGTACATAACGACTGTATGTTTTTACTTACATTCATCGTCACTCAGCTACTTTTAGGTCATATTCGTCACTCAGCTACTTTTAGGTCATATTCGTCACTCAGCTACTTTTAGGTCATATTCGGGGCTTATGAATTTTACATTCCACTGTCTTTGCTTACAATTGATAGTATTATTAATAATAACAGTAGAATGAAGCCTTTAGACAAACACATGCATATGCTGTGGATATACTTTCCACTATTACAGAGTGTATGCGTCTATAACATGGAGTAGTAAGCCTATGATTATATACATACATGAGTAGTATACATTACATACTACAAATATAGTGTATATTAGCTCCTACATTGTACAGTATAAATATACTCAATAGTGTATATTAGCTCCTACATTGTACAGTATAAATATACTCTTATTTTATTACAGATTATGAAGACACTGAAGTATAATTCACCAGATTATAACCAAAAACTTGCTGATATGTTATTATCTACCTTTAAGTTTGAGATTTAAAGAAGAAGGTAATACATGCTCTGTTATTATTAAGCTAGTGTTCTTGTAAATAGTCTGCAGGCAACTATATTATTTTACCGGTTTAACAAAACTCTAATATTCAATTCTCAAAACTTGCTCCAATGAACTTAATAAAATATTAGTATTATTTTTTCAGTCAGATCTCTTGAATACTGATTGTGATTGTGTTGGGAGGATACAGTTTAGAGAAGACAACTCTATAGCTGTATAATCATTGGTCGATGAAAGTCGATGTTTTTGTTTCTGTATTAGTAGATGACACTTTGTAGATCATTTTCGACAGTAATGGGATGCTATTCATACTATTACAGTTTTACATAATATTTTTCTACTTTTTGTAATATACATGTACATGCACATTGTAATGTAACCATTGTTGTTATGCATTGTTATCATTGTGTAATACTCTACTAATGTGTAGTTGAGCTGTGAATTTTGTTGTAACCAACAGCAAATACACTGATTTGTGCAGAAAAGATAATGGCAAAACAGTTTATGAAATATCAAATACGGCAAAATAAGAACTGACTGTTGAATGCACATGATTTGTGAATTTTGTACTTTTTAGACTGGAGTATAAAATTGTTGTATTCATTATTGAATGGTAAACTGCCATTTATATTATTATGTGTAGGTAATATAATTATTGTAGCTTTATATCACACATCATATACAGTTGTTGTCAAGTTAAAATGCTGAACTACCAGTCTAGGTAGGTCTGATGACTGATGTTACAAAGACTAGGCATGTAGGAGCACCTCTCATGCAGAAGTTGTTCTTTCTGTTATGATTAGAGTGCATCCCAATTCATAAAGCTATTTACTATAGAGGTTTTACAATGCGCTGCTTGGGCTAGAATATTTGATCACCAACTCCGCTACCCCTACAGGGTTGCTATTAAACTTGCCATCTGCCTATCTTTTGGCCTGTCCCCACCAATGTTCCAACTTCCAACTGTCCTAATTATTTAGTCATGATTAAGATCTACAAATCTTATAAAACACAAGAAACAATCAAATATAAGCACTAAACTTCCAGTTACAGGTTTGGGGATGACTACATTATTAGTTCCTGTTTGCAACTTTTGTTTCTAGGGCAACTACATAAATAATCTTAGCCATGTGTGTAAGTTTTTGTTTACATTCAAGCCAGTGCCCCATTGGACAATCACCATATTGAAAGCCAATAGGAAGCCAGTATGAGTATTCGCGTTTAACGCGACGTAAACGAGATTACAGATTGTGGTTCCATTTCCGGGATAATAAGTTTTCTAATTTTGAGAGAATTCCACTCAAGGAACAGAAGAAAGGTGAAGTCAGAAGATAAGACTGAAGATCGCATAGATTTTTGGTATGTGTCTACTACTTTTTGCTCGAAAAATTCTTATAGTTCTAAGTTTTTGGCACTCATTTAACATGACTAACTAACTATTCACAAGACAATAAAGCACGATTTTTCTCAGTCTCAGATTCAGGCTGAATCTGAATCTCTGACAGCCAGAGAATAGGGCGAGGCACATAAATGGAATGACTTCACTGGCCTTCAGTAGTGTTACGTGTAACTACTTGAGTGAACTACTAAACTTTACTTAGAATAAAAATAGGTAGAAATAACTCGCACTTGGAATAAGCAGAAAGAAGCAATATCATTATCAATCATGTGGTAATTAAATGATAAAAAAATGCTAAAGAAAGATTAAAGTAAAAATGCCAAAAATGAGTATAATCAGTATAGAATATCAATATTTAATATATGGATGTCAACATCAATATCGAATAAATAGCAGTAGGTAGGCCTACTTTGTTTGTTTATTTTATAATTTATTGTAATTTCATATGCACAAAACTACTATCAGTGGAGTCTTGGTATTAAATTATTTAATTTTTTTAAGTAAATATAATTAATAATAGCCATTATGACGTTTAAGTTATTGAACTGGTAAATTCATATAATTATGGTTGATTATTATAATAGTTATTATGATTACTTATTACAAAAGTGGTTATAATTAGGCTATTATAATTGTAATAATAATTAATACTTTTTTATTATTTTATGATTTCTATATTATTATTATAAAATACAAACACTAGTTTCTTTCTAGAATTAAGTAGTTCAGCAGCATTAAGAATAAGGATCATAAATACTTGGTGGACTAAAATGTTTACAGTTTCAGTGGAAGGTTTAGCTCACAAATGCCAACTGTTGCTGACTGATGGCAATCATCTTGATCAATTTAAATTGACAGTTATTGGAGTCGAGATATTAGTTATGTTGTATTTGTATATCTGTGTAAATACACACTGAAACACATGTGAAAGAAGTAGCCAGTGACCAAGTAGGAATGATATGATGTCTACATTATGTATCGCTCAATATTTTTAATGTTTGTGTAGATTATTTGATGATTAATTTTTAATATTTCAGTTTGTTCTAAATATCCTACATCGCCATCATGTCAAGCCGTAAAGTCGGAGCTGGAAAGACAAAAAAGAGAGCACAGAGAGCCACTAGCAATGTCTTCGCTATGTTTGATCAGGCTCAGATTCAGGAGTTCAAAGAAGCTTTTAACATGATTGATCAGAACAGAGATGGGTTCATTGATAAAGAGGATCTTGGAGATATGCTAGCTTCATTAGGTAACCATTGGTCATCTATATGCGTATATAAATATTATCTCTGTCTGTCTGTTCCTATTAGCTTGTGTTCACTGTGCTGTATTTGAATGCTTCGTGTAGCGTGTATTTCTGTATGCACCATTGTTGTCCAATTATAATTTTAATTTATTTGCGATGGTTATAGACTGTAGGGCTTATAAACTATATTTATTCAATTCATCAAAGTTTAATGGTCACTATGAGTTGGTTGATGTATTTAAATCTGTTGAATAGTCTACAATGTACTCTACTATATTGCTGCCATGCTAATATTATATTACATGTACACCATATAGTTGGAATACTGAGACCGAATGTAGTCTATTTTACCGTCATATATATAACTAAATTGCGTGTATTATGTCTGTATTATTATACTGCTGCTAAGTTGCATGGGTATATTCAAGTGTATATTAGTTGCTATGTTTATTACAGCAACTAAGGGTATGATTTGACTTGTTACATTTCAACTTTATCGATGTATATTTTGATATCGACATTTTTCGGTTCATTTCTGTGTATTCAAATTTATTGTTGTTTACCAACCCATGACCAGTCACTGTTCCGATTCCCAGTAAGTATAATAGATGTATATGTGTGTTATGTGTAGCCTGTAAACCTCTCTCTCGCAGGTAAGAACGTGACAGATCAATATCTAGAAGCCATGATAAACGAGGCCCCGGGAGCCATCAACTTCACTATGTTCCTCACTATGTTTGGAGAGAAGCTGACCGGCACAGACCCTGAGGATGTTATTAAGAATGCATTTGGCTGTTTCGATGAAGAAGGAACAGGTGAGTGCTAAGTGGTTTGGTGGTGGGAGCAGGTGATACAGTGATACAGTTTAGCCGAGTATAGAACTGTCATAGCTGTATATATTCAGTTACCATGACATTGAGAGTTGGTGATGGCATTACGTAATCCTCTTACTTGGTTAATATGATGATCTAATAGTTGAGTATAACTCACTCCATGGGTTAGTATCTAGATTATACAGCTGAATAACCACTTGTACATATTTATGAGTAGATGTATTGGCTCTCCCTCACCAACTCTATAAGATATGATAATTATACACTACATTACTATGATGATATACTACATGTAGGTCATAAGAAGTCAATTGTACCAACAATGTGTTTGATTGAGCATCAGTTGTATAATATTATCTGTGGAGAGACAGTGGAGTACTGATTATTAGGCCATAAAAATATTCTATGTCGTGTATAGGCCAAGTGTATACTGCTGTTTTGGGTGTATCATACCTGGGTATGCATACATCTGGTCTGACGGGTCTGGTTTCAAGCTATAAACTGAGTGTTAGCTAGTATGCTATCAGTTGATTACATGTACAGTGTATATGTTGTATGTATTGCAGCTCACCTGTGCACAGTACAGATACTAGTTAGTAGTTGCATAGCATAGTCTTATCTTATTTACATGTTGTATACTAATATTTATTAATGAGAAGCAAGTTATTGCTGATTATACTGCTAGTTGCCATACAAATACACACAATACATACAAGGACACATACCCAGTCATATTTCCTAGCTACTAGTTTGATGAGGTGAACAAGGTATTCTATACTTATGATGGGGTGGGGGTTGGGGAGGGAGTTACTTGACTATGATGCTTGTAGGATACAAGTTGTGATAAAAGACATGAATGGGCATTTGGTGACTAGCCAATGGTCAGTAGCTTATCATATTACGCTCAACCACATTTATATACTATGTTATACACTACAACCAGTACAAACACCATATCTATAACCACACTAGCTGTTAGTTATATTATATCACACTTGTTGGCCTCTAGATGACTTGGGTCTGGCCTACTTACAATAGATGGAAAAGTATTCTAGTATAATGGCTGAGATATCACTAGAATCTGTTTATTTACTGTAACCAGTGTATATAGCAAATACCACCATGTCACTATTTGTGGTATTGTGTGTAATACTACTTGTATGTGTGGTGTTAGCCCCACTCTCCCACTGCTGACTCTCTCACTGCTGCCGTATCATGCAGCATTCCAATAGGAAACAAACCAATATTTATTTTAATATGACTTGTATGATCGAATATGATTACTATAATATGATGTACACTGGCTATGTGCATCTAGTATAAGTTTTAAATACACTGTATATATTATACAAATATAACTGTTAGCAGATACTAGTAGATAATATAAGTGTTTGTATAACCGATTCAGGAATGTGATTGTGAAGCAAGGATAGGTGTACATGTAACCTTGGAATGTTTGAATGTAATTTCATATTATTACTACCTTGTTCTTAGACCACTCAACCTATTCATAGGCTATTATATTATATTGTATTCCCACACAGTAGGCCTATACACAGACAGAACTATGTAATACATTTACACTTTAATCTCATGTTCAACAGGTTAACCTTTGGATTAGCAACTAATCTAATGTTTATAGAGTACATGCAGGATACTAGTACAGCCATGTAGTTTGATATTTGAATTAGGGGGTTGTCTTATCTTCATATTGACCATGGACTAACTGGTCACTAGTGTGTGTCATATAGCCTACATGTATATTTACATCATAGAATTCTGTGTTCTACAGTACAAACAGTGCAGTACTATGATATGTTCTGCAGGTACTCTAAAGGAAGACTATCTTAGGGAACTACTTACAACCATGGGAGATAGGTTTACAGACGAAGAGGTCAGTGCACAGTACATACAGTCTGCCTGTTATTAGTACTCAGTGCTCTAGATATCATTGTGTACAGAGTCTATATTTAAGCCCTGTAGGCCTACACTCCCTAGACTAATAGTAGAGTTGTCCTCTCCTGTACCAACTCCACAGTACATAGTATGCTAGTAGGCCTACGTGTCCCTGTGTGCATATATAGATTATATCCATATTATAATTATATTATTTGTTGTTCCTATCAACAAAGACTGGGGTGCATGTATGACAATATTAAAGTTGTCTAGATACCTCAGGCTATTCCAAAGTGGCAAATAAGGGAGAGTTCATGTTGAGAATCAAACTAACTCTCTAACATATGTATGTAAGCTATAATTATTGTGATCTGTCTAGTTACTAGTCGTAATGCTATTCTACTCTCAGGCTGATTGTCTCCCCACTATATATTTACACTGTACATAATTTATAGGTCGATGAACTGTTTAGAGAAGCACCAATCAAAGGACAGAAGTTTAACTATATAGAGTTCACCAGGATACTTAAACATGGCCGACAGGAGCAGGATTAATCTCCCCTTTCCCCACAGTCTGATATATAACTCTATTATGTAATGATATATAGTGTATACCACCCATTCTAAGGACAGTGTAACCTGCAGACACTGCTGATGTAGACTATCTATACCACTGTAGTTAGCTCAGTTATTCACTGACTTATCCCACTCCACCAGTCTTGTAATGTAGGACACAATGAAATTGAGTTTTTCCTATCCTCTAGATTGTAGTCTTGTAGATTATAAACTGCAATAGCCAATGTTATTGGTAGTAAAGCATGTCCATGATCATAGACTACATGTAATGAGTATAGCATATACAGCGACTACTGGCTGTATTGTGGTTTACTTGGGTTCATTTCGGTTTATTCACCACTAGATATAAAGAGGGCATATTACGCCTACTTGATTTTGTGTCGTAGAAGCTGTTGGTACAAAATCTCACAAGTTTACCACACGCCTTCAAGCTTCTGTTAGCTCTAAGTTTACCATGGTCTATTTCTTATACTCTGTTAAACTCTGGGTAATTAGTAACTGTTCAAATGCTAGTTAGTATGTAATTTAAATTAGTTGCCTATTAGTATCCCAGCTTAGTGGTGAAATATGTCAGTAGATGTTTTCTTGTTTTTTATACAAATTATTATTAGTTTATTTTTAACACTGTTACTGGCTGATCTATGCTGAATTTAATATAACCGATAAATGGCTAGATTAAAATTTGTAAGTAATAATGCGAGTTAGACTTTTAATGAGCTCATGTTCTGATTGGTGGTACAGTTTAGTTCTTGTCTTCCAGCTATGCTTCAATTCTGTTATTATTGAGAAAATTTGTGGACCAGAACTTCCAACTATGATTGCCTACTAATTTGTATCCTTACTTGTGGAGACTTTAGCTGAAGTTGATGTGCTATCAGGGCAACTATTGCTTTTTAAATCATCCAACATTAAATTTGTCCTGCACTGCTCTGTGTAGTATCAGATATCTCTACTCATAGAGTTGTGGTCTTGTTATGTATGGGGAGGACAGGTGTTATTGTTAGCATGATGTACACCATTGTCATCTCAACAGACATGATGTCACTGTTGATACTTGCACTTGTTCTACTGACTACAGGTGAGTAGCTGATAATTTAACCTTGGTTTCAACTTTACAAAATTCTATTTGCTGTCAATTTTGATTATACACACATATAGGAACCCAGGCTACTTCAAGTAGCTCTGCTCTTTTCAAGTTCACTTTGTTTGCTTGAATGGTAGAATCATGTTTATATGACAATCATTATGACTACAATGTATCTGCTGTGCATATACTGGTGATGAGCTGGCCAATTGTCTTTTCCAGGTGCTCAGCTGGTTCTGGGCACTCTACCAGTCTACATAGTAGAGGATAGCCTGTGGAACCAGTACTGTAACTCTAGTTATTATGCTAAGCTAACTGGGGACACTGCAGTCGTCACCCTTAGGCCATCGTCCCCAGATCAGAATTTCAAGATATATGGGAGTTGTCTTCTCAGTTTTGGGAATGCTGATTCGAAAGGTTTTCTCTACCTGAACTTCTTGCAGTATCCAGCATTGCATGAGTAAGCTTATGAATATAATATACATACATGTACGTGTATAACTGACGTTATCATATTATTGAAGTTATCTTTGTGAAGTATTTATTACAATATCAGAATGTGGAACTTGTCCTCCTATTTTCTGAGCTATTTTTGGATGTTTTTACTTTGTATTCATCCTGTGTTATTTATTAGTTTGGGTAAAGAACCGTGAAACATGTTTAATTCAACCTCGGATAATTCAAAGACATGGTTAGTTCAAACTATTAGTATTGGTCCCTGGCCCCTGCTGAGCACCATATAAATGGTTTCATATAAGTGAAGTGATCTTACAATTCAAACTCGGGCCTAATTCAAACCAATTATGACGATCCTTTGGAGATTGAATTAAGCAAGTTTTACTGTTTGTAATATTAAATCATTGTAGATGTGTGGCTGGAGCTCTGATAATATATGAGTTGGTCAAAGGGCAGTCTATTGTTCTTTGGGAAGGGTGGTGTAGAGACGCCCCTCACCAATGGATGCCAAGAAGGTTACAATCTGTGACATCTAAGGTGTGGGTGAGGTATACTAAGGAACTGGAATGGCCAGAGAACCTACCATTTAGGTACATAGATGTCATTTTGTTCGTAGGTATCATTGTATATGTAGATATTATTGTACATGTAGTGTAGAGGTACGTGTAGAGATACGTGTAGAGATACGTGTAGAGATACGTGTAGTTGTGCCTGTATTGCGTGTTTGGAATGTACACCATATTCAATGAAAGTTGGTATTGGGAAAAACCAGTTTATGTTTAGCATCAAAATACAATTTTAATCTACATTATTACTACAATGTAGATATACAATGTAGATATACAATGTAGATATACATGTGGATATACAATGTAGATATACAATGTAGATATACAATGTAGATATACAATGTAGATATACAATGTAGATATACATGTAGATATACAATGTAGATATACATGTAGATATACAATGTAGATATACATGTGGATATACATGTGGATATACAATGTAGATATACAATGTAGATATACAATGTAGATATACAATGTAGATATACATGTAGATATACATGTACAATGTCGACATACATGTAGATATACAATGTACATGTAGATATACATCTACTTGTATGTAACTACTAACAGAATAATTGTTCATTTCATTTACACATGTTGTAGAGAATTAAACTTTGAACTGTCAATTTCTGCTGTTGATCTCCCAGAGTCATGTAATAACTCTTTCTGCAATCACCAGGGAGAGTGTAGGCTTAAGTCTGTCCATCCGCCCCGTAGCATTGCAAACTTCTCGACCGAAAGGCAACTGAAGAGATGTGATTGTAACCAATCATCTGCTCACACTAACTGTGATATTGTGAGTGGAGGACTACACGTGTTTATATGATACAGCGTTATTGATCAAGTCGCAAGTCTTTCTTGGTAGTAGTTAATCATATACAATACAATCATAATCTAAATAATTCCTGATATATCACATGGAGTTGTGTACTCTTCAAATTTGTTATGATATTGAGTAGATAACTCTAAATTATTGTTATAGTCCATGCGCATGTACATGTATAGTACAGTTTCGACATTTCTATATTGTTTTATTTTAGTGAAATCTGAACACCACTATTAATCATTGCTACGCTACGCTACTAATTGTACTAAAACTTAATGTTTACTGCTGCTTTGTTAATCAGATGGAATCTGGACACAACTCGTGCACGTCAATGCCGTGTATGAATGAAGGGATCTGTGTAGTTGATGTGTACTCTAGTGCTGGGTTCCTGTGTGACTGTATGTCACCGTACCAAGGACCTCTCTGCCAGTACTACTCATCTGCATGCCATCCAGATGTAGACGTCTGTGGGGAGAATGGGGCGTGTACGGTAGTACTGGGGGGTATACACTGCAGGTGTACTAACAGCAGCTGGATTGGTCCCAGGTGAGCATATCATTACTAGTATTCGAGTGCAGACAACTTCAGTTAATAATGACACCTTCGCATATGTATATACTATTACTGCACTGTACTATATAGCATTCTCTACTATAGCATTTAACTACAAATACAATATCATGGAGCAATACGGTAGTATGTGTTCTACATCCTCCAAAAGAAGGAGTGCGGAGGTCGGCTACTAGCTGCAGTAAATTTGCCAGTAACTTTTGCCAGTTAATATGCAGAGGTTGGTACCCAGGCTAGAGCAAATAGTCTATCGCTAGTCAATTTGTTAATATGTCACTTTATGTCTTACTTCAGTCCTTGTTGTGACGCTAACTTACGAGTGACCCATCTTCACCAAATACTCACAAATTATGTAATCATTTGTTGTTTTAAATTTTAGATGCGATATGCTTAGCCCATGTGCTTCAACACCATGTCAACATGATGGGGTGTGTCTACTCACCTCCCTCACCACTTATACATGCAAGTGCAAGGAACCCTGGGGAGGACGACTATGTTCTGATAATACAATAATGAATTCATACACAATCACAACTCCCCCTAGTGGCAGACCACCTGGCACTTCACCAACTTCGGCTTTTGGAGCTGCTATACAGCTATCTCTCTCAACTCTTCCTAGTACTACAGCTAGTAGAGGCCTGACTGCAGCAGCTATGAACACCACAGCTACTGTCTCAGTAGATGCAGCTGATACAGTAGATCCACCAACTAACTCAACAGATACCAACATTGGTGTGGGGTCCATTCAAGAGTTGGCAGAGGATGCAGCTGGTGAGTTTATTTACTTGTCCATCTCTTTTGAACTGTAACACGTTTACTGCTACTCGTTTACTACTACTACTACTACTACTACTACTACTACTACTACTACTACTACTACTACTACTACTACTACTACTACTACTACTACTACTACTACTACTACTACTACTACTACTACTACTACTACTACTACTACTACTACTGCTACTACTGCTACTACTACTACTGCTACTACTACTGCTACTGCTACTGCTACTGCTACTGCTACTACTACTGCTACTGCTGCTGCTACTACTACTACTACTACTACTACTACTGCTACTGCTACTACTTTCACGGTGTGACGTGACCTTGTAGAGTGTTAGCAGAGAAAATCTTACGAATTAAAAGCTTAAAATTAATTCTAAGAGTAATAGGTTCTGGTTTCCCGGTCTACTTGTTGCTATGGGTAGGTGTTACATAGACTAAACATGATACATATAATGTTGGCATGTAGCGAGTGAGATAGCCATAGAGAGTGTCAGCTTTTATTATCCATATGCCATATCTATGCTATTATTAGTAATATATCTTACTACTAGGTGCTAGTACATAGCCTGTGGTACTTGTACATAGCTTGTGTTACTTGTACATAACCTGTGTTACTTGTACATAGCCTGTGCTACTCTACTACGATTACAGAACTAGAGGTCAGCAGACATCGGATGCCAAGGTCAACTCTGGCTCTCATTGTCATGGTGTCCCTGTCCCTCTTCCTGTTCTGCTGCTTCGCTGTCTGGTTAAGTCTGAACAGAGCAGCAGGTTCTACAGTGGAGGTAGGGGAGCCAATCCCTGCTCAACTTTCTGACATATCTAATAGCAGATGGAGAGACGTGATGTATCTTATGCCTTCAGGTGAAGGCATAGTATGATACACTACATACACATAGTAGAGCACTATAGCATGCTGTTTACCTACATGTGAACATGCACTACGCCTGGCAGTGGGTTTGATGATGGGGTACATAACTTTATACGTGTAGTTTAACGTTTAGACATGCTTATACATTGGCCTAAAAACTATGTAGTGCTGTGCCAGTGATTTAAGATATACTGACTGACTATTCCAGACTCGAGGGAAGAACCAATCATACAAATGTAACATTACTTCACACTGATGTTAGAATTTGTATTCTGGAATTGCCCTCTCTTTCTTCTATAATGATGCAAGAGTAGACAATTGCTGCACTTAGGCAATCGCTGTACATATCCAGTGCACATACACGGTGTACACTGGATAGTGTATATACATACACAGAGGCGTATATTGCCATACACGACCCACGACTTTCCGTGGGTTGGAAAAAAGTCGTGTGTTAATACAAAATAGTCGTGGGTAGAATAAAAATTGAAAAAATAATAAAATAAATATCAACCTTATATTATTGTTTACTTGTCACCACTAGCGCCGCCGTTAGCTGAAAATCTACCGTGCCTTACGTCAACAAGAGCGAGAACTTTACAAAGCTGCAGTAAAGGTCGGAGATTTGATGTTGCACACTATCGCTAGAGTGGCGCTAAATAGGTTAGCCGGATATTGCGTGATATCTCTATAACTACCAAAGATAGTAACTACTGCAGTCTTTTAATTGTGTTCAAACGTAAACCATGTCTGGTACCAAAAAAAGTTTTTCTATTGTGGATGCTTTTGATAAAGTGTCTAAAAGGGAAGTTGTTAGGTAATGCTCACGTTATGTTTGCCGTTGCCCATGTACACAAAAGTTTTCTAGCAATATGAAATATTAATCATTGGACTAAACCTTTCTTCAATTATGATATATATAGTTTTAATGTTATCATATTAAATTATTATTAACCATAATTATTATGGTTAATAATAATTTAATATTAATAAAACATTTATTACTAATTTTAAATTTAATAATTAATTTTACATTTACATTTTTTGCATTTATTGGGGTTTTCTAAAATTTTACATAGTGGACGTAAGGCATGGTAAATTTTTTCTATTTCTATTTATTTATTCTCTCCTATAAGATAAGTTGTATATAAACAATAAAAAAAGAATATATTTATTTGTGGTCAACAAGTTACCTTTAACAAATGTTGCATGTGGTAATACCATTTCTATTACTCAAGGTACAGTTTTTTTTTATAAATTTGATAGCATGAAGCACAGAAAAAGATTTAATAAGTTTTGTGAAATGAATGCTGTCAAGCGAATACTAATTTTTTAGAAGATGTAGACCTTTCATTTCAAAAATAAATTGCCTAGTTTCTCTAGTATAGTAGCCCTTGGTCACAATTTATATTTTTTATATAACATTTTTGTTGCAGGAAAAAGTCTAGATATAGCCGCAGTTGGAAACCTCATATCCAGCACTAGACAACAATTGGCATCTTTTAGAGATGAGGTAAAGACATTTGAAAGCAATTGGTATGGATGTGCTGTCAAACTTGCTGAACAACTAAACTTAACACCATCTATACCAAGGCGATGTGGAAAGCAAGCCCACAGAAGCAACATGCCTTCTACATCCCCCGAAGACTACTTTGCCAGGTCCATTACCATTCTCTTTCGGGGTATGTAACTTTTGTACAGTATCACTTTGTGTATAAGTTCGTATCATGCTTTGGAGTCGTTATTAGAAGTTCTAAAATTATTTTGATATAGCTATATATGCGACATGAAAATGATACTAATATAGTTCTCCACAGTTAACACATTCATGCAACTTATTACATATACGTGTGTGCATTATGGGCCTATTTATTTGGGAAAGAACCTGGTTGTGGTGCAGCAATAGTGTAATCTGAATCTAAATTATTGGCCACTGTTACCATTTCAGATCTACCTATGGCTGAGTATGATAGGCGGTTTAACAATACCTCCATTCTATCTACTCTAAACATACTACCAGATGCCATCATATCTAGCAAATGGAAAGATGACATGGATGGATGGGTTGAAGAAGTGCAAAAGGGCTTCACCACTTACACTGAAATCCTGCCATCAACGATAACCCTCAAAACTGAGCTCAAGTCATGGAGAAATCACTGGTAAACTGTTTTGTGTTTTTATCTAGTGTTGTCATGGTAATGTTAATTAGACTTCAACTAAACAAGTCAAGTCTTCCCCAAACGAAAGAAGACTTCCTATCTCATAGAAGTCTAATTAAATGCCAAAATATCTAACCATTTTATCAAGTAACTTAACTAAGACGACTAGGGACATTGAATATTATTTGCAGCTTCTTGAAGTTAGGAGATGGACACCAGTGCTGTGACATATCTACCTCTGTCAAGTGGGCATCTACCATTGGTCTGGACAATGTAACACAAATGCTAAAGATCGTCAGTTGTCATCCAATAACAAGCTGTGAAGCAAAGAGATCATTCTCAAGGTTGAAATTTCTCAAAAATGAATTGAGGAGTACAATGGGTCATGAAAGGTATGTTTGCATATTTATATATTTTAGCAAAATCACACATGATGTCTTCTGTAATGCTACATGCTCAGTGACTTCTGTCTGCACCATATGAATTCTCATATTACGTCACGTTATTAGTTTTCAAATTCTAGATAGGCTGTAATAGCAAGAATCAAGAGTATTTATTTTCTTTACCCTCTAATGTAATTATTGTATTTTATTACACAGGTTGAATGCTCTGGCAACAATAATGATCCACCGAGACAAAGACGTTGAGTTAAACAAAATTATTGTACCATTTTTGAGTGAGAGGGGTACATGTAAAATACTTGTGTTTATGTTCAAGTTTTAACTAATATTTCATACACTATCTACATGGATGTCTACCTTTATATATTATGCAGCACTTGTATCATTGCTTGGATCTTTCTTGCGTGCCAATAAACATAAATATTAATACACACGGTACATACATGCATATGTTATTGGTTTTACGAATATTTTCAGATAAATAGGGTTCTTCAGATTCATTTGATGGCAAATGGATGACATTGGGATACCATAATCAACATAGAATTTATTGCCAAATTTAGTGCCAGATTGCTGGAGATGGACCTTATTGCTTCGTCATTCCGAAAAAATTTTCGCATCCGGGAAGGCGCTTCAGCGCCCCTCCCCGCAGCGTGCTGCGCACGCATCGGGCGCTCCGCGCCCTCTGCCTGTGAACCTGCCTATCTGTAGTATCAGTTTAAAAGTAGTGGGTTGAATTTCAAGCAATATACGCCCCTGATACATAATGAATAATGTGTAGTCTCTATGCATGATTAGAACCGCACAGTGTAGTTACTAACATGTTTATACTATGATTTTCATCCTTTTACACTTAAGAGGCTTCTTGAGAAGCAGATTATATTCAGCAGTTTTTACGGTTAGTTTTTGCTGCGTGAATTTTATAGCTGTTGTAATACAATCTTCTGTCAATGTAAGTGACATGCATGCCTAGCATTTCCTGTCTACACTTTACATGCTATGACCTCTGCAGTATGATGTATTGTGGTTACAGTCAGCATATTATAGTGTAGTTGTCCTCTCTCTACTCAGCATAGAGGGGACAACTTTCTAATATAATTTTTACAGCCCTACTACTGTACAATGTGTAAATAATGCTACATTGTAAAATGACAATGTGAATACGTTATACTATAATATCTAGAAACTACACTAGAAGAAGAACAGGACTGTATAACCCTGCCCAGCGTCCATCAGGAGAGGAAGAAGAATTCAACGTCACAGAAGATAGCCAGCATAATGGGAGCTCTCTCACGACGATATCATCAACCTTCTAAACAAAAAAGCCTCAGCAAGGGTGTACCGTTACCCTACCCTCTATATAAACATGATGAGGTGAGTGTGTATTTTATACTATGCAGTGAGTTGTAGGTGGATCTCATAGCAAATAGTGATAAAACATGAAATATGATGGTAGCTAAAATTATTTAATTGAAAAATAATGTTGAACTTGATGAAATTCGCAAAGACATTTTCAACTATATGTGTATATGGTATCATATCAAAAGTATGAGTTTTAAGTTGTTATAGAATTGTATAGAATAGAATTCTATGCTGTCGGGAAATTGGCCAACGGCATACTGTGTACATACACTACTACCCTTAGACCTTCCACTTGCATTGACATTGAGCTGCCCGTTATTTAATGTTGTTTAATAGTTGGATTCACAATTTTTAGGCAGGTGATTATAGCTATTGGTGACACTTGTATAATATATTGTATGCCTGTATGACATGCAATAGGAGTTGTGTAAATGAAATATGAACACAGTATAGTTCACGTATATTAGTACAGTATTATAGTACTTTATAATATGTTACAGTTTGCCTAGTACACTTGTAATATGGTGTAATGTTGTGGTATCTTGTAGTATATTATGCAAGTGCTAAGTTAAGTATTCCTTTCTTCTCTCTAGTGACAAATGATTATTTATATTTACATAGTTTCCAATAATACTGGAGAGATGGAAGGATAACTTCACCTCTTCTACAAAAAATGTATTTGTCAGTTTTCATTTTGTTCAAGTAGGTACTGCAGCTAGCAATCAGCTGGTATCTGTCAGTATTTCGAACACCAACATTATGTGTGATGTTCTGGTACTACCTGTTTATTACGTTGTGCTATAGGTAGCAACATCAGTAACGGCTGTCTGCCATCCACCCGCTGCCGGCTCCAATGGCCAATCACCATCTGGCAATGAGTCAGACCCAATGACATCCTCTAAACCAGTTTCACCTCAAATAGGGCCTATTGCTGATATCGCTATGGAAACGGAAAGTGCAAGTGACAAGAGGAAATCCACCAGCCGGTTACTACCTAAGTATGCATTTATCTTAATAAAATGTCAATTCTGGTAGTTTTAGACCTGATGTTGAACAGAGGAGTAAAATTATCCGTATTAAATTAAATTCAAATTAATTAAAATCGAAGTAAAAATATTATATAACTTATTTTAATTAGACCATAGAACAGGAAGTGAGTTTCTACTAGTTGCTATCCACTGGCTGGGTCACAGGAAACACCTGGCCCAGTATATATAGTCTGTAGCCTGGGGTCCTCATCAACTTTAGGTTGGATTTCATTTGCTGCATAGGTCGGACATGCTCATATGTCATAGGGTCATAGTCACTAGCGCTTGCGCATCCACCATTTTACTGACCATACATGTACCAGTTAGTGTTGAAACTCGGATATAATCGTCACAGGTTATCCATATATTCCAGTACAGTTGTATAACTATTGTCTATTGATAGTTATTCTAATAAACTAAAACTGGAATCAAGACCATTCTTTGCACCAATCAGCATGCAACCTTCAAATGATATTGGTACTATTGACGAGATTACAGAAAGCCTGAAAACTGATATTCAGTCGTTACCATCATTGTATACAGTACGGGAGCCTGTGCTTCCGCCTCCATCACACATCTACCATACAATCGATCCTCCTGATAATCTTCATGAAGTAAGGCATATGTTTCAACAACCTACAATAAGTAGTAGTTATGATAAAGAACCTGAGCTATATTCGGCTACCAAAGTTGAGGAGTTCACATATTCACATACACTTAAATAGAAGAGTAAGTTCCATCTGATATACTTGCTCACTCACGGTTATGCCTTGTTTAAGAAGTGGACTCCAAAATAAGATTTCACATCCTACATACATGTACATGTAGACTGATATTGCCATATTTAGTACACTCACATGTACATACAATGTATATTTACACCAGCTGGAATAAAAGTTTTTTCTACTGCTTGGTGCTTATATTGAACATACATGTATTATGTATGTCCAATACTAAAATGGTAACCTTGTGCACTGTTATTCCTTAGGAACAGTCACATACATGTAATGTAATGACACACAGTGGAGGTGACCTGCCCTCCATCCATGTGCTCTGGTGGCTGAGGATTCATTCCTTCAGATCAGACTGGTTGACTCTTGAACAGTACCAGTACAAGTACATTACACCATGTTATAATTATCTACAAGTTATATATGGCCTACATCTACTGTATTATATTGGAGTTGTGATCATATATATGTACATGTAGCTCCAGTTTTCGTAATGTTATCAGTAAAAGATGAAATAAACTAAAGAAATATGTCAGGTGATATTTAAAAGATTCAAATTGATGCTCTACCGTTTTAATCCGGCCTCGAGTGAGGTGTGTACAAACATTTAAAAAGGTCCTTAAGTTGTGATGACTGACTAAACACTATGGAATCAATAATAGCAGTTATATAGGTTTAGGCAAGGGGGGAGAGAGGTATTATGTGCAATGATGGTTCATCATATATTATGATATAGCCCTAGCCTCTAAAACAATGGAGAAAATTCCTCTGTATTATACCATACAGTTGACATTTGAATTTTCAACAAGTTTTGTTTGTTCTTTGTGGTTCAATTTCAGTTTTGGGCCCCACGAGTGTGTCGGAGACCCAAGTTATATTGACATTTCACATGGTTCTGGGTGCTAGATTACTGTACCATGTGCCTGTGACACTACAGTTGTAGCTGGTACTGTTATACAGTATTTAATCTACGATAGTCAATTAGTAACCAAATTAAGAGACAGCATAAACAGACAGGGAAATTCACTAATACAAATCACACTGTATCCATGAAGGAACCATACTTTAATTATTTCTTTTTCCTTAGAATACGTAGACCTATTCTGATAGAATTCATCGTTATATAATATACATGAGAGTATCATATTATATAAACCAAAGCTATAATACATGACATTGTATATACATATTTGACCACTGGCTATGTTTAGGTCAGTGACACTTAAAACTGTGACACTATAAAACACATGCAATCTCTCAACTGTGGAAAATCATATTGCTCTAAGCTCTAATAGCAATAGTCAACGCTAAAACTCTGTATTAGCTTTAATAAACATACAAAGTGTTGCATTTACTTTCATTTCTACTGTTGCCCTGTCAGCTATGTGATTGTTGTATGCAAAATCTGATATTATAACAACTGAGCTGAATAGAAAGCAGAATTTCGTAGCATCAGCTGTAACTATCAATAATTATTATTGAACAAGAATCAGTAATGATATTCAAGGTTATTTTTGGAAGTGAGCTGCCTTAGGAGTCTAACTAGCCAGGGCAGGGATTATATTCGGCAGCACCCCAAGGCCAGTAGTAGGAGTGTGCCAAACAAGTAATTTCTCTGCAAACTTACATAACATGACCATGTTGATATATCTACAGCAAACAAACTAAATGATTTATACATGCAATTCTACCGATTTGGTCTAAAAATAGATTGAAATCCAATGCTCAAGGAAAGTTAGTTCCAGGGCGTTTACTGGTGGATAAATAATGCGACTTGATGGCGCCGAAATGATTATCTGCTAAGTTAATAGTGCGCTGTAAATAGAAATCCTGTGCACGCTGCCTCTCAGTTGGTCAGTGTATGATGAGATAAAGGTTAGAGCGTGCTGTCATGATGGACAGTAGTGCCTGTGCATAACCCCCTTGGGGCACTATGTCTTAGTCAGTCAGACTGTTGCTAAAGTATAAAAAGAGGGTCAACATCTGAGACCCTGCTAGTCATAAAAGTTACAGCCAATTGTTAACATGTCACTAAAACCACAATTATTATCATGACGTAATGAAAGTTATAACGGGTTTGTAGTTGTAAACTTGACTTTAAGCAAGTAAAAAGCATGTTGGGCTAGCGATTAGGTTAGTGTACTGATCGTACGAAAACAAGTGGGTTTAGTTTCCAAAACATCTCCGTACTTCACCCCTGTAGCCTTAATGTAAATAAACAGTAAAGAGAGGACAACTCTTGTACTTCACAGTTTCGTGTAATAGAAGCTTGGTTGTTGTCTAAACGCTGCATAGCAAGCTGACATGTAGCAGTTATTAGTGTCTTCGCAGCCTCTCTTTCAAGCCCAGGCCAACTTGCTCAAAAATTTCTGGGCTCATTGTTGTCACAGTGTCACAAACACACCAGTCTGTGCCAAAAGCAAAAATCCTTTTCTTTGTGCGAGAAACTTAGGTGTGCCGTTGAGCTCGGGATTTGTTTCTCCGATTAAGCAAATTTTCAGACTGATAGCCTTTTCAGCCTAGGCCGAGTAGCCATCTTGAGATTTTTATTTGCAATCCAAGCTGGTCCTAGAGGTTGCGGAGACGCTATATATGATATGAGACAAAAATCTTTCAACTTGTAGGATAAATAAAATTTGTTTCATGCGTATTCAAAAATTATAATATTATGATTTTCTTGAAACCGAAATGATTAACATGAGTAACCGCACATAATTTTTCTTGGAAAAATCTGAAAGCAAACTGAAATATTATACAAGCACATTACATGTATATATTGTAATGCTGTGAATAATTCCTTTTACATGCATAGCATTATACATGTAATTATTATGTTATTGTATTGCATGTGCAATTATTCAACACAGTCTTGTATACTATGCAGGGCAACCTTTTGAACTCACAATGCTACAATCTAATCTCTGATACTAATAATTTAGTAACATGTTTTTACATAATATATAACATTATCTAGTGTTGTGTCTATTAGGGATTGCCTTTGTTAGGTTAATCTATGGCATACATGTAGATGCTTCTGCTGCTACTGCTGCTGCCGCCGCTGCTGTCACTGCCTCTGCTGTCACTGCCTCTGCTGCCGCTACTGCAAACACTGCTGCTGCTGCTGAGTATGCAGCTACGGTTGCACCACCGAGGGTTGCACCGACTACCTTGACTTCTGTAACTACCATTGGTATGTGGTGATGCAAATACAAACCTAGATCTACTGTCCCAAGATGCAAATAACAATTTGAGGTGAAGTGAATTTTATAACAACAATATTAATCAACACATTTTAATTAAAATAACTCCCAAGTGGATTCCTGACTACATTTTTATAAACAATAATATAGTAAGGTATATTTTGATGTGCTAGTAGCATGTCATGCAAGGTCATCGGAACTACATAAATATATTCAAACTATTTTCTTTCAACTTTTTCTTTGAATTAAATTTATGTTCATTCCTTAAACGCTTCAACTATTAGAAGCGGTTCTACTCTAATTTCCCCGTAATAAACCAGTTACTTTTGTTTACAAAAATTACCAATTTACTCTACTCTGGGTGCTGGCGAATGCAGGTAGAGGTGTAATGCCGGTAAAGATGCAATGCAGGTAAAGATGTAATGCAGGTAAGATGGAATGCAGGTAGAGGTGTAATGCCGGTAAAGATGTAATGCATGTGAAGATGTAATGCAGGTAAAGATGTAATGCATGTGAAGATGTAATGCAGGTAAAGATGTAATGCAGGTAAAGATGTAATGCAGGTAAAGATGTAATGCAGACAAAAATGTAATGCAGGTACAAGGCAAATGTATTCCTCCACAAGTTAGTTTGCGGTGTAATTGCTATATGATATGATACAACTTCCTAAGTAAGATTATTTCACACACTTTATTAGCTCTACTATTGTTAGGGGGTCCTATAAGGTGCAGTAGCTGTCATCAGTTCAACATTTTACATGCTAAGATGATGTTTTAATTCAAAATTAAATGGCAAAAAATGGAATTAATGAGTGTCAGAATTATCACCCTTACATGATTGATATTAGTCAATATTTGCATAATTGTAAGATATTACAATAGAGAATTCACTTTCCCAAGGACTAGCTGGTTCATTGGCCTTGTGCTATACAATATACTGCACTCCACAAATTAGCAACTACAGCGTATTATTGGCTAATACAGACCTGGGAACAAACCGATTGGACAATATAGATTGTGAATGTATAGTCCAAGTGAATTCCACTTCACAGCATGTTTTCATTCCACAGGATAACCTCACACGTTCAAGATTGGTCAATATTGTAGAGACACTATTTCTATGTGTGTACTTATAGATGACTTAAAGTTGATCCTTGATACATAAACTCTATTAACTTACTGGATACTTGAACAGCACAAGCAACTATCGGAGTAGCAGAGGGACCTTTGCAAGTAATTCTATAAATTGGTAAGTTTACCATTATTTATTCCTGAATGTATGAAATGATAGCTTCAGATTAAATCGAACTGTTTATGTGATAATTGAGGGGTGCGGCTGGTTGGTAAAGTGGTTCTAAGCTAAACGGTTTCACAGAATGGATCCTATTAGATGAAACCCAAACGGTTTATTCCATTTGAGTCATTATTGGTGTTACCAGAGGAGTACACCAACATTAATTTTAATATTTTCATATTTTCCCACACTCTCAAAATTTATGGTCTCTGTTCTATATGGTGTATAGCACATATTTTTCATGTGTTCATTAGAATTATGCATGTGGACTGCCAACTAAAAGTGTTATTACCCAAAAGCAAATTAGATTTGCATAAATCTCTACCCAAATCTGTTTTCTATCTGTTGGAATACTTTTGCATGACAAATTTCAGTGCAAATTAGGCAGCTAGATGCTTTTGCACTAAAGTTTTTGGCTGCTTAAAAACACTTTTCTTGTCAAATTGTGATTACATACTTCAACATGGAGCACTATTGCTACTTGTCACTGCAGCTGATAGACTACCATTTAATTGGTGTAATTTACATCTCAGTTCATGACACCATGACAGCTTGTCTCCTCTCTGTCAGATCAACTGCAGCATTCATTCATAAATTGCCCCAAATCTATCTCTAATAGAATGATCTCGCAACTAAACAAAGTTTCCCAGACAACTCCAATTGACAGAGATTGAATTATTATTGTTTTGGCACGATGTTATTTTATTCATTTGAATATATTTCAGTCACTGAATGTCAGGTTTGAGCAGGTGACAGCAGGTGAGCAGTGGTAGTTTATCATGCTCAACTGTTAACTTTAGGGCTTCAAAATTGCATTAAAATAAAAGTGTATTTAATTAATCCATCGGTTTTTAATATAAAAATATTTCACAAAAAACTTAGGGCTTCAAATTATTAAAAATTTTATTAAAAGTGACTGCATTTGCATATAATATGATGTGTTGCGGGCATAATATGGTGTGTTGTAACACTCCATTTGTCAGGTGCAGGTAGAATGTTGTTGGCAACCAACTCCTTTGTCTACCTGCTTATCAGGCAACTTGCTCACCAACATTTGCATTTGCATCTGGTATTACACTGACATCAATGTAAAAGGTATACAATATAGTGTATATTATATTGCTTTCTAGGATGTTGGTATGGCTAACGTTCATAAATATAATACATATGCAGCCCGGCACATTCATATCATCTATATAATGTACCTGCACATGTACACACAGGTACATGTGCATGTACACACTTTGTTTCTAATATAAAATTCAGCCAAATTGCACAACGAAGCGGATCAGGGCCAGTACAGCCATCAGGGACCCGTGATGCGCTGACTCGTGCAAACACAGATTATTATGTAATTAAGAGTGTAGGGCTGTTGTGACCATGTTGACTGACTCTAGTAATTACATAACATTAGATAACAATTAACTCATACATATTAACGAGGTAATTAGTGTATATTTTGATGAAGTTTATAATTGGACTCATTGTCACAATTATTTCACTCAATCAGAGTAATTAATGTATTAATTTAAGAATCAATAATAATTATTTCTGTTTACGAAGAAACACAACAGGCTGAGGGAACGAGATTACTCAAGTTATTTGGTTTTCTAAAGGTTTTCCATTTTGTCACTGTAATTATTATTGCGTGTTTTGATTTCCAAATATCAGCAGAACCCCCAAACCCTAAGCATATGTTTACAAGTTAGGTAAGGTAACCATAAATACGCATGTTTATGCATTCATTCATATAAATAGCGCAGAAAATGACTTCCGTTGCGTTGCGTACAGTATATACATGTATGTAGATTCACCCTCTACCACCTTCTATGTAGCACATGCATATTTATAAAACATAAATATACATTACTCAAGCTAGATTAGGCAATCATTGGAAAATAATACCATATTTATTTTCACTAATGTAATTTTTCTGCAAGTGAGAATAATCTGTAAATACATGTTTTGTATTAACAGTTATTTATTAGATTATAGCAACTTAGGTCACTCTTATATATGAACTTGGATTGCACAAACCAATACAGATTGAAAGCATCCCAGAACACAACAGTTTCACATGAGTTGGCGTACTTTACCTGCAGCATGTAGAACTTTACCTGCAGCATGTAGAACTTTACCTGCAACATGTAGTACTTTACCTGCAGCATGGCGTACTTTACCTGCAACATGTAGTACTTTACCTGCAGCATGGCATACTTTACCTGCAACATGTAGTACTTTACCTGCAACATGTAGGGTACCTGGAGCAAAAACCTTTCTCTCTGTATGTCTTTGTTCCCTTTTTTTGGTTTAATGACACTTTATGTGCTTTAAGGTAATTCTTACCAACTGGATGTTCTATAAAATCATAAAAGCTGCACTAGCTAACTCAATTTTATTAATAATATACATTAACCTACGTGTAAACAGACCATAGGAAGTAAAAAGTGAGTGCTACCATCATATGGCAGAACTGAAATATATCTATTATTATTATCTATCTACATGTATATTACTTCTACTTTTACATATTACACACACAATACGTCGTCGTGTACATGTATATGCGTAATAAAACACTGAATAATCTGTTCCCAGTGTGCAGTGTACTATGCTTTGCACTTTATAACATCCAACTGTGCGTATAAGATTGAACAGTAAGTGTTGCCCCACACGAGGATGAGAATATTGCCTGACATATATATTATATATTGACCATGGCTGTATTTATTGTATATTATTTATAGAGGAATGTAGATTGTCTATTTGGTTTGTGCGGTCTCTAGGCCACCCTTACATCACATACAGTGTGTGAAGTGATTCCGATTAAACAATGATCATATTTGATCAATACTGTCATCTACAAATAGTTCAAATCAGTGCTGCCATTTATTGACTTGATAAATCAATATTCCACAAATATTATCATTCACATTATATTATTATATTATAGCCTATATTTAGATACTGTTCAGTGGTGAAGATATTTTGATTAATCCGTTTGCATTTATAGAACAAACATTCAGTTATGAAAATTATTAATTATCTTAATGCTATATTTTAACCTCATATAATTAAATTTGCCGAGGTAATCATGGTTTACTGAGATGTATGCTTAGCAGTAGTATATAATATAGTATATTGTGTAAATGCATCTATGCATAAACTATTTACATGTAGATGAGTACATATATACATGTAGGCCTACATTGTACCATGCAAAATTTACAATAAAAGCAATGCAAAATACAAGCAATACGTCTCAGCATAATTAGATAAACCTGTGATGTCATTTTTCAAGCAACAGTAAACTTTATTGACTGTAACAAAACACTATAATATGTTATTTTATAGTGTATTATTGTCATTTATCTCCTATTTTTATATTTAGTTTTTATCATTCCACTATTAATAGGGCTGTGAACAAAGAGCATATAACTGAGCAATGATACACTAACACTACTGACTTTTGTTCTGTTTACAACTGCGTATTCCATTCTCTTTGATTATAATCACTTTGGTCTAATATTTCAAACAATAAATATATTCTTTATCACATTTCTGTCGGCTGCTGAGCCCAAACAAACACATTACCTGTGATGTGCATGCAAAATCACAGAATACTCCCAAGTTAGCTGTAATCCATCTCTTGGGAGTAAGTTTTACTATCAGTCAGTGAATTTTTTGCTTCTAACTTTTTTCAGCAAGATTTTCAACTGCCTGAGGGTGGTTTATTCAAATTAAATAACGATATTTCATGCTATCACAATTTTGACAGCACATGTAGTATATTCCCATACATTTACAATGTACATTGTACGTATTGCTAAAATCTCCGCTGATCCTATTGGCATGAGTCATCTAAACACCTTCATCCTGTTAAACACCTTCATCCTGTACCACCCACTGCGTTCCTGTAGCTTGTACTACGATACAGGCTACTATTACATAGTTGTATGAAGTAACTTAACACCCAGTCCTCTGCCAAATACTTTATCACACATCAAGCATAAATTAGCACATCATAAAGATGATTAGAAAAACAATTTCACTTATTAGTTTTGATCTTTAAAAAATAATAAAAAGAGCCGGACTAAAGTGTACCCCAACCCGAACTTGCTTGCAGTTGTATTAAGAAACTGTGGCTAATGTTGGTGTATTTGTTCAAAGGAGATGATTAAGAGGCTGCATTGTGGTTGGTTACTGAAAAGCATTACCCGTTTCCTTAGCGATTGATTGACTTTGATCTTGAATTACTTTGTATAGTTTTGGAAATAATTATTATCCTACTGTACTGCATAAATGTGTTTGGTTAAATATTTTAGATGATAGTTTTCGTGAATCAGCTAAGAGCTAACTGATACAAGGGAGAGATCTTTATATGATACAGATTCCGTCACCTCTATTTAACCTTCAACTTTCTCAGGATGCATCTTCGAGCTTTAAGTCTCGTCCTCGTTGTTACCCTACTCAGTCAGAGTATTCTAGCAGATCCAGGTATGTGCTCCTCATATACCTACACGCTGTACATACACACTGTACATACACATTGTACTTACACGCTGCACTTACACTCTGTACTTACACTCTGTACTTACACACTGTACTTACACACTGTACATACACACTGTACATGCACACTGTACTTACACACTGTACATGCACACTGTACTTACACACTATACGTACACACTGTACTTACACACTGTACTTACACACTGTACTTACACTCTGTACTTACACACTGTACTTACACACTGTACATACACACTGTACATGCACACTGTACTTACACACTGTACATGCACACTGTACTTACACACTATACGTACACACTGTACTTACACACTGTACTTACACACTGTACTTACACGCTGCACTTACACTCTGTACTTACACTCTGTACTTACACACTGTACTTACACACTGTACATACTGTACAAAGAGTTGGGAGATAAGCAAAGTGCGTGTTGGTATCTTATACACGTAGGTCTAAATTTAATTTCCACAGATGGAATTTTATTATCATATTATGATTGTGTCATCGAACATGTTCTGTGAAACTGTTAGGGATAGGAGGAGAATGAGGGAGGGGGAGGGGGAAGGGGAGAGGGGACTTCTACTGTTTGTTGAGAAACTATATCATACAAAAACAGTAACATGTCAAGTGAAAGTTAAAAGTTGGCTCTTGGTAAGCCTATCTAGTAAATAGTTAACCATAAGAATTCCTGCACAGCAACAAGCCGTTTCATCTAACCGCCCTGTAATTACAGCCTTATACAGTGTACGAGTTTATATTCTGTTAAAATAGTATAATAATACTTATTAATGTATATTTCACTATTATTTGTCTCTTTTGATAACTTGTAATTATTCTAGGCTGTTATTAGCTTATCGATAAATACTTTCCTTCCAAGTTAAAGTGTTCAAGATTTATATATTTTATATATAACTATTACATAATTAGTCTAAACTGCCTTTCATATACTAAGATTATAGCTAATTCTTAGATTATAGCGGAATTTCGTATTCACAGTTTCTTTTCATAAGCTGCATTTTTATAGTTTCAGTTCATTTTAACGTCAGTTATTGAGGTGGACATTGGATGAAGGGTTTTAATTCGTACAGACCAAAGCTGACTGTAGGCCTAATGCTTTCAGGAGTAGCTTATAGCGTATTGACATAGAGTATAGGAATGTAACACTAATTTAGCTAGACCCTGTATTATCATGGACACAGTGTATCCACACTTAGTTATTAGTTGTATTAATACAAACAGACTACTCTGGGATTTGCATAATTTACTCAGGAGATTTCTACTATATCAGATATTCTGTCTGTCCCAGATGAAATATAAACCTTTTAAACAGAGTAAAGTTGGTATGGTGACTGACTTTCCACGATTAGAGTGTTAAACCATATAAACAAATGTTACATCACTCGATATCAGGAGCTGGGTTTGTGTAAATACCATATATGTATAGTGCTGTCCACATACCAATTCTCTACAAATCTTACAGTTTATATGATGATATAATATTATATTCAAGTATCAGTTACCTTAAGTATTAGTTAAATGTTATCAAATATTTATGTAAGAAGGAAATAACAAGGTGAAACTTCATCTACCTGTTATGTAACATCTATTGATTTTATTGACTCGAGTAGAAATGTGATATTGGCTCTTATGTAAGAATGACCTGCTAATGTATTTTAAAATCAATTCCCTTGCTATTACCATACTTATCTGTTTGGTTTTAGTGTTTAATATTTTAGCCGAAGGGTGTCAGGCTATTTACTCTGTCTTTTGCAGAAAGTCATTTATCGTAATTACTGTCATAAATATAACTATAGGTGTAAATACTCACACTGTCAGATATTTTATCACAAACTCAATCTGCCATCAATAGTAATAATCCTATTTGACATTTGAAAAGCATTTACTGAAATAAATTCAACTTGTTACTCATAGTTTTTCAAGTGGCTAAAAGCCCCAAACAAACTTCTCTATCTGTAATTGACTATCTCAGGTTGACAATTGAGTATATTGGGCTTCGTTAGTTACAGGGCAGTTATATCTAGTTTGTGATATGTTACTAATTGAGGGCCTACTTATCAGTGAGAAGAAGTTTCTCTGTTATTTATTCCTTAACCAATGAGGTGTATACTGTATGGGGTAGTGTAGAGGATGAAGCAAGACAGGTTGTAAGATATTGCTTCCGCTATTGTCAACTTTCTTACCAACAAAACAACAAATTAATAATTAATTTCTAATTTCGTCCCAATAGAGTCAGGAGTTCAACAAAGACTTTTGTGTGATCACTCACTGTCACCGAGATGAATCGCATTTGCCGAACTTACTGCAGTTTCATGCTGTTTTATCAGGCTGTGGAATTTAATTGTATTGGGTGTATATAATCATGATCTCTTCAGCAGGTTGCCCATATAACAATGGTCACCTCGGCATGATATCCGGAGAGATCGAGGACTGGCAGATCACAGCGAGCTCTAATTACCCGTCTGAGTGGGACAAGGCTTGTGGTGCTCACTATGCCAGACCTTACCTCGCCAACAGACTCGGTTGGTGTGCTAGAGTCAAGTCTTCCTCCGAATGGCTTCAGATCGACCTTGGAGTTATCTCCACGGTAAGATAACTCCCCAATATTAGCTTCCAAACTTATAATGCCAATAAGATAGTTTTACGTGTTGGTAAAATGCCGACCCTGTAATACAGCCTGTGCTAGCATAGATCTCAGGCTTAAATTCCTACAGTAACAAGAAGCTGACAAGTTTGTTGCATAAGATAAGGGTCGGACAGTAGCGTTGTGTTACGTTTCAGATAATTTTTATCTCTTAAATCCAGATACATTATACAATACAGCAAACACACGGATATCTGTCCATCTAATACTTTCGTGCCACATATAACATGAATAAAACATATTCAAAGGAAAGGCTGATATGCTGGCAGCTGACTTCATTCAAGCCGAGTGTAAATAAAGTTAATGATTTATATCAAATATTCAGTGCGCTTTGCCTCAGGCCCCATCTTATTTTACCCATATTATGTTCATTCAGATAATACCCCAGTATTGTACGGATAGCTCAAGTTTTCACGCAGCTCATGTTGTGTTCTTCATCGGGTGTGGGTGAATAACCACAAAACAGATGACTATATCACAGGTCCTATGCTAAAAAGTCACTACTGACAACTCCTAACACTGGTGCATATGAGAATAACACACTTCATACCACACACTAAGATGCTATCAGTATTGTTATAGCTGTGAATTTTGTTGACAGTACACCGGAAATAGAAACGTGTATTGTGCGTAACTAGACCCTCGATTCGGAATCAAATTGCAATCTAGGAATGAAAAGGTCGTAAAGATTTTCCACCCAAATTTTCGCTCAGAATTACCAAACTAGAATGCTGACTGGATACGGTACACCTAGCTCTCCGCCCTGATTATACTATGCGTGTATATTATGAACCCTTAGTCTATCTTGGGTTGTATTGTATTCATAGTTACTATGGAGAATATAGTTTTAGGAGTTGTAAAGCTGTATAACCAACCATTTTGCTGTAAATCATTAGCTTATCACAATAGTGTAAAGTGAATATCACTGATAAGTGTGTGGACATAACGCCAAGTTAAGATATGACTTAATTACTGTATGTTAGTCAGCCCGAGTTTTATCAACTGCAGACGTTACTTGGTGGTGATCTTCTTACAAGTATCCGACCAATTAAGGAAAACCATACCACTGATAGAAATGCACACACGAGTCGTAGTTGCAAGTTTTAATAGTTTTGAAAGCATCGATAACAAAAATACTGGATTGATTGTTTTGGAGTCAATGAGTCTGGTGTGAGGCTATAAGTGTAGCTGTAGAAGGAAATGAGATCTACACTGAAATCTCAACTTATAGGGATGGCAATAATTGGCTAACAAAATTCTAACTGCATAAATTTTACCTGCATAAATTGAAGGTAGCAGCATAAGTTTTACATAACTTGGCGCAATGTAGCATTTTATATATTGCATATGAATTTCATAAATATGTATGCATTCCAATTGTCTCTCCCTAAACCTAGCATTGTCACCACCCACTAGACAGTGTAAATTAATCAGTTACAGCTATTACTGAATCACATGAGAGAAAGTGTAGTTTCTATTCACTCATTGTAATCACAGGTAATTGTATTCACACAGTAGTGATTCAAATAACTTACATTACTCAAATGAAAACAATTTCATTTCATATTGATACAGTGAATCCTATTTGCAGACAACAAAAGATACGTATAAGTTTTGTTTTTAGACGTAGGATTGTGCACTTCATGTATATTTATATTATTTTACTAATATACAGGCTCCTCATTAGGTTTTGTACAATTCATCATAACAAAATGAAGAGCATACAATATTTTAATTAGGTTTTAAACAATAACATATTAGAATTAACTGTATTACTCATTAGCACTGCTTGTTCTAGATTGTTAGTTTACATATAATCTATTTGTATTGTAATGTTCTAGTGAACCAAAAATAATTATTTCTGTACTCTAATATTCAGTGCAATGCTAGGGAAGTAGGGTGAAAGAATTGAAACCCAATTAGGGTCTATATGAGTAGCTGTAGCTACAATTGGAATAATGAGTTGACTGTTTTCCTTACTATTATATTATAATTTATGTTATTAGAATTCCATTATTGTATTATCCATTGGTTATTGAGTAATATACTACAGTGCACCACACATGAGCTGACAACTCCTGTTTATGATATAATAGAATACGTTGTGTAGAGGTAGCTGTCATTACTGTGAAATACTGCTGTTATAGGTGACCGCTGTGCTGACCCAAGGTAGAGGAGATGGACAGGAGTGGGTGACTGGGTTTATGCTCTCCTACAGTGCAGACAGAGTTCTGTGGACTTACATTACAGAACAGAGTGGATCCAATGTGGTAAGCTATACTATAGTATATATAATGTTATACATCTGATCTCCAGCCACTGTGTAACTACCCTCCTTCTAATGCTGTGCCATGTAACCTGGTTTCCAAACTGTACCATCTCTGCCTTGTGGGGGGGGGGGGGGGGTGTCTCTGTATCTATTCACCATGTGTGTGGGTGAAAGTACATAAAGAAATTCACGGATGACCAAGAGTGTATGTAGAATAAAGTATAATATAAGATGATTTATTAAACTGTTGGTCAATCTGTATATGTACCACATTATTGACCTAGAATCACCTCACAAACCTTGGTTCCATAAGTGTATATACTGTAGCCTTGGTTCCACAGGTATGTATAATTTGTGTAATTAGCTGAGGATTACAGCTAATTAATATTATTAATTGTCACTCTGTAGCTCACTTCAGACCAAACAGATCCACATCCAGACTTTTAGGCTAGCAAGTGTTTTTTAAAAGTGAAATTTACAAAAACTTGTAAATAATTGTTCTTTTCAAGTGGTTTGACACTTTACCCCAAGTTGTGTTGACTCAGTTGAAGGGTCTGGCTTGTAGTAGTAATTGTCCACAAATATTCACATCTTATCAGCAGCTTACTGATAACTATAATGAAATAAAAATATATTTTTAAAGAAACTGGAGTCAAACACTCTCCAACTCTCCAAAAATATATATCTTTTTGGGTGGAATAAAAATATAGTTGTATCAGTGTTGCTCATCATCTTTGTCAATGGAAGCCTGATCGATTTTCAATCATCTAATTATGGGTAGACCAACTGGCCACCTGACTCCATATCCTGAAATAATAAATATGTTGTGGACATGCCTAGTTTTAGATATGATTTTATGTAAATATAAATGAGCAAGCTGTGTATATTTGAGACACTTTGTCTCTTATAATGGTACAGCTGTCCATGTTTAGCATATCTGATTCCTCTACAAAAACAAATACCGATGAGCTAGTCATTCGTTACACCACTTCCCTATTAGATCAAGACTATTATATATTATATATTATATTGTACTATTATATCATAATTGTGTTGAAATTATGAATTTTTGTTGGTAAAGGTGCTAGCGGTGAGTAAGCAGTGTATAAAATCGAATAATTTATGATACAGGTGTTCCGAGGTAACACTGACTCATACTCAGTGGAGCACGTGTATCTACCCACCCCCATAGAAGCTAGATTTGTTAAGATCCATGTCCAAAGTTGGAACAAGCACCCCAGTATGAGGGTAGAGTTGATTGGCTGTCAAGGTAAGCCTGGGTTCGCTAATACCACAATGCCCACCCTTAGTACTATGTTTATACACGTACGTTGTTTGAGCTGTGATGATAAGGTGGAGAGGAAGAGATGCTATAATGGTAAAAGTAACTTTGTGATCCAAGATTTCTGCAGACGACACAGAAATTTCCGCAGATGGAGTAGCATGTTTGTGGGCAGCCCATGCAATATCTTTGCGGGTAATTCAAGATTTTTGCGGGCGAAGGCCATGTCTGGATAATACAAAATTTCTGCAGACGACATCAGGCAGGTCACCAAAGTACAAAGAGAACCATGTGACCTGTTAGTATGAGTTACTCTCGTGGGAATTCAACCCAAACCTTCCTGACTGTCACTCTAGCAGAAGTGTTCCTGTTATTCTCCACCACAAACCCTCCCCTCCACTGGTGCATTATGATATTATCATTACATCTACTCTACTATTACTATATTAGTGCTTTATACAGATGGGTGCACTTGTTTTTGGGGTTTTAGTCGAATGCAATCTCAAGTTGTAATATAAATCTCTGCACCAATAGCCCAATCCTCCATGAATATATATTTAGGGTAAATTGGTTTTATCAAAACTGTTGTTGTTTAAATTGAAAAGAAATGTTAAAAAACACTCGTAGTTCTCCCAACCTTATACCCTGACTCTGTGTATTCAGACTTATAAACACCTGGAGTAGCAATTATTAGTCAGGAACCAACTTTTCTCTCCTTTTGTTAAACTCCTAACTTATTCCACTTGAGATGAGGTCACCGCTCAGAGCATGACTTTAGCAACAAGTGGAGTGCAAGTTGTATTCTCTGAATCTAGCATAATATACATGTACCATGAAACATAAGCACTGTAATTATTAAAATAACATAATAAATTCAAATTCAAAATTGTAGAAAACAAGAGACCGCTGGGACAAACGCCGTATGCTAACTTGAAGGCGTCATCTGCCCACTCGTATAGAGGTGGAAGCTCTTGTCAGGCTACTGATGGGCACATACTCAGTAACAAGGCCTGGTGTGCTGCCAAGAGTGATGGTAAGGCATTTATATACTCTACTCAGTGAATCACATGTGCTTGTCAGGTGGTTGTTCAACTTATAACTGAAATTATCAAAATTTGTCAAAAATTTGCACCAAGCTTTTGGAAATTTTATGAATCTCCCCCCTTCTATTAGGAAGTACTTGTAGAATTGTAGCCCCACTAAGATAATTATTGCTCCAACACACTTTGCATTCAATTATTTTCTTTGATGTAAAAAAAGTAACCCCCAGTTCTTGGAAGACAGGCTACATCACAGGTCTATAGTGCAATCAGAAGAACTTTTATGGTGATAAAATATACATCTTTCAGGTGCTTTTAGTATTTAGAATTAAAATATTCAGGGATCAAAGTAAGAAATAAAAACAACAGGTTTACCTGCGAGGTGGTAGATTAGAGTTATTTAGTGCTTCGCAGGTAAATAATACAGGTGACCATTTCTATACCGTTTAGTGATTAATTTATTCTAATAAAATGGTGTGAGATGAATTTAACCACACTACTTAGTAACTCACTTTCAACCCAATGGTATACCTGTTGATGACGATACTAGCAACACCTGTACAGGTATAATTCATCAATTTTAGTAAAAAATGTAGCAATCTGCCAACAGACAGACAGACAGACAGATGCTGTTGGTACTATTGAGTCATTATTGGATTAATCATACAATAAATTAACAGAATACAGCACCAAGTACTAAAGATGTCAGTTTGATTAGGTATGTGGTGAAAGTTACATACATTTGGATGTGAATAGAATACCTGTTGAGTTGGTGTGCTGTATTATTATTAAATTATATCAGTTCACTTACATTAAACCTATTGGGAAATTTTAGGGTAGAAAGTAGCTTGTCAGTGAAGCACTTTATTATGATAAAGCATCAGTTAAAATGTGATACTTGATGAATTATTTTATTTTGTGCTGAATAGCTGGCTGGTTGTCGAAAATAAGCTGGACCATTCTGAAATTGAATTAAATTATTCTGAAATTTTACACCACAAAATGTTTGAAACCTTCAAAATACAACAATTTGTTCCAAGCTAATTAGCTTGTCAGTCCTTAAAATTAGTGTTCACTGAGTTATGGCCCAATCATGAGTGCACATTCTTTCTTAGCCCAAACAGGTGTTCTTAATTTCTGATATTATGAAAAATAGTTTGCTATTGTTTTATAATGTATGGAAACCGTAATTGGGGTATATAATACATGTAGGTTGTACATATACATGTAATTTATTACAAGAACATGCATTACACAGCTCATTAAATGGCCAATTAAAATTGTTCAATTTTTGTCTTTGGGCAATTTATATTTAAATTGGATGTATCGACACTCGACCCCACCAAAATAGGCAATTTAGAAGAATCAGAACAAAAATATTTTATAATAATTTAACCTACTGATGCCACACCTTGTATCACTTATGTATCACATTTACTCTGGCAGCTAAACAATGGCTGCAGTTGGATATTGGACCACCCACTTTAGTGACTGCAGTACTGACCATGGGCAGGGGAGATACCGGGAGGAAGCAATGGGTGACCAAGTACAAGATATCCTACAGTAACTACACTGACAGTAATAACTGGACGTTCTACAAGGATACATTAGATCTGGACTCTATGGTAACTCTTACTCTACCTCAAATATTCACAATGTTTGCCTAATCAAGTGAGTTATGTAATCACATGTCCGACATCAGGCGTTCCACTGATTTGATTTGCTGATAATGTAAATGTAGGAATATTCATTCATAAATTCATACATGATTATATAAGCATGAAGCGTTACATGGTTACACGGTGCTAGTGCAGATAGGTGACAACTGTCTCCATCGTCTCTCATCCTAACCATGTCTGTGTCTATGAATAATAAAGTTGGTGATTGAGCAAATTTATGTCTAAAGTTTGTTTAACACTAATAGGCCCGTAACCATTTATGTATATATTTAAATGTTCATGTAAAGTATTCATAGCTTGATTTAATAATTTATTTTTAGTATGTCGGGGCTGAGGCATCGAAAACTGGAGCCTACTCTAAACTGCAAAGTGAAGTGAACTCAGACGGTGTAGTGGTAAGTTAAGCAATCATGTTTTGTTAGTGTTAGAAACTGCCATAGGTGACAGGTAAGACAGATTGCATAATACATATCTTACTAAAAATGGAGAGCTGCGGAAAATAGGACAGGTTGATATTATTCTTGGACTGTAATTTTAGGAATTTGGAGGAAATTTTGGGAAGAAGGACAAGAGAGTACACTACTTGGCTAAATCCTTTGTTGCCAGATATATTAGGTTTCACCCAGTGGCCTGGAACAAGGGAATAGCTATGAGAGCTGGGGTTCTTGGCAGGCAGCACTCTGGAGAATGCGGGGCTGGTTTTACACGCCCCAACTCGGCATCTCCATGTGGTAGGCACACTATATCATGACAGTCATTATTACCTGTCAGGCTGTCATAGCTTTTGGTCGATGTTGTAAAGGACAATATGATTCTGGTTTCCATAGTCATCAGTCACTACTTTTGGTACGCAGGCTATATTTTCTATTGCAGTTGAGAACATAGCATTCAATAAAGAAACATGGCTAAACAAGGAGAGACACAACAAGAGAGCTCTAGCGATGGGGTCCAAGGAAGATCTGAACCAAAAGTTGGCCAGAAAGGTAAGACAGCTCTAATAACTGACCATTCAGTAAATCTAAATGTGTGCCAAGTGGTTAGAGATGATTGGATAGTTTTACAGAGCACAGCTCACTAGGGTACATAGTTGTGATAGCGTAGCTATGCCCAGAATTACTAACTTGGATCAGTGTCTATACTACACCTACTAGGTGTCTATACTACACCTACTCGGTATAATACTAGAAGCGGCAGCCTTTACCAAGGTTAGACTTCAACTGTTCATTAATACATGACCAAGGACCGATGACTCCAACTTTAGCATGATCTACAGTATGTGTACTATGATGTAAATACGTTCATAGAAAGTGTTAGCTAGTGCAAGTAAATAAACTGACATCTTAGAGTAACATTGCTACTTGCACTATAGGCATAGTACTAAGTTTATGAGCATGTTCTCCTTAACTGGTAGCTTAGGTATTGTTAATCAGTGTTCATGTACTCACGCCTGCCACAAAATTATTTTAAATACAGAATTGAATTCATTATCTTCAATTAATACTAATTAATACTTTCTCACCACCAGCTAGGATAGATTATAAGTACATCAGAGGATACTAATGCATCCCAAAATCTGATTTATAATCATATATGTACCACCAGTCAACCGGTTATTCAGCACCAGTCAACTGGTTATCCAGCACCGGCAAAGCTAAGTAAAATCTCACTGTTCCCACAATTTAATTTTAATCTCTATTTTTAAATCCATTAAACCGCTGAGAAGTAGCAAATGTTTGTAACTATAAATGGTATGATGATATTGCAGGCAGTGGATGGGAACACGACGAATGACATCAATCTGTGTACGATCCTCGACAACTATTATGATGCCGAACCTCAGCTGACTATAGACTTAGGAGTTAGAACTGATGTGTCAGGGGTGGTTATCTATATGTGGCAAGGTCAAGCGGACAGTAAGTATGGAGCTAAGGCTAGACATAGAACATCATAACCCCCCCCCCATCAATGTAGAGCCATAATTTCGGACTATATAATGGAAGAATTTTTATTACATCAAACTGTAGGTCAGCTTTGTCACTATTATAGTATGATTATCATATTTCACTTCCTGTACGTATAAAATTAGCATCTTATATTATTATAGTTGCTTCACACTTTTCCACAAAAGAAGAATTTCCTTTCCAGACAGCAGTGCATAATATGCTCTTTAATTACACCATAGTATACACTGCGATACTGTGATAATACACATACACATACACACATACACACTACGATACTGTGATAATACACATACACATACACACATACACACTACGATACTGTGATAATACACATACACATACACACATACACACTACGATACTGTGATAATACACATACACATACACACATGCACACATACACACCTACACATACACATACACATACACATACACACACATACACATACACGCATACACACCTACACATACACATACACACGTACACACCTACACACCTACACATGCACATACACACATACACACATGTACGAGTACATGATCAAGGAGCGTTACTGTGATATACATGTTTCTATACCATAATTTACTTGCTAGATTTGTCGGTTAGATTTACACAGTCTGCAATGTATGATGTATTTTTGCAGAGCCAGGGACTTACAATAAGGACTACGCACTCAATCTGGAGGCTCTCTCAGTGTATGTATCATCAGGAAAGACGGGTGAAACTTTGTGCGGTAGAATTGAGAACAAAGACAATATATTTATGACAAAGCGTGAGCAGAAGGCAGTGTGTAATAGGAGGATGCGAGGCAGATACATACGGATACAGCCTGAAGGAAGGGCCGGCTGGTACACTAACTGGTACAGTGCGGTCATCTGTGAAGTCACTGCGTTTACATGAACTAGATGACCCTTGGTTATGCATCAACCTTTTTTCAGATTTTTCCCTTTTTATGTGATATGCATTATATTCACTGCTGTTTGTTGAATACCTCAACATATTTATTGAAAATGTGGATTTTGATATTTGTATATTATCATAACTATTATATTCTCAGCCAAGTGTAATCTATCTAACAGCTAATGTACCAGGAATTCCCAAGTCTACACCACTGATAGATAAGGGTATTGACGTACACAGATCAACCATTTAGAAAACATATATATTACATAACCATAGTGTAAATGATGTGATACATGTACCATACAAGTATAGTATGGTGGTAGAGTAGTCAGAAGATGATGTATGGGCAAGACAGACACTAATCAATTGGTATGTTCAACATATTATTCATAATTTTCTCATGATGGTGGAAACCTGAAGCTGCTTTACATTAATATTTATTTTTCCTTGGCGTTTCCTTATTCTGTATATACACACTTTAGCTATTACATTGTATAGACTGTTACTACAGTATTACAAACCAACTATACTGCTGTGGTGTAGTCTTATATTGTCTGGACAAAATCGAAACTTCTTCCAGTATTATAAGAAAAACCTTGAATGAGATTTTGGATTACCATTCAGACCTGCAAGCACCTGAGCTCTGCACTAGATACTAACTCAGTTTATGCTATATCAATCAATAGTATTTTATACATTCCATTTTATGTTGTGTCATTATTATACATGTAGTTGGTATACTTTACACTTACAACTTATGTATGTATTTAGTTTGATGTTTCATTTATAGTTCCATGAACTGGAGTTATCATAGCCTGAATGAATTGATACAGTTTTTATATTATTTTCATATGATAGTATTAATTACCATTGTATGTGCATAGAGATGGTGTACATAACAGTATTTGTATAATTATTGTTGTTAATAAAACCACATATAACCCACTTTGAAAAATGAGTCATGTTATTTTTAAACTATAATACCTATGACTTTACAGTGTGCATGTAGTACAAATTCAATTTCATAAATAAGAATGAGTTCTAAAATAAGCAACTTTATTTTACATATTTACATAGATTTTAAAAAAGATACTAGACATTGTGACAGAAGTTCTAGGTATACAATTTACATCTGCAGTGTCGAGGAAATGTATTGGTTACATATTATACAGGCTACTCTCCTGTAGTGACCCAATTTCTCTCCTTCATTGACCTAGTTTCCTGTTTTAGTAGCTTTTCTAGCGAGATATCTCTCTCTAGCACTCTGAACTGATTGGCTATCATTTCTTTTACCGAATCTGTCTTTCTTTTCCTCTTCAACACTGCTGGAAAGTAGAAGTAAATAACAGTTAATCAACAGGGGGAGCTACAGTACTATGTGATACTGAAATGTACATGTATAAATATTAGAAGTTGTCTACTATTGATACCTAAAGTAAATACAACTCTAAAATTGGTACTGCCCTAGTTCAAACAACTATCAGTAGCTACATGAGGTCAACGACACCCTTCAATAAATATGATGATACCTGTTAGGACAAGTTTTACCTGCTGCTAATATCAGCTGGTTTAGAGCTTCCTGCGGTTCCAGCCTTTGATTGATCGGGAGAACCTGACCTCGACCTCGCAACCTGTCTTTCACCTTTAGATATATAATATAAGGCAGACTGTTAGAAATTAGTACGATTAGGTGACGACAAGCATGTAAAATCAGTGAACTATGCTCACAAAATAAAGTATTCAAAATTATATAACTTTTTTATCTCATTGAAATCTGGGTCAACTAATGAGGTCATAGCCTGTTACCTTCCTCTCTTTTAGTTTCCTCTCCCTCCGGCCTTGGCCTTTTAGAGTTTCTAGAAGTGTCACTGGCAAAAATAAGAAATAAAAAAGAATATCAAAACTGTTTGATGTGAACTGAAAGTTTGTTCTGTAAAAAAGCAACGAGACTACATTTATTTCAGCATAGCATTTCCTGTTTAATTAAAACTTCTGAACAATTGTGCAACATGAGGTAACATATGGAGAGTGATGGCATTGCTACCTTTTATCTCTGCTCCTGGATCTGCGAGGTCGTCTGTTCCTATCTTTATGTCTATTCCCACTCTTTGACCTAGATCTATGTCTTCTGTTTCTATCTCTTGACCTAGATCTATGTTTCCTGTCCCTACTTCTTGACCTAGCTGTACCCTTCCTTTCTTTACTTGTAGATTTAGATCGTGATCTTGAAGGAGCTTCCTTTTTAATAGAACGATCTGAGCTAAGGTCATTCTTATCCCTGTAACTTCCAAAGAATTGCCCATAGACTGAAGTATTAGTATGCAATTACGTGCACTAAAAACCCGAACCGGAAGAGATTATAGATTTATTAATGAATCTTATTATGGCAGGTATGCTCGGTGTCATGATCAACAGCCTTACCTACTGCTCCTTTGCTCTTGAGGATCTGCATCCAGGTTATCTCGAACTGAAGAGTCATCGGCAACTACTTCCTCCTTGACATTGGAGCCGTCATCTGGACCAGTGCCAAGTGTCTGTTTATACAGGTTTCTATAGAAACCAGTCATGTCTGCTTGCTTTGTCACGTCCATAGCCTCTGGTAAGGTTAAACAAAACCATCAGTGAACATTTGAACGTAAGAAATTGCCATATAACCAAGGCATTTGAGAGAGGCAAAATTAGTAATCAATGGAAAATATCTTTACATGATCCATTATTTTAAATTGAGAATGCTTTACAAGCTTTACAGTATTGAGGTTGACGTTATTGTGAGATAGTTTAGCTATTCACTACAACATGGTATACCTTCGAGAGCTTCTTTACGCTTCTCCTCAGCTTCTAAACGTTCCATTTCGGCCATTTTCTTTTTATATGCTGAAGTAACAAACTTTTCTTTGTCTGCAAACTCATCCCCTTCAGCTTCTCTCTCCTGCAATATGAAGTCAATGGGTAATAAAAGATGCAGACTATCGTAGGATGGTCATGCATCTTTATCCAGACTCTACTTTATCTTTTATAGTAATCAATGATTCTCTACGAGATCCAAGACAATAACAAGCTCACGGTGCCGTACATAAACATGGAAAACCCATTACGAGTAACTCTTACTTTTTGAACTTTCTTCTCGGCCCTTCTTTCCTGCTCTTTGGTCCTCTTCTCTGCGGCTTTCAACAGCCCTGTGATATACTTTGACTAAAATTGAAGTAGAATCCAGTCAGTATGTTGCATGCGGCTTTCAGCAAGAGAATACCACTTCGGTTGTGTTGTACAAGTACAGCAATCAATATTCTATGTCACAGCCAATATAATAACGTACTAGCTAAACAAATTGAATTGAAAAGGTTCAATGAGATATCATTGACAATTAAGCATTAAAAAATTAACAGTGTAAGAAGAAAATCTTTCTTTACCTTACGCTCAACATTCTTTGAAGTGTTCAGTTTTTCTTCTACTTTTTCTTTTTCCTTCTGTTTCATATCATCGTAGAGCTCATCGTAGGCGTAGACGTTCGGATCGTCCGCTAGTGCTTTGTCAATCTCCATTTGTGTCTAAGATAGCGATTAATATGACATTATGACTGGGTTAAGCTACAAAGGGTATATGACTGCATTAAGCTACAAAGGGTATATGACTGCATTAAGCTACAAAGGGTATATGACTGCATTAAGCTACAAAGGGTATATGACTGCATTAAGCTACAAAGGGTATATGACTGCATTAAGCTACAAAGGGTATATGACTGCATTAAGCTACAAAGGGTATATGACTGCATTAAGTTACAAAGGGTATATGACTGCATTAAGCTACAAAGGGTATATGACTGCATTAAGCTACAAAGGGTATATGACTGCATTAAGCTACAAAGGGTATATGACTGCATTAAGCTACAAAGGGTATATGACTGCATTAAGCTACAAAGGGTATATGACTGCATTAAGCTACAAAGGGTATATGACCGCATTAAGCTACAAAGGGTATATGACTGCATTAAGCTACAAAGGGTATATGACTGCATTAAGCTACAAAGGGTATATGACTGCATTAAGCTACAAAGGGTATATGACTTGCAGAACGAATCCAATTCTCACAAGTCACATATTGATGAGAAGAGAGAAATAGCATCTCCTCAAACTTCCAACCTCGGTAACGTTATTAACATCCAAGTTATTATTCTGCTGAATTTAAATTAATGAGATTCTGCTTACCTGTCTTTTAGTTTTATTTTTCTGTGAAGCCAAAACAATCTCACGGTTGGCGGCTGCCATGCCATCCTAGTGAAATAGAGTTAGGTTTATAGCACATCATAAACGGTAAACCTGCGGATGGTTTATTGAATGAAATGGTGAAAATCCTTGAGTAAACTAACATGATAACGCCACACATAAAAATGGCCAAATCCCCCACACTTCTGTAGGTTCCACTTCAGGATACTAAGTTTTAAATTTGTATGCTAATTGCTAAATGGCAGTCACGCATTACAAATAAAATTTACATCTATGATCTGATATGTCTCTATAATTTGCACAACATACAGACCTCATCACTATCATCACTGTCAAATATACTCGCTTTCTTCAATGGAACTGCCTTCTTGTCTTTTTTTGGGAGTGTTATAAGTCCATATCTACAATCAGATGACAGCCATAGTATCAAAAGGATAGCAGGAGAAGTTTAATGATAGATAAATACTAACCAGAAAATGAGTTGAAAAATTTATCCTAAAAATAAATAAAACAATATCAATGTGTGAAATAGTCAGCTTGGTTTAGGCACAAATACTTTAAAACAAATATAATTATATAATAATTATAATTAATAGTGCAGTTGATTATTATTAGATCAATATATTTATATTAGCATGTGTCACGAGGGAAATGAAATGATTTGGAATGGAATTTGTATTGTGATGTTATATTGTATATGTGTATATGTATACTAAGTATGCTAGTACACTAGGAGTTCTATGTGGTATATGATATATAGACTGGTTGTGTTTGTATTCAATGGTTTGTGTAATGTACTGTGTAATTTGGAATTATCTTCCCCTATTAACCTCCAATAAATTAAGAGAAGACAACTTTGGTTCTCATGTAATGTCTGTCTCACTAATTAATAGTTGTCTTCTCACGTCAATTATATCTCTATTGAGAGAAGATAACTTCTAAGTTCATGCAATCTATTCAATTGGATATCTGCCAATTCTGATAATCGTGATAGAGGTGATAACTTCCCACTATGAATAAATTTGTTTCAATAATCTATATTTTCTATAACCTCCCGTACTCAATCTATTAATTATATGAATTGTTATAATTTGGTTCTATGGTTCTATGTACGTGTAATGGTAACACTCAGGACGTATGCAATCAAGTAATTATTTCCTCTCGTGGACATACAAAAAATGTGATTCTTGTCTATTTCAGAATATAAGAATCCGAGTGACAGAATTGGGACTAGCTCCCCTGGAGAATTTATATGCGATATATATTGTCCAATCAGCAAGTGCTAACCAGTCAACTCTATTCAAGTGTATCTCTTTCCCTTGATCTGTGTATCAGGTATGATAGGAGTTATTTGCCTGGTAAATCAATCACTTCTCATATAAATTTGAGGTTCAAGAATTGTTGTATTTGAAATTACCTCAATGAAATATGTACTAAAATCTCTTCATGAAAAAAGTATGAAAGATATCCTACTGGGATCGTATGAAAACGCCTCAGTGGAATTGTACAAAATTGCCTCTCTGAAATTGTATGAAAATGCTTCAGTGGAGTTATATGAAATTGTCTCACTGGAATTGTATGAAAATGCTTCAGTGGAGTTATATGAAATTGTCTCACTGGAATTGTATAAATTCGTCCAATCGAATTCTCAGTAATTCTGAGATATATATAGACATTGCATCCAAATTCATCCGTATCTCCAATCGAATAATTCAATGTAATTCACTCAGTAAATTTGAATCTCCAATAATGGTTCAATCTAATGTTCAATGTACTGAATCCAATTCGCGATCAAATAACCAAAATATCAGTGTCTGTAATTGCTGCGTACAGAATGTAATTAATTGCCTTACAAAAAAAAATGTTATCTCCAATCGGTCAATCTCAAAAGAATTATTCAAGCACTTTGGTATAGCTGGTACAATTGTCAATCAGCCTCCTTATCAAAAGGGAATATCACTATCTATGTAATATATATATAAAGACTTACTCTGAGTCTGAGTCCGAATATCTCCAAAAAAAAAATTAATAATAATACTAGTCAATTATAACTGAGCACTTAGATTATTCCTTCTATAATATCGTCATCTCTTCTTCTGTCCTGTGTGCTCCCTTGATGTGTCCTCCGATGTGCTCTCTGAGCGTTCTCCCAATGTGCTCTCTGAGCGTTCTCCCAATGTGCTCTGATTCTTACTGTTTTCTCTCCTTCTTTTATACTCTTTCTTGGGTTTTCCAATTCTATTCTTGGCTTATTCTACATACCTTTCTCACTAAATTATGCAGGTATTTTCTTAGTCAGCAAAATTCTATAAGATATGAATATATATATATATATATATATATGATATTTCCTATGTATTTCATCAGCCATTTGTTATTCTTAATTTCTAAGTTAATTATTAAGCAATCTCCAAACTGAGTCACTCTATTTGTGATTCCAATTCCCAGACATCCAGCATATCTTCTACTCTGTGGTTATTCACCTGTTGTATCTATTTGTAACTTGGATTCCAATTCCCAGACAGCCAGCATATCTTCTACTCTGTGGTTGTTCACCTATTTTATCTATTTGTAACTTTGATTCCAATTCCCAGAAATGTTTCATCAGTTTAATGTATTTGCTCTATGCTACTTTTACTGCTGTCTATATTGAATTGATATTAGCTGTAAGTCCCAACCTTTCACAGTATATCTACTGTGGATAAAAATGTTACATTAACATATTGATATAGTGTTTCTAGGATTATACCACATCATAAAAAAAGAAATCTATTAATATTTACAGATGCCAACTTCCGTGTTTGTGCTAACCTGATGTCATAGATTAAGCCTACTGCTGTGGATACGGAATGATACACAATGGCATTAGAAAAATAAAAAAGAATAAACTGAAACATCTAATATATCCATATAATAGTATAATTTTAGCGTAGTCTGATGTGTTTTGTTACAGTCCTACTATTCTATGCGTTTATAATAGTGTGTAATCATAGTGCTTTTATCTCTCTTTGTCTATAGTTCTACAACTAATGTCCTTAGTATTACCTAATTCGAAATGCGATATTTTGTCCATGATGTCTTATAAAAATATTACTGGAAGATTAATGATGTGATAACTTTACTCTTCTGCTGATGTTCGCCTAATATGTGCAAATAGCTGGCTGACTAACAACCTTGGCCTATGTTCCACAAAAAATGAAAAAAATGAAATTACTGTAACTATATATATTGTTGTCCACTAAGGTATAAGAAAAAATTTATGATATAATGTAATCTAGTTTTTGGGTTTTTCTTTTATGTATTCTGTAGGTCAGCTGGTTAACTAGGTTTGTATATGTCTATGATAGTATATCTAGTGCATTAAAAATGTAATGGCTCTGGTTGCTGTTATTAACTGACTAGCCTAAGCCTTAGTTATGTGTAATATAGCAATCCACAAATGTTGAGGTGGTGTCCGCCGCCACTCTATCATAATAATTACCATTAAAGTTAAGTACTGAGTCTACATGTAGTCTTCACCTTTGAATAATGAGTATACATGCTGGTATTCCATTGGTTACAGCCTGGATTCCTACATCCTTTTCTATTATTACAAATCTAATATAAATATTATCGATGTCATATCTGACATACACCCCTCTCTCCGCCGAACGCTGACCCCAGCGTTCTAAAAAATTATCATATTGGGTCACATCTTATAATTCACCCCAGCTATTAGAAAAATCATTAGTAAACGTACCTTCTACAATAATGTGGAAGAAAAAAAAAAAAACGTTTTGGATTGGTAAAAAGGAAACTAACCTTATTGCCGTTATTTATTAACAAATTATACTACGTACTGTTACTTATTGCTATTGATCGCCACAATGTTAACCCCAAGGACGGGTATGTGAGTAAGACCAACTAAACCTATACCACTATTCTACTAACCTAACAATAACCCATGGTGTGTTGTTTCCTGCAGTTTAAAGCAACAATTAGCTAGCAGTAATTAACTCACAAACACTCTACCTTAGGCTGGTATCCTAACTTAACTAGCCTTGTCCTATCTATCTCACATCCCAGCGCAGGTACTCCGCTGTATGCCAATACAGTATTCATGAGTGTCTATCTCATGCCTGCCAGTTAATTGTAACTATAATAGTAATGTAATTCTATTGATCCACATGTACATGTAAAGATAAACTTATCGTTAATTTCTTTCTCTTTTGATTGTTAATTCCAATTAGTAATACTGTCGTAGGTCCCTAATGTTTTACATAATTTTTAGAATCCTTTTTATGCTTTTTAATTAAACTCATTGCCTACATACCTCTTTTTGGCTATAACAATAGTCCTCCCACCTGGTATTTATAATACTAGTGGTTGTCTCCTTATGTTGTGTCTTCTATGTTGTCTACTTTGATAATGTTAACTGATTCTTTTTCTCTTTCTTCCAGTTCAATTGCTTCCTCCTTCGGTCTAGCTTTTCTCCGTTTACATATCACTCCTACCTGTACTATTATTCTGCCTATCATGATTGTTACTATTATATTACATATAATATTCCATACCGTCATGAACTTCTGGAAACCTCCTGATATCCATTCGTATAGATTCATTCCTCCAATCTTAAATGGAGTCCCTGCTGAGGTCACTGTTCCAGTTGCTGGCCATACTCCTAATCTTCTCATCTGTGCTCTCTCTCTCTGAATAGTCTCCACAAAATCGTTCAGTAGGGTATTACCTGTATTTAGATCAGATATTGGAAATAGTCCAACTCGTTCCTTGTATATGGTCAGTTTGGGGTCGGTGTATGTATAGTTAGTGTACAATAACTGTTGTAGAATGTCGTGATTTACGTTTTCCACCTTACTAACTCCATGTTTGCTCCATAAGTATTCATATAATGTATAGTTCAGGCTGAAGTAAGTAACCTCATTCCCCTTGCAGTTTTTGATTGGCATTGTCTTGTGTAGTGTAGCTGTAGTTGGGTCCATGAATAATGTTTGATTTGTGTGTAAGGTCCTCAATTGTACCGGTATATAATCTCCGCATTCATGCTCTGTCGTTCCTCCTATCGTGTATTGCCCTTGTAGTAGCTTGAAACAAGAGTGTACCGCTATATGGTTAGTAGATACTGTCCTGGCTATGACATAATCATCATCTAATAATTGTCTAATTGTCGCAGTTGGGCTAATGAGCATTAGCTTTGATATGAGCAATAGCGATAGTTTTTCGTGTTGGCATAGCGCCTGTATTCCATTCCAGAATACGTTTTTAGTTTGATTCTTTATAGCTATGGAAAGTGAAGTTGCAACACTGTTTACATGACCTGCTATGAACTGGCTGATGTTATCAACGTCGCTCCCCCATGTGAGTACTCCTAGGTCACTAGTGAAATTCTTACCATATACTTCTGTGGCATTATCTACCCATATCCCTTGGTCCGTTCTGATTAGAGTCAATGACGGGTTAGATTCCGGACATACTTGTACTTTATTCCAGTTGCTGTTCATGAAACTAAATGCCATGCTGTGATCATTTGATAGCCAGAATTGATCATGATTCTGTCCGCTCACGGTCTCTGCAGATTCTTGAAATATGCACTCTTCCTTCAGCTCGCCTTCCCATATAATCATACCATTCCCTTCTATACTGCAGTGATTGTCTTCAAATTTGCAACCTTTTACATTACCCAAACTAGACTGCATCAGTCCTGTGTCCCTGTGGAAATATATATATCCTGGTATTAAGTCGTAGTTATCTATGGTTCTTTCATAGTTGAAACAACACCATTTATATTCGGGTTCGGTTGATACGTGAGTGGATATGAATCCATTGCTATCTACTAAGTGTTTTTCTTTGAACATCCGTTTTACCGACATTTCCTTGCATTCTTCCATTGTAACTGGGTTGTAGCTAATTTCCTCTCGGTGTATTCTCTCATCCTTGAAGAAATACAATAAGGTAGTAGATATTGTTTCTCTGTGCGTGCATAGAAATGCCCTACTTTGTAATGTTATGGAAGCTGTCTTATATATTTTCAGGTCCAATGGTGTGACATCGTGTGCTTCAGTCATAGGCTTGGGACAACTGATTTCATTTGGCAGTTCCAACATCAAGTGTGGATGTGCCCTTTCATCCGATGCAGTATGACATAGCATGGGATGTTCTGGTAATGCAGCTGCCTTCTTGACTAAGGTGAGTAGGGTGATTAGTCCTATCATTACTGTCATACTTGTACTTATGTTCCACCAACTTGTACCTTTCCTTGCTGTTGGTGTTGGGACTGTAGTATTAATCCTGGTCCTTGCTTGATGTATTATAACTCTATTGTCGCCTGTATTTCTAGCTCTTCTGCTCCTATTCCGCTCAATTTTGTGTAACTGGTCACACAATGTCTCTTGTTCTTCTCGCATGTCGTGGCAATCCTTGTGTGTACATGGCTCTCCTTCTCTGCAGGTTGGCTTTATCTTGGCTGATTTACCTCCTCTATTGCTACTATCGTAATGATACCATCTCTTTCCTGTATGTAGTTTGTCTTGTGTGCATGCCCAAGCTGGCGAGTTACTCATCATGAGTTCCAACTCTCTCCTCTTCTTCTTCTTATCTTTCCTTACCGTATTCACGGTTGTCGCATTAATGTCTTCTTCTACGAACTGGACATATCTAGTATCTGGTATTGTAGCCCTGGTTCTGCTAACTGTATCCCTTGTAGCCTTGCATGTGTCTTCTTGATTTGTTGTTCCTTCCTGTAATATTTCGTCATCTACTTCTCCTAGCCATTCCATTAGTGAGGCCAGATCTGTGTTTCCCACATCTCCTATGCTTTGTTCCCAATTTTCATCTATTGCACTAGTAGTTGTAGTGTCCTCAACATGCTCCATATTACTATTCGTACTCTCTTGTAATGATATTAGTGTATTGATTACCTCCTCATTGGTCCATTTACCATCAGTAAATATGTTCTCTTCCGTCGCCTCCTTGTCTTGTGGCTCTTCCCGATCTATACCTCTTAACCATTCCAATAATGGCGACAGATCGGTGTCCTCATCATTCCTTCCGTTTTGTCTCTGATATTTCCTTACACCTGTATCTGGTTGAAATCCATCTACGTGTTCTTTGTGCCTTTTCATACTCTCTTCTAGTAATAACAGTTCATTCGCTACCTGCTCATCACTCCACATAGCGGGTATACACTCCCCTGTTTCCCCCATCTTGTTATATCCTGTTCCGCTGTAGATCATCTTTCCCATTCCATTAGTTGGCCGTGGAATCTCGATCAGATCTTCCAGGTTCCATTCTGTATAGGCTGTTGAATTGTGGTGTGGTCCTGCAATGTCATTTGTAATTACCTCCTCAGTGGTAATCGTATTCCTTTGTTCCTCCATTTTCTCCTCTTGCCCATTAGCTACTACATGCGTATGTTGCTTCATAGCACTTCTTAGCTCATTTAGTGCATCCTCTTCAGTAAACTGGCGTCTTGGACTGTCCTTTGGTTCTTCTACAAATCTTACTGATCTCTCATTGTTGTTATTATTTCTCCTGCCTTGCGTATTATCCCTTAGGTCACACCTCTGATGTCCTAGCTTACCACAATCCTTACAGATTGCCTTCCCATGTGCGGTGTACTCCGGACCTTCGTGGTCCCTGTTGTATTCCATAGCTTGTCTGAAATTGTCTCTTTCGGGTCTCCAGGGTTGTCTGTATGGCATCCTATCTGATCCTCTCTCTCTATTCCTCCATTCATAATTCCTGTTGAATTGTTGGTTTCGTTCTGCTGAGTACCTATCACTAAATCTGTGAAATGGTGGTCTCTGACTATACGGTGCCTGTCTCATCCTTTGGTTGAAATAATTGTTGCGAGCCTGGTTATTGTTTACCCATGACGTTTGCATCCGGTTGTTTTGACTCCAAGCTTGCTGCCCTCTTCTTGGAGGTGGGTTATAATAGGGCCTATTGTCTCCTATGGTAACTGGTTTCATATTGTTATTTCTCCAGTTCCACTTAGCTATCTGGTTCTCCCTTTCTGCTCTCTTAGCTTCTCTCATCTCTAACTCCTTGAGCCCTTTTCGTAGGCTTTCCATCTCTTGGTCCCGGTGCATTTCATTCCCTACTTTATTCACTTTCTCTGATACACTCTCAGCTATTGTTTTATTCACTCCCCCTTCTGTAATAATCATGTGATTTGTGCGCTCTATTCTCTGTGCTATCTTGAAAGCGTCTTCAGATGCTTTTATACTAGGATTGTTCAGTAGAGGTCTCTTGTAAGCTGGGGTTAACCCTGATATGAAAGCTCCCAATATAATCTGGTCACGAGCTTGAGTGTCCAGATTTGGATAAATGCGATTGGCCATTGAACAGATGCTAGAATAATACTTCCCTATGGTCTCATTGCTTTGCTTCTGCTTGCTGTACAAGTCTACTGATGATGCAATGCCACAACTATCACTGAACTCCAGTGCCAATCGTCTAGTCAACTCCTCAAAGTTGTGCTTCAGAAATGGGGACTTCTCCACCATATTCTTATATATTATAAGTGCTCCATCTGCCAAATATAGGGGTAGAATCTTGGGCCACGTAGTCTCATGAATAGATAGGGCCACCACCTGTAGATTGAACTCTTCCATGAATTCCAGAAATGTGATGCTATCGTTTGGTGAGTTGGTATATTTCTCCATCTCAGGTAGTCTTGTAGATATATTCACTACTGGACTGTTTACATTGGATACCATCGAGTTCTCTAACGGCTGGGCAGTATTCTCATCTCGGTAATGGCCTCGATGTGTAGGTGAGCATCTCGCCATCATGTCTCTCTTGTCTCCATATGTATCCTCATCATCATATTGCAGTATAGGCTGTGATAGTCTATCCTGCCTGTCCTTGTAGCCATGATTCCATTCTGTGTGCCGGCTACGAGGTTCATCTTCTCCATATGTTGGCTCATCCCATCTTGCATGTGGGTTCAAGTTTCCCTTATTTCTGTAAACGTATTCTTGTTTCAGGTGTTTATTGTAGTCCACGGAATGCCCTTGTACTCGTCTATCAGACATAGTAGGCATTTTACGCTCACGAGCCAACTCCAACATCTCCCTTTCATCTCGCTTGTAAGGATTGGATTTGTGTACCCTTTGCTCTATGTGTGGGTATGGATTTTGAAGTGGTCGATTGTATCTTTCGGGTAGGTGTACAAAGTCATGTCTACTGTCCATGTGTTTCGGTTTATGCTCTCCTCTGTAGGCATATTCTTGTTTCCTGTTGCTGTCATAATCATTTGAGTGTTGATGTTGTATGTTATATTGTCTGCTATCAACTCTACGTTCCTGTGACAACTCCAACAGTTCTTGGTCATCATCCTGATAATGGCAAATAGAGTCGTGTCCTCCTTGTTCTATGCGTGGATGAAATCTTTGCTGTCGGTAATTTTCTCCTTCTGGTGTGTGGCCAATCTGTGGTTCTCTTTCATTACGTTGATATATATGTCTTCTTGACTGTCTTTCTGAATCACAGTCTACTGTCTTGGTGCTTACCATATTGTTCTTACCCTTCATTTCTGGTAGTTGTCTATCATGTATGTCTAATTGTCTGTGTCTGGCTACCTCCTCCAATGTAGGTCTTGTGTCTTGTCTATCATCCTCTATATAATCCCTATTCAACGGACTTCTACATATGTACCTGCTTATACGGTTAGCATGTGAGTTGCGTTCTCTGGTCACTGATGGTGTTGAGTGAATGATTGAGTGCCTTAACTCATTCCTGGTGTGCTCTGTATGATTGGTATCATCTGGCAATTGTAACTCGGTGAATGGTGATCTGCTTGGTCGTAGAGGTTCAATGTTTTCTTTATTCTCTTCTGTCCTTCTCCTAATTGCTTTGTGTTCTTCCATCAGTCCCTTGAATTCTCTATTGAAGTTTTTGCAGGCCCTAACAAAACTGTTCTCGCTGCCTTCAAAGCTAGGTTGAGTCTTCGTACTCGCCTGACTGAGGGTAACCAATTCCTCATCTGATTCTCCTTCAACATCAACTGCTGTAAACTGTTGGTTACCCAGTCTCACTTCCCTCTCAGCGCTGTCTACATATCTATAACCTCCTCGGCCATCAGGTACTCTCATTAGTACTTCTGGCTCCTCAATTGTACTATCAAGCGTTTCCATTCCTCTCTCTCTTTCATGTCTGGCGAACCTGTCCGTCAACCTGACAGGAGACATAGTTCTCCTTACTCGTGCGCCCGTTAACTCCCTCACTCCTATCTTGCTGTCGTTTGGTGTCTGATAGGTAAGTACTGTCGTGGCTGAGGATCCTCCACGCGTTGGCACCTCTATATCACTCCTAGCCCCATGTTCATGTTCATAGGTGTGTGGTGATGGAGGTGGAATAAGTGTAGACATTTCATCTGATGGTAACAATGTTTCCATCTCTGGTGTGTGTTCTGTTGCTGTGTCCATTGGTGTCAAACCCGTCTCCCTCTTTCTTGTTTTGCTGCTCTCGAGTCCTAAGAGGTACTTACCAGTGTCTTTAAATGCACCCTTAATATCCATATTATGAGGATAATAATCGCTCTATAAAATTATTAATATGGCAGTTTTTTCCTGTCTGTTTCTGTTGTGATAACGGTAATCCGCAATCAAGATATATATAATATGCCTGTATACAATTTCAGAAAAAAATTACAACTCTTCAGAAAAATTATAAATAATATTAGCAACAATTGCAGACACTGTTCGGTTACGAGCCGTTCTTTTCGAACCTACAATTATGTCACGAGGGAAATGAAATGATTTGGAATGGAATTTGTATTGTGATGTTATATTGTATATGTGTATATGTATACTAAGTATGCTAGTACACTAGGAGTTCTATGTGGTATATGATATATAGACTGGTTGTGTTTGTATTCAATGGTTTGTGTAATGTACTGTGTAATTTGGAATTATCTTCCCCTATTAACCTCCAATAAATTAAGAGAAGACAACTTTGGTTCTCATGTAATGTCTGTCTCACTAATTAATAGTTGTCTTCTCACGTCAATTATATCTCTATTGAGAGAAGATAACTTCTAAGTTCATGCAATCTATTCAATTGGATATCTGCCAATTCTGATAATCGTGATAGAGGTGATAACTTCCCACTATGAATAAATTTGTTTCAATAATCTATATTTTCTATAACCTCCCGTACTCAATCTATTAATTATATGAATTGTTATAATTTGGTTCTATGGTTCTATGTACGTGTAATGGTAACACTCAGGACGTATGCAATCAAGTAATTATTTCCTCTCGTGGACATACAAAAAATGTGATTCTTGTCTATTTCAGAATATAAGAATCCGAGTGACAGAATTGGGACTAGCTCCCCTGGAGAATTTATATGCGATATATATTGTCCAATCAGCAAGTGCTAACCAGTCAACTCTATTCAAGTGTATCTCTTTCCCTTGATCTGTGTATCAGGTATGATAGGAGTTATTTGCCTGGTAAATCAATCACTTCTCATATAAATTTGAGGTTCAAGAATTGTTGTATTTGAAATTACCTCAATGAAATATGTACTAAAATCTCTTCATGAAAAAAGTATGAAAGATATCCTACTGGGATCGTATGAAAACGCCTCAGTGGAATTGTACAAAATTGCCTCTCTGAAATTGTATGAAAATGCTTCAGTGGAGTTATATGAAATTGTCTCACTGGAATTGTATGAAAATGCTTCAGTGGAGTTATATGAAATTGTCTCACTGGAATTGTATAAATTCGTCCAATCGAATTCTCAGTAATTCTGAGATATATATAGACATTGCATCCAAATTCATCCGTATCTCCAATCGAATAATTCAATGTAATTCACTCAGTAAATTTGAATCTCCAATAATGGTTCAATCTAATGTTCAATGTACTGAATCCAATTCGCGATCAAATAACCAAAATATCAGTGTCTGTAATTGCTGCGTACAGAATGTAATTAATTGCCTTACAAAAAAAAATGTTATCTCCAATCGGTCAATCTCAAAAGAATTATTCAAGCACTTTGGTATAGCTGGTACAATTGTCAATCAGCCTCCTTATCAAAAGGGAATATCACTATCTATGTAATATATATATAAAGACTTACTCTGAGTCTGAGTCCGAATATCTCCAAAAAAAAAATTAATAATAATACTAGTCAATTATAACTGAGCACTTAGATTATTCCTTCTATAATATCGTCATCTCTTCTTCTGTCCTGTGTGCTCCCTTGATGTGTCCTCCGATGTGCTCTCTGAGCGTTCTCCCAATGTGCTCTCTGAGCGTTCTCCCAATGTGCTCTGATTCTTACTGTTTTCTCTCCTTCTTTTATACTCTTTCTTGGGTTTTCCAATTCTATTCTTGGCTTATTCTACATACCTTTCTCACTAAATTATGCAGGTATTTTCTTAGTCAGCAAAATTCTATAAGATATGAATATATATATATATATATATATATGATATTTCCTATGTATTTCATCAGCCATTTGTTATTCTTAATTTCTAAGTTAATTATTAAGCAATCTCCAAACTGAGTCACTCTATTTGTGATTCCAATTCCCAGACATCCAGCATATCTTCTACTCTGTGGTTATTCACCTGTTGTATCTATTTGTAACTTGGATTCCAATTCCCAGACAGCCAGCATATCTTCTACTCTGTGGTTGTTCACCTATTTTATCTATTTGTAACTTTGATTCCAATTCCCAGAAATGTTTCATCAGTTTAATGTATTTGCTCTATGCTACTTTTACTGCTGTCTATATTGAATTGATATTAGCTGTAAGTCCCAACCTTTCACAGTATATCTACTGTGGATAAAAATGTTACATTAACATATTGATATAGTGTTTCTAGGATTATACCACATCATAAAAAAAGAAATCTATTAATATTTACAGATGCCAACTTCCGTGTTTGTGCTAACCTGATGTCATAGATTAAGCCTACTGCTGTGGATACGGAATGATACACAATGGCATTAGAAAAATAAAAAAGAATAAACTGAAACATCTAATATATCCATATAATAGTATAATTTTAGCGTAGTCTGATGTGTTTTGTTACAGTCCTACTATTCTATGCGTTTATAATAGTGTGTAATCATAGTGCTTTTATCTCTCTTTGTCTATAGTTCTACAACTAATGTCCTTAGTATTACCTAATTCGAAATGCGATATTTTGTCCATGATGTCTTATAAAAATATTACTGGAAGATTAATGATGTGATAACTTTACTCTTCTGCTGATGTTCGCCTAATATGTGCAAATAGCTGGCTGACTAACAACCTTGGCCTATGTTCCACAAAAAATGAAAAAAATGAAATTACTGTAACTATATATATTGTTGTCCACTAAGGTATAAGAAAAAATTTATGATATAATGTAATCTAGTTTTTGGGTTTTTCTTTTATGTATTCTGTAGGTCAGCTGGTTAACTAGGTTTGTATATGTCTATGATAGTATATCTAGTGCATTAAAAATGTAATGGCTCTGGTTGCTGTTATTAACTGACTAGCCTAAGCCTTAGTTATGTGTAATATAGCAATCCACAAATGTTGAGGTGGTGTCCGCCGCCACTCTATCATAATAATTACCATTAAAGTTAAGTACTGAGTCTACATGTAGTCTTCACCTTTGAATAATGAGTATACATGCTGGTATTCCATTGGTTACAGCCTGGATTCCTACATCCTTTTCTATTATTACAAATCTAATATAAATATTATCGATGTCATATCTGACACATGATCATGATGGCATTAGCATTCAACAACCTAACTGAAGCTTTTATTGTTTCTGTAAAGTTGATATGTTACCAAAACCTTCCGCAACTTTACTTTTTGTTAAAAGGAGAGAAAAATATAGCTACATTCTAATCCTCACACTTTACTAGACTAAGTCACAAACATGAATTAACATGGACATATCACACGATTTGATATGCCTACAGTAACTGTAAATAATAAAGTATTAGCAGTAATGTGTAGCCTAGGTTAAACTGAAACTAATTTAACACTTTGTTATCTCAATGATTTCAGTAATGCTATGTATGAATACAAATAGAATTAACATTTATATTTACTGTTTTTAAATTAATATTTATAATAGTTACCTTTTAGTGGGGGCTGCCATCTTGACATTTGATGTCTTACAAATAACTTATATGAATAATAATAATTTAGTATGACCAAGTTGTAATTGATCAGTTGTTATACAGCCAATGATAGTGACGCATTCTCTTAGTGGACCAATGAGATCAACTCCAAAATCCTACCTTGACCGTAGTGTGAGTGTGGGTCTTACATTGACGTGGTGGCAGCGCAGGCCGCAATAATATTTTGAAGTTTGAAAGTTTTAGCCTATTGGATAATAACTAACTAGCATTCATCAATGATAATATATATTATATATATTATATACTGTATATTATCATTGCATTCATACTAGATTCTCCAACAATTGATCTATGAAGTATGTACAAAGGACTTATGTAGCTGTTTGTGCATGAATACAATCCATTATAACAGGTAGAAACAGTGTCTCCCCAGCATGGGTAACAGCTGTGTAACTAAATCATATAACCAAGGTAGACTAGTTGTCTCTGCTGTCGTTTCTCAACCTTTCGGTCAATTTGGACTTGTTGTTAGGTTTGTTTATTTTCTCCTATTCTTCTTTCCATTATACGTGTTTCAGTTGGAAGTGTTATGGTCGTTCATGATTTAACTTATATTTTTAAATTTTATTGATATAATTAAAATAAAAATATATAATAATAATAATATAATGATTATTACAATGTTATAAAATTAAATTATAAATATTAATCTTGGACTAAGTTTGCAGTGTATTACTATAAGCAGTGGAAACTGTCGAGCTCTGTAAATCTAGAAATCCATATTCAAGGCTACTAGCATTTCAAACTGCCTTTTATCTATGTTCAATGTTGGATGAGTTATCGATAATGTAAGCAAAGTAGAAAATAAACATATATACAAAGATGTCAGGGTGGAGCAGTTGGTGGCATACATGCACATAAATTGAGAGATTTTGAGTTCCAACCTCGGCTGTGTCATTTCTGGCAAAACCCCTTTGCAGCGAACTGTTCACCCTAAACATTGCTACACCTGTTTGAATAAGGGAGTATAAATAATACAGGAGGTCCTGTGTCGTGTCTTCATCAAACACGCACATTAAAGATCCACCTCGGCCCTGTTACAAAAAGAGAATCCAAATTCCGGCGGGGTATGTGACCCCATTGGGGCGGTAGGATGCAGCGAGAGGAGCTGGGCTCTTCTACTCAAAGCCCTGCTCCCCTCGCTCATACAAGCTCTGGCTTCTTGAGGTTCACTAAATAGGATGACCAAGCGTCAAAACAAACTAGACCTATATTATGATTGTGTCTAAGGAGGATTTTATTCTTTAGAGACTAAATCTAGTAAATCAGAAAGGAAGGATGGTGGAGAGTCAGCAGAAGGAGAATCCAGGCCTGTACACCGGGTTATATGTGACTACAATGAGTTGGATGACGGACAGTGAGTAGTTATAGTCTCCTTGATTTGAATACATAGTGTAATCTATGATGACAGTCATTGTGTTGTGAAATAATACGCAATTATTTGTTCTTGCTACTTGGAATTGCTTTCTCTCGTTATTCACAGAAGACATAATTCTAAGCAATCAGTTCCATATGGAGTTGTCATGTTTTACATGTGCACACTATATTATAAAGGATGAAAGAAGTAGAGGTTGAGAGTCAGAAAGTGCTGTTGGCTAGAGATCAAGGAACTTACTATGCTCTGAGCTCTAAATGTACACACTTTGGTGCTCCCCTAGCTAAAGGTAGGTGATATGCCATGATATGTGAAAAGATCATCTAGATTGCTGAGGAGTGGTGGCTATGCAAAAGCCATGGATGTGTCTACCATACTCAATGCTGTATTACAGGTGCACTATGTCAAGGTCGTGTGAGATGTCCGTGGCATGGAGCTTGCTTTGACTTGGCCACAGGAGATATTGAAGATTTTCCTGGACTCGACTCTCTTCAGTCATTTGATGTGAGTCTAGATACCAAATAATATCATCTTGTTCTTAGTGCAAAGTAACCGGTGGTTTATGTGGTGATAATGCTTTTGTAGCTTGAGTTTGCAAGTCCTAGGTTTGCGATTTTCTCAAACTTGATTGACTTTCCAAGCTTAGAGTTAGTCTTGCATAGCTTGTAGGGCTTTCTAGCAAGGGTAGTATCAATTCTCTCTACATGATCGCTATAGGTAGTGGTAAAGGATGGCAAAGTAGAGATCAATACAGACACTGTGGCCTTGACCTCTACTAAGAGAGTAAAGAGTATGATGACTAGAGACTTAGAGTGTACTCTGCTCTACCTCATAGTTGGTGGAGGGCCAGCAGCATTGGAATGTGCCGAGACTTTGAGACAAGAAGGATATAAAGGAAAGATACTAATTATTACACAGGAAAATGATCCACCATATGATAGAACTAAACTCAGTAAGGTATGCAGTCATTGAGTCGTCAGTTAGTGGGTCACTCAGTTAGTGAGTCACTCAGTTAGTGAGTCACTCAGTTTTAGTGAGTCAGTGCCGTGGTGTAGTTGTAGTTTACTGAAGCTTCCTTGGATCAGGAAGTTTTTCCATTGCGTTCTGATGGTCAGGAGAAAGGTGTGTTACATTATAATGCTATTGATGGGATTTACACTGTATGTAGCTATTATTTATATTGGCAGGTGTTAACTAGCACAGCTAAGGAGTTGTCACTTCGACCGACTGAATTCTACAAATCTTATGATATTGAAATGATGACTGGGATGGAGGTAAGTAAGTAATATTGAGTAGCGTCAACTACTTTTGGGTCAGTTTTTGTATTATTTTAGACTAATCACTACGACAACACTAGCTAAGGGTTATCCTCTATCTGCATTTGGTCAAGTAGATGACAACTCCGAAATTGTCAATGTAGTATACATGTAGATACAATACATTTAGACTCATATATTCGCCCATTATTGTTAGGCATTTAAAGTCGACACAGACATGAATCACATGGTGTTCAAAGGACGGGAGTGGACAGACTATACTGTAAAGTATGACCAAGCTGCTATCTGTACAGGAAGTAGACCTGTAACGTTAGATAAACCTGGAGTTACTACATTCAGTAAAGACGTGCTTTACCTGCGAACACCAGCTGAGGCTAATGAGATTGCTAAGAGAGTGAACGGGAAGAATCTTGTTGTAGTTGGATCTTCATTTATAGGTACTGATACCTTCATTAGTTGGCTTTTGATTATAATCTGGAGTTGTCCTATCTATTTTCTTTAGAGAGGACAAAATTCCCAATTATAAGCATAAGTTCATGATGAATGTGTGTGAGGTGCAGCTTATACACTCCTTGCTTAGTTGATCAAGAAGAGTTGAAATAGAAACATAATAAATGTAAATATGTCCCTTATTCAGCAGATTCCTGTAGTCATTAGTCATTCATTCATTAACAGACAGGTGTGTGATACACAGTGTATTTTCATATATAGGTATGGAGGTGGCTGCCTCTATGGTTGGAAAGGCAAAGTCGGTGACTGTTATTGGACGGAGTGCTATTCCATTTGCCATGCTACTGGGAGAACAGATTGGTAGAATAGTTATGGAGGTAGGTAGTAGGATAGCCTTAGTTACACATGTGAATAGCTCCCTCTGTTACTATTGGTCTTCTGTATAATGTATGTATTGTGTATGTTTGTAGCTATTCGAGTCTAAAGGTGTAAAACTGCTAATGAACTCTAGCGTAGAGGAACTGATAGGAGACGAGGAGAATCTCACCCAGATTAAGTTAACTTCTGGAGAGACTATACCAGCCGATGTGTGTGTCGTGGGGAGGGGTAGGTCACGCTATGTACCACACTGATTCGTGGGACGCAACACTGATTACATGTTTCTATTTAGGGAGTTTCTGATTGGTTCCCTGGCATGTTGTAGGCGTGTCACCGAACACTGATTGGCTGAAGGGGTCGAAAGTGAAGCTCTCCGAGCACGGATATGTTATTGTAAACAAGTACAACAGGACTAATATCAGCAATATATACGCAGCAGGCGACTGCACTGCATTCCCTCTCTATGTAAATATGGATAGACTGGTCAACACAAGCCACTACCAGGTGGCGCTATCTCATGGTATGTCTGCTCTATACGTAGATCAGAAGTAACACTCACAAGGTCGTCAGATGATTTTGTATCGCCGACACGGTTGCAAAGTGTTCTGTGTGTGCAGTTGTATAGTTATAGCTCATTTGTTTATCATACTTATATCTGATTGGTTGCATTTTGCACAGGTAAATTTGCTGGTATGAACATGTGCTCTAAGGAAGAACGTCTGAAAAGTGTGCCCTACTTTTGGACGGCCATGTTTGGTAAATCCTTCCGATACTGCGGTGAGTCGTCTCCTCTATTCCTATGTTAGTCATGAAGATCATTCTCCATCATTCTATTGGTAACTCACTGGTGAATATTCCGTATCCATTTAGTGCATTGAGTAACTTACTTATACTTCACGTGATTTAATGAATACATTCTATCTGAGGAGTTCTTGTGTTGTTATTTTAGGATATGGAAATGCAATGAAAGATGAGGTGGTATTCCATGGAGATTCTTCTAAGTTCGTGGCGTTCTTTGTCAGGTTGGTGTAAGTTGGGGAATTTATTAAAGTTCAATTTGTTATAATGCAGTGCCACATGACAAAGGTTACTTTGCAATATATTTAATTTTTCCTTCATAGTGTTTGTTGTGCAACTGTTGGGTCACAAGTTATATTATATAGGAGATGATGGCTTAACCATTTTGAAGTGTTTCCTTGTATATTTCAATGCATCCTGAAATATATGGCACTGGAGGATTATGTTTTCCATCATTATATAAATGTAGATGCACATTGATATTGTAGGGATGATATGTGTATAGCTGTAGCCAGTCTCTCCTGGGATCCCCTGGTGTCTGTAGCAGCTGAACTTATGAGAGCTGCTATACCCATTTCAGCTGCCACAGTTAGAGAAGATCCAGAGAAACTGAGTATGCTCCTCCCCAAATAGTAATGTTACATGTGCTGCTATTGGCTGTAGTTAAGTAATAGTAGTGTTACATGTGCTGCTATTGGCTGTAGTTAAGCAATATTAATGTTACATGTGCTGCAATTGGCTGCAGTTAAGCAATAGTAAAGTTACACACTCTGCTATTAGCTATAGTTAAGTAGTAGTGGTGTTACATGCTACATACTAACTCAAATATAATAATATGTTTATTGCCATGCTTCACGTGGTTTTCCTTTACTGCTATTGAGGAGTAACCTTTTACTCCCCAATAGATAAGGCTAGATAGTTTGTTATGAATACATTAATTTTGTTCAACATTTATAATTTAATCCTAGGCAGAATATTGTTAGTCTGGTTATGCTGAGTTTATTGGAACCTGCTGCTCTGTTATAACTTCTATGAGTGTTTGGTGAACAGGTATATTTATATTAAATAAAAAATATTGAAATTTTATCTGTATCTATCTGGAAGTGAATATCTGCTTTTGCACTAAAATTGTGTGTTCTTTATGGATAACTGTTGGCGTCCTATAGACATGTTGTACTCACAGCTCTGGGAGACCGTCAATAATGAAGGAAGGTCTCTGCTAATTGCAGAGTGAGCTTGTCTTTTCATGCTAGGTTGATTAATTAATGGAGAGCTCACAAATGATGTATTACCTACATATAAATTCTATAAGTCATAAATATCCACCCATATGAAAGTTGTAGAACATGTCGAGTAGTTGCCTTCTCTGTTGACAAATATGTCTACAAAAAAAAGGAGAGAAAACAATTTCATATTATAAATATAATGTTCCTGTCCAATGAAAATCCTGCGTCTCCATTGACACGGAAACAACCTTGACCATAGCAATATTTACGACTCTGCAAAGCACAATGGTTAATTCATAGAATGAATCATACACAATAGTTGATAAACTGCTGGAGCTCATAACTCTAAGGCTATATCTCCTGTAGACATGGTATTTTTATGCTTTTTCTAACAAGTTTCTGATATTTTTTAAATTCAAATACTTTAATTAATGCTGTCACAGCAGATTAAATTACTATCACAGAGCAATAGGATTGATCTGCTATGCAATACATGTATATTTGAACTTGAAACTTGGAAATCTATTGCTCATTATATTAAGGTGAGTGTCTGCGTCAATCGAATCTGTGTCAATCTTGAACGAATGTGATAGTCATATCATTTATTATTATAATTATAATTAATAAAGTTAAAATAAAATGCGTTGCTAATTCGTTTCAATTTGATAATCAAAATCGTAATAAATTGTATTATGTGGTTGGATTTCTATAGTAACTCATAGGCCTAAATATATTAAAATAAAAATCATGTGATATTCTTAGTAAAAAATAAAATTTGGAATTAATATAAATATTATATATTAAATTATATTATATTTGATGATTATTATATTATTTATTATAATTTATTTTAGTTATTAGTAAATTAACTTTTATGAATTGTTATCAAATTATCATTATATTGCTATACTATTACTAATGTAGAAGTAATATACTGTATCACCCTGTCAGCTATATATCCCAAATATTATAAATGAAAATAAAGCAAAATGTTCTATTTAGTTTACAGTTTAGGTTCATGGCTACTAGTAGCATCATAGCTGATTCCTATTCTATTGTTGTAGTTTGATTATTATTGTTAATTATAAATCTGCAATAATACTTATTACAATAATTGGGCAATTAGTTATTTTTGATATTTTCTGCGCTTACTGTTCAGTACTATGGATATTAATATAGGCCTAATGATGTGATATGTATTAATATACAATAAGTATTGGAATTTCTATGGCAAATTATTATTTGGAGGTCATATGATTGATTGAACGATACATCAATTTATTATATAATAAGGCTCGAAACAAATAGTACTTGTAGCGCACTTTTTTAAAATTTTTCCCTGGAATTATGGTGTAGATTGATGTAATACATCTGACTATTTAACGATATGGTTAGGGCCCCAGCCGTTAGGGATAGAATGATATATGATATATTACTCAATGTTAAAATTGAATTTCTGTAGTTCTGTTGGCACATGTAAATCCAATTCATGCATACATGTACATACTACATGCATGTTTGACATTCACCTGATCAGCTATCTTAAATGGAGCAAGGCATTGATATTTTGTGTATAGGGCTGGCATGCTGTAACAATTACTGAAAAGGATTGCAAAACTGTCAACATGAATACAAAGCAAATTGCCTACAGCACTTTAATAAAGCTGGTACAAGAACATAGTTGTCCCCGTAGCCTATACATATATGTAATAGTGTAGCAGCTGTGGGTAATCCCCGAACTCATGCATACAACATATTTGTTGATCAGATATGGTTATGTTTGTTTGCTTAGATTATAGCGTAAAATTTCTTTAGGGTGTCAAAGGCTGTTACCAGTAAACTGTGATACAGCATCCCGTAGCATTTGCTGTAATTTGCTGCAGGTTGCTGTGTAATAATCACTGTAATCAGTGCAGATGTACCTGTTGTATTTATTTATAAGTAGACAATGGTATGTTGTTCACACTATATGTATGCTATTGCATACATATTACAATATGTATAATATGCACACGTATATCTGTATAATTATACAAGCCATGCCTTTCACACACATAACACCTCAACTTGTGTTTATTTAAGTTCTAACTGACAGTTGTGACTGTGATTCTCAGCATGGGTAACATCTGTGGTAAGCAGGGTAAAGGTGAGTAGAGGAGACGGGTTCAAGTGACTCCTTGCTCTTTCTGTGATCTCAGGCTATAAATCTTGGTTTCTGCTATACTCTCCTCTCTGCTATTTATTGTTCTATCTGCTGCTAAAAGGCCTTGTTCTTTAGTGATTAGGGGCACAGTGTGGTATTATGTTATATTTGCATTAGTATATCTTCAGCTTCATTTCTCGTCTTTGTATACAAATACAATGGAAACTTCTCAATGCACATACAACGTGTAGATTACATTGCTATTCAAAAGAGCTCTTGAAACATAATATGATTTTATAATTTTGTTAGTAGCCTTATTAATAGTGCACCTTTGTTATCTTGTTAATATAAATAAGAAAAAACTTTCAGGTCTATTCCATAGACATCCCTTGTATGTACAGTAACTGGCTGTAGTATCAGACTTGTCTGCACCCAGACAGTTGATAAACAATGTTTGTGAACTCTTATCTATAATCACTTCACCAGTGTACAAGACATCTAACTTATTAGGTCAACTCACTGAGTCAACTTACTACGCCAACTTATTAGGTCAACTCACTAGGTCAGCTTACTAGGTCAACTTACTAGGTCAACTTGTCAGTGACCAACTACTCTGCTATCATTCAGCTTCAGTGTGAGATCCTCTCCTATAGGTTGTTTAATGTTATGTTTATCAAGCATTACATACATGGGCTGTTGATTACAGGTGCTTGAATCGTCGTCCAATTACCATGGTGGAAGTATAACACCATTACCATGACTGGACTGCATAACAATAGTAAATGGTCTATGAACTCCTATGCTGGCACATGTACTTACATAGTGTTATCATTCATGATATTGCTGGTTGCTATGGTGATATTATGTCAACTGCTAATACTCTTGGTGTTAGGGAATGGGTTAGCGGTGTATCACTTCATGTATTAGTGTGATTATCCGTGGAATCACCACAGGGATATTATAGTCTCCTGTGTCTATCATTCTAGGTGATATCGAGGGAGCGAGGACTGAAGGTGAGATGGGAAACAAAGCGAGCTCTCCAAATGAACAGCAGGCTGCGGCGGCTTCAGGTATAACATCATCCTCTTCATTTATAGACTTGTATACATTATGCACACACATGTACATTGTATATAATATATTGTAGCTAATACCTCTGAGTATAAGCCCTTTCTAAACTAGTTGACTTATGTGTTCCATACAATTGAACAGAGGTACAGTATGTCCACTCAATTTAATACCAACATTTACAGTGTATATTATATGAGTATTATTTTAGTATTTCATTCAACTTGTAGTGCAGCTCAGTTTGATCTCATTCTTTTATTATATTCAATTTTGTTAGCTAAAATTTGCTTCCTTATCTAATCTTAAAAGATGCATAGTCATGGTTTGAAATGGGAAATATTTAGGCCTGTCTATTACATACAGTACATTATTACGTGCATTTATACTGTGTATGTAGGGCTATGTGAATACTCAACTGTGACTTGTTTTGCAAGTCTTTCTGTGACATAGTATATCATATATCCTGTATTGAGTGTTAAATAGAATAGATTAGTCATCATGACTAGTGAATTCACAATGGTTACATAGCAATGTCCTGGCTGCATTATCTACTGTATTAGATGGTGCAGTACAGTATAGTCACCAGTTATAACCATGATTTAAATCACTCATGTCCTGTATCAGTTACATGTACAAGTATAGACATAGAGTGGAGTGTGTTATATATACACAATGCATTATGGGATCAAATAAGTTATCCACAGTTTGTATTAATGCCGATCATCAACGAGAATATAAACTATCATTTGTGGTGTCTCTCCGATTCTATTGTGAACCAAATTGGTTGTTGTGTCGTTCCAGAGACTAAACCTGCAGGAGCTAGTAAGTCATCATCCAATAAGAATGTAGCAGCAGACAATAAACCAATCGCAGAGCCTGCGGAGAGAAAGACTAAACGTGTACATCAAGTTATATGTGACTATGATGAGTTAGAGGATGGGCAGTGAGTAGATTAGTAGCAGGCTACCATGTCTATCAGTTATACTAACAATACTATACCAATTATATGTTCAAAATTAGAATCTTCATCATGTAATTAATACCTAGCAAACCCACTCTGGCCTTGGGAGTTGTCATCTTTCGCAACAATTTCCATCATGTAGAATGTTTGCTGTGATTGTGTAATGTTGAGTAATTACATGTACACACTGTATTATAAAGGATGAAGGAAGTAGAGGTTGAGGGTCAGAAAGTGCTGTTGGCTAGAGATCAAGGAGCTTACTATGCACTGAGCTCTAAATGTACACACTTTGGTGCTCCCCTAGCTAAAGGTATGCACTGCATTATGCTATGTGAAGATATCATGTAAAGGAGTGAGCAGTGCCGACTATATGCATGCCATGAATGTGTCTGTCATACTCAATACTGTGTTCCAGGTGCACTATGTCAAGGTCGTGTGAGATGTCCGTGGCATGGAGCTTGCTTTGACTTAGCCACAGGAGATATTGAAGATTTTCCTGGACTCGACTCTCTTCAGTCATTTGATGTGAGTCTAAATATTGTATTACTATATACTACTACTACTACTACTACTACTACTACTACTACTACTACTACTACTACTACTACCTACACTTTTTGGGTGATGGAGGTTTTATGAGTTTTGTTGAGTAATTGGAACTTGAAGTTCTACTTAAGTTTTGCTACCAAGAGCTCATTGTCAATGCTCTCTACATGATTGTTATAGGTAGAGGTAAAGGATGGTAAAGTAGAGATCAATACAGACACTGTAGCCTTGACCTCTACCAAGAGAGTAAAGAGTATGATGACTAGAGACTTAGAGTGTACTCTGCTCTACCTCATAGTTGGTGGTGGACCAGCAGCATTGGAATGTGCTGAGGCTTTAAAACAAGAAGGATATAAAGGAAAGATACTAATTATTACACAGGAGAATGATCCACCATATGATAGAACTAAACTTAGTAAGGTATGCAATCATTGAGTGAGTTAATCGGTCAGTCAGTGAGTCACTCAGTTAGTGAGTCACTCAGTTGGTGAGTCACTCAGTTGGTGAGTCACTCAGTTAGTGAGTCACTCAGCTGGTGAGTCACTCAGCTGGTGAGTCACTCAGTTGGTGAGTCACTCAGTTGGTGAATCACTCAGTTAGTGAGTCACTCAGCTGGTGAGTCACTCAGCTGGTGAGTCACTCTGTTGGTGAGTCACTCAGTTGGTGAGTCACTCATTTAGTGAGTCACTCAGTTGGTGTGTCACTCATTTAGTGAGTCACTCAGTTGGTATGTCACTCAGTAAGTGAGTCACTCAGTTGGTGAGTCACTCAGTTGGTGAGTCACTCAGTTGGTGAGTCATCCAGTTAGTGAGTTACTCAGTTGGTGAGTCACTCAGTTAGTGAGTGATATGATAATGACATCAGTAAATCATTACAACTTGCATGTCGTATGTAGATTTCCAATACTCTATGAAAATAATGGTATGTTATATTGATAGGCATTAACTAGTACAGCCAAAGACTTGGCACTTCGTCCACCTGAATTCTACAATGTTTATGATATAAGCATCATGACAGGGATGGAGGTAGGTTATATTACATTTACATTGTATGTACAGTACAAGACATAAGCCAACCTGAGTTAATTGGCCACTGGATCTAGTCTTTCACGAGTCACCATACATAGTATAAGTCCATCAAATATTGCACTATTTGCAATGGGCTCACTTGTTTGGCTCCAGTCCCACTCACTCTGCCCCACTCAATATTAACATGACTGTATTCTATCAAAATTTACATACTAATTACAACTTATTACATACATGAGTCATCCCCTCTTGCTATGTTTTCTCTAAAAGAGAGATAACTCCTATTATTGAATGTCTCACTATTCGCCCATTATTGTTAGGCATTTAAAGTGGACACAGACATGAATCACATGGTGTTCAAAGGACGGGAATGGACAGACTATACTGTAGAGTATGACCAAGCTGCTATCTGCACAGGAAGTAGACCTGTAACATTAGATAAACCTGGTGTTACTACATTCAGTAAAGACGTGCTTTACCTGCGAACACCAGCTGAGGCTAATGAGATTGCTAAGAGAGTGAACGGGAAGAATCTTGTTGTAGTTGGATCTTCATTTATAGGTATTGATACCTTCATTAGTTGGCTCTTGAGTATAATTAGTTTGCTAGTTTAGTTGAGGGAATATGGGCAAGTATAAGCAGCTGGTAATTACATGTATAATCTGGAGTTGTCCTCTCTCTTGCTTAGAGAGGACAAAACTCCCAATTATAAGCATAAGTTCATGATAAAATGTGTGCGAGGTACAGCTTATACACTCCTTGATTAGTTGATCAAGAAGAGATGAGATAAAAATAAAATACATGGAAATATGTCTCCTATTCAACAGATTCCTGTAGTCATTGGTTAGTGGTCGTTGGTCATCCATTCATTAACAGATAGGTGTGTGATACACAGTGTATTCTCATATATAGGTATGGAGGTGGCTGCCTCTATGGTAGGGAAGGCAAAGTCGGTGACTGTTATTGGACGGAGTGCTATTCCATTTGCCATGCTACTTGGAGAACAGATTGGTAGAATAGTTATGGAGGTAGGTAGTAGATAGCCTTAGTTACACATGTGACCATCTCCCTTCTTACTATTGGTCTTCTCTATAATGTATGTATTGTGTTTGTTTGTAGCTATTCGAATCTAAAGGTGTAAAACTGCTAATGAACTCTAGCGTAGAGGAACTGATAGGAGACGAAGAGAATCTCACTCAGATTAAGTTAACTTCTGGAGAGACTATACCAGCTGATGTGTGTGTCGTGGGGATAGGTGTGTAATGTAGATACATGTACATAAACTAGATATGTATATGTACATGTACAGTATATGCTATTGTACCATGGCTATTCAAATAGATACTGCCTGGTGCGTAGAGGCTTCAACTACTAAATGTTATTGAGTAGGGCATTTGATATACTGACAAGTAGTGATAAACCCCATAGGGATTACTCTGGTATCAAGCTGTTAGTCTAACATTTAAATTAACAGATTCTTTTCTTATCTCCCCTTGTTATTCCCTCCTCCTGGTACCGGGCCACCCACCTCATATAATACATGGATATGCAAGTCATTCCAGGAGTGGGTAACTTTTTCTCAACTGGCTATTATGAAGATTATAACATAATATTACAGCCTTAGTGTTGGTAGTGGTAAGACCTCTTTCTATCAAGCTCCAGTAACACTATGTCACTATGACAACCTCATAGAGAAAATATTGTGACTGCACATGTGCTAGTGAATAGTGAGATACAGCTGTTATGGTTGTCTAATTGTACATCATACTGGAATATTATCCATGCAGCCATCACTTGGTATATTCATACAGTGTGTGTATATAAGTATCTGAACCATACTGAATGTACAATGTACATGTAAGATATATACACTGTACACGCAGGTCTACTGGACTAGCACTGTCATATTCTCTATAAATGCATACATACACTACTAACCCATGCACTCTCTATATCTCTGCTACGCTGCTACAGAAAGCTCTATCAAGTGTATAGACTTTTTACTACTATCGCACACTATGATAGCTACATGTAAATAGATGTTACTACTGCTACTGTCTACCACAGGTTACTCAACTGTCTACTACAGGCTACTAGTCCCCCTGCTTTATTAATTTTATGTCTCTAACTGTGTGCAGCTTCTGCTAATATCAACTTTACGGATTTTCACTTGTAGCCTTATTAATTTTTGTAACTGCTCTGGTACTAGTTTGCTACTGGTGAGCTCATTGTTGTACAGTTCGAGCACCAAAGTTTACCCTTGCAGGGTGATCATTCTACCCGTGATGTCATATCACTGAAACTGTTGCTAATCTTTATTATTGAAGTATATTTGACCTCACTCTTCTCCTTGGTGTCTTTCATCAATCTCTGATGCATTTAGTCCTTCAAATGAGATGTAGTATGACAAGTCAGTTTGCTCTCGCTGTAACTAATAAATTATAGGTGTAACTTCATGAAGCTTCGGGAATAGTGGTGAAGCAGTGGCTGATCGACTGTGCCTGTAGTAACTGTTGTTGTTACATGTGATATTGCAAGTGTGTTTTGATTGGTTGTTTGTAATGTTGTAGGCGTGTTACCAAATACTGAATGGTTGAAAGGTTCGGGAGTTAAGCTTTCGGAGAAAGGTCACATTATAGTAAATAAGTATAACAAGACTAGCATAGACAACATACACGCTGCAGGAGACTGTACGACGTACCCCCTCTATATAGACGGGGACAGACTCGTGAACACAGGCCATTTCCAGATGGCTCTTTCTCACGGTACGTCTATCTCTCATGACTATACAGACATGTAAATCTATTAACCAGTCATCCTAATTTTCATCACACTGTACATGTATGTCTGTTCTACATTATATTTTTGTCGCACTAATTGCTGATTGGTATATATATATGTCTGATTGGTTGCATTTTGCACAGGTAAATCTGCTGGTATGAACATGTGCTTCAAAGAGGAGCGTCTGAAAAGTGTGCCTTACTTTTGGACGGCCATGTTTGGTAAATCCTTCCGATACTGCGGTAAGTTTCATAGCTGCCCGTCACCTTGTTGATTTATTGTTATTGTCTACTGTCTAGTAGGTGTCCATATTCTACCCTAAACGCTTAAAGTTGTCTTTCCTTGAAATATTTCAATTGACGTATGATTTTTTAAGACCTGTGTTCCCCTTTTTCACAAGGATGCTTATGATTGGTTGAGATGACAACTTCAAATAATTTTATGATGGCCACTATGACGTAAGGTCTTGGATCCAACTGCTACCTTATGATAATATTTTACTGTTGGATAAGTTATAGCTGAGAGTTGTCTACTAATATATAAAACGCAGGAGTTGTTAATTTTCAACAGTACAGGTGATTAAGGCTCGGCTCCACGAGAGGCTGTGGGCTTGTTTCTATTAGATCACATAATTGGAGTCATTATCTCTAATATTAACCAATTACAACAGTGTTGGTTTTTTCATAGTCAAACACCTATTTGCTTTAGAACGAGGCTGCATTGCCTGAAAAGAACAAACGGCCCTCCGTGTAGCCGAACTTTTAGCCAGCTGTTGGGCTTGTTTCTACAGTCCCTATTTCCTACTAGCAGTTTCATGGGATAGTAACTCCTAACGAATAGTATGCACAGTTTAAACATTTGATTGCCTGCCATGTTTGTCAAACCTTTTTTATACGAATGACTTGTTACATGTACGTGTTGTAGGGTTTGGTAATGCCAAAGAAGATGAAGTCATATTCCATGGAGATTCCTCTAAGTTTGTCGCCTTCTACGTCAGGTAACCTGATATTCAGTTAATCATTTATATACAGGGGTAGATAAATCCACAGACTTTCTAAGCTCACTCTGTATAGATGAATGTAGATTACGTATTATACATGTGTATAACAGGATAAAGGCGCTATGTTCCCAGTGACTAAGTCTATGTTAAACAGTACAGCATAGCTATTATTACACATCAGGGTATACTACCTTAGTGAGGGAGGGGGGACAGGGTATACTGCCTTGGTAAGAGAGGGACAGGGTATACTAGTGCTGGGCGGTGTTTCGGTGTCATTCAGTTTTTTCGGGTTTTTTCATTCGGTTCAAAAACTGCTAAAATTTAAAATGTGAACCGACACCGAATGCGGCGGTGCAGTTTTATTCGGTTTTATAAGTCAAACCGCGCCTGGCCTCTTAGCGCACCCACTTTCAATAATGGCTGGCGTTGAAAACACGTGAATTCATGTTATGTTTCTTTCAATCCTTATAATTTGATGCCATCCTTGGAATTTAGACTTAGCTGCAGCCATAATATTATCACCCAGTGGTTCTTTATTGTAGTTTCACTACTTTATAGCAGTTACGATTGCATATTATTATAAATAATAAATATTTAATAATGTTAGCTATTAAACTAAATGAAAATGGCTGCCATTTTAGTGCTTCTTTTAATCGTTATAATTCGATGCCATCCTTGGAATACAGACTTGGCTGCAGCCATCAATGTCACCCAGTAAGGGTTTACTGTAGTTTTCATTTGATTCTGGTAGTCAAACTTGCATATTGTTGTAAATAATTAATATTTAATTATTGCAAATTATTGAACAAAATAAAAATGGCGGCCATTTCCTGTAATGGCTGAAACTCCGAACATGTGAATTTATGTTATGCATCTTTCAATCTTTATAATTCGATGTCATCCTTTGAATAAATACTTAGCTACAGCCATCATTGTCACCCAGAGATGATTTACTTTAGTTTCACTGAATTCCAGTTGTTATACTTCCATATTACTATAGATGATTGGCATTTAATAATTGCAATTTATTAGAGAAAATTAAAAATGGCTGCCATTACAGCTTAAAAGCAGGGTATGACAACTCCAATATTGAGTATTTAATTTCCGGTTCGTTTCGGTGTTTTTTTGTGAATTAAAAAAACTGAATTAAACCGATGGTGAGAAGACAACTTCGGTTTCATTCAGTTTTTTAGAAAAATCAGAAAAAAAACTGAATGCACATGCAAATCAAAACAGCCCAGCACTAGGGTATACTACCTTGGTAAGGGAGGGACAGGGTATACTACCTTGGTAAGGGAGGGACAGGGTATACTACCTTGGTAAGGGAGAGACAGGGTATACTACCTTCGCAAGGGAGGGATAGGGTATACTACCTTAGTAAGAGAGGGACAGGGTATACTACCTTAGTAAGAGAGGGACAGGGTATACTACCTTAGTAAGAGAGGGACAGAGTATACTACCTTAGTAAGGGAGGGACAGGGTATACTGCCTTAGTAAGGGAGGGATAGGGTATACTACCTTAGTAAGGGAGGGACAGGGTATACTACCTTAGTAAGGGAGGGATAGGGTATACTACCTTAGTAAAGGAGGGACAGGGTATACTACCTTAGTAAGGGAGGGACAGGGTATACTACCCTTAGTAAGGGAGGGATAGGGTATACTACCTTAGTAAGGGAGGGACAGGGTATACTACCTTAGTAAGGGAGGGACAGGGTATACTACCCTTAGTAAGGGAGGGATAGGGTATACTACCTTAGTAAGGGAGGGACAGGGTATACTACCTTAGTAAGGGAGGGACAGGGTATACTACCCTTAGTAAGGGAGGGACAGGGTATACTACCCTTAGTAAGGGAGGGATAGGGTATACTACCTTAGTAAGGGAGGGACAGGGTATACTACCTTAGTAAGGGAGGGACAGGGTATACTACCCTTAGTAAGGGAGGGACAGGGTATACTACCTTAGTAAGGGAGGGATAGGGTATACTACCTTGGTAAGGGAGGGACAGGGTATACTATCTTAGTAAGGGAGGGATAGGGTATACTACCTTAGTAAGGGAGGGACAGGGTATACTACCTTAGTAAGAGAGGGATAGGGTATACTACCTTAGTAAGGAAGGGACAGGGTATACTACCTTAGTAAGGGAGGGACAGGGTATACTACCCTTAGTAAGGGAGGGACAGGGTATACTACCTTAGTAAGGGAGGGATGTATCTTATATGAAGTGCTTCACCGCATTTACTGTTTGGATAAGAAGTACTTCTTGTAAAGGTAATGGTCCACCAGATATTGTGTAATTGTTATATCATTAGATGAACTATTTTTAGTTGAATACCAAATGAGGCCAGAAGGAGCAGTATATGACTAGGATATGTAGACATGTACAAAGTCATAGTGCATCAGGTTTGTGTGACATTAATGGAACCCGTATTCTTGGAATTGTAGAGATGATAAATGTATAGCTGTAGCCAGTCTCTCCTGGGATCCCCTGGTGTCTGTAGCAGCTGAACTTATGAGAGCTGCTATACCCATTCCAGCTGCCACAGTTAGAGAAGATCCAGAGAAACTTAGTATGCTCCTCCCCAAGTAGTAATGTTACACGTGCTGCTATTGGCTGTAGTTAAGCAATAGTAATGTTACATGTGCTGCTATTGGCTGTAGTTAAACAATATTAATATTGAATACATAGTTTTGGTTGCATAATAATTAAACAATTTGCCTGGTAGGTCTTAATGTTTTAATCAGCCAATAAGAACACACGTTACTATTACATTACTTTTATGGAAAATTCCACCAGCATAATTAGAATTTTACTCTAGATCTCTACTCTATATTAGACTTCCTATTATGTTATACCTTCATTCTATAGCAGGTGTACAGTATGTGCCTCACTGTTATACCATATAATGTCTTAGAGCCAATATTTACTTGCCAGCGGAAATTGCCTGATTTGCCGCATATTTATGTTTTGGTTTCTTTAAATTCTACTTTTCTTTTGAGCAGAACTATTGTAATCATATTTGTTATATACTTAATTTACTGTGTTACAGCTGGACCCATAGACATAGCATGTTTACAGGTGGATAACTTGTATTCAACTGACTGAGTATATAATAATATGACTCATGCATATTCTTGTAAACATAACAGGAAGCAATCTATTTATATCATAGTGAATACTGGATAGAGTGTTTTTCCCTGTTAGCCAAACATTACACTCCTCCACGCTAACTTTGAACGGTGTCAGTGCTTTAAAAAAATACATACCATTATTATAATAAAACTAGTAGTCACTCTATTTATTGTTAGTCTGAACCACAGACGTTATGGTACGGTGTCCATTACTTATATCCAGGGTACTCCTCACTATAACGTACTGGTGGCTGCGATACCCTAGGACTACGGCGAACTGTCGTTGTTTCTGGCTCTATACGTACAGGGTCGCTATTATCTTCCTCATTACTATCGGGAACAGTATTGTGAGTTGTGGTTGTTGGTAGTATTGGTACGATAGGTCTATTTGTCACAATTGGCCCTGGTATTGTTTCCGTATTTGACTTTCTGAACTCCTGTGATGCTTTCTTTAGATGGTCAATATGACAATACCTCACTCGGCCATTTACTCTCACCAAGTATCCATGCGTGCCCTTAACTTTCACAATTTCACCTTCTAGCCACCTAGGGCCTGCACCGCCTTGCCTTCCCTCCTTCACAGACACTTTCTCACCAGCTCCAAACCCTCTCAAACTAACCGACTTGTCATGGTATCTCTTCTGATTATCCTGTTGGATTCCCACAGACGTTGTCAGTGATGGTCGTACCAATGACAGCCGGCTACGTATCTGCCGCTTTAAAAACAACTCATCTGGCCTCCGTCCCGTAGTGCTGTGCGGTGTCATCCTATACCTCATAAGCACATTAGCTAACGCTATATGAAGTTTTAAATGTTTCATCTTATACATGCTTGACTTTATAACCTGCACCGCCCTCTCAGCAGCCCCATTGCTGGCTGCATGATATGGCGGAACCAGAATGTGCCTAATACCATTCATCCTGCAGAACCAAGCAAATTCTTCTGAAGCAAACTGAGGTCCATTATCAGAGACTAGTTCTTCCGGGCAGCCGTACGCTGCAACAAACCGCCTTACCACCTGACATGTTGCACTCGCCGTAGTGCTGCTGACTGGAACCGCTTCTATCCATTTTGAGTGAACATCGACTATCACTAAAATCTGAGTACTCTGAAACTCACAATAGTCAACGTGTATCCTTTGCATCGGCCTCTCTGCCCATGGCCATGGTCTTAAAGGGGCTGTCGCAGGGCTCCTCTGGTACGCTGAGCACTCAACACATTCTTTCACCCATGCGTCAATATCTTTGTCCAAGCTTGGCCACCAAATAAAACTGCGCGCCACTGCCTTCATCTTCACTATCCCAGCATGCGTCTCGTGTAGCTCCGCTAAGATGCGTTCTTGCAGAGAATGGGGAATTACTACTCGGTAGCCATAGACTAAACAACCTTGATCTACTGATAAATAGTCTCTGTTCCTACAAAATGCCTCCAATTCTTTGTTGACCATGTTGCGGGGCCAGCCCTCCATAACATACAGCATCACACGTGACAATTTAGAATCACTTGCAGTCTGCCTGGCTATTTCATCAGAACTGACTGGTAAACTACCTAGCATCGAGTTCACTCCTTCTATCGTTGCCACTTCGACCTCAATTTGATTAACTGGAAACCGTGACAGCATATCCGCATTACCGTGCTCCTTTCCCGGCCTGTACTCAATGTCATACTCATACGCTGCCAGAATCAGGGCCCACCGTTGCATTCTAGCGGCTGCTAAAGTGGGTATTCCAACTTTCGGTCCCAGCAAGGCTTGAAGTGGCTTATGATCTGTTACTAATACAAACTTTTTGCCGTACAGGTATTTGTGGAACTTAGTGATCCCATATTTCAGTGCCAATGCCTCCTTTTCTATCTGGCTGTAGTTCTTCTCTGCATCTGTTAGAGTTCTAGAACCAAAAGCTACTGGTCGTTCATTTCCTTCCACAACATGGCTCAACACCGCTCCAACCCCATAGGATGAGGCGTCACAACTTAGCTTTATAGGTAGTTTCTGGTCATAATGAACCAACACGGAACTCCCTGACAACAACTCCTTACATTTAGCAAATGTCTGCCTACAAGACTCATTCCAATCCCATACTACCTCCTTATTGAGCAGTTTGTGGAGTGGAGCCAATAGTGTAGATAAGTTTTTGATAAACTTCCCATAAAAGTTCACGGCTCCCAGAAAACTCCTTAGCTCTGAGACATTGGTAGGTGTTGCCGCTCCCCTTAGAGCCTCTACCTTCTCGTCTGTAGGACTAATACCCTCCTTACTAATCGTGTGTCCCAAGTAAGTTAGTTCACTCTTACGAAACTCACATTTATCTTTGCGCAAGCGAACTCCATGCTCATCTAGTCGTGCCAACACTCTCTTGAGTATCGACTCGTGTTCTTCGTCCGATTTAGAACCAATAAGTACATCATCCAAATATATTGCAACCGGCAGTCCAGCTAGCATCCGCTCCATTACCGACTGAAAAATAGCAGGAGCTGTTGAAATACCATACGCCAATCTGGTATGCCGATAGAGTCCTTTATGTGTATTAATCACCAGGTAATCCTTACTATCCTCATCTAACTGTAGCTGCTGATAGGCCTGACTGAGGTCCAACTTGGTAAACACTCGTTTACCGGCCAGACCAGCTAAAATATCCTCTATACAAGGAATTGGGTGATTATGCTGCTTCAAACTCTGATTAATGGAGACCTTGAAATCCCCACATAGTCTAATAGCCCCATTAGGCTTAGGCACCACCACTATTGGAGATGCCCAATCGCTATGAGTAACCGGTTCTAAAACCCCTTCAGCTACTAGCCGATCTAATTCATGACCCACCTTGTCCTTTAATGCGTAAGCTACCGGTCTTGCCTTACAGAAGATGGGTTTTGTGCCATCTTTTACCTCAATTTCTGCTTTGTATCCTCTTATTGTCCCAATACCGGTTTGGAAAATGCCTCCATCCTCAACATCCTCTGGTTCTAGCTTTTGTATTTGACTAACTGACAACCAGTCTAGTCTAACCTGTGCTAGCCAGTCTCTACCTAAGAGTGGAGGTCGCTGCTCTCCAGACACAACAATCAAGGGTAACTTATGTGACTTATCCTGGTAACCAACATCTACTAGGGCTTCACCTCTTACTGCAATCACATCCTTTGTATAGGATTTTAGCATTCCCCCTCTATACTGCCTTAGACTGCCTTCTGGGAATAGTTCCTTCCACTGACTGTGACACATTAACGAGACTGCTGCTCCAGTGTCTATCTCCATCACAACTGGTTTCCCATTTATGCTAACCGAAACCACGTATGCCCCGCGATTGTTCTGATGCACTTTGTATGCATACTGGTTTTCACTGCTTTCATCCACTGCACCAGCATCCTCTATATGTTTTACTCCTTGCCCGTTGCAAACTTTCATCAGATGTCCCTTTTTTCCACATTTGTTACATGTAAGATCTTTGTATCTGCAGCGGGAAACAATATGCCCAAACCTACCGCAACAATAACATCTCACATTTTTGTCACCTTGTCTAAACATCTTCCGACCTACTTGGTTCACGTTCTCCGTATCACTTGTAATCCCTACACTTGGTGTACTTTGTTCTGTTACCTCAAGCCTCGCCATCTCCATTGCATTTGTCAGGCTTACTGCTTGTTCCAATGTCAGGTCCTTCTCCCCCAACAATCTCTTCTGTACATTACCATTCAAAGGCAGCCCACTTACAAAAGCCAGTAGCAGAGCGTCATTCAGAAACGCCCCGAACGAACACGGTACAGCCAACTTACGTATACGCAGCAAATAGTCATTGACCGATTCATCAGCATGCTTAGATGCTCTCATAAACGTAAACCTCGACGCTATAACTGGAGGCTGCGGTTTATAGTGTCCTATCAATACCTCCTTCAGTTGCTGTAACATCTTTCCATTCGGGGCATCGGGGCTGAGCAAATCCTTCAAAATGCCATACACTTCCGCACCAACCGAACTCAACAGCACCGGAACTCTCTTGTTATTCGGAGTCTCCTGCACCACAAAGAACAAGTCCAACCGCTCAAAATACGTCTCAATATCCTCCTTGCCGTCATACCTATCAAACACTGTCTTAGCAGCCATCCTCGTCGCCAGTGTTATATACTTAATTTACTGTGTTACAGCTGGACCCATAGACATAGCATGTTTACAGGTGGATAACTTGTATTCAACTGACTGAGTATATAATAATATGACTCATGCATATTCTTGTAAACATAACAGGAAGCAATCTATTTATATCATAGTGAATACTGGATAGAGTGTTTTTCCCTGTTAGCCAAACATTACAATATTAATTTGCATTATTTATCAAATGTTGTTAAGATGTACATGTATGTTTTGCTATCATACAGTAATGTTGCTTGTTGCATCTTACATACTGTCTATTTCTTGTAATATAATATGCAGTCATGCAGTTTATACATTTACACTGTTCCAAACAATACACTGTACCGTACTTACATGATATACATGCCTGCACTTAATGTACATTGTAAGTGTGCATTTTATTGTAATAGGAGGACCATGGACCATGTATTAGAATAACACAATAAAATTGTATATTACACAAAAAGTTATAGCCAAGTGATTTAACATTATAATGGTGGTATAGAGTATCCATGAGAATCACTTTTGTAAATCTAGGTAACCCAGGTTTGGATTTAACTACAGTAAATTAAATAAAGTCTCACAATGTAGACTAAGGTCCACAAAATAGAAATTAATAGTGTTGTAAATGGTGCTGTTTGTTTGAAACACAGTCTAGGCTTTATTTAATCCTCAACAAATTTTCAAGGAGGCTATGGGATCCAAAAAATTGGTTGGAAGGGGCGGTGTCCAAGGGTGTTGCTTGGTCTTTGGATCACAGTCTATAATTGCTCCCAGAAAGATGATTTTTACATAAAAAATGCACAACTATGTAGAATTAGTGAAATAAGGGTGTAGACTAAGTTTTTAAAAACCTTGGTCCACAGCTAAGTTTGTCGCCTTCTACGTCAGGTAACCTGATATTCAGTTAATCATTTATATACAGGGGTAGATAAACTTAGTCTACAGCTTTATTTCACTAATTCCACATAGTTGTGCATTTTTTTATGTAAAAATCATCATTCTGGGAGCAACTATAGACTGTGATCCAAAGACCAAGCAACACCCTTGGACACCGCCCCTTCCAACCAATTTTTTGGATCCCATAGCCTCCTTGAAAATTTGTTGAGGATTAAATAAAGCCTAGACTGTGTTTCAAACAAACAGCACCATTTACAACACTATTAATTTCTATTTTGTGGACCTTAGTCTACATTGTGAGACTTTATTTAATTTACTGTAGTTAAATCCAAACCTGGGTTACCTAGATTTACAAAAGTGATTCTCATGGATACTCTATACCACCATTATAATGTTAAATCACTTGACTATAACTTTTTGCGTAATATACAATTTTATTGTGTTATCACATACAAGTATGTGTAAAAGTGACATAAAATATCAAAAATATTTCTTGTTTGTTTTATTTTTTAACATTTTATGAAGTTTTTTGCATAAAAATATCACAGGAAGTAACTATTGTGAATAATCTACACACAGTATATTACATAAAGGTAGTGTGCTAAGTACAACACCATAAATAAAATAACATAGACATAGTACATGGACGCTCATCTTTCTCTTCTACCTAATTTGAGCCATAGAAAAATTAATTGAGAGAGAACAACTTCTAATTATGATCAATAGCTTATGAGTGCCCACGAACACAGATGCTATAAAAGTATAATTATAAAGTTTTATATGATGCAATGCCTTTCACAATGGATATTTGATAAGTACATTATCTAATAAGAACAAAGTCTGGACTTTATATCTACAAAAATATGTATCTACATTTATGTCCCAGGACACCATAACTGATATATATATAGCACTGCATATATAGTATACTAGAAGTAATTGTTATCTCCCCCTGGACCACATCAGCTCTCTCACATGTCTTCCTTTGGGCTCATCAGACTCCCCAGTTCCATCATCAACTTCCTCTCACTCAGGCTTTGAGCTGCACAGAAACAGTTGGGTGGATTTTCTGCCTAATCTCATAGAGGCCTAAAGATATAATGTGACCCAGCATGACGCAGTATATGGCACAATTTAACACAGCATGACACAGTATGACACAGTATGGCACAGTATGGCACAGTTAGTACGACACAGTTTATGGCACAGTACATGCAATACTAATCATCTTTCTAAACAATAACAGCCGGTTTCAGTAGATTGAGCTACCTTGAACCACATATTTATTATGTAGTGTTCTTCAGTAGGCTGTTACTGCTAAGAAACACCATAGCTTTGCTTTGCCCCTTGGGGATTAGATCTATTGGATTACTTAGCTTTTATGTTAGTAAGTCAGAAATTTAGTGGAAATCTGAAGGAAATAGGGGACTTTAAGCAAAGTGGTAGCATGCCCCCTCCCTCCTCCTATGATGGGCCCAGAATAGAGTACATTATGGGCCCAGAATAGAGTACATTATGGGGCCCAGAATAGAGTACATTAAGGGGCCCAGAATAGAGTACAGATCTTTGTTAAATACTTAATGGTGGTTTGATGTTATAACTGTTAAGGAGTTATAATTTATGTACACATAATTTATAGGTTGTAAATTGTTTTGCATCTAAATTTGGGTTTTTACACTAAGACAATGTTCTAAGCTCAGCTCAGGGCTGTAAAAAGAGTGGTGGGGGGGGGGGGAGGTGGGCGGCTGCTATAATCAGGTGGATATCATAAAGCATTATAAACTGGTGACTGTGGTAGATGTGTAGTGTTGTTGGTAAATGGAAAACTACAAGAACAATGATCATAAAATCACATTGTCAATTTAGTAGCTAGAGTTCTAGTAATACAAGACATGGAATTCAGCCCTCACCAGCTGCAGGTATCTACAGTGAGATCGTAAGGCTAGATTTTATAGAAGAAATAATAATTAGTGTCTATTTAAGTAAGAGGAATAAAACATAGGAAGTACTTGAGTACTTGTCAGTTTTGGTCTTGGCTATAAACAGATTTATTGCACTTGTGACACTCATCATCAAGTGCTTGTGACCTGTTTATTGAGGAGATACTTACTAACCTGCTGCTTTATCTTTCATCCATGAAGATGCTTTAATATACATGTAACCTAAAATACAATTATTATACATTCCTTGCTAAAAATACATTATACAATATTATATATTACATATTATATATTACATATTATACATTACATATTATATATTACATATTATATTTATTATACTTGTTATACCTAATATATAGCAGTTATTATACTTTTTATACCTATTATAGACCTGGGCTGTTTGTAAATGTCTTGAAATGTTTGAGAGAAGCCAATTATATTCACATCTGCTCCAGTGAAAAGTAAATGTATCGTAACTAATGTATGCCCATATTTAGTATATAAGCAGAGCCTGTATATCAAACACTTCATTGTTATCCAACATTTCTTCTAATTCTTCAACTACATCTCAGAAATCTACCAGATCAAGATGAGGATCACATTTCTCTTCATTATCCTGTGTTTTGGTAAGAATTGTTTACTATTTATATATATTTATGTTACACACTATTCCTTTTCTCTCTCAATAACACTATCATATAATAGTGGACTACATATTGCCACAAATCATACCTTTGTATATGGACAATAATGCGTGCTAATACCTGCTACAAATAGGCTGATGTTACCTATTATAGTGTTTTGGAGTTTCTGTAGTTCCCAATTAGAATATTAAAGAAGCAGACAGTTTACCAGAATTCAGTGTTGTATGTACATGTGTATGTAATTATTTAAATTGACCTATTTTAACTTACGCCTTCTACTCTGTTCACAGCCCCCTTAGTGGTCCTTCAGGACAGCTCAGTTCAGGCTAGTAGCTCTGCCAGTGCATCCCTTGAATCAAGTGAGAAACATTCTGCCAGTGGCTCTGCTGAAGGAACGAAATAACAACCACGGAGGAACAGTGATTCTCTTTGGATTGCTGTGCATATAAGATCTGTTATAATAGCAGCTACTGTTTCAACCAGATGAACTGAGCTTTGCTGTATCAGCAGATTGAAATATAAATAATAAACAATACAATAGCAAGGCAATGATTAACTTGTTTCAGTACTATTGATTTTACAACCAATAGATTACATGAACAATAATGAGAAGCATATAATTGTACCATGTTATATCTTATCACTGTCCCAATGCTACCAAGTGACTCCAAGTTGGGCACCCCTCAAGATCCCATCTTACCTCTAAACTCATCTTAGATAGAACCGTGGCTAATCTATGGTTCCTCAGCATAGATACAGGCAAGTAAAATAAAGCAAAGAGAAGACAACACCTACTACATTGTACTAATATTACTACAGTATTATAGACTGTGTTCCTTACAGTTATAATTACAAAAAAAGAGTTTTATAGTTTGAAATTACAAAAGCAACAACCACATAATAGAAGTAAGACAGGTTGAATTGCAAGTTACATAAGGAAATATAGAAGTATAGTATAAAGTTGAATATTATTATATTGTTTTTCTTTGGAATAACTAATTACATATATACATGTATTAACTGGATATGAAAAGTAAACAAAGTTGCCATGGTGTAAGCCCTCTGTTAGGAAGGAGCATGGATAAAAAATCAAAGTTGTAAAAAATGTATATCTTCGGCAAAATAATGTTACGGAGTTGACAATCCAAAAAGGTACATTCACTTTTTGTTGAATTATCCGAAGACTGTAGCTGACAACTGATATTTCTTTGATAATTTTGTGTAGGCAAAGACAATAGACCAATGTAACTAGAAAAGTAAACTGAGATTATTCACACTTACTTTAGGCTTTGACTATTAGATACATTATATTACAATATTGTATGACGATCAAACATGTGAATGCAGTAAATACTGCTATAGTTTCACAAGGCTTGCCTCTATCTAGCTTTACACAGAGCTCTCACGGGCCCAATAGACTTCTTAGTGCTTATTCAACATCTACTTGGTGACACCAAGGCACTAGTAACAAATATCACCTACATGTAAATATATGAAATTCACAAATATACGGTATCGTACTTACATGTACAAGTACTTACATGTACAAATATACGGCATTGTACTTACATGTACAAATGTATATACATGTACATGCAGGACAGTCAACTGTCTTCCCTAGCTTTAACTGTCTAAACTTTTCCTTCACATCTCCATTCATGTCTTAGTTTACATTCACTTCACACAAACGCAATACAATTCATGGTAACACAGGTACAAAACAATGCATGTGTTGTGGATGTGTCCCAGACGGCCCAAGGTCTGTACACAAGCCACCGACGACTTGTAGGTGCAGATGCAGAGAACGGCTACCTAGCCAAAACAACCTCCCTAGCGTATGTTCAAAGTGTAATGCTCAAGTATCAATTGATCAACGCATCAATATAACTCATAGAATATATAAGTGTATGTATGATGTATTGAGTGATCTTGAGGGCACGAAGGCATACAAGAGATTGCAAAGTACAACACGAATCAAGCTCCTTATATAGCTGAAGGAGACAAAGGAAATACTAGACAAAGAAAACCACTAGTTCCGCCGTTTACATTAGTAAGCCGTTCACAATAGTAGGTCGTTTACACAAGGTCGTTCAAATAACAATAAGGCCGTTCATGATAGAGACGGCTAGTAATCAAACACTATAATTAGCTATAGAAAAGGTTACATAATCATATACTAAAGATTATGTAACAAGCTAAACACTTACAGGATACTATTTATGATACAACAAAGACGACTATAATGGTAGACTATTATATGATAACATAAAGGGCTCGACGGCCTTAAGGGTCGTCGGCTAGCAGACTGGGGTCGTCCATTACACATGGAAACACAAGCAATACAATTTATGGTAGCGCAAGTACAGCACAATGCATGGTAACGCAGGTCCAATAAAATGCATGGGAACACAAGTATAATACAATTCATGGCAACACAAGTACAATACTATGCATGGTAACACAAGTGCAATACAATTCATGGTAACACAGGCTCAATCCAAAGTACAAGTCAATCCGTGGCAACACATGTACAATACAGTCCATAATAGCACAAGTACAGTCCCATGCATGGGAGCACAAGTGCAGTAGAAATGCATGGTCACATAGGTACAATACGATGGATGGTAATACATGTAGCACATGCACAATACAATGAATGGTGACATAGGTACGATGCAATGCATGGTAACGCAAGTACCATACAATACATGGTAACACAAGTGCAGCGCAATGCATGGAAACAGAAGTATAATACAATTCATGGTAACACAGGTACAATACAATGCATGGAAATACAAGTATAATACAATTCATGGCAACACAAGTACAGTACTATGCATGGTACCAAAAGTGCAGTCCAATTCATGGTAGCATAGGTCCAATGAAATTCGTGGTTACACGGGTACAATGCAATGCATGATAACGCAGGTACAATACAATATATTGTACTTGTGTTACAATGCCATGCATGGTAACACTAGTACACTACAATGTATGGTAACACAGGCATAATACAATGCATGGCAACACAGGTACCGCATAATGCAATGCAATGCATGGGAACACAGGTAGAATACATTGTATGGAAACACGAGTACAAGTCAATGCATGGAAATACATGTACAATGCAATGCATGGGAACACAGGTACAATACAATTGATGGTAACACAGGGGCAATGCAATTCGTGGCAACACAAGTACAATAAAATGCATGATAACACAAGTACAGTACAACGCATGGTAGCGGAAGTTCATGCAGTACAATTCATGGTTACACAGGTCAAATACAATGCATGGAGACAAAAATTAAATACAATTTCCACGTATTGTATTCAACTTGAGTCTCCAGGTGCAATACAGTGCATAGTAACACAAGTACAATGCAATGCCTGTAAACACTAGTACACTACAGTACAAGAAAATGCATGGTAACACAAGTCCAATACAATGAATGGAAATACAAGTACAATACAATTCATGGTAACACAAGTCCAATACAATGCATGAACATACAAGTACAAGTCAATGCGTGGAAGCGCAGGTACAGTCAAGTGCATGGTAACGCAAGCACAATACAATTAACGGTAACACAAGTACAATACAATGCATGGTAACACAAGTACAGCACAATGAATGGTAGCAGAAGTGCAATACAATTCATGATTACACAGGTCCAATAAAATGCATGGAGACACGAGTTCGATGCAATGCGTGGTAACACAGGCACAGTGCAATGCACTGTAACACAAGTACCATAAAATGCATGAAACACATGTACAGTACAATGCGTGGTAACACAAGTGCCATGGTAACACAGGCTCAATATAATTCATGGCAACACAGGTACAAGACATTGCACAGTAACACACGTCCAATGCAATGGATGGAGACACAAGTACAATGCAATGCGTGGTAACACAGGCACAGCGCAATGCATTGTAACACAGGCATAAAACAATGCATGGTAACACAGGTACCGCATAATGCAATGCAATGCATGGGAACACAGGTAGAATACATTGTATGGAAACACGAGTACAAGTCAATGCATGGAAATACATGTACAATGCAATGCATGGGAACACAGGTACAATACAATTGATGGTAACACAGGGGCAATGCAATTCGTGGCAACACAAGTACCATAAAATGCATGAAACACATGTACAGTACAATGCGTGGTAACACAAGTGCCATGGTAACACAGGCTCAATATAATTCATGGCAACACAGGTACAAAACATTGCACAGTAACACACGTCCAATGCAATGGATGGAGACACAAGTACAATGCAATGCGTGGTAACACAGGCACAGCGCAATGCATTGTAACACAGGCATAAAACAATGCATGGTAACACAGATGCAATACAATGCATGGTCACACAGATGCAATACAATGCATGGTAACACATGTAACATACGATGCATTGCTGGCGAGGGTAGGATGTTGACTTGTGCGTGCCTCTTCAACTCCAGTTGCATCAACCTCTTCGACCATGACTTGAATCAGCTGCAAAATGCCCAAGATGCTTTGTTGAGCTTGACTACTGGACACGTAGCAAGAGTACATGTACATGTTGACCACTTGCAATTTACCACAAGTGTAAACTACAACGCATAGAGCTATAAAACGATACTGATAACAGTTTGTAACACAGAATTATATACAATAATGAACACTAAGTTAGTCAAATATAACATACTACCGGCAGAAAGGACATCTGAGAACGTGATTGATTCTGACAGACTCTTCCAGACACTGAAAACACGTGTTCACAGGCTAGAATTCTGGCATCTTGACTTGCACGGAATTCCCACTCCACTTAAACAGCAGCTGAAGCTGTTACCATGATAACCCTGTAGTAGAAATGTAATAGCAAATTGTATATTTATATGATCTTCTTAACAATGCATGGTGACACAGATACAATCCAATTCATGGTAACACAGGCCCAATACAATTCACGGTAACACATGCCCAATACAATTCACGGTAACACAGGCGCAATACGATGCATGGTAAAACAGGTACCGCATATTGCATAGAAATACAAGTTCAATGCAATTCATCGTAACACAGATACACTACAATGCATAGTAAAACAAGTCCAATACAATGCATGGAAATACAAGTACAATACAATTCATGGTAACATAGGCTCAATGCAATTCATGTCAACACAAGTACAAAACATTGCAAAAGCATAAGCATAAGCATGTACAGTATATGCATGCGTATCATTAGCATGCACAATATATACATAAGTATCATCAGCATGTACAGCATATGTATAAGTATCATCAGCATGCAGAGCATATTATGCATAAGTATCATCTGCATATACAGTATATGTATACATATAATCCTTCCATAAACGCCAGCATGTATGCCAGTAGATCAGTTGGAAACACATGCTCCAACCCACAGTATGCTCATCGTCACTCAGACATACTGCATCGCCCACTTACCCATCACCAATGAACTGAGACACTTGAGTCAACACACTGGCCGACAAAGTATTGGGTTCCCTCAATTGCTGGCATGCAGACTCACCAGAAGACTCAGCCTCCATGTCAGGTTCACTCATTCTTAATTAAAATATCAAAATAAAAGGACAAAAACTATTAATATAATATGTGACGAAAGGGAATTGATCAAAAAAAAATAAAAAGACGCAGTGCAAAACTGCTTTACAATGGCTCTCCAACCTCCCCTTAGCCACCACCTCCGCCACCTCAGTGTTGGCTACCAAAGCACAACACAATTCGCATAAAAAGAGATAAAAAATGGAAAAAGCAATGTAGCAGAAAACGTGCCTTCCCTATTTTTTGTGTCTGTATCTTCTCCTTTGCCGTCTTCTTCGTACCTGCCTCTTCTCCTCTGTCGTTTTCTTTGTACCTGCTTCTTCTCCTTTGCCCTGTTCTTCGTACCTGCTTCTTCTCCTTTGCCCTGTTCTTCGTACCTGCTTCTTTTCCTTTGCCTTCTCCTTCGTACCTGCTTCTTCTCCTTTGCCCTCTTCTTCGTACCTGCTTCTTCTCCTTTGCCCTCGTCTTCTCCTTTGCCCTCTTCGTCGTACCTGCTTCTTCTCTTTTGCCCTCCTCTTTGTACCTGCTTGTTCTCCTTTGCCCTCTTCTTCGTACCTGCTTCTTCTCCTTTGCCCTCTTCTTCGTACCTGCTCCTTCTCCTTTGCCCTCTTCTTCGTTCCTGCTTCTTCTCCTTTGCCCTCCTCTTCGTACCTGCTTCTTCTCTTTTGCCCTCCTCTTCGTACCTGCTTCTTCTCCTTTGCCCTCCTCTTCGTATCTGCTTCTTCTCCTTTGCCCTCTTCTTCGTTCCTGCTTCTTCTCTTTTGCCCTCCTCTTCGTACCTGCTTCTTTTCCTTTGCCCTCCTCTTCGTACCTGCTTCTTCTCCTCCTTTACCCTCTTCTTCGTACCTGCTTCTTCTCCTTTGCCCTCCTCTTCGTACCTGTTTCTTCTCCTCCTTTACCCTCTTCTTCGTACCTGCTTCTTCTCCTTTGCCCTCTTCTTCGTACCTGCTTCTTCTCCTTTGCCCTCTTCTTCGTACCTGCTTCTTCTCCTTTGCCCTCCTCTTCGTACCTGCGTCTTCTCCTTTGCCCTCCTCTTCGTACCTGCTTCTTCTCCTTTGCCCTCTTCTTCGTACCTGCTTCTTCTCCTTTGCCCTCTTCTTCGTACCTGCTTCTTCTCCTTTGCCCTCTTCTTCGTACCTGCTTCTTCTCCTTTGCCCTCTTCTTCGAACCTGCTTCTTCTCCTTTGCCCTCTTCTTCATACCTGCTTCTTCTCCTTTGCCCTCTTCTTCGTACCTGCTTCTTCTCCTTTGCCCTCTTCTTCGTACCTGCTTCTTCTCCTTTGCCCTTTTCTTCGTACCTGCTTCTTCCCCTTTGCCCTCTTCTTCGTACCTGCTTCTTCTCCTTTGCCCTTTTCTTCGTACCTGCTTCTTATCCTTTGCCCTCTTCTTCGTACCTGCTTCTTCTCCTTTGCCCTCTTCTTCGTACCTGCTTCTTCTCCTTTGCCCTCCTCTTCGTACCTGTTTCTTCTCCTCCTTTACCCTCTTCTTCGTACCTGCTTCTTCTCCTTTGCCCTCTTCTTCGTACCTGCTTCTTCTCCTTTGCCCTCTTCTTCGTACCTGCTTCTTCTCCTTTGCCCTCCTCTTCGTACCTGCGTCTTCTCCTTTGCCCTCCTCTTCGTACCTGCTTCTTCTCCTTTGCCCTCTTCTTCGTACCTGCCTCTTCTCCTTTGCCTTCTTCTTCGTAACTGCCTCTTCTTCTTTACCCCCTTCTTTGTACCTGGCTCTTCTCCTTTGCCCTCTTCTTCGTGCCTGCCTCTACTCCTCTGCCCTCTTCGTCGTACCTGCTTCTTGTCCTTTTCTCTATCCTTCGTATCTGCCTCTTCTCCTTTGCCTTCCTTTTTGTACCTGCTTCTTCTCCTTTTCCGTCTTCTTTGTACCCGTTTCTTCTCCTTTGCCCTCTTCTTCCTACCTACTTCTTCTCCTTCGCCCTCTTCTTCGCGCCTGCTTCTTCCCCTTTGCCCTCTTCTTCGTACCTGCCTCTTCTGCTTTGCTCTCTTCTTTGTACCTGCCTTTTCTGCTTTGCCCTCTTCTTCCTGCCTACCTCTTCTCCTTTATATAGGTACCATCAGCATGTACAGTACATCTATACACATCATCAGCATGTACAGTATATGTATACATATCATCAGCATGTGCAATACATGTATACATATCATCAGCATGTACAGTACATGTATACATATCATCAGCATGTACAGTATATGTATACATATCATCAGCATGTGCAATAAATAGTAACCAATAAATACAATATTACCAACACAGATAATTATAGCAAGTCAATTTAGATGTACCAGTTTACACCACCCAGTGACCAAACTAGAAGACAACTGTCCCTCCAGGCACGTTTCAAAAACTGCTTATGATTATCCACAGCACAGAGTAGATATAAGCTGGTAGCTATTTTTTGGAAGCCTTCCCTTATTAATGTAGCTTCCTCTGGTATTACACAAAAAGCTATTTGATTGTACAAGGTAACACCCTAATACCAGGAAGCATGCAGCTGGATTCACTAAAACATGTTTCCACTGCAATATTATGCACACTACAAGCTGTCATATTGATGTTAGTGATTGCTAATACATGTAGAACTGTCCACTCTTTCCATTCCCAAGTCAATAAGCCATTTTAATGTTTACATGAAATTAGCATCATGCTGGTAAACCAGTATGACTATTCTTTGGTGACTAATTCAATCTCCAAGAGATCCAAACCTTACCACATCACCAGTATAATTATTGCATCTCATCAAAGTATATTCATTGCATCTAGTCAAAATATATTCATTGCATCTTATCAAAATATACTCATTCTATCTAGATATATTCATTGCATTTCATCAAAATATATTCATAGCATCTCATCAAAATATATTCATTGCATCTTATCAAAATATACTCGTTGCATCTCATCAAAATATAATCATTGCATCTCATCAAAATATAATCATTGCATCTCATCAAGATATATTCATTGCATTTCATCAAGATATATTCATTGCATCTCATCAAGATATATTCATTGCATCTCATCAAGATATATTCATTGCATCTCATCAAAATATATTCATTGCATCTCATCAAAATATAATCATTGCATTTCATCAAGATATATTCATTGCATCTCATCAAAATATATTCATTGCATCTCATCAAAATATAATCATTGCATTTCATCAAAATATATTCATTGCATTTCATCAAGATATATTCATTGCATCTCATCAAAATATATTCATAGCATCTCATCAAAATATATTCATTGCATTTCATCAAGATATATTCATTGCATCTCATCAAAATATATTCATTGCATTTCATCAAGATATATTCATTGCATCTCATCAAAATATATTCATTGCATCTCATCAAGATATATTCATTGCATCTCATCAAAATATATTCATTGCATCTCATCAAAATATATTCATTGCATCTCATCAAAATATAATCATTGCATTTCATCAAAATATATTCATTGCATTTCATCAAGATATATTCATTGCATCTCATCAAAATATATTCATTGCATCTCATCAAGATATATTCATTGCATCTCATCAAAATATATTCATTGCATCTCATCAAAATATAATCATTGCATTTCATCAAAATATAATCATTGCATCTCATCAAAATATATTCATTGCATTTCATCAAGATATATTCATTGCATTTCATCAAAATATATTCATTGCATTTCATCAAAATATATTCATTGCATTTCATCAAAATATATTCATTGCATCTCATCAAAATATAATCATTGCATTTCATCAAAATATAATCATTGCATCTCATCAAAATATAATCATTGCATTTCATCAAAATATATTCATTGCATTTCATCAAGATATATTCATTGCATCTCATCAAAATATATTCATTGCATCTCATCAAAATATAATCATTGCATTTCATCAAAATATAATCATTGCATCTCATCAAAATATATTCATTGCATTTCATCAAGATATATTCATTGCATTTCATCAAAATATATTCATTGCATCTCATCAAGATATATTCATTGCATCTCATGAAAATATGTTCATTGCATCTCATCAAAATATATTCATAGCATCTCATCAAAATATATTCATTGCATCTCATCAAAATATATCCATTGCATCTCATCAAAATATAATCATTGCATTTCATCAAAATATATTCATTGCATTTCATCAAGATATATTCATTGCATCTCATCAAAATATATTCATTGCATCTCATCAAAATATAATCATTGCATTTCATCAAAATATAATCATTGCATCTCATCAAAATATATTCATTGCATTTCATCAAGATATATTCATTGCATTTCATCAAAATATATTCATTGCATCTCATCAAGATATATTCATTGCATCTCATGAAAATATGTTCATTGCATCTCATCAAAATATATTCATAGCATCTCATCAAAATATATTCATTGCATCTCATCAAAATATATTCATTGCATCTCATCAAGATATATTCATTGCATCTCATCAAAATATGTTCATTGCATCTCATCAAGATATATTCATTGCATAATTCTGATAAAAAATGAAAAACCTACCAAGACTGGTGAGCTTCATAAACCTGTGCAAAATATTGTCACGTAAGACATTTGGAGCGTATAAATTTTATGTGTTTATGTATACAACATAATATGGACTGTAAAATAAAATTTAACTCAAATACTGGACATATTGTGATATATGACAATTGTTAGAACAGATGTACAGTGTAGGAACTGTATTGGTAGAAATTGAATGAATTTATAGTTTGGTCAACTGATTTAAAGTAACAAACCATGAAGTTACCAACTCAAAGCAAACTGTTGTTTCACTTTCAATAATAATTAAAAAGTTAGTTGCCAGCAGCAAACACCTTCATGTATGAATGGCAGCTTACTAATTGGTCCAATCTGGATGCACCTATTCTCAGACTGAGTAGGTGATGGTGTACTGGAAGTTAATAATGAAGATGTAGGATATTTAGCAGTTGGTGGCTGTGCAAACAATACATGGGCACTAATAAGCTATTGATCGTAATTAGAAGTTGTCCTCTCCCAATTTATCCTCCTCTTTTTTAGGAGAAGACAACTTCTAGTTGTGATCAATGGCTTATTAGTGCCCATGAAATAATAGCATCTAGCTTATACATTGTGTGTTCTACATGCATTATTCCACCCTCAGATTAATCAGACTAAGACAGAAAACAAACTCTAGATAATTCTAATTGGTTTCATCAGTGCTACCAGAGGGTACTGGGTGTATGTACTGTGATAATACCAGTGCTACCAGAGGGTACTAGGTCATACCTGTCAACCTGGAGTAAAAAAATACAGGGAGTCCCAACTTTCAAGTGCACAGGTGAAGTTTGCAAGACCCTAACTTCCAACTGCAGAAAATACATTTGGATAGTTGGAACTGTGAGGGGGAGTATGTGTGCCAAGCTTCACTGTTATCACAGCACTAATCATTATCTTTCGACATAATCAGTAATGCAATATGTAAATTAGCTACCATGCTTGTACTTTTCGCAAGGACTAAACTAAATCACAAAAAAAGTTGAAAAAGAGGTTGGTGGTGAAAACAATTTTCTCAAATATATTATACTTATGCACACATACACAATAAACTTAAGTTATGTAGTAGCTGGTAACTTCAAAGATGTATCAAAATACCAGATAGAGTAAAATGAGGGCATTAATTTGATGCTATTTCTTGGATAATCTTGGATATTGGATAATACAAAAATTAAAAATACCTACATGTATCTGATGCCCTGTGCATTGCTGTTTAGCAATGAGGACCCTTTGCAACTCATAACACACGTTTTATGAATCCAAACAGGTTAAAATGTTCAATTGGGTCTCTTTTTGCATAAAACTGTGGAGTTGGATCATTTTTGAATTCATGCATTCAAATGTTCTCTTATAACAGGAATAGCATCAATGTGCAATAAATACATGTAAATAGTCATACTATTATGATTGTACTTCTACCTGTTTGATTGGGCCGCTACTTGTCAGTCTTTTTCTGATGCTTTCTTGCCGTCATCAAGTCATTCCACATTTTCTGTAGTCTATCTTTGTGAGGAGTTGTTATCACCTGCATATTCTTACTGTTAATCTCTAGAAACTGATTGGAATCTGCAGTGAACTCTGGGAATGTTGGTAACGTCTCAGATATGATTATTATCTATTTTCAGCAAGTAATTTATTTTTTATGCAACCAGAGACTTGTTTCACATCCATGAAAATATCAGTTCCTGACCCTAGTGAAACAAGTTTCTGACTGCTCAAAAGATAAATTTCTTGCCTAAAAGCATCGTATGCAAGAAAAGGGCCAAACCTGCTAGTAATGTACATGTCCAGTTATGTAATTGATGTGTGGATACTTTCCTCTGTGGTTCCAAAACTATTATAACTACAGCTGTTGTTGGATCAGTTATGGTTGGGCGTTGTCTACTCTTACATAAAACATATGAATTATTCACTCCTAGCAATACAGGTGATTAACTACAACTGTTGGGTTTGTTTAGACATTCCCTATTACCTGGTAGCAGCTTGTCTAGACAGTCTCTATTACCTGGTAGCAGCTTGTCTAGACATTCCCTGTTACCTGGTAGCAGCTTGTCTAGACAGTCCCTGTTACCTGGTAGCAGCTTGTCTAGACAGTCCCTGTTATCTGGTAGCAGCTTGTCTAGACAGTCCCTGTTACCTGGTAGCAGCTTGTCTAGACATTCCCTGTTATCTGGTAGCAGCTTGTCTAGACATTCCTTGTTACCTGGTAGCAGCTTGTCTAGACAGTCCCTGTTACCTGGTAGCAGCTTGTCTAGACATTCCCTATTACCTGGTAGCAGCTTGTCTAGACATTCCCTATTACCTGGTAGCAGCTTGTCTAGACAGTCCCTGTTACCTGGTAGCAGCTTGTCTAGACATTCCCTATTACCTGGTAGCAGCTTGTCTAGACAGTCCCTATTACCTGGTAGCAGCTTGTCTAGACAGTCCCTGTTACCTGGTAGCAGCTTTATGGGATAGTAAGTCTAAACAAAATAATTCACGATAGTTCATAAAAATAATTTACTAATCACGATTAGCCAAGACTTTGCTGCCTTCATTTGTACTAATAACTTGTCACATGTAGTGTTATAGAGTTTGGTAATGCTAACGAAGATGAAGTAATTATATTCTATGGCAAAAGAAACCAAAATAAAATGTTTGGTACATTTAAACAATAAGCCCTGTTGGTGCTATATTCACTTTATCAAAGTCTAGGTTGGGATTTGGAAGCAAATAAAAATGTAGTGAAAATTGTACCCCTTATTCTGTAAAAGGAAATCCCAAGTTACAGAGGTGTGTGAAGTGAGAAAGTATACAGCTTCAGCTCTTTAATTATGGCCCTGTGTAGGGGAGCTATCAGGAGCCCCATACTCACACTGCAAATCTCACAGCTATGAGCTTCCTGTAATTATTTGACTGACTTATTGTATTTCTAAGTATGCTAGTGTGTTTATTGACCAATCTGTTACTTCAATGTTGATTGGCTGATTGCACCCTGGAGAGGGAAAAATATCAATGTTATGAAAGTTAAATAAAAACTAAGAGACAATGCAGTTACTAGGTAAAAATCCAAATTTTACCTCATAAAAGAAGATACTAAAGTAACTTATAAATATTGGGCTATAAGGCCACCATGCTGGAAATCTTTTTGTGTTTCTATCAAAGCAGTCCTAATAATAATAATAATAAAAGATTGAAAGGTCCTGACCTAACAATAAAAGTGCTAGAACCACCTCATTAATATCTCTGATCACACAATGAGCAGAGATACAATACACATGTATTATTCTAGTAAGACATAATAAAACGAAATAGTCCTTACCTTGGATAGTAAAAAGAAGTAGAAGCCTGTAAAGAAGTGATAATGAGAATTGTCTGATGTTTATCAAAATGCATGAACTAGCTGTTGTTGGCTTTACATGACTACTCCCTAAAAGCTTAATATAGTACATGTAGCAGTCAAAGACAGGGGTATGAGAGGGAACAACTCCCATAATTATACTAAAGCAATGTAATCCTATGGTTTTGTCAACAATATGATCAGCCATTGAATAACACAGTACAACCAGAAATTAGTTGGACAAATAAAGACGCTGTGAGAGAGAATATTGAGACAACAAAATCCTTTAGTGGTTGACCAAAGCTATCTGAGGGTTATGATTATATTGCAGTGATATGATGCTTCTGCAGATAATACGAGATCTATCATTAATTTTATACATACATGTAACACTGTACATGTATGTATCTAAATAGACCTATAACATCCATGACTTAATTGAGATGATAAATGTGTTCAACCATGAAAACCTATGTTACTTATGCATGTAGGTAACACAGATGTAAAATAATATAGAGTATTAGACATGCCCTGTAATGCATGGGAGGATAAAATCACAGTATATGACTATTTACTGTCATATATGTTGTTAATATAATACAGGAGTATAATATATTTACAATGTAAATATAAAAGGTTCTCTGTTGTAAACTAAATTCACATCCTTACTAATTCTAGTTGGCAGGAGGATATTTTGCGAGATTTTGCAGTGTTAATGTTATGGACGACCCCCAGTCCGTTTGCCTGTACAGACCTTGGGCAGTCGGGACACACCACAACTTTGTATACATGTACATGACGTTGAAATGGACAAACCCACTAGTAGTAGCTTGAGTTCTAGCTGCTTGTAAGCTTGTATTACAAGATATGGAAGTCAACCCTCACCAGCTGCAGGAATTTACAGTGAGGTCCTAAGGCTAGATTTTATAGAAGATATAATTATTATAGTATATATTATATGTTACATATTATATACAATGTATTACATATTATACATTACATATTATATATTAATATTATATATTATGTAGTGAAACTATAACAGGTGTGTGGGCAGATTCGTCTGCTGCACAGTTTGTGTTTGACTCTTGGCGTAGACAGTTGAGTTTATTTTTGTATCTAGATCTAGTAAAACATGTATTTAAAGATTGAAAGGAAGCTAATAGGTAAGAAGCTAAAAGGAAGCTAATATTATTTGATTATAGTAATGCTTCTTTTGCTAAAACGTACATGCTGTTTTATTGTTGTTCCTTTTTTGTTTCTAGTCTTGACGGTGTCATTTTGCCAATAAGAATAATAAAACTTAGTAAATAAAGATACCAGTGAAGATTCATGCTAAACCCAAGAATACGCAGTTTTACTATATATTATATGTTACATATTATATACAATGTATTACATATTATATTTATTATCCTTGTTATACCTATATTATATAGCAGTTATTGTACTTGTTATACCTATTATAGACCTGGGCTGTTTGTAAATGTCTTGAAATGTTTGAGAGAAGCCAATTACATGTATATTCTCATCTCATCATACAATAATTGCAATGAGTGAAAAATAGTTGAAACTATATCAATAATGTTAGGGGATTTGGCCATTTTCTATATAAATATTGTATAATGTATTTTTAGCAAACCCCAGTCAGGGACTGATATTTTCATGGATTTGAAAGATGTCTCTGACTGCTCAAAGATAAATTCCTTGCTAAATATACATTATACAATATATAATTTTGGGTTGGTTGAATAATTTGAATGTTTCTATTTATAATAACAAGTAAACACCAGGAAGTGGATGTATTAAACATATTTCACTCATCACTACAAAGTGCATTAATTAGATATAATTACTCATTACAAATTTGTCTGTAATATACCAATTTGACAAGCATACTACATAGAATGAAGCCAGTTGTGTAATGGTTGTGTATAGAGCACTCCATCAACTGCGATCTCAGAGTTCCACTAAACAGAGGGTACTGAGCTGTATGTTATGTGTATCCTAGTGCTAAACTAAGTTATATAAAAAAAATATATTACAATGTAGTTGTAGGTGACCAAAATAATTTTACACAGAAGACAATTCAACTTATAATCTGTCAGAGACTGAGATGTCTGTTCTATAACTGTGGAGGCTGTCTATGAGACTGTCTACTTACTATATAAAATTCATTGTAGCGGTCAGTTAGTTTAAAAAATAACACTGGATTAACAAAAAGACAAATTTGTTAATTATGTAGGTGATGGTAACATAATAATTGGTGTGAAGGAGCGACTGGTAGAGCGGTGACTATAAATCAGGTATATTGTTATATGATGACGAAATTATTGGGTCGTTGGTAATATTAAAGGAAGTGACACAAATTAAAATGTCAAATAAAATTAATGTCTAGGTAAATTGGTACTGGTTGAAAATTATGCACATATGGGTCAGGGTGGGCTATGACTATGCTGGGCTCACATAATGTATGACCGTATTTAGTATATAAGCAGAATCTGTATGTCAAGCACTTCATTGTTATCTAACAGTTCTTCCATTTCTTCAGCTACATCTCAGAAATCTACCAGATCAAGATGAGGATCACATTTCTCTTCACTATCCTGTGTTTTGGTAAGAATTGTTTACTATTTATATATATTTATGTTACACACTATTCCCTTTCTGTCTCTATAATACTATCATATACATGTAGTGGTGGCCCACATCAATATGGCAGCTACTGGATCTGACCACCTAGCTAGACTAGCCTGAGAGCTGAGATTCACTGAAACCCATTCAGAACCAAAAGCTCTTTGGCTCATGCTACTACATGTACAAGACTGGCTTTTACCTATAATAGTGTAGTGTAGTCATGTTTCTGTAGTTCATCTCACACATAAAATAGGATAGAAATTCTTTCAGAACACTGCATGTGGTGCAAGTGGGGCATTTCTGTGCCTCATGCATCATGATGTTAGAAAGCACATTTCAATGTGCGTGCATATTTCTTCAGCATCAACTGCTAAGATACATGTAGTAGTTATTAATATCTGAATCTACATGTATTATGACTAATTGATAGGTTTTAGGATTGAGTTAACATTATATAATTTATAATATAAAATATAATATTATTATATGTTGTGCTATTATTATCATATTATAGTGTTGGATAATTGTGGATATTTCTACTTTGTACAAAAAGTGAAAGTGAAACCAAATTTCTATACAAGAGTGTAAAGTTAAATCCATTAAATATATTTGGGTAGATTAAACATTATTGCATGACAGCATGCAATGACTTGGCAAGTAAGCATTGACCTACTTTATCTTGTGCTTTACTCTATTTTCAGCCCTCCTGGTGGTCCTTCAGCACAGGTCAGTTCAGGCTAGTAGCTCTGCCAGTGCATCCCTTGAATTACGTGAGAAACGTTCTGCCAGCTCATCCTTTGCATTAGAAGAAGAAAGTGATGAAGCAGGGAAATAACAACCACAGAGGGACAGTGACTCTCTTTGGATTGCTGTGCATATAAAATCTGTTATATAACAGCTACTTTTTCTAATATTATTAACTTGTTTCAACCAAATGAACTGAACTTCGATGTATAAGCAAGTTGAAATATAAACAATAAACAATAGCGAGGCACTGATCACCAGGCTCATTAATACATGTGCATGAACAAATGGAAATCTAATAAATAATCTAATAAAAATAGTGCATGACTATTTTATATCTTACCACTGTCTCAGTTTTGCCAAGTGACTATCAGTTGAGTACCCTTCATAATCCCCTTACTTCTTGGCTCATCTTAGATAGGTCTGTCCCTCAGTTAATTCATTGAATGTTGAATATACATGTAGAGTAAAGTAAAGAGAAGACAACACCTACTACACTGTATTAATGTTATTACTAACAGTGTATGTAGTAGACTGTGATCCTTACTGATGCAATAATAAATTAACTATTATGGTTTGAATTTACAAGAGCAACAACTAACGAATTGACGTACATGTAAGACAGGCTGAACAGCAAGTGATATAACGATGTATAAAAATACAACCAGTGGGAGAATGAATTTTATTATATCATTTTTCTCTGGAATAATTAATTATGCATATAATTATTCACTGCTGACTTTGGCATTGACTAGTAGATAATAACACTGATGCAGTTATTAGTCACTGATGGGTTATAAGGCCACCATGTTTTTATTAAATCCGATAATAATAATGAAAAAAGATTAAAAGGTCCTGGCCTAACAACAAAAGTGCTATAGCCATGTCATCAATATCCATCAATATGACAACACAATGTACAGACACAATGTATAGTAAAGTAGGCCTATAATAAAATGGATTAGTCCTTACCCTGTATAGTGTGTTAAGAAAAAGTATAAGCCTATGAAGAAGTGATAGTGTGAGAACTGTCTAATGTTTATAAAATAAATGAACTAGCTGTTCTAGCTGTTGATAGCTCTATATGATTTTCACCTAAAAGCTTAATATAGCTGTCAATGTATAAAAGGTATAAGATGAAACAGCTCTCACTGTATGAGAGGGAACAACTCCCACAATACTAAAACAATGTAATCCTATGGGTTTCTCAACAATGCGACCAGCAGTTGTATAACACAGTACAACCAGAAATTAGTTGGACGATACTGAGCAATTATGTCTTTTTTAAAGAGCATATTGATTTTGATTTTGTACATGAATTGGATGATTTTAAGCATCTTTTGTTGTACATGTTATGTTTTACCGCTGGAAGTTCTAGTAGCATATAAAGCACATTGGTTTTACTTTTATGTTCTCAGTTGATGCTTGGATCTCAATAAAGACACTTCTATGCTACTTATACAGTCTTCACTTTGTAGTATTGGTTGTTCCAATCGACAAGGTCCCCGACCTTGCCTCGCAGACTTCCTGCTAGATCGGAACCACATGGGTCGTCTTGAGTAGTCATTGGACTACTAGTACCTGTCGATCTTTCATGTAATGAGAAGATCTAGCACCACTCATAGGTTCTTCATTTTGGCAACCCCCAAAACAGTACAATAATACATTGAATTATAAAATCATAGTAATTATACTGTGCTGTGTTGTAATGCCGTATACATGTATACATGTGTTCCAATATAAAATGTTCTCTATAATTGTAATACAAATAAATAATGCATTGAAGGAATTAGAGAGAATAGAACATTTAATCAACTGAGATTGGTGTGGGTTTGAGAAACATCATTCTGGACCACATGCTGCAGAAATCACTCCAAATGGAGCATAACAGCACTGTAGGTATTTTCTTGTAACAAGCTACATGTAAATTTTACTGAATGCACAGTGATTAACTAGATCTAAATTTATGTTTGAAGTTTAGACTTTGCATAGCTGATTGGATGAGGATATTTGGTACTGCTGAAGTTGATCCCACCTTGTACCTATGCTGAAATTTCATTCAAGTTGAACAGAGTAATTTAATTGGCTGGCTGTGGTTATTCCTTTGTTATGTCACAGTTTCCATTTTGTTTCCACATCTACAGAGTAAGCAAAATTTACATCCTTTCTAATTCAAGATGGTATAATGAGAGTTTCCAGTATCTTCTATTTGCTAGCAACAGACAAACTGTTTTATTATATGGATTTTTATTGTAAATGCAGTGTATATTTTGAAAAATATTTACCTATATAACATAACTGTTACAGAAAAAGGAATGATTTCAGTAGGATTTAGTTTAAATATGTGATCTCCTATGTATGTATAATAGCATGACTAGACATTACAGGTAGTGCTGCCAGAGGTAGATAGCATGACTAGACATTACAGGTAGTGCTGCCAGAGGTAGATAGCATGACTAGACTTTACAAGTAGTGCTGCCGGAGGTAGATAGCTGAGGTTCCTCACTGAAACTGAAGCATGAGAAGTGGTTTACTCTATATATGCTATTTATTTATCTCCCAAACTGGAACCATATAATATATAGATCTAAGGCTATAACAATTGTACAGTATAGAAGAATGATGACTAGACTAGAGTATAGATAGGCTAGTCATCACTGGACAGACATTCTAACCTCTGATGTATTATACCCACCACCATTTTGAAAAAAAATTGGCAAAAAAGCATGAAATACATAATGTTATGCAACATGTTGTTGAGGGTTGCTGGCAAATGGATAACTATAATCATAATGATTATAAGAATCATGATGTCAACTGATGAGGGTCTAGTAGCTAGAGTTCTAGCTGCTTGTAAGTTTGCTATCAGAAGACATGAGAGTCCACCCTCACCAACTACAGTTACGTTTTAAGACTAGGTTACAAGCTAAGCATGTATGGTGTACAACATGGCACCTGAGTTAACTAACCATGCAAGCATAATGGTTTTGTTTACATGATATCCATTGCGTTGGCATTCACATTATGTAATAATTTATAGCATATTTATATAAATATATTAGTAATCGAGCAGAACCAGTGGATTGATGTTTAGACAGGACATAAGTTATTGAGCTGCAATCTTCACATTATACCAGGCGTACATAACCATGACCATCTGACAGAGCTTACTTGATGGGTATAATGATACACCAACACTTTTTACATGAATTTATATGCATGGGTTATAAGTAAAAAGGAGCCCAGACTTAGGTGCAAACTGATTTACTGCTTGTATATGATCTCAGAAAAATATAAATACCTGATGGGTAGCTCTTTTCACTGAATACTTTCATCACAAACCTGGGCTATTGACCATAACGTAAGATGGGACTGATATAAGACTATTATGATTATTATTGGTATTCCAGTCATTTAGAGTAGCTCATTGTAATGCTGCACTATGTGTGATGATAGGGATTGCGGGCGCTTAGGACAAGATAGGAACGGGCGAGTAAGGAAGTAGGGGATGTCAAGGTCAACTGGGAGAGAGGCCAAGGTTGGTTGAAGGCAGACAGAGAGATAAGTACAAGCATTACACTATGTAGCCAGTAAATGATTTAATAGCTGCATGCAAAAGCTTAAAAAGCTTAAAAAGATAAAATGTTTAGAGGGCTTTGGTTAGAACAGCACAGCTAATCCTACCTGATAATGATCTATTTTTGGAACCTAAATCTGGGCTTTCTCCAATAGGGAGAGGGGAGGGAGCCCACATTGTGCACACTGCACCTACATGTATGAAACGGTGGCCAACTATCACTATCTATCAGAAAATGATCGAATCAAGCCTGGTGTAGTGTACTGATAACTATTACCTGCGTTAGTAGTTGTGAGTCTTGAGGAAGCACGTCTACTCTGGTCTATATCTGCGTATCAAGTGACTTTCTAGGCTATCTCCCAGTGTGCATTGCTGGTTCCGGTATACAGCTTCTGGTATACTTCTGCACCTGGGCTCTCAACCAACCTATTATTTTGTCCAGTTGTAAATCTCACAAATCATCATCATCATCTTCCGGCTTTCTCCCTATTTGAGGTCACCACAGCAGATCCTACTCCTCCATTCGGTCTTGTCTTCTGCCATTTCCAGGGTCACTCCTGCTGCTTTCATTTCCTCTTTTCCACTCCTGGCCAATCAACAACCAAAAGAGTGTTGAAAGTCATAATATATTGGTGAATTGTTTGTTGTTGTTTGTTGTTTGTTTGGCCCAGCGAAATAATGTAGATAGGATGATGTCAGTGGAGATATGCTGAATAAAGAAGCATGTATGCACTTCTCGGTACTCTACCAATATAGCAGTGGCCTAATTAGGTCAGCACAAATTATGCTTCTATACCCTTAATTATAGCTTGACCACAAGATTGATCATAAATATTTCTTTAATGTTTTTTTCTCATCCAACTCTAGTTAATCTGGTGTCTTAGCTCTTCCTGCACTCATCAGAAACTCCTGTGTTATTATACACTCTTATCCTAACAGGACACAGAAAGAAAGAGAAAAAAAACAATTCATTCGGTGTCTCCCTTTTTTAACTAACACTGGTTAACTAATTACTGTTTCTAATCTCAATACAGATTGTATGGCACTTGTGAGGCTGCACTGTTTTCAAATATCTCGTTTTAGGTGTAATTGCACCTGATTGGATAAAAGAGACTTAAGAGGGAGGTGTAGATTGAGATCATCTCGGGAGAAAGACACAGCGGATCTTGGAACGAACAAGAGAAGAGGTACTTTGAACGAATTTTATACAATTCCAGTGAGACATTAGCATACAATTCCACTGAGGTGCTTTCATACAAATGCAGTGAGATATTTTCATGCCTTTCCACGGAGATATTTCAGTACATATTTTCATTGAGGTAATTTCAAATACAACAATTTTTAAACCTCAAATTGATCTGCCAAGTGATTAATTTACCAGGTAAATAATTCATATCATACTTGATACACAGCTCGCTTGAAAGAGATACACTTGAATCGAGTTGGCTTGGTAATACTAGTTGATTGGATAATACATAGAGCATATAAATTCTCCAGGGGAGGTAGTCCCAATTCTGTCACTCGGATTATTGTATTCTACAACATAAGAGAATCACATTTGTATATGTCCACGAGAGGAAATAAATATATTGAGTGCATAAGTCCTGAGTGCTACCATTGCAATTCACATAGAACCATAGAACCAAAATACACTAATTTATACACACCTAATTATAGGGGGTCATATAAGCTTAAAGGGCTACAGAAATGATAATATTTTGTTTGGTATATCTAAACTTTAAGCCCTGAGGCTGCTATATTCACTTTATTAAAACTCTGAAAATAATTTGGGCTGGGATATGCCAGCATATAAAATTATCATGAAAAGTGGGTTCTGGAAAAGGAAGTCCCAAGTTACAGGGGTGTTGTCCACATCCTGTATGACGTGTGAAGGCCCATAGCTTGGCTCTCTAATTATAGCCCTGTGTTGGGGAGTTACCAGGTGCCCCATACTTACACTACAATCTCACAGCTATGAGCTTTCTGTAGTTATTTGGCTTATGTAATCCTATGGTTTTCTCAATAATATGACCAGCCATTGAATGATACAGTATAATCAAGGACTATTACAGCAAGCAAAGGAAGCTGTGAGTGAGGATATTGAGACAAAAATCCTATAGTTGCTGACCAAAGCTTGTTTGTTGAGGGCTAATGACTATGTTGTAGCAATATAATACAAGCAGATAGTGTTAGTGTAATACATGTATACATGCAAAATAATTTTGATATTTAAATTACAAGTGGCAATATAATATGCATGTAATAATTGTTATATAGACCTACATGTACATCCAGACCTGTTTGAGATTATAAATATGTTCAATCATGTTACTTATTAATACAAATCATGTACATGTAGGTACAGGATATACAGTAGTACTTGCATGAAAATATAGAGTAGATACTATATAGTAGGCCTATATGCATTTTGTAGTATATACTAGATAGACTATAATATGTTATATTACACTGAATTATAAACACAGTATATACATATAGTATAACTACATGTATATAATATCATTGTACTGCGTTATGGTCTAATACAGTATCAGTATGTACATGTACTACAACGTGCATGTATTGTATTACTGTACACTAAAATGTACTGCACTCTAATACAAATAAATATTTCATTGGAGGGATAGGAAGTAATGTAACAGTTATTCAAGCCAATTGAGAGTGGTGTAAGTGTGGCATACATCATTTGGGGCCACATGCTGTAGTAAGCAAATGCACATAAAACAAGAAAACATGGCCGAACTGAGTTACTCTGTTGTAACAAGCAAAATTTTACCAAAGACACAGTGATTAACTAGATCCAAGTTTCTGTTTGAAGCCTAGACTTGGAATAGCAGATTAGATGAAGACATTGGCTACTGCTGGCATTAATTCCCACCCATTACCTATGCTGGAATTTCAGCTAAATTAACCACACTAATTTAATTGGCTAGGCTTTGTTATGTAACAACTTCCATTTTGTTTCCACAGCTACAGAGTAAACAAAGTTTACATCCTTTGTAATTCAATATGGCAGGATGAGGGCTTGCAGTGTTTTCCATTTGCAGAAAACAGACAAACTGAATATGTTACATGAATTTTTGTTGCATATATTGAAAAATAATAACCTATATAACATAATTGCTACATGAAAAGGCATGATTTCAGTAGTACTTTAATATTAGTGGATCAAAGCATTCAGTCTTAGAAGTTATCTTCTCTCAACCGAGCAAAATTTGACGTTAGAAGACAATATTATTAGTTAGTGTGACAGATATTACATGAGAATAGAAGTTATCTTCTCTCAACTGATTGAAGTTTTTTAATTACTAAATTTCCCTCGTGACACTAACTAGTGTACTAATTAGCTCGACTGCTATTGAAAAAAGTCGCTAGTTCTCACATGTGGGTACACACCTGCTGACCGTGTATCCACTAAAATTAGGGTGGTACAGGCTCTATATTCCCGTGTAACCACAGTGTAACCACACTGCTTTTGACATTACCAAATGTGGAGATAAACATGTGTTGACCATTTGACCGATAAGCTGGATCATTACTAAAAATAGAAAACTAAATGTTTTTGTTCAAATTGTTTTTATGCTGGTGTTTCTAAAAATAACTGTTTTCTTGGCATCAGTCGGTGTGTGTAGATATAGGATAGGGGTAACAACAACCTGCTATTTATTCTTCACGAGTGGCCTAATTATTCATTGTTATTATTTGTTACAATGATAATTATAATAATTAGTTTCAGTTTGCTTACATTTCTTACTAAACTATGGTTTAGTTTTAAGTTTAATTTTAAATCATGTTATCTTAAGATTATTATCTACTTTATAACAGGGGCGGATTTGGGGGTCCTGTCCTCCCTGCCATGGCGAGACCCTTCATTTCCAATAAAAATGTCAAATTGATTATTTCTCCTAAAATTGGCTGCAAATTGATCATGAAATAAAGTATTTACAGCTTACTCAAGTTTGTCTTCAACACAGGGAAGCTATTTATGGTATAATGAGAGTTTTCTATTTGCTGACAACAGAAAAACTGTTTATATCATATGAATTTTTATTCTACGTGTAGTATATATTTTGGAAAATAATTACCTATATAACATAACTGCTACACAATATATAAAGGAATGATTTCAGTAGGATTTAGTTTAAGTATGTGATCTTCTATGTATGTATAATAGCATGACTAGACATTACAAGTAGTGCTGCCGAAGGTAGATAGCATGACTAGACTTTACAAGTAGTGCTGCCGGAGGTAGATAGCATGACTAGACTTTACAAGTAGTGCTGCCGGAGGCAGATAGCATGACTAGACTGTTGGCTTACTGAACAGCACAGTTACAGTAAGGAAAGAGATAATGATAAATACGCAGTACCAAACTGCTTCACGATGGCTCTCCGACCTCCCCTTAGCCACCACCTACGCCACCTACGCGTTGGCTACCAGAGCACAACACGGTTGGATAATAATAATTGAATAATGTGAGCACAGACACAGCGAGACTTCCACTCCGCACAAATACGTTTGTGCAACTGACCGCAGTCCACTCGCTGCTGTCCCAATCAACGCGCATGCGTCTCGATCACCACGTGACCATTCGAAGACCTCACATCTCCCCCAGCTTCTCAAGAAGCTCACCACACGACGTTAGCTACTGGTTAAGTAACATAATCGTCCAAATGCGCAGGACGCCGTCGCGCCCGCTGCGAACGCCTTACATGAACAGGCGCCACTTCGGCCTCCTGAACAGGGGATTCAACGATGTCCTCCTGCTGTGCCACCTCGACACTGTCACCTGCTCTGTGAGGCGACGCTGGCCTAGCGACTGGATCATGAGAAACATTGTCTGCTTCTGTAGCATCCTGATATGCTGCCTGCGGCATCAGGTCACTGGAATGATCCCGGTCAGATACAGTCCAGTCATCTGTGACTGTGCACTGGTTGTCGGCCATTGATCCCAGATCATGGCCCCGTCAACGCTTTCTGATGTCTCGCACATGCCGTGGCATGCCGTTTACACACACCGTATGTCGTGACACGACACTCGTGACTTCACCGAGTGCCCACTGTTTAGTGCACGAGGGCGGGTTAGGCTTGACCCACACCTCATCTCCAATAAAAAAACTGCATTCAGTGTCTTCATCAGACTTCTGTATGCTGACATCAAAAGGTACTCGCCAGCGGTACCTAAAGAGCACACGGGAAGGAACAGAGCTGGCTTCCGTCTCCTTTCGAGGCGTTACGTTATACCAAAAAGTAGCCTCCTCGGGTGAAATCTTACCCCGCTCCGCAATCCTCTTGATTGTCCTGTGGTTTCTTTCCACGATTCCATTGCCACTCGGGGCGTATGCGGCTCGGAATCGCAGGGAAATGCCCCACTCGTCAGCGAACTGTTCTACAGCCGCTGACCGGAACGCAGTCGAGTTGTCCACCAACAACTCATCCCACGGCCCGCGCTCAATCACTACATTTCGCAATTGAGCAACAATCTGCGTTGCCGACTCATTCGGCAACCGTTTCCAGATAGCAAAACGCGACGGACCACAGACCACCATAGAGAGAAACACCTGGTGTCCATAGTGGGTTATGTCAGCTGCAACCCGACACCAATTGTTCTCTACAGCTAGGTTTCCACGAGGCACCATGCTCTCACTTCGCATGGCCGGGTCGATGCACTGACAAGCCTCACAGCTCATCAGCTCCCGACGCACTTGCTCGCGAGACAGGTCGCCACGAATCTGTCGGGCAAGATACAGGGTCCTATCAACACCCAAGTGATGCGGCAGGTGTGCAGCCCAAACTGCATCCTTGGGGTCTTGCCCAGTAAGTATAACAGCAGCTACCTCTGCCGATGAACCACTCGGTTCACGATGTTCTAGCCAGCGCTTCGGGACCCTGGTCATGCGATCAGCTTTATTTTCTACCGTAGGTACAAATCGTACCGACACATTCAGGCCGTACTCGGCGATTGTCTCACGAACCACCACCAATCGACGTTTAACCAACATCTCAGCGGCACCTTTAGTGCGCACCCGGCTGCGCTTGTCAATAGCATTTGCTATCCAATTGACAACAGTCATCGAATCAACAGCTAAGGTGAAGACCTTAAATCCCCACACGATAGCCAAGTTGATCCCTCTAGCCACAGCTTCTAGCTCAGCAACATTGATATGCATGCAATCAGACTCCTTTCGGAGCCATGACGCATCCTCCACAATGTTGCCATCGACCTCCAGGGCCACACCCATGGCAAGAGAACTAGCATCTGTCCACACTGTGACAGAACCACCGGGGTTCACCATCCAGGAGCCCCTGACAGGGTCCTCCCGTCTAGCCCGGGCTAGCAGTTCTACGGCTAGGGTGCGAACATCAGGCTCAACCTGCTCGTCCCAAGGACCACTGCACCCCAGGCGCTTCAAAAAACTACAGTGGGGACGAAGCCACCCAGCAACCGGGTAATGTCCCACCAGTCGGCCACACAAGGAAAACAGCTCCCTTTTGGTTAATTTGCCCGGGTCAAGACTCACTTCGGTGAGAGCTGTTCCTCTCGCCATCTCCAGACATCCACTAGAACCCCGTCGCAGCGCGACTCCCAACAGACGGCCCCCATCAAGGCTCTCTGGCTCCTTTGTCACAAGGCCATACATCTCCAGGTGCGATCGCACCTTTTCAACACTGACCACAGATTCCTGAACCACTATATCATCAATATAGTGATCAGTTCCACGGCGAACAGATTCCTCCAACGAGAGAACCTTGCTAAGGATCGATGTCATGATCCTCGGTGCACAGGACAGGCCAAAACCTAGCCTGGTCAGGGCATAATTCACACCCTTATACCTAACTACCTGATACTTCCAGAAATCCTCAGCGACATGTATCTGCAGGTATGCTGACTTTAGATCGACGACTTTGAGCTCCCCTTGCAGCTGTCGCCATTTCCTCAGTTTGTCCCCACAAACAGCAACCATGTCATCGCCCGTATGACACTCAACATAGTTATTCAGTTCACGGTAATCCATGACTGGACGAACCTTGTCCTTTGTTGGTTGAAACACCGCCAGTAATGGAATAATACCTGTGACTGGCCCATCCCACCGTTTCAACCAACTCTTCGAGATCCAGCTCTCGAGTTCAGCGCAATAACGCTCACGCAAATGTGGCGCCTGAGCACACTTGTACTCAGAGACACGTGACTGAAGCTTCTTGGGAGATTCTCCAGACCACCGCCAGCTGACCGTCCATTGACCATTTGCAAAGGTGGCATAGAAGTCGGGGTCCTCAACCCTCAGAGACTTATTAGTGTCGCCACAACGACTGCCGGCTGCTCCACAAGCCAATGACGTATGGTCACTCCGCTGATCAGGAATCCTGCAGCAAGTACCCGAGGGAGACTTTCCCCAGCGAACCGAGTACTTCGAGTCAGAGCCTCTCTGCACAGTGACTCCACCCATGTGATCAATCACATCTCCGCCAAGTAAGCAATCAACTCCCAGATTGCCCAACTCATTCATCACTGGCGCAGAGACATCAAAACAGTGCCCGTGCAATCCAATGATAACCCGACAACAACCCCTCACGTTAGAGGCCTTGCCATCAGCCGTTAACAAAGGCCGACTCTGCCTTAGGGCCTTTCCCACCACCACCCGCGGACTGACCAGAGTCCGCTCGCTTCCAGTGTCAACCAGACACGAGAAACAACGACCGTTCAGAACGGCCTGAATGACTGGCATTCGACTATTAGTTGTAGCCTTACCAGTGGCCCCCGACAGCGCCAGGCTATCTCGCGGTACGCATGCACCGCTCAGCACTTCACTCGTTGTTGAGGAGCGAGGTGCTCGGCGATTAACGCCTAGTTGCTGGTGTCCATGGCGGAGGATGCGGCGCCCCGAGTTGCACCCTCCCCTGGAAAACCCGACTGGCTATCCTCCAGCCCTGCAGCCGCTGCAGGCGGCTTCGGTGCAGGACACTCCTGCACCCAGTGATCGGTGCTGCCACACCGAAAACACCCTGCCCTCTTACCAGAAGAGCGCTTTGAAGGCTGCTTACCGGAGAAGGCCCGCCTACTCACGGTACACTCCTTCACCCGGTGTGGACCTCCACAGCGGAAGCAACTAGCAGTGCTCCCCGTCTGCTTACCCGAAGCAGTAGCAGCGGCAGTGACAGACGGCTGTGCTGATCCAGCACGCCCTCCCACTGCCCTCCTCGATGCGAGCTTCCCTCGCACCCGGGACAACAGCGCCCCAAAGTCGACGGTGTACGCACCTTCGTGCGTCACCGCCCACTCATAGACTGAGGCTGGGAGCCCCTCTATGAACTTAATCCGAAAACTAAGGTCTGTAGAGGACAGCCCCAGTCTACCAGCGTACCTCTCCAGCCTGTCGAGGTACACGTCAACCGACTCTCCCTCCTGGAGTTCGAGGTTGACAAACTGACGCCAAGCCTCCTGCCGAGGCATGGCGTACTCCGCTGTTAACACAGCCTTCACGACGTCCCAATTAGACGCCTCGTGTACCATCATCCGTCCGTACACTCGAGCAGCATTGCCCCCCAGCATGTATGCTAGCAGGTCGGTTGGAGACACTCTCTCCAACCCACAGTACCTCTCGTACTCACGCAGCCACGCTGCCACGTCTACTGACCCATCGCCAGTAAACTGAGACACTTGTCTCCTGATTCGGTCCAAAATCGGACCACGTGCCTGATTGAGCACACTGGCAAGCGTGCCAACAGAGTGGTGGGTTCCCTCTCTGGCTGGTTTGACGACTCACCAGAAGTCTCATCTTTTAAGCCAGGCTTACTCATTATTAACAACGAAAACAAAACAAAATGCAATAACGTAATTAAATAAGTGGAGAAAAACAATTAATTAAATAAGAAAAAGCCGAAATAGCTTGTTGGCTTACTGAACAGCACAGTTACAGTAAGGAAAGAGATAATGATAAATACGCAGTACCAAACTGCTTCACGATGGCTCTCCGACCTCCCCTTAGCCACCACCTACGCCACCTACGCGTTGGCTACCAGAGCACAACACGGTTGGATAATAATAATTGAATAATGTGAGCACAGACACAGCGAGACTTCCACTCCGCACAAATACGTTTGTGCAACTGACCGCAGTCCACTCGCTGCTGTCCCAATCAATGCGCATGCGTCTCGATCACCACGTGACCATTCGAAGACCTCACAAGTAGTGCTGCCGGAGGTAGATAGCTGCTGTTCATCACTGAAACTGAAGCATGAGAAGTGGTTTTCTCTATATGCTATTTATTTATCTCCTAAACTGGTACCATATAATATATAGATCTAAGGCTATAACAATTGTACAGTATAGAAGAATGATGACTAGACTAGAGTATAGATAGGCTAGTCTCCACTGGACAGACATTCTAACCTCTGATGTATTATACCCACCACCATTTTGAAAACATCTTGGTAAAAAAAGCATGAAACACATAAATAGGCAACATGTTGTCGAGGGTTGGCATTCATGTTACAGTATGTAACAATTTATAACACATTTATATATGAATAATATTAGTAATCGAGCAGAACCAGTGGATTGATGTTTAGACAGGACATAAGTTATTGCGCTGGAATCTTCACATTATACCAGGCGTACATACATGTAGTTTATGTAGTTACTGATGTCATATCAGCAGGATAAATCTTTTTGTACCGAAATTTGGTCTTTTTGTACTTCCAACCAAATTGACCATAAAACGAACAGGACTCCATGACCATCTGACAGAGCTTACTTGATGGGCGTAAGGATACACCAACACTTTGTACATGTACTTATATGTATGGATTATACAATGGGCTATTGGCTACTGGGCTATTGACCATAACGAAAGATGACTGATATAAGATTATTATGATAAGATATTCCAGCAAATGATTTATATGGCAGATGCCAAACCTTGAAAAGATAAAGTGTTTAGAAGGATTTGGTTAGAACCACACTGCTACTCATACTTGATAATGATCAATTCTTTGGTACCGAAATCTTTGCTTCTTCCAGCAGACTATAAGGGAGGGGGAGAGAGAGCCCACATTGTGCACACTGCAGCTACATGTATGGAACGTGGCCAACTATCACCATCTATCAGAAAATTATTGAATCAAGCCTGGGCTCTCCACCAACCTATTATTTTGTCCGAGTTGCAAATATCACAAATCATCATCATTATTGTCATCTTTCTGCTTCCTCCCTATTTGAGGTCACCACAGCAGATCCTACTTCTCCATTCAGTCCTGTCTTCTGCCATTTCCTCTTTTCCACCCCTGGCCAATCAACAACCAAAACAGTGTTGAAAGTCATCAACTTTATATAATATCATAATATATTGGTGAATTGTTTGTTCTGTTGACTCAGTGCAATAGATACGATGATGTCAGTGGAGATACATGTATGATGAATAAAGAAGCATTTAGCTTCTCTGTACTCTACCAATATAGCAATCGCTTGATCAATTAAGTCAGCACAAATTATGCCTCTATACCCTTTATTATAGCTTGAACACATCACCAAGATTCTATGCCATTCCAAAGATTGATCATAAATATTTCTTTAATGTTTTTCTCTCATCCAACTCCAGTTAATTCGAAGCTTGTCAGTCTCTTAGCTCTTCCTGTCACTCTGAGTGGTGATATGCTGTATAGATGCACTCATCAGGATCTCCTGTATACACCCTTATCCTAACAATTTTGGGTAAAAAGGTTGCTGAAGGCTATTTTGCAACAACTTCTCGATTGATGTGCATGTATGCCACCTCTCTGTATCACTATTGATTACAAATATAGTTTAAATACAAAGCAAAAACGCGAAATAAAATTGATAAATGATGGTAAACAAAAATACAATTTGGAAATGAAATCTTATTGGCATATTTCAAGTTGCTTTCTAGGTGCAGTAGCAAAACATAGATGTAGATTTTGAAAGCAGCTTGGTCTTAGCTTTAACTACATGTAGATACAGCTAGCTCAGGAGTAATCTCTGTAGGTGGGGTGCATTATAGAGGGGTGCATAGAGGGGTGTATAGAGGGGTGTATAAAGGGGTGTATAGAGGGGTGTATAGAGGGGTGCATAGAGGGGTGTATAGAGGGGTGCATAGAGGGGTGCATAGAGGGGTACATAGAGGGGTGTATAGAGGGGTACATAGAGGGGTGTATAAAGCCTAAACCTGCAGCCTCAAACGATAATTGTCTAAGTAGAGAAGTAAAAAAACCCAGTCCACCAGTCCACTCACAAATCATCATGATTTTCTCATCCTAACTTTATGCTTGTTAATTCGTTTAATTACAAAAAATATAAAGAAGAAGCTGTTGCTATCCAAGCTAAGATATATTTGAGCATGTTTATGAGCAGTTGTTTACGTGGTGTTATCTAATGATGTCAATGAGCTCTTTAACTCAAGTAGTTGATATCAGGTTATTCTGAGAAATGCTAATGGTATCATAATATTTATGGCTATAAGTTGGCATCTTCAGATCCATTTTTGGCATCGGAAGAGTAGACAACGCGTTGGTGACAATGACGTTCTCAACCTACAGATTTTATGCATATGGTAGGGCATACATTATGATATTAATATAATATATAGCATAATACTGCAATATGTATATCTACACGTGTATAATAGATTGGACCAACACCAGTAGCAGGTAAGGTGTACAGGCAAGATAATAGATGGTCATTGGGCTATGTTGGCTGATGCAACGCATGTACATGTAACTAATGGATGTAATTAAATCCTGGAGCTTAAATCATAACCACAAACAGACAGACAAACTGTCCCTTTTGGTGAGCAAGTTTCTTGGAAATACTTTGTTTGAAAAACTGGTTTAAAAACCTCATAAAATCCTCAGTGTTGGCAGCTGTCACCTGATAGATGCAGCAATTATTGTACTTTATACCATATGCTGCTACTTTAGAACATTGAGTTCATCTTCCAGTAAGTGGTTCATTATTGTGATTGGCTGAGAAAACAAATAAGGCACACATTGCTTACATGTAAGTCTGAGCAATAGACAGATTTAATACACTTGTGACACTTGTCATCATGTGTCTATGGAGGAGATACTTACTAACCTGCCTGTTTGCTATTCGTCCACGTAGTAGCATGAAACGAATACACCACATGATATGTAGACCCTACGTTGTATACATTTACATAGCCTACGTGCATATGTCAGGATATATATAGACTTATACTGGGTGTAAGTGCCGTATGATATTTCAGGGAAGCCAATTATATTCTCATCTGCTCCAGTGAAAAATAAATGTATCGTAACTAATGTATGCCCATATTTAGTATATAAGCAGAGCCTGTATATCAAGCACTTCATTGTTATCTAACATTTCTTCTATTTCTTCAACTACATCTCAGAAATCTACCAGATCAAGATGAGGATCACATTTCTCTTTGCTATCCTGTGTTTTGGTAAGAATTGTTTACTATTTATATATTATTTATGTTACACACTATTCCCTTTCTCTCCGTACCATACTATCGTATATAGTGGTGGCCTGTAATATTATTTCCATATATTATATATACATAATATACAATACAGAATATAATTTAGTAACAAGTACAATTTATAGAGCTGACAATCTAGTTGGTTGTTTAAATGTCCTCAATTTGACTTCTGTGAGATTTGTAGCTCCTCTAAGAACTGCATATGAGCTAAATGTATCTATTTATCTTTCCTACACGTATATTTTATTCTATTTTTGAAAAATTTATAGGCCCCCATTTTACAAGGTATAATTATTGTAGCTTTACATATTGGCAGGGCAAATACCATTGAGAATCAAAAGTTGTTCAATAGTTCTCCGTATTCTGCAAGAAAATCTTAAGATCCAAGCTATATTATACATGTAGTACTACACTGGTATAATCTAAATGGTATGGTGTAATGTTATGGAATTAAGCATTATACTCTTATACTAATGTATGCAATGATTTACCCTGACTTACATGTAGAGTTGCCCATCCTAATTTACATTACATCTTTACAGCCCTCCTGATGGTCCTTCAGAGCAGCTCAGTTATGGTGTCTGCATCTTCAGAAGAATCTGAAAGCTCTGCAAGTGTAGAAAGCTCTGAAAGTCTTGAAAGTCCTGAAACTGTAGAAAGTGTAGAAAGTCCTGCAAGTGTAGAAAGTCCGGAAAGTGCAGAGATATAACCACCACCACCACCACCAAGATTCACAGAAGCAGAGTTCTTGGAATTGCTGTGCATATAAAATAGCAGCTACTTGCTCTAGTCATTAACTTGTTTTAACCAGGTAAATTTGATGTATAAACAGATTGAAATATAAATAATAAACGATACAATAGCAAGGCAATGATTAACTTGTTTTAATATTATAGACTTCAAAACTATTAGGTATACAAACACATGAACAAATGAGAAGCATGCTGTACTATTTTATACCTCACCACCCGTCTTAGTATTATCAAGTGATTTCCAGTTGGGCATCCCTCATTACCCCCTTACTTCTTGCCTCATGTTAGATAGGACTGTGGGCCACAGTCTGTGGCTAGTCTATGATTCCTCAGCATAGACGAGCAAAGGGAAGACAACACTTACTACTAACTATATTGTAGATTGTGATCCTTGCTGTTATAATTACATATAGTTAAAGTAAGGGTATAATAGTTTGAATTTACAAGAGCGACAATCAAATAATTGAAGTAAGACGGGTTGAAATGCACGTTACATAAAGAAATATGGAACAAAAGCTACTAATATAATAATGAATGTTCTATATTGTTTTTCTTTGGAATAATTAAATACAAGTAAATTTATTCACTGTTGGCGTTAGCATTGATTATTAGATGCATTACATTGCCATCTTGTAATGGTTGAACATGTAATTGCAGTGAACACTTTGATAAAACTAGCTGAAAAAAATTAACTAAAGTGAAAAAATCAGTAAGAATTTTATCCAGAAATAAATAGCAGGTGCTTGTTTATCACTCTCACATGACATCCTCTACAACTCGTCTCTTGTCTTGCTACATCCACTGGTTCCCTGACCTACAAATCAGCAGCAGAGATACTACAAACGCAGAGCATAAGCATTTAAAGTGTAAATATTGTTGAAGTTTGATCAATTTATTAAATCTAATAAGCTAAATTTATGAATTATTCCCTAATAACAAAAATATTATCACACAGTAATCAACTACAACAATAATAGCATGACTATTATAGTCATACAATTATGATTGCATTAACATGTATATACCTGTTTCATTAGGTCGTTTATCAGCCTCTTTCTGCTTTTTTCTTGCCGTCATCAGGCCATTTCTTATTTTATGTAGTCTGTCTTTGTGAGGAGTTGTTATCACCTGCATATTCTTACTGTTAATCTCTAGAAACTGGTTGGAATCAGCAGTGAACTCTGGGAATGTCGGTATTGTCTCAGAGATGGCGGTCGGTTGATTTGGATTTCTAAAGCATGTATATGTTATTGCTATTCAAAAACTATTTCATTACAATTTCCTCAGATTTTTAGACGAAGTATAGCTGAGTATTTTTGTTAGAAATATAAATATATTCTTGCATGCTTTTCTACCACAAATACACAGAAGATTTATCTATTCTTGTGCATATATGCAGTGAGACTGCAGTTGTCGGCCTACTGCATTTATGGTTGTTTAGTGTATTGGAATACAGTTGAATGAATGAATGGTAACTGTGCACTAACAAGTTGATTCCTACATGTATATACAGTTATTCATTCAGATGTTCAAACAGAACTATGTAGCACTATCTGGGTCTGTTAATAACACAACCTTACCCTGAATTAGCAAAGTTAGTCCACATTTTCATCATATCAACAGAGAGTTTCCTATTATCCTTGTTGATTCCCTTCAAGAAGGGTTCCATTAGCTCATCCATGTCCAGCATTTCTGTAACATGTAACATGTAACATGTAACATGTAACATGCGACGTGTAATGTGCAACATGGGTATTAATACTTTAACACCTGACATGGCTGTTCTTAGGAGGTTTATTTATAGCAGTGGTTTTCGATTACCTGCTGCCAATTACCTGCTGCCGGTTACCTGCTGTCGGTTACCTGCTGCCAGTTACCTGCTGCCGGTTATCTGCTGCCGGTTACCTGCTGCCGGTTACCTGCTGCCGGTATCAACTTTACCGACAGCATTAGAAGATTGGAAGCTCTTCTACTAGTCAAAGATGGCGAAATATTTTTGCCCCAAAATTAACAGCACAACCATAACCTGCTATAGTTGTAGTATTATTGCATTCTGTAAAACTGCATACTTTTCCAAATATTATTTGTTTTCATGTCAGCTACTATTGACGCGCCACCGAAGACAAATGGAAGCTCATCTCCATGGTCCGCCTTTTTTTTCAACCAATCGGGTGCAGTCCAGAGAGGGTTGGGAGGGTCAGGTTTATGCTCTTCAGTAAAGTAGTAGGCATATGTTAACGTATCACCAGTACTGTGCTCTTCTAGCTGCCTTACTGCATCCTCATTGAATGATATTTCTCCTAAAAGTATGAACTTACCATTAAAAGTGTACTGATATAAATGCATGAATATGTTACCTAACTTATGTGTGTGTTCTATCTGGATGATTGAGTATTTCACAAAGTAGTTTTAGAAATATTAGAGTGATGTCTGTGTCTGATGTATTCTAGAAAGGCGGAAGGGAAAGGAATAGGAGAGACACGAGAGAAAACCCGCAAGTATCAGGCTGTATTAAGACATTAGACTATTAACCTCATCATTGTCTTTGGAAACAGATTCAATCTTGCCAAAGGACATCTTGGTAGGCATACATGATAACTTAACCCCGTATTCCTTATTCCTTGCCGTAGTATACTATTCCAGAACATCAACCAATGAGTTCTTTTTCTTAAAATGCTTTCACATGCTTAGAACGCTTTCACGCTTAAAACGCGTTTACTTTCAGATTAACAAGTGTTTGAAACAAATTGCAAATTAAGTCTATGTACCTAAAAATTCCACGAGTCTTAAAGCTCTATCTTTATCATCAGCAGCTTCATTAATGTCATAGGTGTCAATCACCCAACTGGAGCAAAGTTCTGAAGAGAGTGGTGTTATCTGTGTCAGACATTTTATGTTTAGTGAATCCCTCACGAGTTCCATGTCAATTCCGTCTTCAATGGACTTGTTTTGAACTCGTGCGTACATAGCGATTTCCATAGTGTAGAGCAAGCCGCCTTCCTGACCATTGAATCCTGCCATCAGGTCAAACCTAATATGAAGAGAGATCTATTTTACTAATGGTATACATACCTTGCTGATATTATGCCCTCGGATAGACAGAGTGCTTACCACTAACGATTAGCTGTCAGCAAGAGCACCGATAGCTGTTGTTACTTAAGCTAATTATTGCTTGGCCAGCTGGTGCTACGTGTTGTACTGTGCAATATACATGTTGCTATGGATACTATACTATACCTCATAAGTCCTTGCTAGTATGCTAAAGTCAGCGGCTGTAGTAAGAGATTGCAAAAGGTTAGAGTAAAATACATGTAGTTAAATATCTGCATTAATTATGATGCCATAACCAGAAGAAGTGAGTTAATTACTTACCTTCTAGATAATTCATAGTTTTCATTATTTGACGTCTCCTCTGAGAAGAAATCACCATCTGCCACCGGTGGCAATTGGCCCAAAATTTTAGTTTGAGTGATAATCTCTTCTGCAGTTTTACTCTCCAGACATTCAAAGACGTGTTTATCAACAGGACAGCTATTTTCCTCTCTGAGTGACTGTTCCCATTTGTATCTCATGTTATCCGATTGATCAAACAGCCCAAATATTGCCCCAGACTACAGAATCGCAAAAAGATATGTACATAGCATCACGCAACACATGTACATGTAGCTAGAAAAGAGAGAAAATCCACATAAATCCAAGCATTAGGATTTGTCTTCCCTTATGCTATAGCTGATCAATCAGTTGGAACAGGCAATGAGAAACACACAAGAATTCAACCTGTGTTTTTCAGGCCTGCGTCCAACAAGGTTCTATTCAGTTAAATGTACGTATACGTACTTGTAATATGGCTCTTTTGAATAGTCCATCATTATGTTGTCCAATTGTCTGAGCAGAAGCACTCGAAGCTCCTGCAGATTCTCCAAATATGGTAACACGGTCTGGATCTCCTCCAAACTGTTCAATGTTCTGTTTAATCCAAAGCAGAGCAGCTCTCTGATCCCACAATCCATAGTTTCCAGTTCCTACAGCAAAATATCTTATAAATTTTTTAGCAGAAAACAAAGCTATAACTGTATAACTGTATAGCTCAGATACACATTCTAAGGCAAGAAATACATGTACAGTATTGTCTCAGGAATGCTTTCAGCATCTTGACAAGGACGGGAACCTATGAAGAATGTAGATCTTCAATAGGTCAACTTATCCTATGTCAATGTTTAACTGGGTCATTATCTGAGAAATTAGGCCCTATGAACTACTAGCCTTACCTTTCTCCAGAGCCAGGAATCCCAGAATTCCGAGTCTGTAGTTAATCGATACAACAATAACATCACCAGTAGTGGCTAGTGCAGCTCCTATATATGGTACTCCCGAACCAATCATGTAGCCACCTCCATGTATCCACACCATAACCGCTTTCTTAGCACCTGGTTGTACACCTCCAGGAACCGTAATATCCATAAACAGACAGTCTTCATCTCCAATGTACTTCTGTGTTACTGTAAAGGAGAAATCATATATTGGAAATAAATATGTGTGTACAGCATAATTCTAAGCTTTCCCTCAATGTAAGGTAATTCCCATGATCAATGCAGCACTAAATAATTACTGATAATTTCGGTGTTAGTTAGTACATGACTTGTATAAACTGCACACGATATGAATGAAAATGTTTACTAATAGTAGTTCCAATAGTATCATATGGTGAGAGAACATTTTACTGTTTATCATGTAGCCTACATGCACTTACATGAACTAAGCTGTGGACATATAGACTTAGAAAGCTTAGCATCTTTAACTCCTTGCCATCCCTCTACTTCCTGTGGTTTCTTAAAACGAAGTTTACCAACAGGTGGTTGGGCATAACGTACACCTACAATCAGTAGTATAATGCACACCTACAAGTACTCCTGCTGTAGCTGTTGTCAGCATCCACCACAGGCAACTATGTGAATATGCTGTTGATCTCTTCAGCAGTTGCCTTAGTTACTGATATGAGAGTCAGACTAGATATTATTATCAACTACATTCTACATTCTACAGTTTTAGTTACTGATGTGAGAGTCAGATCATATATGTAGGGCAGGCAGTATAAGAATTAATGGCATATATAACATTCTGCTCGGTAGCTAGACTGTGACTGTGAGGTGTAACACAAGCGCTAAGGTAAATAATTCTCTGGAAGCATGAGTCTGGCTTGTATAGAGGTAGGAAACAACTTTACAAAACATAACAGAGTGCTCTGCTAATAACCTGAACTTGGTGGATTTTCAGTCCTGAGTAACAACTCAGGACTGAGAATCCACTACCAACACAGCAGCTCATATACACATCCTCTATACTCTTCTACTCACCTAGAAACAGATCAACTGTAGACTCCAGGAATGTAGTACTCACTCCTCTCAACTGTCCACCATGACTTAACGTCACAGTAGGGTCAGCGTCAGCAGAGTAGACAAGCAGACAGACAGCGGTTAGTCTGACTATCACTGAATTCACCATAGTCATTGTATATTTTGCGCATACAGTCACAGAGTGAGAAGTCACACCTTTGGACTATGGAATCTAACTGACTAAATATACCACTTAAGCCTCTAACTGTTATCTACTGACTGATATAAGCTTATCTGTTGCTGTAATGTTTGTTTAGTAAAGATGATTGTGGTATCTCGTTTCACTATCCACATGCATCAGACCGGTGTTAGTAGTGTTCAAATGATAGTGATAAATCATTATGCAGTGCACAGCTTTTACAGTAACATTCATGGAGCCTGGACAGAAATACAATGCAGTCATCCATCATTCATACTCACTGCACTTTCATACTAATTGCTTGATAATGGGAGAACCTGAGAATAAGGAGAGGACAACTACCTAACTACTCTCCAATATAAGTAGCTGTATTCACATCTTGGGCTGTGACTTAAAGGGCTACAGAAATGATAATATTTTGTTTGGTATATCTAAACTTTAAGCCCTGAGGCTGCTATATTCACTTTATTAAAACTCTGAAAATAATTTGGGCTGGGATATGCCAGAATATAAAATTATCATGAAAAGTGGGTTCTGGAAAAGGAAGTCCCAAGTTACAGGGGTGTTGTCCACATCCTGTATGACGTGTGAAGGCCCATAGCTTGGCTCTCTAATTATAGCCCTGTGTTGGGGAGTTACCAGGTGCCCCATACTTACACTACAATCTCACAGCTATGAGCTTTCTGTAGTTATTTGGCTTATGTAATCCTATGGTTTTCTCAATAATATGACCAGCCATTGAATGATACAGTATAATCAAGGACTATTACAGCAAGCAAAGGAAGCTGTGAGTGAGGATATTGAGACAAAAATCCTATAGTTGCTGACCAAAGCTTGTTTGTTGAGGGCTAATGACTATGTTGTAGCAATATAATACAAGCAGATAGTGTTAGTGTAATACATGTATACATGCAAAATAATTTTGATATTTAAATTACAAGTGGCAATATAATATGCATGTAATAATTGTTATATAGACCTACATGTACATCCAGACCTGTTTGAGATTATAAATATGTTCAATCATGTTACTTATTAATACAAATCATGTACATGTAGGTACAGGATATACAGTAGTACTTGCATGAAAATATAGAGTAGATACTATATAGTAGGCCTATATGCATTTTGTAGTATATACTAGATAGACTATAATATGTTATATTACACTGAATTATAAACACAGTATATACATATAGTATAACTACATGTATATAATATCATTGTACTGCGTTATGGTCTAATACAGTATCAGTATGTACATGTACTACAACGTGCATGTATTGTATTACTGTACACTAAAATGTACTGCACTCTAATACAAATAAATATTTCATTGGAGGGATAGGAAGTAATGTAACAGTTATTCAAGCCAATTGAGAGTGGTGTAAGTGTGGCATACATCATTTGGGGCCACATGCTGTAGTAAGCAAATGCACATAAAACAAGAAAACATGGCCGAACTGAGTTACTCTGTTGTAACAAGCAAAATTTTACCAAAGACACAGTGATTAACTAGATCCAAGTTTCTGTTTGAAGCCTAGACTTGGAATAGCAGATTAGATGAAGACATTGGCTACTGCTGGCATTAATTCCCACCCATTACCTATGCTGGAATTTCAGCTAAATTAACCACACTAATTTAATTGGCTAGGCTTTGTTATGTAACAACTTCCATTTTGTTTCCACAGCTACAGAGTAAACAAAGTTTACATCCTTTGTAATTCAATATGGCAGGATGAGGGCTTGCAGTGTTTTCCATTTGCAGAAAACAGACAAACTGAATATGTTACATGAATTTTTGTTGCATATATTGAAAAATAATAACCTATATAACATAATTGCTACATGAAAAGGCATGATTTCAGTAGTACTTTAAGACTATGCTGTGTAGATGATCTCAGGGAAGATTAGTGTATTCATGACCTAAACTTCAGACAAGGCCAACCTGCCCTTTTATTCTAAGCCAAGAGGCCTAATTATGAGTTTTATTTGCACTCAGTGCTAATCCAAGAGGTCACAGATACACTAGTTTCTCATCTACATACATAATACAGGAGTAAGGGTTTCTTCAACAGTATAACATGTAGTAAATTATCATGCAGTGTTGCTATCTATTGTTTGATCAATGGCTTTGCTTTAGCCAACATTTTGGCTATCATAAGTCTTACACTTGAATGTTCATTACAAATTTGCGAGAAAAATTAATTGTAAATTACACATGGATATTATGATTCTCATTTCTGCAGGACAGTCATGATTATAATGTGATTTAGCAGTAATTAATGGTTGATTAGCAAACCCTTCATTCAAGAAACTTGTGATTAGGAATTGCTTATTTGTTCTGGATCATTTGTCATCTACTACAGAATGGACAATTGATTTGATCACTAGATGTAGTCACATGACTTCATCTACAGCTCATCTCGTCTATTTTCACTATTGTTTCCCTCTTTACCTACAAAGCGGAAACAATACAATGAAGAATAGTGACACTACCGGTGTCAACAATTTATTTTTATAAAAAGGGATCATGAAAAACTGAAGAATTTCTAAAAATAAATAACAGGATGTATCACTTATGTTGAATGCTCAAATGTATATGAGCACATACTTGTATCTAATCATATTTTCTATCACAGGATTTGGTTCCTATAAAACTTGTGAGGAAATATATAAATTGGTACAGAAGAGAGTGGGTTAAAGTTTACGTTCACAATAACTATTTAGCTGCCTTTCATTAACCTGAGTACTAAAAAAATGTTTACCTGCTTGTTGAGGACGTTGGTCAGCCTTCCTCTGTAGTTTCCTTGCTTTAAGTAAACTATTCCTCATGTTGTCCAGTCTCTCTTTGTGAGGAGTTGATATCACCTGCATATTCTTACTGTTAATCTCTAGAAACTGGTTGGAATCTGCAGTGAACTCTGGGAATGTTGGTATTGTCTCAGATATGGCAGTCGGCTGATTTGGATTTCTGTAATATTATACTATTAAGTAAAAAGAAGGTAGAGCTAGGTTCTACTCCGGTGTGATAGCCCAACAGCCAATAGCTGGAAATTAGGCTAGATGAAGACCATGGCTTACTAGATATGCTCTCCTAAGAGTTGCTTCATTGGTTGACGATTAATGTACATGTAGCTATAACATGCATGGTCTGTTTTATCAACTACGATAAGGTGACTATTAGCTAATGTGTAAAATACTCAAAAGCCATTTCTTACCCTGATTTAGCAAAGTTGGTCCACATTTTCATCATTTCCAGCGACAGCAGCTTGTCATTTGCGCTGATTCCTTGTAAAAAATCCTCCATGAAATCACCCATATTCAGTATTTCTGTAACATACATACAATGTAAAAGTTACATAACAGGCCGACAGACAGACAAACTACTCTATTCCCAGACTTCTGCTATACCGATGGAAAGACCGTGTAACCATGTAGTAGAAATGTTATGTCACATGACCATGTTTATTGCAGACAAATAGGTTGAACTAAATCTAGCGTCAACATCATTCGTTGTTCATTAGTATCTCATGTTGTACACTAATGTGTCATCAGGATAGATGCTTCGTACTCAGCAGAAAATATCTGTCTAAACTTTGTGCTTTGTGCTCTATAAGACCTGGTAAATCCGAGTTAGCAAATCAACCTACTTCTCCACAGCTCATTTGTTTCCATATCGGCTACTATCAACGATCCACCAAAGACGAATGGAAGCTCGTCTCCATGGTCCGCCTTCTTTTTTAGCCAATCAGGTATAGTCCAGAGAGGATTAGGAGGATCAGGTTTATACTCTTCAGTAAAGTAGTAGGCATATGTTGGCTTATCACCAGTACTGTGCTCTTCCAGCTGTTTTGCTGCACCTTCGTTGAATGTTATTTCTCCTGTAAAACAGCACTCGGGATGATGCAAGAAGATGTTTCGACCCTGAGGTCTGAAGTCTATCTTAGTCTTAGAGTAAGGACTTCAGAAAATTACAAAAAGAGGCCGGACAAAGGAATTAAAGCATAGATGTAAACTTAGAATTAAAAGTAATGATAATGGTGTAATCAGTGGCTAGTAATTAATAATTAGTAGACCAGCTAGGGTAATATTCACTTCACACCTTGCTACACGAATATCAATTTTATATTAAAAAGTATATAAAATAATATAAAGAAATAACAGGATGGTGTCGTGAATAGTTTGCTGGTTTGTAGGGTCACATGCTCTTCTTGCGAACTCCTACCATGGAAGGTGAGCTTTTGTCACTTATGTTAGCTTCAGTTTCTTAGGTCCGTCAAATAAAATGGTTAAATAAACATCGGTATTCAAAAAACAAAAAAATAAGAGAACCAAACAAAACAGCATAAAACAACTATGATATGCAAATTCCAGTACCTAAAAATTCCACAAGTCTTGCAGCTCTATCTTTTTCATCGGAAGCTTCATCAATTTTGTAGGTGTTGATTATCCAATCAACACAAAGCTCTGGAGAGAATGGAGTTATCTGTGTGGTACACTTAATCCTCAGTGAGTCCCTTACTAAGTCCATGTCAATACCCTCCTCGGTGGACTTGTTTAAAGATTGTGCGACTAAAGCTGTTTCCATAGCATACATCAAACCACCCTCTTGCCCGTTGACCCCTACCATTAGGTCAAACCTAATGAAATTTAAAACATGGTATTCATCATGTATATACACTTATTAGAGCATAAACAGCACTTAGAGTTACCAAGACTTCTAAGTATAACCATAGCGTTGACATCATGTTCAATTTGGATCCATTCACACCACAACTGGTTACAGTATATTGTGGATCCAGTTGGAGTTGTCATCTTTCCATTTTAGAGTCAAAGGGAAACCAAAAAATATCAAAGAGTATACCTGTAACTTAGAAATGTATTTCATCATAAAATATTGATGAGGCTGTAGAAACTCTGGAAAATTAGCTATGATGAAGCAACCACTCTGTCTAGTCATTGCACTCTTATATAATATGGTGTTGTCAATAAGCGGGTGCATGATAAGATAGCACAGTAACAGTTTACATAGACAAGAGGAAGAGTTGCTATGGTGAAGCAAGTGCAAAGCAAGTGCTCTGTCTAAGCTTTAGCAGCTTTGCACAGTAAGTGGGAGAGTGTTCAGACACCCCATCTTCTTTGTAGCATTCTTTAGGTGTTATTGACAGTTAGCTATATGCTGCATTAACTATAACAAGTGAGTGAATTACTTACCTTTTGGACAATTCAAATTTTTCATCATTTGACGTCTCTTCTGACAAGAAATCACCATCTGCAACTGGCACCATATAATTCAACATTTTAGTCTGAGTGATAATCTCTTCTGCAGTTTTACTCTCCAGACATTCAAAGACATGTTTATCAGCAGGGCAGTTATGATCCTCTCTGAGAGACTGTTCCCATTTGTATCTCATGTTATCCGATTGGCCAAACATCATAAACGCCGCTCCAGACTACAAGGGTAAATAAGATTTGGACTATAAAATTAAGATGGTAATATTACTTAAGTATTTTTACTAGCGTTGCTCTGCACCAACTGTGATAGTTAGTATTCACGGTGGAAAAATCAAAATATAACAATATTGTTTACAAGTAACTGAGTATCAGAACTCCAACTTTGTCTTTATGTGTACAGCTGTACGTACTTGTGTTATGGCCCTTTTGAATAGTCCATCACTATGTTGTCCAATTGTCTGAGCAGAAACACTTCCACCTCCTGCAGATTCTCCAAATACGGTAACAAGATCTGGATCTCCTCCAAACTGTTCAATGTTCTGTTTAACCCAGATTAGTGCAGCCCTCTGATCCCACAATCCATAGTTTCCAGTTCCTGCAAGCAGGGATAGTTTTTATTAATTTTTATTAAGAATCCTTTGGAGGATCATTCTTATTTGTGAAATTTTGTCATATGAACTACTTGCTCACCTTTCTCCAGAGCCAGGAATCCCAGAATTCCAAGTCTGTAGTTAATTGATACAACAATAACATCACCAGTAGTGGCTAGTGCAGCTCCTATATATGGTGTTCCCGAACCAATCATGTAGCCACCTCCATGTATCCACACCATAACCGCTTTCTTAGCACCTGGTTGTACACCTCCAGGAACCGTAATATCCATAAACAGACAGTCTTCATCTCCACTGTATTTCTGTGTCACTGTGAAGGAGAAATTCAAGAACTGAGTAGAAGTATTATTACAGTACATAAATATGCAATCATAGATACATATACAGCACTTTTTTACAGGATTAATATAAAGACACACAGGACGACACACAGTAAATATCATGGCAGACAATGGACAAAAATCTGTTGATTCTGGTCTGCCCTTTGCAGAGATAAAACTATAATACACAGGGAGGTCTACTGTAGCAAACAATATTTTTTTATGTCAGGAGTTCCCAACTTGGAGTACATAGACCCCTAGAGGTACATTTTAGAGATCTAAGGGGTACAAAACAAGTTATCAACTTAATACATTTTTGACAGTGATTTTCAGTTACAGACGATCAACTACGAATTATAATTATCTATTACTGAACTGAATATCAAATGGCTCACTGATGCAAATGAAGTTGAGTTAAACCAGTGTGAAAGCCATATAACACTACAATGGATGAACGTTATATTGCGTAGTCAAAGGTAAATACTTGATAAATAAAAATTTTACTCCATGTAATAATTATCGAATTATACCAAATATTATCCTTCATTAAACACAGTTTTACAAAGGGGTCCGACATTTGCTACAAAGAGATACGTTGTTTGCTACATGACTGCTAAGGGGTACTCAGGCTAAAAAAGGTTGGAAGCCCCTGTTTTATGTGAAGGAGGTAGACTGTGAAACTTTCACCCAGAAGTTGTCTTCCCCTGATAACTATTCTACCAAGGAATGATCAGGCAGGAGATGTGCTCATAACATTAGCTTATAGACTTACAAGGGTCCAGCTGTGGGCAGTTGGATCCAGGAAATTTAGTATCTATAACTCCCTGCCATGCCTCTACTTCCTGTGGTTTCTTAAACCGGAGTTTACCAACAGGTGGTTGGGCATAACGTACACCTACAACAAATAAATCAGTCAGTGTGATGTATAACAGGATAAGGCAAGGGAAGTGCCTGTAAGAAAAGAAAACTCTGCAACTATTTGAATTTTAAATTTTGAAGCTGTCATTCACGAACTGATGCAAAAATACCCCACCACTACAACTACCGCTACAACTACCGCTACTACTGCCACTATTGCCGCTGCTGCTGCCGCTACTACTACCACTATTGCCGCTGCTGCTGCCGCTACCGCTACCGCTGCCACTGCCACTACCGCTACTACTGCTACAACTACTACTACTACTACCACCACTACCACTACTACTGTTATTAGAGTGAATAAAAACAGAAAACTATTTCATTTTACAAGTGTGGTTGTGAGCTGTCTGAGGAAGAGCGATTGAATGATAATAGTAGCTTGAGCAACTAAGATTTTCCTTTGGTTCATGTCTTTTCTATTTATCCCCCACTTTGTATAGGCTAATGTAGAATAACACAGGCTACAATGTACATACACACCCCACAGCATGCTCGCAGTGGAACTGGTAGGCCATTGATAAGATAGTGAAGTGTGCATGTTGTCCAGTTTGTATATCAGTTTAATAATAATAATGTTTATATTTTACCGGCTGCAACCAATGTCAGTGCCAAAGGCTGTTCACAAGTGTAATATGGTAGGTGTAGGTTGCATTTACAAAAATATCCTTAAAGATATAAAATATAAAACTTATGTAAGTTCTAAAATAACTGAGCAGGTTATAAAATATGTTTATGGACAAAAGATACATGTATTTATAATGTTGTTGCAAAATTGTTTTATGATAACATTATATTGTATACCAATCATCAGACAACTATTTTTGTGGGAAATGCAGCGGATACCAATATGCTCACTAACACAGCAGCTCATCTGATCTCCTCTCTACTCTTCTACTCACCTAGAAACAGATCAACTGTAGACTCCAGGAATGTAGTACTCACTCCTCTCAGCTGTCCACCATGACTTAACGTCACAGTAGGGTCAGCGTCAGCAGAGTAGACAAGCAGACAGACAGCTGTTAGTTTGACTATCACTGAATTCATCATAGTCATTGTATATTTTGCGCATACAGTCACAGAGTGAGAGTTATAAGTCACACGTTTGGACTATGGAATCTAACTGACTAATACTAGTTATGTATTTATCCCTATCAACTACCAGCTTATCTATTGCTGTGATATTTATACAGGTTGATTGCATTGCATATCATGTTGCCAAGAATATAAACATACTTTGAATCCAGGGACATGTAATAGACTGAGAGTCAACAAAGTCATTACATCAGGGAATATAAGCCAACCCACTGTTCAACAGTCATGCATGCTGCATTTAGATTTCAGGCTTGTTAAGAAACTAATAAATTACACCATCCGTACCAGTGTATGACAGATCTTACATTGTGTCTTTCATAATAACAATTACATGTACTATCAGTGTTTCACAAGCAAAAATGTGAAATTAATAAGGAAGAGAATATGGGAATAGAATAGATGAATTAAAGAGAGCAGACAACTATCTAATCGCAATTAACAAACCTTGAAGATGTTCTGTAGAGTAATATAATGATAGAGAGTAGTAGGTAACTACACTAGCCTCAGTGCATACACCAAGTATCAAACTCTACAGTCTTTTAGCTACACCACACTACACAATCTTCTTATACTATATCATTATACTGGTAAGTATGGTGAAAGAGCTGATGTAACATAAATTATCAATCTGCCAATCATGAGCAATAGTTTCAGCATTTGGAGAAAAACGTTACACAAGTACTGAGATATACATACAAGTAGGTACACATGCACTGAGACATGCATGTACAAATGTAGGTACAGTGGAACTTGGATAACTCAGACTTGAGCGGACCAGCAAAAATGGTCTGAGTTACGCGAGTTATCCAAGTTCCACATGTATGCACTAATATTACAATATCTGTGTGACTTCTTCATCATCATCCAAACTAAGAAGAAACTAATGTAGCTATTTGAGTACAAAGAGATAATGTAGTAGCTGTGGCCTTTACATTGTTTGCTTTCTAAATCAACTAGTTATACTAGTACAATCATATCCATAATATTCTGGGTATATTAGCAAATCTTAGAGCTGTACAACTAGTAAAACCCCAATACACTGCAACACACTGCAACACACTGCAACACATTGCAACATATTGTACCGCATATTGTAGAAAGTCATCCATCAGTTACTAATACATGTAGCACAATAATTTTTAATATAAGCGTACAATTATAGATGTTGATAATATGTGCAGTATATCAATAGTGTCTGTACTGTAGACATTACAGGAATGCATTGTGGGAATTAATATTGTAATGGTATGCACAGTCGTCTCCTACACCTGACACTCATTATTATGTGTGCTTACATGTACATGTATATATCTGCTTGCATTCTACCGTGTGTAACTTCTATATCATTGTATATACTTGTATGATTATTACCAAGTCTTTTAGTGCCTTTTATACCCATGTACAGAGGCCCGACCTCTCAGAATCCATTGATATTCATTTTGTACATGAATTGGACCATTATAAGCAACTTTTGTAGAACCCGACCTATTTTGGGTCGGCCGTCGGGCTTCCGGCGGCCATGTTGTTGCGCAACTTCCGGACGACCCTATGTCGTCTTTTCCCGACACTACGCCGAGCGGAAGTCCTTATACTATATAAAGGGCATTGTTTCACTGTTCATTGTCTCAGTCTTCACTTGGCTTTCAATAAAGACACGTCTATACTTGATACAGAGACTTTCACTTCCTTTTGTCAGGTCATTCGCTTAGCGAACCGCCTACTAGGTCGGATCACTCTCTTTCAACGTATAGTCTGAAGGTCAGACTTGGGACCAGATGGGTCGTCTCTGGTAGTTATTGGGCTACTGAGATCGCTCGATCTTTCATGTAATGAGAAGGCCTAGCACCACTCATAGGCACTTCAGTTTTGGGTCGGTAGTCGTCCAAGGACGACCGCACGAAATACCAGAAACCATTACAATATTACTTGGTTCCATTAAAAATATACGAGATAAGTGATAGATCTCAGATGCAGGTAGGACAAGACCCTATAGTTTCTGCTTGTTAGGGCGACTGCAAGGAAATAATTTAGAGTTATCCTACTCGTTTCAGGCACTCTTAGTTTATTAAGTCTCTCTTTGTGAGAAGTTGTTATCACCTGCATGCTCTGACTTACATGGGTACTGTTGATCTCTAGTAAACTTCTCAAGCAAGTACCATAATAAAACATCTAGAGTACACCAATACACTAGAACTGAACCATAGCAGAAACTGACTCACTATTATGCCATGGAGATGAACCTACCTGGTCAGATTAATTTTTTCTTCATCTCAGTTTGAATTAGTGGTTCCTGAAGATGAGGCAACTTCATCCAAATGGTCAGCCTGGAATTTCAGCAGATTAGATGATTAGATCAAGTCCAGGCAGACTAGGAGCTAGGGCTAGGAGCTAGGGCTAGAAGTTAGGGCTAGGAGGATTAGTAGGCGTATGTTGATTTATTTCCTGTATTATGATGCTTATTGATCTGTGCTGCCTTTAACCACAGCACATTCACCTGTTATATTGCACAGCCAATATATGGCAGAAGTAATAGAAAGTGTCTTATTTTACATTCTGTTTCATTCCAGTTACAATACATAATTATGTACAAGTATGCATATGTATGATAGTAAACATACATATGCTACATATATACATATATACCTGTACAAGTCTGTATAATCAGCTACAGGGGTGGATTAACACCCAAAATTACAATTGTGAAATATGCCACAAATATTCTAGAGGAGAGAATTATATCCACATAGTCTATACACAACAAGAAGGTGTCCATCACTATTTGTTAGAAAACAAGCTGAGAATATTTGATATAACAACTCCACCTAAATAGATTTCAGAGCAAAAAATTATATTTTTCACTACACTTTGGATTAGAAGGAAATGATAAATTGAAAACATTTATTCCAGCTCTACCTATATTACACTGTGACGTATTTTATGCTATACATGTATATTGAGTATTCCAACAGCAAGGTATAAAAGGATGCCTACCCGTGGTCACTGCAAGGTATAAAAGGAAGCCTACCTGTGGTCACTGCAAGGTATAAAAGGAAGCCTACCTGTGGTCACTGCAAGGTATAAAAGGAAGCCTACCTGTGGTCAATGCAAGGTATAAAAGGATGCCTACCTGTGGTCACTGCAAGGTATAAAAGGATGCCTACCTGTGGTCACTGCAAGGTATAAAAGGATACCTACCTGTGGTCACTGCAAGGTATAAAAGGATGCCTACCTGTGGTCACTACAAGGTATAAAAGGATACCTACCTGTGGTCACTGCTGTGATATGAAAATACAGGTAACTGAAGAGCACGCCCATGATGAACTAAAGTGACCTACATTGTGCTAGGACGTATCATATTCCAATAGGTTGAATGCATGTTGTTCTCAAACAAACATGCCTATATGTACGAGTATGTGATCGACTGGTAAGAAATCTTTGACTGTATAAATCTGATGAATACACATCTTTGTATGCGAGGTAGATTATATTGCACATGGATGTTCCAACAGCAAAGTACTGCCTATAAACTATAACTAATGCATTAGTTCAATATTATTTACAGCAATTATAAGTCTGTCTATTTACCTACAGTATATAGAATTATGTATCACATGTACACATAGAAATTGATTACCATTCAGAACATTACTACACGCAATAATCTTGCAGTAACAGAAGCATAAATCTATTATGGAAGATCAACATTATCATTGTTATCTGAACTGCAACTTATGTGTGGCTTTGCATGTAGATTTCAGTTGGAAACCAGTATTTGGTAAATCAATAACAAAAGGAATCAGAAATAGAATAAATTATTACTCATAGCCAATTTCAGGCAGGCTGAGAATCTAACACGTGATACCATAGCCTAAGTTCTATTACTGTAGTTACAATGTCCACGCAGACAGTAGGTTCTTCCCATCATGATAATTATGATTAACGACTACAGTCAACACTCAACACCGGTTTAATAGATTCTACAACTGAATGCGCATTTCCCTGCATTCTAGATAAAGACTACCAACCAAACAGCTACTATGATAGTCTACGATCAACTAGTACCATGTGGTGTGAATCAGTGTCAAGTGCATCCGTATGCTGCTGTCTAATTCTAGACTCTGTCTTAATGTCACAACCAATAGCGTAGCAGAATGATTTTCAACAAAATATTGCTCTACAGCTATAGCTTTTACAAATCTGTTTATCAATCGAATCACCCAAAGAGAAAGAGGTAATATATAATGTTCGCCCAAGAGAGGTATATGCCTTAAGGAGGAATCGTTGAATTGCTTTACTTAGCTGCCGCAATTTGATTAAAGTCGGTCATTGAGTTTTTGCTAGAAGAGTTTCTCTTATTTATTTCAATTTTTTGTCTATTTATTATTTAACACAATCCACATACGTATAGAAATAACTTTAACTGAAATATAAATTTTAAGAGTGAAGTTTCTACACTTTATTTTATTCCGAACAATTTACCGGATTAAACTTCACTTATGTAAGTAGAGCCACTCCCAATTATAGTGTTACTCTTTGGATACTTGTGTTTTATTTAGTTGAAAACTCTTGATTATAGGTTACTGTAATTTCCTGATCTGATTATGCAACTTTAGATGTGAAATAGGTTTGCAGAAAACATAGAACAAATTGCAATTCAATTTCTAACCACAATCTTTTGTCGGGTCATGCAATAAAAATCCAGAGTGCTGCCATTACAATGAAAATAGAATCTTATACATGTATATGTACACAATGACATACACATCATATAAATTTGATCGAATGCTTGGAAAATAATTCTTGCGGCAAATTATATACTGAGCGAAAGTGTGCTCTAGTTATTTCAATTTTTGACAGTTGTCTTCTCTTTGATATCTTATCTATTGATATAATGCACAATTGATTCCGGATTCAACGTTGCCCCCTCGCAAACATTGCAGATCATCACTGTTACAAAACTCACACTAGCATTTTAGACCTTATACACCCATCTATATCTTTATTATTACTTCTCTATAAATTCAATTATTCATAATATTATTACAAAATAAAAAGCATACATGTATCATGTTTTGCTTTTTCCCGACAAAACATATACAGAGAAATACTATAATATATACATGTATATATATTGGATATACATGTATATGCTTGGGATACCACTTTTATATTACACATGATTGATGGCATACTATAATAGTATAATTAGAATTTATAATATATTACAATGTATTTAGTAGCTTACACAGTGACAGTATTTAAGGTTTATCTTCTCTTTGTCAATTTTTCAAATAAATTAGGAATTGCTTCCCCAACATTATTCCATTTTAGCGATTCAATCAAAAGACTATTTTTCTCTATTTCCGTTTGGAAATTTCCCAGAGAAGTCCTCTACAACACCCTATGTTAGCATACAAAATGTACATTACTTGTATCATAAAAAATCTGTGAATTTTAAATTTTTAGCCCTCAATTTTTGTTAGAGTGTCTACTAGACCGAAATTCTGCTGCTAAATATCACCTCATAGGCAATTCATTTTAATTCAGATACCCATATATTCAGAATAATATAATATAAATATATATAAATATTATCATATTCGATATTGATATTGTGATTGTCATTTGATTTTATTATAATTTTATAATACATGTAATTATAATGATAAATAATTATAATATGAATATGATTTGCTATTTCTTGGAAAATTATTATTATTATAATGATAATATAATATAATTTTAAAAATAGTTAAATAAGATCAGTTTTCGCTGAGTTTGAATGCTATGTTTGTTGCTTGATTGATTAGAACAGTCTCTAATTTATTTTTCTGCAGTAATATACCGGAGAATGCCCAGCCCTATGTGGGATTAGAAATTTGTGATAACCTCTGCCATAATGATTTAAATTGATTTTTATAGCATTGGCATTGAGAATTTTCTCACTATAAAGTTCAATTTAAATTTATAATTCATGACCATAGTTGACGATAACAGTACCAGCCTCTAGATAGGTTGAAATAAGTTGGGTACCTGTACTTTACATAGTTGCAAGAAGTCAGTATAGGCCAAAGAATACTCTTTGGTATAGGCTTTAGGCGACTTTCTTGATGAATCATTGGTGACTCAGACATTTACTAAATTTGGATTCTTAAACTTATTCTAGTTTCTTCTGATGTTTGACATTGGAATGCACATAGGGCTACCTACACCTATTATGGAATTTTCTGCTCCACCTACCAACCAAGTTATTATACTGTGGATCAGTCTCTCTGCCTTTGTTAGCTGTGAATCTGTATCAGAGGTAACTTTAAGCCATGGTGGACAGCTGAGGGGTTTGAAGACTGCATTCCAGAATGTTCCTGTTGATCTATTTCTCGGTGGGTAATTCAGAGACGTGTTGTCCAGATAAAAATTGACAAACCATCCTATGCTATTACTACGTGCTTACATACATTTCATTGGTACTGCATTGTTTGAAGATGTTGCATGTCATGTGATGTATTATGCAGGGGTCAAGTATGCACAAGCACCTGTTGGTGAACTTAGATTTCAGAAGCCTAAAGAAGTTCCCACATGGAAAGGTGTGATGGAGGCTCTTCAGTCTGGCAATGCCTGTCCTCAACCAACTGCTGGCAAGTATCCAATTACTAGCTTGTTCACTTGGTGGGCTGGTAGCTTATATTTAGAGTCTAGATAGCTTTGTATATCACACTGCATACATACATACACTCCGGAACTTTATGGTAGTATATATGTCATCATACTCAACTAGGTCGCAGCCATAGAGGGGATGAAGATTGTTTATTTCTTGATATCACTGTTCCTGGCCGAGTTCAGAAAGAGGTCAAGAAGCCGGTTATGGTGTTCTTCCATGGAGGTGGTTACCTACAAGGTTCAGGCTCCGGATTCATTGGAGGTCCTTTAGCTGTTACAGGAGATGTCATTGTGGTCACAGTCAACTATCGGCTAGGAATATTTGGATTTCTGAGTGATGGGTCAGGTATAATGCTCACTCATATTACAGTTCTCCTTATAAATAATTGTGCATTCAAATCCTTTGCGAGTTTTAGTTTAATCAATATAATCAATTCTGCCTTTATGTAATCATGCAGGAACAGGAAATTTTGGTCTTTGGGACCAACGAGCTGCTTTGGTGTGGGTTAAAGATAACATCGTACATTTTGGAGGTGATCCGGAGCTTGTTACCATATTTGGGCAATCTGCAGGAGCTGGAAGTGTTGCTGCTCAGATGATGAGTCCACATAATGAAGGCTTGTTTAAGAGAGGAATTCAGGAGGTTGGAGAAATAGCTTCTGTATATTCATTAACCTACAATAATCAATTTATGACGTTGTGTTGCTGACATACTCGAGTTGTACTGTTGTATATATGTGCATATGGTGGCTAGCTTATGTTCAACATATATGAGTTAGTAGGCTGCTGCATCTTTTGTACGCTAGCTGAATCCTAGTAATACATGTAGAATGAGATTAAACAGAGAGATGAGAGCGCACTCCAATATGCTAGCATACAGACCGCCGAATGCAACCACTGATTGTCATTTTAGTCGGGTTCACTGTACGCTTCGTTTAGCTGGTTCAACTCTGAGATGCTCACAAGGACTCATGTTGATCTTCTAAACTCTCTGAGAGAATCAACCAACTGCCACTCTTTAGAGATCAGTATATATGATTGCTTACAAGATGTTCCTGTAGAAGATCTCATTACCAAGTCTGCTTTTGCTTACCCATTGGCTACTCCATTGAGACTGGCAGCCGACAGCGACTTCTTTTCTTCAGAAGTAGATAGCATGACCTACAAACTAACTGAGAAGTACGTATTGGGATTATTTGCTCACCAATAATATCATGACTATGGTATATGAATGTAGTATATTAGTATTCATAGTTTTACCTTCTATAGGAGCACAGTTGCCAGATTTCCAAAGTTTAAACCCATGTAAACAAGAAAAGTGTTTGGACTTGCACCGACTGTTGACTAGTATATGGTTAGTATAATAGTCAATGTAGGAAGGTGATTATTCAGCGTAACGTTATGTAGGCCTAAGTCCATTATGTGATTAAATAGTGCTGGAAAGCTGTTAACCTCGGTCTATATTTTCTAGATATGATCTAATGGCTGGAATATCAGAGCAGGAGGGTTTGTCCCTCTACTACTTCCACACTGCTGTGTATGCTCAGTCTAAGAACGTGTCTCTAGAGAATGGGGTATCTGTACAGTTTGTAGAGGAGTATATAAAGTCTATGTGCAGCTTCTGGTTCACTCCATACTCTGTAGAACTGTGTGCAGACTTTCTTATCAGAACCTACAAGTTGAAGATTGCACCAGATGATCGTAAGAGGGCCCTGCGGCTGATAGAATTGTTAGGTATGTATTTTCCTGTCTTGTACAGTGGTACATTTATGAACAGTATAATTATAGTATAATTTCATAGAATACCGCTATATCAGTATTGAGCAGGCTCATCTAAGTTTGTCAAGTGATATGTCACATGACATGTCATGTGACAGTATGCTGTCATCATGGAAAACCCAATAGTAGATTGACTCATACCAAGAAATTGAATGAAGCATCTACAAACTTATCAGTTGAAATATTTAGGTTGCAAATTCTTTGTAAATAAAAAGTGGCATCAATGCTTAGCATTACAACTGTGCGTTGCAGGAGAACATATGTTTGTTAGTGACCTATTCTATGAGCTTGAGGAACACAGTAAGAATGGATCTACCTCAAGCTACGGCTACTACTTCACTGAGCCACTACAGGATGCCAACAGACTGTGGCCAAAGCCTCACTGGATGAAACCAATGGCAGGTCATGTGGATGAGCAGAAGTATGTCTTTGGGTCTCCTTTCATCTTCAATGAGTCGGTCACATTCTGGAAAGGTAGCCATATAGCATTCTATATTCATAGTGCATAGTTTATGAGGTGTGGTATAAATTTTCCATGCAATGTAATATTGTTTTAACTACAAACTGCATTGTATGCATCACCTCAATCAATCATTCTAATGCTAATTAATCTAAGTGCCTCATTGGCAATTGATGGACCCTGAATGCTTTTCATTCAAGTAAAGATCTGCTGTGACTTCAAATTTAAGCCAGAGCCTGGTTCACCGTAGATATTATGTATCTGAAAACCAAAAATTATAACTCATATGTTCATCATAAGCAAATTTTTCTTTTGAAATTACCATTTTCCACAATAGACAGATTGGTGTATGATACAGTGACATAGGACTCTGGTACTTTCAGTTCTAGAATGTTCTCCACCAATCTCTGTGTATTGTATTTTACAGATAAAGCAAACAGTTCTCCGTCCATTGCTAAGATGTTTGCCAGTTCTGCTGAATCAGACAAACTATTATCTCAGGCTATGATGATCATGTGGTCTAACTTTGCCAAGACAGGGTTAGTGATTCAAATACATAACAATTGCATTGATCTCCCCGTTTAGATTTAATTTGCCTTCATAAAAATTTACCAGTTTTGCTTCCCGCTATTAGTTCCACGTAAGAAAGCAGTAATCTCCCCGTTATATTTGTAAACTTGCATGTGTTTTGACCACAAAATAACGTAAGTTTAGAATATAAATTATTATGTCTATAAATAATCAATAGTTGCCGAATTTTGTTCTAGTGCAATTCCTAACACATTTGTCTATATTTTAGAAACCCGAATAAACCAAACGCTCTGCCGGATAAAGTACCAACATGGCCCAAGTTTACAGCCGATGCCAACCAGTTTCTAGAGATTAATAGTAAGAACATGCAAGTGATAACAACTCCTCACAAAGAGAGGATTGATAGGCTGAGGAGTGTTTTATATACTGACCGTCAAACTCAGCTTCAGTTGGGTAAAAGCTTGAGAGGTAATACATAGCATTACACTGTGTAAGAGTAGAATAGATGTCACGTATGCTACAGTTGGAAGTTGTTTCAAAGAAAATATCTTATTTAACATTCTATGAAGCAGACTGATGGAAACTAAAAATTTTTTGCCCACCAACTTTTGGCAAAGATAAAACTAGAAACAAAATCCAGTTATTTATTGGGTTTGAATGATAAAAAGCTCAGTGATGGTATACGACTATTATGGTCCTATTATGACCTGGTTTATTTTTAACCCCACTTATTGTATAATGCTAACCCCACTTAGCACAAATCTACATTTGGTTTGGCTTATCATGCTGAGGTCCCTCACATGAATTTTTTGTAGAGGGAAAGTACAAGTAGTAAAGAAGTCGTGTTTGGCCAAAGCTTTAGTGGTGAGGGATGTCATACCTTGGAAAGGGTGACAACTCCATAGAAAGGGTTTACATGGTTTCAACTAATATCTGTATATGTATATGTACATGTACCATGTATATGTATATGAACCATGTATATGTACATGTACCATGTATATGTATCAACCTGGACTATACCAGGCTACAATAGCTTGTCTAGACCACTATAAATGCATCACTATGATTGTATAGACTGCTATACTTGTATCACAGTAAATCAAACTATCCAAATTGTGATATGAACAAGTATATTTCTGTCATTTCATCAATTAGTATAATTCTGCTAATTCAAAAGTTGGAACTTAATATTGTAATCAAAGAAAATCCAATTTTAGAAAATAAATAATCAATATCACAAGAAATGTCAACTATATAATATGCATGGAAGAAGAAACGAACACGGTTAGTTATTGGTCACAGATAGAACAGGATATTACAGGTGATAGTAATATAACAGTGATAGACACACTACTAAGTATTGAGCCTCATTGATAGCTATTAATAGACCTATGAACAGGGAAGAAATAGACTGTCACTAAATACACATAACATGTTTATGTAATAAAACATAATAATTATAAAATACTACTTTCCTATTTAAAGTAGGCTTTGATTGAAGTGCAGCTTACATGTTGAGATAATATAACGTAAGGCAATAACTTTCTCCTAAAATATTGTTGTATATCAGTTAGGTTCATATTTGCTGTATCATGTATATTGCATTAACTGTGCATGGAACATCCATGTAGTGTAGTAGTGTTAGTAGTAGTAGAATACAGTGCAGTGCAGTGTTATTAGGTTTACATGTATTTATTACCTACTGTTCCTCTATTTGTACAGACAGTGGATAGAGCTTACAGTAGCATACTCCATGTGTATGATATTCATTATCTAAGCTGATGCAGTCAGACTGGAATGTACTCAGTGTTTCTTTCCCTTCCCTTTCTTCCACTCCCACAGCTGTTTACTGTTGCTGGGGTCACACTGGCTCATCACTATACTGTCTCCATTAGCTGATGCTTCCATACACTTGCCTGATATGACATGCAGTAGCTGCCCATTCTAAAACAAACATATTGTATATGGGAGTAGTCTTCTCTTTTATATTTGGACTATAGAATAGTCAGGGTTGTCCTCTCTCTATCTGGTGACATGGACTAAAAGCCAAAACTAGATCTTTGGATTCTAACAAACAAATGACCACAAAATTTTAACTTTTCAAAGCATTGTCGATACACAACAAATGATACATAGACAATGAACAAGCATGCTCTTTAGTACGAGAGGTAGGTTTCTCACCTCCTTGTACTGCCACTTCTGGTTACCTCCCTGTCCGTGACACATATACATGTTAGCAGACCCGCTGCCAGTGTAGTCTATACATGCCTCATCACGCCGTATCTCACCTACGTCACTCATCAACCAGTACTGGTTACCGCCCTGATTATGGCATGGCCACATCTTGACCGGTTTATTATAAGAGTGATGGTCAGCTGAACTGTCCACACAGTGTGGACTAGCCTTGTTACGTATCTGCAGTATAATTAAATGAATACAGTGAACCAGCACATACAGATTATACTATAATAGCCACCTATGACCAAGAGCATACATAACTACAGCATTGAATATCGTGCTAGCAATGATACTCTGTGATACACTTGGAATACAATATCAAATAGAAGTAAAGATATATATGAGCCAATTTGGATACAATGACAATCTCATTATAGAGTACTAATCATTCCATGTGGTATAGGAGAGCATCAGTGTTTAGCTAGTTTACAGGTATTAGCTCCGAGTAATCATCTTGGGGGGGGGGGGGTTTCCTAGCCTAATGTACACTTCACTAGTCTCAGCAAATGTTATGTATATGTATGCTGTGTTGCCCTCTGCAGCACATAGACACATAAACATACTTACATCTCCTGTATATATAGCATCATCAGGTATAAATAACTCTGGGTATATGTTCCTTATATACCAGTCAAATGATTTACAATTTAATTTCTTGCGTAGATTTGCTCTGGAAGATATATCACCATAGTTACCCTGTAAACAAAACATCACCATAGTGACTATATAAACGAAACACATGTAGGTATAATGTGGGTTATTCTACCATGTTTACTGTTACTATACATCAACATGTGGCATTGCCAATTATTTCTCCATTCATAGAACAAATGCACGTATTACTTAAAACGATAACTATCAGAATGATATGCACAGGAAAGGAGATCACATCCTCATTACGACTTATTTGAGTAACATTCTTATGCATAATGGAAGTTATCCTCTCTTGAATACTCAAGAGAGGATAACTTTAAGATTACATGTACTACATATATACATGTAGGTATAATAGGCCTATAGCAGTTTCTTATAGCCTATGTAACTGTAAGCATAGCTACAGGTAGTTGTACATGGATACATTGTGTATAAATGTCTATGCACATTGCACTATGTAATGTTATATCACAACCAATGCTAATTTCCTATGCAGACACACTACATTGTATAATAATTATTTTTATCTCTGAATTTATAATTGTATTGTACATAGCTTGCATACAGAGCACACACTATACACATATACATGTAGGATAATCACTGCTGACTCACCAAGTCATTGTTTATTCTCTCATAGTAGTAATGTTTATAGTCGTCCATCCAGACCTCAGCTAAACGTATAGAGTTCTTTCTCACCACATTCTCTCCTTCCTTCCATTTGTATGGACTTCTCTTCCTGTAACAATAAACAGTACACATTGTATGTAATGGAAAGGTATAATATGTAGCTGACTGTTACTATAGTAAAATATAAATCTACTCAGGGAGTATGAAATAGGAATAACATTCAAACCATTAGAATCCCTCCACCTCTGAGGAAACATAACTTCTAGCGTACATATACATAAGTAATGTAAACAATCTAGCCCTAGAACCCACCTGAATATATGTCCGACATGGGAGCAGGGTATGATCTCCAGGGTACCCCCACACATCCAGATCCTGAAGGACATCTCCAGATTCTCTCCTCCCCAGATGTCCATGCCAGCGTCGTATGTACCCAGTTCCACAAAGTACTCCCGACTGATGGAGAATAGACCACCTGCCATGGTGGGGGAGTGGATCGGGGCCACCTACAATACACAGTATATGCACGGTAGAAACCAAGGCTATACTTCATGTCACTGTAATCCCATTACATAACGAAATACTCCTCATTGACAGGCGGCACTAGTACTACTAACACCATGTGTGTGCATGTAATATTACTTCTACTAACCTCATGTGTGTGTATGTAATACTACTAAGATGTTTTTACTAGCAAACCGCAGACTTATTGGCCATAGGCCCGCTACTCTACAGTGTAAGTATACCTTATACACCATTACATAGGCATGCTACCCTATACACACTATTACATAACAGCTGTCTCTTGCAGTGGCAGCAGGTAGCACACACACCACTGCAATAGTAGATCACCTAACCATGTGTACCTAAGTGTGTATGGCTGTGTTCAAGACACTCAACTATTAGTATAACTGACAATAAATTACTGTGACGAAATTATTGTAGGTAGAGTCTGCTGAAGGGAACTAGTGACATTGCTAACTACATACGCACCTCACTAGTACGACGTTTGTTCTCACGGTCTGGTATGGAATGCCAGTTGAACTGCAGGTTCCAGTCAAATCCACCGACACTGGTATGTTTAGCACTGCCATAGTGAAACTCTAGAGTGGCATCGTCTATCACGTCAATAACTGGTGTGACTACGTTAGTCTTGTCTTTATGTATCTCATCTAGTAGAGGCTCTAGCCAGCCTACCAGAGGAAGGAAGGGAGATACATGCATACCATGGAGTACAGGCTATAGTTTGTATATCCTGTATCACAAGCACACACAACAGTTAACAGTAGCCTCAGTATTCCACTGTAGTAAGTACTAGTGCGAGACAGGTAAACTATATATCAATAACAGGTACATCCTATAGTACAACCAATTCTTATTATTTTACTGTAACTAGATGAACACCTTGAACTCTGAATATTGGTATTATTTACGTCATGCACTTGCTGCCGTATAGCATATACATCGCTACGGAGTTATCATAAGAAGTCATACAACGTCACCCATAAGTGTTATTAGCCTCATGTTAGCGATATGGAGCTTGATATAGTGTACATGTATTATATAAAAGTACAACTAAAGTAATAATTATTATATATGTGTATGACTGGGCCTAGGTCAACACAACTAATAATCATATTAGGATAACTATTTATTACTTATATTGTACATGTAATTATTAACATCATTGTTAACATTATTATAATATTATACAGTACATTGTATATTTAATCAATTAGTCCATGGTGACTCTCATATATATGAGTTATATTAGTAAACGCCATGTGTAACACATTGTATATAATGAACGGATAGCCTACCTACACAACTGTAACATACTATTACTAGTAGTTGTCATGCTTATACAGGGGAGACAAACCTTCAGCACACTCTATGTGAGAGTCAAGGAAGGTAAGCACTGTTCCAGTAGCAGTCTTAGCTCCAGCTAGTCTGGCTCTTATAAGACCTTCCCTCTGCTTCATACGGACTATCGTTACTATTTTCAGCTCATCCATGTAAGCCTTTAACTTCTCTCCCAGATGTGCTGTAAATGTATGTGAATCATATAACATAGTGTAAGTACGTACACGTAAGTACACACGAGTGTAAATAAATACACTGTAAATATATACAGCGGAAGTACATAGAGTGTAACTACGTTAAATTTAAGGTGTAAGTAAGTACACATACAAGTAAGTAAGTACACATAGGTAGATATACTTACGTTTATCTGAGAAATCGTCTACAAGGATTACCTCCCTTAGTAGCTTAGGGTCTGACCTGTCTATAACACTGTGTACAGAGCGGAGTAGAACAGACCAGGCCTCGTTATGGAAGCAGATGATAACACTTGTATCTGGTAGGTCCCTTGCATAGCTCATTGTTTTACACCTACAGCATAACATATGGTCAGCATATATGTATACTGGTACATCCTATACTATACAACACATGCACACCAATGTGTATAAATATGTATGCTACTATTTAACAAATGCATGCCTACATGTACATGTACATGTATATGCTAGGAGTTATTGAAGTATATATTATATCACAGTAGGGTGAGTAATACAAGCAGACATTGCACATACACAATACATCATACTACACTACTATAAGACATCTATTAGACTGTGTATAGTGGACATCTATTAGATTGTGTATAGTGAGTAGATACTACGTTGTAATGCATGATGTCACAACCCATTGAACCATGTGAATGTGTGACACATTTACTACACTGTAATACTGCCCTAGAGCACAACCTCTTGTGTCTCCAGTAACTGCTGGAAGAGAGGTAAGTAGAGGAGAGACACTAATTAGAATAACTCTCTCATCAGGAACTCTGACACTACTAGCTAGTGTGTCCCACTGTGAGTAGCCACATATAGCAAACAGTCGTCAACATACAACACCCTACCCTACTCTCTATCCAACATACTACTGTGTATGGGGGGGGGGGTTCACATACACTATCAATAGGTACATGTAGGTGATAGACACGTACTGTACATACTGTAGGCCTACATGGTGTACATACGGTACATGGTGAACATACGGTACGTACAGTACGTACGGTATCCAACATACGGTACATGTATAATATGGCTGCTATTACTTACTCTGCATCTCTAACATCAGGTAACTGTCTGTGTATAGAGATCATATTACTAGCGTACTCATTGAATGCATTGTTCTGGAAACCATCATCAAACTTCCTTCTCTCTTCTGGTGACAAATCCTCTTTAACTATGTTTACAGCCTTGCCTAGTTCACCTGAACATTACATACATACATGTACATACACATTATACATACGCATTACATACATACATGTACATACACATTATACATACGCATTACATACATACATGTACATACACATTATACATACGGATTACACACATACATGTACATACACATTATACATACGCATTACACACACATGTGGGCCTACATAGATATGATAGAATACAACATCGCAGCCCAGTAATATTGGTGGAGAACAAAAAGTCTAAACAAATAAATTTTTTATTTAGATCGATAAGCCCAAACCAGTAACTAATATCAAACACTTTGCATAAAACCAGTCTGCTGGTTGGTGGAATCCATAAAACCAGTCTGTTGGTTGGTGGAATCCAGGCTGAAAGCACAAAGTATCCATAAACCTCATCATTATACGAAAACTTTGATCAAAAAGGGAACAGTTTCAGAATGAGAGGAAATTTATTAAAGTAGGCCTACTACATTGTACAGCATTGAATAAATTTAAATAATTTGAATAACATTTGGTTTCGTTCAATTGGATGTAATTGAATTTCATTAAATTTATGAACTTTTAAAATTCTATTACCCCCAGAAAAAAAAGCCTACAACATATACACATGCCACAGTAGGCTATTCCTAGTACACTCCTACCAGATGTCTGTATGGATGTACTGTGTACAGCATCTGTTTAGACTATGACATGAACCTACCCGGAGCATTGGGGTTACGGGTGGGTTTCCTCAGTTGAATATGAAGAGGTGGTGGAATTATATTCCTATCTGGTTCAGCCATCTGGAAGAAACCAACCACTCTCTCCAGTGGCTTCTGTAGCAGTGGAACTTGAGGAAACTCAAACTTCTGAGACGGCTGAGCTGGTTTAAATTGGTCCAGATCACCTCTTGGGCTACAATCAATAAAGTCTGCAGATAAGCTCTGTGCCCCCACATGTACTGCAGAGAACAGGGAAAGTTACACAACCTGTAGATCATGTCTAATCAGAGCACATCAAACCAGGAGTAGCGATAAAAATACACGTACAGCGTGTCTACCTCTTTATGACATTAGACTGTTAGACATAGGCTACATGTGGGTCATTATCACCTATACATTATTGTAAGTATATTCTATTACTCTCATGGGGGAGAGGGGGATGTTGGTAGCGTGAAAAAGATGGAGGGAATCCGGGAACCCCCTCTACTAATTACTCTACAAGTCTATGCTAATAACAATTAATATAGGCCTAAACAGTACAAAAGAGTAAGAGATAATTCATGTAGGATCATTACAAAGTGGGCCTTAGGATAGAAGAGTAATTACCACACACCTACAACTCTATCTGGATAGACCCTGGGAGGTGGTGGGGGAGTTAAACAGCCTACAGTAAATATTCTTATAACCAAGCTACAGTGTGTTAAAAGAGTAACCAGACAATAATCTGATGGAAGTGAAGCCCAACTTGTACAGTTATGTAACATCAGCTCCTGTGACACCTCAGCCAACTCAGAATATAAACCTTGTATGACCAGAGGCTAAGCAACCAGGATGAGCAGAGGAGGACTGGTATTAGAGGACAGGTATTAGAGGACTGGTATATTAGATACACTACAAAGTATACCATACTTAAGTTTCCTCATCGTTGCAATGTCCCATCTGAAATAAGATTCAACTACCAGTGCTAGCAGGTGTCTACAGTGCTCGTAGGTGTCTCATGGTGGTTGGTCAACACTGAGCTAAGAGCACACATCCTGTATGAGGATGTTACTAAACTACCTGATGATTCCCTTAGATTATTACCACTGGCTGATAATCTATTACAATTAGGTATATAATTATGGTAAGTAGACAGTTGGCCTATGTAGACATCATTATTGTGTCATGTGTAGTAGGACAATGGCCTGCTAACAGTATTGTTTTGATAATCACATATCAAAATGAAATCCCGGCCATTCAGGAAGCCACTGGTTAGTGTCCTGCTACTCCAGGGTTGTTATAATGACGCAATAAGCAGCAGCTGATCATCTATCAGCAGCAGATAAACATACGTGCATTGCTGTACATTGTAATACTGCAGTTGCACCTCCATGTACATCAACACTGGACATGTGCTTGCAAGTGCCAGTAAGTAATAATACTACTTACTGGCACTATATTATATATTAGCCTATAGTGTTGATTGAGAGATGACAATATATAGGAGCATGCAGTGGGAGCTGAATGTACATTGCATTCACATGATTTACCTAAAAATGATATTTCAACCCATAAATCAGATAGAATGGAAGCATTCACTTGGCACACACACCACATGTATTATATGTTACACCACCTTACCGCCTGAGTTTGGAGGATGGATTGTCGGAGTCGGAAGTAGATTTGAGGAAGAAGACACTAACTAGAAGCCAAACGGCTCCGAATCCAGCCAGAACTCTTATTACAGTCTTTGTGTTTCGGTTCACTCGAATGACGGCCATCTTGGATTGATTAAGTAAAAGGAGACAATTTCAGTGAGTCAAGATCTCAGTGGAATTCTGCAGCTTGTACAGATGAAATCTCTAGCTTTACAACAGCCCTGGCGATGAGCAATATGTAGTAAGGGCCCTGTAAAAATATTAGTCCACATCTACAGTTTATAGGCTTATTGGCCATTGCTAGGAACATATACTTCACATAATAGTATAATATACCATAGCACAGTATAGCAACCTATAACATAGTATAGCATAGCACAGTATAGTAGCCTATAACATAGTATAGCATAGCACAGTATAGTAGCCTATAACATAGTATAGCATAGCACAGTATAGTAACCTATAACATAGTATAGCATAGCACAGTATAGTAGCCTATAACATAGTATAGCATAGTACAGTATAGTAACCTATAACGCAGTATAGCATAGCACAGTATAGTACTCTATAACATAGTATAGCATAGCACAGTATAGTACTCTATAACATAGTAGGCTATAGCATAGCACAGTATAGTACTCTATAACATAGTATAGCATAGCACAGTATAGTAACCTATAACATAGTATAGCATAGCACAGTATAGTAGCCTATAACATAGTATAGCATAGCACAGTATAGTAGCCTATAGCATAGTATAGCATAGCACAGTATAGTAACCTATAGCGCAGTATAGCATAGCACAGTATAGTGCTCTATAACATAGTATAGCATAGCACAGTATAGTACTCTATAACATAGTATAGCATAGCACAGTATAGTACTCTATAACATAGTATAGCATAGCACAGTATAGTAACCTATAACATAGTATACCATAGCACAGTATAGTAACCTATAACGTAGTATAGCATAGCACAGTATAGTAACCTATAACATAGTATACCATAGCACAGTATAGTAGCCTATAACATAGTATAGCATAGCACAGTATAGTAGCCTATAACATAGTATACCATAGCACAGTATAGTAACATATAACATAGTATAGCATAGCACAGTATAGTAGCCTATAACATAGTATAGCATAGCACAGTATAGTAGCCTATAACGTAGTATAGCATAGCACAGTATAATAGTAGCCTATAACATAGTAGGCCTATAGCATAGCACAGTATAGTAACCTATAACATAGTATAGTATAGCATGTTTATGGATATTGAACATTTGATCTAATATCTACCTATTAATAATTTAGTGCTCAAGATAATGTACATGTATGTTTACTGTTTGAATACATTGAGCTCAGGTAGAGTTGAAGTGTAGAGTATAGAGTAATATGACTTGATAACCAACATTATTGTCCTATTCACCACTGATAAGCATGCAGTAATTAACATGCCTACTTTACACACACAAGACCCACACTGAGTATACCAACGCATACACCTACTGTGTACACCATAGATCCTAGTCTACACCGTTATATTTACATCAATGAATATTGCTGGAGCTACGAGTCACTAGTCGAGTATAATCCTCTTAATCCTGGATATCCATTACAGATCAATCGCCATGGTTACGGAATATTTATTACTTAGCGATTGTTTAACTTGATTCTAGTAGTTCTCCTACTGATATACTCTTGAATCCTGTCACCTACTGAATTAACTACTGTCTATGCATAACTGTATGTGTGATGTGTTATGTACATTCAGTGTAATTAGAAAGTCCTTCATTTTTTCTCTAGTAATTCTAAGTATAAAGGGATTGAATTTACTATGTACTACTATGAATAGGTTCATTGACATATGCCTATGTGTATAATATAGGCCTACATGTATATATAGGCAAGTAGGAATATCCAAACAATAGAGTAAAAGACAATTCATAGACAATATATAGCATTAATTACAACATTTTATTAAATGACCATGATAACGACATTTCACAATAGTAAACTATACCTGACTTTCTCACAAAGGGAAGAGCATACTGGACTGTGTCAAGTTCTAGCTGCTGGCAGTAAACACAGATATGAAATGGATGATATGTAATCATCCTGCTCTATTTATACATTTATTTACTATCAATTATAACAGGGCCACCAGAGAGACTTGCACAATATTATCGACCTCAACTTGCAGGCAATCACCTGGATCCCTAGATGTATCACCATAGTTAATAGCTTGCAAAGAGAATAATTCCCATTCATCAATAATGAGATAGCTTGCAACATTATTAGAAACCAGTGCATTAGTTATGGAAAGTCGTCAGAGTTTAATCATGAGATACTTTTTGTGTTTTTCTACCACCTACCAAGTCTGCAACATATAAATTACAGATATGCCACCATGGATGAAAAACTTGGCCTCAATATAATCACGTTTCCCAGATTAGAAATATTGGCACGTGAACTAAAAAGTGATTTAGTGATTAATAATACATCAACAAAGTACCTGATTACATAAGCCCCGGGACATATAAAGCAGACATAAACTGTGCACCAAGGGACTGCAATAAACTCAATACTTGTAGCTAGGCTTAATTGACATGCAGTCTTATAAGGTGAAAGTAAATAATGCTAGAAGTAAATACAGCAGACATGACAATGATAAGATGATAAAACACGAGCATATTTGAGGAAACCTGCCTTGGTGAGAAACGAGACTATAAGTAGGGCCGGAATATGCAACCCATAAAGAAGTATATTCTACAAATATGAATTACATAGACTACTAAGGCAAGATTACTTACTCTTTGGGTTTCAGCTGATTGTATTAGAGAAATACTACAAACCAACTCCCATATCTTCTCTAGCACTTCTCTAGTCACTGGCTACAGTAAATAGTAAACAGGGTTATTAGTTACAGGTATTCTTTTATAGTTGACATAGGCCTACATACATGTAGAACTCCAATGAATGTCACCAATGTGCTACTGTTCTAATTGACAGCGTCGATTTTACCCAAAGTTCAGTGTGAATTGGGGTCAACAAAGTTAGCATTGAATGATAATAAAAGTTCCAATGGAAAAATTATTTATAAAACAATATAACAATTATTATAATATAAAAATATTTAGCCTTTAGGGCCTATCAAAATTACAGATTCTTCAAAGTGAATTTTAATTGAAAACAGAATGAGAATAGAATAAATAATTAGAAGCTTAAGATGCACAATAATAAGATCAATAGTGAATTAAAAATCAAACTGAAATTTGAAACTAAATGGCAAGAACAAGTCATATCGATATCCCAAGAGACCAGTTGTCAACGGTGTTGAGCTGTCCCCAGTGACCACTTACCAGTCAAACAAAAATACAACACTGCCTAATCAATTATGGGAACTTTAAATAGTTTCCTTTAAATTATTGCTATCACAACAAAGGATGGACCAATTGGTTACAGCACTTCGGTAATCGCTAGTCATTTGATCAAGAGAACACTACTGAACTGTCATTTTATCTTTGCTATCTTCAGTGTATACATGTATAAGGTATAATCTGCATTTTTCTTTTTTTCATTTCCGGTGTTAACTGCGATCATTTAATTGCGAGAGAAGACAACTGCAACGAATTGGCAAATCTTATAGAGTAAGCAACTCCAAATTAAATTGCATATTGTTAGTAAAATTGTGCTACTGTGTGTTATTACCTGTATATACAGTGTAGTTTGGATCAATGTGCTTAGCTGAAAGGTTAGAAACTCTTTTGAAAGCTCCATTAGTAACTGACACTGGCCGGCATAAGATGACAAACATTTATTTCTAAACTATCAACATCTTCCAGCTTTTAGAATACATTGCGATGCTTCAACAATGTTCGTTAAACTTGTACTTTGATATTCAAGACTCAAGTGTGAAATACAATTGGTTTTGTAAATATTGCAAATTTTGCGCAATATAGACATAACTTAAATTTTTTGCTCCATTACTATCAGGCTAGAAGCACTTGTGCGCAATTTATAACCTAATTTGATACAGTTGAGAATGCTTATAGACTTTGAGTTGACAAATGCCAGAACAGTACTTGCCACATGATGCAACTTTATGTACAGGTTGATTGCTATATAATAGTATAAAAAAACCTTCAGAAATATTATTTGATAGCCTATCTGTCTCTACTAAACTCTAACCAAGTAGTTGGTCTGCTGAGGTTAAAAGATGTGTCATACAGCATCAAAAATCAAGCAACCAGTAACATTTTGTTAGAAATTGTCCTCTCTCAAATTGACAAGTAATCTACACACATGATTGTATAGTCTGTGTTCTAAGCTCTTCTAGTACCAAATCTTGAAACCCATACTAATTTTTACATAAAGAAACATGACTTTAGAAAAGACAGGCCATGTTTTGGTCACAAAGATTTTAATACAACTTTGTCTCTCGGTTGGGAATATTTAGTCGTGCTGTGTAGTTGGCACCTATTTAGTCCGTAGTTCTGTTTCACATAATATCGGTTTGTAGATGGTGCATGGAGACTATTCAGTGTTTCTTTAGACAGTTTTGGACACAAGCATATGGGTTGAGAGAACTTCACGCATTTCCGATCTGCGTAATGTAGTTTCAAAGGGAAGTCTAGCTTTGAAGATTCTTTCCTCAATGCCTTTGTTTGAAGACTTTTGGACTTACTATGTTTAATCTCCGATGTCAAATTGTCAACTTTATTCCGCATGTTAGTCAGACTATCCACTAATTTGACGGTGGGTAAAGGAATCTTATATTTCTCATTCTCTCGAACATCAACCACACGTGTAGGAGTCAGACTTGTGGTTGGAGTCTGCCCTAGACTGGGTTTCATGTTGGCTGACGTGTCATCAGTAATTCTACGGCTAATAACATTATCATCACGGTACACAGCAAGTCTTTGCCGATTAGATCTTTTAGAACTAGGCACTCGCTCAGGTGGCACATTTACTAAGGCATGTGACTCATTATGGTATTCCTCATCATCAGAAGACAACTCCTCGCTTCCACTAACATCTTCCACTCCATCTTCAGTTTCAGTTGGAGACAACTCCGATTCAGCAATATCGACTGCAGGAATCAGCTGCTCAACATCACTTGAATGGTGCATTTCGGTTTCACCACTAATGTTTTCATTAGTCTCAGATACATTGTCAGCTTCATCGTCTCCAAGGGTAAAAACTATTGGTTTATAGTCTGCTTCATCATCGATAAAGCCTAATCGTTTTAGAAACTTTGGTTGAGAAAATTTACTTACTAAGTCTTCATATGAGAATAGTCTATTCTTAGCTCCTAGAGAAGTTAATGAATTATTTGGTCTCATTGTATACCATGATGGTTGAGTACATTTGCTTTCCATTTTGTCTAAAGAAACTGGCTTAGCGCTTTCATAGTCCTTAGGGTTTAGAGGTCTTGTACGAGACCATTGATTATATTCGTAGTTCTTTATTGTTGCCACTTCTGTAAGTACTTCTTTGCTCTCTAACATCCTCTGGTAGTATGCGTCGATACGCTCTATTTTACCATTGCGTAGTTTCACGTGAGAGTGACTGGGATAGAGGTTCTGTAGAATTGCACCATCCCCGAGTCTACAATTTCACAATTATAACTATACATACACTTCAGAGAAAGAAGTGCAAACTAAAATCATAGTTTTTTGCTCAGTATACTAGTGATAAAGTGCACTTAACTTGTCACACTCTTTTAATCTAGAACAGTTACAGTGAGCAAAATGGGCGTGAAAAAATCTACATCTAGGCTGTCAAGTTTATCATGCAGGGTATAGATTAACTGTATGTATATGTATGTATGCTTATATTACATGAACATCAGTTTGGAGCAAGCAATTTAATGCGCAATGCACCATCAAAGCAGTTTTATTATGAGCAACAGCAGTTGGCATGTCAGTCTGTTCAAAGAGTGATATTGTAGAGAGAAGACAACTTCTGAACAGACTGATATTGACAAACGAGCGGCTCTGAGTATGAATATTAGCAGTTCAAATCAATAGTACCCACATTTCATGTTTTCAGCCATTTGTTTTAAAGAATGACTAGGTCTATTCATATTTAATTTTCGAATTATGAGATGTAGTCACATGACTATACCTGATTTTGGCACAGCTACCAGCCTGGTCCCAGGTATACCCACTCTTCTGCATCATCCGAGCAGCAGCCAGACGATCAGCTACAGAAGCCCCTCCTTGGGCCTCACTTTCATCTACCATCCTGTCATTGTGGAGTGGACCGGAATAGACCGACACCTAATTAATACAAACATACATATTTTATGGTGCTTACAGCTGACTCACACAAACGTAGTTTGAGCCAAATCTGTGCTGTATGAGGTGTAAAGAATACTTGAAAGCAATCCCGTCAAGAACTGCTCTCATGTAGGCCACAGTAATTATGCAACTGATTGATGTAGAGCACAACTCCTGAGATTTGTCTCATCTAAACACATGTGTACTGTAATTGAATCATTCCCTATGAGTGAGCTATTGAGTTGACATGCCAGTTATACTTGTTTAGTTAGACCTTTATATCTTGTCTGTGTGAGCATGAAGAGCTATCATCTTTTGCTGCAATCAAAGAGGGGACAACTCATATGCGACTATACCAGCACTTACTCTGCTAAATCTTTCAAGGGGAGATAATATCTCTGCCTCACTCAATGCTCCAAGATTGCTGGATGGGGCACTTCTATGAGTCCTGAATCTACAATGTACAAGTATATAGCTTAATTCTACATACAGTTCCACTATAAGGCATTAATATATTTTAATATACATGTAAGAGCAGCTGTGATCGTCAGTTGAGTTGTTCTTGTTTCTAAACTAACGGAGGAAATAGAAATAAGGAAAAGTGAAACAAATGGTACTAGCACCGAGCTTCTATCACAAGTGTACAGGATGATAGTATAGAGTAACTAGAAACTCTACTGGATGTAATAGAAAAGGATGCTATCAATTGGTATGAAATGATGATAACTTGGGACAAGGTGACACAAATACATAATAACATTAAAATGCATCTAAAATTACTTCTCAATTTCACAAGGATGATTTGTGATTTGGGTGGTAAAACACGACCTCACGTCACAAGCTGCACAACTGATAGAGAAAATCCCGAAACCAACCAACACTAGTATAGTCACGAACCTGGAGTGTGGAGAGCTAAACATCCTTTCGCAGCTAGTAGCTAGTAACTGACTAACTAATATTGTACAATACCGAATCAGCTGCTACAGAACTAGACTAGAACATAGGACTCTGTGTGTACCTTTAACTTTGAGCTGTGTTATGTCATACATAATATATTCAGCTCTTGTATATACAAACAGTTATAGTATTGAGTATTAGTACAGCAAATTGATTTGACTGAATACCATGTAAACAAGTAAGGATAGAATTACTGTGAGGGTATATGTGTGCCAATTCCTATTATTGATATAAGGTGATAAGAAAGCAACCATTATCCATTGACTCAGTGTAGATATGGGCTTAAAAAATCAATTGATCTCTCACCTCTCCTATTGTTTTATTTGATTATTAACACACATTGCTATAGTTCTCCTCATGACCAATTTGAATAAAACTATTAAGATATGACGCCAAACCGCTAGGAATTCTGAACTGATGCCTTATATATAAATACATAAACATATAAATATATAAATATTTATAGTACAAAGTAGAATGCATTACTTTGATAAGATTTCCACACCATTTAAAAAGATGGAGAGACAGACAGATAGGGAACAAAGGGAGACGGAGAAGCAATTTGAGCTCTGGTCTCACATCTTTGTATTTCTCCTGATTTCCCAGAGCAGCTGCTGCATAGTTAACACACTGACTGCACCATGCGTATGACCTCTATCTACTACTAGCTCAACTCCCTGTACTTGACTATGGCTTTTATCTCGAATAGTGTATACACCATTTTAGAAACTGAACATTGCTGGACATTGGCCATTGAAGGGAGTGGACGCTGGGTGTAATTTTTCTTATTTCAAAAATAGTGGATTTATTGGAAAAATAGCTTTATTTGGAAGAGTATAATATTGTTTGTAATACAAGGTAATATAATTTTCACTGTGTGCTATCTGCATGTACTATGCTGCATCAAGTTTCATATAATACAATGTGGAGTTAGAGTTCATTCAAAGAGCTAATAATCCCAAAACTGCTTGTTAATAACACTTAGAGCAACAGTTGCTTGGGTACAGTTGACTTTACGATACACAGAGCTATATTTATCTAACACCCTGTAGTTTGACTTCAGCTTATATAACAAATATATATATTCCATTGTACGGTACTTATTGTAATACCAATATTTATCTATGATTTAAGTTCAAAATGTAAATATTTAAATTAAAATTCACATTAAGTTGCGATGAAGTGGATTGGTAAAGCTTGACTCAATCGTGTCTCACGTTTAATGTGTAACTGTCTAATGGGTCGTCAGCATATTATAAGGTGTTACTGGTTCAGTTTTACCGTGAACTTCCAGTAACACAATGAACTCTGTCAGGCCAATATTATGTACTACACAACTGTATTTAACATGCAGATCCTGAAATTATTGGGCATGAATTTGAATTATACTGAACCAAGATATTTCCTATACCAAGGTAGCTGTCTATTGCATGATATTGTATAATTTGCGCTTATGTACTTTCGTGATATAACTTCTTTTTTTCTGAACAAAAGTCCCCTAGACTCAATCTACCCCAGAATAAAAGTAGAAAAAATATATATATCTGTGCTCTCAGGCATATCTCTGAGCTGCACTGATGAGGTGTTAAACACCGAAACAGTACACTGTATGCAGATTGAGTATTACGCTCGAAATTGGTAGCAATACCAATTTCTTGAGCACTTTACCTGGGAGATACACTGAACTGGTGGCATTACGCAATTCTCGCTGTCTCTGGCAGCTTGAGAATTTTGGTTCAGTGGATTTCACACCTTTTAAATACGCTTTGCTGTAAATATACAGTATTGCTAAGGTGTGCTCTCAGGCATATCTCTGAGCTGCACTGATGAGGTGTTAAACACCGAAACAGTACACTGTATGCAGATTGAGTATATCTGTTATACGTATATACTGTACATGTACACCAATATCATAGCAACAAAATTCTTTCCTTCACATCTGACTATTAAGTACCAAGTTCTCAATTATGCATCTGCTAATGGACGGAACCATTACTGGAGAAAGACCCATATCATGTATTATAAACTTGTAGAGTTATCAGACAAATGGACAGATGGGTAGTGAAGAAGCGGATTAATACAAAATTGAGTATGTAACTCCAAATTGTTATTATTGCGTTATCTGACCACATATTGAGGGGAAGTAATTGATTTATGAACATCGGTTGCTGAAACCAAAAGCCAAGGCAGCGGTCAATAGGCACTACGTGTCTATCTGTTCTCACATGGTAGGCATGACTTCATATAGAAATCTACCTACTTACTAGCTTCAGTACCTTGTATAACTGTTTACTTACTGTGAGGGCGGAGTAGAGTTTCTCAGTCTAATGACATCCCCATATTTTTGTATTTCCTGCACAGGTAAGCTCTTATCCAGTATCGTAGTGGCCGTTCTGGAGAGCCCCCTAGTGTCTGCGTAGCTCCTTCTGCTATTTAGCGAGTTACTACTACTGCTGCTGTTACAGTAGTGCCTCTTTGTAGTGTCTGTCCCGATATTCGGTATCAGCATCTTCTGCACTATTCTATTGATCATCATCGGACTTGAAATTAAATCATATTGGATATCACTGCTATTTTTCTGCTCCATTATTCTGAATGCTTGCTCATCCCTGATTGAATCCTTTTGTTCTTATTTATATATTCCAAACAGTCCTGTCGTTAAGAAAGCAAATTATCGTCTAGCGAATGTATTGTGGACAAGTCAGTAGCTGCCCTAATACTCTATGGTTAGCGTGACTTAAATCTGTTATGATGGCAGACGTACAATAAATGAAAAGTTGTTAGTGCTGTCTAGTATGCAAGCTAGAATAATATTTATAATAAGATAATGTATTTATAGCTTGTATGTATGAGAATCTACGTTGTGTTGGCATTGTCCCTCGGCTATATCACAATGTATAAGGTAAAGGAGAAAGCTCATTGTCAGGGCAATATTGATTAGGTAATGAAAATACATGTGTTCATTTGTCTTGTCCTGTATGGTTATTATTACACTATATTGTTTTTTCTTATCAATTTATGTACATGGTGATTAATTAGAATCATTAATATTTACTATAACATCAGCTACAAACTAGGAGTGTAGCTAGCTAGCATTGCACTAGGGGTGTAGCTAGCAAAATACAACTAGGAGTGTAGCTAGCTAGAATACAACTAGCTAGTGTTGAATTAGGGGTGTAGCTAGCTAGAATACAACTAGGAGTGTAACTAGCTAGAATACAACTAGCTAGTGTTGAATTAGGGGTGTGACTAGCTAGCATTGAATGAGGGGGGCAGCTTGCATCAAGCTAGGAGTGTAGCTAGCTAGTACCAAACTAGTGTCTCAAATAAGCTGTGCTGCTGAGCTTCACCTCGTAGCAGAGGTTTTACGAGAGTCAAATTCCAATGTTGCCAGCAATAATTGCACTGCGGGGAATCCCTTTCTGCTAAAACTGCAAGATATTGTTTGTTTCTGTTTATTTCCAACTAGACTACGTGTTTTTAAAATTTAAATTTGCTTAAGTTGTACCTATTATACGTGTCAAGCTCACTGAGCCAAATATTCAATTCCCATAAACGGGCTTATAAACAGAAACCTCCTCGATGCTTATAACTGGGTTCCTCTCTATTATCCTAAGACGTAAATGAGAGAAGTGGTTGTCTCTCTCTTTTAGTTTAACCAATATTAGTTATTGATCTACACAATTATAGCAATCTATAATAGCACTGGGTAATTGAATACCCTCTTCTCCTATCATTCAATACTTTACAAAAGGTTTTGCACCTCAACATGCAATACTGACACTGAGGCATGATGGGAAGGACCATGAACTGTGAACCAAATATACTACGTCAGCGTTATCTCTTCTCATTGCTTGCTGGGTGGCATGAGGCCTGTACAAGTTCACGGAACATGGACAATAGACGAGTCTATGCCACTAGTCAACAGAGGAAAACAAAGTAGTGATGTATAAATTATACATGGACATGTTTATATAATACGGAATATCTATAAGTTACTTGTATGTGTTATAAGGCAGTGTGGTCCCGACGGGTGCATGGAATGCAGAAAAGTTTTACAAGGTTAGACAGATCGTATAGCTCAGACTTCCTCTGTTATATTCAAGTTCTATTCCCTCGTCACAGTGTATCTATGAATGGCAGATTGTTAACAGAATGACAGCTTGATGTCTACACAAGGTTACTAGTAATGTCATCAAGGCATGTCAAATGACAGACATTCCATATTAAAGTGTGAGAAATTTGGATCAGCTTCGGCATCCATAGCACCTCACAGCGTGAGAGTAGAGGAAGTAAAGATGAATAGAAATCAGTGCCTCATACCCATTTGCATGTAAACCTAGTACATATTATTACATATTACATGTAATATATATAATTTATAATATACATGTATACTAAAATACGTGTATATTATTATCCTGTTTGCTTATATGCCAAGCTTATAATTCAAACAGGACAGACCATGGGAAACTTTTAGCTAATTGAAAGTTTAACTACCTTTAGTACATCACATGTATTTTACTAAATGCATTGATATCTTATTAGATGTCTGAAGGGAAACTACCCAATTATCATAATTAACACTGGAGAGATCTTGTAGTATATTACTGCCTGACAACTAGTTCTAGTGAAGTATTCGATGCTAGCTATAGACAGCACTGAAATATATGTGATGTTGAATTATTATTGTATTCTATATTATACTCTAAGACCTCCCTTGGGTAAGTTTTAAGGCTCCAGAGCTGGACCTAGTAATTTAAACTGTGACCTAAGTACTTTATGCAGAGAGTTAAATATTACACCGTCAGAATGTTCTTATACAAGTATGGAATATTATATAAACAGATTTTGAATAACTTAACTGCAAGACAAGTTCTCTGATTGGGTAATTGCAAAGTGGAAAAATTAGGCAGACTAGTTTACTCACCAAATTAAGAGTTGTAAGCACATGTAGCCTAAATAGCCTAATACGATAAATGGTGGTTTTTTTCATTATTTTATTATAAAGAATAAATTCTGCATGTATGAATGAGTAATGAGCATAACATGTACCAGTTACTAGTATACAAGACGAAAATATGCTCCAAGTTCAAACAGCGGCTAACTGTGCTTAATCAATAATTATATATAACACTCCTAAACGCAAATGTAAATGCAGCCAATACCTACAGCATTTATAGCAGCATTAACTAAATAACTATGCTTGTATCCAACAGCTTCAAATGTTGAACTGTAAAATATACTTAAGAGGAAAAACAGGCACTTTAAATACAATACCAACTAGCTGCTAAAATCTGATAACCTCTAAATCACATTATCAAAAATATATTTTTAAGTAGAACAATGATCGGTAAAATATATCAGCAGATTCACATGTATAAATGACGTTTCAAACAAAACCATGAGTTAAATCACTTGTAACATAATATTGTCATAATGAAGTGATTATAGTTAGCGACTGTAGGGAAAACTTTCATTTGTTGAAGTTGTCTCAGTGAGAAGATAACTCTATAGTAAAATAAGCAATGTGATGACAATTCCAACTACAACTGATTGCTGTTTGCATGTATAAGCGGCTTAGAAATACTTGTGAGTAACTGGTACCAGATGGATCTTTCCAGCGAGATTATCTCTGAGATGTGCTTCTATATACAGCGTGTTTCCATCCTTGATGTAGCTCCTGACATGATGAGGGTCAACGCTAGGTGGCAGATCGAAGGACTTAGTCATCTCATTATGTACCTTGCGACCACCAGCGTTTTCTTCATGTTTAGCCTTGACTACCACTTTCCTCCCCTCGACGTTCACGGTGATCTAGTCAAGTAGAGACAATTCCGTAACAGTGAGGTAACAGGTTACACATGAACATATTTTATGTTCGGGTCACATGCACTTAGGTATACATTTAATAAGAACTCAATTATTTAACTCAGCAGAAAATTGAATACTCAATCTCTACAAAAACTGATCTATTAATATCGAGGTTGTTATATCCTTGATATAATTGTTATTGTATTTGTCTCTAGTAAAAATTACAACTACTGCTTTGCAATACATGAACAACTCTGCAGAAAAACTAGGCTATCACAATTTGATTGATAGGGTTAGGTTCAAAGTTCTAAGTCAAAGTTTAGCAGCATCTAGATTCTACTGTAAGCTGTGTGGTATGCTATACTAATGTTTGTGTCCATATCACACTATTCTACTGTAAGCGTGTGTGGTATGCTAGACTAATGTTTGTGTCCATATCACACCTCCCCTCTAGGCTGAAGGCTTCTCTAACAGAACCGAATTGTCACATTTTAGCGTCACTCTTAGCCTTCAGTCTTTCGGATCTACGAGGGTTATTTTGATCGAAACCACTGGTCGGCCATCTGGGGTTTGGGCGTTTGGATGGCGGTGGTACAGGTGTTTTGTCAGGTATCTCATGGTTAGTTTCGGTCGGTGGAATCAAAATGGTTTCTGCGGGCTCATCATCTTCGGGAGATGCATGTCTTGGTCTCAGCTGCTCTACGTGACGTCTCCATACAGGTCCTTTTGGCTCCACTTTAACATTAACGCTTCTAGGACCGAGCCGTTTTGTAACCACTGCTGGTACCCATCTAGGTTTGTTCTGCTGTTTAGGCCCGAAGTATAATGCCCAGACCGGCATTCCTTCTACATACTCCATGACCTGGCATATGGGTTTGGCAGGTGGTTTTAGCACGTCCATTTGTGCTTTTTGTGCCAGGGTGGCAGGCAGGGGAAGCAACGTGTCTATTGTGCACCTGATCTGTCGTCCATTCAGTAGTTGGCTGGGAGAGAGGCCTGTTGACAAAGGCGTTCTCCGGTACTGCATCAGGAACTCTTGAAGTGCCTCTTTCGGTGGTAATCTCGATCGTTTTAGGGAGTTCTTGAAACTCTGTACTAGCCTTTCGGCTGCTCCGTTTGTAGCGGGGTGGTATGGTGCCCCTGTGAGGTGCGTAATGCCACGTTGTGCACACCACTCTTGAAATTCTCCAGACGTGAAGGTGGAGGCGTTATCACTGACAATAGTATGAGGGTAGCCAAAATGGGCGAAGACTTCCTCTAGTATGTCAGTTGTGGCCTTGGTGGTCGTTGAGTTGGTCCTACTTATACATGGGTACTTGGAGTACGCATCGACCAGCACCAAGTAGTTGCTTCCCATAAAGTTGATTGCGTGGTCAACATGTAGCCGACTCCAGGGTCTCTCAGGCATCATCCAGGGGTGGACTGGATACTTGGGTGGATGCCTTTGGTTTTCGCCACAGTCTGTACACTGCCGGCTTGTCTCCTCGATGTCCTTGTCTATCCTTGGCCAATAAACTGCTGATCTGGCCAACTGTTTCATTCGTTGCATTCCAAAGTGGCCTGTATGCAGCAGCTGCAGAGTCTGTCTTTGGAGACTCTGTGGAATGGCCACCCTTGACCCATAGAGTAGGCAGTTGTCCACAACAGACAAAGAATCAGCAACTTGTCTGAAACATTCCAGTGTCTCTCCATTTCCCTCCTTCCTCAAGTCCTTGAGAGGCCAACCATCCATGGTGTAGCGCATGACTTGAGAAATAACTGGATCCTTAGAGGATTCCTTGGCTAGTGAAGAGCCTTTCGATGTTACTTGCTGGCCTATGGTTCTGACAGCCAGCACAGTGTCCACATCTTCATCACGCTCAGTGGCGTCAAATCCTTCATCAGGGCCTACAGGTAGACGACTGAGAGCATCAGCGTTTCCGTGTTTGCTGGTTGCTCTGTACTCAGCAGTGTAGTCGTACTGGCTGAGTTGGAGGGCCCATCTGGAGAGACGGTTGGCAGCCAATGCTGGGACTCCCTTTTTAGAGCCAAACATTGCTAGGAGAGGCTTGTGGTCTGTTACCAGTATAAATCTCCGTCCATAAAGGTACTGGTAGAACTTCTTCAGACCATAAACTATGGACAAGGCTTCCTTCTGTATTTGTCCATATCTTCTCTGTGTGTCATCAAGTGTTTTCGAGGCATTCTCGATTGGCCTCTCACTGCCATCTGGAAATCTGTGAAATAGTACCGCACCGATGCCTGTTTCAGAGGCATCGCAGGCAATACCTATTGGAAGGTTTGGGTTGAAGTGGGTGAGCACTGTATCATTTGTCAAGTGCTGCTTCAACTTCTCATAACTTGCCTGCTGTCTCTCTTCCCAACACCAGTCCGCTCCTTTTCGCAGCAACTGATGGAGTGGCTCCGTAATCTCAGCAAGGTTGGGTAGAAACTTGCGGTAAAACTGTATAGACCCGAGGAATGACTTTAGTTCATCCGGGTTCTTTGGAGCTGGCATCTGCGCCACGGCATCTGCCTTTCTGCCCTTCTCAAGGCCGCTGGCTGTCAGCTTATGGCCGAGGTACTCCACTGAAGGTTGTGCAAACACACATTTATCGAGTCTGCAACGGAGGTTGTGATCATCAAGTCGTTTGAGTAGATTTCTGAGGTTACTGAGGTGTTCCTGGGCATTAGCTCCACTGACGAGAATATCGTCAAGGTACACAGCGACTCCGGGAAGGTCACTGGTTAGCTGATTCATGATCCCCTGGAAATAACCTGGAGCAGAACTGATTCCGAAAGGAAGGCGCATCTGGAGAAGGACTCCTCTTTGTGTTGACAAAGCTAGTTTTTTCTGACTCTCAGGTCCCAGTGGGATTTGGTTATAGGCGTCTGCCAGGTCTATCTTTGAATAGCCATGGCCACCGGCAAGTTTCCTGATCAGATCTTCAGGTAGGGGTATAGGCTGGCGATGGGTTTCCAGCTGTGCGTTGACTGTTTTGGAGTAGTCTCCACACACTCTGATTTTACCCCCAGGTTTCCTGACTGGTACTATGGGAGTGCCATAGTCGTTGAACTGTACAGGTTTCCATATACCTTTAGCAATACCCGCATCTAAAGCTTGGTTTAGATCTTCCTGGAGGGCAAATGGTACTGGCCTTGGGCGGCAGTAGATTGGTTGGGTGTCAGGCTGGAAGTTGACTTCCAGTTCATAGCCTTTGAGACATCCCAGTTCGTCCTTGAATAGATCTGGAAACTCGCTACACAGCTCTCTGCAATCATTTTGCAGATGTGTGTCTGGCACGTCCACTCCAATAGTGAGCACACGGGGTGTCCCCGCAGTAGTGCTTAGAGCAGCATCAATTGATATTCCCAGTGTCCATATAGCATGTCTCCCAAGGAGGTTCAAATCTGGGACGGTGCTCACTACATAGCGAATAGGAGTTCCTTTCCCTCGCTTATTAGGTAGCTTCGACTTCAGGTGGCAATACCCGAGTACAGTAATCTCATGTTGCGTGGCTGACTGATACCGGGTGTCTGAGGGCAACAGTGATGGCTTTCCAAGTTTCTCCCATACTGCTTTTGTGATGAAGTTGTCACTGGCCCCTGTGTCGAGCTCTAGAGGGACGGCCTGCCCATTTATAATTATTGCCTGCCGAAGTTGATTCATGGAATCAACTCTCCTCACCTCTTGTTTCGATGTGATGACCTTGACCTGAGCTTCCTGCTTCTTTTTCTTTCGACAAGCACGCTCAATGTGGCCTTTGATTTGACAGAAATTGCATGATTTGTCCTTAAATCTGCAGTCATCGGGTGCATGACCAGTATTATCACATCGAAAACAAGGAATTGTCTTCCCTTGGTTGGGTGGAGGCTTGTTCCGTCGGTTGCCTCGGTTCTTGTGAGGTGAGGGGGTGTTACCCTGGACTTTATTTATGTTGTTGTCAACTACCTGGTGTAGTTGGGGTGTGGCTCCGTGTACCGTCTCCTTGGCCACCTTGGATGCCTCTTCGGTTTCAACAGCGATTTCCACTGCCTTGGCAAAAGTTAACTCCGTGGGTTTAACTTTGAAAAGTGCTTTCAATATTGCCTCATTGTTGACTGAACACATGAAGCGAGTTCTCATTGCGTCATCGAGGGGGTCTGCGATGTCACCGAAGGCACAAGTAGAGGCGTCCTGGCGGATCCGGGCAGCCAATTCATGAATCCTTTCGCCTGGTTTTCTGGTCATGTCACTCCAGAATTTATGGCGTTCTCTCACAATGAACTGGGTCGGATCATATTGCTCTTTGAGAAACCCTTCAATCTCATCGAGTGTAAGAGCATTCATTTGTTTAGGAGTCGGTAATTGGGCAGCCAAATTACTTAGTTGTTTATACAGCCATGGGGACTGATTTGTCAAGAATATTCCGGCTTGTTTGTCAGCATGAACTGAATGAGCTGTTGTGAAGGTTCTGAACCTTTGCATGTAATCACTTAATAGCTCTTGATTTGGATCAAAACCCGGAAAATTCGGCAAAGCAGACATAGGTACAGGTATATCAGTCCTACCTTGTAGCAGTTCTACAATCTTACTGTTAGTCTCTGCTTGCTGCTGTCTGAATTCAGCTAGTTGCTGTGCCTGTATCTCCTGCTGCTGAGCTAGCAGTGCTATTAGTTGTTCTGTTTTATCACCCATGCTGTTTTAGTGTTATGTCCAGTTTAATAGTAGAATATGTTGTATAATCCCATCCTCGTCGCCAGTTGTTATATCCTTGATATAATTGTTATTGTATTTGTCTCTAGTAAAAATTACAACTACTGCTTTGCAATACATGAACAACTCTGCAGAAAAACTAGGCTATCACAATTTGATTGATAGGGTTAGGTTCAAAGTTCTAAGTCAAAGTTTAGCAGCATCTAGATTCTACTGTAAGCTGTGTGGTATGCTATACTAATGTTTGTGTCCATATCACACTATTCTACTGTAAGCGTGTGTGGTATGCTAGACTAATGTTTGTGTCCATATCAGAGGTGTAATCAGTTAACTACTGAAATCAATAAACATTTATGTACAAGATCTCACATACATTTTATAATCTTCTCCGAGTAATGCATTCAATTCACTAGTACTGTTAGACTGTGGCCTTACCTCCTCAGGTCTGTATCCAGCGATAGATAGGCTGTAGTTGAGGGCGTCCCCAGTATCTGATTGTCTTGTAACCACAGTAGTTGAAGGCATCGTACTCAGAGCATTTGCGTGCTAAAATATTTTAATATTGCTCTACAGTGTGTACTAAATAACTGTGTCCAAATTTGAAGTGATGCACTTGAACTTTACATGTTGGTTTATGAAGTGTATTGCCTTCAAACTGAGTAATTTTAATAAATACTTGACTTGCTTGTTTGTTTGTAATAGAATGAAATAAACCTTCATATTCACCAAACCCATCCTGAACCCACCATCCCTTTGAGCGAATGGGGTGACAAGTCAAGCCAAAACCTCTTAGTTAAGACATGGTATGAAAATATGAAGCAAATTTAAAGAAATAATATTTCAAATCTTGACTTCTAAAAATATAATGCTCTTTGTTCATACAATGCTTCATTTCTCTCATTGTGATATAGTTGCCCTGGCAACGAAGTATTACATAACATTATAACGTTACTTAGAAATAAACTTGTCAGCTATGAAAAGTTTCCATGTTAAATTTTAATAAGTCCTTTTGCTCTGAGATGAAAATAGATATATATATATATATATATATGTTGTTAACTGGTATGGATAGCATGTAGATTACCTGCTGTGTCACGTGTGAGGTTGACTGAATAGCAGAAGATGCAGGTGCCCCTGGCAGGTAGCTAGGAGGTCTTATAGGAGCAGTAATACTGAGTATTCCATCCCTGGACAGTGTAGATCTCATCAAACCAATCTGGACATCATTCGGGATGTCTACAGTTCTTTTGAACTCCCTCCTAGAGGTTGAATTACCACTCTTCTCCTCGTGTGTTGCTAAAATATAGCAATGATAAGTTAAAGTGTCTCACTCAGTTCAGTAGTAACAGCATTGGTACTGGCTTTGAATCTACTACTTGCTCCAAACAAACAGCTCCGCTACACAAGGAATATAAAAGTTGGTACATAGGTGTAGTAAGAAGTACATGTAAGTATATCATGTGATAACAACGATTGTTTTTGAGAATATATTTGAACAGACTTGAAATATATTGCTACAAACGGAAAAGTCGGAGGTGGAATATCTGTCAGCTGTGACGCTGCTTTTTCATTAAAACTTGAAAGTGATACATAAACCAATCTAGTGACATTACTCACCCGCGATAGTAAGTTTTCCTCCCTTAGTCGATACATTGATCTCCTCTGGTTTAAAGTCCTTGACGTCAAATCTGACGGCAAACTCTGGATTTCCGGTTGGACCCTGTTGGAAGAATATCTCGTTAGATTCACATGAGAAAGAATTTCACAAAAGACTGAGTTGACAAAATCTCAACAGTATTAAACACTAAACAATTGATGCCATATTATGTCAACTGTCATAAATGCTATGGAAATGCTCCCAAGCAACATGATCAATGGAAAAGGGAAGGTAGAAATATAAAGCTACCAATATAGAAGCTTAACTGGCTGCCAAAACCCTCTAGTGCTTAGATCAAACACCTCACTGACATTTAGCATGTATGCTGTATAGTAAATTGCCTAGAGATTTATCAACAGAGAGCTCAATTCAATTAATAGTCTAAAATTTGATTTAAAACTTTGGCACAACAAATGTGAATAGCTACATTGTGCTAAACTAAAAGTTTTAGCAAAACTCTAATCACTTCTAGTTATTAGAATAGAGAAGGGTGTAAGGGAAGGTACAACAGCACAACGCAAATTCTAAATGTGATACGAAATAAACTAAGGCTAAGTTAGCAAGTGGCAAGGATTTAGCATGCAAAGCTCTACACTAGAAGCTCTGCTAGGCATGTAAATGGTGGATAGAAAAGAATAATAAATACATCAGCAACTTTCCAGATGCTGCTAGATTCATGGAATATCTGTCTTCTTGGAAACTATTTATTGGCTGCATACTGTATACTGTATTTATTGCAGTGTGCACATATAACACTAGAGTAATTATGCTGTTTTAGTAGGTACACAGTTTATGCTAATAGTACAGAGTTAATAGGTGTACTATTGATAAAATAAGATGCTGTTACTAATGATACCATCTCCCTAATTGGAAGTGAACTCAGGCTAGGCACAAGATTTCCATATTAGCTGCTACTAAGAAGTTGTGTCCCCTTCCATCTCTTAGTTCTAATGCCTTGCCTGTATGTACACTTGAAGTGTTCATTGCATTATGTGGTTACACCTAGACCCATTGTGTTGTTCTTCTGTTCACATAATTCATCTCTGAATGCTACTAAAAGAACTATACAGAGAGGGGATAACTTCTGAACTAAAACTGACTTTACAATAATTTAATCTGATCAAACTGTGAGTACTTTGAGCTGCCAGCCATAGTCCATGTTTCTACAGCAGCTAGTAGTAGCAGTCAACTCAACCATAGACATACATTACTAGATGTTAATATATTGATAAGCTCTCGAGTTTGTTACACAACGTAATCAACTAATTCATCTCAGTTGGCTCGTATAGCTAGCATTGTATATATGTATGTACAATATGTGCTGTATGCAGTAAGTATAGCTAGCATTGTATATATGTATGTACAATATGTGCTGTATGCAGTAAGTATAGCTAGTATTGTATATGTACAATATGTGCTGTATGCAGTAAATAAACTCTGTGTAATAGTACATCTACATGTAAATAATTGTAAATTAATTTAAAAATAATAGTGATAGTTATCCGCCAACAAGATTACATCATGTACTTTCACGCTAAAGCTGCTCTACATGTGTACTCTAGGACTAATAATTGTCTCCCATTTCTAACACCACTACTGCATATCTGTGTGCTGACTATAAGATGGCCCCACCCATTAACTGGACAGAGATTCCCTGCATACCAAGCTATGTTTTGATTGATGGTATAATAATAGTTTATCTTGGAGATCAACTTTATGTCCATTAATACCAATTAGTTACATTAATTGATGACATGCTGCCATAAAAACTGCGTAGATGAGACTTTTATGGAGAATGGAAATAATAGTAACATGCCCAGACTTCAATTGCCTTAGTTCCCAACCATCGCTTCACTGTGTGAACCCTTTCTACTGCCTAGAAGTGTTTGTGCATGTATTTTAGGCTATAGTTGAATAGATATTTTTCTGATTGCAAATGATGGTTGAAATCAAATCCAGGTCATATTGAAATTTTTTAAAGGTTTGCACAGTGACTCAGTAAGTCTGATGTAGAATGTATTTCAAACAATCTCGTAATTTCACAGCTAATGTTATGCAAATTGACCATAATTTCTTATCAATCATATGTGTAGCAGACTGCACTGCATCGATTTGAATATTCACAATCAAATCTAAATTATTATGACTGTGTGTGCTATTTATGTGGATGTGTAGCTTGTGTTAGTAACTGCAGGTTTAGTAGCTAACCCAGTCTAAAGTGTTTACTATGATACCCCAAATATAACTATAGCTACTACTGACTATGACTATCACTACAATACATATCTAGTGTCTATAACAAAAGTACTCATATAAAATCTAGTTGAGAAGAAACAATGCAAATATTTTTAACCCTCTCCAAGGCAAAGCTCACAGCTACCAAAACCAAATTATTGTTAGCCATAAATTTATGTTAGTGTAACTTATATATTGACTACCAGAGTCGTCTTCACATGCTGTAACTAGTGATGGAGAGGTCAGGTGGATGTGATTATACTATGATAATTGGATAGAGGAGTGAGTGGGAGTGAGATAAATACAGTATAAGTAGACACTAAACCTTTGAGAGTCTGCAGATAGTCTGAGCACTAGGACAAACTCTCTCAGTACGGTGTTACCGGTTGTTACAGTCGCCCTAGTCTGGTGCATCTCAAATGCAGGAGAAAGTAATTACAAGAATTTTTGGAACAGGCAAAATTTATAAAAAAGCTCAGTTTGTTTGTCCATGCTGCAGTTTCTGAATGGAGTCAAAACTTTGATTGGTTGTTGATAAACAGGTTTTTCTAGTCTTACTTCTACCCTATTACGTTAAGTTACACTGCTTGCTTGAAATAAGTATACAACCTGAGCTATTGAACACTGAGCATGGCTGCATGGGATATACTGATCTCTTAAAGTTAGGAGTTCTGAACTAGTGCCCATACTACTGTAGCCGGAGAACTCAACTACGCTCTAGGTTATAAGGCTATGTAAACTTACTACTGATATTGTTGTTGTTGTCTAAAAGAAAGCAAAGTGGCAAATATTAAGCCATATCAAGGGAAGGGATAACTATTTAAAGGCTATTGAAGCAGCATTAGAAATGCTGGCCGGGTTAGTGGGACTAATCACTAGATAACGGAGTTATCTGCTCGCTCACTATTATGTCTTCTAAAGAAGAATTCTGTAAAATTTTTATCTGCAAAATCAACATTATGGTAAAAAATTGGCATAAAACAAATAAAATAATACAATTATTGGCAGGTTGGCTGAAAGCTATTGGATATTAGCTCTAACATAGGAGGGCTCCCTGATTGGCTCTTGTTAAGTGTGGAGTGTAAGCCTCATAGACTGAGGAACTGTGTTCGTTATTGCTATGGTGTGGGGAGATGTTAGAGCTACCGTCATGAACTTACATTTAGGGCTCGAAGCCTATTGATTGCTTTCTTATGCCTTTGATGGATTGCCTCAAAGAAACAATCAGGAAATGGGTGGTGAAAAAACTGAAACACAAGTCATTATACTGAAAATTATTGGGAGCTTTCTTAAAAAATTTACTGTGTAACAAGCAAGATAACTTTGATTTGATGAGTGCAATTGGTGAAATTTACGATTTAGATTAAATGATGCCGCAAAGTGACATGTAAATACAATGAATTGTCTACCTACACATTACAATGCACATATGGATATCTGATCATACCGGTTTAATGGTGCTTGCAGAATCAATATGGGGGTGCATGTCGGAGGAAGGAGAGAAATGGAAAAAGTCTCTCTTTAGGCCGTCTAGCTTCATCTCCCAATCCTTACGCCTCTGGTCAAACTCTGTGTCCATAACAGAGTTGTTGTGTTCGAGCCATCTGCTCTTGAAGAAGTCGTCAAAGTCTCCATGATGTCTTCTCACAGGGATGTAGAGCTCAGTTTTGTAGTTACTCATCCTCGGTGAAGCTGGAACACATACATGTACAAGTAAATATACACAAAGTCATACATGCTCAGCGCTATATACTCTAGTTAGTGTTGGTAACCAAAGGGTATACACTGCATCATGTAATATATAATTACGTGAAGTGCAGAGAACAATGATTATTATAATTATTAAAATTTACTAAACTTAGGAGGTCATAATGCTACACATACTATCATAGGTGTATATTATACCAAAGGATTGATATTGGAGAAACCCAAATATTTTTTGTCTCAGAGAAATATTGCAGAATACTTGTGTAAATAATACACAATTTTAATTTATTTTCTTGAATATCAGTGAACTACATGTACTTATATATGAGGAGCATTTCCATCTATAAGATTGTCTTAGGTTGTAATTCTCAATAACCATTCAGAAAGTGGAAGAAATGAATTACTAAGTAAATTTAGTCTGTGTGTTTGCTTTGTGTGTTTACCAGGGTTGCTGCTGCCCAATGCCGATGAAGCAGATGTCTGTCGTTGAACTCTTGTGTGACCGACAGGGAAGCCGTCTGTGACATCTGCATTTTGCGTTGGGGCCCTAGTTGGTCGTATAACTGTTACTCCTTCTTGTGGTTTATACACTTGTTGCCCGTATATAGGCTGCATGTCCGAATGGATGCGCTGATTTCGTTTATAAGCGTCACCACTCAATACCGACCTTTTCAACTCTTCAAAGTTGTCATTAAACTTCCCCATTGCAAATGGTGGAACAGATTCTCCTGTAGAGGACGAATCAGACGTCTCGACTGACTCAAAAGTTGATTCTGGTTTTCCATTCTTAGTGACTGTCTTGTTTGAAGTATACGTAGAGTAAGACGATGTATATCCCTTTTTTGAAGTCCTCGGAGGTTGCGATGAAGACGACATTCTCTCACTAATGCTCTAACGAGAATGATCAGAGTCTTTGATTGTGAAACAGTTAACAGTGTGATGAAAGTTGAAAATCCTGCAGGTGATTCTTTACTCACAATGATACAAATGGCGTTGTGTAGTATTTAAACCAGCGAGGGTAATGTAGTAGATGTAGTAGCAGTAGAGGTTGAAGAACTATATTATAATGAATAATCAATAGCAGCAGCAACTCTTATTAGAGTTCAATATATCTATAGTAAACTATAGATTGTATCTAATGCAGTGCTTAGAGACGCTGCATGTGAATACATAATGATATGTAATCACACTTGTCACATCTTTCCCAGACTAGTCAGAGGATCTGTCCCAGCCAATCAGCAGAGCCGGTTTGTGCTGGAATCTCTAGCTACTCTCAAACCTCAGCAGACACTGGTCTATATTATATTACTATAATATACTACACTAATAGCACACGATTCTACACATGGCATACTATGACACTGTTTTTGCTAAAATGTAGTTAGCTTAGTAGGTATGTTTAGTTAGGTATGTTATGCTACTGAACAACTTGCATACCCTTCATTTGGCAAACAGCTGCAAGAGTTATTCTATTTACAAATGGATTATAACGTAATGTACACTGCATGAGGTAGACAACGTGCATGGAAATCTGTGCAACACACAACGATATAATGAAATGTTTACTACAGCCTATGTTTTAGGAAAACACTAGAGGGAATAGCATTGTGTGTAGAGTACAGTATATAGTAATTATTAATGTACATTGTAACATAAGCTATAGAAGTCTGATCAAAGTGGTGGGATATGCATTTATAGACCATGCACCTAGAAATTCTATTACTCAATTTTTCACCTCTCTTACCAATTTAGTCATATACATGAATTATAATAATATTATCATATATATGAGTCACATAGCTAGAGATGGGTGACTCATGTATGTGGTGAGGCATTGTAGCAATAGTGTTAGCACAAACAACAATGGAGCTCAGTTTCTACTTCCTGTTTTCATGAGCTCAGGGAAGACACGGTGGAGATAACTCCAGAAACAGAGTATGGATGTCTATCCTACTGTACCTCATGTGTAGCACCCAGATCTACTATACTAATACTCCCACATTTAGAGAACACGGAATTGCAGGCTAACTAGTATACCAATTTATAGTGTAGAAGATTCAGTATAAATTTGGTAATGCAAAGAAGACAAAAGGAGTTGTCTTTCCCAAGAACTAATTACTAAATAATACTATTTTCTAAGGCGAAGACTGGAGACAGTCAGCCTACTAAAAAGTTGGAAAAACTGACAGAACTGGGGAATACTTTGGTTATCTTTGTATTTAAAAGGCTACATGTTTGTCAACTTTGACAGATGCTTCATTACAATTACTTAGGGAGAAATATAAGTCAAGTGGGTCTAGCTACCTACAGGTATATAATATATATTATTTTACCAGTTGAATACCAAGAGATAATAATAGCTACGCCTTATCATATAGGGTATTCACCCATAGGACACTAGACATGTATATAATTAAATGCAGTGCACAAGACATGATGGATAATACCCCACACTGAGAGACGAACCACTCACCTGAAATATTCCAGTTATATAGTATAAAGGTGTACAGCTGACTTGCTCTCCTCTCTAGTATCTAACTTGATATGTCTGCATAACAAGTCTGCTCTAGTTATATATAACAGCAGGCTCCACTAATGAGCAATATCAGAATATCATCTCTGAATATTCTGGAAGAATAATTTATTTATAGTGTGTAATTGCTATAGCAGCAGGTGTAGGCAGGCGCTTTATGTGTGGTAGCTAAGGTAGTTAAGATAGACATGCCTAGTTAATTACCATATAACTGTACAGAGTAATTGCTTATTATCTACCGTACTTACTCAATCTATCAAATAGTTGTTAACTTACAGGTATGTCTACATACTGTATAGTAAACAAGTAACAACATGAATTTTCTAGATCATGTTGAAAACCAGATAAACATTATATCATACAGTATTAACACGTTGACTGTTTATTGTTGAGAAATTGTTGATTCAAGCGATGAATTTCCCTAGACATAAACAGTTTCTTAGAAAATAAGGTGATACAAAGGTAGTAGCTATTAGGATAGGAATTTTAGGATACATGCATCTATAACTATATTTCATCCCACACCCAAAATAATCACATATTGTAATAATATACCTGTAGGGTATTAGCTAAAAAGATACTTTCAACAAGTCAGCTTCATGGAAAAGCAAAATCAGACTTGTGAATTTATACTCAGCTGCAAGAAACTGCTGGAACTGTTTTTCTACATTTGAAGACAACTCCAAAATACTGTTCACAGTTTTACCCAGAATTACAGAAATGGCCCATTGCTTTGCTTTCACCAACAGTGGATAACCACCTTCTTGCTGTGTACTTTGTGCATGGGAGAGAAAAAATCAATCTCTAATGGCAATTTTTTTCCTAAAACTTGCTCTGCACAGCAGACATGGTGTTTGCAAGGTGATTGTCACAACCAACAGTAACAAATAACTATGCTAATGAATTTCCTTAGATTTGGTAAATAAGTGTTATTATCATTATACATAGCAGGATGTGGGAGTGCAGTACGTGAGAGAGGGATGAATGAATGAGGCAGTACTGACCACACATACCTATGTACATGTACCTTATACCTTATATAGTAATAGTTGTGCTACAGCAGTCACACCTCAACTGGCCTCTTGCCAATTCTAAAACATCTTGAGAATAATATTGAATTTCAATCTAACTTCACATTTGCTAGAAGCAAAATGAGTCTTCTAGAAAGCAAGATAAGAGTGGTATAGAACCATACTGCTAAGAAAAGTAGGCATGGTATAGTATCATACTGCTGACTACATAGAATACAGACAGCATTAGCTAAGCATAACGTCTTCTGATTGTAAGAAAGGGTAAAGGTCGTGTCTATAAGCAGGATATTGCAATAGTGCATTGTAACGAATCATCCAACAGGTATGTGAGGTATTTCTACATACCTCTCTAGTTTAGATTATTTCATTAAACCTGATATTTTACAACCAGAAAGAACTTGAACACTAAATTTCCTTTCACAGTTTTAAACTAAAATGTTTCAAATGTCAAAATTATAAATATATTGTGTAAATATAATATTATAAAGCTAATCAATGATATATGTTGTTGATATTGTTGGCAGCTGGCACTGTATTATCCAGAACAACATAATCAAAATATTATTCCATTAGATCAGCCAAGATAAAACTTGAATGATTGTAATTATTTGTTGGTATTTGGCTAATGAATGATGTCAGTGTAGGATTGGCTACAGTTGTGTTGCTAGGAGACATGATGCTTGTATTCACAGAATAGACTGCCTGTATACAATGTACATGTAGTTTAGCCAAACAATACATCATTACTACATAGTTCAGAGAAAATCAAATAAATTACATCATTCCATCACATTCCAGTGAATATTACATCCGTAACGAAATATTTTCTTATAATAATATACATATTAATATAGCCTTGTATAGACTCGAGTAAAATAGATTATTGCACTTTGGTGGTTGGAATTTTAAAAATAAAGAATATGAATATTTCTATCATTACCGATGACCAATGTCAGCCGATTCTTATTGAAGCATCAGTTTGTTGGAATCATGTTATGAGAAGACAACTCCAACACATTACTTAGTTCTCTCTCTCTGCCAACTTGGACATCAAAATCTCATTTTTCCGCAGTTCCTGGATAGATGAGAATATAACAGGTATGGTACTGAACCCACAGTGAGAGACCACTAAATAGTGAGGAGAAATGCTGAGGTATCACGTTATAGGTTATTACATTTTTATATAATTTAGAATAATGAACACGGCCAGTGTACGCTGTCGCTGTCATTGTACGTATTATGTTGTCTAACCAGTAATAGTATTGAGTACGATCTTGCTCTTGCTGATGATTGGTCCATTGAACATTTCATCAGATAGCAAACAGATATAAGTTACTGTCATAAATAGCCTCTCTAATAGAAGGCATTGACAAGAACATGCTACACATTAGGTCACATGATGCCAGAGTAACCAATCACAGTCCACTAATACTATATACACACCTCCTTGAGGTCTTTAACAGTCTTAAAGTAGAGTCTCTTCTTCTCCACCAGGTCCAGGTATCGGTCATTGAGTGCATCACGCTTCATCTTCTCCACTTCTCTCTGTTTCTCCAGCTGCATACCAGTATATCAGCCAGTTAGTTATATAGGTAAATTCACAGTATGATAAAATAGGTAGAACTACGCGCCATTAGTCATTGAATTCAGACTACATATCGCTTACTCAGACTATATTATGAGAATAACACTATGTACACTGTACCTTGGCTCTGCTTGTCTTCACTCCATCTACGATATGCTCAAACTGTTTGAGGAACTGATCCTTGTTTGACTCTGTAGACATTCCCCTGTAATACAGACATATACATGTTAGTTTAGGAGTTGCATTCCATACAACTACATAAGTAACGATGAGATAACTCCTAGGATTAAGATAGTTGCGGGAGTTTATCGCAATCCATCACTCTGTTACCTCATATATATACAGGTAAATGATGAACTATACTTACGCTGAGAAAGTATCATATATAGAGTTGAGCAGGTTGACTTCCTTGTCCAAATACGTTTTAGAACTTTCCAGAGTATTGTAGAGGATGTAAAACTGTTTAGTTTCTTTATGTGTAGCACCAACTGAAATAGACACGGATACACCAATTGCTACACTCCAACAGATACATTATGATAGGCCACTTCACAGATATGCGGGTTGAATTGAGGAACTAATACCTAATACGAGTATATTTCCTTATTACATGCTAAACAAATGCAAGCAATGCAAAAACAGACCATCCTCTATTCATGAAGCTAGACATACCATGTACATGACTTGTTAACATGTTTGCATTGCACTTGGTTACTGCATATATACAAACCTTGATTATAAAGCTCTATAAACCTTCTCTGGTACTGGCTGAGTTCTGCCCTTGATGGAACCTCATCAATCCTTCTCTGGAGAGAAGATATTTCTCGATTCTTTTTGGCCTAAAGGAAACCAAAACCACATATCACAAGAATCACCACCCAACTGTCAACTAACATAATGAAGTACATGACATAATAACATATTGTATATTGTATATAGAAGGAAGTCTCGGCTGTGTTTAGGCAGTCAAGTCTGTATCATCTGTAGGAAGAGGAGACAACTTGAAAATACAGGACTTGAAATAATGGAGGTCCCCTGTGAGTATTTCATCTGCATGCAGGATAAAGATCCACCTCTGCCCTCTTCGATACAAGAGCAGCCACACCATGGCGGGGCAGGTGAAACTGGCAGCACCAGCACTGTCTGTTCCAGCCTTGTAGCACAATGCTTCATGCTGGGTTCATAACAGACAGACTGAAGAATGGTGGTGAGAACTTGGTAAGCTCACACATGAGTATAAAATAAGACACACCTAGCTGTGGTATATAAAAATGACACTCACATACTCAGAAATGAGGGTCTGCCATTATCTTATTTTATACATATATATGCAGGGAAAGACAATTTAAAAGGTGTTCTAACCGTTTTTTAATAATATATAACAGTACATTATGGTATTGGTATTTCAAACTTACTATTGCTAATCTCATTTTGTGTAATTTAGATTTATCAGCGTCGTATTGAGCCTCTATCTCAAGGTTCCTCTCTTTATCCTCCTCCGTCTCCCCTCCTTCTATCTGTAATCTCCCCAGCTCCTTCTGGAGGTCTGCCAGTTCCTCCTGCAGAAACATGACAATAATATCATACAACTCCACTCAACCGCTATTCTGTAACAACATGTGAATAACAGATAAGTCCCAGGATTACGCGCAATAAATATGATGCGCGACTAGTTGGTCAGGGCAAGAAATGAGAGGAAGGCTGGCAGTTAACAGATCCACTGTTACAGAAATGATGAGAGTGCAACATACCATGCTCTGGGGTATTCTATCTTAGATGAAAGCAATTCTACATGTAGAGCCCTAATACATAATAGGAATCACTTTATAGACTGTTTGAGGGGCAATTCAAGGTCGTTAGGAGGTCATACAATGAAAGCCTCCTACCATGAAGCTGTTCTACTGAGTACTGAATCTAAGATGAACAATGAAAGTAGGTATGCATACCTTGCATTTCTGTTTATACTGTTTCTCCTTCTCTTTTATCGTGTCATTCACAGCCACCAGCTCCCGTAACTTGTCCAGAACTCTGAAATAAGCCAAGTAGATTCCTAATACTCTGTATAACATGATCACAGTCAGTGTCACATGACCACAGTTAGTGTCACATGACCACAGTTAGTGTCACATGACCACTCCTAATCAGCAGTAGATACTCTGTTACACTTACATCTTATTTTCTCCAGTCTCCATTTCTTCCAGTTTGTTCATCTCCTGTGTTATCTGTTCATCCATTGACTCAAGCTAAACATAGTGAATGGATTTTCTATAAACACATTTCCATCATATGTACACCACTATTTAGCTGTCAGACAATCATCTCTTTGTAACACATTCATAATATATCACTTAGTTGACCTACCAAAACATGTAGTGGCTTCGCGACCTCTTGGACCAGCCGGAGTTGCAATTAAAAATTTAAAGATGGCCGCTCGGCCTAGGTCGAAAGGGCTATTGACCTGGGATTTTGTTTGGTTGGAGGAAATCATCCTAGTTCATCAGCACATCCAGGTCTCTCGCACGAAAAAGAGGATTTTTGCTTTTGGCCCAGGTAGTTGCGACACTCACCGAAGTGGGCCAAAAATTTCTTGAAAAAGTTAGCCTGTATCTGAAACTTAGGTTGCGAAGACACCCATGATTTGTTTCAAGGTTACAAGATCATATAGACATACATGTACTATATTTAGATGATTGTGTTACCTCATCTAGCTCACTCCTCAACACAGTGTACTCTTCCTTCTTTTGCTGATACTCAGCTTCAAGTACTTCCTGTTTCTGCCGTCTCTCATCGATCTGTTTTTGCAGAGCTGCTGTCAATTTCTTGTGATGGTGTACAGTGCCTGGCTTATCGGCAGCCTGCTCCAGCTCAGCTTGCTGTAAAACAGTGATGTATAAATCTGTTACATTGTTAGTGGCCTGCACCAGTAACACACCAGTAACACACCAGTAACACACCAGTAACACACCAGTAACACACCAGTAACACACCAGTAACACACCAGCAACACACCAGTAACACACCAGTAACACACCAGCAACCAATGTAAAATATATACTATAAAGTAGCCAAAACTCTCAGGGGACGTAACATTATTTAATATAAGCATGTGCTGCTGTTAAATTGTAATGGAGTAGATGGAATTCCACACTGATATCCTCCAAAAAACATAACATAGTGCATGCAATTCCCAATGAGGAGATTTTAGCAGCCAAATATAACAAAAACATATTACACAGTAAAAGCTCACCACCCCCACCCCCACATGATACATGTATATGACCAAATCCACAGGCTAATCTCTCTCCTACCTTCTGAGCATACTCATCAGAGGCCTTCTTAATCTCCTCGGACTGCATGTAAACCATAGAGCCAACTTTAGATGCTGCCAGACTCGTTTGCTGACTCTGTGTGCTCGTCATTGACCCCATCAGCTCCTGGATTCGCTCCTGTAAGAGAACACAGAAATTTAGTTCTTACACAATTCAACTTTCAAGATACATGATAGGGTTAACAAAAGACGCACTACTTGAAAATATCATTCTTTGGGGAGAAATAAACCGTCAGACAGCGTGTTTGTACCATGCTAGTCTATGCATAAGTGCTACACTGTATACTATAATTCCACTATCTTCATACATTTACATTAGAGCATTAGGCTATAGAAAACACACCACACACTCGATAGAGTCAGGGAAAGTCGTAAAGCAACACGCTAAGTGATAAACACACTTCAAATAACTCTACCATTACCTGATCCTGTAAAATAAAGGAGAGACATTATTCATGAATAATAGTTTGCTGACAATGAGTATGTAAATACCGATGAGGTTAGTGGCAATTCTAACAGCCCTTCACCATGTGTAATCGTATATAAATGAGTACAGGTTACCTATATACATGTATGTATCATACAGGTACATATTATAGGTATCATACAGGTACATATTATAGGTATCATACAGGTACATATTATAGGTATCATATGCATATACTGATAACACTACACCTCTTCCTTAGCAGTGTCAATCTTTAATTCTTTCATTCCCTTTGCTGTCTCTTCATTCTGTTTACTCTGCTGCTCTGAATCGCCATGACGACTGACTGCATGTCTTCTGCAAAAACAGTTATACACAACTATATGCTGGCACAGTATACTACTGTACCAATACACAGCAAGTAATACTGCTACTATTACTACTGCACCAATATGCTGGCACAGTATACTACTACTGTAACTGCGTACTAATATAATACTACTGTACCCATACAATACTACTGCTATGATTCATTCATAGCTGCAGACAACTAGAGGAGGAGTTTGCACAAAGTCAGAGAAATAAGCAGCCATAATCCTGAGAGTGTACAGACAAGAGAACCATACAAACACCTGACTAGAGAACGACTTCACTAAAATTCGGTCTTTGTAAAATAACAGTGTCCAGTCCATATCCACTCAACATCTTCATCCATGACATGACAAAACAATGCATGAATGATGCTAAGCGCAGAGAACATAAAACAAACATGCTGCAGCAATAGGCTTAGCTCAAAAGCAGAGAAACGCAGACTTACTGTGTGCTCAGGTAGCCCCTTGGTAAAGAAATTGGTCTCATTTTATATATTACAATGGCTGAAGTTCCTGCTATATCACTATAGTTGTAATTTAGTTCATGTAACAACATGAACAAACAGAATACTTGAGCTCTACAAACCTTCCATATTCTAGTAAAGTAGACTGCACCCTGATCTCTTCATCAGCATTAGTGAGGGGCTGGAGTCGTCTGTACTTCCTCCTAGGCCCATATATTCTCTATATAACAGAACAACACTATATAAATGTAAGCCATATTGTTAAAAGTGAATAATAGAAATTGTCCTCTCATAGCTACAATACCATAAAAGAGAAGACAACTTCCTCTAATTGTAAACCATTTGACTGTAGCAGATAGACATCCTCTTTATTTTTCTCGGAATTAGCCTGAAATGATTCACCGCAGTAAATAAATAAATACTTAGAGACAGGATGTATAGTGAAACACGGGAACTGGTGATAAAAACAGCATAAATAGCCAATAGGAGTGCTCTCTGCCCACCTTAACCTGCTGTACTGACTGCATACTGGTGTGTTTAGTTGATTCAAACTGCTCGTCTTCAGGTAATCTGTTGTGTTTATTAAACTGAGATACTGCAAAGAGTCTGTTAAAGTCTCCCATTTCCTCTTTGGTCTCAATAGCCCTTTTCACCAGCCACTAAACAATAACAAATCATTACCGCGACACATGTATTAGTCAGTCAGTCCTTCATAGCTAAGTAGCAACATGTTCTACAGCAGTTAGCTGGTGATAGTAATGGGAAACCATATGCATACTATGAATAAATCAATAGATCAGTAAATGCAAAAGAAATATTGAACAAACCGTGGCGATATGTTGTAAGAGAGATAGAATTGTGTATAACCAACCTGTATTACAGAATATATGTGCATAACCAACCTGTATTACAAGATAGGTGTGTATAACCAACCTGTATTACAGGATAGATGTGTATAAAGTCCATTCCTTGTATCTGATGGGGCTCTATTCTATAAGGGCACTTCATTCTAGGAAGTACAGCGACTATCTTCTCCACAAGCGCACTAAATACAAACAATAACTGCTAATAGAATAATTAGCTTCACAGACAAGTCTAAGCCACATGTCAAACTAGTGAATCAAAGTAAATGACTTAAATATGTACCTAGGCCCCTATATAAATATCTACTTACATTTTTTGACCAATTGTTGAGCTTTCCTGAAATAATAGATCAACTTCCACGTCAAAGTTACAAGTTGTTATACACCAGGTCATTCCACCAACAATCTGTCAATGATAAAATATGTTATTTAGGTGGCTGTTGCAAAGACTCAATAGTATACCAGATAATATAAGAGATGTCAGTAGCAAACCTTATCGAAAGGAGATAGGCCTTTTATCCTGGCTCTGAAATAACCTGCTGCCAATAATAAGTCTATAGTTTCATCAAGTTTCACATTTTGTTCTTCATCCTGCCTCGATTCAGCCTAAAATAAGCATTACAAAGAATATCCCCTATGCTTTAAAATTCCAATTAGTTCTCAACTGCATCGCAATTATAGCACTGTATAGAAATATGGCCAACATCAAAATTTGTCTTATATAGCAACCATTGCTCAAGCTGTACAAATATATGCAGGATACTAGTTGTCCAGGCTATCAAAATCCTTATGATTACCCAGTCACCAAACTGTGCCTATTTGAATACTATCACGGTATATAAAATTAACTTCATTGCAGATTAAAAAAACAACAATATGTGTTCAGGTCTGAGTTGCTAGGTTTCATACATAGTTGACAATAATTTTAGAATTTAATTAGGCGTTGTCAGTTATTTTCCAGTCAAGTAATCAATTATTGTCAGACAATTAAAGGGGAAAATCACAAATTTTGAAGTAATTCTAAAGTGATAGTTCGAAATCTGGCGGTTCCAGACGTCATTTCCACAAATATCAAAATCCGCGTTTTTATCCAAAAAATCGGTTTATCTGATTGGTCATGGGGTCATCCTTATTGGTAGTCTAAGATCTGCAGACTTACACCGATATGCGAGGTGACTAATATATGCCCCGTTAAAACCACTATATTGCTATAGCCATGCTGTTTCCGGTGAGTTTGCGCATTCGCAGTTTAGTGGTTTGCTACGGCCACTTGTGTTTTTTTTGTAATTTCCAAAGTTTTATGCTACTTACACTTACTTGTCTTTTATACCGACTAATAGCTCACGGCATATTCTACAATGCATATTCATTCATCGGTAAGAAATCAAATCAAGTTATATTATAATAAGTATTTGTTCATTCTTTTCTAATCCTACTAGATAATTTCCCACCGACTCTCACTCTGACTGACAGTCACTGCAGTTTCACTGAACTATAAAAAATGCTAGTTTTAATTTGTTTAAAATAGTTATTTATCATCAATTATGTTTGTTTTTATTTACTTATGCACGTAATTAATTAATAACTGTTCTACCATGGGTTTCATTGGTAGTTCAGCGGAGCTAGCAGTGACTCTCAGTCATATTCGGAGCTAGCAGTGACTATCAGTCAGATTCGGAGCTAGCAGTGACTATCAGTCAGATTTGGAGCTAGCAGTGACTCTCAGTCAGATTCGGAGCTTGGGTGACTCTCAGTCAGATTCGGAGCTAGCAGTGACTCTCAGTCAGATTCAGCTAGCAGTGACTCTCAGTAAGTTTCCGTGGGAAATATAACATGAACTGAAGCTGCAATAAAATCACTTTTATTTCTTTGGCATCAGATTGCTGTTGACTAGACGCAAGACAAATGAATCACCAGTTACTGCTTCCTTGCCGCTGTAAATTAATGATTACAAGTCAAACAATCAATTGAAGGCAATGCAAATCAATATAGCTAATAATATATCATTCAATTTATTTAGTGTGTTGCTTTTACCAAAACAGGCTAAATATAAATGATTAAAGCTGTTAGTTGGAGATGGTAAAGCAACATTTCCAAAAAACGACAGTTCCAGCAGGATGTTTCTCAACTGTGTAGATTACATTTATTAGAAAACAATTCACCGATAATTAAGTTTGATTAAATGAAAAATTAATATTAAAAAGGAAAATTAATGGGTGGGGTTAGGGGTTCAAACTGTCACGGAGAGGTTTAGTTTGGAACTATCTTTTTCCCATTGTATTGGATTGCAGTACATCACTTCACCTCCATACTTTCCTGGTGTTCTATTTTTTCCTTTACTGCCTATTTTAATTTTATTTTAATCTTGCTAATTTTCATTTCATGGCGTGCGTTCAGATAAATAAAATTAAAATAAGCAGTAAGTAAGCCCAATGACTGAAAGAAAAAAACAGAGATGCCAGACTCAGTTAATTCAAGCAACATTTTATGGCTTATTAAAAGACTGTTTCCAAAATAAAGCTTGCAAACATCTCTGGAAAAAAACTAGTATCCTATGTATGTTTGTGCAATATTATGAATCTGTTCCACAATACTGACCATTAAGAAATTTACTTTAGCCTCAGTGACTGTGACAAACCCTATTGATACTCTTAACTATTCTCTAAAATGGCATAGGCCTATGTGACTAAAAATATTGGGCCTACACTGTGGTGACTTGGTGACTACTATATCTAACTACTACTATTACTATTGATAATTCAACTTCTGTTGATTCTATTGATACTGTAGCTACTACTGCTACCACTGGACCCCCTGGTACTACTGCGACAACTTACCACTTTTCTACGACTAACTATTATTGTAACCAACTACTACTATTACTACTGCTGATTTTAACTACTTGCATGATTACTACTAATGCAACCATAACTACTACTGAAATCACCGTAATACTGCTACTGCACTGCTATCACTTTAACTTACTGCTAACTACTACTATAAGTAACTACTCCTAATACGAACTACAGCTAACACCACAAATGGTTCTTTTATTTTGCTAGTAAACTGCTGCTGTGACTACTAATACTGACGATAGTGGGCATACTATCAGTGTTGAGTTGATACTAACACATACAGCTTGTTGACTTGTGTTGTAGGATGTTGCAGTGCCTGCTGCAGTTGGGCCACCAGATGCCGATATGCTCTCTTACTTTATTCTATGAGTTTGTAGTACTGAAGCTCTAATGAGTTTTACCATGCACTAGCCGATGCTTTCAAGAAAATGCAGTTTCATATTCATATAGCTCTTGGGGTAGGTAGTTGTATGAATAACTACTCGGAATTCTGTATCTTAAACATTGATGCTTTATCGGCAAAGAAGATTTAGAATCTGATACTCCTTCAGAGTCTCTAATAATTTTGAATTTGGTTATTATAGTAATTACACTTACATGAATTATCCATTGTTACACATGAATACTGTGTGTGTAGGCAGATCTATGTGCAAATGAAAGTAATACACGAGACAGTCATTTCTTGGTTGCAGATAAATTCTGGTAAGATGTTCCAGACAAAATGTTATAGCCTTGGAATGTCGCAAAAGACACTGATGGAGGGTAAACTATCCAGTTCAACAGGAACAACTTTAGGAAGAACCCTCATTCATCATTGCAGTTGGTCTGGTATCCTTGCCGGCAGTCTCCTTGAGGTTAAATATTTGTCCATTGCCTTTGCATGTAGGTGCAGTAGTGGTGAAAGCTAGATAGACCTCCTTACTCCTTAGCTGGGGTTTTGGAGAAGGGGAATAAATCTAGAGAAAGCGATTTCTGTTTAAGTTTTACTGAAAAACAGAGGTTATCTCAAATTTCTCCACTTCTGCATCTAAACAATTATTGACCTCCATGGCCTGAATCTTGCAACCATTTGCTATCAGCCATTATGTTAGCTGTCAACATCATATGGTCAACAAGGTCAGTCTATAACTGTAGGGCTTGCCAGTGACCTCTACCTCACCAACTATGCAGGTGTTCAACTGTTGAAATCCAGGCAGTGAAGTTGAAGTTTGATCATAACACAGTCCACTCTGCACTCTGCTGGAACTTCCTCCACTTGTACACCTCTGCTCTAACTGCTCAATACCCTCTAGCACAATCTGTTGGCTATGTTATAAAACCATAGTATATGCTATATGGTGGTAATCATTAGTGCTTTGCCATAGATTCAGCAGTTGAAGCTATCCTAGCCTAGCCTAGCCACCTGCAGTATAATATTTTAATGTGTACTATTACCAATACTATTACCAATGTTTTTCATGGGTAGCAGAGTGTCAGAAATTATTTCCAATGATATTGTGTAAACCTTTTATACATGCATATGTATAAAATATGTATATGTAGATATAATAAAGAATTCGTGATTACATATTATAATGTTTATAAAAATACAGTGTGTTGTGCCATATGGTACCTTCAGCATGTACATGCACGTTCATTTGTCATACATAAGTTTTATAATGATAAAATGTATATTATATTACTGATACATGTACAGGTATAAATGCATTTGCATTGTTGACAGACGATGCTAAGGTCTATGTGATTGCACTGACAACTCAATTAATCCACTCAATTTATAAATGCAGTCAAGAAATTGAAATGAAAGTAAGGAAAACAAGTACATGTATAATTAGCATAGCATTATGTTATACGGATAATAGTATAAAGTTATCTCCCCAGGAATGGTCGATCGCCGGAAACCGTAGTCTCACAAAATAGAATGCCGAAATCTCAAAAAGGAGATAACTCCTAATTTTTCAATCGTTTAGAAGAAGTTTTAATTTCACTAATTGAGGCATAAGGAGGGTCATAAAATACAAATCCTTTGTTATTAATACGAGAACATATATATATATTCCATTTTTATTCTGGCAGAGAATAAGTCCAATGGACTTTTGTCCAGAAAACAAGAAGTTTAAGTACACTAAGTAAATAAGATTACAGTGTGAGAAGAAAAAAAGAGAAAAGTAGAGAAAAAAAGCTAAAGTTTGGATTTTACAAAGGCAAACAACTACCGGTAAATTAGTTATAGTAATACATATAAAAATTGCTAGCATGTAGTAAATAAAACCAGTAGAGTAAAAGATGAGTAAATAAACTAAAAGAAGTACATATAAAATTTTGAGCATTTAGTAGAATAAAACTAATAAAGTACAAGACAGAGTGTTGATAAAATGAGCTCTAATCAGGAAGCACAAGAATATGGTTTTTGATGGCATTTTTGAAAGATTGCAAAGATTGACTCATCTTTATGTGGTTGGGGAGAACGTTAAACCTCCCGGCACCAAAGCCGGCAATGGCAAATCTGAAATTCTCCCTGGAGAGTCTAAAACCTTGGCTCTTTGCTAAGCGCGTTTCACTAGTTAATTTCACAGGTAAAAGGTTATAATCGATGACTGGAATTAGGTGGTTAACGAGTTTATAGAAAGACAACATATATAGATATTCAAATCGAAAAGTTAATTTTGTAATGTTGATTTAGTATACTGTACAATAATTGTTTGGATATCTTGTTTAGAACAGTACAAAAACTAACTTCAAAGTAGGGCACAATTTGTGAAATTCTCCTTTAAAAGTGCTATTATGGTTTACAGTTCGAGATGTAATCATTTGAATTCCTTCAACTCTCGTTCTACAAACGTTAAGATCAAAACTAGAAAAAATTGATATCATACAAAATATTTATTTTGTAAAGAATTTAAAATAGGAATTCATAAAATAATGGAAACTCGAACAACTCCACCTCAATACTATTTTGTATATTTAACATTATATATATATATCGCTTTCAGAGATGAAGCTATGAAAGTCGAGTTCAAGATCTTGCGATTCAATTCACATCCTGTTTCCCTTGCTCAGTTGCATTGGAGTTGCTGTGTCAATAAAGGTTTACAAACATTGCGAGAAAGGCGCAGAAGCCACAGATTAAACCTCTTAACCCGTATCATGAAAGCTGAAGACGCTCACAGTGCGCTGTTATCAGCCTTTGACAAAATTATTAACAATCGCACTGCCATGACAGTGATAAAAAGATCTGCAGCCCGTTGTGAACTCACATCTATCTCAACAAATTCCAGATGCTACCATCACAGCTTCTCACCAAAGACTGTACGCGAGATGAGAGGTATCAACAGCGGTAATGCTGAAACCCCTGGCCAAAACCAAATGCACACTGCTACATTAATGAGGCACTCTACCTACGCCGCCAGTGGTCAAGAGTGTCCTACCTCATCAGAGGAGAGGTAAAACGATGACCATCAGAAAACGGAGAAACTAAGCTAAGCTGGAAACTCCAAAATAAACTGCTATATTATACACATACTATAAACATATTGTTTAAAATAATAACGCAAGCTTTAAACATACTTCAATCTCCTTTCCATCAGCATCGTAAACTACTGTTAACTTAGAGCTAGATCTACCCCTGGCCTGAAACATTGCAGTTGATATATTAATTTCAACACTGCAATGCATTGAAATTACAAAATTACAGTAAAGCGGAAGTAGGAGTTTCGTAGCCCAGGAGCTAGTTGTTAATTCGAGTTTTAAAACATAGAATTAACACGTATAATACATGTTTGCTTCTATGTTATTGTGGAGCAAAGGGTACACACTTTTAACCAATAAAGCTCTAGTTTATTAAAGCTAGTTTTGATAGGTTGAAATGTCACCGAAAGACTGGATGTGATAAAGGTGCCAATCTTCTAGTCGCCGGAGTACAGTGCAAAATCTTGGCTCAAGTATCTCGCTAACGGCCGACCGGGCCTCAATAGCGCGATCTAGCATTACCGCCCAATAGTGTGGGTGGTCGCTACCACCTTAGTCAAGTTACCTTCTCCTATATGATCATAGATATATATGATCACCGATTGGCCAGTACGTCTAAGTAAGCACCTCAAGTTATTCACTTTTTGCACGGCTTCCGTTTAACTTTGATACAATTTTTATGTCGGGTGCAACCATAGGGGTAACTCGATGGGTGAAACGATCTAGTCGTTGTCAACAATAAAATCTAAACCTGACCTCCCGTTTTTATTATTGTATTAGTTTCCACAACGCTTTTGAGTCACTATTCTAACTGCATATTTGAACATGGTGTCGTCACATCAACTCTAAGATTGACACTATTACGCAGAATCTTAAACAATTCCAATCACAATCTCTATCTGATAGCATAAATGATATAATCTAATGAATGATAATATTATATAAATTAATGCATGATGACTATGCCAACACGTAAAATAAAATATCCGCAGTCAAAGTGCATTGTTGTTTTGTGCATTGTTGTCTGTAGGCTAGCAGTGTTATTTTCTGCCTACTCGTATGGTTTAACTAAGCAGTTTAGTTGGGAGTTTAGTTTATACTTTTAGAGTCATGGAATTTCAATTTTCTAATCACAGACAGTTGTCAAACTATCATTATTGTGATAGTAACTCTCATCTTGACATTCACGTCAAGAGGGCAAGTCTAGTTTCTCTTTAATTGAGGAGGTTGTAATCTGAGCTTCGGTCTAATACATGTACATCCACAGTACATACAAATATTGTTTAATTGCTCAAGATGAAGTTAAAAGTAAAAGGTTGAACCAGTTGTGCATTACATCAAAGTCATGCCATGTTCCTGTTTTTATTTCAGCTGAAATAGGAATGACTTTGCTTTCTACATGGCTTGTTATATGCCTATTCTCCTGTTTCAACATCTATGATGCATCCAGTATAGATTGGTCTGAAATAAATCTGCATGCTTCTCATATCTCATCGTACTTTCAAAGCCATAATGATCTAAAGGAGGAATGCGCTGATGATCCCAATTGCCCATACAAGGTGTGTGAATCTTTGTTAATATAAATTTCATCCGCATTGAATTTCAGTAATGTTAAACATACCTAGTTGTAGTAACTTCACATTTTTTGGGTGTTTTCGTCCTGTATAACAACTAACTTAGAATTTCTGTTTGGCGACATAGCATTTTTTAATTTTTCAGAAAGCGTGTTTTTGGGATAGCTATGCCGGTGACCATGTCATAATATAGTTTTCGTGTCTTTTTAGGGAAATGTTTAAATCCTGTTTGTGTGTGATTTTGTAGGATTATATCAATTCTGAGTCATGTTTTGGGTATGAGAAGATGTGTGCAGAGAAAGAGATGTACAAAACTTCAAATTGCCCGGAACCTTCCAAATGGTAGTTTAATGCTAATAGTATAGGCTACTGTATGTTAACTTGAATATTTCATCAGAATGTAGAGCTTCGTTTGCCTTCTAAAACTCAAATATTTAGCATTAGTAAACTGTAGTTTAATCGATTATCTTTTGCTTAGGGTTAAGTTAGCAGATGAACAAAAGAGCACGTTTTGGAACACTGGAGACTTTGGTATTGTCAGCGAGAAGCAGAAGGCTATGGAAACCTTGTGCTCTTCCACTGTGGAGGTATGTAGATTACAGTATTCTTGATACGATCCAATCACTTTGCATCTGAAACCTCTAGCATTGTAACATGCTGTGAGCTTGAGGATATATTTGCCTCTCGTGTATTATCATGGGAGATAATTTGTGTATATAATAATGATAATAATATGCGTGGTGCCAAACACAATTCTTTAACGTGGCCGCCCAATAGCAGAGTTAATCAAGGGGCCACCATAGCTCCTAGAGCTGAATTTTATTATAGCCTGAAATGGCACAGAGGGAAGACCTTCTTTGGGATGAAAACATCCAGGTCATTGGCGGGACTCAAACCCAAATAACTTGCGTAATTTCTGCAAGACCAGAGTGACTAGCGCTAGACCACTTGGCCACCAAAACCTTTATATATACTTGCGGGATTCTTTGCTATGTATGTAATGGCAGCGTGTCCTTAGCCTGTGATATATCGTGTTATTCTTAGGGTGAGTCATTTATGGAGTGTGAAGCAGAGGCTAAACATTGTCATGGTAGGAATATAGTCCTGGATCTTAGAAAGGTGACTGCTTCTAAACCGTAAGTTTTCGTAATTCTATTGCAGTTCCTTGCTGTAAATTCTGATGATTAGTTACACATAGAAAATGTATCTTACAGTTGCTCTGTATATAATCTATATAATACGTTGTAGATTCTGTCTAGTGGTATACATCCTTTAAGAACTGCATATTCTGGAGGTTAAGTGTATACTGTGTGTTTGAGGTTGTACTGTGCATAAATGTTCATGTAAACATATATTCTGGTAGGTATGATACGGAGTTACTTAAAGCTGGTCAAATAGGAGGAAGGTGTAGAGTAAAGCAGAAAGTTATAAATGGATGGGATAAGCAGCATAGGAACTTCCTTCAGTCATGGTTAGATATTAGCTCACTTCTCTAACATTACCGCTGTACACCGTATAACAGTTCCATAATGTTGATGCACTGCTATGCGTATGTTGATATATTCACTGACAGGTATCATGTTATGGAGCACTTTACTGACTATGCTGACCATACTGTATGTTAATGTATTCACTGACAGGTATCATGTTAATATATTCACTGACAGGTATCATGTTATGGAGCACTTTACTGACTATGCTGACCATACTGACAGTGAATGTGACGTCGTGTTCACTAAGCCTGTTTATATAATGCAGAATGATGCAGGTGAGTGGTAGAACGGTCAACTGCATAGAACATACTACTGCCACATAAAATGTACCTGGCATCAACTGGTTTGTGCACTTTATTATTTATTAGTGTGAAGGGGATGAATGAATCATAGTTAAACACATGACACTGATATGAGCCTGTAACTATGCTAATCAGGCTGAGAATTTGTCAATTCTTATGATTGTAATTATTACATATAGATTTCTACCCCTGTGTTGATAAGAGTAGATAACTCCTTAGTTGTTTATTGTAGTTGTGAACATGTTCCATCACTTCTGTGACTTTGTGAATCTCTACGTCTCTCAGCATCTCAATAGCACAACGTTCTCTTCTGATAACCATATCATAGCCTGGGAGACTGTAAGTGCGATACGGTAGTATATATACCATATCATAGCCTGGGAGACCGTAAGTGCGATACGATAGTATATATTATATAATAGCCTGGGAGACCGTAAGTGCGATACGATAGTACATATACTATATCATAGCCTGCGAGGCTGTATGTACGATACGATAGTATATATACTATATCAAAGGTAATCCAGTACATGTAGTTCTGACTGTATATTGAACACCAGCCTGGTCTCTATCAATGCTGTGAGATGAGGCTCCAACCTGCATAGATTAGTAAATGTTGAACTCAATTAAATGTAATGGCATACAGTAATAAAAACCTTGTTATGGTTGTATTGTAGACTGGCAGAGGGTTCTCCGATCCATTTGGTGCTATGTGGAAGGTATTTACAGATAACAAGGTGGTCTCTGTTGGCTCCTACATTGGTAAGAAGGTAGGTGTAGTTTGTCAACCTCTACCCTCTGCTGCAGGCGCTTGAACCCAACCTTTGCAGGTGCTTGAATCCTCTACTGCAAGTGGTCAAGTCTTCTACCACAAGTGCAGAATTTGCATGCATTAGAATTAATCTAAGTGTGATCAACTGTGTATACACCAATGGGCTTTCATTTCATGATTTACATGTACATATAAATGGCCTGCCTTTCTTTAGCACCTGTTCATAATGCTACACCACCTATTCACATGGCGTTGAGTCGGCCAGATCTTGGCATTGCTCATAACACAACTACATTACATCCATTAGCTTAATTTAGCATTGCCCACAACACGACGCAAAGGGTGCAGACGAAACATACAAGTTGTTCGTCTGCCACTTTCTTTGAGAGTGTGGAGCAGAGGAGTCGGGTCATGCTGATGGCTGCCTGCCATGTTAATATATATTTTCTTGCGCCTTTTATCCTAGAGAGAAAACTAATCGGCATGTTTTTATATTCTCATTGTAAGCATTTCATTTCTATTTTATTTGAATGTCGAAGTATCCACAACCCACACTGATATACATGTACTTTGTATAATTAATGTAAACCGTTTTCTGTTTATATTGCATTTGTCAGTTTATTAGCAAGGTTAATGCCTTTTGTTTTAGTTTTAGCTATGTGCAGTTAAGATATATGCAGTCAAGACATCTCCGTTCTTTTTAAGTAAACATCAAACCAACCTCTATCAGTGCTATGAACTTTACGCTTGCTGGGAACACAGATTTCATTGTACATGACGCATAGTATATTAAATGTTAAACTTTATTAGAACTAAGTCTATCTCTATGAAAATATTCTGATAAAATGTTTAGGTTTGTTGCTATCACTACATGTGATGTTGTTGTAGGTGTGTTTTAAAGACGTTGTGTTTGCTTTGCCACCCAGACAGAGGCTCGGTCTCTTCTATAACATGCCCCTGGTGAGTCATTCTTTCTTGCTCTCTTTTCCATACCTTTTATATCTTTTCTACAGTGTGGTGTATGTGTGTTTAGGTAGCATGTTGTACTCTCTTTTCCATGCCTTTATATTATCTTCTCTGCAGTGTAGATAGCATGTTGTACAGTATATTAATAATGTTTCTTTCTGACCTACAGTGTATGATGCCCTTTATTAAACGGAATTTCCTGTCATTTGACTAAATGGTTTGAAATAATATAGAAGTTTATTGCACATCTTCCATCTTTTCTTCAAGGTACTGTGGAAGATGTATTTTTGTTACATTCATTTATGTTGTTGGTTACATAGATATCTGCACGTGTGAGCAGTTATCCTCCCATGTGATTGTTATGCTGGTAGGTTGATGGTTGTTATGGTACACAGCTATTCCGATCATTCAATGAGCATGTGATACACAGACTGGGTATTCCACAAGCAGGTCCTCTGGTATGCTACTGTTTCTAGTCAGCGGTCACATTCATACATACTGGTGTATCACTTATACATGTATAGCCTATAATTACCAGCTGTTAATTGTTGAGATACCATTATTAACAGACTGAAGGTTGACACATAAAAAGGATAAGTTGCATTTGACATCTCAAATTTTATTATAGTCCATATGTAACACCTAATTCTTATGGATAGAACAGAGAAATCTAATCTAATGTAAAACAGGTTTATCACAAGTTGATATGTTTTTAGGTAATTCCTAAATATTGTTGTAAATTTAGTAGTTATGAGTGTATGAACCCAGTCAATATGAACATGTGCTTTATATTATCTCAGTACATTGTGTTGACTTTCACCACTGTTACATAATACATGTAATTTATCAAACTGGTGATGATGGACATTGTAGAAGGACAAAGTGAGAATAACTCTACTAAGCAGACGGAGCCAGTACAGGAATATTCTCAATGAACAGGAAGTGAGTTCTACTGAAATCGGGAGATGAGTGCTTCTCTATATCGTGCTTTCAACTACATTATATATTTGGAATTGTCTGCACTTTTTGGACAATTTCAATCAGTTTGACAATAGCCCATTTTTGCCTAACAGCAAAAAACCTTGCAACTACAATGTGTGAACGATTTCTGCTTTTAGTGTAGTTTCTGGTCAATGTAACTGGTTTTGATACTTCTAGTTTTGTATTGATTTTTTTACCGTCAATCATCAGAAATATTTGCTAGGCTGAGTTTGTTTGTATTTTGCAGTTGGTAGATGCACTAAATCGAAACCCCAAGTATGAAGCCAAGATAATCGTCTATTCTTTCACCAAGTGAGTCAAATAACTGTCTATTGCTGAGATGTTTTTAGTTGAATTGGCATTGCAGCCTTCAACATCTTGTTTGTCGCAATCTCTCAACTGTCGCCATCTTGTCTGTTTCAGGAATGCAGAAGATAAAGAGAGAAATTTCATTGAACAGATTAAGGTCAGTGTATACAATGATGTCATCTATCTGTTGGCTGAACTATATATTACACATACAAATGTATATACTACATGCATATGTGTAATATATACATTACAATGTACATAAATATATACATAAAAAGTTGAGCATTTTAATTGTGAGTGAAACATATGCACTTCTTCTTTGGATTGACCAATGATATACCAATGTCAAATAAGTCGGTGGTCACAGACTGTTAAACTGAATTTAAAATTTTCATCGCTTATTTGGAAACTGTGCCAGCCAAACTGAACATGTTTTGCTTGAATAGACCTAGTGGGGACAAACCTTTGTTGTATTTGTAGACCACGCATAACTCTGATATATTTATTGGAATGCACGGAGCTGGACTAACCCATATGCTGTTCCTGCCACACTGGGCTGCAGTGATGGAACTGTAAGTCTTTGGATGGTCATTTACGGATAAATGGTCACTTATGATGCTTCTACTGTGTCATTGTATTCATCATAGTACACTGTGCAGTATAATATTATATTAAATTGTATGGTGTGCGATCATTGTAGTATAATATAATATTATATTAAATTGTGTGCATGTGTTTAGATACCACTGTGAAGACCCCAAATGTTACTCCACACTAGCACGTCTGAGGGGAGTGAAGTATTTTACCTGGACCAATATGAACAAACTCTACCCTGAGGATGAGGTGAGATCTATTGCATATGCCCTGCCTACAGTATACCTGTCTACAGTGTACCCTGCCTATAGTATACCTGTCTACAGTGTACCCTGCCTACAGTATACCTGTCTACAGTGTACACTGTCTACAGTATACTTGTCTACAGTCTACACGGTCTACATTATACCCTGTCCACATTATACCCTGTCTACAGTATACCCTGTCTACAGTATACCCTGTCTACTGTATACCCTGTCTACAGTATACCCTGTCTACAGTATACCCTGTCTACAGTATACCCTGTCCACAGTATACCCTGTCTACTGTATACCCTGTCTACAGTATACCCTGTCTACAGTATACCCTGTCTACAGTATACCCTGTCTACAGTATACCCTGTCTACTGTATACCCTGTCTACAGTGTACTGTATACCCTGTGTTTTGCATATTCTTTGAAATGCCCCAGGTTCAACTGATGTTGATACTCTATTTTATTATATCAAGCAACGTGAAAACTAAAACATAAAATGAACTACATGACATTAGCAAGACAGCACAATACATATTGTTTGGTTAAAAGACATACAGACAGTAAGTTATATTACAACTGATAAATCACAACAAAACATTAAACGTATAAGTACTAGTTAAAATACCTTATTGGCCTCCAGTTTTAGGAATATGCAATATAAATATATACAACTTTGTAAGGGAACACACTGTACATGAATAAAATGTTTAGTTCACATAAAGGCTTTAGTAGTTACATGTAAAAATAGGAAGGATTTAAAAATAGCATAAAGCTACCAAGCCAGCGACTTAATACCGCATACACCATCACTGTATATGTGTAATCTAGAGCACCCCAGGAGTTGTCAGACCTACACTCCCACCTTAAAATACCACAAAAAATAATTTTTTTTTTGTTTAAAATTTTAATCAGTTGAATTCCTCACCAGTACTACTATCTTACTAATTGGCCTAACTAAAAGCTGTGGTGCTCCACCAGGATACTTTTTCGACCTATTTCCAACAAGTAACCTGACAGAACGGACCTCACCGTCATGGGACTTGTTTAATTCTACAACTCTGGCCAGTGACCAATCATTTCCAATGCCATCCTCTTTCATTAAGTGCACTATATCCCCTTTTAATATTGTTCGTGTTTTCTGGGACCATTTTTGCCTAGTTTGCAAGGCTTGCAAATATTCATTTCGCCATCTTCGCCAAAATACGTTAGCGAGTTGCTGCACAATGTGCCAACGCTTACGTGAATATACGTCACTGTCCTGAAACTCTCCTGGAATAGGCAGAGTCACCTCAGATTTCATAGTCAGTAGCATATTGGGTGTGAGAGGAACCTGATCTTCTGTTACAGAGCCTAATGGCCGACTGTTCATGACAGCCATTACTTCATAAAATAAAGTTCGAAGCTCCGGAGTACTCGACCTTCCAGGATTCCTTTAAGGATATTTCTGGCAGATCTAATTAATCTTTCCCATACTCCGCCCATGTGGCTGGAATAGGGCGGGTTAAAAACAAACTTAAGGCTAAGTCTACCTTCACCATGCCTGGCTAAATCATTAAATGCTCCAATAAAATTTGTACCTTGATCACATCTGATGGAACATACAACACCTCGAATAGCGATAATATTTCGGAGAGCATTGATGAAGCTGTCAGTAGACATGTCCTCTAATAGCTCTAAATGAACGGCCCTTGAAGACATGCATGTAATTATCAAACCATAATTTTTTTTTCCTTTCTGCCATTTTTCACAACAAATGGTCCAAAACAATCAAGTCCACAGTGAGTGAATGGAGCCGTTTCGGTAACTCTTTTGGCAGGAAGCGTTGCCATTTGTGGAACAATAGGTCTTCCTCTGATGCGTTTGCAGGTTACACAGTTACTAATGTATCTGAATATTACAGACTTAGCTTGAACTATCCAGAAGCCTCTGGATCTCAGCTTGGCTGAAGTAGGCTCTCGACCCGGCTGTGCTGCCAGCTCATGACAGTGCTTTACAATAAGTGTAGTGACATGACCAACTTTAGGAATTATAATTGGATGTTTTTCCTCAAAACTAAGAGCTGTGCTCTCATCAAGGCGACCTCCCACCCGGAGGAGACCATATTGATCAAGAAATGGTGTTAATTGACGCAAGCTGCTGCGTTGTTGGATAGGCACCGACTTTTGAAGTTGTTGTATTTCTGTATTAAATTTTTCAAGCTGCACCGACCTAATGATGCATCTTTTGGCAGATTCTAAATTGACAGAAGCGAATCTAAACAATTTTTGCTGCACTAGAGCGATAGCCCTGACAGCTTTGCTCCAATCAGAATAGAGATGCTGAAGTTTATTCTCAATACTAAATAGTGTGTTCAACTTAACTGTCGCCAAAGTTTGATGAACCTCAGGATCGCCTGGGTCAAGTTTCAATTGTGGTTGTGTTGGTTATGAGACCTGTGCTGACCAGAAAAACTTTGATCCAGTAAACCAGCTTGACTTTAGCAAGCTATTTGCATTGCACCCACGAGATGCTAGGTCAGCAGGATTATCCGCTGTAGGTACGTAATTCCATCTATTCGGATTGGAGAGTGTCCTAATAGTTTCAACTCTATTTGAGACATAAGTGTAAAATCGCATGTTAGTGTTGCGGATGTATCCTAGCACCACTGTGGAGTCAGTGTAAAAATGACATTGAAGATCATAAATATCTAGTTCTTTGGTATATTTGGTGACTGTTTGTACAGAGCTATAGGCTGCCTGTAGCTCAAGTCTGGGTATTGTAGCTGTTTTTATTGGTGCCACCTTAGCTTTGCTTGCTAGTAGAGATACATGCACTCTTTGAGCATTGTCCACTAAACGCAAGTAAGTGCAATGCCCATACCCAGTGGTGCTTGCATCTGAGAACGTATGTAGTTCAGCTTGTTGAATGTCACTTAGGTGGTCTGGTTTGACACACCTCGGTGCTGTAAGCCTCTGAACATTGGTGAGGTCTGCAGACCAATTGGTCCAGTGCTTCAAAAGTGAAGATGTTAATGGAACATCCCAGGCAGCATCATTCCTACATATTTCTTGTAATATTAGTTTGCCTTTTAGAATGAATGGTGAAATCAAGCCTAATGGATCATATACAGAGCCAATAGTGGATAGCACACCTCTACGGGTGTTAGGCTTGTTAAAAGCCTCATATTTGAATGTAAAATAGTCATAAGTCGTGTCCCACAGTACACCCAAGGTTCTCTCTTGAGGTAGGGGTTCAGATGCTAGCTATCTTTGATTTGATAATTACTGGATTGTTGCACTAAACCTAGTGACAGTGTAGGAAGCATGAGTCCAGAATCAACTCTCCCTTCCTCTATTAACGCTTCCTCAAAGATAGCTGCTTTTTTCTTTTCAGCATTTAATTTTCCTCTTATCTCGGTTTAGCTAGCTGAACATCAATTTTGCTTGTTGTGGTTTCAGTTATTAATGAATGGACTACACTCAATTTGAAACTATTTTGGAGCTCTTTAAGCCAATGTAAGACACAGCACAGTGAGATTCAACTTAGGCATCTTAAGTGTTTGGCTAGACAGAGCTTGCAAATTGAGTAATTGGGTGGTATAATTTCACCCAACCATATAAACTAGTGACACACACACAGTGATGGTGTCACTAGTTTATATCTAGGTTGAACTTCGAATCAAAAATTCAGAAATTATAAAATGAAACTGAATAAAATATAAACAACATACTTTAAGAGACAGGATGCTCCTGGAGACGTGACTGGTCCTGGGCTCCTCAGTTGTGACGAGTCAATAACCAAGTCTGTATGTCTGGACGATTCTCTTGTGACTGTAGGGTGGTCCTGGAACACGGTGTTCTTCTTTGAGTAACAGGTTAAGAGACAGGGTGCTCCTGAAGAGTTGGCTGGTCCTGGGTTACTCAAGTATGATGGGTCAATTACCAAGTCTGTATGTCTGAACGATTCTCTTGTGACTGTAGGGTGGTCCTGGAATGTGTTGTTCTTCTTTGAGTAACAGCTAGGTGGTGGCATAAAACAATGGCGTTGTTCTGTAGATTAAGAATGGCACTCTGTATGAAGAGACCAAGTAACTGTGGCAGCAGCAGCTATGATGTTACATTAAGTGTGTGAGATAAGACTGAGTTTTCAGATGTATCAGCCAGTAAAAGACTACAGTTTAATCAGTTTGGGTGCCTGGGTGAAGGGGAGGATACTCCTAGGTTTATCTAGCAATATCATCAGTCTGGATAGATATAGTGTATTCCAGTTAGCTTCTTGTTACCATGTACACATTTAAAGTTGTTGGCTCCAGGATACGGAACCGACTGACTGGCTAATATGTCAGCTACTGCAGTCTATACTCAATTTTCGGTCTAATCCACAAGCCCAGTCACCTTATTGGTTGAGATAAGTTTTCACTGTATTGCAAATTCTTTGAAATGCCCCAGGTTCAACTGATGTTGATACTCAATTTTATTATATCAAGCAACGTGAAAACTAAAACATAAAATGAACTACATGACATTAGCAAGGCAGCACAATATATATTGTTTGGTTAAAAGACATACAAACAGTAAGTTATATTAAAACTGATAAATCACAACGAAACATTAAATCTATAAGTAATAGTTAAAATGCCTTATTAGCCTCCAGTTTTAGGAATATGCAATATAAATATATACAATTTTGTAAGGAAACACACTGTACAGGAATAAAAGGATTAGTTCACATAAAGGCTTTAGTAGTGACATGTAAAGATAGCAAGGATTTAAAAATAGCATAAAGCTACTAAGCCAGTGACCTAATACTGCATACACCATCACTGTATATGTGTAAGCTAGAGCACCCCAGGAGTTGTCAGACCTACACCCTGTCTACAGTATACCCTATCTGCAGTATACCCTATCTGCAGTATACCCTATCTGCAGTGTACCCTGTCTACGCACAGTATACTAGTGTACAATGCACCTGTCTACATTGTATCTGCCTACAGTATATCTATCTACATGTAGAATAATATACTTGTCTGCAGTATACAATATTACTCTAATCTCTAAAACACTGCATTGTTATAGTGACATTTGAAGAATGTTTATTGTTATAGAAACATTCTACAAGGAGAATTAGAATGAAATCAACTAATAGTAATAATTTATAAGAGATGGAGATGTTGGTTTTCACCAACTAAATAATAATAACAATAATGTTAATACCCATAATATCTAGTCATGTAATGGTAATCAGTGATATCCATGATAGATTGAGTTGAGCTACTCTGTTGGCCTGCATGAGGTACACGTAAAGATGGCTATTATCCTCTCTTTCAGCGTCTTTCTTTGAATCACCGGCGGCTCTTCAACGTCGAGGATGGTTCGCTGTTCTGTAATATAAATACAACATGTTCTTAATATAAGCACATTTTGTTTACAGATTTGGCATACTTCTAGTTTGAAATTCTTAGCAAAGAGCTCTATAGGTAAATCTAATACCTTTTATAGCTTCATTGCTGCAGTGAACTGTTTTCTTGTCATCATCAAAAGTAACTGCATTACTGTAACCCTCAGGGCTTGTTTTTTTCATGTGGTTTTCTACTCCGCCTACACATTCATTTTTGTCATGTATGGCTGGAGGCGGCACGTTCTTGGGTATGGGGCTAATTAGACTCGACCCAACATCCTCCTTTGGTTTTTGCCACTCACTTGCACTACAAGTCTGTTGCCAAGTAATAGCAGATAAAGACCCCATGTCTAATTGAATAATGCATCTTATGTCTAGTGGAAGCTGATTATTCCAGCATAGAGTAACAAGATGGCTCATGTCTTGTGGAAGTTGACTGTTCCAGCATAGTGTAACAAGACGCCTCATGTCTTGTGGGAGTTGATTATTCCAGCATAGAGTAACAAGACGCCTCATGTCTTGTGGGAGTTGATTGTTCCATCGTAGCGTAACAAGATGTCTCATGTCTAGTGGAGGCGGATTATTCCAGCATAGAGTAACAAGACGCCTCATGTCTTGTGGGAATTGATTGTTCCAGCGTAGCGTAACAAGATGTCTCATGTCTAGTGGAGGCGGATTATTCCAGTGTAGCGTAACAGAGCGGCTTGTGTTCAGTGGGGTACTCACGGCCGTTTCAAACATGGTAGTACATTGGACCATTGTACCACTTGGGGCAGTTTCTTTAGTATTGACTGGTGGAATTGTACTTTTAAGTCTGGTTAGAACACTAAAAATTGCATACAAGATTGCATGTATATTAATAGTCGATATGCACATGGTAACAAGCACTCTACTGAATTATTTCATGCATGACATAGTCTCATGTGGTGGGTTTTTATCAAGCTGCGCTGCTAGTATTGCTTACCTTGATAAATGAACCAAGAGAAAGAAATACCAGAGTAATACAAGCTGAAATATAATTCTCCCGTCATACTTTTCCGTAATCAAGACGTAGTCCTCAGAATTAATTGCAGAATACATTTTTCCAACAACTGTACTCTGGAACTCGCAAATAACTAATGTCAATGCTGTGTTTTTGATTGTTGCACTCTTGGTTACTTTTTGCCATTGTTACAATTTACATTGTACATGTTGTAGCCTACACTAAAATATAATTAATAATAACGGTGTATAATAATGATGCTGCAGCAATGATGCTGCTCTGTTCCATGCATCTAGTCTTATGTTGTGTTATTGAGTGAATACATTGTGCAATTAATCCCATATCTACTCTAAATTGATGGTGACCATGCCTATTATCTGTAAGCTGTTTATCACTGGCCTTACCCTTTCATGTCCTGTTTTCTTTTTCTTGCCTCTCAAATATTTCACCTCCTATCAGCTTAGAACTGGTCTAACCTGGGACTGTGTAACTGATGAGTGTGATCTTGCTTCTGTAAACTGCAGTTTTAGTTGTCTGTAGTCTCACTCTGACTGCAAGTACTGTGGGTCCGTTCTACCTTGAGAATCTATACTATGGTTATGTTTGGCTGTGGTGTCTGTCTGTCTACATAATGTGCACATACACTACTTTCTATCATGTTGTACCACTTTACTGCACAGGATACTCAATGCACATCTATTTTATGCCTTTCTATATTATACTGTATGTACTATGTACTAGTTGTTATACTGGTGGTTATACTAGTTGTTATACTGTTATAATATTATGTATGTATTGTAGGGTCATCACCCAACGCTAGGTGCACATGAAAAGTTCACTAACTACAAATTTGAAGTTGGGGAATTTCTACGAATTGTAAAACAGGCGGCTGATCATGTAATGAAGCATAAGGAGTTTAGAATGGCTAGAAGAAGATTATACAAACCTGAATCTGGTCGGGATGAACTGTGACCCCTTTTTGTGGGGTCATTAAATAAAGTAGGATCTCGTGCTAGCTAATTTTGCTTTACAGGTTAGTCAACTCTATTGTGTTGTGTTATGGTAGCTCTAGAACCGATTTACAGTGTATCATAAATCATAGCGTAATTGCTCTCATTTATTTGTTGATTGTCGGTTATGATTTCTTACTTCAAAAGAAGATGTGATTTTGTCTCTTAGAAATAATGACTGACACTTCCACTGGTGTTCACATTCCACGTCTGCAACTCCCACTCTGTTACTAGTTACTAGTGTTGATATTGTACAGTGTGATTATTTACTGGTCTTCCGTTATTCCGAACAAACTTTTTCTTCCAATAAATTTATATTTATGCTTTTAAAATTTTGATCAAATTAAAAAAAGTACGTGTAGGAGAACATTCAACTTTTGTTAGTTTTTAATTTCTTGGTTTTTGCCAGTCAATTCTAAAATTATATTTCTATTTGCTGATCTACTATTTGTGTCTTTTCAAATTTGTTGGATTTATGAATTAATTGTTGCATTTCATCAATACACATATGTTGGTAAATGAAATGTAAAGTCAGTTGTATAGTGGTGTTAACATGTACAACGGCTGAACATAGCGATGGCTACTTGTTGTTTGAATGCACATTGGACTGTCTTGAGGTCGGCCTACCTACAGTGTACAGTGTATTAAATACTGTATCTACATGATAATCAATTCTCCACTTGTACTTACTCTCCCACCATACATACACACTACGAATCCGCTGTCTATTATGTCTCCTTATCAAATCACCACACAATATCAATTGTTCCTGTATCATTACATGTGCATATCTCAACCTTCTAATTTATGGTAAACTCTCTGATAAGGTAGATGTAAACGATGAACACATTTAGATAACTCTAAATAAGCATGTATGTCTCACATCTACGTCTACATGGTAGTCCTACAGTGTTACTCTTCGTCTTTAGTTCAAATATATACAAGTACGTTCAAGTGTATTAGAATTGGAATTAGAGTTTTGTAGAGTTGTCTACTGCTGTCTACTTCTCCATTACTTGTGTATTATCAGAATAGTGAGGTTATCTGTAGCAGTACTGTGGACCCATGACGAACTCGTTACCTCTACTTATACACTCCCTGAAGTTTAGGGAATATTTATGACATCTGCATTTCTCTCAATTGGGCGTTGGTGTCTTCTCTTTGTTCTGTGAAAACAGCTGGTAATTCTGTGTTATAATTGACAACATATTGCAGAAACTGAAATATGTAAATGAATCATTTTAAAAAGATGCTGCTTTTCTTATCTGGTAGAAAGATAAAAGGTTACTGTATCTATCAGGTAAATTGGTGAATGTTGGGGACAATATAAAAATATATTTTTTATCAATCACTGGTATCTCCGAGAATAATTGAGTTCATTCTATTTTTAGATAAGACTGGTATAGGGACTCTTTATTTACACAAGTATTTTATCTTTGCGTTAATTTATTCGGATATTGTTGTGCTCTATTGTATTAATCATAGTGATAAAGACACAGTGACATCTACACCAAAGGTACGACACTCTACTTTATACACCATCGCTTACTAAGTAACATTTATCTCTAATATAATTCTCATAATGGTCCCATCACTTCATATATACGCATATTATTATGATTGTTCTGGCATATATAACTTTCTCTTATCATGAAACATGCTGTCGGCCAGTAGTCATTGTATTCAGCTATACCCATTGTTTTCTATTCCAGAGCACATGAGAATGACTGCTCACACAATGAGCTGTCCGCTGATAGAGACAAGTGGGGCAATCACATATATATTGGGAATATTATTAACTCTTATCATTTCGTACTACATGCTGGTAGACTTTATTACGCCGTGAGACGCTGATGGTAGCAGACCATGTATCTCACCGTTAGATATCTACTGCTGTTAACAGCTTTGGCATCTACAGGTAGGTGCTCTAGATATTATATATTATAGTATGTTGTATCACGTGCTATATACATGTGATAGTATAATATCAAATATGTACTACATTCTGTCTGTCCTATTAACGTCAGCAGACATGTTGTAGTTAACGGCTATGTTTGCCCCCCTGGTTGGCTGTCATGGAAGGACAACTGCTACTATATATCTGCCCGTACAAACCCTACCAAGAGCTGGCACCATGCCAGCACTTTCTGCAATCAGATGCAAGCAGATCTTCTCTACATAGAATCTCAGGAAGAATTTGTGAGTAGTTCATGTTGCTAGTCTGCGTTACCTGCTACTGTCACTGTTAATTTAATATTTCGTGGTAAATTATAAACTCTGCAGTTGGACATGTACAGTGTAGTTGATGATATGTGAATACTTTAGACAGTTTAATTTTGACAAAATATCATCCAATGTTGAATATCTAATAGCTCTTAAAATTAGTTTGTTATTAGATTTAATTTGCGAGCTCCTTATTCTTAGACGTTTGATTCACGGTCGAATCCCTTATTGTAAACTATATTATCAATTAGAAGATTGTACTTTCAACTGTAAAGTTTCTCGGAAAAATTATGTCTGTAGAATTGGTTAGCCAATGAGATGAATGAAAGGACAACACAGCAAGTCGTTCAACAGGAATGGTGGACAGGATTGACAGATGCTGATAAAGCTAACAGCTGGGTATGGAGTGCAAATAATCTACCAATGGATGAAAAAACAACACTGTTAGTATTCTCTCATCTGTGTTATATGAGAAGATCACTCTTGTCAGTATTTATCCCTTATTGTTCTGTGAGCAGATAACTCACCATAGTATTCCTTTGTAGGGCATGTAATACTATTCCATGCACATATGTAATGTTATGCTAGAAAAGACAACTCCATTTTTGCTGAGCCGATACCTTGTAGTATTAATATGTATAACGATGTCTCACAGGAAGTGGGTAGATGGTTATCCCAAAGATCACAACAAGAAAGATTGCGAACACAAGACATGTAACAGGTGTTCAGTTATATCCACCACGCTAGACTTTATCCCCCTGGTAAGAAAGGAGAGCTCAGTCAATGGTCTCAGTGAACAGGGGTGTCAGGTGAAGAAACCCTACATCTGTAAACGCACCAATATCTCAGGTTTGTAGTCTATCAAATTCCAACAAGTGAGGATTTCCTTGAGTGAGTTGTTGCAGTCACTAAACAGATATGAACGAGTTGGTGTTGAGAATTGTTTTTCTTTAGTGGTGATGGTTGATGTTCACTTGTGTAGTCCATCTACTGATTATATGATTATATGATTGTGTCTGTTACACCTGCATGTACTATAGTACCATGCTGACACTCTGCTTGTCAATAACACAATGTTATGGTAGCCACATGCACCTGTCTGCCCCCTGTTGTCTCACACCAATGGAAATGTGCCATTTAATCTAACGACTTATTGTAATATTGTGAGAGTCGCATTGTTTGACTCTAGGAATTTGTGTGTTAAGTTCTACCACTTTATCTCTCCAGTAGATTTACTGAAGAGATCAAATATTGCTTATTTATTTTAGCCTCATTTAAGTGAGATCACGTAAGCCTAGTTACCTAACGTGTGTAAACAAGTCAACTATTCATGCAAACTGTACTTCACCATGGCTAATAATATAAGTGAATGACTAGCAGGGTTCTCACGGAAAAAAGTATGAATATGAAAACTACTTGGTTTCAATGACTTGTTTACGTTGACTTATTGTAATGATTCGAGCACACTATTGGGTGTGTCGGAGGGCCAAGACTGGTCTACGGACCCTATCCTTAATTGCATGTACTGAGTGAGAATGACTAAGTGTTGACTGGCCCGATTTGCTACTTGTGTAGTTCACCGACTGATTATATAATTGTGTCTGTTACACCTGGATGTACTATAGTACATTGACAGGCTCTATGTTATATCTTTTACAGACTCTCCTTCTCACTGTGACTACGGTGATGGATGGCATGAGGTTGGGAAAACTTGCTGGAAATCATTTTCCAACCGTAAGATGTCCTGGTATGAAGCAAAGTAAGTGTGGTGTATCCGGTTACTATGGTTACTACCGTTACTACGGTTACTATGGTTACTACCATAAAATGTACATGAAGTGAAATCACTCCCAAGTGTAATGTATTAAAGTTGCTAGTACTATGTAATTCTTATCACTTTCCATATCTATACTAAGTTTATAACACTTGATGCAGGGAGTATTGTGAGCACACAGAGCACAGTCAGCTGGCCGTAGTCCACTCCTCAGATGACCAGTTCTCTTTACTAACTGTGTCTGCTGCAGAATTTGATACTTTCTGGATAGGACTGCAGATCAACAAGGTTGGTTATACTGGTTGAGCACAGGTTATAAAATTACTGTATATATATGGGCTGTGGGCATCCATGACCTTGAGCAGTCAACTTGAAAACATGCATAAACATACATGTACGTTCCTTGACTGTACATGTATATCAATGTAGAGACAACTCCTACTAAGTAGCCTCTGTTCCCTTCATGAAATATTTCCTGTAAAGATCGGTAATGATATTACTTGTTTCACATGCCGGCTGATTCTCTTTCACAGACTGGGTCCCACCCATCTAGTATGTGGGTGGACGGTACTACATTGGACCACGATAACCAGCCGACTTACTGGGCCCCACAGCAGCCAGACTTCGCTGTGTAAGTTCAGTAACTATTGGGAGTTGTGTGCACATGTGTATATCATATACAAGTTTGATTTACTTCTTACACTGTGATGGGCAGCAGATACGTTTTTCTATATGTTTCTGCATATATTCAGTCTATCTCATTCCATTTCTGTACATATAATACTTATTTGTCAACTATTAGACTTCTCTGTTACTGTCTTTTCTGCCACAGTGGAATCTCCAAGAAGGTCACCTTGGTAAATAGCCTGTTGGGTAAACATGTTGAATATTTTCCTGGTAGCCGGGGAAGTTTGTAAACTGTTGCAAAGGTATTATATACTATATCACTGTCTACACGAACAGGTTCGGCAGAGGTTGTGTGTATATGGATAACTCCAAGGTAGATGAAGAAGGGTGGCACATCGACGGTTGCTATGAATCCAAGAGTTTTATTTGTCAGAAAGCACAAGGTATATACATTGTATATGTATGAATTCTCACGTTGTGTTTCTCTTTGTGCTCTGGTGTCACGTTGTAGATACTTGGGTTGAGGGATCAACTCATTCACTTGACAATTGGTCCTATATTTAAGGTGTGTGTAAGCCTGGACTCTCATCATTCAATGGCCGTTGCTATGAGTTTAACGTTCAGAATAGAAGGTCTTGGGACGGTGCCAAAAAATACTGTGAGGCTCAGAACATGACCTTGTTTGAAATCAATAATAAGATGGAGGAGGCAATGCTCAAGGGCTCGAGATATCTCTACCGCCGAGACGTCGACGCTATGTGGATGGGATTCAACGGTGCGTTAGTCTAATCCTATATTTGAATGTGATGTATCCATGCACATGTGATATCACATCTATGGAAGAGAGATATTTGATAATACTCGAGTTTGCATTATACTAGGTAGTTGTATTTCAGTTGTAATTCTTTTTTATTGTTACTTTTCTTCTATTTGAATAATTTTGTTTTGCTCACATTATAAATTATTTGAATTAATTGCTAACAAGATGAAATGATTTCAATACAATAATATTTTAATGTATTGTTCATATCATATGCATCTGGATTTTAGAATAAATTATTTTAACCCTATAGTGCATAGGCTTGATAGTTAGATGTTGTAACATGCTTTTACTAAATGTTGAGGACAGATTGTTGGAGAACCTAAATGGTTGGGTTTCTGTTTGTACAGGTTATCTTGGATCTTACACGTGGATCTCGGGAGGTCATGTAAACCCCTCGATCTTTGTTATACCTGAGAAACTTAGCACTAGTAATGAGCTATGTGGAATAATCTACACTGGTATGTTACTCTTAGCCTTAGCTCCTACTAGTTAACAAGATTGACGATGCTAAATAATATGTTGAAGAATAACATCTGTAAAGTTGAAAGTTGTAAAGGAAGTTGAAAGTTTTCCTTTCATATGAAATAAATACATATCAAGATTATCCAAATCTTAGTTAATTCAATGGATAAATCCATTCGTCCCAAACTCATACATATTTATAGTATTCTCAATATTTCTCATGTAGTCAGGATTTGTCTTCTCATGTGGTATTTTTATCCATAATTATGAGTAAATTGTATTGTTGAAACTCTGTTAATACTCTTCAATGTAACTGCTATGATTTAAAATTGTTCTATTTTAAACTGTGTTGATCTTTAGCCGAGTTTGATTCAAATGTGTGATTTCTATTGACAGATGGCGGAGGAAAGATGACAGTGTCGGACAACTGTGGTCATAGGTACCCCTTTATATGTGAGGCAGGGGTGGGTGACTCCGTCATTGACTACAAACATCCACCAGGTACGTGTGGTCTTTGTGTAATTATGTTCTGTTGTTAGTGTAGTTTGTAGCTGATTATCAGTTGAACCCCTCACCAAGATCCGAGTGTACTGCGGGTTGATAATTTTTCATACAAAGCTTAGTGAACAATGGCAAGTTGGTTTTTCTCAGGTTGACTGTTTGATATTTATCATCAGCCACAAGTATTTGAACTACATTACTCTGTTACTCTTACAGTGAATTCGTTCTGTGAGTACGACCACTTCCAGTACAAAGGTCACTGTTACAAAATGTACTCAGATGTTGAGAAAAGTTGGGGTGATGCCAGGGCTGCCTGTCAACAAGATGGTGCTAAGCTCTTATCTATATCTGACAGCCAGGAACAGGCCTTTATCAATGGTAAGGCTTCATTCTGTATATCAGATTCCTTTAATGCATGGTTTGTAATGTGATGGTGTTTACTGATATATATAAATAAATATTTCGCAGCTCACACGAGTATCATATATTGGATTGGACTGAGGAAGTATCCGACAAGCCACCGATGGAGATGGGACGACTACCAGGAGTCTGTAGACTTCAGGAACTTCATGCCTGGCTCTGAGAACCTCCAAAAGCGAGGTGATTTCAATAAAATGCAAATTTATTATATTTTTATGCATTTGTAGTCAATAACTTACACTATCTATCTAGGATTACCCATATATTCACGCTGAATTATATATTTACCTATATTATAGATGTTATTTATACCATGTGCAATGCACGCACGTAGGTGTTCGATGTGCTGTTGCTGTGTACCTACATGTACATGTATATATATATATATGTTATATTGATGTGCCTGTAGACCGAGACTGTGTGTTCATGATGGCTACACCTGGACAGCATAAAGGACAGTGGAGGCAAGGAGTTTGTGATGCCGAGTTCTCTTATATCTGTGAGAAATTGGCAACCGTTAAGAAGACAACTCCACCTTCCAGACGTGAGTCTCGCCTACAGTTCAGTGTTTATACCCTATCATCATGTATATAATGTACTCTTTTAGTTGATGGTGTACTGTAGTATTAGTTGAATTATATTGTATATGCATTATAGAGATTGATTCTAAGCTAACCATTATCACCATTATACACACCTTGATATTATTACAACATGTGTATATTCTACTGCATACTCTACTACTATGTTATATTCATCTACTAACTCCATGTTTGGTAAGTATGAAGCCTCGGTTCTCTCGACCAATCAGTTTCACCGTAATCTATATGCTTTGTTTATAGCCCGAGTTCCGGAGTGTGTCGATGGGTTTTGCTATGAATTGAATGAAGAACATAGAGTGTGGGCTGAAGCTCAAGATGACTGCAAGAGTAAGGGTGGTAACCTTGTAAGCATTAGCTCTCCTTATGAACAGACTACTGTGCAGCGTAAGTTTTCACTCTAAGACATATCTCACTTGACTGTAATGAGACTATCATTATAATCTACAGTAAGTTTATGTATCACTTCTACCGTAATATTGATGACCGTCTTATTCTCACGATGTGTAGCCAACTATGTACAATGTTACTGTAGAATATATACCTCACCATCTGTCTGGTCTGTCTCTTTGGATTGGTGGAAGTGACAAGACATCTTCCTCAGCGTGGGCGTGGGTTGACGGTACACCATTTAGTTACATGAACTGGCATCAGCTGACCAGGCAGTCTGACAAGTTGGACAGGTGCTTGGCCATGCGACTAGAGGGCAAGACCTGGGTATCGGATGAGTGCAACCGTAAAAAACCATATATCTGTGAAAAGAGAGATGGTAAGTGCCATATTATCATACTTCTTTATATTTAGTGTTTTATTGAACTATCTATATACTATACTGTATTTATTTTGACTCACCGTGCGATTCATGTTTAGTCAAAGCTCTGACATGCACACATACAGTGTATGCAACTGGCTTATATATGTACATTGTAACTTATCTTATATTCTCGTAATTATCTTCTGTCTATTTCTTACTTATAGTTTGTAATATCTGTACTCAAATAGACATACCAATAGATATGTTAATCTCTCTTATTTGTAGTGGATACTCCGGTAACTACTGCTCCAACTACTGATCTACCTACTACCACTCTACCTCCTGGTAAGTATCCACCTACTACCACTCTACCTCCTGGTAAGTATCCACCTACTACCACTCTACCTCCTGGTATGCTAAACAAATGCTCTTTACTCATACTATGAAGACATCTGTACATTGTATGTTTAAAGCTGTCTATACTAAATTATCTAAGAGCACTAGGAGCCTACTCCCATGACAATATGACTTGTAATGTAATATAGTAGCTTTCTGGTTATCCTTGTAGGTATGAAGAAGACATGCCCAGACAGCTATGACTTGATTGGATCAAACTGCTACAAGTTCTACAACGAGACTGTTACCCAGAAGTCTGCCTCTGAACAATGTAGGAAGGACAATGCTTTCCTGGCCAGTGTACAGAGTAAACTGGAAGACCGTAACGAGATGCAGAGGGGTTGGGTCATGAGAGGTACGTAGGTGCTCGTCAATGCTGTACGTTACGTTATGTAATGACACGACATTCTGGCAACCTGATTGGTGCGCAAACTCACTACAAAGTGGTTTATTAAAATACTAGACCAACCTGAAGATTTACATTTACTCAATTGGTGAAATGTCTTCGACATTCGCAGTGAAACTATAATCATTTCTATCTCATTTTATTTGAAGGTCATTCAATGACGCCAAAGTGGTGGATAGGCCTGGAAGACAGAGACAATGACGGTGAGTTCAGATGGCAAGATGGAACAGAAGTCAAATTCCTTGACTGGGCGGAACACCAACCAGCTGATGTCTACGGAACATCTAATTGTGTTGTTATGACTTCTAAGGTACAGCAACTTTACGGTTTATGGTTTATATGTTCTATCCGTTTATTAATAGCAGCGAAAATATGAGACAAGCAAACTAACAACGTCACTATGAGATATTTTAACACATGCTTATACATTATGTAGAGTGATTATATATTGCCACTCTCTGTTGTATTTACATGTATATTGGTTTCTTAGAAAGGACAATGGGAAGTGAGGTCATGCTCTGATCTAGCTGATGGATTCATCTGCAAGTCTCCGCCCACCATAGCTAAAGCATCTAAAGATGCTGATATGTCAACTGTGTGTCCACCAATGGCTGTAAGCTTCGTATTTATGAGTATACAGTGTATATTTGTTTAATCTTTCCTTGCTAAGTTATCTTGAGCCCATTTGTTAAAAGAATCATTTTACACTAAAATATAGTTCTTTTATTATTGGTTGGGAACAAACTGCCATAACTTTCCAATGAGTAATTATTACTATATACATATATATAGAATCGAATGACAGATACCAGCTGTTACCTAACTGCATTCTCTCATTTTGATTGGGACACTGCCAAGGAGTCGTGTGAAACAAACAACATGCAGCTAGCATGGATAGACACAACGTAAGTTGGTTAGCAATGCTACTAAATGGACGTACTGTAACCTGTGTAGGACTGGTGTATGTGCCCTCAGTGAAAGATTACAAATACCACTATTTTCAGGTTTTTATTTTTGCTCTATTCTGAACTAAAACGAAAATGTTTATGTTGATGACCAGTACTTTACCTAGGATTTTATTACACACATACGCAGTACTATTTATAAGGTTGCCATTGCATACCCACACATCACAGCATATTGTATGTTATGTTATAGAGAGGAAGCTGCCTTCGTTCTTGATATCTACAGGGGAGCTGGATATTCTCTCACCTTCTGGTTGAACTACAAGAACCACAATGGTACTACACTTATTGAAGGGCTACCTGTGGGCACCCACCAGTATCTACCCCCTTGGAACAAAGAGCATACAGGTTAGACAGCTAAATACATGTAATACAAAGTTACATGATTTACTGTAACACAGATTTCCTTTTATAAATAATTGACATCTTAGTAGATTTATCACGAAAATATTGATTCATAGTTCAGTACCCTAGACTATGTTCCTACAAACATGTATTCATAGTACCCTAGACTATGTTCCTACAAACATGTATTCATAGTACCCTAGACTATGTTCCTACAAACATGTATTCATAGCTTTTATGTATCTGAGGAAACGGCTACGGCTACGGCTACCAGAATGCTTTCACTTTGTCACCTGTATCTTATGCCATGTATGATATACGATAGCATCATATAGCCTGCTGTTTGCATTCTACAGGTAATGACTTCGACAGCTGCACCTACTTTAAAGCTCGTACTGGACAACTACATGATGGTGAATGTGACACTCTAAGACCGTTCCTGTGTAAGGCTTATAGAATAGACTATGTACCTGTACCACCTGTCAGACCCACTGAGTGCCCTCACAAATGGAACCTAGCTGGTGACAAGTGCTATAAGGTGTGTGCTCATATATACATGATCATATGATGTTATCCAATGAATTGAACTCATCAAAAACTTTATACTGATTTGGGTGTCACTTCTAATATTAACTAAAACAGAAAAAAATTTAATTATGACCCCAATTGAATACATGGCTGATATTTTATTTGAAAGGGGGATTAAAAATTACAAAATGTTTACTAGTTGTGAAGTTGCCTCCTCTCACAAGGGAATGAGAGAAGACAACTTTCAGGTGTAGTATATTTATTTCTGGAATGCTGGCACATCATTCCAGGCTCATGTTTAGAAATAGGTAAAGGAGCATTGAGGATACATTTCAATGTTCTATGATAGTGTGTATACAGTGTATACTCGTACATGTGTATCCTATACCCTGTAACAATATCTTTCCCTCTGTTCAACAGACGTTCCAGAGCTGGAGAAGACCAGAGAAGAAGTCTTGGTATGAAGCTAGAGATCACTGCAGAGCTCTAGGAGGAGATCTAGCTAGTATTCACTCGGAGTATGCCACTGATGAGCATCTCACCAACATATTCAAGTAAGATAAAACTCAGTGGACATCTTTGTTATACATGTACTTGTGATAATACATGCTCAGTTCTATTATCAGTAGTTATGAAAAGAGTAAACTGTTTGCAAAAAAGTCATACTGGTATATTTAAATTTAGTATTACCATGCTTTCTGTTCCCTCGGCAGTTCTGCTGTCTGGGTTGTGGAGTGCTGAATGGGGCTGTCATAACTCTAGTTTCGAACTATCTGACAAGCTCCTTTGTATTTTTTAGTTACCTTTTGTTTTAAAAGAACACAACTTATTTCCTTGCTTTTAGAATACAATAAGAACCACAATAAAAAAAATATATATATATTTGGTCAACTCAACCTTCTGCTTGAGAATTTTAGTTATATACATGTATTTCTATTTATTTAGAAATCAGTTTGGTCAGGTGACCGAGTCGGAATACTGGATTGGATTGAATATTCTAGATCGTTCTAAAGGTTTGTATGTGAACATAAGCCTCTCTCCAATCATATATTACCATGTTGAGATACATGTTGTTGTGACCAGAATAACAATCATGATGAATTGGAAATATCTGAGATAGGATTAAAAATGTAGTCAAAATTAATGTAGAAAACAACTGGTAACTGATCAACAATTAGTCAATGCTCACACTCTACATATTGCATAATATAAATGCTGATTACTTCGTATACATGTATATAACAGTGTTATGGCACAATGTCTGTGTATTATAATATTGTACGTCATGACACACCAGGATATCAGTGGTCGGATTCTAGTAACCTTGACATGGTTGCATGGAATGAGGAGGAGCCTAATGATCACAGGAGGCTGGAGAATTGTGTAGTGGCTACTATTGAGACCAGCTATAACAAACCCATCACTATGAAATGGAATGACAAGTACTGCCCTACAAGCCATGACTATGTTTGTCAGGTGCCTGCAGGTCAGCTCCCTATATACACATAAATACAGATAAGCACTTGTTCACCTGGTGTGCATGTCACTATCGTTGATGCTAGACCTGTAGCTAAGTTGTTGTATAATTGTAGGAACTCGGACAGCTACTCTAATGCCCACCACCACTCTACCAGCCCCCAGCAGGATACCAGGTGTACAAGGTAGGGTTACACCTATAAACTGAATCCTATATTCTATTATATTGCCTTTAAGGTTATGTAACTGGGGTCTGAATTTTCTTTCGAAATTTTTCCCACATATTTAACCATGTCTGAAAGGGCCTGGACAGCTTTCAGTGTTAGCATTGAGTCACATGACGCAGCGTTACAGGGGGTCAAAGACCGAAAACAGCGCTATGAAGTTTGCCTGCTGTTACTGGAATAATTTATTTTTCATTTAAATTATTGCATAATGTTGTTAAATATGCATGAATGTTTACCTAAGCTGGTGTTATGAAGAGATAAAATAAAATACCTTGTAGCTTGAAAAGTTTTGACAAGGCTGTAGTGGCAAACATTTAATTAAACAGCATCTGATGTTGCACAACACAATCACAGACTACTATGCTGTAGTGTATTATAACTGGTTTGGCATATGACACCCTGTGACACACTATGGCACACTGTGACATGGCCTAAAATTATTTCGGGGATGGTGCAGTAATGTTAATTGGAGTACCATTACTATACAGGCAAGTGTGACCCTGGCTGGCTACAGTTTACTGTCAACTGTTACAAGTTCAAACAGGAATATCTCTCCTGGCATGAAGCAAAGAAGGATTGTGAGGAAGAAGATTCTCATCTTGTTGTCATTCACACAAAAGAGGAAAACGCCTTTATTACCTCACAGGTAGGTAACCCTGTAGTAGCTGTATTCATAGCGTGATGTCTCACTGCTTGAATGGATTGTGTCGGAATATGATTAGATGACATAATAAGTAATGGTTTGATTGTACCATATAATGTAGATAACAAGAACTAGTCAAAGACACTGGACTATTGGTTTAACACAATATGGCGGTACAGACTGGGGGTAAGTAGTATCCCATAATCCCCAACTAGCTGATCTCTGTATGCAGACAAGTATCTACTGAAATATTCACACCAATTGTTCGAAAAACATCTCCAGACTTCTTTCATAGTTCACATAACTAGATTGTAATTGCTTTAGGGATTCCATGTACTGGTTTTCAATACGAGTTCATTAATCAATTCTACTCCCTTCATTCTCACCTCTATTCTATTCTCTCATGACGTTACCCACTATAACTTGCTACGTAACGTCGCATTGTGTTTCAGCTGGGTAGATGGATCACCTTTAGACTTTGCTCCATGGCACGAGGGAGAGCCTTCAGATCATGGCGGATCTGAGAACTGTGGACAGATGTATTACGATAGCGGTAATAGCCTTAGTTTTATACTTGCATATTAAACAATTGTAGGTGGGTAAACGGAGCCCCGTTTTATTATGTTCTGTGGAACAAAGGTGAACCATCCAGTAGTGGCAGTGCAGAGATGTGTGCACAAATTAGCAGTGAGCAAGGTACATCTTTGTCCATGTCACCATGATTAAAGATTTTAGGTTTTACAGAGTTTTGTTGTGCATTGAACATAAAAAATTGTTTGGTGTGTTTTTAGTTCATCACAAATGTCGCTGTCTATTCCCTGTATTATAGTTGATGATGTTACTGTAATAGGGTAAATCACACAATCATGCGTATTTAAAATTTGGACAAATTAACAGTTATTCTATGTTCACACAGGTTTTTGGAATGATTTCAACTGTGCAATGCAAAGTCGGGGCCATATCTGCCAACGTCCCTTAAATGGAGTCACATACCCACCAACTACAACAATAGAGCCTGGGCTAGGATATTGTCCCAATGGATTCACATCATTTGGTAGGTGCTAACGTGTGACCTGGGTGCATGAGTGCATGGTTGCACTTACCAGTCATGTCAATAATATAATCCTACTAAACTAAACTCAAATATCAAACATAGGAAACGTATATAGCCAATTAATTTTCATAAGCTGTCGGGGGTGTGTTGTTCAAGTGTAGATAACTTCTGCATATTTGCTAATTTTAGATGATAAATGTTTTGGGATATTTGGAAGTTCTGCTCCACTAAACTGGACTGATGCACAGGCTCAATGCAGAGCAAAGGGCAAAGGCTATGATCTAGCCTCAGTTCTCAACTCCAAGCAGCAAGGTATTCAACCGTCTCTTTATTTCTAAATAGGTTCCAGGAGGAGAGTCTAGGTTGGTTAATGTATCCACCTGTCACCTTGCCTACAAGTTGTGGTTACAATATCTTAATCTATATTTGTATTTTGATCAGTTGCCTTCTTTCACATTTACCTGAATTGTGTCTTCATTTACATATACTTTATGTTGACTCATGCAAATGATTCACACTCAGCACTAAATGTCTCAGTTTATTTGTTTATATTTATACAGCGTTTATAGAGGTTGAAGTATATAATCTGAAGAGATCGGTGTGGATCGGGTTCAGTGACATGTCTGGTTTCAGACGATTCGTCTGGTCAAACAATGACCCGGTCTCCAAGACTTATTGGGCGGCTTTTGAACCTCATTATTCTCACGTAAGCCCCCCTTTCACTAGGTGTTGATGATTATTGAAGTCGTACTGATTGTTACTAGTTAGTACATTCATACTTCAGTATATGTAGTTGTGTTGTGCTGTAGTTACATGTATGTAGTTGAGAGAGCAGAACAGATTTTTATCTAGCCTCAGTTCTATGCCTGCCAAAAGAAAGCGTGTGAATCTTTATAATCAACTGAACAACCTGGGATGACAATGCGAGCCCAAGTTCTACAGCTAATCATGAACATACTCGTCCTTCTTGCGGACATGGAGCACATGCTATCTGATCATCTTGTAGACTACTAGGTGTGTTAGACTTGAGACTGAGAACCCACATCAAATTGGAAAGTGGAAGGGGGTGGACTGCTCTACCGAACTCATGTACATGTGCTCTGGCCCTACAGGTTTGGTCATGTCTCTTTGAAATGATATTGCAATGTACCCTTTTTTATCTCCGCGCAGTTGAACATATGGCTACAAATATTAATTATTTGAGGCTTGTCTTCTCACTCGTATACCAGTGGGAACACAACTTCTCACCAGAATGTTCCAACCCTGAACATGTGACTATATTACATAGATACAAGTATATCGACTCCGCCCACCACTGTTAGAAGCAAAGTATGCCCAGCAGGCTATGAGGAATACAACGGGGAATGTTATAAACTGTATGACTCACCTTCAAACTTTGAGGATGCAGCAGATATCTGTGCAAGGAAGTATGGGACATATAGTTATTTTAGACTTTGCCTTGTCTAATTAAAACAAAATTACAAATTAACTCAAAATACTTAAATGATTGTTGTTTGGAAGACATGTTTGGTATCCATTATAGGTACCTTGAGCTCTCGAACATATGGATATATTATATATTAGCTATTATGTTGTAATAATTATAGCGCTGACAACAGTTATTTGGTGTCTATATCAAGTGCGGCAGAGGACTCCTTCCTTAGACTAATGTTAGCAAGATCTGAAGCTACGCTCGGTGCCGATATCTGGATTGGTATGAGAAGACAAGAATACGTTGTGAATGTAGGTCACACTATTGCATCACATCACATTGTTACATCATCGTATCATTAATTACATGTAATGCAGAGTATGTATAAGTTTAGTTCATTGGATACACAAGTTTACTATTTAACTACATGGGGGCCAATACTGCATCTATTCTGATACAGAAACTGACAGTAGGCCAATACATGTGGGAAGATGGACAGGATGTGAGGTATACAAGATGGTCGGAGAATCAGCCTCGGCACGTTGATAGTGTACCTAACTGTGTGAGTATGAACACCTCTACCGGCAGATGGAGCTCTGTAGACTGTAACCCAACCGTCATCAAACCGTATATCTGTAAAATCTCTAACAGTGAGTGACTCCTACGTACCATTCCTCAGTTTCATTGATGTACATATTTACAATATATAGTAACTGCTGTACTCCCTAAGCTAGAGACATTTCGCTGACCTAGTTGACGTTCTTTTACACAGTTTTAGTCTTACATTTCAATTCAGTTTACTTTACTGCTAAGTGTGTATTAACTTGGTGTGATAATTTACAGAGCCACTGCCTACACGATCTCCACACCAGTATCTGTGTGATAACCCACTAGCTATTCAGTACAGAGATCAGTGCTATACTGTAAACACACCTCGCTCCGGCAAAACATGGTCTGATGCTTCCTCAGAGTGTACACGTGTAAGTGAAGATGTCATTTTACATGAAGAGGACACTTTGCGCTGAATTCAACTAGCTGCACCATATTATGTTTCACAGATTATTTATTACATCAGTGATACAATGTATATATTTTCATGCAATAATTCTGTCCATAATTTGTTTGAATATATCACATGTTGATATGAGTTTGTATATCGTCGCCAGGATGGCATGCGATTGGCCAGTATTCATGATGGAGACACGCAGGACTTCCTCACAGCTATACTAGGTTTTGCAGAGAGACCATCTTCTGTCTGGATTGGTCTGCTCAAGTCTAAGACAGGTCAGTTAGTTAAACATGTTGGTAATAATTGTCATACTTTGCCCTTTTTGTTTAGTGCTGAACTACTTTTCCTGATAGAATTGAAGTTTACTTCTTCAACTTTCAATATTTTTGTCACCAATCTATCCTATATAATCATACGATGTTTAGGCTATACTGTTAGCATTGGTGACAGTACTTTTCTACTAGTACTAGTACTAACTAGCCGTGGTACCAGTGTCAGTCACAGTCAATAGTACTGTCAGTCACTTATAGTAATATATACTTACAGGAGCGTATGTCTGGTCAGATAGCAGTGAAGTGGAGTATGAACAGTGGGCAGCTGGTCAACCTTCTCCAGACCACCAGGATCAGACTGATATCTGTGTGTTTATGAGCTACCAGGTCTCAACACAATTCGGATATGGTAATTAATGTATATACATTTATTATAATTTACATATTCACTAGTGTAATGATATTTATATGCGTTGATATACCGTATGATAATCACATGTATTGGTATATTGTGTAACTACCTCATCCCCAGGAGCCAACTGGACATCTGACAGATGTTACGCTCGTAAAGGGTGGATATGTCAGGAGCCTGCACATGTGCTTACTGAACCTACGACTACTGGTGTAACCACTACACCAACTACCACAGTTAAACGTGAGTAATACCACTACACCAACTACTACAGTTAAACGTGAGTATTACCACTACACCAACTACTACAGTTAAACGTGAGTATTACCACTACACCAACTACCACAGTTAAACGTGAGTATAACCACTACACCAACTACTACAGTTAAACGTGAGTATAACCACTACACCAACTACCACAGTTAAACGTGAGTATAACCACTACACCAACTACCACAGTTAAATGTGAGTATAACCACTACACCAACTACCACAGTTAAACGTGAGTATTACCACTACACCAACTACTACAGTTAAATGTGAGTGTTACTCACTTTACACATACATAACTCTTCTATTAAAAAAAACTCCACATTAACTATTCCACAGAGTTCTGTGATGGTGACAGAGATTGGAAGTATTACAATGGGGACTGCTACTACCTCGGTAATGAAAGGATTTCCTGGCATGACTCTCAGGCTAAATGTAAATCTATGGGTGCCGATTTGGCAAGTTTTCATGGCAGGGATGAGATAAATGCTGTGGTAGGTCACATGGAACCTCTCTGTGATAGAATCAATGTATTGAAGTTATTGCCAGCGCATCCATTATTTTATTTATTCTAGTTCTGGGTAGTTGGCGTAGACTAGTAGTGATCCTGTAAATGCCAGTAGTGTGTCACCCTATTGGCTGATTATTTAACAACAGAGGCTCTGCGAGTTATTGAGTAGCTCCGTATGGAACTCCATTGGATGCACTACCTGTATATATTATCTAGTATATGGTTACTCCCCATACTCTGCACTTTGTTATTATGGCATGCTCTCTAATAACATTTACTTGTACATAACTATTATTATAGTATTATTTTATTATGTTCATATATCTCCTAATTCATTTTTTAGTTTTCTGGAAATGTTTACATGACCAGCTACATTGCTGCTATTGGATTGACTAAGCTGGGACTGAGTAACTGGCAGTAAGTGTATATAACATTTTGAATTTATTTCCTGTAGCGTACCATTCAGAATATATGTTGTAGTATAAGTAAACATTATGTTATCTGTACACTGTTGCCAGGTGGACAGACAAGTCATATGTGGACTTTGTAAACTGGTGGACTGGTGAACCAAATAACCATGATAAATCTGAGAGATGTGCATTCATGTTCACTCATACTAGACGAGCGCGTGAGTATCACTTCATTGTTGTTGTTGCTGTAATAGTGACACTGCTGTCTGGTAACACTTACTTATAATATCACTCCTGGTGGTTGTTGCTGTAATAGTGACACTGCTGTCTGGTAACACTTGCTTGTAATATCACACCTGGTGGTTGTTGCTGTAATAGTGACACTGCTGTCTGGTAACACTTACTTATAATATCACTCCTGGTGGTTGTTGCTGTAATAGTGACACTGCTGTCTGGTAACACTTGCTTGTAATATCACACCTGGTGGTTGTTGTTGTAATAGTGACACTGCTGTCTGGTAACACCTGCTTGTAATATCAATCCTGGTGGTTGTTGTTATAATAGTGACACTGCTGTCTGGTAACACTTGCTTATAACATTACTTCTGGTGGCGCAACCAGATGATGAACTATTCACGAGTTACACAATGTTACTAAAGTATAGTCATAAAATGACTATGACATGTATTTGGCTGAAGAGAATGTCTGGTACACCTTTTGGGTTATCTAAAGTTTAAATGTATCTTTTGTGATGATTTATTCATACAGAATATGAAAAAGGGAGATGGAACGACCAGCACTGCGGTACTCTGGGTGGATACGTGTGTAAGAAACCAGAGCATCCCAGACCTATCACACTCAGTCCGGCTATAATGTATCAGAAACCAGGTCACTGTCCTACTAACTGGGTTGAGTACGGTACGTCTGCTCTTCGTGTATTTACATGACGCCTGAGAAAATGTCTGGAAAAATTCCCTAGTCACAAAACTATCTGAATCTGTTTGCAAATATCAGCCAGGTTTGCACATCAGAAGTACCCAATCGCAATATTAATTAATGATCCATATGACCTACAAAATTCTCTCTAATGCTAGTAGATTCCATGTGCTGTAGGTGGCATGTGTTATGGTCTGTTCACGGACAAGCCTCTCAATTGGACAGATGCCAGGGACACATGCAGAACAAAGGGACTTAACGCTGATCTCCTCGCTGTACATAACGTGAAGGAACAAGGTAAGGTACACGCCATTAGTATAAACACGCACTCTTAAATGGTATAAAAGGTTATAGCTAGTGGCAACAGTACTTTACATCTGACAGGGTTTCCCGGTTGATTCACTGGTTTATAGTGAAATGTTGACCCCAAATATCTGTATATCCACGATAATCTTACATCTCATTTCAGTATCAGTTTAGTGGATGTCTATAGAATAGTGACTTCATATTTGTCGGACATATTTGTGTTACTGAGGTGTCCACTAGACTGTTATACATCTACCAGTCTGTTATACATCTGCTAGTCTGTTGTATGTCAGCATCTATATGACCTGCTTGCATATAAAGCTGACCTGTCAATCTACTTGTCTGTATACATGTATAATACTGGTATACTTACAGCCTTCCTCTCTAGCCAGCTGTACAACTTAGATGAGAATATCTGGACTGGTCTGAGTGATAGATTCTGGAACAATCACTTCTGGTGGTCTAACAATGACAAAGTGCAGTATACAAACTGGGTGGAAGGAGAGCCCGACCTCAAAAACACCGTGAGTCTACTTGGATCTCGGTCTAGCTTAATAAATCTCAGAATTTCGATCTAGCTTAAAAGTCTGGTTGTTATTGAACAATTTTCATCTATATCTTTCATTTTTATTTGCCCGATAACAATTGAGGTCTAGAGATTGGTGTATCTAAATGTGACTATGTATATGTGTTACCATGTATGTGTTACCATGTATGTGTTACCATGTATGTGTTACCGTGTATGTGCTACCATGTATGTGTTACCATGTATGTGTTACCATGTATGTGTTACCATGTATGTGTTACCATGTATGTGTTACCATGTATGTGTTACCATGTATGTGTTACCATGTATGTGTTACCATGTATGTGTTACCATGTATGTGTTACCATGTATGTGTTACTATATTGTAGCATAACTGTGTGGAAATGATGCTTCATCCAGTAGAACCTGGTAAATGGAGAGATGTGAATTGTTCACTGGAACTCAACTACATCTGTGTAATGGATAAAGGTGGGTACATGCGTATAATCATTGGTTATAGTCCCAGTATTAGTGTTAGTGATGATGTTTGTAGCTAGTGATGATGTTGCATGTGAGATTTAGAAGGTGTAGCTCTCTACTAGCATAATCGTCTTTACTACATGTAAATGGGGAGGATATATAAAATTGTAAAATTTAGAATTTTTTGGTCAAAAATATGCATTCTGTATATAAATGTATTTGGTTTATTTGCCACTGTAGGCTATTATTATTCAAACAGAATAAATAATAGTATTCATTGCGACTGTATGTTTTAGACGTACGTATCTCTACACCAGCCCCAACACCAGATGATAAACTGTGTCAAGACAAGTATGTCTACTACAATGGTGCATGCTACAAGTATTACAATACCAAGGTTCGTATGTCAACATTAGGTCTGCAGCAGCTCAAGTATAACTTGTATAGTCTCACCACATAAGAGGGTGTGTAGCCCTCCTTTAGAAGAGCATGGTTTATATTCTATTATTCATAGGCTTCAAATAATAGTATATGTCATATAATCTCATGGATATGTACCAAGATAGTCTGGGACTTGTCACAATAACTGTAAAATTAGTGGGTGGACTATAGTTGCATTCCTATATTTAACTGTAGGTTTCATTTGATGATGCTGAGGACAAGTGTGTAGCTGACAATGCTGAGCTAGTGTCTGTTAACTCTGTGTATGAGCAGATGTTTGTGGAGTCCATGCTGGTGTTTGTCAATGAACCTGTTTGGCTTGGTTTGGCAGAGTTTGACTTTACCATTGTAAGTAGCCTGGCAGCACTTCTTGATGTACATGTAAATTTACTGAGCCTCAGATCCCAGACTAACAGGGCAGTAACGTACAGAGCACGTGGCATGTGTATCTGTATTATAAACTTTTATTCCCTGCAAACTCTATAATAAAAATTTAAATTATGTCCTTATTTGACATTGCAAGGAATTTCTAGTGCTGAATATTGTAGACTAAGAACATATCCTTTGGGTCATTCTTCTGGGAAGACGGGTGGCCCGTTACCTACACTCACTGGGATGAAGGACGGCCAGTCTCAGCCGACACGAGTGAGAGGAAGTGTGTCTCTATAAACCCTCTGACTGGAAAATGGAATGATACGTACTGCTACTTCACTCACTCCTTTGTCTGCAAGAAGACAGACAGTGAGTTGTCTCCCCTTCTGTTTCTATAGGATCAATGTGTTGGTACATGAGTATTATGTACACTTGTATAGTGAGATATATTGGTTATTATCTGGTGTTCTCTATGCTCTTATTATGAATGTACTAACACTGTATGTATTATGCAGTGATATCATGTTACATACTGTATATTATTGTTACTGTATGTATTATGCAGTGATATCATGTTACATACTGTATATTATTGTTACTGTATGTATTATGCAGTGATATCATGTTACATACTGTATATTATTGTTACTGTATGTATTATGCAGTGATATCATGTTACATACTGTATATTATTGTTACTGTATGTATTATGCAGTGATATCATGTTACATACTGTATATTATTGTTACTGTATGTATTATGCAGTGATATCATGTTACATACTGTATATTATTGTCATAGGGGCACCTCCATCTTTACCACCAGCTCAGTATAAATGTAACAATGACGAAGTGCTAGTCGAAGACAAGTGTCTCCTCTTTGGTGCGGAAGGCAAGAAGTCATGGTCCAATGCTTATCTCGCTTGCCATCAGGTATGTTACTTGTGCTATGAATTATTGTCGCAGTTTGGTGGAGTGTTGTTCTATGCATGCTCTATTAAATCGACAAAGAGTTTTTAAAGAATTATACATTGTATGTGTTACATAGAGATATAGATAGCAGTAAACATATACAGTAGGTGTAAGTGTAAGTAATATATTCCATGCTATGAGCTGTAGGCTGTGGGAGAGGACATCAGGGTATTTGTTCAATCTGTTTAATTATATAGTGTATCGTATATTCTTACAGTTAGGGAAGGAGTTGGCAAGTATACACAACATTGATCAAGCTGAGGGAATGTTGACGTTTCTAGGTAATAACGATGTGAAGGCAAATGTCTGGCTGGGACTAGTGAGGCATATAAAGAGTGAGTATAGTAGAGCCACATTGTAGTCTTTGCTAGTGAGACTTGGCATGGTTCGCTCTACTGATGTCTACACTTGTTACACACACTAGTGTTATGAAAGGTGAACTGTTTCACTTATAGTGCTCTGTGTGGTACTGATATAAACTCAAACACCTTAGCGGGTAGGAGAGACAGCACAACTTCTTTTTGGAATTTATGTGCACACACACACTGTGACTATAGGAATTGAGTGCATTGTATTGATGTCTACAGGTGGATTCTATTGGTTGGACAAGTCTCCAGTTGATTGGACGTACTGGTCACGTGATGAGCCAAATGATAAGAATGATGATGAAGCGTGCGTGGAGATGGTGTGGAGGGACAACGGTAAATGGAATGATGTCAACTGTAACAACTGGCTCAACTACGTATGCATGAGTGATGCAGGTAGGTTTAATGGCTGACCTAATTAGCATTCAGTGGTGATTAGATTTAAAAAAACATCGTTTATTGACAAAAGTAATCGTTAATTATTTTAGAGATGGTCAAGTTGCTGTAGAACTAGATACAGTATCATATCAGAGTACACCTCGCTAAACAAAAGTTGTGTTCTCTCTACTAGATGAGATTTTAAAAAAGAAGACAATACTTTTAAATACAGTTCATTTTTTATGCAATCTAGTTTAAGTATACCTGTCTGTGTTTGTATGTAGTTAATAGCAATACTTTGCTCTCTGATCTATTGTGCCCATCTTGAGATCGAACTTTATAGTTTGCTCTGGGTGGACCAGATTGTCAACTCTCTAGGTTATGTATCTAGAATTTTATATTGATTCTATGATAAAGTGCATTGGTGGTCATGTGTCTTATAGAGACCATTCCATACATTGGCTGCATATCATTATTATTATGAATAATAATTTTATCTACAATGCAAAATATTATTTGGGTGTTGCAGTTCCTATTAGTACTACCCCTACAACCCCCACTACCACCATCACTCCTACCACTAGACGATTAAAAACAACCAAACCCACTAGAAGTTCCACTCCATCAACCAAGAGATCTACAAGAACAACAGCGTCTCTGGTCACTTCAACCACTACTAAGTCAACCAGGAAACCACATACAACTCGCTCATCGTCAGCAAGGCCCCGTCTTACAACAGGAAGTGGACATGGTTCTGACCAGAGTAGATTAGAGGCTACGACAAAGGATGAGAATGCTACGGATGATCATGTGATCGTCATTTCTGGTCTCGTAGCTGGTGGTATTATAGTTCTAGTGATTGGTACATTCCTTGGCTTCTTTATACACTACAGAGTTAAGCAGGTATGTAGACTGAAGAATCAGATTAGGTTACACACCTTTGACCACAGCCGGTATGCTTATTTGACCAGTGTATTCTACATCACATTGTATAGACATTGCTACTGTCTCTCAACAAGGTGCTTCCAGTTGTTTTCAACAGTTTGCTAGTTTTATAGTAAAGCCAAGTAAAAAGCATTTACTAAGTCTACTATGGACATACACGTCTTATCACACTGCTCCTTGGTTAGCTGACAAACACATTCTTATATTTTTCATTTTCATAATGCTTTTACTGTTGAATATGGAATATTTACAATCCATGTATCATACCAAAACTGAATGCCTTGTGATACATTGGAATTGTCCATTGCAGGCCAAAGGCTATGATGTGAATTCAAGAGTACACTACAAGTCCAGAGAAGGTTCAGGGGCAGAAAGCAGCCTGAGGTTTACTAATCAGCTTTATGATAAAGATATAGGAGACAACAATATAGAGTTGCATCCCCCTTCCTAAGCACAAATAATGTATAGAAGTATCCATTGCATTAGAATCTATTTGGATTTATTATTGTTATTAATATTTATTTTTGTTAGTTTCCATTGAAAATTATCATGATATAGTACACTATTTTAATACCCAGAGTTCATGTAAATCTTTACTGCTTTGTAATACAGTGGTATACTATATAAAGCTCAGAACCTGTTTGCCGTCCCTACTTCACTTGATCACAAGTGTCTCAGGTTGGAATAGAATGCCTTCCATCTACAGTGTACTTTTGGTTTTATTCATTACCAACTCATATCTTACATCATTATACATACCAGCTAATTACTATACAGTTAAACTGAACTGAAAGTGAGGATTGGAATACAGACAATATTACAGTATCATATTTTATTTCCAACTAATTTATTTTTATTCATGTTTACAAACTTATAATTGCTTATCATTATTTTAATGCGAAAACAAGATATAATTTAATAGTAGAGAGAGAGTAGCCTATATGACTACCTTTGCACTGAGAAACTGATCTCTATAGGAAATATTTAGCTATACGAGAGGTCATTAATTCCCCGTCTTAATAACAACACATATAAATATGACACTGCCAAACCACCATTGTAGCAGACCACAAAACTGGAAATGGTACTTAAATAATGCTATATGCTCTTTAAATTAAATGACTATATGTTTGTATGATAATTTATATAACTTTAACATGGACCAACTGAGTTCCAGTTGAAGTGCGAATATCAAATGCCTGTCTACTTCCGCCTGACTCGCTTACTAGCGCTGCCACCTGGGGTTAACCTTTCATGGCCGCTGCTGCCCAAGGTCAGCCTTTCATGACCTGCTCCACTGTGATCCCCATTTGAGGGTCTGTACTCCAGACGTTCCATTGTCTCCTTACCGTTTACCTTGTGAGAGGTGACTACACCATTCTCTTTAACTGTTACAGTTTCTACTCCATCTTTAACCACTCTGTCAAAGAGAAGATAATTCCAAATAAATTGGTCGTCTGTTGACTGGTAGAGAATAAGGCATGGATTACATGTGCATGGGAAGGTGAGAGAGAGAGAACTCTATGAGACACTGCTAGCTTTATGTTTATTTCCAGTTATAATCACGAGAGAATTCAGTCATATGTGGAAAGATGAAGAGACATACCTGGATGTAGAGACCTGTTTGCCATTTATATAGGAGGTTGATGTTGAGGACATGGTCATACCGCCCCCTCCTCCACCCATTGAGGAGAAACTGGACATCATGCTACTACAAACATACGTTACAGTATGTCACGTAAACGTCTCGGAACAAAATATTTATCAAGGAAAGCTAGACCTACAGTGCATATAAGAATAGCAAGGAACTCTCTACTCTTATATTACTCTTGCACTGTAAGTTGTGCATGAGCTCCTACACAGACTAAATAAGAGCTTTTCTATGAAAACAGTAGAGACGCTGACCTATCATATGGATTACCTTCCACCATTCATAAAGTTGTCGTGAAATCCATTATTAAACCCTCCGAATCCAGTGTTCATCAGTCCAAAGCCAAAACCCGGCATACCAAATCCAAAGGGATCCGCAGCTGGGTGCATGCTGTGATGACCGGCACCGTGATGTCTAGAGGAATGCTGAGAACGACCAGGGCGCCCTACAACGAGATCAATGGTACAACTGAAAATACAGCAAATGCAGAGACCAACACAAAACAACGGTCATATTCTCAGGCACCTCTGCCAACACAGGCATGATGTATGATGTAGTATACTAAGCTGTATTAATGCCAGGTGGGTCCTACAGCTCCAACTCATGGAAGAACATTATTAGAGTTCTGGGATAGATAGAAGTCAGTGGGAACTTAATATAAGAAGAGGATATCAGATCAGGGGTGTAAGCAGCAACCTCCTTTATGGTGGCAGGGGGTAGATCATAACAAGGGTGTAGCCAGCAATATAACATCAGCCAATAGCAAATGAACTCCTAGAAACTATCAGCCTATTCAGGAACACTGTTCCATCCAGCTACAGTTTCTCAAACAACAAGCCATTCTTGAATAACATAACACTGCCATGCAGAGCCACATATCATATTGGGATAGATAGCAATAGTTAATGTAGGCTACATCTACATGAATATTCCCTCAATATTCCACACGTTACTGGAATTGTCCAATCAATACAAATACAAACAATAGGTGAGACAATTCCTTTTCTTCTGAGCCTATGTATGGCTGTATTGGGAACCCAGATAACCAGCTTCTATCACAAGGCACTAAGAACCAACTACAGGAGTTCTGTCTCAATGCTAAGTGATGACATAAACTTATGTTATATACATGTAGCTACTATGGTGAATTCATGAAAATACATGCAGACTATCTGCTGAGGTATAATAATCTTCTAGAATCTAAGCTACGGACTAAACTAACTCAAAGATGGAACTAAAGAGCATCACCTAATCCTGGTACAACAGCATGCAAGGGAATCAACTAAGGCTGTTATAATGATACAGTATAGAGAACAGTATGCTGGTCTAGAACAATATTGATAAAAGCCGAGCAACAAGGACTACAAACAAATGAGTATAGGCTAGTACTGACACTATGTTATATTCCCTCAACCCACAGTATAAGGATATAGTACAGTGAATTTACCATGAGGCCTCCGCCTTGACATATGACCCAATCCTAGAATAGAAAAGGTAAGTTACAAGTTATAAGTTATATGTGCCCATGGGAATAACCTGTACACAATTTACATGTATATGTATTTAGTAGCATAATAGGAGCACAATACCTATTGTGTATGGACCTGTGTGGTATTACATGTACATTGTACATAACAGTGAATAAACATAGGAGAGGACTGGGAGTTGCAGCTGAATGCTCTAGAATCAGCAATAAGGAACAGCCCAGGTGTTGACCATTGTGTTGCTTATACACTATACAATGGAGGATGGGAGCTACATATTTGAAGATACAATCATGTATTTTAACCAACACAAGCTACTAGTGCCTAGCTAGAAACCAGCTCTAGCTCTCTCCACCGACTGTATATTATTAACCCACTGTAGTTTTCAAGTGCACATAAGTTTAGATCTAACAAGTGCACTACACTATGCACTCTCAGAACCATGGAGTTAGTTTTTACTTCTACTAAATCAGATTTATTCTAAGTAAAGTATTGCAATAATTACATATATTTACAATTTATAATTACAATGTTCTCTACATATGACACTGTAGCTTGGTTTATAATCTCCTGTGTTTCTGTGTCTGTACACTATCACATTCTGTACACCAGCTTGGAGCAGCTTTCATTGTAGAAATATCTTTGTAAGCAGGTAACATTCACAGGCTTATTGTATTGGGCTAAGGGACTTATCTGTGTAATAATATTGCATGATGCACGGCTGTTTATTATATCTACAGCACATCCCAGTCTGTTGGCTCCCTACCACTAGTAAAGGATCTAAGAGTACTCACCAAAAAATCCATCAAAATGGTTGGATCCGAAGAACTGTTCAAACAGGTCCCTGGGGTCCTGGAAGTGGAAGCCATGGAACTGTTCAAACCCTGAGAAGTCTGCTGTGGAGAAGGAAGCACCTGCACCACCTGTCCCACCATTCTGTGTCAGACCTTCTCTTCCATACTTGTCATATATTCTCTTCTTTTCTTCTACAAGTGCATAGGATACGGTGTGACCAGGTAATAGATCATGGCTTCTTTATTTACCGTCCATGAGATAGTCTAGGGCCTGACTAGCCAGATACTAGTAACATAACTACCAGTGTGAGAGTAGAGTACTAGCAGTTTGCTAGTAGTGTGCTAGTCCTATCAACAACAGATGCTGAGAAAAATAAAATTTAGAATAATAATTACAGTTTTAATAGCTAAAGTATAAAAGTTTTAATTGCTAAAGTATAAAAGTTTTAATTGCTATAGTATAAAAGTTTTAATTGCTAAAGTATAAGAGCTGAAGAACTAGTAATTTCAACTCAAACGCAGTGTATATAGGGTGTGACAAATATATTGATGAACAGTCATTTTACTAGCTAGCGTATTAACTTTTTCATCATGCTCTGTTCACATTGTTCAATAATAAAGTATATCACAGAACATTCTAGACTCTTTGGAACAGTCAAGTACCTACATGTACAACTAACCACTAATTGATTTATTCATTTCATGTCAAAATTAAGGAAGTTAATCGATTTGAAAATCCAAACCACTAGTACACTGTACAGTTAGCGAGTCAGTATACCTGTGCATATTATAATAGTATGTAGCCTAATGTATTATAATAGTATGTAATGTATATACTCACTGTCTGACAGTATCTCATATGCTTCTGCTATTAGTTTGAATTTAGTCTCGGCTTCCTCTTTATTATCTGGATTCTTGTCCGGGTGCCATTGTAGAGCTTGTTTCCTATAACATAAGTACCAACAGTGTAAGATACGAGTGGTAGGGGACGAGTAGTACATAGATTGGGGGTATAGAGTGAGTTTACGAGTTACACAGACGGAGAGCACAGGCTGGCGCAGATTATCTCCAAGTGTATGGAGATGGAGACAAACTGTAACCGAAGCAAGTAAAACAACCACTACACTTGCATATAAATGTACATAATGTACGAGCATGTGTAGCAACTCTTAGCAGCCTGTCTAACCAGCGAAATATGACTCTCTATGTGATGAGACATACATGTAGTAGCATCACCTTCTAATAAGACAACATCTGCACACTATTATGATACATGTACTCTGCACATCATAAATATTATTATTACTATTAATACAGGCACATCTAAGCGTGTAGCAACAATTAAACTACTAGCATTCTTGTATAACAATACACTAAAATCCCCATAACTACGTGATTTATGTATATACAGTCACGGATGTTACTAATGATGATAACATACTGTAAGTGTACTGTGGACATGATGAACAGTAAACCATCATAGTATAATAATAACAGTGATAACAACAGTATGCAAGAACTGCTTACCTGTATGCCTTCTTTATTTCTGAGGATGTGGCTGTTCTTGGGATATCCAGTACAGTGTAGTAATCGTCACTATTAGACATTGTTACTGATAGTACTGGTAGTGTATAGTATCAGACCATACCAAACCCTTGCTGGAACCTTCAGAGTCAAACCAATTTATGTTAATGTTGTATAAGCAGCCCCAAAAGAGGGTGAAAGCAGGTGCCTCATTAAGCAAGCTTGGGCCAGGGCACTTGGTGACAGTAGTCATATAATTACTGGCTCATTTATATATACTTGTGTACATAAAGTATTTTATTACGTCTGTAATGAATAAAACCTGTCAGCGTCTCCCATCTCTAATAATGATGATTAACAAAATAGGAAATTTGACTAAATAAAATTAGTAATAGACGTAATGGTAGCTGAGGTGTAACAAGGTAGTTACACGTGCCATAGCTACCAAATCAATAGGACGTAATCATTACAATTGAAAACAATTCTAGCATGTCAGTGTAGCATTAATGGAGTGTACACTATTTTAAAACATGTTACCAACCAGGGGGTCGATGAAAGTACATCACCTATCCAGTATGAGACGTATAACATACTAGTGTATATCTACCATACCACAAGGGCAAAGATAATGTACATGATATTAAATGTATTTGACATATGATACAGTTCTCAATGGTTTTATATAATTCAGGTTCACAAACAGGAATGGGCTATATCACTAGGGAACTATAAATGCAATTAGTCTAGTTCCTCACCAGTTAAAATTCAACTATTATAGTCAATGAGTGTGGCGGCTCTTCACCCTTATATCTATTCCGCACAGGGATGAATGCCAGTACCAAGTAACTGTAACAGATGTACATTGTATATAAAAGGTCTACAATAACAATTTTGATCATCCAATCAAAGTGCACATACATGCTAAACAAGTAACACGATATGAAATAATGACCAGGAATTCCCCGATCCACCAAATAATCTACATAATATGCTCTGTCATATCGAGGCTTATTTAACATGCAAAACTCTCAGATTATCATCACCACATATGGAGCCCATTTGAGGCCAAGGTTCATGTGTACCTCTGGAGTCTGGAGGCAATAAGTTGGGACTAATAATAAAATAAACTAACATTGTAATAACTATAATAATATCATCTAACACCAATTATGATACCATAATACCTATTAGGCACTGTTGTGGAAAAAATTGAATAGCATTTGTTGTTTATGTGTATTTGGGTTTGGGCTGAGTGTGTGCAACTTCTCCTATTTAACTTCTGCAACTACCAAACTCCATAACATACAGTAATAATTAAAGTTATGTTATGTTTATCAGCAAATTAGGCTGCAATGATATTAATTATTATCAATCCAATGATCGCCATCATTAGTCATCATCCTATCATGTTAAGACCAGCAAACCAATGACAGAAAAATATCAGAAGATTATGGAAAACATTGGCAATAGTGATGCCAATCGTCATCGTGGTGGGAACACTAGGAGAAGTGGCAAAACTGAAAGAACAAATGGGAATGCTGGATATACAGTAGGAGGTAGACAGAGCACAGTTGTCTTCTCTACTTAGGTCAGCAAGAATACTAAGGGAGGTGCAGGATATCTCAGGTTTGAGGCTCTAACAGGATACCAACTAGGCCCTAAACACCAGCTGGAGAGCTGAGAAAATCAAAATGAAAAACCTAATAATAATAATCAGATCATGATTATCACCCTGACCATAATCATCACAGATTATAACATGTACGATTGCTCCTGATTAATGATAGAATTTTATTAGTTATTAGTAGGCCCTGTTTAAACTATCTATCTATTATCATTATGAATATTATTATCATTAGGACCATCATTTAATCAGATTAAGATCATCACTAAAATTAAAAAATATGATATGATTGATTATTATTATCAAATAAAAAATGATCGGGTTGTGCATTGCCTAACCACGATAATGATTGATAATCACAAAGACAATCACAATAGTCAGCTGAGCTCCAACATAAAGATTGATAAACATTTACTCAACTTTAGGCCTATATAAAATATAGTATATAAATATTAACATTTTATTAATATATAATATTTAATATTAATATAAAATAATATTTTTATTTATAATAATAATACCTAGTTTCACAAAACACTCAAAACATAAATATATAGCTCATAATAGCAAAATAAAAGACACTCTGATTTCTAACTATTTGAAAGGGGATTTTAAAGATTGGGGAAGAGAATTAAAACAAAACAAAGGTAAAAGTGCTGGAAAATCCTACTGATTATTGTCGTTATGAGAATGCTTATGACGGCCAGCCTGCGGGTCCTAAATAGCTTCTTATCTTCACGTAATAAATTCAACGTCTATTCTAACGTCGGCAACGGGCAACCTTTTTGTGCCGCACGTGCTTCTACATTTATTGGGTCGGTGTTGTAACAGCGGTCCAAGTAAGTTACTTTAACACAATTTCCGAGTCATGTTTTCCAGGCACGGATATCATACTTGGATTCACGTTTATTTTATGTTTTGGTTCGGATGCGGATCAAATCTGTGCTGCTAGTTTAGTTATAAATATGAACAATTATTTTACAACCTTTAAATTGTAAAGCTACAGTTGTTTTGTTTTTAGTCAAAGCTACGCCCACAGACATGAACATAACATACAACCATTACCAAGAAGTTAGAGATACAACATACGGAACATACAATGTGAATGTGAATGTAACTAAACATAACATAACTAAACTATAACAAATCAATAAAATATAACAAGATAATCATAAATGTTTATTTTTTATTTTTCTATAGATTTATTCAACAATGATTTCATATCTATTTTAGTTTAAATCTATGCTATTCTACTTTTATTTTAGCTTTATTAGTTTTAGTTTATATTAAATATAATATTTTTGTTTCATATGATATTTGAGCTATAAAAAATAAAGTGGTGGACCAAGAACGAACTAGTTAATTTTACATAGTATTAATTACCTATTAACTACCTACTAGTTTGAAATGAGAAGGCACCAAACTGCGTGCTATTAAAGAGGGAGTATTTCCAAAATTGACTAAAACCAATCAAAAGGCTGAATAGCTTGTTGAATAGTACTTGCCTAGCGCTATTCAAAAAGGTCTGCCAGTGCAACAGCAGATGATGTCATCTACCACAAATGGATCTCAAACAAAGGCAGTCTATGTCATCTGAGTAACCCAGTTAACCTTGTTATAAAGCACATGGAAAGGCTTTTATTCAATAACTTTTCTATTAACCAAGAGTTTATAAATTCCTTCTACACTTTTGATAGCATGATACTTGGCCACATATATTCACTTGTCTTTTTTATTTCAAACATCAAGGAAGTGCAATTAGCAAGAAAACTTCTCATTTATTTGAGGGTATACTACAATGATAAGACAACTTCTCCATATTTTCTAAAAACTCCGATGAGTGAAGAGAGGTAGTGGGTGTCCTATTTTCCAGTATTTTTCCAAAATACGCATAACTACTTGTGGTAAAACAGTATTAGCGCCGAAAGGGAAATAAATACCCAAATTTAGCATAAATGGTTTCCAATTACATTTCTCTGCTCATACAAGAGGGGACAACTCAGGAAGACTACCCAGTCTTTGGTGCTACTCCCACTTTAAAACCTTAAGAACCACCTTATCAAATAGATACTATCACGGCGGTTCGATTTGATTACATCAATCAACACCGAAACACTGTGAGTGCCTAAATATTGCCCTGGCAGTCCGATTTAATGGGACTTGAAAGACGATATCTCACACCGCTCAAGGTTTACATTGCCAACATCGGTTAAAGCCGAAACACCATGCAAGTCTGCCTTAAGGCTTGTGGAGGCTGGTTCTATTAATTAAATAGAGGCAGTCAATTGCAAGGCAATCAGATATCAAAGGATGGCGCTACGTCCTGAGAAGTAGGGTGAGCTTCATACCACAGGAACTATGAGATGGAAGAAAATCACAGTGACTAGTGAGGAGAAACGTGAAGCTCTTATCAACAGTATTTTTATGATGAAGTTATTAATTGTCGGTTTTTGTGACCACATGAACTGAGCCAGAGGAGAAATTTCATACATCTATACAGCTTTTCGTGTTTTTCATCTGAAAGCATATGTGACCTTAGAACCAATCAACATCTATCACAAACCTAGATTGTCACCATGCTAGAAGATTGAACCCTAAAACCACTGAATCACAACTGAAACACACTAGGATGCTCAAACCCAATGCCCATTATAAGGCATATCATAAGCCATTGAGTTAGGAACAGCTCTGACACAAATTGGAATTCAGTCATCCAATTCAATTCCATGTTACCAAATAAAAGAGCAACATAATATACGGTTCAGAGCTTCATGATTATATAACTTTTTGCATCTGACATCAGTTTCAAATCACATTAGGATGGCTTAACTTACTGGTTTGTAGACTTAAGGGCCCCACGCACTCCTGTGGTGGAAGAAGTCTTCCACTCAGAGTCCAATTCCTGTCACCCATATATCTCAATAGGATAGCTAAATGCAGAACAGTAACAGGAGATAAGATACTAAAATAGGTTTATCTCTATCTATTTTTCACTCTAATTTTTCTAAATTTGTATAATGTAATCCAAGTCCATAAATATATCTATTATTATGACTATATGGCGTGATTACCGCAGATATATCCAACTATGCTTTGGGAGTCGTAGAATTAGGGTTAGATAAAGATTCATTTAACCGGAATCTATCCCTTCAATCTCCGTCAACACGCTCTACTATGTTGTCCACCATAATGCAATCTACACCAAAATGTAAAATAATAGGCTTTGTTACTTCTAATGCTCCCTTGGTACTTGTTAATATAAAGCAGTATGCTAATAGTGGTTAATTGTTATAGACCGTAAACAGGATGTTTTGATCGACTGAGGACTGGAAGACAATCAAAGTAGGTGAACATAATATACATTCAACTCTATAGATTACATGAACAATTTGTTGGTATTTATGTATTCTAAAAGCCAAAGTTTTGCTGTAGTGCTTAGACCTACCACAGCCAGGCACAATGCATGTGTATATCTCATAAAATATACCCACAGCATTTACATGTATCTTTCATTTGCAGGTATATTTTTGGTTAGGATTGCTACCACCATGTTCACATAGACTGATATATAAGATGTACTCGTATACGTGTTTTAGGTCTTTTTATTCAATGACACAGGTATAAATGCAGTATTAATGTCGTAAGTTTATGATTTGCCAGCTAGATACATTGTATATACTGTATATATATGGCGTACGCTGGTAGATTGGCATATCAGTGACAGTAGTAAGAGAATTGCTCTTCACGCATGTTTCCACATCATCCGGTTTCTCTCACCCTCAGTGTTGAATGTGATGATGATCCAGTCTTCAAATGAGAATTCCATTTCACATGACGGAACGGTAACAAAAGCAAAAACAACTTCCTGTTCCTAAACCTATTGCTTGCTGCAAAGAATATAGTGCTGTCTGTGAGCCCTGACACTGATAATCCCAAAATGCTTTCAAGTGGCTGCATCCCACTACTTGCTAATTGAGAGTTGTATACTCATATCTAACCTTCATCAAGTGGGAACAACTACCAGTGTAAATGTATATTTGGAGTTGTCTATCCTCATGAAACAGTTGACAAGAACAGTGAAATAAACATCTAGCCTTTATCGTTCTGAAGCTGAGATGCAGGTAAAACCGTTTATTGCTGATATGCAGGTAAAACTGTCTACTGTTTCTGCTGATCGGTGGTATTTGTCTACACAGACTTAAACTGTTCCTTTAGGGTAGATATTTTGGCTAAAATCTGTAAGATTGTTAGTTTAGGTGGTAAATGCTAGAAGTGGTGCTTTAGAGAGAAAAATGTTACTTGTCAAAGGAAAAGCCAAAGTCTAATAGTGGAATAACTCTGGTTTAATATTTAACTAGGAAAAGCAAAGGCAAAATTGTGCTACTGGAGGCCTACCTGCTTAGATCTGCGGAATGTGTTGACCAGTGCTCAAAGTGTATGGAAGTTCTTACAGGTTCTGATATAGGGTGGGGTGTGGGCATCCCACCCACCCACCCCCCCCCCCCCCCCCCCCCCCCCCCCCCCCTAGCCCGCGCAGCGGAAAATTTCAAAAATTCAACATCTTACAAGCAAGCTGAAGTATATTTTAGGGGCAAGATATGACTTATTAGTTATTTGGGAGATGAATTAATATTTGATATTAATATTAAAATTTTCATAATAATAACCATCATATATCATTAATAATAATAATAGTTTATCAAAAAGAGCATTTTTTATTATTAATAAAAAATACAGAAAATGACAAAAACTCAGGACAGCCACCAAACAAATATTGCTAGCTCATCTACTAGCAGCCCTACAAATTGCCGTCGACTTCTACCACTACAGTAGGCCTACATTACTACAACCACTATTACTATTTTTATTATTAGCAATAATAATAATTACTATTATCATCATTATTCTAACAACAATGATAATTTTATTATTATTATCATAATTATATTAATATTTATACATCATATGATGATGATCATCATCATTATGATTGATTACCCAATTTGCTCATCTCATCATAAGGATGATCATGATGACTACCAAAAAAATCACAAAAGAAAATTAGATAGTACACAGGGCCACATAGAACATTTTGGAACTTTAAAAACGACTGACTCACTTAGTTAACCAGCTTTGCAAACTTGACTGCATAAAGAGCAGCTGCTACAATAGTTCTCGGTGAAGAATAATTAGTAATTTACTGATTGAAACTCAAGAGTATGGAAAGAAAACAAGTTCAACTTGTTCCGGAAATAAAGCATAAGCTGTTCCCTGCACTGAAAGGTCTAGCTATTTACAATTGCTTATCACGATGACCAAAAGGGGATTTACTCAACATTGCTGCGCCCTTAGCTTTGTCGTTAAACTAATACTATCACGCGATTTCATATGAGCAACGTGCCAGACTCTTGATTGTTTTCGACTTTCCCAGCATCTGCGTATGGGAAAACCCAACTTTGGCGTATTATATTGTTAGGGCTCGGCGAGCCTAGAAGAAAGCCATGACGATTTCTTACAGGCTCGCCGAGCCTGAGCGAGCCGGTACACTTTGAGCACTGGTGTTGACTCATTCCACATATAATACTGTATAATATGAAGTCAACCATAGATATCGGAATTGTTCCACCAGCATTAGTACACAAACATTTACTTCTGATACTTGATCGCAATGGGTGATAAAGTTAATAGTAATACACAAGTTGATGTTTGATGGATAGCCCTTTTATGCTTGACTGACTAGGAAATTGCTCAGTAGGTGGCAAGCAGTTATCTAATAGCAGACTAGAGCAGAGCACTATCAGTGTATCAGTGCTACTGCTTGCACTTGGACAGTTATATATATGATCGGTCATCCAGCATGGATGAAAATTCTGCGCGACACAAGAAGTACATGGTGTCCCACAGCAGGACGGAGAAGGAAGAAGGGTGCATGCAGTCTAACCCTCACCGCTACTGGTTTGCTGGAGTACCCACAGAGTACAGGCTCCCCAGGAGATGCAACACCCTTGCTGTAGATCAGGAGCTTCAGCCAACAGATGCTACCAAAGGTGTCGAGTATACACTAGCTTACACTCGGTGGCAGTCAGAGACATTAGGTTTCTGTGACGCATAGGTACAGTTATGATTCGATGTAAGATTCGCTACTCATGTTAAAAGTGAAATAATTTGCACTCCAGGTGAGGATCAAAAGGAGACTCAAGATGGAAATGCGGATCCCACGGTGTATGTTACAGCCAAGGCATTGTGTGATGGGTTCTCAAACTTCACTTCCTCTCATGGAATCTCACATGTCTATTTCTCTACAGGTAGGCTGTCCTATAGCCCCACCCCTCCCCCACTACTAGACGGATAGGCTATCCTATCCTCCACTACTAGACAGTCTACTAGTCAATTGGACAAAATACATTGTAACAATGTTTTCAACTGTTACTAGTTGGAGTGGAAAATGGAATGTAATATTCAAATCTTTCCTGCCAACTGCCTGTATATCTCACTGCTTGTTTTGTAAGTAGCACTTTAGAAACTATGATGATAGTCACCTCAAACTTAGACATTGCATAATCTGATACTAACTTCTTGCAAATCACTCAGTTATGAACTGCAGGATTGTAAAGCAGCTCTCTACATGAGCATGGTTGGGTATCATTTACCTAGTAATTGGTGACTGTGCTAATGGTAGAACTGCTTTATGTACAGTAGATACAGTGTACAGTGGACACGCCGTACAGTGGACACGGTGTACAGTGGATACGGCGTACAGTAGACACAGTGTACAGTAGACACAGCGTACAGTAGACACAGCGTACAGTAGACACAGCGTACAGTAGACACAGCGTACAGTAGACATAGTGTACAGTAGATACAGCGTACAGTAGACACAGTGTACAGTAGACACAGCGTACAGTAGATACATTGTACAGTGGACACGGCGTACAGTAGACACAGTGTACAGTAGATACAGTGTACAGTAGACACAGTGTACAGTGGACACAGTGTACAGTAGATACAGCGTACAGTGGACACAGTTTACACTAGACACAGTGTACAGTAGATACAGTGTACAGTAGACACAGTGTACAGTAGATACAGTGTACAGTGGACACAGTGTACAGTGGATACAGTGTACAGTAGACACAGCATACAGTAGACACAGTGTACAGTAGACAGTGTACAGTAGACACAGTGTACAGTAGATACAGCGTACAGTAGATACAGTGTACAGTAGATACGCTGTACAGTGGACACAGTGTACAGTAGATACAGCGTACAGTGGACACAGTGTACAGTGGATACAACGTACAGTATACACTAGATAAAATTCAATTTTATTGAAAGCGTTGACCTACATAAGTTTACCATTTATTTTACAGTTGAAGCTTCTATTAATATTAATCATTATTGTGGCATAACACTGTCAACGTAGCAAGTATATCAGAACTGAGAGCTAAGGTAATGTTGCCATGTCATTAGAGTTTGAAGCCACAGACCGTGTGCTAATGTAATCCAATGACCTGATAAACATAAAACAGCTATAATATAATATTACACTATATAACTACTTCAGTAGAACAACATCATAATCTATAATTATTATACAATGTACATGTATATGCATGACATGTGTAGAGGATTTCCAATCTGCATTGCAGACTCTTATGATAACAAACAGCAGGTCCACAGTTCTATCTCTCATACTCAGTGCTGTAATATATACATGTATTCTACAGTGTTGTACAATGCTGATACTACTTATGTGTATAGTATTTGTACATGTAGCATTTAGTATTAGCCCGCATGTACTTGTAGGTCTGAATATAGGCTTCTGTACATGCAGGATACATGTTATGACAGGTACCAGTAGGTGACTCCATTAGGTATAATATATTATATCATGGTTAAGTCTCACTCCACTATGCAAGTAACATATTTGATTTGGATAGACAGAGTAATGGATGTGCTCGCTTGATCACTAATGTTATGCTTGGAGTTGTCTCCACCTCCATCAATTGCCTGGTAGATCTGCGATCAACTTTTCTAGTAACCCACAGTATACTTCTATACAATGCTAGCTGTATAGTGTAGGCTTGCTCCGTATACTACATGACTGCGTGTGTTGCTAGCTGTATCTGTACTAAATGTGTATGTTGCTAGCTGTATGTGTACTACATGTGTATGTTGCTGTTTGTATGCGTACTACATGTGTACGTTGTGTCATTGTTACAGGAGCAGTAAAGCGGATAGCTTGGTTTATACTCTCAGTGGTCAGTGTTGTACTGCTCGGTGTACATCTCGGATACCTTACCGATACTTATATACAGTTTACCACAAGCACTAACATCGAACTAGTGGAGTCCAGGAGACTACTATTTCCTGGTAAGCTTAAGTACTTACTACCTATGGTAATCTCTCTCCTGGTAGGCCTAAGTACTACCTATGCTCTGGTAACCTCTTTCCTATGAGCCAATTAGTAGATAACATCTAATACTTGGCAGTTTGTTATCAATGGTATTTCATACCATAACAACACACAGTAGCCTACTTTGATTTGCTCCCTGGCACTGATTAATGTATCAACTATCTGTTTGTTATGAATAGAATGCTGCTATGTTTTTCGGACAGTTTCAACAGTAGCTTTGCATAGTAATGACTGCTATTATCAGTGGTTTTATCTTAGGCTTAGGCTGTGCGTAATAACTGTGTGATGTAACTGTGCTATCTGTCATCTCTGTTTTAGCTGTGACCATATGCAATAACAACCCTATAAAATATTCGGTGCTGAGGGAGCAGAATAATGAGGCCATCTATGATCTCATAGACCAGCGCTGGAACGAGACCCTAGAGGGAGATTATGAGATACCCCGGTTCCGAGACACTTATGCAGAGCTGGCAGAAAGTGGGTGCAATGGAGTACAACTCCTCAATGTGTGACTAGTTGCAAGTGACAGTTTGACAAAGTATACATTTTTTAAGTACAATATTGGAAAATTGACCCTATATACCAACATTACAATGCTTCTGCCCCAACTTCGTCTAAATCTGTTGTGAAATATCTAGTTTCCAATCATTTATTGTGAAGCCTATAGAATTTATCCCACTGTGCATAATTTGGTGCTAAAATTCTAACAGAATAGTTCTGTAGTTGAACTGGACTACATTGAATTTATTTTGGATAATCAAAAAGTCAACATTATATTGTTTCTGTTGTGTTTATAGTAGGTACTATTACTGGAGCTGTCTGTCTATTACTTGTAGAGTTGGCAGTAATGAAATCCTCGGAAAAATTTGCTCTGGGATATTCTCGAGACGAGATGTTTATATCATGTTCCTTCAACGGATTGAAATGTGACGCCAAAGATTTCTGGCGTTTCTACGACGTGAATTATGGGAACTGTTACATCTTCAACTCCGGAAACAACGCAGACGGACCTTTAAGGAAGAGTAATCTCGCTGGACCCAACTTTGGTATTATACTATTGCATTTTAGAATTTATATATTTATTTACCCGCTATGATAGGCTTTACCATTAACAAACAAAAGTCTGTACTTTGAAACCTCCATTCATTTATAGCATGTATGTTATAATTTTCATAAAATGTTGTAGATAAATATTAGAATGAAAGGAGATGATGGAATCTATTTTTAGAGTTGTCTTCTTCTTAAACATTTATTAAAACTGGGAAGTTCGGAGTTGACTTCTTTTATTTTTGGTCTCGGCCAACTGTTTTGTGCTACAAACTTCTCAGGATAGTAGATGTGGACTTTTAGAACGCCACATAGAGAGGCGCTACCACATAGAGAGGCGCTACCACATAGAGAGGCGCTACCACATAGAGAGGCGCTACCACATAGAGAGGCGCTACCACATAGAGAGGCGCTACCACATAGAGAGGCGCTACCACATAGAGAGGCGCTACCACATAGACGATGTGTTGCACATTTCTAAGCACGTAATATTCGGTAGATGCTGTATTATCAATTGGCCCTGTCTGGCATCTCTCCAAGTTCAATATCGCATTACTTAAAAAGTGAATCGTTACTAATTGTATAGTGAAGGGTTGCTATCTCTTTCAGTTAATCAAGGTGGGAAATCTATTTTCTATGCGTCTCTAGTGAAATATTTTACAGTAGCTGCTTCCATCTTATATTGTATATCTGTGTTTCATTTTTAGGTTTGAGTATGGAAATAAATATTGGACTATACGACTACATTCCATTTCTAACGGAATCCGCTGGTGTTCAGGTCGTGCTGCATAACAGTTCAATCATGCCCTTCCCAGAATACAACAGCATATCCGTATCGGCAGGAACTCAGAGTAACATAGCTATTTCAAAGGTACGAGGTATCTACTTTTCTAGACATCTTCAATGTTATTAATGATGTCTTATTGTGCAATAATTTCCTTTCCTCTAATGATAAATAGAAGGTTTATTATAAGGACAGTTGTGGTGAAGAATCGGTAGCCGTCATTCTCTATTTTACTTTTCACTCATTTTCATTGGACAGAAAGTGGTTACGAGGTTAGACGGAAAATACGGTAACTGTACAAAACTGGAGCAGACTAGCGAGAACATGTATGCGCAGCCATTCAACGTATCCTACAGTCAGTGGGCGTGTCTCCGTACATGCTATCAGAAAGAGTAAGTTTACCTCCTATACCAGTCATCTGTTCATGATTGAATATCACTGTAGCTGTTAGAGAACTGGTTGAATCTGTTGCTTTGTTACTGAGTGCAGGCTGACAGGACGTGTGGACAATTAACTCTTTCACCCAGAGCTTAGTTCAGGAAATGCACAAAATAGTAAACAGTAAAACAGACAAGTATGCACCGACTTACTATCTATCACCTACCCCTAGTGTCTGTATACATGTACATACACTGACTTACTATCTATCACCTACCCCCTAGTGTCTGTATACATGTACATACACTGACTTACTATCTATCACCTACCCCTAGTGTCTGTATACATGTACATACACTGACTTACTATCTATCACCTGCCCCTAGTGCCTATATACATGTACAATGTACATACAATGACTTACTTCTATCACCTGCCCCTAGTGCCTATATACATGTGCATACACTGACTTACTATCTATCACCTGCCCCTAGTGTCTATATACATGTACATGTACATACACTGACTTACTATCTATCACCTGCCCCTAGTGTCTATAGTCAGTATGTATTTATAGATTGGTACGTAAATGCAAGTGTTTCGACCCTAACCTACCATACAACCGCTCCACTGATGTCTTCTCATCTCTACCCAAGGTTAAAGGTCCATGCAGAGGCTCTGTCATCTCAGAACGTAAGAACCCATCAGTATAATTATGATTTACTTTACCTCTACGTCATGTTAGTGGGAAATATACATGTACATGTACATATATTACACTGCATATGCTTGTCCATAACTGCTGTGTCTAGTCTATTGGTACTACACAGTGTGCTATCACCACTTATAGAGAGTTGTATGGAACTGGTGGAAGAGCAGTATGCTGCTCGTACTCTTCGCTGTAAACAGTGTACACAGGCTTGTAGGTGAGTCAGTATATGGTGGTACACAGGCTTGTATGTAAGTCAGTATATGGTGGTACACAGGCTTGTAGGTGAGTCAGTATATGGTGGTACACAGGCTTGTAGGTGAGTCAGTATATGGTGGTACACAGGCTTGTAGGTGAGTCAGTATAACATTACATGTAAGCCTATAATATTGGTATGAATGTACTACAATGATGTTTCTCCTCAGAAACTGCTCCCTGTAGATTTCCTCTATTTTCATGTTTATCATCTACTTATAGTGAGGAAGTGTATACCGGCTCTTTGTCTTCTTCAGCCTTTCCAGCCAAGCGTTATCTCGTGAGTACAATGTATGCGATATTCTAGCTGACTCACCAGTAACTGCTGACTCACCAGTAACTGCTGACTCACCAGTAACTGCTGACTCACCAGTAACTGCTGACACAATATATCAAACTATTATATTGCTTGACATTGTACTTTGTTTATCCTACTCTATCAACGTAGATTAAACATCCAGTAATCATGTGATTAGGGTTTGAATGTCTTCTGGGTCTGTTCTGTCAGTTATTTGAGTTGTCTCCTCTGTGGAATGAGTAGATAACTCTGTACGCTGCTGGTTCTTTTAGAGTAACTTTGTCAAAAGGTTGAGGAATAGAACAGTACAGGCGCTAGAAAATGAGTACGGTGAAGTGAATGCGGAGGCAGTTAATACCAACATCCTTAAGCTAAACGTCTTCTTTGAGATGATTGGATACACAAGCTATGAACAAGTACCTAGCTATGACGACTTCCAGTTCATCTCAGATATAGGTAACAGTTGCTTTGTGTTTTGTCCTTGACCTGATTGACAATAAGTTTGTAGGTCTTCTTCGAATTCTAGAAATGAACAAATGATCAACATATTTCCTAGTTATTATTAAACTATTTAGGGATTCTGAGATTTGTGACGTTGGAACTTGTATAGCTGTAGTGTCTATTGATAGAGCAGGGTAAATGTACATGTACATTGTATATTGTAGCTGTACTATTGCTAGTGCAGTATGTGTTAAGTAACAGCTAATTAATTTTCAGCATTGCACATGCTAATCAACCTATTGTTTGTTTAGCGAGCACATAGACCTAGGATGGTACCTTATTCATCTATTTTGTTGTCATTACTTGGCCAACAAACAGTTCAGCAGCATTTCCACATAAAATTGTTTATTAATTTGAGACATTGATTTTTGTTTCTGTTGAAACCAGGCCCACTTGGAGCTGGTAGTGTTTACATATTTAATTATTAAATCAAAAAACTTTTCCAAGAAATCTATTCCCACTGACAAGCTGGTAACAATCTTATTCAACCAAAAATATATTTCATCATCATATTATTATTGTGTTTGCTTACAGGGGGTACATTTGGTCTGTGGATTGGATGGTCAGTACTGACTTTCTTTGAGTTCGTATGGTTTGGTATAGACCTCATTGTATACCGATGCTACAAGACTGGGAGATGCTAACTGGTTCGTTACTCTATGTAGCATAGTATATCCATTATACAATAATTACAGAAGTCATCTTCTCTTGGTGAACTGTAGCGAAATGCTTCCTAAAGTTATTGTATACATGCATATTTATTATGATGAAAATGGCCAATAGAAATATTTCTAGTCAGATTTTATACACTTTTTGTTCTACCCTTTTATATTGTATACAGTGTGTAATTGATATACAATGTATATTTATAACTGTATAGTGTTTTATGATATTCAAGCATGATATACACATGTGGGCAGGCCTACTATTCACTATTTCTATTTATGCCTTCTACAGCAGACAGTTATGTTGTTCAAATATAGGTGAGATTTTACTTCACTCTAGCCTACCGTCACCGAATGTCGGTTTTGTATTTGTTATAATATTTTTAGAGGCTTAGCTTTCTCTTCAACAGTACGTTTCATGCCTTCCAACATTCAAACAGGCTACACTTGTATTTTTCTATTTCATCACGCTTGATTTCCAATAAATATTTGGATTAAAGGTGATGCATAATTTATTGACTACACTTGAACACAGCATTAAATGTAATGATTTCAAACAAAGCCGATGGCCAAATGAACCAATAGAAAGTAGCAGCAGCGTAATACTTGATATTCAAACAAACAAATCATTCCTAACGCAGGCAGTGAGTGCAGTAGGTGCCACCTATTCATATTACAGAGTTTACACTAGAGTCTAGAAGGTACTACTCCTAGTGAATCAGTTCAGCATACCTTATTTTATTACTATATATTACATGACTGTGTAACTCCTCTGTCCACCCACAGCTATCGAAAATGGTAAGAGTTGCTTATTTTATGTGAGTATTACGTTATTCACTCATGGGACATTGGTTTACATGGGACATTGGTTTACATGGGACATTGGTTTACATGGGACATTGGTTTACATGGGACATTGGTTTACATGGGACATTGGTTTACATGGGACATTGGTTTGCATGGGACATTGGTTTACATGGGACATTGGTTTACATGGGACATTGGTTTACATGGGACATTGGTTTACATGGGACATTGGTTTACATGGGACATTGGTTTACATGGGACATTGGTTTACATCGGACATTGGTTTACATCGGACATTGGTTTACATCGGACATTGGTTTACATCGGACATTGGTTTACATCGGACATTGGTTTACATCGGACATTGGTTTACATCGGACATTGGTTTACATCGGACATTGGTTTACATGGGACATTGGTTCATGTGATACAGTATATCAAGTATTGTATGCCATCACTCTCATACAGTTCAGTTATTAATATACAGGCACAGGTAAAAGTATTGAATAGATGTGTATCGCTTGTTCTGATATAAATACTTAATTCAGTCTACCTCTACTAAATTGAATAGAGACTAAGTGAATGAACTAGGTATATTTATAAATACTTGAGAATTTGAATATAGTCTATAGATATGTGTTACCTAGCAATGGCACTATTAGTACAGATTTGTCATTGTATATACAGAACGTTGACTAAATACACATAATATACAGTACTTTATATTAATTACACAATCGTGACATCAGTGGGTGCGTTTAGGAGGAGATGCTGTAAGTACTGTACTACTGTAACAACTTGTGTACAAGTATTCTAGTCAGGGTTTTACTATTGGAGCTAAAACAAAAATAGGTACCACAATATTCTTCTGGATTTGTCTGCACTTGAATTTGTTAGCTCTCTTCCACTCTTCTGTTTTACTACATCTTGCTTTGGAAAAATTACCAAATTATACTTTTTGTTACCATTGGTTAAAGTAGGCTGTTGTTACTTTGCTCTCTGCTAGAGCATGTAGAGTGTCATTCCAACATGTCTGACTGTACACAATCGGAAATGTACAGTTGATATGCACCATTTTCAAATCAGTTGTGAAACGCTCGGTTTCCAACTGATGAAACTTGAGCGTCTGTATATCTCTATCCCACACATCTCTATAAACTAGTTATCATTGAGAAGATTAAGATAAAGTTGTTTGTTATCTGTGAAGTATTGTACTATACAATGTGTATATATATCTGTGAAGTATTATGTATTATATAGTATAATATGTATATAGACGGCCAATTACTACCTGGTGATACCTCAAGGTAATAATCTCTGTAATGCCAACGACCCATGATTACTGTCTGACTTGAGTTGATAGAACAGTTGGTGACAGTATGACAATGTATTATAGTGCTGGGAGCATTGCTCTCTCCGCTCTATGTGTGTAAGACATGGCTGATTACTATGAGACATCAATGAGGTTGACAAGGACTGTCTACCCAGACGACACTGGGGCCGAGATGCAGCAGAACGGTAAAGGGAAAGCTCAGCCTAAGAGTAGTCTGTATGGGCTGCCAGATGGATCCTCCCAATATAATAAGCTAACTAAAAGAGTCACTCAGACTGCTATGAATAACATGGAGCTACAGGCAGGTGAGTACATATGCATGTACTTGTATTCTGTACATATGGTCGTATATTTATCTTGTTTTGAATAGTCTACCCAATGAAATTGGACTTGCAGTTCATCATTTTAAATTTTACTTCTACATTTAGAGAGGTGGGATAGTTAACCAACTGTGAAAATAGCTATTCATAAATTTACAGTTTACACATGTGGTAGGCCTATTATTTTAAATTATGTCATTCTCTTTGAAATCTTACAATGATGTTGCTGTTCCATCTTGCCCCCCCCCCCCCCCCCCCCTCCCCAGCACATGTGTAGGCCCACAAGGCTACACCTAACGCCGTTATGTGCACCTACATAATGGTAAACTTGGTATATATCAAGTACTTCACATATGGTGATGGTATCTTTGCAGTCAGTTAACTGATAATTACTTTGTCATCATTTATTTATCATGTTTTTGTTTTACAAAATAATTCAACTTTATTCTGTTCGAACACAGCTGATACAACTCAGGGTATAGTAGTTCTAGTAGCTGTACTGGTGTGGTTTGATTTTGGTGTTGGAATTGTCTGCTCTTGTTTCTGATTCGGCAGTGTAGATAAATGTGCTTGTGTTTATATTCTATTAAATCCCCAATAATTATGCTGCAGTACTAGATGTATGCTAGCTATGCTAGACATGAGTGTGTAGTTTGCACATACTTGGAGTTGCTCGCTCTAGTTTCAGCATTGCTGGTGATTGGCTAGTAGAACACTATATACATGTATGTGTATATACACTACAGTAGTTATTCAGTGCTAGTGGTAAGGGTAGAGTATATACATGACACCATGTGCATACACTATACGTACATTCGTACAATATATACACACATATCACCTACATACACACATATACAATGTACTCGTACATACACCTGCATATGCACATACGTACACGTAGGTGCACCTACTATGCACCTACATAAACGTACTATGCACGTACATTGTAGGTTAGTAGATTACCTAACAGCACGTACATTGTAGGTTAGTAGATTACCTAACAGCACGTACATTGTAGGTTAGTAGATTACCTAACAGCACGTACATTGTAGGTTAGTAGATTACCTAACAGCACGTACATTGTAGGTTAGTAGATTACCTAACAGCACGTACATTGTAGGTTAGTAGATTACCTAACAGCAATCTGCTCTTAGTGTGAAAACTGTGCATATAAATAAATCTATTTGTGTTTTCAATTGTCAGGAATTCACTGCATGCAACTGTATTTACACATACTATTACTACAATCATGTGAACTACTGCACTGTAGCTGTTTCCCATAGCTGTACTGCATTGCATGTACATGTATGCATGTATGTACAGTATATTACTCTCACTGCCAAAGCCTCTCCCAAGATCATGCCAAGACCACACGTCTCCTCTTGCTTGGCACTAGCTGACCTTTGATTGAGGCAGCAAGGACATTATTATATTATATAATATACGTTTGTAACCTACAAGTCAAGATGGAGATGTGTAAACAGGCCTGTGCTAGTGGTAGATTGATGTGGACGAGCTATTGTGTGTATATTGCATGATCGTATGATTCTCGTCCAAGTGTAATTGTGATCAATTGCTATTTATATATATGTAAATATTATTTGTTTTTGCTAAATATGATATTTAAATTCATTTGTTCTAAACCATTAAGTGGCTGGAGCAATAGAGGATGAGACAGCCGCTAACTCCCTCAGTGTGGGGCTGATTCTAACAGAGTTTATGGACTTCACCACTTCTCATGGTATTACACATACATACAATGCAAAAGGTACAGTTCCCTTTAAGTGACCCTTTGCCTAGCTAGAATCCACAGTAGGCAGTAAGATAACTATCCGGGAAACAGTAGTGTAGGTAATACAAGCGGTTGTAACTGGGCTATCTCTCAATCTGTTTCAAAGTATGAGGCTGGGATTATAAGAAAGCACACTAGCCTGTGTACCAACTGTGTGATGGTCTGATAAACTGATAGTCAACTATCTCATTTATAGTGTAAAGTTGTCCTCTCTCTCTTATGAAAGATCATGGCAGAGTTTCCAAGGTGTCACACACAAATAGTTCAAGGTCCTCTTGCTATTTAAAATTGTTAGAAATTAAAACATATGACTACAAAAGTTGTATACTGATAGTTGAGACTCTTCGTGTGCTACTCTTCCAGGTATAATAAAGAAGTGTGTTTGGGGCTTCTTGACCTTGACCTCTTTGGTACTGTTAGCCCTCCACCTCTGGCTCATGATCTCAGGTTTTATCAAGTACGATACTGTCACTAATGTGAACGTTAATGAAGCCAGAGTTATAGACTTTCCAGGTGGGTTCTCTATGTCCTGTTTATAGACCATAATACATGGTAGTATACATCCATTCTCTGGGCTGACAGTTAACATGGCGTACACAGTGTCTAAGTTTAACTCAGCTGTAACATTACTTGTATAGTCATGTGCTTTTACATGTAGCTGTTACCATATGTAACAACAATGGAGTAAAGCGATCCAACATGCCAAGCGGTTTAGATGATCTGGTGAAGAATAAGAAACAGGGACTTCTGAATGGTACAGACGAGAAGGTGTCTAAGAATGTGCTTATCAAAACCATATCAGAAGGTAAGACCTGGATAACATGATTCACCTCTCTGCATACTTGACTTCTACTTACCTACCATGGCTAGCAATTACATATATTTAGGGTTACTGACCATGCACTGCTTCATCTACAAACTCAAATGTGACAAGTCTGCAGTTGTAGTTGCTTCCCTTGTCTTCATTATATTGATATCCAGCATATCTACATGCATTAGCCAATAAAGATCATTGATGTACAATATACATTTCGAATAATGTTAAATTTTGGTGAGGTTAATGTAGTACTGTAGTTTTCTCTCAGTCTATAGTTTATGTTACGGGTGTACATGTAGAGATCTCGCTACTAAACGGCAGTGCTAAAGTGTCCCTAGGCTACAACTACAGTGACATCGTCATCTACTGTTCATACAACGGAGAGAACTGCTATGAGAGTGACTTCTGGACATTCTTTGACAGCACTTATGGAAACTGTTACTCATTCAACACTGGAAAATATGGGTCCATTCAACAGAGCAGCATAGCTGGGCCATCGTATGGTGAGTGTACATAGTATACTAGCTAGGCCATCGTATGGTGAGTGTACATAATATTCTATCAGCAATGTTCTTGCCAATTATTTTCAATTTTTAGTTAGTTAGTTTAAGTTAGAATTACACACCTATAGGGATACTCTACCTACACAACCTGCATCTTATTATGAAGCTATAGTTCTGCAGATTAACTGGACCTACTATGACATGTATAATGTGTTGTCTGTATAATATACGTACATGTATGAGTATATGCGTGACTGATGTGCGTAAGTATCTCATTGGACAGGTCTATCGCTGATACTAAACATTGGTATATACGAGTATGTAAAGTTTCTAACAGAAGACGCTGGGGTTAATGTGGTAGTCCATGATCAGAAAGCTATGCCTTTCCCCGGCCACAGCGGAATCTCTGCTACACCTGGACAAGTCAACAACATTGCTATTAAAATGGTAAGCATGCTGGTTGTTTAGAATTATACAATAGATATTTATGGTGAGAAGAGATGACAACTCCTCAATTAAATATTACTGAATATTTTGAGATAGCAAGATCCAAACGAAACAAAACACATAAATTTCTTAACGTTTTTGCCTATATCATTATGCATTCACAAGTCATTCTAATTTTCATGTACATTGCACACACGTGTATGTACATTGTACACGTATGCACTTACCTATACATTGTACATGTATGTGTGTATATTGTAGCTAAACACCACAAGGCTATCCGGTAACTATGGTAACTGTACTAAGCTGGATTCAAATGAAGATAACATGTACTTTGTTCCATACAATGTTAGCTATACTCAGTGGGCGTGTCTCAGGACTTGCTATCAGAAAGAGTGAGTAGTAATAATAAATATATATATTAGCAGTAGTTGTCTTCTCTCTACTTTTTATCTTTCTCAAAATAATGATGATTTGCCTGCTATATCTCATAATAACATGTGCAATATGTACAGATTTGTTAGTGTTCATAGAATCAATTATACATGTATATATGTTACAGAAAATGTTTACAACATTTTGCGACTAACAGCTGGTAAGCTACAGGCGTTAACATCAGCGAAGTTTGTACTGTGAGCGTTGGATATTTTTTCTTGACTGAACTTAATCACACAGAAGTTTAACACATGCTATAATGAGATCATGATGTGCTATGATAGCTGATAATATACACCATATCAAATGCTATAATGAGAACATGATGTGCTATGATAGTTAGTAATATACACTATATCACGTGCTATAACGAGAGCATGATGTGCTATTTAATAGTTGATAATATCTCTGTTTGTTTTTAGCAGGTAGATATGCCTGTGTATATGTATGAGTTATTTATACTTGCAGACTGGTACGGAGTTGTAAGTGTTTTGACCCCGATCTACTCTATGACTTTGGCACCATTGTATTTGACAAGATACCTGAGGCTAAAGGCCCTTGTAGACTTACCAACTCTACTAATGGTAAGTAATTCTGCTGACTGAGTGTTCAATCAGTCACTCACACTGATCTCTCTGTATTATGAATATTACTCTTTCAAACTTTCATCACAACAACTTGATTGCTGCTGTTAGATCAAAAGACAATACAATCTATACATACATGTACAGTGTACATACATGTATATGTATATACTACATGTACATGTAGTATATGTATATACTACATGTATGTATATGTATATACTACATGTACATGTATGTATATGTCATTCACACTTTATATTTTAGTGGCATGCATAACGGAGGTGGCCAGTAGATTCGCAGACAGAACCTTGAAGTGTGATACATGTTACCAGCCATGCAAGTAAGTGCTACCAGTCATGTGATGTATGTACGGTGTTACTACGACAACCATGTGTTGTAAGTCATGTGATGAACTGAAACCACGCCCACATGTTGTATATTGTTAGATGATTAACACGTTAGTCATGAGTTGCAAAGTTTGAGATTTAATTAATGGATAGGATGTGTGCTTACAGAAATAGAGAATTCTCACTCTATACCTTAGCTAGAGTCATAATAGTGTTGTAAATACTGGTAGTAACATAGTATCTCTTACTCTGTGTTATGCTATACTATCCATTGTATGTTGTTTTACAGTGAAATCACATATGAAGGTGTGCTATCTACTTCTACATTCCCTGCACTCAGCTACATAGTAAGTCTCTCTCCTCTAGTAGAACTGTTGGTTATGTTCCTTATCCAAATACCGTCATCAACTCATAGCAAAGATTTCATGAATATAAAAGGATGTATTCATAAAAAAGCTGCAGACTACTAGAGGGCGCTTTCACGTCTGCTAAGTTGAACCATGATGATATATGTGTACTGAAGTGTAAGGATGATACTGAATATGTCATCAGTGGATAGCTCTCTATTTCCTTGTGAAACCAGTCGCATTATCATGCTATAATGCCGTTATATAGTAGGATGTGTCATCACTTTATAACTGAAATATAATATATAATATGACCACAGGATGACTTCATATCTGTTCTCACCAAGTCACACCCCAATCTGGTGAAGAAGTTACAGGACGAGTATGGTAAAGAGAACATCAACTCTGGTCTGCAGACAAACTTCCTGAAGCTTAACATCTTCTACCAATCCATGACATACACGACTCACGAACATGTGCCAAGCTATGATACATACCAGTTTGCTTCTGACTTCGGTGAGTAAGTGAATGCTGTAAATGACTGCACGAGTATTACAAGTTTCAATAAGTTAGCTCACATTCCCTTATCCCATTCTCTCGTTCTCTCAGGTTATATTTAGGTCACTCGGAAAAGCCTCATTCAGGCATTGTGTTATAAGCTAGTCAGAGCCATTCTTGAGCTAGAGCTGGTGGCCATTTAATAAATCTCTGTCTAAGTCGCTAGCTGCTTCCATCTAGGTTGATCAGCCATCTTGGAAAATTCCAGTAGTGACTTGAGTGCAGGCTTATACAAATCATCCAATGAGCCATGATGGGAAGATAGCCACAATTCTTGTATATTTACAGGTGGAGCTTGGGGACTGTGGATAGGATGGTCCATACTTACTATATTTGAGCTCATAGAACTGGGTATAGATCTGCTAGTGTTTGTTTGCTATAGATCTAATAAATGTAAGTCATCTAAATAGAACTCATAAGCAGTCTGACATTTGACCTGAAGTGAAGTACTGTTAGTGTCCTTGATCGGGGTCCACCACATCCTACCAACATAGTAGAGGTGATGAGGATGTAAGATTGAGGAACTCAGGCTATATTTACACATCCCCATGGCAACTACCTAGTGAACGAACATGTAACTCTCATACATCTACTAGTTGCTACTGCATACATACTAGATTGTGACACATAAACATAGTATTCCTCAGTTGATAAAACTCCTTGATATCATCTAATGTTGTTTTCTACCTCCTTGTTATTGCTGACTGAATATTTATGTGTTCACTATTTCATGGTGACAGTGTATGTGTACGTGTACGTGTACACATGCGTACATATGTACACATGTACACATGTACACATGTACATACACTGTCACAGAACAACTGCTCAATACATGATGTTATTTGCAGGACTGTAAACAAGCTACAGCCGTAATCATTATTATATATATTACTATTACTATAAAATGTTATACATGTATTAGTTGTGATACATATTGGTAATAATATATTAGGAAACAAATTTATAGTATCATAATTATGTCATATCAATATTTTATTGCTAGGCTTCTGATATTGCATGTACACTTGTATTACTTTATTAATAGCTATATGCAGTAACTACATACCTTCTGTACCCTCTAAAATGCCAGTATACAATACAATAAATAATGATAAAATGCAGATATGTGAACTGAAAATAAAGTATCTATTATAATATATATACATGTCACACAATTTATCATTGTAAACATGGCTTGGGCTCTAGAGAAAGGGACAGAAGAGAGAAGATAACTTCACATTTTGATAGCTTTTGCACATAATAGTTATTGATTGTGAATCTACTATCATGACTGTGATCATTATGACTGTACTGAGGTATAAAGCATATCTCTGATTTTTATAAATATTCTCATCGCCATTGAAGGTTTACAACTATCATCCATCAGCATTCTTGATGGAGTTAAACTTTTTATTGTACTGTTTATGGTTCTATGTTTGTATTCAGGTCATGGTAGGAGTAGGACCGACCATACTGTACCAGTGTACCTAATGCTACAACTTTTCACTATATACTTATTAATCTAATTAAATCTAATCACATCATGCACATTACACCTAAATGTTATTGCTAACATTATTACAAAAGTGAAGTTGTCCTCTCCTTAGCATAAAATTTGGTAGGAGTTGTCTGACCTCACTATAACCTGGACTCTGCGGTCTTAAGGCTTACGAGTACTTTGGCGATCCACCCGAAAATACGGCTTCGCAGTTTCATCGAATCCATGTCAAGAATTGTAGCCTGCCCACCATAATAACTTATATTATTGAGAGAACAATAGATTGATTACATTGGAACCTCCTTTACAGTTACAAATGTAGGTTGATGCCACTCACAGGCTAATGGTTATTAATCACGAAAACAGCGTAATTGCAATGTTGGATGTTGGTAAATAAACAAGTTGTACTTGTACCAAATTAAGGTTGTTTCAAAGTAGGAAACGAAGATATTTTAGTAATTTTACAATATAGTGTTCTCAATGCCCCATTGCTGGTTATACAACAGAATCTAATAGGTGAGTAAAGCTAAGCTAAAACCTAAAACTGTTGGTCAATGTTACAGTGTAACAGTAACTCATTAATTAACAGTTACAGTAAAGTTAGAGTAAGAGTAAGTCACGTTTATTTTTTTTTCAATAAATAAAATAAGTTTGACTTACTTCAGTTTTCGTTACATTATTGTGTCATTTTATGAAAAAGATTTGTTGTCTTTGAATCTTTGAAGTTTAATTCGTATGATTGATTATGATATCATTATTAATTATAATTATTATTAATTATAAAATATTCATATATTGATATTCATTCATTAGATTATTGTTTGTTGATCCATTTAATTTAAATTTGCGTTTAAAACCAAATGAAAATTGGTGTTAGTTTCAATTTGAGTTAGACATTTTGATTTTCTTTTACTTTAAATCAAAGTCGAAATTGAAAGTCAAAATGAAAATTGAGTGATGTTGTGTTTGAAAACTACCCACCATCAGTCACCATCATTACTAAGACTTATATGGTTACTATTATAAAGTTTTATTTAGTTAGCATACATACATCTCATCTGATTGACTGACTGAATTAGTAAATTCAGAAGAAAGCTGCATAGCCATATCATATGGCTTAAAATAACTCAATGATTATAATTAAAATACAATAAACGATATGATAGGCTGCTGCTGTGCAGCATGCATGTAGTTTACAGAATTACTCAAGCTTTCAGTTGTTAAATTTTCATCACTGCTTCTCAAACTCACATTAGCCGACTATCATCACCTTAACTTGGCTGGTTTGAGAGTATATGCAAGGAGTCAGATTCTCAACTCACATGTCCTTCTGTAAAATATTCTACTTATCATGCAGATTTAGCGACAATAGTTTAGCGGGCTACCAGATTATTCTAATTTTTTACTTGACAATTTACACCATATTATTATTATTCAACTGTATAAAAGCTATAGAGTCGATGATGATGCAGACCTACTTTTAGTTATTCTGCATTCAGCAGTCCTAAAGTCAGGACAAACTGTCGCATGTGACAGAGCATCTGTCTGGTTTTACATGTATATCTAACATATACATGTATATCTAACCTATACATGTACATCTAGCCTATATCTAACTACGAATGAGCAGTAGGCTACAGATTAAACTCAGTTCTAGCAGTGGAATAAAATCTTTCAGCATCTTGAATCTTACTTTATGTGGTAGAAGTGTGCTCAACCAGAAAATATTAATACTGAACTGTGTTAGGCCTATATCCTCATTTGGTTACAACATACAGAGGCTTATAAAGAGTAAAGAATGTTATAATATACATGTACATGTCCATTTATTAAAGCTGACATCTGCAGTACTTTTGCAGTGCTCTCTGCCTACAGCAAACTTGTGCATATTATTAGAATGTAGAATATGGAATTGCTAACAGGTTCCTTACAGCTAGCAACCTGCAGGAAATGGTAAAATTGAGTGCTAACTTAATGGTATTTGGTTATTGAAACAGGACAAGACTATGATCATATACATGCTATAATAGGTATGAGTATTTGTGGAAATGGGGGATATTTGAGACTTTAGTATCAAAAGATAGATCCATAGAACGAGGTTTAAACCAAGTTATTTTGAGTAGGTCCATTCCTTTGTTACCTGATCTCATCAAACATTCAAAATTGAGCCGCAGCTAGAATTCAGGTAATAGTTATGTACTGTCAGTGTCAAACATTATGTAATCATTATTAATAAGAATATTGAGCATGCCAAATTTCAACTAATCCAGGGAGTCAGGGAGATTCATGTAGTGCCTACTTTAGTACTGGGGTACATAATTTTGGTTTTAATAAATATTCTGATGTACAATACAGATTGGAATATAAATGCACCAGGTAGTTACAATCACTACTGTGTTGGCTAATGTAGAGTTGTGTAGGCTAGGGTAGTGTAGGATGATAGCCCATGAAGCTGTACAAACGCTTGATCTTGATGTTGGTCTCAGCTGCCTCACTGATTGTTTCTATATTCTAGTGATGACAAATTACTATGCTAATTATATGCTTGAGCTCTGAATTTAAATTTCTGATAAGCTGGTGGCTATCCAATGGATACGATACGCTATATTCTACTGCCATCAAGTGCACAACATCCTGGTTCCTCAGGTGTGTAGCGATATACATGTGCTCTTTCCTTTTAGGTGCTAAAAATACTTGTTGACATCATAATTATATAACAAACACAAAGCAAACATAGAACAAATATGGCTGATGACTGCGATGACAACGTCCTCCTCGACTCAGATGAAGAGGTTAACGTTAAATCAAAAAAGAGCAAAGCGTCAGACTTCATACCAAAGCCTCGTATATTGACAGCTCCTGCCAGTAAAATAGTGTCCATAGCTCACTCACAACGAACCTCAGTAGATGACGCTAGTAAACACAAAGACAGTGACGATATCGAACGGAGTAGAGGTCAAAGCAGCCTTAGTAACTCTGATATTGATCATAGTAGAGGTCATAGTAGCATGAGACTATCATCAGGGAACTTTAGTGAAACAAACACAGTCAGATCTCCAAAGAAAGACTCCAGACACGGGAGTACTAGTAATAGCAATAGTCTACCAAGAGTCGTCGTGGATGTGGAGAGAGGTATCAGTTCTGTAAGTATTCTCATACCTGTACTGCTTAATTATAATTCATTACTGTCTGGCTGGGCTGGCATTGTACTGTAAATTAGTTTATCCTGTTTTTGCTGAGTGTAACATATAGTTATATGATTTCCACTTTTTGATTGGAATTAGAATAATGGATTACATTATGTAAATTAGTTGTCAATATGTTGGTGTTGTGGAAATACAATTGATTGCGATGTTTGATATAATGGGTTCGATACGATCTACCCTATTAGTTAGGTATAGGATATACTGCTATGACATTATGTTACGTATAACTTATCCCAACAAACATTATACTATGAATAATAATATAACGACATTTAATTCTTAGTAACTCAATCTAGAAATAGTTTTAAAATTAGTCACCGTAGGTTCTCTTCCACGAAAATGTAGGTCTAAGGGCTATACAGTTTCTAGATTTGAGTTTGTGAAATGATTTGACGTGTGACATAATTCATTGCTGCCCTGTACTTACCATATAGCTGTAGGCCTGGTATACTATATTGTGTTGTATTATGTGTCCACTCCTCCATTGACAGCCTCCTGCAGCTATAGAACCATCCTCTGTACATCTAGTAAATCACAACGTAACCCCTCCTTCATCTGCAGAGGTCAAGGCTGAAGAGGGGTAAGTAGAGGACCCTTGGTATCCCCGAGTTTTATAGTAATAGTGTTATATAACATAGAGTTGGTTTAGTTCACCAGGGTAGTTAGTTGGCTACCAAGTATACCATGAGTATATTATTTACTATACTGTGTAATGTAAAGCACACAATACTCGCAATGTACATGTATTGTACATCAACTGCTGCATGTGTGGTACAGTTGTAGCCTTATACTCTAGTAGTCTTAATATACATGTACATGATACTGCATGTATCAATGTCAGAGTACAATAATATGTCGTTTCAGCACGTACAAGAGACTGATATCACATTCCCCTAGTGTAGAGGATCAGATCGGTAGTGATGGGGTGGACGTAGTGAAGGCGGAGGGGTCCTGTTTGTGCAGGTCAGTATTACTGGTCAGCTGTGTACAAGTATGTACTGTGTCCCAGTAGAAGCATGTGTGTCTCTGGGACTCCCATGCTCAGACCCTCTGATCACCGAATTATTCACCAGAGGTTTACTTTGATATCAGTTACATGTATAACAATATGGACATGTTACTTGTAGCTCTAAATTGTATGCGAGGGGCGATCGTTAAGTTCAAGGACTAGTGCTGCCAAAGATACCAACGTTTTATTACATGTATGCAAGGTATACATGTAGATGTACATGTATATCTACATGTAGTACTAATAATAACAATGCAATCAGCTTATACCCCCATGATATAATTGGCATTGACAACATGGTATTTAATTGATTATTTTAGTTTTCTGATAAAAGATAAAAACAGTTATCTCTGGTAGAATATGTCATAATGTATCCCCATCATATTTAGTGTATCACAAATAGTTGTATACGGAGTGTGGTCAGTAGTCCACTCATGTATAGACTACTAGTCCATCCTTCTGACTCCGAACATGCTCACCCCGTCCCCTTCTATTTGTTGTAGGGTGATCAAGAACCCGACTATAAGGAGAAACTGGAAGGTCTACCTTGGATCTATAGTACTTACTACTCTAGGGCTAGGTACTACTACTATAATTATATCATACTTACCACTGCACTACATGTACATGTACTACTAGTATATATGATACTTACCACTGCACTACATGTACATGTACTACTAGTATATATGATACTTACTACTGCACTACCTACATGTACTACCGACTACTACTTATTATCTATCATTGTATTGTGTTAGTAATTATAGGATATAAGTAATCATTATCCTTCCATATGTTAGATTAGTCTGCTAGTGATAATACTGTCATAAGCCAGTCATTTCTCTACTAGTATACTAGTATACCTCCATTCTCTATCCCCATGTTAAAACTCTAGTAATATAGAGACCTATATCTCAATAGGATATAAACTATAACTGGATACTTACTGTCTAATGGTAATACATGTATTATAGTGTACTATTAGTAATATATAACATCTACTCCAGATTGCTATGATACCAATACATACTCTACTCTCTGTATTTAGTTATTGTGTAACAATACTACTATATTTTATACTAGATACTACTAGATAATAGATGTAGCTAAACCATGAGATTTATTCATGTGATAACAAAGTTCAACATAAACCCAGTTACCTCTCTCTATCACACTATACAATCGTGTGATAGTTTGGATATCAAAACAAGTGTCTCTATAATGTGACCTGCTGTTATACACTGTGTGTATAATATGTGTAGTTACTAATAATTATGTATAAATATAATGTTAGTTGTGCAATTGTATGATAATATTATATACTTGTACTTGTACATGTTCGTTGTACAAGAATGTGACAATTTGCATATGGGACTAGCTGTATACATAATATCTAATGTTTCATGAAGGGTTATTGTACATGTAAGTTGGTTTCCTGTATCGACTGACAGTGCTGTTGTATTTCACTGCATGAGCTCACAGCTTTACCTTGCCTACAACTAATTTATACATCTACAAATTCTACATGTTTTATTTTTAGGTCTTGTGATATTTGGTATTATACTGGGATATCTAACTAGTTATACTAAAGGTAAGTTACTATACTTACATGTACATACTATACTTACATGTACATACTACACTTACATGTACATACTATACTTACATGTGCATACTATACTATACTTACATGTACGTATTATACTTACATGTACATACTATACTTACATGTACATACTATACTTACATTTACATACTACACTTACATGTACATACTACACTTACATGTACATACTATACTTACATTTACATACTACACTTACATGTACATACTACACTTACATGTACATACTATACTTACATTTACATACTACACTTACATGTACATACTACACTTACATGTACATACTATACTTACATATACATACTACACTTACATGTACATACTATACTTACATTTACATACTACACTTACATGTACATACTACACTTACATTTACATACTACACTTACATGTACATACTATACTTACATGTACATACTATACTTACATGTACATACTATACTTACATGTACATACTATACTTACATATACATACTACACTTACATGTACATACTATACTTACATGTACATACTACACTTACATGTACATACTATACTTACTACACAGTCATATGTTACACACATTGTATGTACCATTAAGGTGTCGGATGAGGATTGACCCTGTCTGTGTGGGTGTTTAGTACAGTTCAGTTAATCACTCTACATACTCCCCCACTATAACTTAGATTACTAGTATTTATGTAAATTGTTGTAGATTTGAAGTATCTGTTATTCATAGCTGGAGGTGTTCTTCTTCTCATACCAGGCAGTAAGTGTATATTATATACATGTATATACAATATATATATTATATATGTCATTAGTTGTATCTCAAATCAAATATCTTTCACAGCTGTGTTAGTTATGTACTCTCAGCACTAAGTTATGTAGACTCAGCACTAAGTTATGTAGACTCAGCACTAAGTTATGTAGACTCAGCACTAGGTTATGTAGACTGAGCTCCAAGTCCAAGTATACATTGTGCTGTCTGGTGAATTTCATCGCTGTGTGACTGTCTGGTGTAGGCCTATATGTAGATATAAGTAGATATGACATACTTCCTATCAGATGTTACTTACATGTAGCTGTGAGGTCAGCAGCAGGTATGAACAGTAAATACTTTGACATCATTAAGGGCACCTGTCGTTACTTGTTATAATATAAGCAAGGTAGCAGCTGTTATAAGAGTACATATACCTGCACCAGTTTATGATGGCTCTAGTCTGGGTTCCATCACTATAGCCTATAAGTTTTTATGAACATTTACTCATATTATAATGCAACTACCTAGCTATTAGCTATTACTGTGAAGGTTTCAGATTATGTAATGTTGTTGAACAAAAGAAGACAACTCCACAATGATAGTTGTTATGATTTCGTACTGTTTACCAAATAATGACTCATGTCAACAGTTTGACTCAACACATTGGCGAGCTTTATAAAGTATTATTTTCAGCTGGTTTTGCAATAACACCATTTATCACTAATTGATCAAAACGCAAACCCCCTCCGATTATACCCATAAAATCTTCAATTATCTTCACCTGAAGAATCTTTCAAAAATTGTTCTAATCAAGCCTCCAGGTTGTTATTTATTATTATTTTATGGGTATAATCGGAGGGGGTTTGCGTTTTGATCAATTAGTGATAAATGGTGTTATTGCAAAACCAGCTGAAAATAATACTTTATAAAGCTCGCCCAACACATTCTCTACTCTCAGCTTTGTCATAATAATAATTCATGTGTACTATTATTTGTTATTATGTAACACTATGCAGTGACATATTATGTAACTCATTTATTATGTAACCCCCATCTCTTATAATTACAGGTTATCACCTGGTGTTCATGACTCTAGCTGCATGGGATGTGCCAGGGTTCAAATTCAGTAAACTACCCACACTTAGAGGTCTGCAAACTGTATAGTAGAGCTGACCTTGACCTGGTAGCCTTTGACCTTGACCTGCGGATAGGAGTCGTCTCCTTCCACTCTTAGTACTGGGCTACATCTGCTGGCTCAAGTAATACATTAGTACATTTACCTCCATGTATAATATACTGCGTGTACTGGTGACTATGGGCACACAACTCCCGCTACACTGCCATCTACCACACTAATAATTACTTTAATAATTATATTATTATTATTGTCTACTTACATGTATACAATATGTAGCCTGTTCTCCTTCATTGATTCACCCAACATCACTTACCAAACTGGAGTCTATGATTTGTACCTAGTCTTCCTAAGTTGCTCTAGTATTGGTAGGTTACCCCCCCCCCCCCCCATTCAGTGCTCAGATCTGGTCTAGTTGTGCATATCATACCTGTGCACTATACTATGCTATAGCATGCTGTACCTGTACACTATACTATGCTATAGCATACCGTGCCCATTGTTGAAGGCATTATTCACCTGTTTTTCCTTACTTAGATTTTGACGTTTGCTAGTACTGGGAGGGGTTTGCTAGTACTGGGAGGGACGTTATATTATCATTCCCTTTATGCATATACAAGGTAATATAACTCCTAGTTACTTATGAGACTGTCGTACCTCCACTACTACTCCACTACTACGTGTATACAATCTATAAGGGTATAATGTAATATGTATAAGCTACACTGCACAATAGACATACTAGTCATAATAGTTTACTGCATTTTATAAAGTTTATATATTTATATATTTTTCATCAACTTTAATACCAAACAGAGCTGATAGTCCAGTGGAGCAATCAATACTCCATTCAGATAGATCCATATTATAGAGATTTACTTCATCTTTTATATCAGTTAACTTATTATTAACTAAATTAATAAAAAACCTTGTCTACAGTATATCACATGGTCTTGTACACCTTTAATAACTGTATGTAGTCAGTATATCACATGGTCTTGTACACCTTTAATCACTGTATGTAGTCAGTATATCACATGGTCTTGTACACCTTTAATAACATTATTATTAGGATAGAAAAATTAAAAAACATGGTTTAGTTATACTGTGTAGATTCTGGAAAAGCAACATATTTACTAACAGAGGCACAGCTGCACAGTTAATGATAGTGCACAAAAGGGGAGGACAACTTTGAATTATAATTACTAGCCTATTGTCTTGGTGAAACTGAACAGGATACCCTGTCCTACTGGGGCAGGCAGGCATCCACCTCTGTCCCACAGGATACCCTGTCCTACTGGGGCATCCACTAATTGTACAAATGTGAATCTCTGTGTTTATAATTATAGAGTTGACACAGAGAGCAGTAGTCATGCATATAATGTGTATAGCATCAATATGATGTGCTGTAACATAATAGGTGCAGACATTAGTTTGCATATATTATCCTTGCTAGTTCTCGTCACATGGCTGGCATACACCATTGGCATCTGGGTGCTTGCAGACTCCCAAGTCAGTTTGTTTGGGGCAGTCCAAGACGCAGAACGGACCGTCTTTGTAGTTTCGGCAGGAATCACACTGATTGGATCTCTAGTAAAATAAAACATTGTCGTAAGGCTAGTGTAAATGGTCATATAGGCCTAGCTTGTGGATGAAAGGGAATAGTATCGTACTTACTGGACCTGTACAAGTACTGTTGCATTCTGGGTGACAGTCCAAGCATTTGTTTTTATTAGGCATAGAATAAAGCATCGGCTGATTGCAGTCAAGCACACATTCATCTCTGTACTTGTAGTGCTGACAGTTGATACACATCTTTGCAGTTGGTCCCCAGCATCCATTACGACACTCTTCATGGCAAGTCTTGTTATTTGGAACTAAAATATGATGATTCATTTCATCAAGTGGGCCATTGTAACATAAGCCAGTTCGTCTGTGGGCCAATGTAACATAGACCAAGTCGCCTGTGAGCCAATGTAACATGGATAACTTTGTCTGTGGGCCAATGTAACATAGACCAGGTCGTCTGTGGGCCATAACATGGGCCAGCTCATCTACTGGGCTAATGTAATATAGACTAGTTAGTCTGTGGGCCATTCTTTCAAAGCATATGCCGCACTACTTCTTGTTTTCATCTGCACTCTGCTCACTGAACTATTAGCCTTCTACTCAACTAACATACACATGTATATGAATTAACTACTTACTACACAACCCATCATCAGCAGCATTGTGGCGAATGAACTGACGTTGTCTCGTTGTTTCTTTAAAGATTTTTCCCCATTTCAGACCCTCCAAGTAACACAGCTTAGAGTTTGACTCGATGATGACATGGCCAGCTGATATTTTCTTCAGCGATTTCAAACCCAAGAACTCTAATTCACTGTTTGCAATCACATTGAGAGATGTACCATACCTGCAGTGATCATTCAAAACTAAATTAGATTTCAATTTCACGCCCAGACTTGAAACTACATGTAGGCTACATGTAGTCTTATCTGTTGTTATTATGGGTACTCATAAGCTATGGATTGTAATTTAAAGTTGTCTTCCCTTATCTCCTCGGCCTCTTTTTAGAACAAGCAAAGGCAACTTCTAATTATGCTCAATAGTTTGAGTGTCCAGGACTGTTACATACTGCACTTGCATCCACTACATAAATTATAATATTTATGTCAGTATCCACAGAAGGCATTTTTAAAGCAAGTTGACCAAGTATAGTGGACTCACACATCAACCCTTCTGCCAATTATTGACTTCAAGTTGGACAGGAAACTGAAGTTGGTGATACCAAAGCCGTCTAAGTTCTGTATCAACAAATATTCTGTAATCTCCCTCACTGACTTGAGTATCTGGAGGTCTGAGATGTTCATTGGTGGTATGTTATTATAAGGGTCTCTGTAAAGTGTTCCAGTAAAACAGTTAGACATACAAGTTGAACATGCAGATATCACTGTAATATGGTGATAGTACTGCAGTAGATATCACTGTGGTGAAGTTATGAATTCAACTCACCCTCGTATAGATGAACGAATTATCTTTAGATTTCCATCAATGATTGAACAACCCTTCAGCTCATGAATGTTGTTAGAGTTGAGAAAATCTAAAGATCTAGGCCACCTGATCTTGCACACTGGCCATGGATAAAGTATATATATTATTATTACACCTGATGTTTGTTATGTGTAGATGTCAATAGACTCTAGTCTGTACAATTGGGAATCATCACCCCTGCACATGTACATCATTACTACAAGCCAGCTTTGTAGATGACTTGTACACCTCATTGTGACACATTTTACTCGAACATGTGCGGCATATATTGTATCTAGTCTGTACAGATCCATTTATATACTTGTGTAAGCAGATGTACATGTAACACTCAGTCTAATTTAATGCACTTGTTTCCAACTTACGTATCTAATAGATCTATAATTGATGAAGAGCTGCTAAACTACACCCAGACAGAAGACTGTGTTTCTCATTTGAGATCCATATATATACAAGTATACTAATAACTAAAGTATATATAAAATTTATATCTAGTATAAAATCTAGTTACCTTTGTGACAAGATCCTCTACAGGCTACGCACGTACCGTCTTTTGGTCTATAGCCCCCACGACAATGTCTGACGCATGATCCTAAGTGCTCCAGAAGGCCAACTACAATCACACACCTTGATGTATAATAGCATTCAACAGCTTTCATATATAAGTGTTGGTGGTCTAGCGCTAGTCATTCTGGTCTTGCAGCAATGATGCAAGTTATCTGCAAAGACGTGGGTTCAAGTCCCACCAATGGCCTGGAGGTTTTCATCCCGAAGAAGGTTTTCCCTCTGTGCCATATCGAACTATAATAATATCCCGCTCTAGGAGCCGTGGTGGCCCCTCGACAGCTCTGCTATCCGGCAGCCATGTTAAAGAACTGTGTTTGGCGCCACGGATATTATTATTATTATACGTTTTATCAGCATTTTATCATTTACAGCAATGTTTGGTAGAATATTCTGGTGTAACTTACCTGGGCAATGCTGAACACAAAGCTTTCCAAAGGAAAACTTTCCTTCAGGGTTTTTAACCCACTTGAAGTTAGTGTTGTCATAGATCATGCGACTGGGGCACCTGGGCTCACAGCCTCCCGTGTTGTAGTAATATCGGCATGCCTTCAATACCAAAATAATACCAGTTTTAGTGTCACAAAAGCCACATGCCATGGTTTTAAAATACTAAAGTCTGAAAGTTTGCTTTGGCAATGCTAACAAGAAAGTGCAATAACTGAGGTGGGTAGAGGGAGGATGGGCCATGGACGCCAGTGTCTTACCTGGCAGTCCGATTTGGTTGGTCCACTACAGCCACCAACACACTGGGAATGACAGCATTGATCAGAACCTGGACCAAAACATCTACCAGGTTGGCACAACTCCGAACAGACCACTTTGCTCATCTTCTGACAGTTCTGGCTGCCGGGAGCCCAACAGAGCCTTTGGGATAAATTCGTCTGCTGTTGTCCATTGTTGGGATCCCTCCCCTGGGGTATCGTGACCTCACAGGAGGAATGACATCCTGGTTGACCTGCAATCACTTGTCATGTGTATGTTTTCTATTGGATGGAAATTCACATGAGTAAGATTGTAGAACATTGTTGTGTATAGCCGACGGCTTTGACCCCTGCTTTAGTCAGAAGAATAGTACAGGTGAGTGTGACACGTGATTTAGTGGGACTCAATAATATGATGTGAGCCACAAAACCAACACACCCGTGGTCATTATCAAAACAAAGTGATGCATCAACTTGAACTCAGATCAATTGAAAATATAAATGATCTTTTATATTATTAGGCCCAGTGTTTTCTCACATTTGCTATGTGATTGTAGTAGTATACAAGCTGTATGCATGACCCATATAAATATTTCATGTACATTTGTATATTCATGGTACAGAAGCTTTTATTTATAACAATAAACTTACAAGGCAAGGACTGGTGGGCTGCATCTTGTAATACAGTCACCTGCTGTGCTCTGCTATTCCGGAGTATATCATTCCAATAAATATCTGTAGTAGCATGACATAGCAGGTTGTTGTTTTCAAAGAGGACGTCTCCGGTATATATTTCTACAACAAGGGCATCAACTTATATGTTAATCTCTCAGTTTCTACCAGTAGAGCATCAAACAAGTAAATTTTCCACACTGAGAAATTACATTGTACAGTGATGGGTAGAGGCTGAGCCGCTGAACAAGCTAGAGAGGTTTGTTCCACCTGCTAGCATTTGTTTGCTGATGTCAACGTCATTGTGACATCTAGAAAGAACTGCCTGCAGACTGCAACTGGTAATAGTGGTAACTGGTTTTCCTTCACAAACTTTCATAAAATATATTGAAATTTTGACAAAACTGTTCAACATGGTGACCATAATATGTTATGTGATTTTGTACATATAATTCAGCTATTAAATAGTGTCGGTGCTGTAACTACAATGTAGATTGTTTGTTGGTGCAGTTTAGTTGGTGATAGATTCATTAAGCACCAACCTGTTAGGTGATGTAGTCCTAGGAGCCTCATTCCCACTCTCTCGCTGTCTCTCTTATAGTTTTGTGATACAAATAAAGAGTAGCCTCTTTGTTGCTCGTTTCTTGTAGCATTGCTGCGATGGAACAAGCTGTTTCCCCTGATAACAGTTAAGCCCTTCAGTGTGACATTCTGTGCATAGATGTTGGCAATGAGGACGTATCCAGTGACGACCTGTATAGAGTTGAGGAAGGATAGGTCAGCATTGTATAACTCCTCTGAATCTAAGCCTGTTAGTTCCAGATTCCCATCCACATACCGACAATCTTGGTATCTGTTTTTTAGAGCTTGAAGCTTTCTTGCTGGAGTGCCTTGGCTTGTTATGAGACCATCGTTAGTACCTGTACACACCTCTCTTACTGTAACAGGAAGCATAATATGCTACATACCATCATGTTTATTGGCTGTAATAAACATATCATCTCTTTAGCAATTGTATATACATACAGCTATAATGTATAGTAAGATGAGACGCATTTTATATTTTTATTGACTCTATTAAGATACTTGCTCGCACTAACATTTTCCAAGCTATAATGTACTTTTACACTGCCCTGGATCTAGGGGTTCTGTGCAAGGCTATAACAATTATTTTTTGGCTGAAGGGGATAAAGCCTAGGTCAGATACATGAAGATACTACAAATAGTTTAAAATGTCCTCTATCAAATTCAAGCAATAATACACGATCACTGGCAGGCTGAAGACAACTACTTCTGCAGAATTTTTCGGAAGAATTCTGGTTGTGTAATTTCATGCATATTTTTTGGGTACTGAGCCTTTAGTTTACAGCCTTAGTTCTAATAGTTGATATCACTAGTAGGCTAGGCCTATTTCATTTTCTATGAACATAAGCATGTCTATACTTAGCCGTACGTCTGAAGTGCCCAGCAAAACTTGGTGTTGCATTTGTTGTAGTTCCGTTGGTCTGCGGTGAAACCTGATGACTGAATACTGTAACCAGCAGCACAAATATCTCCCTCATTTTCATTTCCAATGAATATCTACCTGATTCAACATTGTGTATGAGCGAGACAAGAGACAACAAGTGGAATGAAAGCACAAACATTGTCATTGAGGTGAGGGATGTAGTGTTCATAGGCTTATATAATATACAGATACAATGTTTATAGGCTTATATAACATACAGTCTGTACAATGCTTATAGGCTTATATAATATATAGTGATGCACATACTGGATCTCTAGTTTCAGACCAGTTCCTGTACTGTACACATTGTCTATAGGTAGAAGGAAGTAGCAATTTTAATTTGGAATATTTGACTCCCTTGAGAGAATGAGAAGCTAGGAATAGTACTACTATAAGGTATAACCTACCTGCTGATATGGATAGTGCTGTCAGTTGCTGTCTCTTCTGTTGCTGACTGCTGCCTCTCCTTCTGCACTCCACTCTCCTGTCTTACAATATGTTTATTATTTTCGAAAATGTTTATTATATCAGCTCACCTCATTGAATATATGGAATCACTTTAGCATGTCACATTGTTTCATTCTGATAACTAGCTGGTTCTGACCCATAGAGGTAACTCTATGTTCTGACCCCTCAATTAGTAACATGTTCATTCACACAACATGCAATAATGTCATGGGAAGTGTCAGATGTCAACCAGACTTGGCAAAAACAATCTTTTTCATCATAACACAATTTTTCCTTGTTGCACGCAGTTATAAAATTATTATACAAAGGTACCCTGATGAATGCATACTAACAGCTATTTGGGTCTACAATGTGCTCATTGCAAAGAAGAGCAGAGCCAAAAATAGCATTTTATTTTACTATTCAATTATATATTTAGTTACACTGACAGTATGTTATGATGGTATACATGTATAATGTGTTGATTGTAAGGGAGAAGAGCAGCTATTTAGACTGTGTAGTGGTTGTTCTCAATGTGTATGCCTATTTTATCTACCAATGTCCTAGTTATCAACACTTACACTATTTGCATGTACAATTGTACATGCACATACAAATATAATTCTACTATTAACTAGTATCAGTTTTGTAAAAGGCCTAGTATCTCCCCTCTCCTGAAGCAGTCTACAATGTATTGTACTATAATAGTCATGCAGCTCTCTAAATTGTCTCAGTGTCCTCTCTGCCCCAAAGATAAGACAACTACGAATCTATATAATTATGTAGACTCACCTTATTTATCTTTTTAGTTTCATGAAAAGCCTCTTACAGGAGTTGTCTACTCCTCAATTGAACAGGTAAGGGAACATAATATACTACCATTTATTGTCAGATGTTTGGGATCATAAATTTGGTTTCTGGCAATAGTTCTTCTGCATTTTTCAGATAACAGCTTATCCTTTTTATAAAACTCACTCAGTTAGACAAACACTATTTTTTTAGTAACTAACTATATACTGAACAATACTTAAAATGGAAAAGCAACATATTTGCTAACAGAGGCACAGCTGCACAGTTAATGATAGTGCACAAAAGGGGAGGACAACTTTGAATTATAATTACTAGCCTATTGTCTTGGTGAAGCTGAACAGGATACCCTGTCCTACTGGGGGCATCCACCCTCCTCCTCCCACAGGATACCCTGTCCTACTGGGGCATCCACTAATTGTACAAATAGTGTGAATCTCTGTGATTATAATTATAGAGTTGACACAGAGAGCAGTAGTCATGCATATAATGTATATAGCATCAATATGATGTGCCGTAACATAATAGGTGAAGACATTAGTTTGCATATATTATCCTTGCTAGTTCTCGTCACATGGCTGGCATACACCATTGGCATCTGGGTGCTTGCAGACTCCCAAGTCAGTTCGTTTGGGGCAGTTCGAGACACAGAACGGACTGTCTTTGTAGTTTCGGCAGGAATCACACTGATTGGATCTCTAGTAAAATAAAACATTATTGTGAGGCTAGTATAAATGGTCATAACTTGTGGCTGAGAGAGAATAGTATCATACATTGACTTACCGGTCCTGTACAAGTACTGTTGCATTCTGGGTGACAGTCCAAGCATTTGTTTTTATTAGGCATAGAATAAAGCATCGGCTGATTGCAGTCAAGCACACATTCATCTCTGTACTTGTAGTGCTGACAGTTGATACACATCTTTGCAGTTGGTCCCCAGCATCCATTACGACACTCTTCATGGCACGTCTTGTTATTTGGAACTAAAACATGATGATTCATTTCATCAAGTGGGCCATTGTAACATGGGCCAGCTGGTCAAGGGGCCCAATGTAACATGAACCAGCTTACCAAATGGGTTAATGTAACATGGACTAGTTCATCGGTGGGCTATTTTTCAAAGCCCGAAACCCCATGTGCTGCACTACTTCTTGTTTTCATTTGTACTGCACACACTGAGCTATTAGCCATCTACATTGGAGTAGACCTCCTTAAATCCCTATACTCTTAGTTTATTATTTACTCGACTAACATACACTGTACTTACTGCACAAACTATTGTCTGCAGCATTGTGACGAATGAACTGTTGTTGTCCCGCTATTCCTTTAAAAAATTTGCTCCATTTTAGACCGTCCAAGTAACACAGCTTAGTGTTTGACTCGATGATGGCATGTCCAGCTAATATTTTCTTCAGCGACTTCAAACCCAAGAACTCCAATTCATTGTTTGCAATCACATTGAGGGATGCACCATACCTGTAATGATCATGCAGAACCAAATTAAATTTCGAATTTGCACCCACCCACGCATGAAATAGGTCTCAAACCTGTTATAACCTCAAACCTGTTATTTCATATGCATCCCCTGCTTGGTATACTTTTTTGGCGAAAAAAGACAGGAATGAATTAGAGCGACTTCAGAAGACAGCAACCAAAGTGATTTTTAGTAATATAGAGCAATACGATGACCGTCTATCTGTTCTTGGCCTACCTACTGTAAATGGCTTTTTATTTTCTACAGCCCAAAACTATTTTGATAAGATTAGTGGGGACCAGAGCCACCCTCTTTTTAGTAGGATCAGCTTTAATAATTTTAAAACATCCTCTCGAAGGCCTGTCAAATTTAGACCAGCCAGATGCAGAACTGAGAAGCGAAAGAGTAGTTTTTTCACTTTTTTCATGTACCATTATAATAATAGCCTTTTGTAAGAACCTAGTGTTATCACTCCATATGGGGCGATATTTTGGTTGAATAAAACACATGCATGCATACATACTTATCTGTTGTTATTATAGGCACTCACAAGCTATTGATCATAATTAGAAATTGTCTTCTCTTACTTCCCCTCCCTCTCTTTTAGAATAAGGGAAGATAACTTCTAATTATGATCAATAGTTTATGGGTGCCTATGAACACAGGTTGTTATATACTGTACTTTCTACACCCACAACATGAATTATAATATGCCAGGTCAGTACTCACAGAGTGTTTTCAAAGCAAATAGACCAGGTATAGTGGACAGGTATAGTGGACAGGTATAGTGGACAGGTATTAGTGGACAGGTATTAGTGGACAGGTATAGTGGACAGGTATTAGTGAACAGGTATAGTGGACAGGTATAGTGGACAGGTATAGTGGACTCACGTGTCAACCCTTATACCAAATATTGACTTCAGGTTTGACAGGAAACTTAAGTTGGTGATACCCAAGCCGTCTAAGTTCTGTATCAACAAATATTCCGTAATCTTCTTCACTGACTTGAGTATCTGGAGGTCTGAGATGTTCATTGGTGGTATGTTATTATACGGGTCTCTGTAAAGTGTTCCAGTAAAACAGTTACACATACAAGTTGTACATGCAGATATCACTGTAACATGGTGATAATATTGTAGATATCATAGTGATAGCATTGTGTGTGGTGGTAATGGTATTGTATATGTCACTGTGGTGAAGTTGCAAATTCAACTCACCCTCGTATAGATGAATCAATTATCTTTAGATGTCCATCAATGATTGAACAACCGTCCAGTTCATGAATGTTGTTAGAGTTGAGAAAATCCACATTTCTAGGCCACCTGATCCTGCACTCTTGTCAAATACAAAATATATATAATTATATTACATGTGATGTTTGTTATATATGTAGATGTCAATAGACTTTAGTCTGTGCACTCATCTGTACAATTGCTAATCATCACACATGCACAAATACATGTATATTATTATTACAAATCACTTGTGTGGATAACCTGTAGACCTACTCCAGCATGTACATATCTGATTTGTACATCTTCATTGACACATCTGTGAGCATATTATGTAACATATATTATGTAATACTCAGCTGTAATACTGGCTTGTTTCTGACTTGTATATCTAATAGGCTTATTGAGACCAAGGGCTGCTATACGAAATCCAGACAGAAGGATTAAAATAGCCACAGACTCTCTCTCTCATCAGAGATCCTTATATATACTAAACTAAGTCTATTTATACACTGTGCTCCCTGGACTGCAGGCAATTAGTGTGTTTAGTATGAAGAGGGTGGTATTGACCACCCCCTCCACCCTGGGTGAAAGAACCTCTGTGACTCGTAGGGATAAGTTGCTTATAGCTACTACATATAAGAATTATATCTGGTATAAGAATTTAGTTACCTTTAGGACAAGGTCCTCCGCAAGTTACGCACGCACCGCCTCTTGGTCTATAACCCTCAGGGCAATGCCGGACACATGCTCCTATGTGCTCCAGAAAGCCAGCTACAATTACACACTGTGATGTACAATAGCATTCAGCAGTTGTGACGTACATGTACATGTACTTTTTGTTATATTTGTTTTATTCTTTGAACTTACAGCAATGTTTGGTGGAATATTCTGGTGTAACTTACCTGGGCAATGCTGAACACAAAGCTTTCCAAAGGATAACTTTCCTTCAGGGTTTTTAACCCACTTGAAGTTAGTGTTGTCATAGATCATGCGACTGGGGCACCTGGGCTCACAGCCTCCCGTGTTGTAGTAATATCGGCATGCCTTCAATACCAAATAACACCAGTATCAGTGTCATGAAAGCCACATGCCACGGTTTTAAAATACTAAAATCTGAAAATTCGTTCTGGCGATGCTAACAAAAATATAGTGTAATAACCCAAAGATTGAGGTGGTTAAAGGGAAGAGAGCCAATGAACGACACTGTCTTACCCGGCAGTCCGATTTGGTTGGTCCACTACAGCCACCAACACACTGGGGATGACAGCATTGATCTGACCCAGTACCAAAACATCTAGCAGATTCACACAACTCTGAACAGACCACTTTACTTATCTTCTGACAGTTCTGGCTGCCGGGTGCCCAACAGTACCTTTGGGGTAAATTCGTCTGTTGTCGTCCATTATTAGGATCCCTCCCCTGGGGTACAGTGACCTCACAGGAGGAGTGGCATCCTGGTTGACCTGCAATCACTTGTCATGATAAATGCGATGTGTATGTTTTCTATTGGATGGAAATTCACATGAGTAAGATTGTAGAACATTATTATGTGTTGACCGACAGCTCTGATCTGCTTTGGCTAGAAGAATATTACAGGTGAGCGTGACACATGGTTTGGTAGGACTCAATAATATGATGTAGGTTGCAACTTACAACACAACAATATACACCTGTGGTCATAATCAAACCAATCTCCCAGATCAATTGAAAATATAAATAATCTTTTATACTATTAGGTCCAGTGTTTTCTCACATTTGCTATGTGATCGTGATAGAATACAAGCAGTATATGCATAACCCATTTTATATCATACATGTATAAATATTTCATGTAGGTATAATTCACTGCCCAGAAGCTTTTGTTTATAACGATAAACTTACACCTCAAGTACGGATGAGCTGCATCTTGCAAGACAGTCACCTGCTGTGCCCTGCTATTCCGGAGTATATCATTCCAATAAATATCTGTAGTAGCATGACACAGCAGGTTGTTATTTTCAAAGAGGACATCTCCGGTATATATTTCTACAACAAGAGCATCAACTTATATCTTAGTTTCTCAGTTTCTACCAGTAAAGTATAAAACAAGTAAAATTTCCACACTGGGGAATGAATTACAGTGATGGGTAGAGGCTGAACAAGCTACGTAGAGAGGTTTGTTCCACCTGCTAGCATTTGTTTGGCGAATGTCAAGGTCATTGTGACATCTACACAGAACTGCCTGCAGACTGCAACTGGTGATAGTGGTGACTGGATTTCCTTCACAAACTTTCATAAAATAGATTGAAATTTAGACAAAGCTGTTTAACATGGTAACCATAATATGGTATGTAATTTTCTAATTCAGTTTTTAACAGAACTACATGTAGATTGTTGTTTAGTGATAGATTCAACGGGAACCAACCTGCTAGGTTATGTAGTCCTAGGAGCCTCATTCCCACTCTCTCGCTGTCTCTCTTATAGTTCTGTGATACAAATAAAGAGTAGCCTCTTTGTTGCTCGCTTCTTGTAGCATTGCTGCGATGGAACAAGCTGTTTCCCCTAATAACAGTTAAACCCTTCAGTGTGACATTCTGTGCATAGATGTTGGCAATGAGGACGTATCCAGTGACGACCTGTATAGAGTTGAGGAAGGATAGGTCAGCATTGTATAACTCCTCTGAATCTAAGCCTGTTAGTTCAAGATTCCCATCCACATACCGACAATCTTGGTATCTGTTTTTTAGAGCTTGAAGCTTTCTTGCTGGAGTGCCTTGGCTTGTTACTAGACCATCGTTAGTACCAGTACACACCTCTCTTACTGTAACAGGAAGCATCATATGCTACATACCATCATATTTGTTGGCTATAATAAACCGTAACTTACATGTACTTCAGCATATCATCTCTTTAGCAATTGTATATACATGTACATACAGCTAAAATGTACTTCTACATTGCCCTGGATCTAGTGGTTCTGAGCATGGTTGCAACAATTACTTTTGGCTGCCCAGACTGATACTGTTCTCAAGCAAACACACAGGATCTTCTGTAGAATTTTCCAGAAGAATTCTGATTATGTAAATTTCATGCATATAATTTTTGGTGTACTGAGCCTTAGTTCTAATAGTTGATATCACTAGTAGGCCTATTTCATTTTCTATGAACATAAGCATGTCTATACTTAGCCGTACGTCTGAAGTGCCCAGCAAAACTTGGTGTTGCATCTGTTGTAGTTCCGTTGGTCTGCGGTGAAACCTGATGACTGAATACTGTAACCAGCAGCACAAATATCTCCCTCATTTTCATTTCCAATGAGTATCTACCTGATTCAACATTGTGCATGAGCGAGACAACAAGTGGAACGAAAACACAAACGTTGTCATTGAGGTGAGGGATGCAGTGTTTATAGGCTTATATTATATACAGATGCAATATTTGTAGGCTTATATTGTAATATACAGATACAATGTCTATAGGCTTATATAACATACAGATGCAGTGTTTATAGGCTTATATGATAATATACAAATACAATGTCTATAGGCTTATATAACATACAGATGCAGCGTTTATAGGCTTATATAACATACAGTCTATACAATGTTTATAGGCTTATATAACATATAGTGATGCACGTACTGGATCTTTAGTTTTAGATCAGTTCCTGTACTGTACACATTGTCTATTGGTGGAAGGAAGTAGCAATTTTAATTTGGAATGTTTGACCCCCTTGAGAGAATGAGAAGCTAGGAATAGTACTTCTACAAGGTATAACCTACCTGTTGATATGGATAGTGCTGTCAGTTGGTGTCTCTTCTATTGCTGACTGCTGCCTCTCTTTCTGCACTCCACTCTCCTGTCTTACAATATGTTTATTATTTGCACCAAATGTTTATTATATTAGTTCACCTCATTGAATATATGGAGTCACTTGTTTCATTCTGATAGCTGGTTCTGACCTCTCAATTAGTAAAATGCAATGATGTCAGATGTCAAACAAACTTGGCAAAAACAATCTTTTTCATCATAACAAAATTTTTCCTTCTTGCGTGCAATTATAAAATTATTGTGCAAAGATACTCTGACAGTGGATACTGGCAGCAAGGTGTTGACTTCAAAGATGAACAGAGCCATATCTGGCCAGAAACATTATTTTATTTTACTATTTAGTTACACTGACAACATGAGGGTATGTAAGATGTTGATTGTAATGGAGAGGAGCAGCTTTTTAGACTGTGTAGTGGTTGTTCTCTAGGTGTATGCATATTTTACTTACCACTGTTCTAGTTATCAACACTGATCACTTTCACTACATTTGCATGTATATGCACATACAAATATACTTCTACTACTAACTAGTTGCAGTTTTATAAAGGCCTAGTATCTCCCCTCCCCTGAAGCAGTCTACAATGTATTGTACTAAATAGCCAGCTCTCTAAATTGTCTCAGTTTCCTCTCTGTTCTCAAGGAAAAAGCCTCTAAATGGACCCGTATCGATCTTGTTCTTACAGGAGTTGTCTACTCCTCAAATGAACAGGTAAGGGAAGCATAATAATAATACCTTTTATTGTCAGATGTTTGGGATCATAAATTTGGTTTCTGGCAATGATTCTTCTGCATTTTTCAAATCACAGCTTATTCCCTTTCATAAAACTCACTTACTTAGACAAACATTAATTTTTTGTAACAAATCCTTAAAGCTCTGACTATAATATACTGAACAGCTGTGTTGCCCTAATAGTTTATATAAACTAGGAGTTGTATTACCTTCAGGGCATATGGGGTTGTGTTCTCTCTTCTTATAGATTTGCACAATGCAGATGTATATGTAGTGTTTGTATACATATAAAACCACAGAATTAAGACTTCAAAAAAAGCGTAGACTTGTTTTATAGGAAGCAGAAGAATTATATAATTTCACTATCCACAAGTAGGATTCGTTGAAGTTATTTATTATACAATATAGTATTATAATGATATCAGCTCTAAAAGTAAGACTATAATATTCCAGTTTTACTTTTATCCAATCACAGTCATCCTGATACAAATATACAGGTATTCTACAATTGACCTGGCATATATCCAACTATTATATTAGTCCTACACTTTAATATAAGTTCATGTAAGGTCCCCCATCACGGCACACACACACCATCAGCACCCTATACTACCAGTAATTAGATACATCACACAGGTACACTGAGTCAACAATCGATAACTAATTTCCATTCATTATAGATTTAATGAAGGATATTAATAATCTCCCAATCATAACTATTCTCATCCAGGTGTATGCCGACCAGTCATTATACAGTTTATAGCATAATTTACACACAACAACAATGAATACTAATACGTGTTATTGTTCAGCTCCAGCGTGTTTTCGTAATCGTTACCTTTTCAAATACAAGTGAATACTCCACAATGAGAACTTTACATATTGACAAATCCATGTTCAATTATTCACTAGATATGAAAATATGAAGACAATAGCCCCATAACATGAGAGGCCTGAGTATACAAGCTGCATATTTGTTTAATTTATTTCTGCTCAAAGTTTTATTGGAGCTTACAGTTCAGTTCAGAATCAGGTTGGAAGTCGCAGGTGGTATTGTTCTGGTCTATTCTACAGCTGCCAAGTCCTCTCATTCAACAAACCAGAGCGGCAGCAGAGGCAGCAGCAGGAAGATATATACCTCAGCTTCAGAAGTCATTCACTAGCCCAGAAGAAGTCTATTCGGTAAGAAAAATACAGCAAATTAGACATACAATTTAGCCCATCGTATGACTAGTTATATGGAGCATAGTGTTGTAGAAATTCTAAATTACAAATTTACCATAAATTATTATAATTGAGTGAACAGCCTGTCTGCCATTAAATAATGTACCTGTACATGTACGTATGTATTTATTATCTCAATATCTGCATTGTAAACATAGTGTTCAACTATGACCATGTGGTAGGCTACACAGGTACATGTAAATGTATATAACATGCATGTATCACATACATGTAGTAGTAATGTAGTGTTATACACACACACATACTTGATATTATTATAATACATGTATTACAAACAACTTTATGTATATTAGGGTATTAATGAAGTAGGAAATGACAAATTTGTTTCCATTTATATCTGCTTGTGTATACATAATTATAATATATAATATTTATAACAATTATGTATAGAGGTCTCTGGGAAAGTAGTGATTAGATATAATAATATATTCTAATTTATGTGGAGATACTCTGATATCCAGACTGCTGACGTGAAGGCAGCAGCAACAATTGGTTGATGTTGATCTAGCATTCTCATACTAGCAATATAATAATTATAATTATTAGATGAATGTTGGAAGTTAACTGCCCGTGTTACTCATCAGGGTTGCTAACCTTTGTACTAAAATACTATGATTAAGTGTAGACAACTCCGGACAATGATAATCATTCTAGGAAAATAATGTTGCTCTACAGGAGCTGCAGTGTGCTTTAGTTATATTGATAGTTATACTTATAATAATTTGTTCTAATTGCATGGAGGAAACCAGAAGACAAGGGTTCCTGATTTCTGACTAGTAATACATTGTGTGCTGTAAAGGAGTGTGTTAATTAGTCTGTGTTGATTATCTATAATTATAATTAATGTATTCACTGTATCCAGTATGTGTTCATTATATTGTCTTCACTTTGTATTGGCTGCAGGTATATCATACACAATCTATACCCTGTACCAATACCTCACCAATCCCTGTATTGATTACCAGATGAATCAATATAAGTTGGTATACACAATGTACTGAATTACTTAGAATATCAGGTTTTATAACCCATAGTGTCAATATCATATTCTATTCTCACACATGTTGCACTTTTTATTACATCTGGGATGGTTTATTGCTCTATGGAAGTGAGGCTTGCTTCCGATCTCTCTAAAATGGTGGTTCATACATGTACATGTATTACTAAATAACTGGCTATTTCCAAAAGATGTACCAAGTAAGGCAGCTAAAATAAACAATCCAAAATTATAGAGATTAAATTTGATATTAGCAGTGTTAGTGAATTTTCAAATGAGTTTTAGCTTGGCTCTGGGGTCCAATTGTTTCGGTCAGCTAATGGTGAAACCTGCAAACTAATGAGCGTTCTTCTATCAGGTTAAAATAGTGACAGCAATAAGTTTAGCAGCACTACCTCATAGTTTATGGACCGCTACTCAATTCTAGACTTGTTTGTGCACCCCATTCAACTTCTCAGGGCCTACAGTAATATTTACATATTTATAGTTTATCATTCAAAGAGATTAGATTATGATATTATGATATATAATATACCCCTTATATAAAGTGAGATATAACATACAAGTTATATATACACACAGTCATGTTTACAGTTGAGTAGGGTGTGCAGACTGAAGGATTACCTGTCTTCATAATGGCTGGGTAATTATTTGAAATGTAGGCTTGTTTTTCAGCTTAGATTATTGTTCAAAAGATTTGAGTTGTAATTAAATGCAAATATGAGTGTTGAGACAGCAAAGTATCACTGACTATGTCTATAATAGTTTCACTTGAGATTTCGTTTGCTCAGCCATAGAGAGCACATGCAGGTATTTGTCATGGCACAAGTAGATTATAGATGACAAGTTAAGCAGGTAAGCAATGTAATGCTGTAGTAATTAATTAGGACACTTGTGGGCACTTGTGATTCTCAAACAGGTCCCCATTTTAACAGACAGATGAAAAGTCGCTAATCTCCTAGACAATACACAATCCTTAATCCTTAGAAATTCATTTTCAAAAGGTTTGTTTTTTAGAAGTTTTACCATTGATAGTTTTCATACTAACTAACTACAGTTACTGGTACTCTTCATAGGATAGTTATTGTAAGCATACAAGAGCTAGAGATAAAGATCATTCCTGGGGGACAATCTCTCAGAATAGTTCTTTTATTTCTATCTGTATTCACCAAATATAAAACGATAACTGTTCTATTATGTTGAATTATTTATCTTGATAGCTTGCAGTATAAACATTAACATAGGTGATTGTAAGCATTGTGAGAATGTATCATTCTACTGTTGTATTATTTGCTTGTATTGAAACATCTCATCACAGAAATGATGATATACTGGTTCTACTTTAGCTTTGAATTGTTACAAGTTTTTATGGCTTATGATGAACATATTGTACGTATTGTATACACATGTAAACCTACATGGTGTAGTGTATGTTATACAACTCATGTGTACATGCGGGCCTATGTGGGCTTATACATATGCATAAACTGTTTATAGGCAGACCTAGAAATTGCTACGCAAATCGTTTATTGGTATAAAACTCCTTTAGTGAAGCCTGTGATACCTAAGACATAGTCAAAAGTTCCCATTAGGGACTGTTTATACACCTCCCGATTTTACCGTAGCCGAGACTCTAATGTTATATGAATTATTTGAACTTCTCATCTACATAATGAACTTAGGCTAAAACTATTCTATACTCTACAGTGAATTTATGGAATAACTAGAATAAATATATAATTACAAAGATCCTTGACCTCTCTATTCTACTCTTGCTACTTGGCCTGACTTACTAATTATAGATCTACATTAACTAGATTCCATCAGGTTTCTAATTGGTAGTTATATAAATTATAATTGTTGAGCCACTCAGTACATATTTGTGTATGACAGGTTAGAGCAGGTGTGTGCTGCCAACTTCATATGATGTTATTACATATTACATACTTGTTCTTATCTAATCAATATTACTTTATGGAAGGGTGTTCTATAGGCCTCCCTACCTTATACGCATAGAATCTAGTCTAACAAGTTTTATGACAAAAATTTTATTAAAATGTTTATGAAATACTGAGGTACACATTGATGGCAATTGACTACAATTTGCACAACGTCATAATGAATAGGTCGTCCTTTTATTTCATACTTTATTGTAGAATATTTACATAAATTGTCTCAGAATATTTAGTTCTGGGTTTATAAATCATTAATGTGTGTATTTGTTTAAACATAAACTAGTTCTCTGTAAGTAGATATAAAATCAATCATTCCAGTTATATATATCTCAGTGTGAAGAACATGAGCATTTATATACATGTACAATGCATATTATATAGAGAAAATTGCAACCAAAGGTTAGCTCTAAAACCTTCAGCAAAATTGGAATGTTTTACTAATTTACACAATTGTCATTTTTACTGAATGCAACCTACCTAATAGTATAATATGTGCATCTAATATGGCAGTGAAACTGATTATTTTCTAGTTTATAATTGAATATTATGTGTTATACTACAACAGTAAAGTTATACAAATATATTATGAAGGCCAACTTTCACTAAATATCACTATTTCCCAGCAGTAGTTTATATTGGGAACGTATAATCAAGTGGTTGCAGTGTAATTGTTAGGTAGCACCACAATACAGCCACTTCTCCTCAACTCCAATTCAACATTATTGTAAGAGGGATAGGTTGTAGAGGTAATAGTTTATGTTTGCTCTGAGTCAAACAGCTAATCATATTCAGAATTAGCTGATTCTAAAGTGAAGTATGCTGTTTGTGTTGACATTAAGAGTGTATTACATACATTAGCATAATCATGGTTATTATAATGAGCGAGCCTATGCCACTTGCTGTATTAACTTCTCCAAACAGACTGAACAAAGATTTTATTGTCAACTTCCTACACAAATTTATCATTTGAAATGACTCAGATATTTTGATAATCTTCAAGTTACTATACAACAATATATTATCAAAATTTATACATGTATTCATATTGATAACCCTGGGTGAATAATTAATTATGGGTATGATAAAGATAAAAATACAGTGACTCATGTACACATACTATCACACTTATTTATGGATAGCCAATCTATAGCATTCACATCTCGTTTAAGGTATTGACTGTAATGATTTAATGTGGGTTGTCTCCTCTCTGTATAACTAATAGCTGGAACTGTTACAGCTGTGGTGATATTAGACACACACTGTGAGCACTTGCTCTAACCTGTCAGTCTGGTGTTAGCATACTCAGCTGTAGATACACTGTTAGCAGTTTCCTGATATTAAAAGATAGTATAAAATAAAGCAAACAAAGACTACACCTTCATACGAGTATATACTACTATCTATATTTACTCTATCTACAGTCAAACATAGAGCAAGCGTGTTTCTTCTTGGTTACTGAAAGACAAAATAGCATCATCAACAACGGCACAACGTCAGGTATGAAACATGGACATTGTATGTTAGTTAGTGACTTGCACATGATTATTACGTAATGTTTCTCTTCTAACTAGGCTTACATTTTGTATAATGTATATACATAATAATATGTGTAATAACATAGGGAATGTGACATCTAGAGCAGGTTGTACAATTATAAGGAATGCAACATTCAGAGCAGGTTGTACATAGGGCATGTGACATTCAGAGCAGGTTGTACATAGGGCATGTGACATTCAGAGCAGGTTGTACATAGGGTATGTGACACCCAAGAGCAGGTTGTACATAGGGCATGTGACACCAAGAGCAGGTTGCACATAGGTAGTAAGCTAGATTAACTTATGTGTGCTCATTGGTTTAAGAACTCTTAATAAAACTACTTTTTGTTATTTAGTGCAAGTTGAATTGAATATAAAATATTCTATTAGAACTGAGGTATGTGTTGATTAAACATACATAATTGATGGGCTTGGTGTTTGTTATTCAACAACCAAACCCAACCCAACAGGCAGTCTTACTACTTGTAGTTACTCAATACTATTCTATTTATCAACTACTGTTTAGACTGATACCTGCAAACTACAGAGGGATTTTGTGAAATAAATACTCTTTGAAGGTAGATTTTAAAGTTATTAACAATTAAGCTCATAATACAAATAATATTAATTCAACTTCAGTGACTTTTCTTTTATTGTTATGTAATGGAACGGCTAATTATATTCTACCTGCAGTTAGAGCATAATGCTGCCTGCTGACACAATGATAGAGTCACCCTTATAGAAGTTTATTATGAACTGTGAATTTAATTCAAACTTAATATAATTATATTTACTGACTACTGACTAGCAGTTTACAGGTAACCTTTTTCAGTACACATGTCCTTATTATCGCCTATGTATACATATACACATATACCGTAGCCTAAATTCTATATTGTATAACCATTAGTGCTAATCTCCTAGAATAGAACCTAGAAGTAGAAATATCCTATGTTATCATATTCTATGATCTCAGGTTGTGTCGAGAAGGCAAACATAGCTGTCACTTGACTCATAATGGCATCACCCAACAAGTGCCCCTTTTCCTTGATGTGACACGTGAAAATTAACACTTGTTCCTATGCCTTGTAATGCACATAGCCTCAGAGTAGGTTTGTTTTACAAAGTGTACTCATGGCATATCGCCATTTCTCTCAATAGAACTAGCCGAATACGCTAAACCTGAAGCTAAGCATTTTTATTGGGTTTTACGTTCAAGAACCTTTTCTGCGTCTCTGTGAATGGACACTGCTAGAATTTCTAAGCTTCTTGAAATTGGTTAACGTTGTGCAACTCCTACAACATTGTAATAATAGGTTCGTAATAGCATACATCGACACGCATATGTACACGGTGTATGTTTCTATCATGGGTTTTCGAAGTTCTTGCAGTCACAAACTCCAATACATGTACAAGTCATTTCGTTAGGCGTTGTCTGTTGCATAGTTTATGACCATGACACTTTACAGCAAGGGGTTGTTTCAAATGCCAGTAAATAATTAGCTAAGTGTGCATGGCAGACTAGTTGACTTTGCTCATTAATTGCAATATCAGACACACTTCTAGTAAAATTTGTATTTCCTAGATTGCATGACTTTGTTGTCAGAGTGTTGCATCATGTAAAACGTAAAACGTTAAAGGGAAGGATGAGGATAAAACCAATATTGACATATACATGAAACACAACTGCAGTCTCGTTGTAATTTCCTTTAGTTTAATGAAGATTCTGTATAAGTAAATTCATCGCAAATGTTGTTGGTTTTTTCTTTCATTGAATTCAATTGAACAAATGGTTATACCATCAATTCTGCCCACATTGGTCAAAATGTTGGTCTACTAGAGACAATCTGAGATCAGATGTTGTTGTTGATTACTATGGAGAGTCACCACCCAGCCAATCTCCTAGTATGTCATTTACTAAACTGTGAACATGAAAACTTGGCGGTAAAACACAGTAAATATTGAAGGCTATCATATCATGTATATTACGTGACTGCAGAAAGTACATTCATACAAGCTGCGGCTATCTGATGGGCAATGACCTGCGGTTTGTTCGATGCTATATCTACTTTTCAAAGTTTGAAGCTGTATAGGTGCGCTTAGCAAATCATTTTTATGACCTATCCGTAGCTTGGCTGCATATGTATGCCTGCCCAGCCTATACATGTAGATGCGGCGTAAACGACAATGGCATGAAGTATATTATGTACAAATATAAGCATGCAGTAACATAGTTAGTCAACCTACATAGACATCTAGTATTTAGGAGAACCAGGTCTAGAGAAGATAGGAACATAGCTGTGTAGGAAAATAGGGGAGTATTTAGTCTAATCAGTTGCTCTCTGTTGCCTTTCTCTTCCGTATAAAGAAGGAATATTTATGATAATTTTCCAAGTGAAGAGGAGTCTCCCTGGAAGAAGCAAGCACTTGCAAGCACTTGTCACTATCACCTCAAGTAGCCTGTCATCAACCCAATATACAAACAGTAATATTGTTAATCCTTGCAGAATACTTGTGTTAATATTTAATAACATGATTGACTGTTTTGTAATTAACAGGTTGTAAACATGTGGCTCAAGTACCTGCTCCTCTTGTCTCTACTCTTATGTGATGTCACACTGATACATGCTGCTAGTAAGTGACTCTATTTAAGTCAGCTATTTACTATGTAAATGCATATTATAGATTCATATTGAATTCATTTACTCATGTTATTAAATTTTCGCTTTTCTCCAAAATTAGTCACATTTATGATAGACTGCCATATGGCTGCACAAAGGTTGTGCCTTACAAGCGGGACTTCAGATTAAAAACTGATTAATCTGTAATTGAGCTACACCAAGCTTGTATATTTGTACTGTCACTCTGCCCCCCCCCCTTCCAAACGACAAATCTGCTTTCAAGTACCTCAGGTTAGATTGCACACACCTAGTAAAATATAAACCTCATTATAGATTTGTATTGCATTGTATCTACATAAGAAGTTATTGTTTTGCATGCATGCATTCGTCTGTGTTAAAAACGAAATAGATGCAACACATGCAAAATTCAATACAAATCTATAATGGTGGTTTGTCAATACAATAGTTTGGAACCCAGGCCATCACAAAGTGAACATAACGACTGATAAGCATAAGGAAGGGTTGAATATTGTGTCAACAAGGCAGAGAGGACTGTCTGACTAACTCAGATTAGTATAATCTATAGACTCCCTCCTTTCTCTTACATTAATCATGCAGATGGAAAGATAGTTTATTGTTATCAAGTATGACACAGATGTCATGAATTACTAATTTTATTTGTGTGTTTGATGCGTAATGGCATTGCTAGCTGTCATGGTGCATAATTGTATTATATTATCTTTGTCCATTGCCCTATCTCATCTCCATCAACTCATGTCACATGTGTGTTGCTACTATCTATACTTCCCTTTTATATGTATAGAATTAAACAGAAATTATCAGCTGCCTAAGCCATTGTATGTCAGCAGTAGCTATATTTACCTATTAAAACCTTGTGATGTAACTGCAACATACCAACATACATTGTATGGTAACATTGCAATGGATGAAATTGTAATACATCTACCTACCCTGGGGAACTTGTACTATATCATTTCATATATCTCTTCCTGTGTATAATTGTATAGAGTCAGATAGCACAGCTCTGTGAATTCAATGGAATATCTCTACTCACCAATCACACTGAACTTTATAGTAATGCATAGTAAGCACTACCTATGTCTATCATAGGGTGACGGGTCGATTAACCTTTGGAGTTATCCCCTCTCTGCCCAACTGATGTCTCGTATAAATGATAGTTCTCACATCTGTTATATGAATCTGTAGGTTGTGATGACTGGACATTTCTCTGTGAACACTCAGACATATTCATAGACAGTTCAACTGATCTCAAATCAATTCGAATGCCCTTGACCTCTGCTAACTGCGATATTTACGGAGCAGCTGCCAACTGCACGTCGACGTTTCGAGCCAGGAAAGGTCAGAAACTCACAGTGAAGACAGGAATAACATTTGAGTTGGGAAAGACTGCCTCATCTCCGTGTGCTGCCAACAGACATGTTCAGTTTGAGTCAGCCAGTGAATCCATATCTAAATCAGATAAGAAGTGCGGGGTGTACAACACAGCCGATGTACTCTTTGAGTCTGTGTCAGAAGAAATGAGGGTAGAGTACAGGAGTGAATTCGAATCAGATGGGGCTGTTATTGATGTGCTTGGTAAGACAATATTACTATATTACTGTATTACTATATTACTATATTACTATGTTACTATATTACTGTATTACTATAATATTACTATATATTACTATATTATTACTATATTACTGTATTACTATATTACTACTGTATTACTATACTACTGTATTACTATATTACTATATTACTACTATATATATTACTATGTTACAATATTTTAACCTAAATTATTACTTATTGGATTGTTTACAAACAGAATTTTCTTTGAGTTTTGAAATGAGGATAACACCTGTCAACAATGATAGACACTGTGTAGCTTGGATATCCTTGTAGCTTATGGGTGCTCTCTGGAAGATGAGGATATATCTATCATAGACGGTGCCCTAGTGCCGACTACCATGACATTTGGACCCAAGGACAGCGAGTATGAGGGCTTAGTGACGTGTAGTGAGGGCTATCTAATGGCAGGAGATGTACAGACAAAGTCAACTAAATGCACAAGTTCTCAGGTACCCAGCAGTATGAGGACGAGGTGGGACTGGCAACTACCGCCCGAGGAGTTTACTTGCAACCGTAAGTCCGAGAATTCAACTATCTAACCTGGTTGTACAATTTCCTTCTAACTGCAATATCTCACACATTTATATTCAATTTAGCTTAAATTTAATTAAAATATTTAGATTACTTAGTGGGTAACAGAGCAATTTCAAACCAATGATTACACTATTATTCTAGTGTCTAGCCCCACCCTACATTCTCTGTCGTTGTGGAGGCAAAGATAGCTACTAGTAAGGCACTGGCCTTTAGGGGTATCCGACAGATTTTATTTTAATAAGTTGTCCAACAAAATTGAGCATTTTCATTTTATAATTTTCATACACTACTTTCCCAAACACCTCATGATGCACACGTGGACAGTTTGGTTCTTAGGCTACATAATGCTACAGTAAAAGTCACTCATCTCTAATAGCTGCCATGAACATCTATTATATATCTACACTTCTACCTGCTCGCAGGTGTGACTTGTGGGGAGATCACATTACCACCCAACAGCAAAATCAGCCTATCCAATGGTTTGTTCTATGGTTCTGAGGCTAAATTTAGCTGTAGTGAGGGCTACATACTAGAGGGAGATAACTCTACTATGACCTGTAGTGTACAGAGCGGGGTGGGAGGTTACTGGAATGGAACTGCCCCACAATGCAACAGTAAGTATTATTGCATTATTACATGCCAATAAATTTGCACAACAAACATAATAATGTACATGAATATTGTAGTGTTATATAAACAGATGAAACATGTACATGTAGGTGTTGTTCAAAATTATACTGCAGTTTACACAGTCATAGACATGTACATGTAGTAAATGTATATATCTTTCTTTGCAGTTATAGAGTGTGGACTACCTGAAATACCCAATGCTGACTTTATTTCACCTGCAGTACTAAGTTATCAGACTAGATTTAGTTACTCATGTTCAGAAGGAATGACACCTTTCATAGGAGAAGCTACCTGCAATGTGAACGGAGTTTGGGACTATACTGATTGTGAAGGTAATACAAGTATACTCTACCAGGCTATGCACTTTATATGTTTGCTTTAATTTGCTGCAGAGGTGAAGGTTAAGCTGCTTCCAACCAAGATTCTGTTAACAAATACAACTTATATTTGGGCGACTTAAATCCCATTTGCGCATCCAATTTTATAAGAAATATTGGAAAAATTAAGTTATTCTTGTCACCGGTGCTCTATCATTATTGTCGTTAAAACTTGTGTTTGCTGTACATGATGGAAACTATGAGTATTGGACCCTGACTACAATGTGTGTAGCCGCTGTTGACAATAGTTATTAAGTGGTCCAATGTATTTGCTACTAGGTTCAGGTGGCAAAAGGAATATAGTTGTTTGTACGCTCAAATATTCCTTTATCATATTTAGTTATAAAGTTTTAAATAACAATAGATTACTAGCTGTTATATGAGAAATTACATTAGCTGACAGATGGTATTAGAATAATATTAGTTAATGCTCAGCATTGGTCAACATTACATACACGTCAGCTGATTTTCATATCGACAAGTTAATTACTTGTTAACAGGAATATTGTTATTTCTGTACATAAACAAATGGAGTTTGTATTTTGCTAATCTAGGAAATCGAAAAAGTTTGCATTAGTGAGTAGTACTGCCTGGAGAATGTACAGTCATAACTTGAATCTGAAATTTGAAGATTAAACCCATGATCCGTAAATGACCTATTTTTATGATACAGAAAGGGGACAACTCCACTACTGTATTCATCACCAACAATAGCATAAACAATATTTAGCCTGCGATTCTCCATAGATGTTAGAGTGTAGGATGGTTTAGGTTAGAAACTCTTCAGATGGTTGAGAATTGGTTGAGAGAAACGAGGGTCATCCAGTTGAACAGTAAAGAACCTTTTCATGCTTGGGCAGTGGGCAGTGGGCATTGGGCAGTGGGCAGTGGTTATTTTCACTACCTGACTATCGGATTATCTGCTTTACTGGAGTCCATGAAACCCAGGCTTCCGCTTACAAAGCTATCAACTAGCTAGATTTATTTACTGCTACTAGTCATGATTTGCAGTTATATATTTTGTTCCTATCTAGCTACCCTATGTTCTACCCCCATCATTGGCGAGGATTGGGTGCTTCTAACTACCATCCCCGAGAGGTTGAAGGTCGGCACGTCGCTCTCGCTAGTTTGCGACTACACCGAGATACTCGTCTCCATTGAGTGCCATTTAAGTAAATCCAACGATTCTAAATCAGCTGTTTGGAGTGAAGTGCCTGATTGTCCTAAACCTCAACCACCCCCTGCCATTGGTTAGTTCTACTCGGCACTTGTATATCTGCTCCGAATCGATTATACAGCTGATAGTTGTTGCATACAAATATGTTTTTAAATGCATAATTTCATGCAAATAGTAAATTCATACCAAAAGTAGTATCATTGCAGTGTACACTGTATAATATGTAGTAACTTACTCCCCAATGTTAGCTACACACATACTACCTCTTTCTCTATGTATGAAGATACTTGTAGATTTGTACATGATCATAGGACCTAGTTGGGCCTAGTGATAACTGATATTCCAGCAATGTACCATGCAATAATAACCCATTTTTCTATGCTCTGTTTACTAGAGAGAATAGAGGAAGTATCCAAGACTAGTAAGAGCACTGGAACGGTTGATAAAGCTGGTATAATAGGTGGTGTCATCGCTGGTATCGTATTCGCTATTGTCGTCATGATTATAGCTTGCATCTTTGTCAGAAAGTAAGTATGCAATATATCCTCTATGTGACGGTGTAAGTAAATGATGTAATTGTTATATACATTGTAATTGCATTTAGTTCTCAATGAAATATGACAAATTTCCTATTTCAGAGGTTTCACACAAATTTTCAGGTACAATGTTATTATGATAATTTACTATTACCTGCACAAGGTAGCCCTAGACACTAGATTATTACCTGCACAAGGTAGCCCTAGACACTAGATTATTACCTGCACAAGGTAGCCCTAGACACTAGACCTTTTCACATGTACATTTGCAGCATTACTCCACAACACATACACTTACATGCAGTTAAACAACATGTGGAAGTTGCATACTCTTTGCTTTCACCTTGTTATTGTTTTAGAATGAGTTCCATCGATTTTCTAGAGTAAGACACGTTAGTTTCAACACACCCCCAACCTATTAGGAAGCTACTATGTTTATAGTGCTATAGATATGTTTTAGTAGATATTCCATGTTAATAGTACAGTAAACCAGATAATGAAATAGTATGGATCAATACATACTACTGGACAATTCCTGATACATACATGTACAGTGTCTGGAGAGGAGTTGTCAAACCACGGAAAATTTGATGTGATTGTGGAATTGTATAATTATTGCGTACGAAACAATGTAATCATTTACCAAACAGTAACCAGATTACATTTTAATTCTAGACTTCACTCAGTCAAAAGAAAGCTAACCTCAATTTATTATTGCCAAATATCATACAGCTGAATGTAGAGCAATATACTTAGCAAATAGATTCATGTACAGCAGTCCACTAATACTTTTCTCTATTAGAAGTTGTCTGCTTTCGTTACTAATGAGTGCTGTTGGTTGTACACAATTTACTCTGTAAGTTATTTAGCTGACTAGTGTGTTTAGATGTTGATTCAATGTACATGTAAGTGTTCAAGGTGTTTGAGAGATCGAAAATAACTACAATAAATTTTCATGTAGTCCACTATCTATTACTCAAGACGCGCGTTGATTTGACTGCCATTATGTAATTATATGCATGATCTGTATCTGCATTTTAGATCGGCAGCAAAGAAGAAAGCTGCTCTTAACAATAATGAAAAAATACAATTGGAAAAGCAGAGGGAACCCCTAACAGGTTCAAGGCGAAATGGATCTCGGAAACTAACAGTAGAAGATATAAAGTTAAGGCCAAATACTCCAGACACGGAACAAGATATTGCTGATAAAGATGAGGCACAACTGCCAGCCGTTCTTAAACATTACAGAAATAGAGGTAACAATCGCCTTCGGAATGGCCTGAGCTCCGGCCACAGCACTATCGGTACTACGAGCTCTCAGTCTCACAAAAGCTCAGAGTCTGGTAGGTCTGTAGAGCGACTAGAAACAGGAGATCTCTATGACTCAGTGATTAATGGCGGTATAACTGGCGGTTCAAACAGCAGAATCTCATCTGCGACGAGTAAAAAGTCGATGGTTAGCAAAGAGAGTGACGGCAGATCATCAGCTAGTGGAGGGAATGACAGAAAGTCAGTAGTTAGCGGGCAAAGTAACAGAAAATCAATAGTTAGTGGAGATAGTCAGAGGAGATCCACCGCTAGTGGTGATAGTGTGAGTGTGGAGAATGAGCTAGACAAATCTCGACTTAACGGTTCAGTGGGTCCAAACAAGAAACGACAGCAAGTCAATGATGCGTCAACTTTCATGTAACACCGGACACATAAATCATAGTGTCGGAGATAAATCAAATGGTTATGAGAATCATTACTGTATGAGGGAACAGGACGTATTGCCACTATCTGGTAAAGAAGTAAGAGTTGTCCTCTTTCTCTCTCTGCTCTGATAGAAACCAAGCATCAGCTATGGAAACCATCATCTTGTTTTCAAAAGAATCAGACGATATTGTATTGCAGCTGAAACCTGACATGACTACTCAATAATATTTATTTTAAGTATTTAAAGTAGGAGACTTTGAGCTGTCATGAAGCCTGGGTGTTTATATTAATTTTGTACATGTAGACACTAGAGACAATCTGTTATATAAATTGTTAGATCTGAGAATGATTTTACTGTATATTTAAGAATCTAAGTTATATCATATGGGGAGGGGGAAGGGGAGAGTAGAATTACTTGTACAATAACATAGTAATGGTGATTTAGTAATGCACATATTGTGTGCTGACTGATAATAGGAGTAATGCTGTATTGTCAAACCAGTGTGAACGTACTTCATGTAATTCTTACACAAGTAACATTCCTATTACACTGTATTTATATTTTTGTACTTGTGCACACAATTACTTTGAACTAATATCATGTATACTGTTTATTCTGTACAGATATAAGTCACTCCTAGTTTCAAGGAAGTACTAATAGTTTGTAGTGTAACAATATGAGTACAGACGATCATCCTAGCTTGTAATGTATGTATATTGTCAATCACTTATTTAGGAATAATAGACCTGCAGCACAATTTGCCATACTTTGACATTCATGTATTTCTAACAAATAAAGTGTAATCAGTTTACTACCAAAAGTAAATAATAGGTTTATGTATTGCAGTGTGCAACACAGATCATGCCAAAGCAAACCTAAATAACCTACTTTGTCATTATGAGAATATATGAAACATGAAAATGAAAATATGAAATACCTTCCCCATATTTTAGAGGTAGGAAAATTGGTCGGATAGTGAGATAGTTATGTTCAGATAACTGAGCCTATATTTTCAGAATATCCATAAAATTCCATTGTGAGAAAGCTATAAAGTTAGGAAAATCATATTATCGTAAGAGCATACTCACATACTGAATGCTTTTTTTATAACTGAGTTTATAGGCTACAAATAGAGCTGGCATCACAAATCAAGTTCTCGTTGTTTAATGGATGTCAAATTGAAGTTTAGAAAGCAGACAGATTGAAGCAACATAATGTAGTACAGCAACTACCTGTTATGGTCTATTACTCCCAAATTTGCACTTATTATAATTGTAGGTCTGTCTCAGCTTCTCTGTGGTGAACAAGACTTGTTACATAATTACACCAAACCAATAGAATTATCATTGATAGCTGAAAGATTAGATTAAAGTAAGAGTCAAGCATCATGCTTTGTAGGGGAGTAGAAGTAGAAGTCAATTCTCAGCTTTCACACAATACAATAGCACAAGTCAATTAAAAGTAATGAAAAGCTGTGGCTCGAGTTAACTTGAGTCGAGTAAAATGTAGCCCATGTCTGCACTACATAGGTAGGTTTATAACGGTTTATAATGGTTTTCGTATAAAAAATATTACGTGGCCATACAAGTATCTATAATGCCACATTGGCTTCCATTGGCTATTCATCTATCAATGAGTACTTGTTTACCTAATGGCTAGTGTTCTGTCTGCTGTAGCTATACATGATAACCATTCTACATCTACAGTTTACATGTACATTGTACATGCATATGCAGTTATACTTTGATAGTCTCCATTTGCCAATGTAGCAACGTACAAGTGCGGAGTTATCCCATCCTACTGTTCTACATTTTTATGAGGATTCGTGACTTTTAACAGCCAATGAATTGTTAGGATAACATAACCTTAAAATGACCTTCACAATCATCCTGCCCACAAAGGTTCTATAGTTTCTATCTTAATTCTATAAACTTTGCGGCCCATAGAATTTTGTCAAACTATATACACCGTGGAGCCCTATCTTCTTATTTATCTATTTTACTAAATAATTTAAATCTCACTATTATAGTAAAGTTGGTTTTTGCTTTTATTTATACTCTAAAGTCTAGACCATGTAGATTTAATTGTAGCATTATGATTATCATTTCATTATCATAATCATAATGCTACAAAACAATTAAATTATGATTATTATTATTATTATAATTATTTTATAGCAGTGTTAGAGTAAAATGAATAAGCCTAAATAAAAATATTATTAATTAAATAATTAAAGGAGAAATTCACAAATTGTGCCCTACTTTGAAGTTAGTTTTTGTACTGTTCTAAACAAGATATTCAAACAATTATTGTACAGTATACTAAATCAACATATGTTCTCTTATCAATAACAAAGGATTTGTATTTTATGACCCTCCTTATGCCTCAATTAGTGAAATTAAAACTCCTTCTAAACGATTGAAAAATTAGGAGTTATCTCCTTTTTGAGATTTCGGCATTCTATTTTGTGAGACTACGGTTTCCGGCGATCGACCATTCCTGGGGAGATAACTTTATACTATTATCCGTATAACATAATGCTATGCTAATTATACATGCATTTGTTTTCCTTACTTTCATTTCAATTTCTTGACTGCACTTATAAATTGAGTGGATTAATTGAGTTGTCAATGCAATCACATAGACCTTAGCATCGTCTGTCAACAATGCAAATGCATTTATACCTGTACATGTATCAGTAATATAATATACATTTTATCATTATAAAACTTATGTATGACAAATGAACGGGCATGCACATGCTGAAGGTACCATATGGCACAACACACTGTATTTTTATAAACATTATATGTAATCACGAATTCTTTATTATATCTACATATACATGCATGTATAAAAGGTTTACACAATATCATTGGAAATAATTTCTGACACTCTGCTACCCATGAAAAACATTGGTAATAGTATTATTAAAAGTACACATTAAAATATTATACTGCAGGTGGCTAGGCTAGGCTAGGATAGCTTCAACTGCTGAATCTATGGCAAAGCACTAATGATTACCACCATATAGCATATACTATGGTTTTATAACATAGCCAACAGATTGTGCTAGAGAGTATTGAGCAGTCAGAGCAGAGGTGTACAAGTGGAGGAAGTTCCAGCAGAGTGCAGAGTGGACTGTGTTATGATCAAACTTCAACTTCACTGCCTGGGTTTCAACAGTTGAACACTTGCATAGTTGGTGAGGTAGAGGTCACTGGCAAGCCCTACAGTTATAGACTGACCTTGTTGACCATATGACGTTGACAGCTAACATAATGGCTGATAGCAAATGGTTGCAAGATTCAGGCCATGGAGGTCAATAATTGTTTAGATGCAGAAGTGGAGAAATTTGAGATAACCTCTGTTTTTCAGTAAAACTTAAACAGAAATCGCTTTCTCTAGATTTATTGCCCTTCTCCAAAACCCCAGCTAAGGAGTAAGGAGGTCTATCTAGCTTTCACCACTACTGCACCTACATGCAAAAGCAATGGACAAATATTTAACCTCAAGGAGACTGCCGGCAAGGATACCAGACCAACTGCAATGATGAATGAGGGTTCTTCCTAAAGTTGTTCCTGTTGAACTGGATAGTTTACCCTCCATCAGTGTCTCTTGCGATATTCCAAGGCTATAACATTTTGTCTGGAACATCTTACCAGAATCTATCTGCAACCAAGAAATGACTGTCTCGTGTATTACTTTCATTTGCACATAGATCTGCCTACACACACAGTCTTCATGTGTAACAATGAATAATTCATGTAAGTGTAATTACTATAATAACCAAATTCAAAATTATTAGAGACTCTGAAGGAGTATCAGATTCTAAATCTTCTTTGCCGATAAAGCATCAATGTTTAAGATACAGGATTCCGAGTAGTTATTCATACAACTACCTACCCCATGAGCTATATGGATATGAAACTGCATTGTCTTGAAAGCATCGGCTAGTGCATGGTAAAACTCATTAGAGCTTCAGTACTACAAACTCATAGAATAAAGTAAGAGAGCATATCGGCATCTGGTGGCCCAACTGCAGCAGGCACTGCAACATCCTACAACACAAGTCAACAAGCTGTATGTGTTAGTATCAACTCAACATTGATAGTATGCCCACTATCGTCAGTATTAGTAGTCGCAGCAGCAGTTTACTAGCAAAATAAAAGAACCATTTGTGGTGCTAGCTGTAGTTCGTATTAGCAGTAGGAGTAGTTACTTATAGTAGTAGTTAGCAGTAAGTTAAAGTGATAGCAGTGTAGTAGCAGTATTACGGTGATTTCAGTAGTTAGTTATGGTTGCATTAGTAGTAATTATGCAAGTAGTTAAAATCAGCAGTAGTAATAGTAGTAGTTGGTTACAATAATAGTTAGTCGAAGAAAAGTGGTAAGTTGTCGCAGTAGTACCAGGGGGTCCAGTGGTAGCAGTAGTAGCTACAGTATCAATAGAATCAACAGAAGTTGAATTATCAATAGTAATAGTAGTAGTTAGATATAGTAGTCACCAAGTCACCACAGTGTAGGCCCAATATTTTTAGTCACATAGGCCTATGCCATTTTAGAGAATAGTTAAGAGTATCAATAGGGTTTGTCACAGTCACTGAGGCTAAAGTAAATTTCTTAATGGTCAGTATTGTGGAACAGATTCATAATATTGCACAAACATACATAGGATACTAGTTTTTTCCAGAGATGTTTGCAAGCTTTATTTTGGAAACGAGTCTTTTAATAAGCCATAAAATGTTGCTTGAATTAACTGAGTCTGGCATCTCTGTTTTTTTCTTTCAGTCATTGGGCTTACTTACTGCTTATTTTAATTTTATTTATCTGAACGCACGCCATGAAATGAAAATTAGCAAGATTAAAATAAAATTAAAATAGGCAGTAAAGGAAGAAATAGAACACCAGGAAAGTATGGAGGTGAAGTGATGTACTGCAATCCAACACAATGGGAAAAAGATAGTTCCAAACTAAACCTCTCCGTGACAGTTTGAACCCCTAACCCCACACATTAATTTTCCTTTTTAATATTAATTTTTCATTTAATTAAACTTAATTATCGGCGAATTGTATTCTAATAAATGTAATCTACACAGTTGAGAAACGTCCTGCTGGAACTGTCGTTTTTTGGAAATGTTGCTTTACCATCTCCAACTAACAGCTTTAATCATTTATATTTAGCCTGTTTTGGTAAAAGCAACACACTAAATAAGTTGAATGATATATTATTATATTGATTTGCATTGCCTTCAATTGATTGTTTGACTTTTAATCATTAATTTACAGCGGCAAGGAAGCAGTAACTGGTGATTCATTTGTCTTGTGTCTAGTCAACAGCAATCTGATGCCAAAGAAATAAAAGTGATTTTATTGCAGCTTTAGTTCATGTTATATTTCCCACGGAAACTTACTGAGAGTCACTGCTAGCTGGATCTGACTGAGAGTCACTGCTAGCTCCGAATCTGACTGAGAGTCACGCAAGCTCCGAATCTGACTGAGAGTCACTGCTAGCTCCGCTGAACTATCAATGAAACCCATGGTAGAACAGTTATTAATTAATTACGTGCATAAGTAAATAAAAACAAACATAATTGATGATAAATAATTATTTTAAACAAATTGAAACTAGCGTTTTTTATAGTTCAGTGAAACTGCAGTGACTGTCAGTCAGAGTGAGAGTCGGTGGGAAATAATCTAGTAGGATAGAAAAGAATGAACAAATACTTATTATAATATAACTTGATTTGATTTCTTACCGACGAATGAATATGCATTGTAGAATATGCCGTGAGCTATTAGTCGGTATAAAAGACAAGTGTAAGTAGCAGAAAACTTTGGAAATTACAAAAAAACACAAGTGGCCGTAGCAAACCACTAAACTGCGAATGCGCAAACTCACCGGAAACAGCACGGCTATAGCAATATAGTGGTTTTAACGGGGCATATATTAGTCACCTCGCATATCGGTGTAAGTCTGCAGATCTTAGACTACCAATAAGGATGCGCCCATGACCAATCAGATAATCTAATTTTTTGGATAAAAACGCCGATTTTGATATTTGTGGAAATGACGTCTGGAACCGCCAGATTTCGAACTATCACTTTAGAATCACTTCAAAATTTGTGATTTTCCCCTTTAATATAATCAATAATGTAAATGTTAATGTAGTGTAATGATATAAAAATAAATACTGTACTTTTAACTTTACTGTCAAATTTATACTCATACTGTACCCATGTCAATACATACCAGGATACCGTGATTATTAAATTATTATATTTGCTATGATATATAATCACAATATAATAATAGTAGATGCAGTAAAGAGTTGGCCTGTCCTTTTTTTCACTCACTGTGAGTTACTGTCAGTTCACAGTCAGATGACTCTGGCTCATTGACTGAGTGAGAGTCGGTTGGCAGTCGAGGAATTCTCAGAATTAACTAGTCAGTGAATGACCCTGGCTGATTTGATTACTAGGGGAAAGCAGTCTTAGATGTAGAGGTTTGTAGAGTTTTCGATGAAATCAAAGTCTAGATCATCAAACGGTCCTAGTCGCATCGACTGACTGCAAGAGAGAGGGATGTAAAGGTTTTTAGAGTGGATATTCAGCTAGTTTTCTAATATTTCTATCTACAGGCGCTAAAAACATGACATAAGACTGGTTATAGCGACTACTTGTTGTATGAGTACGCCCTGATGGCTTCATCTTCCTTGTCTAAAAGTCCTGGAGTGCAAAAGATAATAGAAGATATTAAAGGTATGTATGTCGTAGTACTAAGTAGTAGTAAGTAGTAGTGAGTAAGCGATTTCTTTGGTATTAGTTATTCGTGTGATTTGATATTAAACCATTGTGCTAATGACTGTTGTGAACATATACTGCATCTTCTATTATGTTCATGTGTATTGTTAGCCTCTTCCCTAGTGTGACAGAGGAATAACTGACCTTGTTGTATGTTCCCGTGTGATTACCCATGCTGTTTCCTGTTAAAGTTTTAGTGTGACAAGTTCACGGGTAATATCTAGCCTGGGCATGAAACATTTAACACATTTGCTTGATCATCCATAATCCAACTATAATTTGATGAATTTTTTAATATTGCATGACAGATTTCTACTATTTCTCTTTCTCATAATTAATGTTTAGATTGTATTTTGATATAATTAGCATGCCCTACTTATCACTCTATATAATGAGACTAGCTGTAGTTATAGTTGACATTGACCTCTTTTGTCAGATTGTGTGGATCAACTAAAGACTGAATACAATGACTTCCACAGACCAATAACGGATGATAGTAAAGTTCTACAGAGATTCTGTGTTAAGTTAGAATTCCTCCTACGCCATGAACAAATAGGTGAATATGTTTATGCTACTCTACAGAACTGATTATATATTGATTTATTTTCATGTTGCTGTCGCTGAGAGATGATAAATTGAAGGTCTATTAAGTTAATACTATACTACATTTATATACACTTCAGAGAGGTCGAGTTTCCTTGGAGGTCGTAAAGACTACTGGAACTTCTTTATAGAGAGTCTTAATTCCGTGAAGAGAATCAGTGACGGAATCAAGTTTGTCAAATCTCAAAATGAGGTTAGTTGCTACATTGTCTACCTAGTGGTGGGTAGAGACTGTTACAGTAGCAATGTTTGGAGAGTGGGGCGGGGTTGGAAGGGGGGGGGGGTGATGTCTAATAGCCTTAGGTCTTCAGGGTATAGGTATGAATTGTCTGACTGACAGTCGCCAAAATGATTTGTGTCCCAGATAGTTTTGCTGGTAGTACTTACATGTACACTGTACTCTTAACCATAGTTGAACACCTTGTACATGTACATATATCGAATATGTAATTGGTTTATTTAAATTTTAGCAATTTAAATTTAATTATCTCAGTTGTTATATAGTATTGACCTGTATGTGTAACTCACTTGATAGGTACATGTACATTGAGTTAATTATCACACTGCTATCTGTAGATGGTCACCTATCATATCACTGTCATTGTGAGGCTTAATGTTTTTATCAACCACTAAATTAATATTGATACATGTATCTCTAATGATTGTATGTACTATGTGTGTACTGTGTGTGTGTACTGTGTGTTATCATATCATCAGTCAAGGTATAGTATATATAGTGTAACTAAATACTAAAAGCTGTTTGTTACCAAGTTAGATTATCTATGTTGGTTAATCCAAGCTAATACTGTAATCTGTAATAGTGAGGTCATATGTTGGACTATTGGACTCACCCTTGTGGTCTTACCAAGGATAGTATACATATTTTTGCTCCTCTATTTTTAGCTGCAATGCTTATAGGCTCTATGGTGCTCTAGTTTACCATGCTAATCAAGTTGTGTTGTATGACATGTAATAGCAGTTGTCACCATATGTCCCATTGTAACGCATTGGTTAAGGGGGCAGCATAGGTTTTGTAATACATATAGGTTACATGCTACTATCATAATATTTTATTGTATAGTTGAAGACAAACATTGGCAAAGGAAGAGGATTTATTAGATTCTGTTTGGTATACCAGAGGCTGGCTGATTGTCTACAGCACTGTACGTCTAATATTAAACTAGTGAGGTATGTAATACCAACACTGTACATCTAATATTAAACTAGTGAGGTATGTATTACCAGTCTAATCTGTAGTTATCCTCTCCGTAATTGTTTTGTTAATGGGAAAACTAAGTTGTGAGCATGATGTAGCTAGATTGCATATGCTAATATGCCAGACTAGGAGTCACCTATTTTTCATAATATATCAATAATGCTCTCCAGTGCCAAGTATAATTTACCATCCCATCTTAATATATATATAGTCAGTGCTACAGACCCAACTCTGTATGGAGGAACAGTTCACAGACAGCTTATCTCATCAGCATACTCTATGACCTCAATGACGTTGTGTTTGACCTTGGTGCTTATGGATACGACCTTGACAATGGCTGGCCTACATTCTCAAGGTATGATATTTTTTGCTTTTGCATGTATTTGATCATACGTTAGGCGATTTGAATGGATTTTAAACTAAAGTGGCAAGAAATAAAATTTTGGAGATTTTGCTAAAAGCTCTCCAAATCTCATTTTATGAATAGTAACTTCTCTCTTCCGATGCCGTGTGGAATGAGGTGTGTGTATTGATTAGTAGCACTGGCTGCTGGTAGTAGTTCAATGACTTGTAATTTAATTCTATGATACATTTCACTTATCAGAAAGTTGGGGAGGGGGGGGGGGAGGGGAGGGTTGATATTGCCCAACTGGAATATATGCTATGAGCACAGTTTATGCTACGTCTTATTCAGGGCTGATGCAGGAGGTCAGAAGTGGAATATATCTTTCAGCAGATCTTCGAGTATTTCCAGTCTCAATCATTCAGCTCTGATGGTAAGCCATGAATTACTTGTCATGTGTTACCAGCCATGTGTTACTACATGTAGTCATGTGTTACCAGTCATGTGTTACTACATGTAGTCATGTGTTACTAGTCATGTGTTACTAGTTATGTGTTACTAGTTATGTGTCACTAGTTATGTCTTACTAGTCATGCGTTACTACATGTAGTCATGTGTTACTAGTCATGCGTTACTAGACATACCTTACTAGTCATGCGTTACTAGACACGTGTTACTAGTCATGTGTTACTAGTCATACGTTACTATTCATGTGTCGCTAGACACGTGTTACTAGACATGTGTTACTAGTCATGTGTTACTAGTAACATGTTACTCGTCAAGGAGAATGGCTTCTCCCTCGAATCTTCGTTTAAAGAGTTGTTATCCCCTGATAGCAGTGGAGTTGGGATGACAACTCCTGTAAATAAATTCGATTTACAACTAAGCAACAGACGAGGATGTTACATGTAAATATGATATATATATTTGCTATATCTTTGTTTTACTTGCATAGAACTCATCACATATGAGTTCTTCCTTTCTGGATTCTGAGATAAGGGAAACGGATGAGAGTAATGGGGGACGGTATGCCCCATCCCTTACTGGAGATGTAGAGACTCAGTCTATATTAGATGAGGACCACCCAGATGGTTTGAGGGATAATGAAGTAACTGAATTGAATGCCAGCTTGTCTGAGCTGAAGGTGAGTGAATAACCCATAGACTTAGTTTATATAAACGCTGTTCTAGCTTTCACAACTCTAGGGGAGATCAACCATTGTTCTTACACCATAATCAATAGAGTTAAGGGACATTCCACCCTAGCCCCTAACTAGAGATGGAAAGTAGATCTAGTGCCAGAACACCAAATGTTCAGTTTATAGGTAATTAAATATAATATACTCTTCATTGTATGGATTAAATAGTAAGTACCAGAGTTAGAATGGATTAAAGGCGTGTGTTGTTTTGTTTACAAGCCTGCATTGTGGAATGGCATGCATTGTCTGCACTGTAATCGTGTACTCTATCAACTGGACTACACCCTCACCACTTTCAGATAGAGAAGGAGAGGTTACTAGAACAGGTAGTAGAGTTGGAGAAACAGGTAGAGGGAATGAAGACTGTAGACGCATCTAAACAAGCACAGATTAACTCTCTGGAGCAGAAGGTAGCGGAGTTAGATCAGAGAAACGGTCAGCTCGTTGATAATCTAAACCAATTAGCTCAGGACACCAACAGTTCGGCAGCCAATCAGATTGAGCAAATGTCTAAGGTAAGAAAGATTTATGTTAATTAGTATTAGCTACAACTATACATGTATATAATACAGTTGCTAGTTATAGATCTATAAACCCAGTATAAGGTACTGTACAGTGTACTAGGCTATGTTACCTGATACAAATAGAATGGTAAACTGCTACAATAAATGAGAAATGACCATTTGTTTATTGTATGTGCTCAGTAAAGCTACATTGTACATTATATAACTGTTAACTATGAAGAAAAACTGTGTATTAGAACACTTCTTGTTCATTTAGTATGTACTATAAAAGCTTTTGTTGGGTATAGTGGTGGAGAAATGTTGATGACCTCCATCTTTGTTTGTGATTATTAGGTTATCCAAGAGGAGGTAGGGGAGACTACTTCTCCTTTTGCGGTTTTGACGCATAACGGAGACTATGCTAAAACTATTGGCTTCTGCACCCAACATATTGGTTACTATTATAACTATCGGCATACATGCTTTAGGTTTAGTTTTATATACATTAATATTGTATAAACTAGCGTTACCTTGTAGTATCAGGACCTGCTGGGTAGGTTCGGCGAACTAGAGGCTGCCAAACTTGCTAAAGATGTGGAGTGTGAGAAACTGACTACAGCAAAGGCTGCCGTCCAATCAGAACTGTCTGCGATGACTCAGCAATATGAGGAGAAAGTGCAGACGGTTGATAAGATGAATGAGGATAAGGTTAACCTAGGTGAGACGTTGTTTGTCTACTTAGTCTATTCTGTTCCATGTATCTCCATAGTAGTAGCTGTATTAGTGGGGTGATATCTGTGCTAGTGTGTATATACACTGTAACTATATACTGTTAGTGTTCACCATATTGATACACTATCAATGGGAATACCAGCAGCATTGCCATTCTAACATGGTTCATACAAGTTCACCAACGGATTGACTCACTGGCCATAGTTATCCTATACTTGGCCATTGCTCTGTTCCACCATGATAATCATATAGAGTAACATGTATGATACTGTCTCACTGTTATTGGTGATTATGTCTCTCTGTTGGTGTCACTCAAAATGGCTAAGGTATCAGCCTACTTATAGGAAATGCATGACAAAGCAAAATATTTAATTCATCATCATCATATGCATTACAGAGGAACACTTGGCGGTAGTTGCCAACTCTCTGATGGAGAAGAGTTCTCTGGTAGAGAAGATGACTATCCAGCACAAAGACGAGACTAAGAAGCTGCAAGACGCATCTCTTTCTCTTAGCAATCAAATTGATGAGCTCAAGCTTGACCACAATGATTTCTCTGCAAGTCATAATGAACTTCAGACTAAATATAACTCTGCAATGATAGACCTCCGTGCTCTGCAGACGTCACATGAGCAGCTAGAACTTTCACAGAGTGGAGTCACAGATTACACAGAAGGATTAAAAGAGCAGCTCTCGGTCACTCAGGCAAACTACAAGTCATCACAAGAAGAAGTTCACAGACTCCAAACTGATCTCTTACAGTTGCACAAACGCCATTCAGAGCTGTCAGAAAAAGAAACTACGCAAAAGCAGCTCCATGAGGAATTGCAAAGCCAGCAAAGTAAAATACAGAAATCGTTTGAGGATCTGCAGACTGACCACAACAATGCACAAAAACAATCATCGGAGTGGCAGGAGAAGTATTTAGCAGCAAAGAGCAGTATCCTGTCACTTGAAACAAAACTCTCTGATAGCAATGATACAATCACTTCCTTAAATACTCAACAAACGGCTTCAATAGATGAAATCAGTAAATTAACAATCAGTCTCTCTGAAGTTCAATCAGCGCTGGGATCTCTTCAGGTAGAACATAAGAACCTGGAGGAATCATTAACTCAGGAACAGACCAAAAATGTCACACTACAAGCTGAGTTTATGACCCTTTCAGATTCTTATCATACATTAGAAGGACATTCAGAGTCCAACTCAAAACTTGTGGTTGAGCTGAAAAATAATTTGGAACAAGACCGGGAAGAAAAGGAGTCGTTAGAGATTAAAATTACTGAATTACAAACGTCACATGACAATGATTTAGCTGGAAATAACCTACTGCAGGAAAAGATGAATAGAGTCAGTAGTAAACTAGAGATATCAGAAAATGAGGCAATGCGATTAAAGTCCCTTTTGGAGTCCAAGGAAAGTGAATACAATGATCTCCAAAAGCAATGGCAGACACTAGAACAGCAGACGAAGGAGATGGAGCAACAGTTAGTTAACATTCACACGGCACACGAGAAATTGGAGAATGAGCACAAGGAGCTTGAGACGAGCAATCAGCAGACAGAAGCAAGTCTACAGGAGCTTAGAGTTAACTATAACCAGCTGGAGAATGATCATGTGATCGCAACTAATAATTTGCAGCAGATGGCAGAACGTCATTCCAATTTGCAGACGGGCTTGGATGCCCAGCAGAAGGTTGGTTAATGATGTGACTTCTATGATGAAGGATCGACATCATGGGCACTCAACTTTAAATCATAATTAGAAGTTGTCCTCTCTCATATAAAGAGAGGAAGGTAGATTGAGAGAGGACAACTTCTAGTTAAGATCAATAGCTTAGAAGTGCCCATGAGCAGTATATTTATTCTGTACATATACATGTATGTATAATCTTTGGATTCATGTTAAGCATAATATACATGTACATACATGTACAATACATTTATGTTGTGTTGGCAATTGAGGTATCGGCTGACCTCGATAAGGTCACAGTTCGCAATGCTCAGCTAGAGATGGAACTGTCCGTAGTAAGGAAGGAGCTAGTAACTGTCACAGCTGAGAAAGAGGCTCTTGCAGTAAGATGTGAAGAGTCACAGACTACGTCCTCCAAATTAAGCGATTCACTTACTGAGGTAACGCAGCATGTGATAGTAGCTATGGTTAGAATATACTAGCAGTTAGCATATCTAACCTTGGGGCTCACAGTATAAGTCTCCACACACTCGTAGTCAAGTTCCATCACGCTTACTAGCTTGACCTAAATACACCTAATAAACAGGATGGCTACATGCGGAACATAGTAAAAGCCATTTGGGTTTGGATTTGTTGGGTGTCAATAATGTTACACGTCTGACTGTACACAGAACATCTAAAGCTTGTTTAGTAATTAGTTTAGTAATTAGTTATATTCTCCAGGTGAACAGTGAGATCTCAGAGCTAAGGTCTAGCATAAAACAACTCAAGACAGAGGAAGTGGAGAAGAGCAAACAGTTGAGTGAGTTACAGAGACACCTGGAGTCCGCTAAGCTACAGTCAGCCAATAACGAGCTGATCATGGAGCAGCAGATCGGGGCTCTCAGGTTCCAACTCAGTTCACACCAGATGGAGGCTGACCTTGCCATGGCGGTAAGTACATTGTATAACCTCTGTACATGGTATATAACATGGACAGTATTTACATATACAGGTAATATATACACATTATATTACATGGACAGTATTTACATATACACGTAATATATACACATTATATTACATGGACAGTATTTACATATACAGGTAATATATACACATTATATTACAGGGCTAGTATCCACATATACAGGTAATATATACACATTCTATTACATGGACAGTATTCACATATACAGGTAATGTATACACATTCTATTACATGGACAGTATTTACAGAGGCAGGTAATATTTACACATTGTATTACAGGGCTACAGTATTCCCATTATACAGGTAATATATACACATTATATTACAGGGCTAACAGTATTCCCATTATACAGGTAATATATACACATTATATTACATGGACAGTATTCACATATACAGGTAATATATACACATTATATTACAGGGCTACAGTATTCCCATTATACAGGTAATATATACACATTATATTACAGGGCTACAGGCAGCAAGAGGAGGAGGTACATAAGATGGCTCAGACTATATCTAACCAAGAGAGGACGATTGCTGCTATTGAGTTACAAGTTGACACCCTGCAGTCTGATAAGTCAGTAGAGACCGAGTCACATCAGGAACAAGTCAGTAGGCCATATGTATTCTACATATTCTAAATGCATTGTATACACATTGTGTATGTGTATGTACAAGGGTACCATTCACGGCGTGTATACTATATTACATGTACATGTATGTTAATCAAGAGATCATGAAATGAGAAACCCTTCCTCTAGTTTACGGTTTATACATGGACATCTACTTGCTGGCTGTGAGCCGATTGTGAGCTGCGACCACTTGGATAAAAATGTTGGTAAACACGGCAATACTCTTGTCGAGTTATGATAGCAGGGGTGTACGAGATAGTAAATATTCATTCTTTGTAGGTACAGGAGCTGATTTCATTGTTGGATGACAAGGAAGTCGACCTAGTCACTCTGAGTGAGGAAGTGGAAACGGTGAGTGTTACCCTGACCCCCCCCCCCTTCTAAGCTGTAAACTAGGTTAGAGGGTTTAAGGCTAACAATGACATCATACCTCCTTGTTAGAAGTAGAAGTAAAAACTCAGCTTTTTTGTTAATTCTAATATTTGACGCCAATGACAATTTTCTTAGATAGGTCTCTGGTAAAAGTCAGTAGTAAATACTGTATACACATACATACATGGTTATAGTAACACTACTGTAGTACAAGGGTAGATCTAGTATATACTGTATATATATACATACATGGGTATAGTAACACTACTGTAGTACAAGGGTAGATGTAGTATATACTGTATACATATACATACATACATGGGTATAGTAACATTACTGTAGTACAAGGATATATGTAGTATATACTGTATACATATACATACATATGTATAGTAACACTGCTGTAGTACAAGGGTAGATGCAGTGAGCTCACAGAATGTGTGGAAACCTTGAAGGAGACGGTGGTAGAGCTGAAATTAGGTAAAGGAGAGAGACAGGCTGAGGCAGAGAATCAGCTTCACCAACTCAGGGAGGACAACGTTATACTCAAAAAACGCCTTATCAAACTCATCAAGTATGTCACACTCTACTTGGTATCAAACTCATCAAGTATGTCACACTCTACTTGGTATCAAACTCATCAAGTATGTCACACTCTACTTGGTATCAAACTCATCAAGTATGTCACACTCTACTTGGTATCAAACTCATCAAGTATGTCACACTCTACTTGGTATCAAACTCATCAAGTATGTCACACTCTACTTGGTATCAAACTCATCAAGTATGTCACACTCTACTTGGTATTATACTCATCAAGTATGTCACACTCTACTTGGTATCAAACTCATCAAGTATGTCACACTCTACTTGGTATTATACTCATCAAGTATGTCACACTCTACTTGGTATTATACTCATCAAGTATGTCACACTCTACTTGGTATCAAACTCATCAAGTATGTCACACTCTACTTGGTATTATACTCATCAAGTATGTCACACTCTACTTGGTATTATACTCATCAAGTATGTCACACTCTACTTGATATCAAACTCATCAAGTATGTCACACTCTACTTGGTATCAAACTCATCAAGTATGTCACACTCTACTTGGTATCAAACTCATCAAGTATGTCACACTCTACTTGGTATCAAACTCATCAAGTATGTCACACTCTACTTGGTATCAAACTCATCAAGTATGTCACACTCTACTTGGTATCAAACTCATCAAGTATGTCACACTCTACTTGGTATCAAACTCATCAAGTATGTCACACTCTACTTGGTATCAAACTCATCAAGTATGTCACACTCTACTTGATATCAAACTCATCAAGTATGTCACACTCTACTTGGTATCAAACTCATCAAGTATGTCACACTCTACTTGGTATCAAACTCATCAAGTATGTCACACTCTACTTGATATCAAACTCATCAAGTATGTCACACTCTACTTGGTATCAAACTCATCAAGTATGTCACACTCTACTTGGTATCAAACTCATCAAGTATGTCACACTCTACTTGGTATCAAACTCATCAAGTATGTCACACTCTACTTGATATCAAACTCATCAAGTATGTCACACTCTACTTGGTATCAAACTCATCAAGTATGTCACACTCTACTTGGTATCAAACTCATCAAGTATGTCACACTCTACTTGGTATCAAACTCATCAAGTATGTCACACTCTACTTGGTATCAAACTCATCAAGTATGTCACACTCTACTTGGTATCAAACTCATCAAGTATGTCACACTCTACTTGGTATCAAACTCATCAAGTATGTCACACTCTACTTGGTATCAAACTCATCAAGTATGTCACACTCTACTTGGTATCAAACTCATCAAGTATGTCACACTCTACTTGGTATCAAACTCATCAAGTATGTCACACTCTACTTGGTATCAAACTCATCAAGTATGTCACACTCTACTTGGTATCAAACTCATCAAGTATGTCACACTCTACTTGGTATCAAACTCATCAAGTATGTCACACTCTACTTGGTATCAAACTCATCAAGTATGTCACACTCTACTTGGTATCAAACTCATCAAGTATGTCACACTCTACTTGGTATCAAACTCATCAAGTATGTCACACTCTACTTGGTATCAAACTCATCAAGTATGTCACACTCTACTTGGTATCAAACTCATCAAGTATGTCACTTGTTTGGCACTTCATGTAGCACACTCTACTTGGTATCATAGTCTGTCTGAGTAGACAACACCTATACTGTATCCTAGTGACCCTTTATATTCACCGCCACTAAGTATTTGTTGTTTGAGATTTGGTGCCACTGAGAAACAGTTACCAGTCAAGCATGATTAATTCTAAACCATATACGTTCTGTACTCTGACTAGCTACACTAAAGTACCATCACATGATTGGCTAACTGGCAAGTCTATGTATGTTGGTGCGAATTGTAAAACCTTCGAAGCACTGCCAGGATGTAAAAGGCGTGAAAGTGCAATCTTGAAATGCAGAAAGTTAATGGGTTAGTCTATCTCAGCGCTCTCCACTCTTGTATTATATAGAGATAAGGACAGTCTGTGGCAGGCTACGGATGCTCTTATGTTTAGACAGAGGAAGTTGAATGAAGTCAAGTGGATGGACAGCTCTAAGATATATAACTGTATGGGGTGTAGAGCTACGTTCTCTCTACTTCTCAGGAAGGTTAGCCTTATTTCTATCACTGGATTTAGGGATGGCAGTATCATCCCTGCATATCAAAAGATGTAACACGTTATGCTATGCTATGTTATACAATATACAGCAATCACTACATTGTTTGTATATGCAGTTGTTATGTTGTTATTACAGCACCACTGTAGACTATGTGGACAGGTGTTCTGTTGGCAGTGCTGTGATAACTGGGTGAACACACCCGCCAGTGTTAAGAAAAGCAGGGCCTGCAACCAGTGCCTAATAGAGCATAGTAATGATGGACTGCCTGAAGCACTGAATTCCTCCAGTATAACTGACGACAACAGTGTGGACTCTATCACCCTCCCCGTCACTTTAACTAATAGAGACTGGGCTAGAACTAGCAATGGCGAACTCCATGCATCATCTCACAGCGGTTAGTGCTGTAAAATCTTACATGCACTTACATGCATTTTGGAGTTGTCTCAGCTTGATATCAATAATAATCATGAGAGAGCAACTCCCTATTTACATAGACATTATGTTTTTTTCTAATGCAGAAAAACATGATCATGTTGTGCTGTTGATATTTATTAGTAAAGTTATTGTTTGATCTATTTAGGTTTACTTACTGACTTATAGTTGTGTAGTATTTTCTTTACAAAATTGTTAGTGTAATATTCTATTAGTAGGGCTACTTGTATAATAATTTACCATGTAGACTAAATAGTAACATATCATGTTTGTTGTGTAGATGCGTCTATTACATCTCCTCTTGATACAGACACTGGGGAGAACCTGCAGCATGCTGACAACACCAGCCCACCGCCTAGTTCCACCGACAGCCTCTCACCTGTAGTTGACACTGAGGTGCAGGTAGGTGATAAAGTACATACATTGTACTAGTGCAATGTAATTATAATTATTATACCTCTTTAATCTTCACAGCTATTACTCTATGTAAGAGTAGTTAGTCCCTTAGGTTTTCTATCATTTATTTAGTGTCCAAATATTAAGAATAAATCATTAGACCATACAATTTGTCTAATACTATTGTTTATTATCAAGCTACTAACCCTCACCAACATCTTCCAGTAATTAAGCTGTGTACTTGGGTTCCCAGGAGATATACATTTTATACATACATACATACATGTATATAATAATTATAATAGCTTTTATTTATAGTTCTGATTGGGGGAGAGCATTGGCTTCCCTTAGCTTGTTAATATACTATTGTACAATGTACAGTATATGATTAGAATAGAGAACTCACCTATAGATAGTAGACTACAGTTGTGTATTAGCCGCAGCAGATTTGCCACTTGGTCAATCTATACAAATTTTGTGCTGCCTACGAAATCACAGATATCATATCATAGGTGATAGCACCTGTCTGACACTTGTTACTCGGTGATGGCACCTGTCTGATACCTTTTACTAGATCATATACCCCCTAGTTCAGTTTATTCCTTACTAAAATTGAGAACATCTACTTGTAGAATGGACACGCTAGGGAGAGTTCCCAGACAGAAATTGAGGACAAGACGGCGGATCTCAGGGAACGTACCATAGATGTGATCGTAGACGAGGAGTTTGAAAATGTCAGTGTAGAAGACATGGCCAAGTATCAGACTGATGATGTGGATAAGTGCACTGGCCCACCTACAGACCCACCTACAGACCCACCTACAGGCCCACCTACAGACCCACTTACAGACCCACCAGCAGAACCACCTACAGACCCACCAGCAGAACCACCTACAGACCCACCTATCTCTACAATATCCAGGTACATTGGCCTATCTAGTAATTACGGCTTGCTTGTAGTACTGATAAGTGCTGGTAATGCAACAGATTGCGCTCTCATAAATGTTTCTATAATGATGTACAATTGTAATTTGGGTGTATTTATTCTGTCTTGGTGGGATTGTATAAAATGATAGTTTTATATAATGTATGTACTGTAGCAGCCCCTTAAAGGTGTATATAATGTATATACATGTATATGTCCATGAGTTGTGTATACTATCTGTGGAAGTCTACTCTACTCTACTGCTAGTTCTACCTCAGGGTTGTGTTTCAATGAAATCAATAATAAAAGGTATAAATAATATATTATTTATGCTTTTTATTACTGACTACATTATATTTGGTCTATCCATAAATGTAAAGTGTAGGCTGGTTGTGATACTGTAACTCTATTGTTCGTCAGTTTATCGGAGTCTTTGAAGACTGAATACGATGTCGTTCTGAGTTCAGACACTGTCCAATCAGACGACTACATTGAAGTATCTATAAACAAGATGTCTGCTTACACTGTTTGTGTAGTCGTTGATCGGGAGGAGACAACTCTGGGGTGGAGATTCCGCTCTCAGCCTAAGGTATGTCATGTGTCTTCCTGCCCTTGTTCACATAGATTTGGAGTTTTAATTCATGGCTCTCGTTGTCAAATCATGCCTTAAGTTGCTGTCCGAGTTCAAGAGAAGGTAACTCTCAGTTCACCCATGTCTAGTTGATCATTACACAAACCAAGTCATGTAATGATGTGGGTTCTCGATTGACATTGCTTTGAGTATTCTATACTACGCTTGTTATCTGGTGGTGAAGCTATCTTGTGACCAGTGGCTTAGTTTTGGCACTATAGTGTTAGTTGGCAGGGACATAGGGTGTCATGTGCACCCTGTAATGCACTGTCATAATAAACAGTAACTAAAGCTACATAACCTTAACCAGGGTGCTTCCTTCCAACTAACCCACAAGCCTCATGAGACCAGCTTCAGTCAGTCGAGTGAAGATTTGATCCCAGAATGCAAGTGTCGGTCCCACAGACAGGAAGTGCAAGGGGAGATGATTAGTCATAATAGCGGGCTCTACATCTTCTCCTTCATCAACAAACTAGACAGGTCAGTTATACTTGTATACTGTATCACTGTGAGTGTTGGTTTGGTCGACTGTGGTCAGATAACTCCCGATATGGTTAGCATCACTAGCACTTTAGTAGTTTATCTGACAGGAAATAGTTTTACCATTGATCTTATAGGTTTCTTCTATCACCAGACGTACTCCTGTTCAACTTGCTGTAGTAAATGCCAACTACAAGTGGATCACTGTATAATATTAATATATTAGTATTATAATACTGGTCAGTTGAAAGGTGACATTCGTCAGTTGCTCAAAGTTGATAGTTTGCTAATGGTAGTACAAGTTATACTTCCTGCGTCATATTTGTACTGTTTTTACTATTCCATCATTACACTGCCCTACACATATGTACTATGCTGAACATAAAACATGCGTGTGATCACCGAGTTGTTATTTCTATATCCATTGGTTGGGGTAGCCTAAAGGGGAGAACTGGTGAATTACTACCTCATAGTATACTCCTGTAACTCTAACTCTAACTAGTAACTACTTCCCCACGTCTGTTACAGGAAACTGGACATAGAGTACTGTATATCTGCCAAGTAGATTAGATGTCCTTCAACTATGTATGTATAGTTCCATCATTCTAATTACCTTGTAGTAAACAATATATTAATGCTCACCTCACATGTACTTACACATACGTGTACAAGTTGTACGCAGAGTTCTCAACAACTACAATGTGTAGTGCTGGGTAAAAATACATGCATATGGTTATTCTCATTATAATCGTCCAATTTTATGCAAGTCACTGAAGGTATAATACTGTACTTACCATGACATAGATTTTATATTTTCTATTTTTAATATTATACTATATTATAGTACTAGTTTTTGATATTATTGGGTGATATATTTTAGTAGGTAGTCAAAACCTTGTCCACAGATACTAGACTATTTATTGTAATGTCTATTATAGTCAGCATTGTGCACCCCATGTTATGTGTATCATCTCCATACAGATCAATAAAGTTAACAGGTATATGATGTATTTTTTAGACAAGGAATTAATTTTAATATATCTACATATTTTCATATACTTGAATTGTCTTTATATTGCAAGAAATAAGTGCTACTACAATTGAGTGTAAAATAGGCTGTTTTTGTAAGAGTGTGCTAAGCTAAGCATACATGTATTTACACGATGAATGGTAGTACAAGAAGCATAAGATTTCATGAGTTATTCCTAATATTTTGTTACTAGTTCTAGCTACATCATCAAAGAAAAGTGACACTACATGTAGAACTAGTGTCAAAATATTAGGAAAAAATCATAAATTTTCATGATGCATCTTGTACTACTGTTCATCATGAAATTACTAATTCACACCAACATCTTCCAACGTAGCTGTAGGTAAGCACATGTCAACTCACTGTATTCACTGGCCACCCACCCATTCACTGTTAGATCAACAATTATGTAGATAGATTGTCTATTACTCAACAGAGTGTTCATGCTATACATACAGTACAATATAATACTTGAATTTACAACACAATTGGTTTGGTAGAGATAAGTAACAGTAAAAATCATTGAATGATTCTGACTGGGGGGGGGGGGGGGGGGGAGCACACCCCCACTCCACCTGAACAGAGAATCATCTGTCTAAAAGTTCAAACAACAATATAGAGACTATAAAAAAGCAGTCAGTATTAAAGAATAAAATATCACAAAAATATAAGGCATGTATATAAATCATGATAAAGTTCTACACTAATAGAAAAATGCGAATGAAGCAGATCTGTATCTGTGGAGTCATGCTAGTAATATCTGTAGTAGTTGAACCCGAGCATTGTGTAGGCCACAACGGCACCGATATATCCAATAAGACACACAATACCAACACCTGTAAAATATCAGACAGACATGTTAAGTAAAAATTTATAGTAACTAATAGAAAGGAATTTGAATTGATACTAAGTTATCTATCAGACTTACCGAGGGCTATCTTGTTAAGTCTGAGGGCAGCCATGGATTCTCTCTGAGCAGTCTCGTAGTCACCACGGTTCTTAGCCGACTGGACGGCTAGAGATTTGATGATAGCAAATATCCCAATGAGGCAGCAGCAGCAGAGAAGGTTGAATATCGAGAAACCCAGGTAGTCGTTGATGTGAGGTACCTGCAAGTATAGTATCAGGGATTATGGTAGATGACCCAATATCCAATTATTATGTGGAGGTATATGCAGATGTAGACAGACTTTCAGGGTGTAGTAGACGCGGGAGGTGAACAGGACAGAAGGGAATGTACATGAAGCAAATAGAGATAGCGAGTCAGAGTGTGGGAGAAGGTATGTTGCAATATGACTAAGATTCGAAATCCATGCTAATTAATGTACATATTTTTGCAGCATAGAACACTGTAATATCAATAAAAAGTGGCACAGTACAGTAGAATGCTATAAGCATGAACCCATACATTTACCAAACTTTGTGTCATACCGTTGTGTGTCCATTAAAACATTGAATATTGATTTTATTATAAACTTAGACTTAGATCTACCATGAGCCACAAGGCACACTTCCTAGAACTCAAGATAGTTGAAGGACTGGTGCCAGATCAGGATCCCACAGAACATTATTGGAAGACTGAGTGACCTAAATTGTCTATATGTTAGTTACTATAAATCCCTGCCTATAGGCTAACAGCCTACTGTATAGTTAACTGACCTGTCCAGTGTTGACGACCACCATAGCCTGACCACCTGGGCCTACACCACCTTGGGGCACGTACATCTGGGCCTGTGGGTACCCTGTACAGAGAAAGCAGAAGTAGAGAAAACATGCCACACCTGTATTATAGTACAGCTTATATACATGTGTATGCATATATACATGTACACCTGTATAAATATTTACAAATTGTTATTAATTATCTACGAGAAGAAAAATATCTACTAAGAAGAAAACTGCATTTAATTTCTACTTGTAGGCTACACTATATAGTTTATATAACACAGTAACACTTATACCTGAGTAATAAGCTAATTAGACGTGCACCTGGATTATGTATGCTCATTATAGCAATGAAGTACCATGGGGGAAACTATATTTCGATCCAAATAGTCCAACGTAAATTCTCAAATAGATCACCTTGTTGTGGAGGATATCCTGGCTGCTGTGGGGGATATCCTGGCTGCTGTGGGGTATACCCTTGTTGTGGAGGATACCCTTGTTGTGGAGGATACCCTTGTTGTGGAGGATACCCTTGTTGTGGTGGATACCCCTGCTGTGGTGGGTAACCAGGTGGTACTCCCTGTTTGTCAGAATCTACAGGGTAAGGTGGAGGAGCAGCGTTTGGGGCATCAGCTGGTTGACTAGACCCAGCATACTGCTGCTGCATCGGTGCGTCCTCAGGAATTCCACATTTCTCTGCAAACAAGATGACCAGTATATTAGCATTAGCATTACACTGTAGTAACTAATATGTATAAGATGTTCATGCATTGGTTGTGTGGACGGCATTGTAGCCTGGCTATAACATAAGAAAAGGGAGTTTTCTTTCTTTTCTATTTTAATATTGGTTGTACATTTTAATCCAATGAAGTGGCCCTTTGATAAATATATAGAGCTACAGCAGACAGGCCAGACTTTCACAAGAGATGTGGTTGAATTAATAGCACAGTACATCTCACTAACCTGGATGTGGGGGTGCGGAAGCCATTATTGATATCTGATTAGTCGCTCTATCTGCTTACTTCGAGAATCTACACGAAACGCAGGGTTAATACACAGCTCAAATTAGTAGTGTGGGAATGAACACAGGAAGGATCAAAAATAAGATTGTGATTAACTCAATAGAGAAATAACTGTCACTGCGAAACATGACTAACCATTATTTAAAATTTAAATTATAAATCAAATAGAAAAGTCGATTATTATTTTATTAATGTTAAGTTATCAATAGCAATAGTCCAGTTCTAGTAGGCCTAGGCTATCTTAAGTTAGTACAGTAACAGCTCATCTATCTAGTAAGTAGGCCTATAGTTGAGCTGATGAAGTGATGATTATCACTATGTTACTTCTTTTCCGTAACACACACTAAAGTTAAGAGCAAGAGATATGCCTCATCTGCCTACAGCTCCTGGTCAGTTCTGCTATGATCAGGTTTAATGCCATATGATATTTTATAGTTATATTTAATATAAAAATAAATATTCATCATTATATTAGATACTTCTATATTAAACAATATCAATATTAGCATTCATATGACATGTATTCTAATTCTAGTTCTATATATTGCTTTTATCTCATGTACAGCATGTACTGTCCTAGGAAGAAAGCTAAGCCGCCACGACAGGCTGCAGATTTGGCATATATTATATATACATGTATAAATATTATATTCATATTCATATTGATATTAATATAAATATTTATATTCAAATTGAAATTATATTAATATTCATATCATATTGATATTGTCTGGGATTCTCCCTTCGCTGTGCACTATTAACCGTGGCATTGCTATTTACCTTACCACATTGGGTTGTATAAATATTTAAGCTACAACTGTTAGAATGTACATGAATATATAACACGTAAATCAATAAGAATAACAGCACTAACACTTTTTTGTTGCTGTTGTCTCGTATGATTCACTTGGGTTCAGTTTGTTGAGCCGGAAGTACTGCTTGTAGACTGTGTGTCAATCTAACAACTTTTAACAATGGTTGAGGGATGTGCCAAAAAAGCTGCTATATAATACTATACTAGCGTCGAGACCCAACTCTATAAGACTGGCGGTGGACAAGGTAGAATAACCCTTTAGAATATGCATGTTGATTTTCTACAAGATTTGTCATCTCACGCGACTAACTACGTCACAAGCAAATACCGACAACTCCTAAAAGTTTTTTTTCCATTCGAATCTAAAATATTGGCGACTCGACTATTTGTCACTGATATATAGGAATAGTGTATTGATAGAGTTGTTGGCACTGCGAAAGTTTTACGGACGTCGGATTCCCGACAGCTAAACATTGGTATTGTTTTGAATTTCCAGACAAATTATTGTTATACCATATACTCGCAACACTGCGCTATCCTATGGTGATCCTCACCATTATGATTACGTTTATAGTTTTATAGCAATTGTTAGTTATTCAGGTTTACCAATGCTAAGGTTTAAATTATTGTGTGAGTTTATACCGAAATTATCAACGTTATGCTCCCATACAAGCGAGCTTAAATAAATAACTCGGTCGGTGCACATGAGATGATTTTCATTTTGTATCTAATGATATGATTATAATGTCATATTTATTAATTATTCTATATGTTATTCGATATTAATTTTTTTAATTTTGATGTTATGAAATATTTGTTTTAATTTTTCGATTCTTACTCTATTGAGTTAATATATATAGCCTAAAGAATGGCTAGTACAAGTATAGTTTTAGCACAGCTACTGCCATTTGCCTTGTCTTTTCCAAATTTAAAATTGAAATTAATCTAAATTTGATAATGATTTCAACTTGTACGTCTTGTTTAATATAAATATTATTGTGCCTGCAAAAATAGACACTGTATTTTATTTATTTATTAACATGTATTTTTTCATTTCTTGAAATTATAAAAAGGTTTACTTAACCAACTAACTGTTGTCTACATGTAAGTAGGCCCTAACTCAACTGTCTAAGTTAAATTAATGGATTAACGGAATCAATCACTAGCTCATTTTAATTCACTCAAAGTCTGCCTCATGACATGTCGCCACATTAAGATTATGCTTGCTCTCAGCTCTGACTATCAAACCATTCATTCTACTGCCTGTCACTTCCAAGTCAAGCGTTCAACTCAGTGATAGTCAGGGGACCTGTCCCAATACTTTTATTATTGATCTAAGTCTTGGGATAGCGACCGAATTGCAGCCACTCTCGCTTAGTCATTGACTTTTTGTATTCACGTAAAGGACAACAGGTACTCTTTGCACTTTCTTTTGATTTTTAATTTCTATCAATCATGTACTAACGGATCAACAGTTATTATTATGATCAAGTTTAAGAATCAGGTAAAGCAGTACAGCAAAGACTAAACTGTCTAACTTCAGTTTTTAGTCATGTTGTGGACTTTACTATAATAACTATTATTATTTTTATTTTTACAATATTTCATTCAAAAGTATGGTAGATTTTATATTAATATATCATTTCAGTATTATCCTGTTAACTTATACCTCGCTAGGCAATCCACTATACCAGCTGTGTAGAGCCTATTTTTAGATACAAAATGATATGTTTGTGGGCTCTAGGTGGAATATCTTCAGATGAAAATAGTTCTACTTTAAAAAACCTGCACATAATTTTGCTATCTGAAACACTCGAACATTTTCACCAGAGAATACCAGGATTACAGTAATTCACAAACTCAGTTCTCCTCATCAAAGTAGAATTTCATTCCATGTGTTCATGTCTCTTGTTGTAGCTTTGCTGTATTTCAGTGCTTAGTTAAATAAACAAAGAAAGCACGGTGTTAGTCTTTTGTGTCCATATTGGTCATTTGTAGCAATGGTGTTAGTTCTTACAAACTAAATAAAGTTTATTTGTGGGCGTCTAGGCATCAGCAAAACAAGAATAAAATTCCCTCCACAGGAGGCCACGACCAGACACAGGTGGTCATCTAGCATTGACCTGGTATTTTCACAGCAGTTCTTATGGTTCTAAATAACTTTGATTGAGTAGGGCAACATAAAAACCTGCAGTTATTTACAGCAACACAGTGTAACAATTTAATTTATTTCTTTTCGCTAGGCTCACTACATTGTTGGTTTATATTATACTGCTGGGATCTTGAAGCCAATATTTTCATTGGAATACCTAAGAGTAAATATACATTGGTGCATTGATTAGGTATGTTGTAAAGCAATGTTTAGGAGAGATGGGCAAACAGCTTGATAGCTGTTATCTACATTATTCCCCCAATAGAAACCCTAGATTATTGTGATTGGACAACCAACACTGAAATTATATGCAAACATTCAGTCACTTGATTGTCTGTATAACCAGAGTTGTAATCACATTGGCTAATTTATTATCACCAATATTTACCAACCAGTGTGTAAAGGTGGTTATCCATTAACTTATGCAATAGGAGCTTGTTACAATCATAGCCTACTACATGTAAAATTATTCATTTCAATGTATTGTGTAATTTCTGATACTCTACTGTATCCTGAATACTGAGGAGTGGGTAGTGTAATGGTAGTCAAGTCCATTATAATTATACTACATTAATGGCTAATTAAATTATAATCATATATTACTAGGTAGTGCATACTTGTAATACTGTTAGTTGTGTAATCTTATTACATGCTGCTACCAGCTACTAATATGCTGTCTACAAACACATAACCACTGTGTTATACCTGACTATAAATATTTATCTAGTGCAACTTGACTGGACTAGACTTGCTGAAGGAGTTGTATGTACAAGTAATTCAGCTTGTGAACTTGTTTTAGTGAAGAGACGCTTAACTTTTTACCAAGATTTTGTCAAGTTCTATGCCTTGTCCAGTTCATCAAATATTTTCTCTAAATTGAAAGTAAAATAAGAAACAATATACTCTGCTCACTTCACTTCAGATGTGTAAGTGCTGTGTGCTTAGATGTATTAATAGGTATATCTAGTTCACTTTTTGGTTCGGTTTTGAATTCCATACAAAGCCATTCCTGTGGCTTTGGGCAATTTATGTACCACAATAGAATGAGAGATTGTATGTACAAAGTACACTGTATATACATGTATGAGGCATATTATAAATGATACATATATGATGTACATGATACACACGCACTATTTTACACTGTAGGTTTTATACAATGTACTAATCACTTTATTTCTATTCATATTGATGGATATTGGGTTTTAACATTATTGATTGTGTTGAAAAGAAAATAATATTTCTAAACGTTTTCAAGAGCATATGTTGGCATGCCTACAGTGAGTGCTGCTAGAGGGTATACACTGGTTGTCTTATCTATAGTACTACTTGATAGAGACTTGAGGATATGATGCTGGTATCCTGCCGACTCCTATGTAGGAATCTATATTATTTTGTGATCGTAATTCTATTCTTCTGCGATTCACGTAGATGGAATAATTAATGAATTATTTTTTATAAGTGAAGAATTATAAGTAAATCAGCGTAGGGGACATGGGGGGTTTCTCAATGGTAGTTGACCAAGTGTAATAGTTGGTATTTCAGTTTATATACTTATACTTATATACTTAGGTGTGTACATCTGAGAACTTGTCACATACTAATCATATACTCAATATTTTAGAGTGGGTAGGCCATGTAGGCCTATGCTTCCAAGTCCTCAATCAGCGATGGGTTATTTTTAGAGTTGCCAATATGAAATCTTTGATTGCTCACCAATAAATTCATGGAATAACAATATTTTATGTTTTAGACTAGAACATTGATGGAAATGGTATAGATAGGAGTATCTAGTGTAACCATAGTCTCCAACAGCATGGGTGCTATCAGAGTGTGTACAAGTATGCTCAAGCGGAGGCTGGCAATGAAACTAGTAGTACTGCTGGTCTGCTCCACTCTATTTATGTACTACATGTCCACTGGAACTGAGAGTGAGAGCTTACACAGAGGTACAGAAGGTCAAGGTTAACTACCTCTGTGTCTATATACTGACCTTGTGTTGACCTTGTGTGGCATTAGGCTGCATTCTTTACTTGTTGGATCAGTACATGTCTGTCAACATAAGTCTACTTTGCATAGTTCATCATGCTCCTTGTTTCAGATTATCTTGCAGCTATTGGGCAGTAATAAGGTGCAGGCTGCGAGACTGTATGTAATTTAAGGCTATATTTAGTGAAGATACGGCATATTCATTCACTGATAAGAATTTAGTTATCTATTACTAAATTACCTACATGATAGATAGTTAGGAGAAGAGTAAATACATGTGTAGTGTTATAGCCTACTAATTTGTTCCACTATTTTACCAACAGATTTGAAAGCGAGACACAATGAACTCCGGCATGTACTAAATACGAATGAGGATAACATGGATTCCTTACGGGCACCTACCACAGACGTCCCACAACATCTGGGTGGGGACGCTAAGGATGATGAGAATGGGCCCCCTCCAGGCCCAGCAGAATATGTTAGGTCTAATACTATACAGCAGCCTGACCGACATCAGAAGATGAACCCTCTCAGTAAGTCTTCAGCTAGTGGCACTTCATCAGCAATGTTACATGTTGGTCTATGTGATTCTAGAAGGTGCCATCTGTGTTGGGTTTACATACATGATAGCTAATAGATAGGCCTAGATAGTGTAGTAGCCTAGACAATAGTCGCTCTGAACTGCAGTGGTATCCTATCCTATACAATTATTGTCTCTGCATAAGTTATCTATGTCTAGCAGTGTGTACTATTTAATTAAATTGGAATAATTATTCAGAAATTTTAGCATTTTGAATTTTCTCATGAAAGTATTTGACTTATATTATCATAACCCAGTTTACACCTGCCTAGTCCTAAAACATGGTGATGGTGCGCTATAACTATAACTATAACTATAACTAATTCAGATATGGTGCGTTTAATTACAGAGAAAGCGTTTTTATACTGTAAGTAAACTAGCCTTTGCCTCACTTGCTGTGATTTACTTGATTCATTTAGTGTTGATCTAATGATTGTGTGTTCACTTTACCGTACACTCACTTTGGTCACTGTACACTCACTTTGGTCACTGGCGTTCATCTCTTATATAACTGTACTAGTTTAATAGATAGTGCTAATTGTGAATGTTTATTAATTTTATTTGACCTGTATGATTGACCTGTATATTTCCATTGATCACACTTCTGCTAGTTTTGTACTTGGGCAGTCTACCAGAAGCTGATGGTAACCATCATTATTGTGGGCTGGTTTAGCACGCTGAGCCTTCTCTATGGCATATCCTCTATCTACTACATACCTGGTCACATGTTCACTGGTTCCACACTCAACCACTCTGTTGCTAACAACGTCACGACTCCAACTTTTAAATAAATTTCCTTTTCTCCACACAAAATTTCAAATTCATGGCCTTGTACTAAATGCAGGCATGTAGTTCAGTTGTTAGGGCGGATGGGTGGTTGTTGGATACCAGCCAAGGAATCAAACTGTGCATTGGCCTACTGACAAATTGGGCAATAAGTGGCGTTGCCATGGCAACCGTAATTTCATATTTTGCTGGCAAATCAATGGATGCAGATTCTTGCGTGCCTCCTGTAGATGTGCTACTTCCTGTAGAGGAGTTGTTGTGATGTCACATGTTGTGTCGGGCTACCCCCCTGTGATCTCTCTGGTATCTGGATATACAGTGTAGTAGGCCTATGGTGCTGGATATACAGTGTAGTAGGCCTATGGTATCTGGATATACAGTGTAGTAGGCCTATAGTATCTGGATATACAGTGTAGTAGGCCTATAGTGCTGGATATACAGTGTAGTAGGCCTATGGTGCTGGATATACAGTGTAGTAGGCCTATGGTATCTGGATATACAGTGTAGTAGGCCTATGGTATCTGGATATACAGTGTAGTGGAACTAGTAATAATATGTTGAATTACATTGTACTGATTATTCCATTCACTGGTAGATGAAGCCAATGGACAGGAAAGAGATGTACAGTCTCCGAGACATAGGAACCGGGATTTCCAGGATGATAACTGGATGAGAGAGGATGGAAACGCAGACTGGCAGCAGGTATTGGTTTATTGTACAAGTGTTATACATTGTATATGTGTTGTGTACATTGTATGTGTGTAGTATTAGGCCTATACATTGTATGTACTTCGTCATGTAATCTTACATCGTATGGGGACGTGGTGATGATATGTTTTTACCAGGCCATACTTCACTCCATCTTGCTTGCGGCTGCTGTTTGGCTGCCACTCCTGGAGGTGAATGATTCAAAATATATATTACAAGTAGATTTGTGTATGTCTTATTAAATGGCCCCTAGAGGATTACCTTGTTGTTAATTTCTTTAACAGCACATAAACTTGAGGTTAGAGTGGTTGTAAGTAGACCAGCAGAGATTATTGTAGATCATGTACTAGAAGGTTCTTAGTTGTCTAATTACATGTAAGTACAGGGTTATCTGTCTACAGCTGTGTTCCAATGATGCTACTATGCTGTGCTTACACTATTATGTGATGGTGAGATATTATGGGTTTGGTGAAGGCTGTTAGGTTTCAGTCCGTTAGTAGTAGTAGCTCTGGTGCTCTGATCATTATTATCTTGTTGGATGTGTGGATTGTAATATAATGGTAGGGTTTCCACCTCTCCACTGGTATCAGATAGATATGCAATGCATTCAGAGCTAGACTACACTCAGTCTAGTAGGTATTGTAGGAGGTAATACTAGACCTACACAGTCGCTGGACTCTCAGTAAATGGCTTGGCTTAGTGTTGGCCTGGCAGATTGTCAGTGATGATTATGTACACTTGTGTGATGTTATAGGCATCGGCTATGACTAGTGGCTGCGGTTTTAACAGCGTTATCTGCACCATCAGCTGTAGGATAATACTTGTAAACCACTCTACTCTATATAGGGGTATCATATGTTAAACTGTATGCATAGTTGATCATATAATAATAGTAATTCTAACATATGTTTCTATAGTGATATTATAGGCTGTAGGTGAGTGTAATTCAAGCCTTATATCCCGTAGTAACTCTTGACGGATAATTCATAAATATCCCCAACTGTTTTTATATTCTCTGATCTCAGGCTAGGCATAGAATATTTTGAATTTGTTCATTGGATGTTGGATATGTACGTAGAAATCAAGCACGCGCTCTAGTAGTACGGTCAAGTCCACCTCACACTCTACATCCGACCGGTCAAAGTCCACCTCCCGGTCAACTCGGGGTTCGAATGTGAATGCCCCGGCTGTACCCGAACACAAGGTTAACTACACGCCTGAAAACAACACCCTCAGTTCGGTGCAGGTATGTGTAGGTTTGGACGTTCTAGTTGGAGGTAGTGTAGTCATTTATGAATATCTCTCCCATTTCTTGTAGTTTGAATCTGTTCCTCACATTAGATTTATTAGCAGAAAGCATGCCTCTTCCCGTGTGCTCAGTAGAGTTGATAATATCACAGGATGACCTTGCCCCCTAGCCTGCGTACTCTGGGATTAGCCTAGTTTCTTGCTAAGCTATGAAACCTTCTAAACTCATTCACCATTTACATATATGATACTTGTATAGCATCTTTTCTAGAATAACAAAATACCCAAATTAGAATCTGGGGTAAAAACTGCAGCTAAAACTGTGGAAAAAACAATCGATAAACCTGTGGAAAAAGCTGTTGATAAAATCATAGAGCAGGAAGAAAAGGTAACAATGAGGTCTCTAGTACTACTGCCACCCACCATTGATATCTGCTGCATGTTGCTTGACTAAGCTTACAATCTCCTAAACAGATGCATAGTACAACCTTGCCTCATGTTTACTCTGTCTCGCATGCTTTGGAATGGTTTAGTTCTGCTGCTCATAGCTTATGGCTGTGTTACTGTCTGATGACCAGCCGTTTTGTCAATCTGCAGATGAGAAAGCTCAAAAACCTTGAGAAACCTAAAATAGCAAAAAAGGTAATAGCGCCACTGACCGTTAGCTCATGGGTGTCTGCATCATAATGTGCTACATGTGTCACCCATGAGCTGGTGCCCTCTGCTCTGCTCATATCTATCTCTCCACAGCCTAGAAGTCCATGTTGCAAGCACCCTTCAACTCTCTGTATGATTCTCATGCACATCTGGCTCTTAGAAGCCTCAGTTACTACTCAGTAACTATCTCAAGTGTACTTGGTATTAACTTATATTGAAACTCTACAGCTATCATTTGGGTACTTCACTATATCTATTAGTGCAGTACATTGTAATATTAATAGTTGACACCAAAATGATGACCCAACTTTCTGCTTGTATGATACTGTTGAGGACTGTTAGATATTCTGGTATATCATCTTCAATCCCTACTGTGTTCTGTCTCGAACCAAGGTTCATGTGGGCTCCCATACTCTGCAGGACTTTGATTGCGCTGAGCATGGAGTTAACACAGTGTCGTACACCTGCCCATTTTGATATGAGACTATTAATTCGTCATCTCTACTAAGAATTTGAAGGATTAGTTATTTCTCGGTAATATTAGCTCAGGAATACCTGGATGTGAATCCCTTGTTAGTGTTTAGCATATGGTCTGTATTCCCCTACCTGGTTATGTTCTGTTAGTATTTCTGTGAGGTTAGAATGTGTTACGCTGCACCGCTGCCCAGATCTAAGCAGGATTCAGTGGTCTCCCAGTAGACTTGTACGAAAACACATGTTATTACACCAGTTGTGTGGATAGACTGTTGTCATTAGATCAGGTAAGCCTACATGTACACTCTACAGTGGGTGACATAGTTGTTCGGGGGACCCTATATACATGGCAGGTCTTAGCACTACCCTATAATTCCCCAACTATTTATATTTAGTCTCTCTCAGCTTGCTGCTTAGCATGGCCCCATACTAGACTCAGTGCTGTCCCCTGCTCTTTATGTTCTGGTGAAGAAGCTGGTATCTAGGTCTGCATGTTCTTCTAACACAAACTCTATGTCTTATATACATGTCTGTGTGGTGACTGGGTATATATCTGGTGAACATTTTATAATTAACACACTTGAGGATAATTTGAATAATTTTCATTTGCAAGTTGTGGTTATGCTGACCTGCTGCCAACTGAGTTATACTGCATGCACCTGGTCTCTTCCAGTTCTACCTGATTACCAACGCACTTAGAATAGTTGGGCTCGCTAGTTCATCCAAAGTGGTCCACATGTCCACATAGTTGTAGTACTTAGTGTATAGCTGTAGCCTTATAAAATTGGGTAGTCTGTGAGATAGTTCACATGCCATCTGGTAGCACATAAGAATGGTAACAGGTAGGCAATCTGTTGTTATACTACAGTGTAATCTGTACCTGCCTGCCGACTTATTAGAATCATACATTGAAGGGAGATTATTTGTTATTTCCTATTATTGACACTATTTGACCACAAATAGTGGATAATCTCCCTTCACAGATTACTTGATGATAAAAAGTCTACAACAACTTCCTTCTGGTACCTGGATGACCTGAACTGGTTGGCTACTAGAGATAGAGCTCATCTCTCTTCACATTGACTCCATCCATTTGGTAGAGTATATCACATACAATGTATATATTATGTGTTATTATATACTATATAACTATGCTGTACATATTGATTATCAGCCGAGGGTGAAGGAGAAACAGTGGGAAACGTATGACTATGAAAACCCTTACAATCTTCTACAGATTCATGTAGACCGAGCTCCCGACCACCAGGACGGTACGTGTTCTATCCCTCCTCCTCCTTTGATCACCTTAGTGAACCTGAGCCATCTAGAATTGATAGAACCTGTAAAACATAATTTTAACATACATGTATGTTGATTAGCCTAAGATCCTAAGATCATTGGATAACTAAGGGTACGGCTGCTAGTAGCTATAACAATATGTCATATATTGTTATATAGAGTATAGAGTTATGTTGCAGGTATGGGTCAGCCATGGCCGATGCCGCAAGTATATAACACGGATTGGAACACTTATGTGGTTGACGTGGACAATTTTGTAATAGAGCAACCTGTGAGGAACTGTGGTAGAGTCTCTAGGGCTATAAGAAGATATGCTACTCACATCAACAGCAAGGTACGTCTGCTTCACCCTCCCTAATCTTGTATATGGTGTGGGTTCTCACCTAAGATTCACAGGCTATCTTCACCACAAGGATACTATTTGTGAAATATAATAAGTGTATTATGTAGTTATATGTTTGTCTCTCGCTAATTGAGTGCTTGCTTGGTAAAGGCAATTGGGTTTGGTTAACACAGCTATTAGGGATTTTACATATACTCAAATTATTTACTTATCAATGCAAATACATTCAGGTAACAAGTTGTTTGGTTGACAATAATTACATATTTAGTTTTGTTGAACAAATAGTTAGTATGCCTATGCTGTGTCATACCTTCATATCTAATGTACATGCAGCAATGTGTTAACTTTTAGTCTAAAGTCTAAAGGGCTATGTTACTGACTGCAATTGCCTATTCCTACCATGTGAATACTACACTAGCTGTTGGACTGCCAGTAATGGGACATCAGGCACCTGTGTTGATAATACAAGTTGTCATATAGCTGACTAAGTTTTGTGTTAGATTGTCATCACTGTAATGTATATTACTTATACTCGTGCTAATGAGCCTACTACACAGGAATACCCATAGAGTATTTCGTTTACGGGAACTCCACGCTTTACGTGATGGATAGATTATCCCCACATGATCTTTGTTGCTCTGATGTGCACATAAAACTAAGCGTTGTGTGATTTACAATGTACTTTATAATATTACATCCTTCATATAATATATTATGATTGCATAGTTGGACTTGTTTCTACCTGACGGTGCTAAACTCCTGGATGTAAACCGGCACACTGGGACAGTGATTCGACGATTGAAGGTCACAATGAGTAGACCCTGTAAAGATGGCGACTTACCCCACGAACACATGTCTGAGCAGTGTATGTATCTACATGTACTTACCTCGTGAGCATAAGTTTGCTGTGTATGTATCTACATGTACTTATCCCACGAACACATGTCTGAACAATGTATGTACCTACATGTACTTACCCCACGAACACATGTCTGCAGTGTATGTATCTACGTATAGATAAGCTGATGATAGATGAGAACGGAGGTATACTGTCTGCCCAGGAACCGTGGGGTGTGATACGAGGTCTCGAGACGTTCAGCCAGCTAATATACTACAGTAATGGCTACGCTAAGGTCAACACCACACACATCAAGGACTACCCTAGGTTTAGGTTCAGAGGTCTTATGCTGGACACGGCCCGTCACTACATTCCCATAAAGCATCTCAAACGTACAATGGTAAGGTTCTGCTGTAGGCTACTTAGTTCGTGTTTAACCTTAGCTCCCTCTAATATAGACCAGGCAGGTAGAACCAAGGCCATTTTATTTACTGTTAGTATGTTAGTATAGCTAGAGAGTACCATCTAACCCACTAACAGTCACTCCAATCAAGCTACCTACACCATGATTGAGCTCTGTACCCTATTGACAAACTAGTATACAATATCTAACTGAATGAGTACAGTATGTTCATATAGACCTCTTTGTATAGGACACAATACTTTATATTATATCTGGTACATGCTGGATATTATCTTACATCCCAACTGTCTATTTGCCTACTCTATTAATACTTGTACTACATGTATATTGTTATAACTCTATTGTTATACTTCACTTTCATCCTTCTACTTCTTACTGCTAAACATGAGGGAGAGTAATGGGATCAACCCCATGATAACATCAGCTTTGTGTCAAACCTATCTATACACAAATACAATCATGCCTAACTAGGCTCCATTGTAGTCATGTGACCACATGATATAGTGACTCATGTTAGCAGCTTGTCTCCAGTACTCTGTGAACCTCCCCTCTCTGCCAATAGCAGGTCTACTTACAGCAATATGAATGATAGTTAGGTGTATAAGATGGAAAATTATGACATAGCCTGTGTTCTAGCTGTTGAATATGTAATCTCTATTAAAAGTCTAAGGCTATGCATATTACTTTACTACTCCATATTGTGACAGTTCGACTAATGATTTCAATTCATAGTTATAGTATAATAGAAGTACTGCATCTGTATGTTTAGGGGTTGTCCTCTCAATGTTGTGTACTTATCAAATGGGATTTGTGATGTTTTACATAATTAATTTGTTTAACAACTGTTTTGGGAGCGTTATGCCCTGAACACTGGGACAGTTGAAAGCTGTTATAACAGAAATGTGCATTTAGTTTACATACATACGTTACCCAGTATAACATGTTATAACTACCACGGATGTCTGTCTGTGCATTGTAGGATGCAATGAGCTACAATAAACTCAATGTCTTTCACTGGCACATGGTAGATGATCAGTCCTTTCCTTACGTCAGCAAAGTGTTCCCTAAGTTAAGCCAAGAGGTGCGTAATTGTGTACTGTGATGTAGTAGTGTGCTGTTACTGCTTGATGTACTGTGATGTAATAGTGTACTGTTACTACTTGATGTACTGTGATGTAGTAGTGTACTGTTACTACTTGATGTACTGTGATGTAATAGTGTACTGTTACTACTTGATGTACTGTGATGTAGTAGTGTACTGTTACTACTTGATGTACTGTGATGTAGTAGTGTACTGTTACTACCTGATGTACTGTGATGTAATAGTGTACTGTACATATAAGAGTACTATAACAGTGAGAGGTACATTTACACAGTGAGTTGTATATTTATACAGGGAGCGTACTCTCAAAGCCTTATATACACTCACTCAGATATAAAACAGCTGATAGAATACGCTGCCGACAGAGCTATTCGAATAATCCCAGAGTTCGACTCGCCAGGTGAGATTAATACAATGTACATGTATGATATTGGCAGCGGCTTTATTTTATAGTAGGCCGAACATACACGTATCTCAGTTTCACTGTTGGTTTACTAGGCTAGAAATATGACAGAAAGTACTCGCTGTATTACATGGAGTTGTCTGCTTCCTAATAGTCACGTGTGTATAATAATATACATATATGATGCTGGAAAAGAGAAGAGCACTGAAAAGCTGTGAAAACCTAGAACCAAAAGCACATTCTGTTTATAAAATGATCCTACTGAGTTTTGATGTCTAATAGATTAATACTCTCTGACTTACATTTCTTAAGCCAAAGGGACGAGTTTGTTTCGGTGGTGTTGTAGGTCACACGAGGTCGTGGGGACTGGGTTACCCCAAGCTGCTGACCAACTGTAGCGCTGACTATCATCCATTTGGTGCAGTCAATCCAATCAGTAGCTATACTTATGAGTTCATGAACAAGTTCTGGCAGGAGATAGCTGAACTATTCCCAGATAGCACGGTACACGTAGGCGGAGACGAGATCAACTATAAATGCTGGTAAGTTTATTTCTCCTGCAGGTCATTAGGTAGTCTACATCTACAGTGGATATTCATAGCTAGTACCTATGATGTAATACAATCGTGTACGTGTACCAACTACCAAGTGATGATGGCATTCTGAGAAATTGAACCTAACATGAGGAAATTAGTCACTTTTCTTGACACATGGAGGAAATTGAGCATACCTCCAGCGCATTTGCAATATCACATTATATACGATGATTGTCGACCTCTCAGCTTTCTTATATTTATTGGGAGTTGTGTTCTCGCTTTCACTGGATAATTAGGCACCAATAATTGTCATATTCATCAATGGTTACTAAAGGTAAAGTTCACCCAACGTGAGGAGATTAGAGTTCAGCAATAAAACTGTTAAGTTTCAATATTTAAATTTTAGTTAAATGGCTTCTAGTTAATCAGGTGGGTAATCCATCCTTATCTCTTATTTTGGGCACACAACGTCAATGAAACTAACAGATAAATGTAGATTTAAAGCACTTAAAACTTAATCCATGCTTTATTGAGTCAAACAAATTGGCATGCAAGTCAGACCTGGATATTTGATAATTAATATTGTCAGGGAACATTGTTAGTAAACAGCTGCGTGTATGCTACAGTTCAATGAGAACAACCACTCAATCATCCCTAGATGACAGACGATTTTACACGTATACGGAAGTGACATGGACATTCAAGGTCCTAAATTGCCTATTATTATTGTGACAAATTTTTGGCAGGGAAAACTGTACTTGAAAACTACAAGTCATGCAACAATGAATTTGCAAATTCCTTTAGTTGTAGCAAGTAACCAAGGCTAAGCAGGATTTCCTCAGGAGCTGATGACTCCAAAATATATTCCACTAATTACTTATTGATTGCCAGGTTGAGATTGAAAACGATAAGAGAGTTTATGGTGAAGAATAACATGACCACAGATAACTATGACTTCATGGTACTAGATGGTGATAAGCTACAGGGATACTACCTTAAACAGTGAGTAGCACATGCTTTCGTCTCATTGGTTATCTTAATCAGTGAGTAGCACATGCTTTCGTCTCATTGGTTGTCTTAAACAGCGAGGAGCACATGCTCTCGGCTCATTGGTTATCTTAAACAGTGAGTACCACATGCTTTCGTCTCATTGGTTATCTTAAACAGTGAGTAGCACATGCTTCCGTCTCACTGGTTATCTTAAATAGTGAGTAACACATGCTCTCGTCTCATTGGTGCCACATGCTCTTGTCTCACCAGTTGTCTTAGGCAGTGAGTCCCAGATACTCTCTTCTCATTGGTTGGTTACCTCAAACAGCGAGTAATACACATTTCATTGTTGATAGTAGAAAGTTAGATCAGAGTCTATCTCAGCTAGTAAGTGTTAGTATTCACATGTTAGTAGATGTTAACATTAGGTGTCAGATCTCACTTCTTTTGCTCCATAAACATAAAATGTGACTTAACTTCCATCTACACTTTCTTATTATTGTGATTACATCTTTATGATTTGTAAGATTAGGCAGCGATTAGGCAGGGTACCATGTGACATAATACTCGTAGTTTCCCATTGTAATATTGTAATGGTTCAGGACATTTGTATATACGACTCCAGCCACCCTGATGGACCTTATAGCACCCTAAGTGCCTAGTAGTTGCCACAGCACTACTCATTAACACTTGTTCTCTTGCACTTAGCTGTCTTGATACTCATACCTACATTGTTATGCATGTTTAACCACACACTAATAATTACATATCAATTATACATCTGTATAAAGCATTACCGAGTCATTATACTGCTTTTTATACCAATGTAAAGAGGCCCGACCTCTCAGAAATACTTGATATTGATTTTGCATATGATCTAGATGGTTTTAAGCATATTTTGTCAAACCCGACCTATTTTGGGTCGGCAGTCGAGCTTCCGGCCGCCGTATTGTTGCGCAATTTCCAGACGACCCTACGTCGTCTTTTTACGACACTACGTCGGCCTTTTTACCGGAACTTCCGGAAGGAGTTCTATTACTATATAAAGGGCATTGTTTTCATTTTTGTTGTCTCACTTCATGCTTGGATCTCAATTCATGCTTGGATCTCAATAAGGACACTTCTATACTTATATATAGAGACCTTCACTTCGTAGATAGGTCATTCTAGTTGTTGAGGTCATCGGCCTTGTGTGGTGGATTTTGACACTAGCTATGATATTCTACATTTCATAATAATATTGCACATATAATTCTGTATGCATATACCTAGTATGCCAAAAACCTGTGTCTCCATATTCTACATGTATGTGCATGTGCCAATAATTTGTATCATTATGCTTTTATACTGATGCCGGCTTGGAATGTTGTATTAGTCAGCCGGTATCTATTGACCTTTGGTCTTTGCTATGCTATATAAGCAGAGCAGATGTTCTGCTCTGCCTCTTTTGTCACAATAAAAAGCACTATTCACTTGGACACTTGGCAGGCATTCACTTCACAGATTAATTAGCAGTCAACCGGCATCAAGCTGACACTTGATTGTTTGTGGTTAACATAATAATACATTAGCCGGTACATTGCAGGGCATTAGCCGGTACACAGCCGGCTAGCAGGCTAATACTTGGCAGGGAGCCGGCAGGTACAAAGGGACTAGTCAAGCCTGCCTTAAAAGTGGCAAGCTGACTGTACCTTTGTAAGTCGGTATAGTGGTGAAGGTATCCAGGTGGTGCTGCCTTAAAAGTGGCAGCTCACCCGGCATCTTTTACACTTGCAACACAAACTGCCTACTAGGTCGGATCACTCTCTTTCTCAGTATAGTAAACAAGCATAACTCGGGATCACATGGGTCGTCTTTGGTAGTTATTTGACTACTAGTACCCGTCAATCTTTCATGTAATGAGAAGGCCTAGCACCACTCATAGGCACTTCATTTTGGACTCGGGAGTCGTCTCAGAACGGCAGTACCAAAACCCAAAAAACATTACAATATAGCAGAACTACTAATGTATAATAATTGGGTCAGATCTCCTACAGTGTTTAATAATTAGTTTTGTGTAAATTAGATGAGCTATTATATTCACAGCCTGCTGGAGGTGATGCCAAAAGATAGGAAAAAAATAGCTTGGGAAGAGGCATTCGCTGCTGCACAGCACTGGAATGTGGTGAGTACTTAAAAGTATTTACTTGTGTGTATGTACTTGTGTGTGTAGGTGTGTATGCATTTGTGTGTATGTACTTGTGTGTATGTACTTTTGTATATGTACATGTGTGTATGTACATGTTTTTATGTACAATGTACATATAGAGCATACAGGAACATGGTAATGTTATTTTCTATTGTATGTAATGGCACAGCTATTTCGTGTTACAAATACAGTGTCTGCAAATCATACTTACGGTGGAAATTAATTTGCTATAAAACATGTTTTTCAAGACATTCTATGGTAACGCGTTTGATTATACAGAATCATATACACAATATTATACGTTTTAGTCTACGGATGAACTGATCATAAATGTGTGGAAGGGCGGAGATTATGACTGGCAGTTCACGATGGAGAACGTTGTAAGACATGGATATAAGGCTATACTATCGGCTCCTTGGTATCTCAACTATATATCATATGGACGTGATTGGACCAAATACTATGAGCAGGACCCACACACTTTTCTCATGTACTCCTCAGGTCAGTAGTATCACTGGATTTCTCTTTACTTTAGTTGGAATACTATTGGTAGTTCCGTGTAGATATAGGTAATGGGGCGGTGAAAATGAGGTAATATAACTCTCTGTAGATTTATTATTAGTCTTGTGGTCACACTGATCATTGGTCTACAGCCTGGTTAGCCAGAGTATCAACATGGCGGGTAGCTTACTGTAGGATACCAGCTCATCGGCATGGAACCATGTCAGCTGTACTAGAGAAACCCAGAGGATGTTCACATGTATTATACTGTATTGATAGGGTCTGATGTATCAAAGGAAAATGTGCTCGGTGGACAAGTGTGTATGTGGGCGGAGTTTATAGATGAGAGCAACCTTGAACCTACACTTTGGTAAGTTGCTACGGGAAGCCAAGTAAAATGTGTATAGCAGTAGCAGTACTCACGGTGTATAGAATATAGGGTAGACTACAAGGTATAGAATGTATAGACTACAAAGCATAGAGTGTATAGACTACAGGGTATAGAGTGTATAGACTACAGAGTATAGAATGTATTGACTACAGGGTATAGAGTGTATAGACTACAGAGTATAGAGTGTATAGACTACAGAGTATAGAATGTATAGACTACAGGGTATAGAGTGTATAGACTACAGGGTATAGAGTGTATAGACTACAGAGTATAGAATGTATTGACTACAGGGTATAGAGTGTATAGACTACAGAGTATAGAGTGTATAGACTACAGAGTATAGAGTGTATAGACTACAGGGTATAGACTGTATAGACTACAGGGTATAGAGTGTATAGACTACAGGGTATAGACTGTATAGACTACAAAGCATAGAGTGTATAGACTACAGGGTATAGAGTGTATAGACTACAAAGCATAGAGTGTATAGACTACAGAGTATAGAGTGTATAGACTACAGGGTATAGAGTGTATAGACTACAGGGTATAGACTGTATAGACTACAGGGTATAGAGTGTATAGACTACAGGGTATAGACTGTATAGACTACAAAGCATAGAGTGTATAGACTACAGGGTCTAGAGTGTATAGACTACAAAGCATAGATTGTATAGACTACAAGGTATAGAATGTATAGACTACAAAGCATGGAGTGTATAGACTACAGGGTATAGACTGTATAGACTACAGGGTATAGACTGTATAGAGTACAGGGTATAGAGTGTATAGACTACAAAGCATGGAGTGTATAGACTACAGGGTATAGAGTGTATAGACTACAGGGTATAGAGTGTATATACTACAGGGTATAGAGTGTATAGACTACAGAGTATAGAGTGTATTGACTACAGGGTATAAAATGTATAGACTACAGAGTATAGACTGTATAGACTACAGGGTATAGAGTGTATAGACTACAGAGTATAGACTGTGTAGACTACAGAGTGTAGAGTGTATAGACTACAGAGTATAGACTGTATAGACTACAGGGTATAGAGTGTATAGACTACAGAGTATAGAGTGTATTGACTACAGGGTATAAAATGTATAGACTACAGAGTATAGACTGTATAGACTACAGGGTATAGAGTGTATAGACTACAGAGTATAGAATGTATAGACTACAGAGTATAGACTGTATAGACTACAGGGTATAGAGTGTATAGACTACAGAGTATAGAGTGTATTGACTACAGGGTATAGAATGTATAGACTACAGAGTGTAGACTGTTTAGACTACAGGGTATAGAGTGTATAGACTACAGAGTATAGACTGTATAGACTACAGGGTATAGAATGTATAGACTACAGAGTATAGAGTGTATTGACTACAGGGTATAGAGTGTATAGACTACAGAGTATAGAATGTATAGACTACAGGGTATAGAATGTATAGACTACAAGGTATAGACTATAGAGTGTATAAACTGCGTAGTAAAGAGTTAACATGTATTGATCTCGTGTACTCACAGGCCAAGGGCTAGCTCTCCAGCTGAGAAGTTATGGAGTTCCGCCATGATGAATGATTGGAGGAAGGCAGAAGCTAGGTTTGAGAATCACAGGTGTAGAATGTACAGGTACGTTATGGTAGTACATGTACATTTTATACCCACTACCATATACATGTGTACATGGTATAGCCACTGCATTATTACATGTATAGTATAACATACCCATGGTAATTTAAGTACTACATGTATTTACTGTACTTGTATTAATAGCTACATTCAAGTAGTGTACAACATAATTTTAATAACTTGTATAACTCTATTTTAGGAGGGGTATCAGGACCCAGCCTAACTCTGGACCAGGGTCCTGTAAGGGCTCTATGAGGATAAAGCCACCTTATGAGGCTGCCCAGCCAAGCTATTAATAACCAAGTATCCTAACATTTGATCTCTCATGCCTCCTTAACTTCTCTAGACATTGAGTTGTTCAACTTGCATACAGTGTATAGTAGATGTCAACTTAGAGATTAGGTGATGGAGGTTTTCTACCAACAGGTCTTTCTCCAAGATGAGCTGACCTATATAGAGTATACTGCTGACTCCTCTACTTACTACAGTATCTACTTATTAATTTTAATTATAGATGGAGTTATCTTCTCTAGTGTATATTGATTATAGAATATTGCATTGAATATTGATTTATTCCTCACCTGGTAAAACTAGAAATCACGCAAACTACTCTACTCTGTCACATATGCATGGTGCTGAGATTTTACTGTACACTGCATATGACTGTGTACATAGTAAGATGGCTTTTAACTTTTAGATCTGAAATCAAATTAGCAATATTGATATCAGGTGATTATATAATAATATATTATATATTTATGTAAAAAAACTATTTACCTGCTCATGGGGAATATGATATATATATATATTATATTGGTAACTATGATGTCCTTATGAATAGAGTCTTACTATTTTAGGTATTATTTTGATGAGAAAGCATTTTAGAGCTAGCACAATCATTCCCTCTTATTCTGAACAACTAATAGAAAAATTTTCTTTCATTTTATTGTAATGATACACACCATGCAGTCTCTTAAAATATTTTTGTGTAGTGATGCCAATTGTAACAAATTATTCCTGTTTTCATATTTATTCAAGACTAAAAAGGTAACCTTTATCAGAGGAAGATATTATTTCTGTTTGCTTTTGTGTATTCATTATACCAGTATTCCGCATCTGAGAGCATAATCTTAAACTAGTTGCCATTTCATGTGTTCATCTAATAAATGCATTATGTGCCAATGTATTGCTGTTATTATTTTAGCCGTGAAACCACCAACTTGCTTGTAGAAACAAATTTTTGCACCACTTTTATGTTCAAATGTTATGTTATGCCATTGTAATAAAGGGTAATTTGCATGTTATTATCTGCAACTTTGTCACTTGGCGTTTAGTTTTTTTGTTAGTTGAGCAATATTTCGTATTTGCAGGAAGTGTTTAGCAGAATGCTGCCTATGAATCCTTTGGTAGGAGAATAGATTCAAGCCATGTGGAAAAATGGGTACTCTATATGAGTAACGAAATTGGTGCACGTACAAATCGTTGATACTAAAAACATGTACATGTATAATTTTTAATTGTTCTATTGTTGTGACAGCAACTCCGATTGGGTAATGATCATTGATCAGATTTGACAGGGTGCTGCGTTGCCCTCTCATGTCTGTGGAACTGCTATCAGAGTTGAGACAACTCCCAATAGCTGATGATCAGCTTTGGTAGGGTGTTGTCCTCTCACGTGGAACTGCTATGATAACAGTTTTTATCAAAGTTGGGATAACTTCTAATCCCAATATTCGGTGGTGGCTGGAAGCGAAGGTAAAAAGTGTGCTTTGGAGTTGTTCGCTCGTGTGATGGGAGCACAATTAAGGGTATACGAAGATTAAACCTGCACGACTTCATATTGAAAATAATATTTTTTGTAACAAAAGTGACATACTAAATTAATTTTTAAATTTTTCTAAAACATAAGTAAAATATATAAATGTATTTTTATCGAGTTAATATAAAGTGAAAATTTCTTTTTCAACCATTTTTAGTAACACGATTTGTTCACTTCTTCAGTCTTACAAGCCATCAAGTTTCAGCCGGGTTTTCTTTGGTCCTGTAACAGCTTCATCAGCACAACATGTCTCGTGAGTACACATAACACAATCAGTAAACAAATGAAGAAATTGTTTTTATAAAGATAGTTGGAAACAAGTTATTTTCCCTTTCATTTTCGTTCTATATCTATCTATTAAATTATTTTATTTTATTATTAATTATATAATATTAATATTTAATATAAATATTATTATTCAGAACTTCCACCGTCAAAAAATAAAATAAAAATAATTCAAATAGAAGTGGTTATAGTAATTTAGTAATGGTAAGGTTGTTATAGTTTAGTAGTTAATAGTAAATAGTTATTAGTACAAGTATTAGGGTTTCTAACCCATTTTTACAAAATGACAATTTTATCATTTTTTTCACATGGATGGATAGAGTAACTTCTCAGCATCATTCTAATATATAATTTATGTATCTGCTATCAAAAGTTTCCAAGTTATAAGGATTTAAAGAAGAGCTGTATTGCCTGCCCAGAGGTGGGGAAAACCGTACTTGGCTTAGTGTTGACAATAATTCCTACGGCGTCATGTCATGCGGTATGTTATTTACTAAGAGCTACTATACTTGCCAGCTATTGGCTACTTAGCAGTGCAGCAGAGCCACAATGCCAAGTAATGTACATGTACTTCACTACTAACTTGTATAATATATTGTACATAATATAGTAGTTTCATACCAGCCTACCAGTGCATAGTGATGCAGCCTACTAGTAATAGTAATGCAGCCTACTAGTAATAGTAATGCAGCCTACTAATGATAATAATACAGCCCAACACAGAAACAATTATATGGGGAATTAGGTTTTACAAGATCAAGACTCATAAAATTGAACTTGTACTTTCATGTTTTAGAACACAAACAGAGCAAATACATGAAGAGAGCGAGAGACACACGCAATGTAGATAATGGCTGGCAAAGTACACCATTACCCTTTAGCCAGCTGGCTTACATGTAGAACAGAAGACAGAAAAGAAGTGCGATTAATTAGTCAAACAATTGAAATCGTATTATACCTTATGATCTGTATAAAATATATATGTTTTTCATGCTTGCTACATAGTCATACATGTCACTATCGGCTTTGACCAGGAGGCAAACATTCTGACATAAAATGCTGCATCACCAGAACACAATAATCCTAATATCATATTATATATTCTATGCTGTACTATGCCTAAGTGTAGTCATAAACATGTTAAATCATACATAGAACTATAGAGCTGGAGAATATTACTTTTAATTACAACTATTTCTATTACGGATCAAAATTATCATACATGTATATACAATTATTATTATTATATTATATACATTTACATGTATATACTCACTACTGTGAGGTAGGACTGTTCCCTATTATGTAATGTTAGATGTGTGTTACTTAAATATTCAAGAGTTCAAATGTAGAATCCAATCTAAACAAGGATCAAGAACATAAATAACATTGTCATGCAGCTCATTATATAATATTGCATGTAAAACACTTTCATAATGCAATACTTGTTAGAATCAGTGTACGAGTAGAACAAAATATAATCTAATAGCTTGCAACTAAGCATGTGAGAAGATAACTCTATGCAATACTTGCTAGAATCAGTGTAGTACAAGTAAAACATAGTATGCATGTACATGTATTATGATACATTGCAGTTTACAACTAAGCATAATATGAGAAGATAACTCTATCCAAGAAATCACGTGTGCTCGCTGCTGATTGGCTATATTGTCCAACGCGGCCATTTCATTGGATACAAAAATAAAAATGGTTGAGAATGATTTTTCATACAGCTTGGTTTTAATCTTTTTATTTTGAAAGATTTAAAAGCCATCCACTACAATAGAGTATATAATATAGGTAATTAGATATTTTTGCACATGATTAGATGTAAATTAAAACTTTTCTCATAGTTTAACATGGTTTTAACACCACATGAAAATCATGATTTTTAGAGAGGCTCCAGTGGCCTATCCTGCATAGTGATTGGTTAATTGACACTGGGAATGTAGCCTGTGGTCTGTGATCAATCTATACTACTTTATTTGGTGGTGATAGACTTAATAGATTTAAAGTTATTAAACTTTTTCACAAGCATGAGTGTGCGGAGAGTGTGCGGACTAAGGCTGTACATAAATAACACAGTTGTGCGAACGCGAATTTAGTCACGTGATATTCTTACGATTTGAATACCTACAAGTATTCGACTTGTATCGCATAGTCAATAGTGATAGTGATAGTAGTCTGTCGGTCTGTCTTTAGAATCTCGAGACCTCCAATTGGAGGAAAGTTGAGACCTTCAGTTTGTGAGTAATTATATTATTCCGCTACTAGTTCCCCTGTTCTCAATTCCCTAGATGTTCTGATCAGAAAACTCTGCAGATAGATAGATGTTAGTTTTAGAGTACAAAGAGTTGAAAGGAACCAGAACGAGTTGAAACATTTAAATTATTAGATGACATGGGGTTTAACAAATTGCAAAGATTCAGATTGGGATGCAGATGTTCATTTGCTAGTAGGTCCCTATATTGTGAAACAGATTGATGCGGGATGACTGACGCCTCTTTTGACTTTTCTAAAGACTCCATTTGATGTTCTTTTCAGATCTTACTAATAGATACATCCCATCCCCTCACATTTTTAGATAAATTTAGTAGTTTGGTATGGTTACAAAATTAAAATTAACATACCACAAATTAAGTTCAAAAACAGCTCAATCACCCTCGGTGGAATTTGAGTTTTAGTTTACCAATTTTATTCGATTTCTATTTTGACAATTTGGGATTTGAGTTTTAGTTTACCAATTTTATTCGATTTCTATTTTGACGATTTGGATTTTCCTTTTTATTCAACGGATAATTAGTTTTCATCAGTTGTTGATATAAAACAAATTACAAGTCTTTTGGTAGACTCAAGTGATGTTCTATATTTAATATTACAGAGTACAGTGGAGGAGGATATAGTGGAGGTGGCGGTGGTTATTCACAAGGAGGAGGTGGTGGAGGGTAGGTGTTCAAATAAGTTTTTGCAAGTAGGCTACAGTAAATGGCTGACTAGAGTTGCAGAAGCCTTTGCAGTTTCCCTAAGCTGGCAATAGCCTTGGCATTTTTGCTCAATTGTTACTGATTGTGGCTGTGTTCTTCTATGGCTTATATTCCTCCATTGTAGATATGGTGGCTCTGGGGGCTATAATAGTGGCAATGGCTATGGCTCTTCACAGGTAGATATATACTACTGTAAATATTTTGAAAGGTAAAATAGGGTTAATTGGTACAGTCAGTGAATTACACCCACAAACCTAGCTCACTTGATATGCTTTTTAAATTTCAACATAGCTGTTGATGTAGGCAGTCGGTACATGCTACTGTATCACGAGCGCTACTCATTAAGTTTGTAAGCAATATATAGGCATACACAGTATTATGTAAATATCAGGTGCTGTTCAATATATTGTTTGTCTATTTGTTTTTTTTTAGTCTTACGGTGGTCAAGACTCCTCTGGCAGTGGTGGTGGTGGTGGATATGGTATGTCTCTCGAAATATTTGTTTAGTAACATCATATGTGCCCGCAGCATGTCGAATATCAACAAATTTGACAGTTACTGACACTTTAATTCTTGAAGATGGAGTTATAATGAAGTTTCATTGTCATTTTTACAGGCGGTGGCTCCGGTGGGTATGGTGGCAGCGGTGGTGGTAGCGGCGGCGGAGGGTAAGCCAATTAGTAATCTCAGATATAACTGGAAATGAATAAGATCCATAATTAACATATCCATATCCATATCACGTTCACTTCAGCAAGCGTCTTTCCTTACATGTATGGATGCTATTTGATTTGAAGCTATGGTGGTGGTGGCGGCGGTGGATATGGTGGGTCATCTCGGGGAAGCTATGGCGGCGGTGGTGGTGGCTATGGAGGTAAGCATCTTCCATAAAACCGCTAAGTGTTATTTCTACTACAACTATTGAGTTTATTTTATTTTATAAAGTCAATGTAGTTATTTATCATTTACACACCCCTTAGATCCACTGATACTAGACTATACAGTAACAGTACAAGTAGTTATACTACACAGTACAAGTGAACTGTAGTCATTCACTAATCAGTGTATGAGTCATTGGTGTGTTATATTATTATATCTTCAAGTAAACCACATTATCCCTCCTTTCTCATCTACTAGATGTATCATCTGTGTATATCTACGTAGTTACTATCATTTGGTTAGTAGGTTGGTTTACCCTGAGGACAAACTAACCAGTTGTGTATGCTGCATCCTTTCCTGTTGATTAGCCAGTCATCATGGTGTGTTTTATTATTGCAGGTGGCGGTGGAAGAGATAGCTATGGGTGAGTTTGACTGGTATATTCATTCTGATTATGGAAAGGGAGGAATATCAGTTTATTACTGACTACTGAATGTACTACTTATTCTCACATTGCTAGAAAAGATGACCCTGTTTCATTAGTTTTTGTCCAATATGGGTTACATACAGTGCGCAGTGTTGGGATTTTAACCCCATGTCTAGGGTTACAATACAATCCTCGTTTTTGAGGTTGGGAGTATTATTTGGGATCTTCTCGAACTTAATGAAAGGATAGCTATACAAAAGTGTCACTAGAGTTACTGTAGGGCAGACAGCATCAGTCACAGGTATTCAGTAAGTAGGGTGATAGTATCATCTCGATATCCCACAGGTGTTCAGGGAGTAGGGTGATAGTAACATCCGATATTCCATAGGTATTCAGGGAGTAGGGTGATAGTAACATCTCGATATCCCATAGGTATTTAGGGAGTAGGGTGATAGTAACATCTCGATATTCCACAGGTATTTAGGGAGTAGGGTGATAGTAACATCTCGATATCCCACAGGTATTTAGGGAGTAGGGTGATAACACATTTTTGGGCCTGGACAGTATGGTGTGTGTTCGTAACTACGTTTAGTTGTAATCACATGTATTATAATACTACATTGTGTGCAGCTGTTCTGGTCTTTTATCTAACAACTGATGTTAGGGTATAGGCATCAAGCCAAGGTGTTCAAGTGTACTACAACAAGTATGAGCTGTCAAGAGGGTAGCCGCCGGCAATGGAATATAGACAGCACACATGCATGGGGCTCACTCCTTTTAATCTGCAAGGTGTTCAATATGTTAAATTATATTATAACAAAGATGGTTCATGCCTCCTATCAAATTCTGCTCTTTAGTATATAATAAAGTAGTGTGTGAATGTGTGATTAATTGAAAACAAAACACAAGGTTTTTTAGTTCCCTCCCCAAACGACTAGGGTTGACTATTGGTTTAAGGCTATAGTTGTTTGAAATATATGCTATGGTGTAGGCATGGAACCTTAAAGTGAGCGTGTCAAGTCATTAGCGTTAGTTCTCTGTTTGTGGGACTATATTGAGGAAACAGCTTTAATCTATTTGTAAACAAAATGTGGTGTGAAAATTGCCAGCCTGAATTCATGGAATTAACTTTGTGTGCACTCAGCAGTGGTAAGAAGTGTCACAAAGTCTGGCTACGGCTAACATATTTTGGGAAAAAGTCTGTAACCAAGTAAATAAAAAAGGGGAGGCCGGAGTAGAGTCCCATGATGTGTTGCTTGTCATGTGCTCATGCGATATCAGGTGTACTACAATGTGTCAATATTTACAGTAGCAGTGGTGGAGCCGACAGCTATCAAAAGCGTGGTGGTGGTAAGTGGTAGTACACAACACAACTTAAACATTTTAACCGCATTTTTAGCCGAGTGTCCATTCAAGTAACACATTTAGTTTGTGTGAGATTTTGTCACCGAAGTATCGAGGTGTCATCAATATATATTGGGGTATCCCGGGGTCCACTGGTTATTTCCTGATAACATTCAATACAGTGTTAAGTTATTTGAAACCGAGTTCCATGGGATTTTGGTGTTTTTGAAATGGTGTTTTGATCGACAGTATTCACTGGTGCATTTTATCATTAGCTTCCCGTGATATTGAATGTGTTTTACATTTGACTAGAGGTCTTACCTCTAGAAAAATCTTAATGCAGCAGAGTTTCTATGGACACAAGGATTCTTTATGTACGGTGGTGGTAGGCAAAAGCGTCCCTTCAAGCCAAAGATCTGGCCCACCAACTTGTGACAAAATATCTAATGGAAATCCTCTGGTTTATATTATTGATGCACTGTCTTAACAACTGCTCATTTTGGTGAAACACGAAAGCTGATAACATGTTTTAGCATTGGTATATTATAGCAATGCTAAAACAGGTTTCAGGTGCTTTGAATTTGCGATTTCACTAGCAGTTGATGCCTGCCCATGTTGACCTACTAGTTATCCTGAACGTTATAGTTTATTACTCTAAAATAAGCAGTGCCGTCAAACTTTTTAAGGGGAATAATCGACATTGTCAATAATGACTTAGGCATTCCATTGGCAATAGTAGCATTGCTGTATTTTAGGAAAATTCTGGTTTGATGCATCAAGCCAAACTGCTGCCCACCCCTGATATACATGTATCTATTGTTTTCGGTTGATGGTCATGTGCTCTAGCTTAGGTATATTACCCCTGACATTTCTCCATGGGAAAAATTTACAATACATTTTTACATTTTATTGTGTTAAGTGAATATTTTTTACAGTGACGGCCCCTCCATTTCCATCATATGATTCACCAGAGTATCATGTATGGTTTAGTCCCGTGAGTGAATTCTTGTGACAGCAAATGCTCAAAACATATTTTGCAAGATGTCTAATCTGTCCATACCAGGAATCCATATACCATGGCTCATGTCCCTGGGCATAATGTTTGTGATTTGCATTTCAACAGTTGTTCTATAACATAAACGGGGTGTTATAGTAGTGAAAAACTAACAGATGTAGGCCTTTCAGGTTATGGAGTCATATACTTGAACAATCATATAAATGATCTCCCTCCACCAACTAGTTCCCGTAATATGTATTTCTAGTGTTTATTGGCTTACATGTATATCCGTATGCAGCTCGTATCTACATGTGTTGTGTTGTAACATCTAGTTTCACTTGGAGAGCTACCATTTGTCTGCTACTGTAGGAAGTAAAACTACCATGATGTGTGATGGGAAAGTTGTTTATGTGTGATATAGGACCTATGGATATCTAATATGTGCTGGGTTTTCAGGTGGGTATGACCGTGGCGGCGGCGGCAGAGGTGGTTATGACAGAGGAGGTAGAGGTGGTGGTGGTGGCGGTTACTCAGGTGGAGGAGGTGGCTATTCCAGCGGAGGAGGTGGTGGCGGCGGTGGGTATAGTGGTGACCAGGAAATGACGACACAACAGGATACTATATTCATCCAAGGCTTGCCTACAGAAATAGACGAGAGGAAACTTGAATCATTCTTTGGTCAAATTGGCATCATCAAAGTAGGTTTGGATTGTAATGTAATTATTACCATATAGCTTATTTTCTTGTCTTGACCCCTTCTCTTTCCATTCGTGTAGCCTGTACCTACACCTACCTGCATGTTATTAGAATGATAAGAAGACTGGACTCCCAAAGATATGGATATATAAAAACAAACAGACTGGGTTGCCAAAAGGCGAAGCTACAGTGACGTATGACGATGCCTACACTGCTACCTCAGCCATTGACTGGTTCAACAGTAAGTCATGTCATTACTACCTGTATTAAGTGTGTATTACTTGCAGTAGATGGTTGTACTAGCTAGTCAATAAAATGATAAATTATGTAATATGTTGACTATACATGTAGTTACACACCCCTTAGATCCACTGATATTAGACTACACAGTAACAGTACGAGTAGTTATACTACACAGTACAAGTGAACTGTAGTCATTCGCTAATCAGTGTATGAGTCATTGGTGTGTTATATTATTATATCTTCAAGTAAACCACATTATCCCTCCTTTCTCATATACTAGATGTATCACATGTGTATATCTACGTAGTTACTATCATTTGGTTAGTAGGTTGGTTTACCCTGAGGACAAACTATCCAGTTGTGTATGGTGCTCCTACTGAGTATTGGCAGTGGATGTTGCTCAAGGATTTTATATGTGGTGATGTGTTGTAGACAAGTCATTCGAAGGGAAGCAGATACATGTAGAGTTAGCACAGAGACCCACAGCGTCTATGGGTGGACGCGGAGGAAGAGGAGGTTTTGGAGGGGGAGGAAGAGGTCGAGGCAGAGGTGACAGAGGAGGAGGGTTTGGTGGCAGGGGCCGTGGTAGAGGTGGTGATAGAGATGGAGGAGGTGGTGGTGGAAGACCCGGTGACTGGGCTTGCAGGTAACTATATAGCATAGGCCTACTAATGCTGCAAGATGTTTTTGTATCATTTAATTTTCAGTTATTTTTTCTCAGTTCAAAAACCATGAAATTTCACAATGAAAACCGAAATCAATTGCTGTGGTTCAATACAATTCAGTTTTTATATTCGAATTGCATATATCCCTTGAGCGTGCACATTATCGGTAATGGCTGATGTCATCCTTGCCATTGATAACTTTGTTGTCAGCCAGTCATGATTTGTTATCGTTTCATTCAGTTTTTCATACTTGTGTATTATGATAAATAATCTGAGTTAAAAGTAGAGTGCGACAACTCCCAAAATTGAGCATGAAATTAGTTATTCGATGCGGTTTTTTCCCGAAATTGAGTTAAGCCGAGCAGTAGCAGAAAACTTCAGTATTATTTAGTTTTTTTTAAATGCAGCAAAAAATTAAATTCAAGTGTGAATTAAAGCTGCCGAGCACTACTATATGCAATATAGTATAGTATTACTAACATTACCAACAGTTTACTACATGGATAGTATAACTGGTAGCTGTTATAGACTGCCAATTGATTTTCATGGTTCTTGGTAAATTGTTGGTAATGATGACAATAAATTTTTTCCAAAGTCTTGGTGATCATCTTAGATTTTGTTGTTGTTTTGGAATCTCTGCATTTGGACTGTTCACTTGCTTTAGTATGGGAGCTCGATACTAGTACGTATGCACCAGTACGTAAGGATAGTTGATATGCACATACTATTCACAAATCAGCTAGCCTGTTGTATAACATTAGTTGTTACTCGTTTCAGTGAGTGTGGTAACGACAACTTTGCATGGAGAGACTCGTGTAACAAGTGTAAAGCTATGAGGAAAGATGGCGGCGGAGGAGGAGGAGGTGGTGGAGGTAAGTGTTAGTGTATATTGAGTGTAGTAGAGTATTTACACACCCCTTAGATCCACTGATACTAGACTACACAGTAACAGTACGAGTAGTTATACTACACAGTACAAGTGAACTGTAGTCATTCGCTAATCAGTGTATGAATCATTGGTGTGTTATATTATTATATCTTCAAGCAAACCACACTATCCCTCCTTTCTCATCTACTAGATGTAACATCTGTGTATATCTACGTAGTTACTATCATTTAGTTAGTAGGTTGGTTTACCCTGAGGACCAACTATCCATCCTCTATGTGTATCTGGTTTATTGCTCTGTGATAGTAGTATTACTACTTGCATTTTTTACTACAGGCGGTGGCTACCGTGGTGGTGGTCGGGGTGGAGGCAGAGGTGGTGGTGGATGGCAGGACAGAAACGACAGAAGAAGTCGGCCTTATTAGACATGCAATGCATGGACTCAAAGATTCTCAAGTACATTGATGTATAGTTTAGTCTACTCTGGAGGAAAAGTTACATGTTATTGCAGTAATATGGAGACTGATGGTCTTCCAGACTACTTTATCACACAATCTATATACTCTTATTACGTTGCTGAACAAACTCCTACTAAGTTAGTGTACATGGAATAACAATGTGTAGATAATTCAGGCAATTGTTCTTTTTATTGTACAAAATACCCCTTTGTTGAGGAAGGTAGGTAATAACTACATTATATTTTAATACTGGCTTCCTTTCTGTACATAGTTTTGGTTCATGCATCTTTGCTTACAGTCTTTGTAACAATGCACTTTGCACAACTGTGCATACTTGAATTACAGTAATATTGTAAAATAAAATTTGACCGCTGAAAGTTGTTTGTAGCAATGCTTTAAATTATGACAAAGTTGACAATGTGCAACTACATGGATATACAATATACAAATAATGAACTGTGATACAACTGTTACAGTAACAAAATGGAGCATACTGAGAAGGCCCTAAGCTATATTAGTAGCTGTTTCAATTCCTCTTTGCGATGCACTGGGATAACTCTTGACTCATTTCAAGTGGATTTAGAAATCTTGATTGGGTAATGTTATCCGGAAAAGGATCCTGTTTGAATTCATCTGAAGACATGGGAGGACCAGACTCCCTGTATTTATGGAATAAATACTCGTGTTGTTTGTCAAATGCACAGGTGGCTAGTTCATTTTGTAGATCATTTATAAGTTCCATCAAGACGGCAGACTCTAGCTGTCGGTTGCAAGTCCAATTATCGAAAGGATTTTTGCCACTCAAAACGTCTTTTATAAATAGATGAATTTTGCTAAAATCACATGACATTTTGTCTGGTGAGACATCAAAGGAGATGATTCCACTGTTTTCTTCCTCCATCAAGTCAGCTACAGCTAATGCTGGGTGACTGGTCGTAATTGTTCCATCTCCTGACTTTGCACAAGTCGAGCTCACACCAGATTGCTTATCACAACTTTCGATCCATCTTTTAGCAAGGGTTTGTTCAAACTCTGTTTCTCCTTTTGTTTCCTTTCGCTTCCTGTCAGCAGATAAATCTTTTAGAAGCTTCTCAATTTCAGCAATAGAACGGTGAGGAACTTGACGTTGGATTTGGAGAAGATCCCTACTTGCATCAAAGTAGTCAATATCTTTCAGTGCATCCAGAATTTTACGCTTTTCTTTCAGCACCCATTTCATTTCTTTGAATGGAGGCCCCATCTCGGTGGTGATAATCTGCGTAAAAATGCATGTATATAATAATGTAAGTCAATAATGAATGACGTAGTAGTACTGATAGCTGATACTAGTCAAGAGTTCTTTGTACTAACTAATAAAAGGGTGATGTCATTTGACAGTTCAATGGTGTCTAGAAATCCATTTACCATACACTAGCATTCCATAGTGCAGTTTGAGCACATGATGGCCTAAAAAAGTAAATTACTTATAAATATACATAACTATCTAGTATCTATATTCGTTAGAAATTCATTGCTTATTTGTTTGTAGTCACGACAGTTGATAATTACAAATATTGATATTATTCATTCACCCCAGGCAAGGCGCAACTAGAATACACTGTGTTTCGCAAAGCAGGCATGATTGTTTTGTTACTACTATGAATTTAGGACACTCTTGAAATACTATTATGGTATAAAAATAGAGGGCCTCCTATGTGTAAGGTAATAGAAAAACAGTGGTTATACGGAATTCCAGCATTTTGCTTCCGATTAAGATTGTGGAGACCCTATTGCATGCATTAAACTGTAGATGTAATGCTGGTTAGATGCCATGCTGAACGTATGATTGCCAGATTGAGATGCATTATGATTGAATATTCAAATTTATACTAATTAAAATCCAAACATGTTTTGTTGTAGAATTAATCAAAATTGTCTTGTCTTGGTTAAGCTACTAGACCCCAGGGTAGGGGAAAAGAGGAACTATCAGAGTTGTAGGTCTTTTTCTATTAGTCCGCTATGATCTCACCAGTGCGGAGCTCCCGAGCAGTTCTGATCAGAAAGCTGTGCAGAAATTTGTTAGTGTCACAGGCAACAGAATTGAAAACATTAGCATGTCTGGTGTTAAAATCATGCGTTCCTTTCATTAGATCAAGTGTAGATAAAAGATTTGAAAATAGAGATTGATAAAGCTAATTAGCTAGGAGGTAAATGAACCGATTATTTACTATAATAATTAATTATAATATAATTATAATAACTATACTATATTTTATATTTATATTACCGTTATAATCAATGTTGTAATAATATAGATATAGGCCTAATGACAATATCATTATTATCATAATATCATTAAAGATAATTGTTATAATATTAATATAATAATAACTAGTAATTATATTATCGGGGCCCCTAATTTTTAAACCAAATTTTAAATTACAAATTAACTAGGTAATTTTATATCATAAATATATAGAGTACGGATTCGCTAATTACATTGAGCGCAACAGCAGCTGGTAATAAAGCAAAGATTATTCAGAGCTATGGGTTATATGAAACAAAAAATAAATACATGCATATACTGTACATGTATATGACACAAATTTAAATGTATAACACAAATAACAATGTAAAACACAAAACCAAAGAAAGTCACCTTCAACGAAATAGTTGGGCTTGCTAACAAGTTAGGCGTAAATATTACTCAAGCAGAAAAACAGAGTATGTCTACCTGCATCATGCGCGTCCAAGACACGCTTTAATCTTGTAGTAAAAACACATTTATTTTTTTTCAGTTGGTTTTTGCTATTATTTTCTAGTTTATGTCTACAAAATATAAATAATAATAATTATCTAAAATTAATTTAAACATAAAAATGTCTACCAGTAAATAAGTAAAGCACTGTATTTATTTGTCAGCGGAAAGGTTAATCTTTCTTTTCCGGTTCCGGAGCATATATTTTAAATTGAAATTTTATCAATTTAGAGTTTTTGCTTTGCAGTATTAGTAGCCGGTTTGCTATCAATTTCGTAGCTTCAAAACTTTAATTTGGATGGTGATATGGAAGGAAAGGGTGCATTTGCAAAGGTGGTTCAAAAGACTCTTAATCGAACAAAAGCAAAGGTTAGCGAAAGAAAGTGTACTTAATTATTATTATATATATTATTATTATATTATTATAATATATTTATATTATTATTATAATTATTATTTATAAAAATAAAAAAATATTATTTTAATAATAGTTAATTATTGTTCTTATAATTATAATAAATTATTGTGAATATTATTACATTCTTAATTATATTATGACCATTATGATTATTTGTAATTACTTACTCTTATATTTAATTATTAATATCAACAGATTTATAGAAAGCATAGTTAGGTCGGCTATAAATACAAGTGAAACATGGTATTATATTATTTATAAAAATTATGCATAATTAATAATAATATATAAATATTATAATAATATAATCTGAGCAACTAGCCTACTCATACTGTACCAGAAAAAAGGTTGCATAATATATTAAGCAACACTACTGGAAAAAACTGCTGAACTATAAATAAATGGAACCGTTGAGGCGCACTCCTTGCCGTACGCTCTAGGTCATACTAAAGAAAAAGAGGTAGTAGCATTTAATTATATTTAATAGAATATTGACTGCTATAAATAATAATAATAACTAACAATATAAATTTCATTAGGCCTAATAAGTAATAGAGTACAGCACTAGAAGAGATTTGATTTTGAATTGCACCAGCGGGAACTTCTGCCAAGAGTCATTTTGCTGTTTTATGCTAGGCACAACTACTAGGTGCTTAAGCTTGCAAAATAGCTGAAAGTAACAGGTTTTCACTCATGGGAACTAGATGCCGCGTGTCCACCATGAATTTGAAACATTGCTCAAACCATTTGTTGTTCCCATTTTATTTGTTGTTCCTGATTCACAATGATACTGTTATTGTGAGAGCTGGTGGTAGGTTCCATGCAGCGGCACTGCATTTATAGGCTGATAAAATTATTGTATATCCTATGTAGGCCTACTAGTATTTATGCTCCATGAGGTGTAGCCAACTAATTATAGCACTCCACTTAGCTGTGCGCTAAATTGAACCACTGAGTACGTGGGTCAGAGTGAGGGCGATGCTGTCTGTTAGAACTACTAGAGGCACACATTTGATGGTTTTGTTATATTGGTTACTGTGCATATTATAGAATGGCAAAGATATTAGGTAGTATTAAGTTGAATTGGGCCTATGTAGTTTAGGTCGATATTAAGTAATATCAAGTTGTTCTTAGATAATTAGCAGAGCTGCTGTACTCAAGTATGCTCAAGTATGCTCGAGTAGACTTACAAGTATATTTTGAAAGTACTTGGTACTTACTTGTACTTGCTTTTTTAAAAAAAAGAACTATTTGTAGTTACTTGCTAACACTAGTACTTGCTTTTACTTCTACTTACTTTTCACAACCACGAAGACTGTGTGGGACACAGTACTATTTCTATTTTCTTGGGCAGAACCAAGCTGTAAATACGGCCATGGCTAAGTTGAGTGCTGTAGTCAATTAGCTACAGTTTATGTTATTGTACAATGCATACATTTTTGCAGCATTTGCAACTACAGCTGTACTTGTAGGCCTGCTCCTACTTGTACTTTATGATTTGTACTTGTACTTGCTCTCAATGTGAAGTGATTACTTGAACTCCTCACTAGTGCCTTTCAGTGTAGGTCTTGTACTTTACTTATATTTACTTGGCTTAGTTTTAGAACATACTTACATACATACATGCATGCAGACATGTAGACATAGGCCTACTTAGTTTGTAACTAATGGTAGCCCTCTGTCTATCTGCATGTACATATTTATGGTAGCCCTCTCTCCATCTACGTGTACATATTTATGGTAGCCCTCTCTCCATCTACGTGTACATATTTATGGTATAAGATGGTTTTCTTACAGGTGTTGCAGAACCTTGGGAAAGCAGACAGAACTACAGATGAGAGATTTGAAGAGCATGTCGCCAATTTCACACGCCAACAGGTAGTTCTAGATATAAATACAATATATATACATGTATACTATTGTATATATAGTAGTATGCGGGGGGGGGGGGGGGGGCTATGTGTATTCTATCTCTTGGAGTATTACTTATTCTAGTCCATAATCACTATAATACATGTACCTACTACATGGGGTAGACTATAGGTATAATTGTACCATTTATTTCCAGACTAGTTAATACTAGATTGTATACCCTGCATTGTAGTCAGCTTATTCTTTCACTTGAAACCTGAGTGCTCTTTTTGACATGGTAGACATAACTAGGTACACAACAGCAGCAAAAACCTATTCACACATGTATGAATGTTGATAAATGATACAATATGCATGTGTAAACAGGTGTATGGTAGGCCTTTATGATAGTTGTACATAGCCTCTCTTACATACTGTACATGTAATACAGAATGGTTTAGGGTGTTAGTCAGGTCTCATAGGTTAGTAGGTCACTGGTATAGTTATACAATAGCATACCATAAGTGTAGTTATGAACTCCCTTATCATACAAATATTTCACAGTTCAACAGATTCATACATGAATGTGCTGGAGTGTGAAACCTCCAGTCAGATTGGTATAATTGATTATAATAATATACTGTGCTTTATCTACTCAGTGGTGTGGTCAGGATGTGCATAGAATGCTGTAATATAATAGTATTAGATGCCCACCCTAACCCATACATCATACTAATACATACAGGGTTATGTGTATTATGTATATAGATACATGTAGGCCTACATGTGTTATGTATATAGATACATGTAGGCCTATGTGCGTTATGTATATAGATACATGTAGGCCTACATGTGTTATGCTATGTATACATGTAGATATATTACATTGTATATATTGTAATAGTATTGGCTGTAATTATTGTTAGGGGCTACAATTATGAGAATAAGTTCCCTTTTACATTGGATGGTATTTTGACTTCCTCTTATATCTAAGTGTGAACAGTTATAGTTACAGACTACAATCATGTACGTTGTGGTATAAATGTACATTGTGGTATACATGTAGCCTACATTGTGGTATACACGTACATTGTAAATTGCACACCAATCCAACAGTAGCTCCTGTACCACTAACTCAAGTCAGAAGTCGTGGATGTAGATAAGTCCACAGTAATTACTACTCTGTCATTGCTGTTCTTATATTCATACCTACTTTGTGTGTCCGTGTGTTACAGGCTATGGCTGCCAGACTCCACAAAGAGGTTAAACATTACGTTAACTGTATTAAAGGTAAGCCAGTGGTATCCTCTATTTCTTTAGGAAACTTACTATCTGACACTAGCTCTATTGTATGCTGTTGCTGCCTCTTTTCTCATTACATCAATATATTGTAATAGTATTTTTGTTTCTCATCTGCGGAGCGGCTCCCCCCCCCCCCCCCCCCGACCATGCGGAGAGGATAACTCACAGCTGTTGATTGTGAGAGTTACGCCACCGGAAGTAAACAAGAGGCCATATTGGGCCCATGTAACAAAGGATTACATTGGTCAAATCTCTTTATCAGCAATTTTGATTGGTTTTGTGGGCCCAACATGGTATCCATAATGTTTCCCCAGTGACGCAACTCTCACAATAAACGGCTCTGGGATAACTGTAGTAACAATTTGTACTTTTACTTAGTGTTTCTTTTGCTTTCTATGATGCAGCATTAACAATGGATATATAACTTTAGCTCTTTATTATTCATGTAAAGGTATTATAATATTATATTAATTGACATGAACTTGAAATTGTCTCCACTTTGTAAGACAGATACGGCTACAAGTGTGATATGTACTTAGTGCGTAGAGTTAAATAAGCTGTTGATATTGTTTGCAATGTGACCAATAGGGTTTACATTATGGTCTTTTCATCTAAACACCGGTCTCTTTGCTTGAGATGTACATGTAGATGTACATGTAGGTCTAGTGATGCATGTACATTCTTACATGTAAGCACATCTAGGTCAAGTGATGTACATGGTATTAATAGTAGTCATGTTAATATTTAACAGCGATGACTGCTGCCTCCAAGAGCCTGTATACTGTAATCAAAGAGACATACGAGCCAGAGTGGGTAGATGTACATAGTGTGGACTCTGCGATACGAGTGAGTATTCTCTAGTCCATGATAGATATATGGTATGCTCTATACAGGGTATATTATCTAGTCTATAGATACATGGTATACTCTATACTAGGTATGTATTCTCTAGTCTATAGATATGCTCTACTCTAACTACGAGGCCGAGCTGTTGGAAAGAGTCTCATCAGATCTCCACACGTATGTTGAACAGTTTAATCCCATGAAAGAGAAGATAAACAAACGGAGGAGAAAACTACTAGACTATGATGATGCTAAACACAGCTATGACTCCGCGTGTAATGCCAAAAAACCAGATGATATTAAGATAGCCCGAGTAAGTACTACATACATATTGGTCTGTAAATTTCTAGTTATAGAAATAGAAATATATTTCATACTCCCAGGCCTAAAGGCAGAATAGGCTGCCAGTTTAGGCTTTCGAATTTCAAAATACTAATTTAAAACAATTTTTGCTTTTGATGGTCGTCTTCTCTTGAGTTATTTGGAGCTGTCCTCTTTGTTGGCAAGACAATTCCAGATATCTTTGATACGGTGCTTTCTTAGAGTTACATTCCTCTGCATTCATAACCTAGCAGCTCATCTTGCAACACACTAGTGTGTGAATAGTTGCCGCAGTTTTGGTAAACTTAACAATGTCGTGCTACTCTTTCGGTGCTGAGAGTATAAATATAACATGCATGGTAATTGCTCTAATCAGGCCTCAGGGTCTTTGCATGAGGCAGAGCAACTATACAATGACCTCAACACAGAGCTGAACAGGGAGTTGCCTAAGTTCTATAAATACAGAGTAGACTTTCTAGCCTCTAATCTGAGCCGACTCTACTCTACTGAGGCTACTTTTCACTTGGAGACGGGCAAGGTACGTCCCAGCACCCTGTACTGTTGTATTTAGGAACATGTGCTTGCTCTGACTGATAAATATACTATGAATGTATACAAATATAAATCCTTGATATTAATAGTATTGCATACCAGATGAGGTGTGATATGTAACACATATACATGTATGCTATAGATTACAGACCAATTACACGACCTGATGGAGAAAATACCCAAAGCAGGAACTCGGCCTGAGACAAACGATTACAATTGCAATATGGCCGACCAGTCCGGACTTGACCTCTCTAATAGTAAGTAGCTAACATCAGCTATGTGTATGCTATTCTACATGTAATATATAATATACATGTAACGTAGAGTGTTTTACATGTAAGCATGGAAAGGATTCAGTCAGTATGATATACGCATACATAGTAATGTACTTGTACAATACACCATACAAGTATGTCCTTCCATCTGGTTGTCTCCTCTGGTGAAACAGCCGTTATTGAGAATAGTAGACTAAGCTTGGAGTTTGCCTTCCTTACCCAACAGACCTCTGTGATTGATTGAGCAGACAACTTCAAAAGTATTATTGCCTGTTTGCGTCAATACTATCCATTGTGCTGTTAATCTATCCTGGAGTTGTCCTCTTTTGCATAGTCAGTAGAGAAGATAACTCCCTGTTACATCAGTATTGTGTACTAGTACATGGCTTGTATGTAGCACAGGGTATAATTATGGAGTTGTCAATTCATGTCTAACAGTTGGACTTAAAAATCAAGTTGATGGTAGCAACCAACATATAATGCATACAGATTTATTTGGGTGTCTATATGAATGGTCATATCCTTGTAGTGGACAAATCTGTTACCAATCCTAAGACTGAGCATGAAAAGTGGGAATCTGAGGCTAAGTCAGATAATGAATACTCTGATGTTGAAGAAGAAGTTGGAGTACCTCCTAAACACGAGAGAGTAAGTTTTACTGTCTCTGTACTATATACATGCTATACATGCCATGTGTTATGCTGGTCTCTGTACTATATACATGCTATACATGCCATGTGTTATGCTGGTCTCTGTGCTATACACATGCCATGTGTTATGCTGGTCTCTGTACTATATATATATGCTATACATGCCATGTGTTATGCTGGTCTCTGTGCTATACACATGCCATACATGCCTTGTGTTATGCTGGTCTCCGTGCTATACACATGCCATGCATGCCTTGTGTTATGCTGGTCCCTGTGCTATATACATGCTATACATACCATGTGTTATGCTGGTCTCTGTGCTATACACATGCTATACATGCCATGTGTTATGCTGGTCTCTGTGCTATACACATGCCATACATGCCATGTGTTATGCTGGTCTCTGTACTATATACATGCTATACATGCCATGTGTTATGCTGGTCTCTGTACTATATACATGCCATACATGCCATGTGTTATGCTGGTCTCTGTGCTATACACATGCCATACATGCCATGTGTTGTGCTGGTCTCTGTGCTATACACATGCCATGTGTTGTGCTGGTCCCTGTGCTGGTGTACATAGGACAGACTGTCCAAAAAGTAGCTTCAAGACTTCGTTTACTTTCCAAATTTTACACAACTAGATCCCACACTGTTGTTTTACATCTCTACATGTTTGCTGCTGTGAACACACGCTGCTCCGGCTCTTTGTCTATGTTGTACCCCTTTAGCTTACCCTCTGTGTACACTCCTTTCCCTTATAAGTAACACGTTGTCAGGTGTTATCCTCTTTTATTGCTCATGTCTATATTACGTGTAGTCAGATGACAGCTATGTAACAATGGATAATAGAGCACCTGGTTCTACTGCCACTTCTGCTGCCACTAGTGGTGATGGGCTTGTCTCACCTAACAACACTGTGCACACTGAAAGTGCTGTCGCTAGTAATCCACCTGCACACTGTGACACCGTACATAAGGTGTGTTAACAGTGCTTGTTAATAGATGCTTACTCTGTTATAGTGCACTGTGACTATCCTGCTAATGGTTTTGTAATGCCTGTTTCATGCTTTATACATGTACATGTATAGACTACTCTACTATACATCTAATTAATTAACATAATCTGAGGGCTAAATTGTCCATATACATGTATTACTATCATAACTTTCCCAAGACTCTTTTCCTCCACTAGAATGTGTCACAAATTTAGATTTGTCTTCCCTTCAATCCAGAGTAAGTAATTTCAACTTGGAGTAAATAATTTAAATAAACTATATTAATGTCAAAGTTATGCAATCGTTGCTCAGTTAAAGTTGAATGTCTTTGCAGTAGCTAAAGACAATATTATGACTTTTATGTGAAATCTGGAGTTGTTTCCTTCCAACTGAAGACGAGACAACTTCTCACTGATTGGGTGGGTTGACTGGGGTGAGGAAACAACAATCCTATCAGTTAGGGGCCATCTGATCTAATATGTACCCTTTATCCCACAGACTCCATCTGACAGCTCACAGAATACAGGACAGGGTAGACGTGACGGTGAGACAATTCTATTGGCTGAAGCTGTTGTTACAGACTATGATGTTCCTCCTAGTCCAGCACAAGGTGACTATGTTCTACTCACTTATCATATACATGTACATGTATCTCACAGTCAACTAGGCAGTTTAGCTGAAATGTTTCCCCTAGGTTGGGACATCAATGTAATAGCATCACCTAACCTAGGGTGTCAGGGTGGCACAGTTGGTGGCATACATACACACAGACCGAGAGGTTGTGAGTTCAAACCCCCAGCTGTGTCATTTCTGGCAAAGGCCTTCAGCAAGCCTTTCACCCTAGCTGCGCCTGTTCGGATCAGGGCTGTATAAATAATACAGGAGGCCCAGTGTAGTGTCCAAATCAAAAACACGCACGTTAAAGATCCACCTCTGCCCTGATTCGCAAAGAGAAGCCAGATTCTGGCGGGGTATGTGACCACATTGGGGTGGCAGGTTGATGTAGTGGTCACTGACCATGCACTCCTGTTGTGGAAGGTGAGCTCTTCCACTCAAGAGCCCAGCTCCTGTTGCTCATACAAGTTTCGAACTTCTGAGGTCCGTTAAATAGGATGGCCAAGTGGCTCGACAGTAACAAAAAACAAAAAAACCCATGTTAACAATTATAGTGGCTTAATATATGAACAACTGTACTCTAAGAGGATACATATACATGTATATAAAGGTGTTTAATATGTGTATCGTTAGGTATATAGATTATATTATATCATATCCATGACTTAATATGTGAGTATATAGGCATATTATGTAACCTGAATGCTTATCAAATGATTTTCACCTGCACACATTACTATATATGTACAGTGTATGTAGCCTGGGTTCCTTACAGCTGTGGTGCATGCAGAGGATAATGATGACTCGGTCTACCAGAATGTAGAGACAGCAGACATGGATACTGAGTCGACCTCTGGCAAGGTCATATCTGCAGGCCAACAGGTAGGTCACTATTCTAGAGTCCATCTATTAGTATCAACTATAAGGTTATACTATACGTTATACCCATGCACACATACACTATATCTACAGGTACTGGCCACCCACAACTACCAGGCAGAAGACGAAGATGAGCTCTCTCTTGAGGCTGGAGAGATCATTGAGGTGATAGAGTTCGAGGACCCGGACGATGAGGACGACGGCTGGCTGATGGGAAGGAGTAAGAGAAGCGGCAGGAAGGGCGTGTTTCCTGTTAACTTTACACGACGAGTTGTACAACGTAACTCTAAATCATGATCTCACTCTTTGGTGAAAAAGGCATAATATCCAGTGAATAGACACAGAGCAGGCAGACTTCTATTAACGATAATCAAAAGTCCAATAATGATAAAATTGCCAAATTAAAATCATATAATATGTCCATCTTGCTTTATTTATGTTTACCATTTGAACAACGTTTGCCAAACCCGGTGCTGTTTGTGGAAACATCTACAATCTGTATAGTCAACAGTATTTACTTAGGCTAGGGGTGGAGGGACTGTAGTTCTACTTATGTAGATCACAGGCTAATGCATCCTAAAGTCTTTACCACGAGGAAATGCAAGGCTCAAGGAACCCAAAGTTTTGTTTTATGATCAGCAGTCTTTTTTACAGACACTTTCTGCAATCCCAAATCAATAGTAATACCTGTTACATAGACATCTAGATGTGCTCATATTATAATAGACATAGACATAGACATCTAGATGTGCTCATATTATAATAGGCTGATACAACTTTTTAATGTTATAATCAGTTTTATAATCTACAGTGTAGTCTCCACATGGAGACACTTATAAATATACATGACCATGTAATTCGTACAGCTGTGTTTACTACTGCTTTATTCTGTACTAAATCTAAATTTTTATCAAATGAATATATTTATTGTATACAATATTATGTACTACATGTATATATCATACTAGATTGCGACGTACTATATTACTGTATCTGTGTAATATTATACTACGCCAGATCTGTTTAGGTGTGCCTGTATTGTACATCATCTGACCTTTACCTGCATGTGCTCTTTTGTTTTTCTTTATATAATTTTTTTAAACAAATGATAGTAAATATATTGATATGCTTTATATCAACGTCATTGTTTATTGGGTGGCGAGCGTATAGTATTTGGTGTGTTATACTTCCAAGGTTGGGATATGAGAGCTGGCTACAGTATTTGTAGAAAAACATCAGTATGTCTTGTCCACACAATTTGATTTTGTTTGTGTTTATTTCAATGGCCAGAAAATTGTATTTTCTCAATTTCAAAACAATTTGGCAACTCTAATAATGTGCCCTATGATGGCATGTGTTAATTCTAATAATGTGCCCTATGGTAGCATGTGTTAATTCTAGCACTGACCTCTCCTTTCTTCCAGTATTTTATTGTGTGCTGAGCAGCTGGGCGACAGCTATGTACCACTGACAATCAGTAGAATGAATTACTTTCACTGGTGCATTGTGGTTTAAAAAAAGCAACTCATTTTTGAATTCAAAGCAACATTATTAAAATAATGTACAAGTAGTATGTGGTGCACAAATGACATTACATCCACAGATCATATTATGAAACAGAGTAGTAGGAGCAGCAAGGGTGGAGTTTACCTGGAAAAAAATTTGAACAAAGTTCTAAATTGTATTTATTAATCTCAAAAGTTGCCTTCCAGCATTTTGACAGAAATATGAGCTTTGAACAGGAGATGAAAAGATAATTCTGAAGGTTCACTAAATAACCATTTTTTTGGATCAAATATAAGTTCATTTGAACCACACAATAGTTAATCTATCACTTGTTTAGTTTGAACATCGACTAAGGATGGGTTTAACACCATTGTATCGACCAATAGAACGCCCAGGTTTACACACTTCTGCAGCAGTTCTGTTGGTGACAGCTTCTTTGAGTAAACCAGCGAGTTCACAGCCTCGGTTAGCAGCTCGCTGGAGGCATCTTCTTGCTGATCTCACTCTGGAACTAAAAACATGACCCACATCTGTCTTTTAAAATCGTGCATTTAGCCAGAATGATACAGCATTGTAGACTAGCAGGTTAACTCTGTGCCCAATTAATAGTGCCGCCCACTCGCGACTTCATTAAAAACCGGCTTCTATTTTGCTACTACTTACCAAATCATTTGCTTGCTATTTCTTCGGAACAGAGAAAGCATGCATTCCGCCACTGGTTTACAGGCTAAAGAATGAAAACTGAACAATGATCATCACATAAAGCTCAATCAGCATATTATATGTATGTCTATACTCAATACTCATTAGAAGATGCCTGGGCTTAACTTTGTAGATTCATACCTCGTTTAGTTACAGGAAAATCTACTCCTGGGCATTCTTTATCAAAAATCTTAAAAAATCTAGCTCCTTGGAATGACCACCTTACTGGGTCTGTCATCATACATTCACCAAGAAGCTGTTCTGCAAAAGCCTGAGCTCTACAACATACAAGTAGATGACAGTCTTGTGTTGAAGGTCTGAATGCTTCACAAGGGGTAGAAAAACTAGCAGTTGCAGCCACAGCAAATTACTTTTGAGTAAAGTATTGAGGAGAAGTTGTTGTGTATTTGGAGATATACAATGTATGTTAGGCATCTGCTCCTCCATTATTGTCAGCGACTATAATTGGTATCAATGAATATAAGCTGATGTATCTTTATTTGCTTCTCCAAAGTGTATTAAACTGGTTTCAATGTGAATGAACATTCTCCATAGCGTATTATACTGTGTCTTTGTAGCATTAAAAGCCACTAGGACGACGTGATGACATTATTCCATGAGCCTAGTTAGTATACAGGTATTATTATTAAATAGTGGTTTAAAACTAGAAATTTTCAACTTGACTGGAGGCATCTGTTACTAAAAATGCAAAGCATGAAATACATATACTATAGGTAACGTAGGAGGCGTGTCTATGGAGAGAGAGTGAATTATATTGGCCATATAAGTATAGAACCATTACCTGTTACAAGTCCTAGAAGATCCCTTGTCAGTTAAACTTTTGAATTTACAGAACGCCTCTGGAAGTTGATGCTCACAAACTAGACAAACACAAAATAAAAATAATACCGTATATACGGTAGTACATTTATGTTAATAATATTGTGGTGAGAAGGCCGACCTACACCGGAAGCAGTAAGAGGTCCTCCTCATTACTAAAAGTGACAAAGGCAGTCGCCTATATTGGCCTTGCTTTGTGTACGTTTATGTTTACTATTATATACTTATAATCCTCTTACACTGTATATTGGGCATTCACTTTACATGTATACTGATTGTAACTCATCGAATACTGGATGTAAATCTTACCTTTATACCTGGTTTTATAGCGCCGAAGCTCTTCTAAATAGTTACAATCATACCTTTTATATACTTACATGTACATTGCTAAGTGTGTTTTTTCTATATGATCGCCTCTAAGAGGTCGGATGTCGGACATTCCACCATATTGTTACACAATGCTTAGTGCTTTACTGGAAGTTTTCACCGGAGATGTAAAACTATACAGCAAATGCTTTTTCATGTTCAGTTCAATTATTGGTTGGAGTTGGACTCCAATAAAGACACATCTATGCAAAAGAACACTGGGGCGTCTTTTCTAGAATAGAGTAGTTCCAGCTCTCGGTCCCATTGGGCCTTGAAGCCTGGACTGACTAAACTAGCATAGACCATAGTCATGCTAGCAATCTCTAAGCAGTGACTCAGACCCTGCGGGTCGTACACGCAACTCTGTTCAATAATCTATCATCCAATCACTGCTCAGTCATTTATGTAATTGGAAGCAGGTCTAGCCGACCACTCATAGACCCTTCTCAAACTCGCACTATCATCGGTACTTGTGTGGTGCATTACAATATTTCCCATGTATATAAATTTGTTTTTCTATTTGCTTATAATGAGCCAGCAAAGCATAAACATAAAATATCTACAAACAATGTAGGGTAAATAGTTTGTGTTGTAAAATAGGAAAACTACATCATAAATGCTATTGAAGGCACAATGGTAATTCCCTAGTTCTGAGATAATTGGTTTATTACAAATTAAATATTATCAAGTATTTCTACTGAGTGAAGTTGTCACTTACCTCCATCTCCAGTCAAAATCTGAGCACCTGCCGCAACCAAACATGCTAAAATACAAATGAACTTACTTGTTTTAAATCTCCTAAGCTAAATGTATTAACCAATAACTGTCTGCACATTTGGCAAATTACAGAATCCTAATCACTAAAGAGAGAAATTTTTACCTTACCCAGAAATGTACATGTAAATAGCCCGAAGTTCTGCGATAGGACACTGTAAGAAACTGCAAATAAATATAGAATATTTTATTCTAGCTATAAAGTTAATATCGCTACAAACAAACACCCTATAATAGTCTTGCTGTCTTCCCTGATGTGTTTTACATGAAGGTTTAGTATAGTTCTCATTAGACTCATTAGACAGGAAGGTGATTCGCCAAAACTAAACCTTGTCTCAACTCTGTTTCATAAGAGAACATCAGAGTTAGGCTACTTTATTAAACTGGTTTAGAGACCTACCACTAACATGCACACTTACCCATGATGTAGTCTGTTTGCCCCTTCTATTAATACTAACCAGAGTATAAGGGTGTTCTGTATTAAGTAGCTAGCAGAGTGTCCTCTGGTATGCATATGTAATACCATGGTCTGCCTCCTTTTCTCAAAATATATATTTATTACTGAGGCTACACAAAATCCTTCTACATAAACTTAGGGCCGTGGTTCACAGCCCTAACTATTAATTATCATTTCTAGAAGTGGGCACTTTATAAGCTTAATTTAAGGCTTCCTCTTATTTGAAAAATGTCTAGAATATTTTTATTAGTTAATTTCACATATTTTCACGTAAAAATTCTCAGGTTCAACTTTACAAGATTTGTGAGTTTAATTCATCATTTTATCTGTTACTATGGAAACTATTATTTGACTCTGTGCTCAAAGGAAAATATAAAACAGTTAATATTTATCTTAAAACAGCTTCATAAACTGCATTGAATAGGTCAGAGAAAACATTGTGTAAAACTATAAATGGGCAAAGAAACCAAATCTTGCAGAAGAGAGGAAAGTACATATCCCTTGACTTAGCACAAGATAAATACTTATTTTTGCTGACTGCACCAATAACCTGCACCCTCCTAATGAATTTATTATTCCTTTTTAGTTATATGTTAGTGTGCAGTAGTTGCAGAAAAGATGTAAATTATTATTTCTATTACTGATGTATCTACATTGTACATGTACCTACATGCAGGACTGTAACAACTATTTTTGGCTGAGGGGGCAAAAAGCCCAGGCCGGAGTATCGGGCTGCCCAGACAGATACTAAAAATAGCTTAAAATGTTCTCTAACAAATTTCAGTCAAATATGCAGGATCACAGGCCGCTTATACTGTCTTTTGGACTATAACACTGCCCATAACTGTGTGATCAATGTGTACAAAGGTCACCTTTGGAGAATTTACTCCAGCAAATTTTTGCTTTTGGACAGATTTCTGGGGTGGCAAATGCCCACCTTGCCCCCCTGGTTGTTACAACCCTGCCTACATGTACCTACTTATCTACCTACCTACATGAACCTACTTAATTCATCTATCACTTAGCAGTGGCATTTAAGGCAGTGTGACACCATAATTTTAAATTCCTTGCACAGTGTTATATTTGAAATATTGCAATGTAACCCTATTATTAAGTGGTGGTGTTCCTTTGAAGTTATTAGTACACCAAGATGTATGATCCCAGAGATATATGGGGAAGTGGAACTAGGTTTACAGAAAAAGGATATACAGTGTACAGTAATATATATTAAGTCAAATATCTATTTCAACAATTCTTTAATTTAATAAAACATGCAGATACATGCACATGTACAGTAGAGCGTCCAACACCGGAGATTGCTCAATGCTCTACTTGTGGTCAATTACAACTGTACAGATACAGCTCTATCTGCAATGCATGCAGTATTTTTTATTGGCTGTTGGCATTTTATTGTGTATTGTACAGTGTACAGTGTACATGTAGGTGTCAGTGTTATTATAAATGTTGGTAGCCTTTTAGGTAATGCTCTTGAATGTCTATCATGTACATTTGTATATTTATTTTTACACCTATGCGTATGTGTATATACTATACTATACTATGCGTATGTGTATATACTATACTATACTATACTATGCGTATGTGTATATACTATACTATACTATGCGTATGTGTATATACTATGCTATACTATACTATACTATACTATGCGTATGTGTATATACTATTAGGAATCTGTTGAGATAATGAAGAGTTGGCCAGTTCTCAAGTATTGGCTTAAAGTAGATAAAATCTTAGAATATTGGTGATAAAGATTGGGAGATTGTATTATTATTGTTGACCTACATTACTGTAGGTACTATGACCAAATTCCATGACTGTCTGCCTGCCTACATACACACTACACATCTTTTCTTGTGTAAGTTGGTATGTGAATATCCTCCCATGATAACTCATGCTTTCGAGCAGCGGAAGAGGACAACTTAAAATTATAAGCCTATTACATTTCATGTTGACCAAATGTCTTTGTTTCTTTATGACTTCAAATGGCTTTACTGTTGATTTCCTCTGCCATTGATTCGATCCAGAGATTATTATTTGTCCCATATGATTACTTGGCAGCCTATGAGTGCCACACTGATTTATTAAGAGTTGCCCATCATCGGTTTCATTGGTTTTAAGGAATTTGATTATTGTAATATAATAAAATCCAAAGGATAATATGTTGAATAGATGTATACATGTGTCCTCTTTTCAAAACAACAGCCCAATATATATGAGGGAACTGAGGTGAAACTGAGGCTAGGTATAGCACAGCCATATATCAAAGAGGCTCTTAAAGGTGTTCTGACATCACTACAAAAATTTTATTTATTAAAACTACCAGAAACAATATTATGTCATGTTGTGGATGTAAAATGAAGACATACCCAAATATAGCACCATTGAGGAGGTATTGGTATGTGCATATAAAACTGTTCAAACAGCAGGTAGTAGTTGGTGCTCTAGCATTTACTTGTGTCTAAGATAGGACGATCAGAGTTGTATCTGCCTCCAGGACAGGCGTTGTCAGCACCAGCCATAGCGGTGTCACGGATCCATCTGGCTCTATTACATCCATCTCTTAGAGCCTTGTTGAAGCATTTCCTAGCTGCTCTTCTTCTATTGCTATTAAAGGAGTAAACTGTAGCGTCATATTGATGCAGAGCAAGTGGAAACAGCACTAAGGTAGGGCTCAAAGTCCATTATTGCATTTATTACGAGCAAAAATTTAAATTCCTGGTAGGGTGAATTGGAGGAAGCCAAGTTATTGATCCACATTCAGTTACTATAACTTTAAGGTGTATTGCTGTCTGTCTTGCTAACTCTAAATGTAGGAATTCCACACACACAAGTCATATCTAAGCCAAAAAAGCATACAATTTTTAAATTAGGATCATGCAGCATGCTTGCACATACATAGATAAGTGCTTTACAAATTGTGACAAGGCAGTCACATTGCTGTTACATGTTGTCATACACTATTGCACTCTTTCATCTACTTGGACATTTCAAACGCTGTCAAAAGCTGTCACACATACACTGGGACACATTGCCTGTCACACATACACTGGGACACATTGCCTGTCACACATACACTGGGACGCACTACCACACACTGTTACACATACACTGTCACACATACACGATGACACCCTGTCATGTGTAGAGACAAGTTTCCAAACCTACCATTTAATTCTTCTTCCTTTCGTGTCAAACAGCATGGCCATACATTCTGGTATATCATTACACTCTGAAAGAATAGCGCAGCATATAGTTGAATATTATCTTGAAAACCGTTTCCACTATTTAAAGATAAAAATATGTAATGGGTACTTTACCAACACAAAAGGTTTAAATTGGTGTTTAGCTTGAAAAATCTAAATCTATTTGTGACAGTTAACAGTAGTTGTAGCAAGTACTAGTACAAGCAAATTCATGTTTCTGAACTACAAGTAGTGTTGGTAAGAAAGTACAAGGAAAAATACATGTAAGTTCTTCGAAAAAAGCAAGTACAAATAATTACATGTACCAATACTTTCAAAATATACTTGTAATTGTCAGTATAGTAAGTATATAATCATAGCAACTGCCACAAAAATGCTCAGCTCTGTGTAGATATTATTGCAGTACTCTACCATGTAAAGTTATGACTACTATTTCAAGACATCACCTTCTCATGCTTTCTTGGGAATTTAGAATTATTCGAATTTTCATCACGTATTCAATGACATTCACCTTCATGAATATTGAACAGCGGCACTTTTAATAATTTCTGAGTATCGCCATGTTATTTAAAGATAATTATATCTGCAATGTATGTACTTACGCTCTTGGTTTCCGAGGAAGTTGATTTCACAATTCCTGTTGAAAGTTCTATAGATTCTTATAGCTTGAAACGCCCATCTAGTGTCGTCAAAGATTCGACATTTAGCGTTGGCCTTTCGGTTCACCATTCTTGCTCTAAATTTTTATTGATAAACATCTCGTTAAATTAGACTTGTGTTATGTGTGTGATATCTCCAGTCTATGTCATAGAATAAGCAGAGACGTTGTGACATTAATACATGTAGCTGTGTTCAGCTGAGTATTATGTTGTATGACGTAAACAAACAATTCTTTATTGAATCGTGTTTGAATTAAAAACTGGTAAGGTGACTCACTTCTGACACCCCTCGACGGTTCCTTTCTCAGCGTATTCTTTAAACTTACAAAATGTATCACTCACTTCATCCTCACATCCTGAAAGTTAAAATTATTCAATAATTTATTATTTATTTATAATTATTAAATTATTTATTTGTTTGCAGCAACTTGGTTATTCATTTTTATTTTCCACTATCATACTCATTAAAATACAATGTCATATAAAGATTTAATTGCAAGATAATTTTACTAGAAGTATCTACCATCATTAATTTAAATTTTACACAAAAAATAATCTGTTCACTAAGGAATTGAATAACAAATGAACTGTTTAAGGGAAAATTATATAAAATTTAGTTGAATGACTGAGTGATGTGGAGTTGTCTTTCTAAAAATTAGCGGACATGGTAGATGTACGTTATTCTTTTACACACACCACTTTATGCTAGTAGCGTGTCTCTTTACAAGTCAGGTATATTTATTTTTCGTCATAACAATGATGTTGAATTTCTGTAGCCATGTGATTACTTAGTCACTTACCAAAGAAATCTGGTTCAGTGGTCGTTGTAGTTGTTGAGGTTGAACTGGTGCTGACAGTTTGAGCTGAAACCCATTCATTTCCTGCAATGTATAGCATAGTGATATTATAAGTAGGCTAAGCGTTGCTGCGTTACACTAAATAATGGTCTAATTTGTGATCGTCTACGGCCGGTCAGATGGGTTTCTTTGCTGAAAGGCATGGAAGATGTCTTATAGGACAGCTAAAAGAATTAGTAATAGTAGTAATAGTAGCAATATAGTTGGGAATTGAAACATGTTAAAATTTATTTGAACATGTATAAAGCACATGTGAACTGTTGATTCTATTCTCTGCAGCAATAATGTACATGTATACAATAATTATAGTGGTGTAAAGAGTGGACACCTACTGTAATGATGTATGAGTTATCCGTGGACTATGATTTGTGGGATACAATTGTAAATTTAACAAATAAAAGTATCTGTATGCCGTTGTTCTTAACACTCACTCTTCTGACGCTTATAAATTAAAAAGTGTAAAAATTTTACCATAAGTGAACTTTTTTAAAAAATTACCAACTAAAACAGTAGAGAACTGGTGACTTTTACCATGTACGTATCAGATGGGCAGTACATGATGTTTTATTAAAGAATTGGTTGAAACATGTTTGTAGGACATGTGGCCTCCAACTTTATACGTTTGGTCAAAATCATGATATACGTGCTCAGACTTAAAAAAACAGTGATGGGAATAGTGCTTGAACAAACTTAGTAACTATTGAAGTCAAAAACCATTTACAGCTAGTAGTTATTAGTTACAACTAGCAGTTTCAGGGAAAGTTTACAAATGTACAAATTAAATAAAATGATAGACTGCTATTTTATTCAGCGATTATAAACTTCAATTTTAGAAATTTGTATGCAGCTACTTAAACAGAAATAGCTTTTGACTTTCATAGATTTGCAATGCACACATATAATTGTAAAGTTAGCACATACCTATCAAGGTGCAGACAACTACCACTGTTAACAAGCTTCTCCAAGCCACTGAAAGAATAGCAGTACATGTAGGCACTAATAATATGTACAGTGTTTACATGCATCTAGTATGTGTGCATTCACATGCAGTAAATAGACAGAATTATATGTAAATAGTTAACTACACTCTTACATATAGAACTGGTTCATATGCACCTTAAATTAGTGAAATCAATGTAATTTAAATTTAAATTAGTCGTAAATGTGTATCATTATTTTAAAGCCTTTTTTTAAGATTCTACATGAGCATTCAATCTAGTAATACTCTTTTGGTTGTGATGAAAGGTAGAAATATATAGAAGTACAGTCTTTATGGGAGTTTAGAAGAAGTGTCTACATTACTACTTACTCTTTAGTGTATAATCCAATAGGGGACTGAACTGGGGTTACTGGTTTGAATAAACTTCCCTAGCTGATTGAGGTGAGACGTAGGTTGATAGTCTTTATATATCTGCTGCCCTAGAGAGCTGAGATTACAGGATTACAGTATCTACCTATACCTGTATATAGTGTGTATGTAGATATAAGATGTTACAAGTATTATACAAGTGTAAGTATAATTACCATTGATTAAGCTCTTCCCAGGCTATTCAGGTAATCAGCTGTACTTAATTATATAACAACCTGCTACCTTGCAATAGCTTGCATGTATATAGTGCTTGCCCAAAGAGTCTAGTAGAATAGATGGGATATTCAAAAATTGGTGATGGCACTAAACCTTTATTTGTGTGAGAACCTTGTCTAAAATTGTACCAAGCTGGAATTACCAAATTATAAAAGCTGTTTTAAAAAAATCTTCATACAACCGCTTTTACTCATCATTACTCGTAGTGATTAACTAATTGATTGATTGATTAGTTTCTGATTGATCGATCGATCGATCGATCGATCGATCGATTGATTGATTGATTGATTGATTGATTGATTGATTGATTGATTGATTGAATGATTGATTTATTGATTGGTTATTTGATTGATTGATTGGTTAATTGATTGATTGATGAGTAAGAAGAACACAAATCAAGTATTGTGCAGTTTTAGCCGTGAGTTTTATATGTAATATTTTCTTATTATAGTACATGTAATTGACGGAAGCAAGTAATTCCAGTCGTATCACAGCATCGAGTTGCACGTTTACATGTATCAATATAATTATACTTGTATTTAGACACTGGTGAATGAAATACAACTACTATTTTGGAGTGTGACATTTTGTAGCATTGAAGTAAGAGTTATTGTTCTGCATTTACCACTACTAGTCAACTCACTATTACGTGCATTATGTATTCTACATACCAGGCTTGCCAATTTCGACTGATGAAAATCAGGGAGATTTAGCATCTGGGTGAGGGGTGTCCATTTTGGGTGGGGTGGGTTACCAGAATTTGAGTTGAAAATCAGGGAGTCTCCTGTGGAATCAGGGAGACTTGGTAAGCCTGCTACATACTAAACAAGTATAAAACCTGAAGTGTGACCTACATTGTAGTTAATGTAGAAATTGAGTATGAATAAACTGAAGGGTCGAAGGGTTAGCACAATAGAACAGAATGTGGTACACATTACATTTGTACATGTTAGAACCAGCCAACATTCCATCTGATCAGAGAAGAACAGACATGATAAGATACAATAGATTTATATTAGAGGCAGAAATACATGTAAGTAACTACAACTGTAATAACCAAAGCATTTTCATAGTAGTTGGAAATCACATGCAGTACTATGATAATACCAGTTAGAAATTAGGTTCATGGCGATATATAGCCTGTGGTTTATGGATATGCATAGTCTATATTTACTCATCTGTGGTTGTTGGAAAATAGGTGGACTACCATTTAGCTGTTTTTAACTTGGTGACAAATTTCCTCACATGAACAAGGATCACAGCGTTGGTAATATTTTGAAAATTCAATGCCACAGGCTACCAAAGTGTGAGGTGGGCTGGTACTAAGGCTACCAAAGAGTGAGGTGGGCCGGTACTAAGGCTAGAAATGGCAAAAGTACTAACATTAGGGAGTGGTGGATGCACTAAGGTTAGGAGTGGTGGATGCACTAGAATTAGAAGAATAGAGGTAAAGCTGATTGTACATATAGAAATATAATGACAGACTGTTACCAGTATGGCAGTTTGTCTCTGGGTTTGTTATTATAGTAAATAGATAGTTATGCACAATTTGCATACAGTTTCAGTGTTGACACCTTTCCTCATCACTGCAGCTCTGAGTTACCCCTAAGAGCGCACCTTGGCAATATTTACAGCAAAGCCTATTAAATGGTGTGAAATATACTGAGCCAGAGTTTTCAAGCTGCCAGAGACAGCGAGAACTGCTTAGTTAATGAAAATAGTCAGACTGCCATTTTCTTGCTTTTATTTTTTACAGAGAAATACAAGAATAAAGATAACATAAAATAATAATTATTTTGCAGGAAAAACCAAGTTCTCAAATTTTGATCGATTGCTCTTTACCCAGCTGAGACACCAGTAGCTTTTGATGGGCAGTTTCTGTCAAGGACGGGTCTGTCTGAGTTGTACATTCCTCTTTTCCTTTTTGAGATGCTTCTATCACACACGCTGTCAAAGGCTGCCTCTACCGTGGCCCCGATTCTGTTGGCTCTGTTACATTTCTTGGTGGCTTTTCTCAGGCAGCTTAGTGCCTTCTTTCTCTTCTTGCTATAAGCATAGTGAGTTAATGTTAGTTGTCAAACTACACTACACTGTCAAAGCATAAACTACACTTTATGTATCAGGGTTTTGGCAATTTATTAGTAGTTGCTAGAGTAACCAATTGGTTCGTACATCCATGTCTGATCTTACTATAGGCTAAGATCTATAGATCAACAAACCAGATAAGTCTTTCTATCTGCAAGCCTTTTCTAGGTGTAAATATGCCTTCGAAACACTTCGGAACATCATTGCACTCTGCAAAATAAAGCATTAGAAATAAAGCCTGTATAAAAACTGTCACAAATGAGTGTGCAATAACGCAACAGAACAGTATATTTCAGTCTAAGTACTTGTGCCTTTGTTGGTTTGTCACGGTCACACTAAAGGCTAATTGGTTAAGGTCATTCATATTGCTATAAGTTACAACACACCGAACATCTAAATGAATTGGTTTTCCTGGTAAAACTCAGTGATGTCATCTTTGTTTACATTTATGTTGACAAAGCTGCTTTTTCTTGTTTAATAATATATCAAAACAACAACTTTGTTGGAAATAGCTACATGAACTAAAATATTTTTGAATTCAACTGAAAATGTCACTTACGTGGTTTGTTAGCGATGAAGTTGATGTTACAGTTCTTTGTAAAGAGACTGTAGATTCTGAATGACTGCCATGTCCACTGGACAGGGTCAGTGATCTCACAGTTAAGATTAGCATCTTTCTCGATTTTCCTTGCTCTAAAATATAACTATCATGTTTAGAAGGGATCTTACAGTTTAAATAAATAGTCTAAGTAACTTTTCACCACAGATAAAAAATATAGCCTATATTAAGATCATAAAATAACTCTTTTCCTACTGAGAATCATTCATCAACTTATACTTATATAACTCAAAACAGGATTGAATTACGATAAATCGTCTCACTTGATAAGGTTTTATGCACTAGAAGATAATTGAGAAAATTTATACTGCAAAAATTTGTGCTGTAACAACTAGTCAGACGGGAACGATTGAATCAAATGTGAATGAAGTTCTAACCTTCGGCAGTTTGAGCCAGTTCGTTTCTCCACAACGAGTTGATACAAGCACCACCGGTCACGTCTCTCATCCGAACATCCTACAGGACAAGTAAGGCTACATGCATAAACACATACCAGTAGAGCAAGACGTATGATTATACATGTACATACATGTATTATACATGTACATACATGTAGATATGTGCAAAACTCTGTAATGCGTATTTAGTAATAATGAGACAATTCATAACTCAATCTCCCAATCTTCCATACTACTACATGTTGTTAGAATAGGAAATTGAATGAGTTAATACAAATCACAACGCTTAAAATGCTGCCCAGCATCATACAGAGTTACCTTGGGTTCACATTTACTGCATTACATGTACATGGTAATGCTTACCTTCTCCAGGAGTGGTTGTGGGCTGGGTAGTTGTTGTTGAACTCGATGATGAGGAAGAGCTAGATGTTTGTCCTTCAACAGTTGACCCTATTTGAAAAATGGAACAACAAATTAAATTATATTCTTATATTATGTATTACATGTACTGCATATACATGTACAACGTAATGTTATTTTATTACACTACATTATACATGTAGGTATATAATATTATAATATGGCATTACGTATTACATGTATATAATATTATGTTATTACACTAACAAGGAGTAGAAACTTGTAGCAATGTAAAATTCAATGTAAATTAAATCAAATTGTCTAAAAAATGCATTTTGACACATGATATAATTCAATCTAGGGCTATATTATACTCTGCTATTATATTTTAACTTTATTTTAATGAACTTACACAAAATGAAGCAGACAACCACCACTGTCACTACACTCTTGAACAACACTGAAATGAAAATACAATAAATGATAAATATGCTGAGCAAACTATTACCAACAAAAACATTCACTTAGACAAAATGAGGCATATGTGATGAAACGCTGCATAATTTGTTCTCTCGAACAAGTTAACAAGGAGACCTGGTGAAGCTAATAAAGTCAAAAACTCTCCCAAACTCGAGCGCATAAAATTACTGCTAATTGATTTTAAAGCTGGTATTGATCATGCCGTTGTACATGATATTAAAATTCTTACAGAAATCTTAACAAAAATTAAGTAACTGAAATTATTTGAGGTTGAACACGTTGCTTACTTTTCAGGCTGTTGGTAAATCCAGCTGTGCCTGGTCAGATATGTGAGAATAACTGGATAGGAGGGAGGCAACAGTTTTCTTTTATATCTCCCCTCTGATGGTGTACAAATCAGTACTTACTGACAGATTTATTAGCTATTAATCATCTAAATGAGATTTCTTCAAAAGCATCTTATATATTTTGTGACACTGTAAAGCACTAATCAAGTTATATATATATAATCCACATGTGGTTTGCTCTAATCTGTCATGCTTATTGAAATCACTAATCCATTTATAAGATTGTTTTCTCAGTATGAAAATCTTATGCTTATCAATCTGTCTGATCAGAATTGAATTTATGACTGTCACCTTGTATCAATCATGTGCACCAAGTGTCTTACGCATGTGCTACATAATGCAACAGAAAAATATGTTTTGTGTATCAAAGGAACATAGACTATGTATATATGAGTAGTATAGTCTAAACATATAATAGGAACAAAGGCTAAATATATATAGCAAGAGGGTGTACTCTACTTGTAACAAGAACATAAGCTATGTGTATAGTGAGAACATAGGCTACCTCATCTGCACCTTTATTAATCACTGTTACATACACTGTATCTGCACGTAGCCTTAGATCTTAAGACTGTGCTCGTCAATATTGTTAAAAGTGTCTGCTCTACATTTTGACAGAATTAATTTCAATTAATTCCCTTATTTGCACTTCACAGTTAACACACACGTTGTAGGTGGCAAAAATTTTAATAACTTTACCAAGACAAGATTCACACTGTTTTGGACGGGTGAAGGTTGCCTATATGTGTATCCTAACAATACTAGTGCAGCCTATAAGTTGAATCCACGTTGATACCTCTACTGCAGATGTTAAGCAGATATAATTATGATGATCACTTTATGCATGGAGCGGTTGGTAATGACTTGAATAGAGACAGATAAATCTATTTTATAGTCTGCTTTAAATACGATGTTTTGCCAACAGCGACTGATATTGTTATGTCTTATTGTTTTACCATCTCCACAAATGTACACAGCAGGTGCTGCATGTATTTGGATACTAAAGATGCAGTAGGTTTCCATGGTTCAAAGTCTGTTTGAACAATTGAATTGATATTTTTAGTGGAAAGTGGTCTTGTTCAAGCTGAGATTGCGAAATCAAGTCTTGTTACCTGGAGGTGGAAAACCTTTCCCCTACCTAAGATACATTATGGGTTGTAAGCCTGTTAGGTGTAAGCCTATTGGTGTTAGTTTCATCTTGCGATGCAACCTGAGCACTTTGTCAATTGGTAAAAGAAGTAGAGAAGACAATTTTGCTGACAGAAGGAAAGTACTATTAAAATATCTCGTGATTAGAATAAGAGGATGGCTAGTCCCACGACCTAAAAACCTCATATTCTGTCATATTGGTCACATGATCGCTTATGTTCCCTTCTCATAGGTGATAAATTTTACAAAAATATTATTAGGCAATACTCCTAGTCTCTGTAAATCATCAGGGAAAGTGTGTAGTATCCAGTGATCCTATGCACGAAGTGTTGGCATGCTGATAGGGATGATATGTAATGGTTGTGTAACAAGGTAATAATCTAGTCTACAAAGGTATTACCTGCTGTCTCATCACCAGTATATATGATATCCTCTCTTAGTGGTTTTGAGTGACAGTAACTGTGTTTGGAATGGTACGTGATCATAACAGGGGTAATCCAATTATTGTGGATTAGTTTAATTGGCTAATCTTTAATCCCACGGCCACACCCTTAGACCATATTTACACTAAATATCACTTGGTGGCAATTAAAGCTGATCTGAACTACCAAGCTATTTAATATACCTGACAGATTCTAGTAAAACCAGGGAAATGAACACCATGGTATTTTAAATGAGTGCCCATAGTTACCTGATACACCACGTCATCTGTGGTATCACATTAGGCTGACAGTTTTTGAATTCAATATATTTATTGGCTTATTTTTGAATTTTTAAGCATCTGTCTATTACAACAACAAAGTCTGAATGCCATGAATAAACAAAGATGAAGACTGGCAATAGATAGCCTACCCAATAATTTTAGCTAGTAGAAATAGAGTACACTTGTTTTGAAGAACTACAAGTCAAATAAAATAAAACTTGCAAAGAGCATTGTTTAGCATGGCCAGGTTTGAGAACACAATTTTTTTGGTCTTAAGAACAGCTCTGTGAAAATAACATGGTTAGTACCAGAAAGAATAGTTTTTGAAAGAGTAATTAAATTATCCCTAGAACTGACTGACTTCTACATTGTAGATAGTTCTACCCAGTGTATGTAGCAGACTAGATTCTCTGTACCAAATAACATTAATTAACAGCTTGCTACTACACTCAGGTTTGCCTTCCGCAGTAGCCTGAGCTCTCATTCCCTATGGCTATAGAACTAATGCTATGGAACTAAAGCTATGGAACAGATTAGTTCTATGAGCATACTTGACATCTCTGGGATTAGGAGATTAAATTAAAAACTCTGTGAAGTTTTGAAAATACAGAGTATGTCTTTGCTATCAAGTTTGAAGGTGATACTTGGGGTAGCAGAAAACCATGATACGGTAGAACGGTTGCTCTCACTCCACTTACTTTAGAAGTCAGTATTGGAGAACCTGTGTTTGACGGCCATTATTGTGGGTGTGTCCATTGCTATCACGCATAGACATGAATCAAAACCTGACCTTTGCATAATGATAAGGTAAACTAATGACCAGATTTGATTTATTTGTATTAAGTCTATTTCTAGCTAGACTCGTTATGAATGCTGAGGCTCTGTAGCATACACTGCAGGTGGACAGACAAACCTAAGGTCAACCTGGATCAATTCTAATCTCTCGACTTGAAGAATCTAAAACTTTGGCAACTATTCTATAAACATCTCATGACAGGAAATAGATAAGAACACATTAATGAATACTGAAATACTGAATAAGGTAAATTATTAGGTGGATATATTTATTATAATTATATTACTGGCAGCCTTATAATGGTTTTCCTGCTGTTACAGAGGTACACGATAATCCCTAGCGGAATGCTTCGATAGATGCATACACTTATCTTTCTACTTGGTCTTATCCTCCTTAATACGTGACTTGATGTATGTCATACTGCCGAGATTTATAAACTTCTTTAGGATTAATTCTTTCTCATAATTTATTACAGATAATCCGGTTATATCCAACTTGATAAGCTAACTAATAGACCACATTTAAACATAAATATCATATTAAAATCTTTACATTCAACTATCGTGCAAGACAAGTCTTGGTACGGAAATTTATTGCAAAAAGATTTTAATGAGGACAAAAACGTTACATGCCCGCGTTTAGTACAAGCTTCCTCTCAAGGGAGGGATCCTTTATGTAGTCAGCAGCAGTTGTCACTTTCACTGCCAACCTTCTCGATGACCAGCTACAGATCCGTCATTGTTAAACTTTTGCGTTAAGATAGTAAAGTGGCTCAAGATTATAACTAATCAGCCAATAATTATACAGGGTCACCCCAATGCAGTCAAAAAAATTATTTATGACAGTAACTCTATTTCCAAGGTGTAAAATTGAATAGCTTTCTTTCTCTAATTGCTGTTTACTAACTAACATTCAATTGACGTTACACTGTATGGTGCTACTATTCTGTACGGCGCTAGTGTGCTGTTCAACTATATCTATATCTGACTGACCAAGGGAGTGTTCACATTGGACTACCCCATGTGACCTGCGGGTATAAATGCATTTATTTATCATATATTGGCAGTTTTAGATCTAACTGTTCAGCAGACTTTTTTAAAAAATTTATCTGTGTATTCACCACAAACTGGGCTTTTATGACTTTAACCAGGATACATACATGTAAGCATAGCAATATAGGTTCTCTTAATTACTAGACTGTGATCTAAAATTGGATGGGTTTGAAAAGGGGAAACGGAGCAGAGGGCACCCCAAGTATTGATGGAATTAACAGAGAAGCAATGCTAGACCCCAATAACCAAACAAGACAAAGTGGATACAGGTGAGAAACAGGTGAGATTGAGTTAAAAACTTGGCTGATTATGAATAGTGTGAGGACCCAAGTGGTGGTGGAACCTGGCAGTAATTAGTTTTATAATTAACTCTAAGAACTCTGTCTATCTAGATAGATTAGCTGAGAATTTATGGCTAAGATTATCTACTGATTTATATACTATAATTCCTCTGAGAGGTTTTGTCTGCCACATTATGAAGTGCAGTAGATTAAATATTCACATGAAAAGTCTCTCAGTTTGAAGAAAATGAGTAAGGAGAGAGTAATAATTCATGATATCCATAAACAAGTTAACTGAGAGTTTTGAAATGGAGCTAGGCCAGATTTTTTTTAAAAATATTTTTTGCAGCAAGTATATTTTAGGTGTGGACAGCCAAAGACTTGTTTCTGTACCTCTGCGAAAAAGTTCTACTTTGGTTGAGGTTGAACTGGGCCTAACCCTGGTGGATAGAAAAATGAGTTGTACCGGTGAACAGTGTCTGTGTGCTACACCAACTGGGCACTAGGAACTCCTCTATGAACACCTCTATGGCCATTTCTATGACCACCTCTATGACCACCACTATGGCCATTTCTATGGCCATTTCTATTTAGCCTTCACAAGGTGATTAGGAGGTTTTAGTCATATGTTTATATAATATTTACGATAGTCTTGCTGTCTAGTAAAATATTACATGTATGTATTTACAAATATTACTAGCAGAATATTGCTATAAATACAGATGTGGTGCTAGAGTCAGGTTTAGCAGATTTTGAGGTTTGGGATAACGTATGAGTGTTACTCTTTGTAATTTAGGGTGTGGAGGAAACTGCAGTTGGCACAACAATGACAAATACACAAGGTGTTTATTAATCTCCACAGCAGAGAGATCACAGGGTGATGGCAATCTCTGATAATTAATTCTGATTATTAAATGATGACTCTTGATTGCACTGTACAAAGACTGGCTCCATAACATAGCACATTCACCTAATATTACATGTATATAAGTGAATGATAAATAGCATACAGGTTAAGCAGTTATGCGCTGCCTCTATATTTGATGGGAACTGAGACCAAAAGGTAGCCATTGTTTTGCCACATGGCCGCTAGACTGTCCTTGTTGTTATCATCAAAACCTAACAAAAAATTTGACCAAATTAGCTCTTCTTTAGTGCAGTTTGTACAAACCACAGTTTCACTTCGCAAGTAGCCGGTTCATTTCGCAAATAGCCAGCTTAGTTTTATAAACAAACGGAGCTGTACGTGTAGCTTACACTACAGCTAAAGTTAGGGTGTGAAGGTCAACAAATGTTTCTGTATTGTGTCAAAGGACACCAAGCCAGCTTTTTGCAATTTTGTAAAGATTTGGGATGACCATACAAAAACAGATTATATCTCCTTGTTAGCATAAGTAGGGTGTAGCCTCTGATCGGTTCCTTGTTCCTTAACAGCTGGAGAGCATATGAGGAACTGCTAACAGCATCTCATACAAGGATTCCAGAGCGGGTTGTAATAATTAATAACACAATATTTACAAAAGTTGCCAAGTCGTAATTATTGCTTGTTGACATTGACATTGCATCTTGGTAGTCACAAGCTTGTTCTGCTTGCAGTTCAGCTCCTCGAGTCCCCTTTCAGCTTTAATCCCTGAATAGAGAACTCGTGACATTAAGGTAATCTACAAGCTATCTCATGGTACTGGTTGGTACAAAACTAATTTAATATTATTTATAGGTTGCTGTGCTAAGCAGTGATTTAGCCTGGGAGAAAATCAGAGTTTTATAATACTATATGCTTCATCTCCAACTGGCGAGGAATATAAAGTGGAAACAGATGGACATACAAGATATTCCAGTTAATCAAATGGTGTATCTACGTCTGCCATGTTTGGTGAAATAGACGCACTTCTTCAACAAAAAGGTAGTAGGCATAATGCTAGCTTTATAAATAATGTCCGACCATTAATCCTATAGGAGTTAGTTGGACATCACACTCAATGGTGGCAGCCATCTATTATCATGTAGTATATTTTTAAACCAAGAAATTGTCAATATTGAAAACTGGTGCACAGCCAACAAGCCGGTTTTAAATTACTCCAAAACTTTCCAAGTACTTTTCAGAGCTCCAAACAAACAATTTAAACAGTCACAGTACCCTGTGAAAATGAATAATACCTCTCTGAAATTTAAAAATGAAACAAAATTTCTTGGTATTACCCTCGATGCTAACATAACTTTCAAACCACATTTGGCTTTACTTTATCGAAAACTGAAGTTTATTTTATTATTTATGAAAGCTGTACGATCATTCTTTAACCAAAAACAATGGTGGAACTTTATTATGCCTTTTTTTATCCTCATCTTTTATATGGAATTGAATTCTGGGGGCATGCGAATAAGACCGCGCTTAAACGCATCGCGGTCCTCCAGAAGGCAACTGTTAGAGTAATTTTAAACATTAAACCGAGAGAACATGTCACCTCTCATTTTAAAACCCTAAAGATCATGCCAATTAAAATGCTTTTTGAATTCACCACTTTAACACTACTCCTTAATAAAACCTTTCCTCCAGAATTTTTATTTTCACTGATGGCAAAAAGCCATCGCAACACACAGCAACAAAGCCTTAAAACAAAGAAAGCCGACAACAAACGAGGTGAGAGGTCTTTCTTGAACACAGGAATTGTCCTGTACAACAAGTACAGTGTATGTAATGGGGGTGGAGACTGGCACACATAATAATAATAGTAGCGATTATTTGGAAGGAAAGGATGTAAATTCAACGTAGGCAATGCAAGTAGACCTATGTACTAAGGCTATTAGGAAGCTACATTATACTGCATCAATTCCAATATTTTACAAATAAAGTAATATATTCGTCTTTAATCATTTACAACAACATTGCAATTTTGATTTTATAAATTGTAATAATGTAGGAAATAATATGTAGAAATCAGCACTATGAACCACTAAAAACAATGCATTATGATTTTCCCCCACTTCATTTATGAAGTTTTCATGCAAGGAGAAAAATCGCCACACCCCTCAATACAATATTGCTATGGCTATGATCATAGTCTATTTTAACAAACAAAGTGTAACACAATCACAATAATAATCACAGTAGACTCTTTGGTAGACTCTTTGGTAGACTCTTTGGTAGACTCTTTGGTAGACTCTATGGTATACTCTTTGGTAGACTCTTTGGTAGACTCTTTGGTATACTCTTCATGTAGAGGAGTAAATCATGTTACAATAACTCACATACATGAATTAAATAATTCATCTGGGGACAAACTGAAGTATTTACTGAATAGTTACACAGTTGGTTAAACTGTATCTGTTTGTAGAAGCCTGCCATTAGATTATTATCTGCTCTTGTACCTCTGAAATATGGCTAAATTGTATCCTAGGCTTCCAAATTTATTTAAAGGTTCACCAAGCTTACTAAAAGTTGATGAGTTGAAGATAATATACTGGTTTGATCAACAGTTGAGGAAAAGATTGGAGTTGAATTTTTTTGTAATTTCAGTATGCAGATACAAACTGATGTTTAACCAATCTTTGGTCACACTGCAGTAGCAGAAACAGACAAACACAGCACAGGGGCATTATAAGGTTAGACGCTCTTCCTAATACCACCAATGATCTTTTAGAAGAATTTAACCTGGATCTCTCACATAAAAGTTCATGGCCCTAACCAAACGAATGGCAATTATAATTATATGGGCTCATGTTTAGAGGTTGGTACTCTCTATATAGCCTGTGTACCTTCACTTATAAACACCATATTGTGTAAGAAAATAGTATCATATTCCTCACATAGGCCTACTAGCCACAAGTGATGCTAGATACACTTTACCATCTTCAATCAAATTTAATTTAATACTGTGCATTAATACAATTTTTGAGAATCAGCATATTTCATTGGTTAACCAGGTGATTGATTAATAGCCAATAATAGCTACCAATAATGGCTAATAATAGCTACTAAGTGTTTTTTGCAGCAGTATAATTCTGTAATATTTACCTAAACATTGTATAGGACTTCCTGGAAGGATTAGCTAGACATTCCTCAGTCTGGATTTGTGAGCTGGGTATGAATATTATTATTTTTACAGGTTGTAATAGAATTTCATTAACATTTACTTTGCTAGATTATATTTAATATTTTAAAACATAATTTCTTCATCAGCATCTGGACCTGTAGAGTTGAAAGTTAAATTTGATTTTCTCATGGCTGACATTTGACTTGTGAGGGGATGCTGAAGGATGAATCAAATTGGGGACAGACAATACAACATAGCCTTATACAACATATTATTATTATGAGAACTATTATTATAGACTAGTGAGCATTTGCTTTTATAGAATTACAAACTAGCTGGAGAATGCCTTTTACAAAGCATTCCTGTACTGAAGTTGTCTTCTCAATAATCAGAACCTACACAAGGGAGTATAACTCTAAATAACTTCACCCAAAAGTCTAAATACTTTTTGATCCGTTTATTAGTATCTGTCATTTTATACTTTGATATCTAATGGTGTGTTAAACACCATGACCATTATGGCAAGCTAAATGTGAAGTTTATTAGATAATATTATATATAATGCTATTATATACCTGAAATAGGTGCATCACAGTCATTTATTGAGAGATCCACTTTGTATTAAAAATTATATTGCTAGCTGTAATAGCTGTAATAACCTGTAATGACCTTTTTTCTATGCTTTAGTAAAAAATGTTCTTATGACTAAATACTTAGAATTTGGCAGTTATGTACACATGCACAAGTAACAAATGCTGTTAGGTTTAGTATTGGTAGTGGTAGTCGTGGTGGTACCACATTAGTTCCCAGTATTATAGTACCTATACTGATCCACTGTTGTAGAAAAATAATCATATCCAATGTTATGCTAGGGCACTGGCCTAGCAACTGACACACCAGTTAGGAACAGCATTACATGTACACTATATCCACAGGTCAGTGCCATAGCACCCAATATTCTATCAATATTGATTTTTTGCTTCAACAGTGCTTTCTTAGCCCCTGCTCAATTACACAGTACATAATGCACAAAGCATGATGCACAAAACATAATACACAATGTATAATTTGTGCTTTAGTGACAATGGAAGTAATTATTCAGCTTCAGGTGATTAGATCAAGTCAATGAGGAAGTTTTTTTAAGACTTATAATATATATATGCTGCCTGTGTAAGCATCTAGTAATATATTGACTGCTTATAACTTGAAGTCTACAGTACTATTCTACAATGAGAATATTCTAGAACTCTATACAGATGATGTATAAATACTATCAGATACTCTGTGGAGGTGTGCTGGCGCTAATACTTCTGGTTAATGGAGGTAAGTGGTAACAACTTTTCTGGAAACTTGTTTGTTATCTCAGTAGAATTTTGGAGATTTCACATTTGGACATGGGCTTTACATTATGTAATTTACCATTATATAACATATTATATAACTGCTATAATAATATTATAACACCATTATTTATTGTTATAACATGCAGTTAGCTTTGATCTGTCTGTTTACTACCTGTAGGATGAATGTTTATATTCCGTATTATTATGTGTATACTATAACATAGAACATACTAAAATTGCATTCATGCACTTGTTGTATAACATTTACATGACATATATAATATAATCATATGGCTGACATGGTTGTAATCCAGGTAATATACTTCATTAATTATTATTGTAGCATGCTGCTGTTCAGTTTATGAAGGAAGCGCTTTTAGGATTCTCATATCATTATTTAATAGTGCAGAAGACTTTTTATTCTGTTTAATAGCATGGGGAACCTTTCAGTACAAGTTATGTGAGCTGGTACATATTATGATCTCATGTGATTAATTCTGTAATCTTTTTATTTCATTTGAGATAAAACAGGATTTTCTTGCATGCTACATGCAAGGTGAATGTTCATATTAGGTGTTATCATCCAATAATACGTATATGTTATTGTGACGAAATATGCTGATTTGTGTATATCAAACCGTTTGGAATAACAGTTCGATATACAAGGACACAGGATTAGCACCAATCACAGGTACCACAACATGAAGTTGTGTACACCCAGTGATTAGTGCCAATAACCTATGTCATCAGCACATTCGCAGCGAGGTGCAGAGATATCAACTTGGATGTTGGGTTGACCTTTTGGGTCATCCCTACTTCCATTATGACATCCACAATTATTATAACATGTATAAGTTATTAGCCACCGATATACTTGTAAACAACATTAATCTGATTGGTTTACCATAATACACTTAGCACATGTAGTAAATAATGGTCATAGCACACGTCTAACTAATTAGCATATTTTGTCATTTGTCCCTACTACTACTAAGTGATAATTCAGGTTCCATGTGCATGTAACATACATTGAGATTGCTAGCAACTCTAGACTCTTCGCGACTGCATTGTCTACATGTACATGTACTTGTAAGAGCAAATTATTCATTACCTAACTTATTATTATATAACAGATATCTCCGACTGACTATCAACTAAACCCTGCAATCTGAATTCAAATGGCGTGTATTAATGTCTGAGTTATTATGTTCCTTAAATTACATTCAGAACCAAACGTGAGATTCAAAGTTCAATTTAATATATTTATTATTAAAAGCCTAACTATAAAATATAATACATATTATAAGCTATAAAGTTGATTACTACATGGCAAAACTTACAGTTTCAGTCCTTTTTGGTTGCTCTGTGTTCTTGACAAATTGATACAAAAAAGTATACTGTAAAAGTGTAAGATAGATATTAGTAAGCTCGATGTAAAAGTCTTATATCCTTCTACCTGCCTCTCTCACTCTCTCTGTGTCTGTGTCTCTCTGTCTCTCTCTGTCTCTCTCTGTTTCTGTATCTATCGCGGTGCCTCTTTTATATCAACCAGATTGGTAGGGCCTATGTCATATAAATTCCAAACTGCATGTACGATGTATCCAGCAGACCCGGGTATATCTAGATGGTACTAAGCTCCGGTTTTTGTTTCTGATGCCATACTCATGGCGCCATGCTGGGTCTATGTTGCCCGTAGCACACTAGGATATTCTCATGATATGACTTGTGCTGTTATATGAATATGATGTCATACCCATCACATCATGCTTGATCTTAACCAATTCTAAGTTTTCTGTCTCAGACAGTAAAGCCAATGTTCTGTGCTGCTTGTACTGCACCAGGATATTCTCACGATAATTAAATAATTAAATAACTAATGTCATCTTTTTTTTGTGTGTGTGCTTTCTGCAGCACACCACAAACGAGTTCAGAGTAAACCATAATTGACGTCAACTTATATTGCCATGTAAATTCATAAAATAACTTTATAAAATGTGTATACTACATGTACATGTATATGCATGCAACATCCCATCACATAAAACAATGCTACGCTTTACCAAATTTCAAAGCAACTTTATTTATGTAGTATTATTCAATATTCAAATTATTCAAAACCGTATATAATAATGCTCAAAACCATGTATTTATAAAGCTATGCAACAATATCCACAAGCATGTATTTATAAAGGTATAATATGTATATAAGGTATAATATGTGTTTTGTATTATTTATAGCACTATATTAGTACGACACTAGTGTGTCAAAGGGTAGTCATATAAATAAATACATGACATCCCCCTTTTTTCACCAGCGTCGTCCCGACGCAACTGCTCACCGCCGTCTAATCATCATAGCGATAGAACTTGAGTAGATCCATCGCTACATTGATAGACTGCTTTGCAGCTACCAGCTCTTTCCAGGCTTGAAGGTATAATGTTCTAGGCATCGACCTAGCAACATTTACCCTCTTGCCAATGTGTCCACTGGCGTGCTGTACTGGTACAACACGCCGTGACCCCGTAGCTTCACCAGAGGCCCCCACCGAAGTAGCTGGCCCAGTTACAGCAGAAGAGGTTGCATTATGAGTTGGTCCGCTTGCTGCCTCTGAAGCAGGTGCAGCCACCGCAGCCTTCTTTTTCAATTTTCTCCTCTCTCTGAGCTTCAAATTCTTTTTATAGTTCTTTCCAGGAGCATGCTGTACAGGATCTGATGCTGCCACCGCAGGCGGCTGCGCCACATCTTGTTCTGCATGTGGTGTAGCCACTGTGTGTGCTTCCACCTGTGGTGGATGCTCACCCAGAAGCTCTGCCTCCCTCCTGGAATCTATCTCTATGTCCATATCCTGCAACAATAAAAGCATGTCCTTGGTCATAAACATGCCTAGTTACTGGACAAAGACGCCGCCAATGGGTAGCCTATTGGCGAGCACCATAGTACACTGGCTGCCTTGGTCGAAGGTTGTAACCTTGACCTTCGGCAGCTTCAGGTTCTACAGTGTCACCATCTATGACCTCCATTGCTTCAATATCATCTTCCCAAACCACTTCCTCCGATGCATCAGACTTCCCGTCTTCTGAATCAGAGGTAGCAACTGGCCACGCCTCCTCTGCCTCCGCCGCCCAAGCCTGGCGAGCCTTGAACGGTTTACACTGATTCTTATGAACCCAACGTGCAACCCCGCGCTTGCCCTCCTGCTGCACCATTACTTCATCGCCCATAACAAGGCAGATGATGTATGGCCCCAGCCACTTTGAGTGCAATTTTGAATGTGCACCTTCATCCGGGTCCACTCGGTGTATGTACACCAAGTCTCCCACCTGAAAGTTCACTTTCCTTGCTCTCCTATCATACAAATCCTTCTGCTTAGCAGATGAACGTGAATTAGCCTTCGTCTCCTGAGAGAAAGCCAACTGAAGGCTACTTCTTAGCTCATCAACATAGCTACAAACATCATCAAAGTCCCTTTCATCTGTGGATGGACAAACAACATGCATGGGTAAACGTGGTGACCTCCCACATTCCAGTTCAAATGGCATAAAACCAGTTGAGCTGTGCACCGATGTCCTATACGCAAACAAAGCCAGATCCAAGTATTCGCACCATTGTTTCTTGTTTCGAGCAACGTAAGCTCTCAACATGGAACACAGTGTATTGTTGAATCTCTCTACCAAACCCTGAGCTTGTGGATGGTAAACCTCTGAGTACCTGCCTTTCATACCAATAATACGTGCCACCTGCTTGAATAGATCAGAGGTGAACTGCGTACCCTGGTCTGTTTGGCAGTCCAACGGCACACCATGCCTACAAACTACCAGAGCCACAAAGGCTCTTGCCACGGTTTCTGCCCGTATATTCCGCAGTGGACAATATTCAGGCCATTTCGTAAAGCGGTCCATGCAAACAAGTATCTACTTGTTCTGCTTAGAGCTTGTCGGAAATGGGCCCAGAATATCCATCACTACGGAATTCCACGGTGCTGACGCCACTACTGGCCTTAAGGGTTCCTTCACTGGATGTGTAGGCTCCTTCTTTGAGGCACAGCTTGAGCAAGAGTTTACATAAGCAACAACATCATTACGTACATTAAGCCACCAGAATTTCTGTAAAAATCTCTCAAGAGTCTTAAATATTCCCTGATGCCCAGATGTAACTGAATCATGTGCCTCTGAAAGTATTATTGTTTGCCATGCTTGAGGGACAACCAGCCTACCCTGCATATTACCAAAGTTGTACAAACAGCCATTAAACTCATTGTAAAGACATCTCTTAGCTACTTGTCTGGCCTCTGCTGACTTCTGTTACACTTTTAGGGGCTGGGAATTTCTTCAGTTGCTCAACATTTGCTGGATCTGGGAGAGCTCCATAGGCAGAAATAAAATAACCTAAGAATGGTAGACTCAACCTAGCAAAATAGCATTTTGACAATTTCAAGTTGTAATTTTCTAACCTTTTAAAAACTTCTTCCAAATGACTTAAGTGTTCTTCAAAAGTTTTCGATGCAACCAAACAATCATCTACATCGTATATATATCACTGCGGAATGGAATAGTAATCCAGACAACACAAATTGCATCAATCTGGCAAAAGCAGCAGGTGAATTCCTAGCACCTTGTGGCATTCTATTATACTCAAATAATTCCTTTGGAAATTATGAAAGCAGTATACTTCTTTGATTCCTCATCAAGATTCACTTGGTGAAATCCTGAATAGAGATCAAGTGTAGTAAGGTACTTTGAACCTGACAAAATTCTAGACTCTCAACTACCCTGGAAGTGGGTATGAGTCAGGCACCGTACGTTCATCCAGCGTTCCGTGGTCAATGCAAACACGAAGCGAACCATCAGGTTTCTTGACCAGTACCACTGAACTATCAAACAGTGAACAACTAGGCCTAATCAGCCCAGAGTCTAGCATTTCGTCTAGCTTCTTATCAAACTGCTCCCTTTGGGCATGAGGTACACGATATGCCTTGTGCCTAAAAGGTGTGTCGTTAGTCAATTCTATCTTATGCGTCATAACAGTAGTGCCTGTTATTTGTGCATCATTAACAGCAAAGACATGTTTATACTTGAGCATGAGATCTTTCAATTTAAACTGTTCATCCCATGTAAAGGTTGAATCGTCTAATGAAAGTTCCAGTATTTGATGCTCGACCATCGGGGCTTCAGTCGTAGTTTCGACCGATTCCACCAGCAGTCTTACATCATTTGCTAGCTCACAAACACTTAATGTAGTATTTTTGTAATAATATATTGTCAAGAGGGGGCTCAGTAGGATTAAAAATCCTTATTGGAATTGAGATCCCAGCCATTACCACCAGTCAACTTTAGAAAGTAATCAATACTACTATCAAATTCCTGTTTAAATAACAATTCAATTCAGGTTTTTATAAGCGAGCTAAAAACTCCCTCCACTACTACCATAGAGTGTGCTGGTCTTTTAAAAATATTTAAAGCTGCTACCTTTTGTTTTACATTGCCAACTGCAGTCTGCCTGAAAGGCATGTAACTTTTTCAACTTTAATCCCACAATTACAAATATCAAAAACAATAGAACCAACTTTCCAATAATATCTATACCAATAATGCCATCATGGTTACAATCTGGAAATACATAAAACAAATGATCTACTACCATTGAGTCTACGTTAATTTTTTAATTCAACTTCTCCTAATAAATTTTAATACTTCTCCTGCTACACTAGAGGCTACTAACCAACTAGTATTTTAAAAACTCTAGTAATTGCTAATGATGTGTAAATCTAAACTTAGGATAATATTTACAGTATATCACTATATGAAGTGTTGCGACATAATTTATGTCAAGTATGAAATAGTCAGAGATCCTCAAATGACACAGTGTAATAATTTCCTCTAGCCCATATGGCTTAAACAATAATCTCTGACCATCTATTAGCCTCTAAAATAATCATCTTGACCACTAGTTCATTTTAAATAAATCACTGCTAATAAATGGACTTTATAACTAAATAATAGGTTTCCGGGGATACTCCAGCGCATGCACTCTTCACAAAATAACTACATGCCCTATGCATATACATGTAACGTTAATACAACAACAATAATTACAACACATGTATGCCTCTAGCATACATCCACACTGTGTCTCTCAATATCTACATAGTCCCGCGGCCATGGAAACCTCTCTACCTACAGCCCTGTGCTGTAAATGATATGCATATCAACAAAGCAATAGGAACCTAAGCCTATAACTATAACACGTGTATGTTAGATCACTGTACCAATTAGTCAGTCGACCCTTTGGTTTACTACAGATTATTTTTAAACATTTTAATTGGCGCCATAAGTATGTATATATAATTTCCTAAATAATATATACATGGGGTTTTTATTCATTATTTTTAATATCTAACAATACACAAAATGAACTAACTCAATGTGGTCCGCCTATTTCATACTTGACACTAGCAACGTCACCTAAAGTTAATTTCTACATGAATAATTCTAATAAAATCCTTACTGAGCCAAAATCACATATATCATATTGTGGCCAATTTCTTCATAAAATTAGACTGAACTATTATACCTATAAATAGCTAAATCATGGACAATTAACATTAATATGAATTCACTAAGAATTGTTACTGTAAACAATACATTGCACACTATGCAGTACAAATGCATGTAGTTGTATCTCACTTTATTTACAGTGCATTAATTAAATAATCTCTGTACAGACAACTTAATGACAAAACCTCATGAGTGACATTGACATCAATTTTATTAACGGATTCATTAATAATAACTATCCTCTATTATTATAATTATTTATAATATACTATAACCAATAGGAATACATGTGATACTTATTTTCCAAGATAATTATAATTAAGTAAGGAATGCAACAAAAGAACAATTCAGACAACATACAGCCACTCTCATATGGGAAGTATCCATGTGACGAAATATGCTGATTTGTGTATATCAAACCGTTTGGAATAACAGTTCGATATACAAGGACACAGGATTAGCACCAATCACAGGTACCACAACATGAAGTTGTGTACACCCAGTGATTAGTGCCAATAACCTATGTCATCAGCACATTCGCAGCGAGGTGCAGAGATATCAACTTGGATGTTGGGTTGACCTTTTGGGTCATCCCTACTTCCATTATGACATCCACAATTATTATAACATGTATAAGTTATTAGCCACCGATATACTTGTAAACAACATTAATCTGATTGGTTTACCATAATACACTTAGCACATGTAGTAAATAATGGTCATAGCACACGTCTAACTAATTAGCATATTTTGTCATTTGTCCCTACTACTACTAAGTGATAATTCAGGTTCCATGTGCATGTAACATACATTGAGATTGCTAGCAACTCTAGACTCTTCGCGACTGCATTGTCTACATGTACATGTACTTGTAAGAGCAAATTATTCATTACCTAACTTATTATTATATAACAGATATCTCCGACTGACTATCAACTAAACCCTGCAATCTGAATTCAAATGGCGTGTATTAATGTCTGAGTTATTATGTTCCTTAAATTACATTCAGAACCAAACGTGAGATTCAAAGTTCAATTTAATATATTTATTATTAAAAGCCTAACTATAAAATATAATACATATTATAAGCTATAAAGTTGATTACTACATGGCAAAACTTACAGTTTCAGTCCTTTTTGGTTGCTCTGTGTTCTTGACAAATTGATACAAAAAAGTATACTGTAAAAGTGTAAGATAGATATTAGTAAGCTCGATGTAAAAGTCTTATATCCTTCTACCTGCCTCTCTCACTCTCTCTGTGTCTGTGTCTCTCTGTCTCTCTCTGTCTCTCTCTGTTTCTGTATCTATCGCGGTGCCTCTTTTATATCAACCAGATTGGTAGGGCCTATGTCATATAAATTCCAAACTGCATGTACGATGTATCCAGCAGACCCGGGTATATCTAGATGGTACTAAGCTCCGGTTTTTGTTTCTGATGCCATACTCATGGCGCCATGCTGGGTCTATGTTGCCCGTAGCACACTAGGATATTCTCATGATATGACTTGTGCTGTTATATGAATATGATGTCATACCCATCACATCATGCTTGATCTTAACCAATTCTAAGTTTTCTGTCTCAGACAGTAAAGCCAATGTTCTGTGCTGCTTGTACTGCACCAGGATATTCTCACGATAATTAAATAATTAAATAACTAATGTCATCTTTTTTTTGTGTGTGTGCTTTCTGCAGCACACCACAAACGAGTTCAGAGTAAACCATAATTGACGTCAACTTATATTGCCATGTAAATTCATAAAATAACTTTATAAAATGTGTATACTACATGTACATGTATATGCATGCAACATCCCATCACATAAAACAATGCTACGCTTTACCAAATTTCAAAGCAACTTTATTTATGTAGTATTATTCAATATTCAAATTATTCAAAACCGTATATAATAATGCTCAAAACCATGTATTTATAAAGCTATGCAACAATATCCACAAGCATGTATTTATAAAGGTACAATATGTATATAAGGTATAATATGTGTTTTGTATTATTTATAGCACTATATTAGTACGACACTAGTGTGTCAAAGGGTAGTCATATAAATAAATACATGACAGTTATTATTATGATGGGATAAATCCTATATTCTCATTTAACTAGATAATAGGAGTATATAGCTAGCTATCAGTAACCAAGGTCATTTTGACCTACTGGTTTGCATCTACTTCCCCATGTACAGATGTAAGCATACAAATTCCTGAGCAGATTTCTCTTACTGCAGTAGACAGTATCCAATAATCTGCTTTCATAATGCTACTTCCTGTTGTTCTCAAACAAGATTTTTGAGCTGTTTCAAGTTATTATACAAATACTGTAGAATAAGCTATTGCTGTAGGAACAAAATCTAAAGTTTCCACCCAGGGAACTAAGAGCAACCCTTAGTTATTGCAGCCTTTAATTAAATTACTAAATTAGTCGTGCTATGGAACTGAAACATGCTGTCCTGTGAACTCAAGGACCAGTCAAGTCCTGTAGGCATTCAGGAAGGGTGTGAGCCACTAGCCCATTACCTCCTGACCGGGGAGGTGTGACTTGGATAAACTGTTTTCTGTTGACTATTTTGGGCCTGCACTTTGGCTTGCTCCTTTGGATGGCTCTTCTTTGTGTTCTCTATTAGATGTATATTGTTGATAATGAAAACAAACGAACAAACACAAAAATCTCACAACACTCAGGTGTTAGTGATAGAATTAGTATCGAGAAAGCACATGATACAAGATATTTTATACTAATCTGCATTCTACTCAAGTGTGTGCTGCTATACATGTAAATTTGAACATGGCATCAATACTTATGATCTATTCATTTGTAGTGAATACTTCTGCTTTGAATGTCGCGCTAAGTAAACCTACAGACGCATCATCCGGCAAGACGGGTTACGACAATACAGATGTAGTCATAGATCGCCTGACAGCAGACCCTTCTCCGACATCAATGTTATCACCAGGCGTGCCCCCAGAGTGCAATGGCTGCTTCCTCTCTGACTCAACGCAGTCTAACCAGTACTGGAGGGTTGATCTGGAGCAACAGTACTTCATCACACAAGTCAAAGTCTATACTGGTAGAGTAGACTAAAACACAAATATGTAGCCTATGGTATTAGATGACCAGTGAGTTGTAGCCTATGGTATTAGATCACCAGTGAGTTGTAGCCTATGGTATTAGATCACCAGTGAGTTGTAGTCTATGGTATTAGATCACCAGTGAGTTGTAGCCTACGGTATTAGATCACCAGTGAGTTGTATTTCTAAGGATGATTATGAGAGGAAAACTTGCCTTTTGCTTTTATGACTACTTCTTTGACGGAGGAAAAGTTCATGGAGAAGGCTCGTTCAATACATCTAAACGGCAGTCAGCTTATGGCTTCCCCAATGCATCCACAGTTTGTTAAAGTGCGTAATATTTGAGAAATAAGTACATGCATAGAAATGTACCAGTGAAAATATTTATGCCAACATGCGAAGAAAATTTTGTCCAACTGTGTTATGCACCATTAGATTCTTCTATTCCACCCCATTCCATTCTGATACAGGGTCAGTAGACTACTCTATCCCACCCCATTATATTCTGCTACAGGGTCAGTAGACTACTCTATGTCAGAGATTGTAATCCAAACAAAGACAGATGATGTCTTTATGCACCCCATATCTGACCAGGACTCCTGGAATCAGATATATTATAGAACAACTGAACTCGGTGACTTTAGCTACACACTGGAGTCTGCTGTTTATGCTCAGCATTTAGCCGTAGTTAGAAAAGGTCCCGGTGGTCTGGTACTCACCGAAGTAGAGGTCTATGGCTATGGTGAGTCACTTACCAATGTTAAGGTCAATTAATAGAATGTTTTATCAATCATCAGGTTCTCTTCATACCGTATGTATCCATGCCATGGTCTCAGTCTTACCATGATGATTCTGCTAAATTACATGCATTAAGAAATAGTCACATAGGCTAGGTAGCTTTAGTAGTTGACTAGTTTTAGGTACTGACTGTGTGTCTAGCTTTAGCCTAATTATTGTATAAACCTTCCCAACCAACAAGTATTTATTTGTGGCATAACATTTAGTTCCAATATGGAACCAATATGGAACCAATATGGAACCAATATGGAACCAATATGGAACCAATACGGAAACAATATGGAACCAATATGGAACCAATATGGAACCAATATGGAACCAATATGGAACCAATATGGAAACAATATGGAACCGAGATGGAACCATTATGGAACCAATATGTAGCCAATGTGGTGACAGAATATGAAGTCCAGCAACAACTAGGAATGACATCATATCACAATATCTGACAGCATGAATATCTGGTCAACATTGAATTTTTGTTTGGGTTCACTGTGTAAATTTGAATTTGTGGCTGTTTGAAAATGACAGTTCAAAACAGAACGTTCTGAAAACTTCAAAACCCCAAATCCCAGTCCCCAAACCTGAATTCCAAACTCCAATCCCCAATCCCCAAACTCCAATCCCTGATCTCCAAATTCCAAAACAAAGTTTTCAAAACTTCCTGCTTTGAACTGACATCTTTCAAATGTCCCTTTACCGTACATTTATAGGTAAAATAATTTCTGACCAACCACTTGGATATTTGGAAGCATAAACTATTGTCATTCATATTTTACATCTGCAGTTTCGGATAATTTTAAACCTGAAAACTTGATGTTTACGTGGGTCTCATCAGAATGTGCTCAATTCTACTGGAATCACCCGTACCACACACATCCAGTGGCTGAGTATCAGGTAAAATAAATGAACATGCTTTGCTTTAGAATAATACAAAATATTAAATTGTCATCTATAGTTCAGCACTACATACTCGTATAGATAACAATAATTATTACAGTTAATAATAATAGATTTTTCATTACACCTTGTTGAGTTATTAATGCCTCATAATTATGTTTAGAAAGATTAAATTTTGGGAAGGACATTTCATAGAATACAACAGTTAGACAACTCCAATATATTTCATTATCTGCAGTATAAATGTGACGGTCTAGCCTGGAAATCAACATGGCGTCAGATGTTTGGTTTGCAATGCGAAGTAGCACCCTATGTTGGTATGAACTGCAGTGCAAGGATTGGAGATGTGAACGAGACGACAGTAACGGCACAGATTATATGTTCAGGTATGGCATTGCTGTAATTCCGGCAGAAAAAATTATTATAAAAATTTCTACCATCTAGGCAATTTGATTAGCAGTCTTCGGTGAATCTTTTGAGCTCTGAAAAGGTTCTCTGGCAAAGGACTTTGTTACAACATCCACTAACAGTAGCAATAACCATAAAGCTATTCATGTCTAACCGCTGTTTGAATAGTCAGAAAGTGAATGAACGTTTCATAATGTGCTTTAAATTTGTGGTTTTTGTAACCTTATTGAATTTTTGTGCTTACATTGACAAATAACAACTAGATTACTTACTCAATAGTTGAAAACCATCAGTTTTAAATTCAAATATTGAAATTTATTGCTAATTGCTGAATACCGTAATGTCTTCGCGACCTCTTGGACCAGCCAGGGTCAGAAACAAAAATTCCAACATGGCCGTCCGGTCAAGGCCAAAAGTGCTCTATTTACTTGGGATTTTGCTTGGTCAGAGTAAGCCATCCCAAGCTCATCGGCACACCTACGTTTCTCGCATGACGACGAGCTGATTTTGCTTTTGGCCCAGGCTGTCGTGTTCAGGACCGCATAATAGAAGTGGGCCAGAAAATTCTTGACCAATTTGGCCTGTGCCTGAAACTTAGTCACCAAGATGCCACCAGTCACTACATCATCTTATTCCTGATGGCCTTCACCTTTAGAATTTGCTATTGTATGTGAACATTGTCACCGAGAACATAACTCCTACATGTAGTTATTAGGTGAATATAAGAACATAACTCTTACATGTAATTATGAGGTGAACATAAGAACATAACTCCTACATGTAGTTATTAGCTGAACATAAGAACATAACTCCTACATGTAGTTATTAGGTGAACATAAGAACATAACTCCTACATGTAGTTATTAGCTGAACATAAGAACATAACTCCTACATGTAATTATGAGGTGAACATAAGAACATAACTCCAAAGCTACATACCGGACATTGAGTTGATAATGAAGTATAACATTAATCGTTTAAGAGATTCAATGCTTAGCAACATTAATCATTTAATGTCACCCAGACATTGACTTTCTATCCCAGGACAAATGTGCTTGCTCCAAAAGTGACTGCTATTGTCATTACATTGTGATCAAGAGTCTCATTTCTAGCTTCATATGAACACATGAGTTGCGCCTTGAGAACAGTCTTGGTGTTGTCCAGTTTTGATTGCAGAAATCATTTCTAAAAGGATTTTCATGTGTGTTGCAGATCTTGAACTGCCTCAACCTCTAAATCTGAAATATGGCACAAACGTCAAGCCTCAACACAGTGGTAGATATAGATACCAATACACAGTAACATGGAGTGTACGTATGAATAATAGTATCACTAAGTGCAGTACCGCATGCTTATGACCAGTTTATTGCTTGAGAGAGAAAAATTAGATTGCATGTAATTTTTGTAACTCCTAATGAAACTTATAGGGTAGCAATTGCATCCTTATATTTAATCTTTTTTCTTCTTTTGTGACATTGTATAATTACCAAGATACCAGTAATTTGAAGCTCACATGCAATATATATATATATTACAGTATTAATATTATATTATATTATTAACCTTTCCTACAGACTCCCTCATCATTTTCTGGCTGCCTTCATTCCACCAATCCATATCAGATTCAGGTTGACTCAGGGTTCCCTGTGGACCACAATACAACCAGTTGGGTTGTCCACAGGGACAGCCAGGACAATATAACTGTCAAAGTGTGGCTGAGGAACACAGATGGTGTTGTTGCTGAAAGTTATGCAACTGCGAGCAAGTCAGTACCAACTGGACTACGTAAGTACCTGAGTTATTTGGCCTTGCAAGTTCAGCATAATGTTTTGAAATTTCTATAGTACCAGTATATAAAGAATTATTCATAGTCATATGTGCAGACATTAAATTAATGAACTACTAGTGGTAGGTCACTTGACTGTTTACCATCCCTCATCCATAATATATAGTGCTCGTGTACAAGTATTAATATTTGCTCTTTAGTAACTATGGACTTGTTTTCTGATTACTGAAGATCACTGAAGCAAACCTGTTACTCGGAATAATATAATTTCAGCAGAGGCAGCACTTTAGCAATTAAATTTCAGTTCAATGCTGACATTGTCCAATTTCTTCATAATTTTCCTTACATACGTGTACAAATCATCTTTAAGGTGTGGCCTAATTTTAGCTCCTCAATTAGCACCAAAGAACCTCCAGCTGTCAGCTGTATCTCCATACTGTGTTAGTATACGCTGGGATCCTGTAGAATATCCTAATGGACCAGAGAGTGAGATCGTCTATCAGGTTAGAATTACAGGAACTGGGAAATAAACTCGTTCTCAGGTTGGTGTAATATTGTTACAGATGCAGGGGCTAGCGCTCTGTCGTAACTATTGTCACCCCACAGGAAGTAGACCATATCCAGCCCAGTCTACCTGTTACTCTTTATAAGGAAAGGTCTTTACTCGTATCATCTGTGTCACTTGGGCTTATTCCGGGGTGGAGGGGTGAAGGGGTGAAGGGGGAGGGTTGTGAGGAGGGGAGGGGTGGAAGGGAGGGTAGAGAAGAGAAGGGGAGGGGTGGAAGAGGGGAGAGGTGGAGGGGAGGGTTATGAAGAGGAGAGGGGTGGAGGAGGGGGGGGGTGGAGGGGAGGGTTGTGAAGATGATAGGGTGGAGGAGGGGAGGGGTGGAGGGGAGGGTAGAGAATAGAAGAGGAAGGTTGTGAGGAGGGGAGGGTTGTGAGGAGGAGAGGGTTGTGAGGAGGGGAGGGGTGGAGGAGAGGAAGGGTGGAGGGGAGGGTAGAGAATAGAAGAGGAGGGGTGGAAGAGGGGAGGGGTGGAGGGGAGGGATGAAGGAGGGGAGGGCTGTGAGGAGGGGAGGGATGGAGGGTGAAGGGGGAGGGTTGTGGGGGAAGGGAGGGGTGGAGGGGAGGGTAGAGAATAGAAGGGGAGGGGTGGAAGAGGGGAGGGGTGGAGGGGAGGGTTGTGAGGAGGAGAGGGTTGTGAGGAGAGGAGGGATGGAGGAGGGGAGGGTTGGAGGAAAGGAGTGGAGGGTTGTGAGGAGAGGAGGGTTGTTCATGGCAGCGGGCACCTGTGTGGCACAAGTCCAGTGACTCTCAGGTTTACCTGTTGTTGTGTAGGTAAGTGGTGAGTATGAAGTCCTAGCTATCAATACTAGTCCAGGTAAGCGTAGATATGTACACTGTACTACATGATTGTATATTTGAAGAAAGAATGACACTGCCCCCTAGTGGACCAGCACTTATATAGTAGTCATCTCACATAGGAGTAATATACAGAAGGCCAGAAGTTGCCTCAATAAGAAAACATACAAATCTGGGTTGAGCCTGTTTCCACCATTCGGAAAAGACATTTATATTTACACTTCAATTTACTAAGATAACATAACGTGATAGATTATAACATAATATGAGTATATATTCTATTGATGGTCATGCAATATGCACTTGGATAAGTACAGAACATACGCCACAGTATATATAAAGTAGCCAACCAAAAGCTATTATAATAGGTCTCAACAAAAGTTCTCATGATAAGTGAAGAAATAACAGCATGATGTACATGTATGTGCTTACATTTTAGTACATTCCATCTCTTTTTCCTTCTAAGAAGAAAACCATGTTCATTAAACCCAAACCACTATTGTGACTTATATAGAATATATGAAACAAAATCACTTACTTTAACTTGTTATTCAGAGACTGATTGTGTGCCAACATCGCAAAGGTTAACATGGTCAATAAAAACCTGTCCGGGGGATTATGAAGTTCACAATTAGTGTTGCCATGATTTATTAAATTGAAATTATAAAAAAAATATATTGAGTAAATCACAGCATGCCAATTTTGATATAGATTCAACAGATGTAACAGAAAATAGATCTTACATGTAGAACATAAGATATATTGTACCTCGGAGTACTATTTAAATATGTTGTATCTTACAATTCCAGCATAACTGTAATTTAAATGGCTGGAAAGAGATACCAGACAACAACCTAGTTTGTGGATTTGCACCAGACACTCAAGTATCCTGTAAGATTAGAGCTAGAAGAGAGAGTAACAGTGATAGTAATAGAAACAGTGAAGAGACTGACAAACATAATGTTACCACTTGTAATGGTAAATACCTTTAAAGCTAGAGTTATACTATAACCGAGTCTAAAAAGCTTAATATTTTTGTTTGGTTGTAGATTTACATGTAACACCTTCACGTTTTTCTGGAAGAATCCTGGTGATATCACTTTGACTTTTCATAATGTTGATGTTATTATCTATTCCATGTCTCTTTTCACAGATCCATTTGATGGCTCTAGTATTCAGCATGGTTCTCCTTCACAAGTGGAACACTCCGGAAGAAAGAGATGGGAATATGCAATGTCATGGCAGGTATGGTAGCCATGTCTCTAATCTGCGAGTTGCATAAGATCCCACTGTATGTCAAATTGAACTATAGTGAAAGCAGCAGTTGAGAGCTATTTTTAGCAACTTCACAACTCAGGATATTCTTGGTAGTTTCCTAGAGCAATCAAATGATGTGTGTATCATCCAGTTGCCTTTGGCTTCTACTTTTGAATAAATTATCTTATAGACTTCCTCATCTCCTATCTAGCTATTTCCTTCTGAACAATACGAGTACAAGTTCAATCAAGGAATTTCATTTGAAACTCACTTGACGATTGTCCATTTATGTACATGTAAATGTATGAGCCTAGCAAAATAGACGTATATAGTATTGCATTTTATAATACTATATACACCTATAATACTCTTTACTTCTCATACTACTATGCTCATTGCTTCATAATTTGGTCGGCTAGTAAGTTTCAATAGCTCATCTGGGGAATAGATACCTAAAGGATGATTTGTCACTTAGATTGTTATGACCTACAACTGTGGCACGGCGTCACCAAAATACAGACTAGAAATTGATGGAAATCCAGAACTCAATACCTCTGCTCAGACTAGCTATTCCTTCCGTACCGATGGATACATTAATGTTACCATTACACTCTGGTTGATATATGAGAATGGAGATTTATCTGCTCCTGCAGCTTACTTGTTGACGACACCACCTGGTTTACGTGAGTACTTCATATACAAGTATTTTTAAAACATAACTATGACTTGTTGAAGGCACAACAATACATCTCAGTACTAAATCGCTTTAAATAAAGGAAGCGCATTGATCAGTTGCCCTAGCGGACATTAATTATCCCACAATTCAGTGAGCCGGAGCAAGGCACCCCTTTCAATAGCACATACAACGAAAACTGCTAATTGGTAACTTAAAAAGAGGAAATAGCCCATGCCTTCATGCTCTATAATACACAGTGTATACCCACCTTCAAATTTGTGGTTACACTCTGTAATGGGTATTACAGTGAAAGAAAATACAAAGGCTGTGTATTCCTACTGAGTTGTCCTCTCTTGTATGAGTGGAGAAATATAATTGGAAACCATTATGCTAATTTTAGTTATTTATTTCTCCTTTGGCAGTTATATTGTGATGGCTTTTCTGGTTTTGAGTGTGTATGTTGTCCTAAGGCGACCGCTAGCCAAAAATGAAGGACCTATGAGTGGTGCTAGGCCTTCTCATTACGTGAAAGATTGACAGGTACTAGTAGCCCAATGACTACTCAAGAAGACCCATGTGGTCCCGAGTCAATGCTTGCCTTGCTATACGGAGAAAGAGTGTGTTCCGACCTAGTAGGCTGTTTGGGAAGCAAGGTCAAAGACCTTGTCGACTGGGACAACCTATACTATGAGAGAAAGACTCTGTATAAGTGGTATAGAAGTGTCTTTATTGAGATCCAAGCATCAACTGAGACAATGAACATAAAAACAGTGTGCTCTATATACTATTAGAACTTCCGGAAGTTCCGGTAAAAGGCCGACGTAGTGTCGTAAAAGGCCGACGTAGTGTCATCCGGAAATTGCACAACAAGATGGCGGCCGGAAGCCTGAGGCCGGCCCAAAATAGGTCGGGTGCAACAAAAATCATCCAATTCGTGTACAAACTGAATTATAGCTAATTCTGAGAAGTTGGCCCTCTTTACATGGGTATAAAAAGAACGTAATTGCTCAGTGATGCTCATAATAAGTATATAAGTATGTGGGTGCTACATAGGCAAGTCAATATACATGGCTTATACAATAATTGTTTATGACAAGTACAATGTAGCACGGGAAACTGGGTACAGAGTTACATTTACCATTACAATAGTGTTTTACCCAAGTATCTTATGTATACGTATCTTATGTATATGTATCGTATGTTGGAGAAATGCAGAAAAATAGGCTACCCTCTACCTCTATTCACTCAGTCAGTTTATTGAATGTACGAAGAAGTTGTCTTCCCATTGTAATATAGCCTCAAATAAATAAAAAGTTTTCTTGCTAATTGCACTTCCTTTATATTTGAAATAAAAAGACAAGTGAATCTATGTGGCTAAGTATCATGTCATCAAGAGTGTAGAAGGAATTTGTAAACTCTTGGTTAATAGAAAAGTTATTGAATAAAATCTTTTCCATGTGCTTTATAACAAGGTTAACTGGGATACTCAGATGACATAGACTGCCTTAGTTTGAGATCAATTTGTGGCAGATGACATCGCCTGCTATTCAGTTTTTTGATTGGTTTTGGTCAATTTTGAAATTTCTCCCTCTTTAACATGAAACTGCAAGTGTGCAGTGTGTCACCTTATTCGTTCTACTTCTAACACTGGTGATACTCCTTGATACCCACTACAGTGTAGGTAATACTAATGGCTAGGAAACTATTAGATATCAAACATATATTATATTATTACAAATTTTCACATGACTCTCTGCATAGCCATGAAGCTTAGTTTGAATTCTCTATTTCAGCTCCTCAAGTGGCACCAAGAAACTTTCAACTAACAGCTGTATCTCCAAACTGTGTGAGTCTAAGTTGGGATCCTGTAGAGTATCCTAATGGACCAGAAAATGAGATGGTCTATCAGGTAAACTTACATTTATATTATGTGTAATTTTACCCCGGATGTTACTTTTACTTTTATAGTTTACTTTTAACAACACACATATTTACTGATCTACAAAATCACACAAAATCATATTTCTCTTTATCACATTGCCCTGTTCAAATTTTAATTTCAGCACAGCTGTAATAGCATCTCAGAGAGTTGGACCGAGTTCTCTGACAACCACGATGTCTGTGGATTTACACCAAACTCTCTGGTATCCTGTAAGATCAGAGCTAGAAGAGGGAGTAACAGTAATGGTAATAGAGATAGTGAGAAGTCTACTACTAAGAGTGTGAAAACTCCTTGTGCTGGTATGTAAGTTTATTTTGCACGTGGTATGAAACTTAATGGGATGAGGCAAGTAAGCTGAAAGAGTTATTTTATAAGCTACAGTTAATATACATGTATATTTAAACTTTTCTACTTTCTATAAATGCTTGCTGACTCCAGTTGCAGGTTGTGCTTCACTCACTTGTTCTTAGAGTGGATGGGGCTTTAACCTGTGAGCCTGTGGTCCAGAACCCGACTGGGGCAAGTAGCAGGGATTGATATACAAATACTGGCATGTACTCATAGGCTAGTTTCTGCTCTCATGGTTTTTTGTAAGGAATTTATTACTGAGCAGCCAGGGGCTCATTTTCACATTTGGGGGAAATAACACATTCTTGTCTTGGGTTTGAACCCAAGGCCCCTAAGGCACCTATTATTGCTCCGCACAGCGGACAAAACACACCACTATTGCGTCAGCTCAGTATCCTTGAAAGTGAAGGCCATTACTACAGTAGGTAGTAACACCTGTGCACTGAGCCAACTTGCAATGTTAGGCTATACTCTTACAGTGCGTTAAAGAGTCTGGGCATGTCTTTTATATGTCTATTTACTTATCTATTATGTATATACAACATGGAGTTTATAAACTATGCAATTTTACAAAGATCTGACACAGATTTCACATTTTTCTCTTCCAACAGACCCTTTTGACAGCTCTTCATTACAATTTGATAGTCCTCAACAGGAAACGGACTCTGGGAATGAAAGATGGAAGTACACAGTCTCATGGCAGGTAAGCATTATTAGCTGGTACATTTGTTTGTCAATAACAGCCAACACCAGCCAACACCAGTCAAAACGAGTCAACACCAGTTGACACTAGTCAACACCAGTTAACATCAGTTAACAGGACATATTGTAATGGTACGCACAGTCTTCTCTAACCACCTGACATTAATTACAATGTGTACCCATATGTATATCTGCTTGTATTCCTTACTACTTAGTCGAATATTGTTGTATACTCAAATATGGCATTACTGAGTCATTGTACTGCTTTTTATACCCATGTAAAGAGGCCCGACCTCTCAGAATTACCTGATATTCATTTTGTATATGATTTGGATGATTCTAAGCATCTTTTGTAATAACCCGACCCATTTTGGGTCGGCCATCGGGCTTCCGGCCGCCATATTGTTGCGCAATTTCCGGACGACCCTACATCGTCTTTTCTCGACACTACGTCAGCCTTTTTACCAGAACTTCCTCCGAAAGTTCTCTTACTATATAAGGGCATTGTTTTTACGTTTGTTGTCTCAGTTCTTGCTTCGATATCAATAAAGACACATCTATACTTATATACAGAGACTTTCACTTCATAGATAGGTCATTCTAGTTGCTAAGGTCCTCGACCTTGCAACACGAACTGCCTACTAGGTCGGATCACTCTCCTTCTCAGTGTAGTAAACAAGCATAACTCGGGATCACATGGGTCGCCTTTGGTAGTTCTTTGACTACTGACTCCGATCAATCTTTCATGTAATGAGAAGGCCTAGCACCACTCATAGGCACTTCATTTTGGGTCGGGAGTCGTCTTAGGACTACCATACCAGAAACCAAAAACCATTACAATATATTCACATATAAATGTATCAACTTGTAACCAGCAGTAATTTTATTTAATACTGATTTGCAGTTTGAATAGATAGAACTAAGTTCATACAAGTTTTCATTTACCTGGTTCAACCTAAATGTTAGCTCTCAAGTCAATGTTGATTCGATAGCTGTAAATTACTATTTAGTAGATATTACAAGTGTGTGTGTTCTGCATATTTTAATGTTTCAGACCTCCACTGTGAATGGATGTGAAAGATCCTCGGCTAACTACAAACTAGAAATTGATGGGAATCCAAAAGTTATAGACTCTCTTCAGACCAGCTACACATTTTACACAGACGGAGATGTTGATGTTACAGTTAAAGTCTGGCTAATTTATCCAAATGGAAAGTTATCTACTCCTGTGGCAAAATCTACGGCTGAAGCAGGGCTGCGTGAGTAGTTCATAGAGCAGGAGATATATTTGCTTTATTAGAATATTTTTTGAAGATTGGTACTTAAATTAGCAATCTGTTTGTTTGCACAGTTTTGGCTGAAGTTGATTTGATTTGAATAAGCGCTAGTATTGGATTGTGAGATCACAAAATGGTGTCAACTCAAGCATCAGTCAAGTTTTGTGGTGTAGGATTAGTTATAAGTACAATGTATACAGCTCCAGTATCAATGTACTGCTACCACTGGTAACCACAATCAGCTTGTGCATTATTCTTAATAGCATACAATCTGAGCTGTAAATCTCCACCGATTGTGTTGAACGCTGATCAACTTAGTACAGACCAAAGATGGACGCTGAATACTACTGTGATTTATTCCTGTCATGAAGGATACACCCGCGCTGGTGCTTCAAGAATTACCTGCAATTTGATAAATGGGAAAGCCTTATGGTCAGAAAACACCTCTTCATGTAAGAAAGGTAAAAACTCAAAAAATAAAGTTGTGACACCACTGACCACTGACCAATGACCACTAAAGTGTGAAATTCATTAGAACAACCCAGAGCCCAGGCTTGCAGTGTTAGTTGCTGATATAGTAGGGGTGCTTCAAGAACTGGATAATTGGCAACAGCGTGTAAGGTAACATAGTGCAGCGAATTAATTGTGCTGTAGAGAAATGGTGAAAGGTCATAAAGAAAAATTATAATCATGCCCATTGCTTGTCTAGACCACTCAATGAATACTTAACTAAGTAACATCATTGGACGAACCAAAAGACCGATTGACCTGGGATTTTGCTTGGCCGGACGAAACCTTCCCTAGCTCATCGGCACACCTGACTATTTTGTGACTCTGTGATGGATGTGTGCCGGAAAATTTTTTAGCAAGACGTAAATAATGCTTTTGGCTTAAGTACATATTTACATCTGTTGATGACATTTGCACAGAATGTACCACTTTATTGTAGCCCAAAGAGTTACTGAAATCTGGATGGCTTCTGGTATCTCAGGTATTGCAGTATTGATGATTGTTATCATTATACTGGTAATTTGGACTCGTTGGAAGAGCCAGCAGAGTAAGGCAGCTGTACATCCAGAGAGTAAGAAACAACAGAGCACTGATGACCTTGCAGACTGTGAAGACCATGGTTATGCTGTCTTAGATGAAACATTTCCATATAATCACACTCGAGAATCAACATTTTCAGGTTATGAGTCAGTTTTGTCCAGTATGGCAGGAGACACCGGTCTCCAGCAAAGCGCTGGTCACCAGGGAGACACCAGTAACCAGGGAGACACTGGTTGCCATGGAGACCACAGACGTAGGAGAGACACTGTTTACCAGGGAGACAGTGGTCACCAGGGAGACAGTGGTCACCAGGGAGACACCGGTAACCATAGGGACAGAGGCTACAATAATATTACTGATATAGATACTGAGGTCTATCGATAAAATTTACACAATTCAGACAACTGCTGCCTGCTTGGAAGATGAATCTAGGGATAAATTTGTAGTTTTTACAACAATATATGATTTGGTTGCAGAATCTCTACTCTATGTGTTATCGAAAAACTGAAAATGTTAATTTTAGCACAAAACAAAACCAGTGAGGAGATTGTAGATGATACTATTCTCTCACTTATAGTGTCTCTGCAATTTGCATAACATTGTGTAGCTTGTGGATGAGATAAACTCTTATATAAACATTTTAGATTAATGTAACTTTTACTACAAAAGTTCCTATTTCTGTTAAATAATACAAAAATGTTGTTATTATTTTACTAAACTACTTATATGTAGTATTGGATCTATGACTAGATTGGTTGGTACCCTACTGCCATACGTTGGTTCAACTACATGTTAATAGTGTCATAATTACCAAGAACCACTGGTGCCCACCTTAGGGTGTGCCAAATGGTTAGTTCCCATTGAAATTACCCAGATTATCTGTGTTAATACCTGACAGTGTTCCTATTCTACACAACACCAATCAATATATTTACTCAGAATAATCACATAAGAATAAATATGTTACAGTCAGCAGTCAGATTGAGAAAAGAAAAGGAAGCAGCACTAAAATCATTTATATGAAATAATTCTAACAAAATGAACCAATAAATTGCTAGTGCACTGATGGGTAGTTAATTAAAGGTGAGTCTGATAAGATCTACATGTATGACAACATGTTCAAAAAGAGAGGAAAAGTCTGAAGTAACCATAAGTGTTAACATTGTGTGAACGTAACAGTTTGTGAGAGTTCAGCAATGCAGTCCCATTATCCTCTATTCTTGTAGTTGGGCACATGGCCAGCTGGAGGATAGTTTGTGTGCAGGTTGGGTGGAGTTCGCCCTTGTGGTCTTGGAGTAGTTGGAGCAGCTGGCAATCTCTGTACACAATATCAATATTAAAATATTAAACATTAGTAAAAGGGCACTAAATGATTTCATTTACAGAGGTACCAGTGAGCATCTCGGTGTTGAGAAAGTGAACATTCTTTTTAAATTGGTTGCATCATTTGAACAGATGTATCTACATACTACTTGATAAGGTGAGTTGTACAGTATTTCTGTAATTGATTATTCTCTCATTCTCTGCTTATGTAACAGAACTATTATGTTTGCTAGGTACATGCAAATGGACCATGTTTGATGTATGAGTGTAAGGGAGTCAGTAGAAAATAATGCCCAATATTTAATACCTGTCCATTTCTAGTGCCATAGAGGGCCACTATGCCTTTCCTATCGTCTGTACTGAGTCTGGTGTCGTCTTTTCCAAGGTATTGTCCATACATAATGGCTTGGGTATCAGTTGAGTGATCTAGCCCTAAGGTGTGCCCCATTTCGTGACAAATAACCCCCGTCAGTGAAATTCCTGTTAAAATATACAATCTAGTTAACATTTTATAGAGCTGGCGATTTGGTTAGAAACCTTTAATGTAAGAAATATAAATTAATTTTGTCCAAAATTATATTTGCTTTGATTATTCTGGGAGTTATGTTTCCTAGAACTGCTAGGATAAGGAAACAGTAGGGTAGGTTGCAGCTTTTTTTATGGCTTTTCTGACAGCTTTCTTTTACATGTACATACAGCTAGCCCATAATCAAGCCGCTGCAGTGGTCATCCCTTCTCTGTGCTAGTAGAAACAAAGGTTTCACCACTACCACCTTTTTATATATTATTTGCCAACCATAGTTACAAAATGAAAATAATGCTAATTAGACTTAAAACGCATACAGTCAATGAACTATATAGAAGGGAAAGCGCTAATATGGAAGATGGTACAAAAGTATTAATTTCATCTTCTACTAGAGTCGACCTTCTCCAGGAGTGGCCTTGGCTTTCTTCCAAGTTTCATCTCTATCCAGGTTCAGAAATGAGGAATAGCTACCAGATGGGTTAGGAGAGAGACTTAGACCAAATATTGCATTGTTAACTGTGTAACCACCTTCTGGGCTCCAAATAGTCTCGATAGGACCATCAATGTATTCAAAGGAAATGGCAATATTTCCTGGAGATGTAGTGAGTTCGTCTTGGAAACTAAGGTTAGCTTCTGCAGACCACATCTACAGTATATATTTATAATAAGATATTATAAGTTGAGTTATGATTAGTGAATACACTTGTTTGTCACAGTAGGTTCATAACTTCTTCTCACAAGTCAAGGTACACTGCATAGTCAACCATTGTCAGCTTATGAATAAGTTAAAGTACTTAATTAGATACTACATTGTAGCTTACCCTAGCACATCTCATAGCTATTTCTTTAACGTCATTAGTAGAAAAACCTCTAGGGGCGTTAGCTATGCTTATAGTAAGAGGCATGACACTCTGTGGCCACACAGTGTCACCCATCATAGCCCATCTCTTCTCTCTACGAGTATCTGTGTTTCCACATGTAGGGTGACCTAGAGATGCTGCTGATGCCAGGGCTGCTAACCCAACTGCTCCCATAAGGACTTGAGCTGCCAGAATATGTCCGAACTTCATCCTGTAATTTAAGAGATTGATCATAATGCAATGCATGTAATGTGATGACAAGTAATGAGCCATCATAGAATAATGTACAATTCATACATCATATATACATGTGCAACTGAAGGTGTAGGATTTCAGTAAAATTGAAAATTCCAGTACTAAGCGTTTTTGCATTAATTGATGCAAAAAAACATGTAGCCAGCAAAATAGCCTATGTAAGTCTGAGATACATGCTACAACAAAGATAGAGAGCTTTTAGCATTCAAGAGAATACTTGATAGCTTGGGTTCTGTGAAGCATTCAAGAGAATACTTGATAGCTTGGGTTCTGTGACAATTCACATTCAGAAAAGTCATATAAATTAATGAAATATTATATTTAAATAACGTGAATTTGTTCTACAGCTTTGAACTTCAACCTGTGTGAATTAGTGTACCAGTCTGTGATGATTATTGTACATGTATCTAACTCTACTGTAACGTCAATCACTAGCAAGTCTCACCTGAATATTGCTGCTGAGTATAAAGCTGGATGTGTTAGTGAGATCAAAGCCTGCAGTTTCTACACTGTACTACCAAGTTCTCCATTGACGTTTGCGTTTTTATACAAGCCAAATATGTAGCAATAGGTAATGACCACATCACTGGTGGTAAATGATGTCTTTATAATACTGTCTGGTAAGGAACAAGGTATTGTCATTCTACTAATCTGTTAATAGGATTATTATTATATGCATGTGTATATTGTGTTGTATTTCCTCTTTAGGTGACACTACATATGTGTGTTTATCCAACCTACAATGATAAATGCATCATACATTGTACCTGTATCATTAGGTAATATATTTCAAGAGCTTGTGATTTCTTCACCAGCCTAGACATGAATTCTACACTATACTAGACTTCAATTAGAAACAATGAGGGATATCTTACAGGTTGGGTAACACTCATACCAGTTTATGCTTGGGTGTTAGATACTTCTCAAGGAGATAATCTTAGGTTCTTATTGCGATTAAATATTATGTTACTTGCAACAGAGACTGGGCAAAAAGTGCTGTTAAAGTGATTACATTGCACTGTATATACTAGTACTAAACAGTTTGATTTTATTAGTGCAATAATACCATAGACAGCGTGTCTAGTTTAGAGAGGTTGACCTCATTGGTGAACAAGGGAATGATTTGCCTAACGTATTTTTTCCACAATGCAGCACTTTGTGAAAATGCATAAAATTTATTATTATTTCTACACATCTCTCTCTCTCTCTCTCTGCTTAAACAGTTTTGTTTACTCAGTAAACAATTATACCAGTTTTATTTCCCATTATTAAGAATACACTGTACTGTATATAAAAAAAATGGCAGGGGAAACCAGAATTATAGCCAGATGAGAAACAGCCAGTTATTAGAAAACAGATCCAATGATCTGAGAGATTTTAGAGATTTATATATCCATCAGCTACTGTGTTCCAGCCACTGATAAAAAGATAGGGCTCCACTTTTCTGGCCTGGTAGAAGCCCAAGATTTGCTTTCTTCTCTGTTGTTTGTTCCTAGTGTTTCTATGTGGCCCCCATACATGTATAGATAGTGTTCCTGCAACGTTACTTGATCTATAGTTACTTGATCTATAACGCAGATGGTAACTGACTAGAGGGATTAGCTGAGTCTAACACTTTCCTCATTGTCTTTAACAGGATGTAAGGTTGTGTTACACCATGTAATAATATGATTACAAAATATAATTGGAATGGATTTCATTTTCCCCAGCTGTCCAGATAATCTCTAAAGCTACCATTGTTCTGTAGAGATTACAGATTGGCTAAGTGATACTTTTGTTTACAGAAGATTAGTACATCTGGAGCAGGATGCTAACCAACAGCTACATTGCAGTTCTGTTTTACAGACAGGCTTATACCAAAAGTAAACATTTGGATAGGTGTAATCAGGTATAATCCTTTAGTGATGCTCATGTATAAAATTATGGCCACCCAGCCATAATGTAGCTCTCTTTCCCTATAGAGCTACAACTGCAAACAGCTAACTATTATAAATTACATATAATATAAATAGAACCTGATTTCAATATCATGAGTGACTTGGATGTATGAAAGTTGAACACTTCAGCCTAACCTTTATAATTATTTTGTCACCTCGCATAGCCAGCACCTTACAGTGTTGTCTATGATTTCTGTTACAGTTGTTTTGTTTGATTACCTAGCTTGAGCATCACTACCAGTAAATCTAATATTTTTGAAATATATTTAATGCAGTACCCATGATCAACATTATAGTACAAATAAGCCTACTGTATTTTATTTGTATTTATCATAGATATACAAATTGCTCAATTGTATTGGGTCAAGGGCAAAATATATATAATATATGTAGGCTATTATTTTACATATATTTATATGCGTGTATGAGTTTTCAAACATGTTTACAGCAGATTCATGCAAGCTGGGATAGGAAGACCTGAGATAGTTCGCTGTCCTATGAGAATCTCTGTGTGTTTCTTCTCCCATATAGGGTGGTGATGCCCCTTATGTCATCTGGATAAAGGCGGTCTTCATCTTGTACAACCTCTGCATAGTACATGATTGACTGTCTGGTCTGCGAGTGGCCCATACCAAGGTTGTGACCCATTTCATGACAGATGGACCACGTCAGTGAAGGACCTACATTGTAAAAATAGCAATATCATTCCACTGGAGCTTAGGTATCATTGTAGTCAGATAGGAAATGCAATGTACCATGTACCATGTACCATAGCATTCTTGAAAGTTGAATAAATAGTCTGGATTCATTAGAAAGGAGACAGAATCCATGTTTTTCGACTTTTAGCTCAAGAACATTAAATCATAAAATCATCCATCTTTAGGTATATTGGAAAATGTTAGTGTGGGATAATATTTTAATTATGAATAGTAGGCCTAGTACAAGACGCATTTTTTATACAGATTTATTTCCTAATATTTCGTTACTTGTCCAAGTAACATCATCAGAGGATAAAAAAAAAACTGATGCTGTTACTTGAACAAGTAACGAAATATTAGGAAATGAATCTGTATAAATAATGTGTCTTGTAGGCCTACTAGCCTATTCATAATTAAGACATAAACATAAACATTAAATCATAAAGTCATCAGTCTATCTCTAGGTATACCAATAACTTCTTTGATCATCATTTAATGGAACATCTAATAATAGAATCAACTACCATAATACCATTCGGTATCCACCTACGTGGTAGCGGCCTTGGCCATACTCTAGCATCAAGTTTAGTTCTCCTCCATTCTAGGCCCTTGTTCAGCTTCATGTATGACGAGTAGTTGCCATATGGATTAGGATAGAGAGCGTACCCTGATGTTGGCCCTTCCATGTACTCAAAGTTGATGGCTATGTTACCAGTAGATTGGTTGGGCGCCAGCTGGAAGCTAAGTCTAGTTGGTGCTGCCCACATCTGCAAGTTATACATCACACATTGATTCAGAAAAGATGCTGATAGTTGAGACTCCAAGTACCGTTTGAAACTTGAGAAGGTACTCCGTCAATTAATGAGCTTCATGACAAGACTTGGACATTCTTGCACCTGTCCAAGTGTCTAAAAGTGAAAGAAAAAGTACTTCTGGTAACTGCCATGCTGACGATGAAGAAGTCCAGGCTTACCTCAGCACATTTCATAGCTATTTGTTGTATATCAGCAATAGTGAACCCTGTGGGTGCGTTCTCTACACTTATAGTAAGAGGCATTAGATTCTGAGGCCATAAGTAGTCACCCAGCCGACTCCATCTTTTCACTCTACCAGACTCTCTGTTCCCACAGCCAGGCAATGGTGCTGCCAGAGTCAACACAGCGAGTCCAGCTGTTACCATTAGAACTTTAGCACACAGACTAAACTGAAGGATCATTCTAGAACAAAATAATAATTGTAGAAAGTTACACATAGTAATAACTGGACAGATAATCCTTCACCACAACATGGTAATATGTGTTGTATATATGATTTTATAATAATGACTATACATGTGTACAGTGTGCATTATCACTATAGTCTCAATGACCAGTATCATACTTATAGAATATGGATACAATGTAAAGATTTATAAGTTACACAACTCTCCATATACACTGTAGTGTAATAATGTGCAATATATCAAATACAAGCATATACTGAATTAATAGTCAGTATATTCCTATCTCCACAAACTAGCTAGTTCACTTCAATGTACACATACACTGTATGGCTGTAACAAGACTATATGGAATGATGTGTGTTGGGAGTCCTTTTATAGCTTACAAATGCGCCATGAGAACAGCATAATAATATTATGGTTCAGCTATAGAAAATACCTTAAGTACTAGTATGGAGTATAATTGAAGGGTTTAATCCTATTGGGGATTCTATTTAGAGCTGTTTGGGGCTACAGTATCCAATGACCTTATTCTAATGCTTTTATCATAACACAATATAGTAGTTAGTACGTGTAACGGTGTTGATTTGTGGCCAATAAATCGCCGCGTGAACATAAATTCAGGGTAAGGGAGCTTGTCTTTGTTACAAGTTTGTGGAACTTTTATATTGTTTATATTCAACATAAACAGAGAGCAGATAATTACCATTGATTGCCCATTCACATGTACCACTGTGTGTATATTCCATATATAGAGCATATTGTTGTCTACAACTCTTCACTGCACTGAACCAAGTCTGGGGCCAAGGTCTGTGAAGTACTCTGATGGAGTACTCTTTCCTCCGCCCTACCATCACAATGTATACTGTTACTATAGTGATGCTGCCTACCATACTCGTCAAGCTACTGCTGCTCTGTATAAGGAGGATCGGGCTAGTGAGTGATGTAATATTAAGCTAGAAGCTTTTTCTAGCTACATGTGAAGTCTATAAGATTATTACAGGACTTGCCATCTACTGTTCAACATGCACGGTTGTCATATTACTCTGTCGTATCTCATAACCTGATCATAGGCATAAACATTCTATATGGTGGCAGCTAGAGGTGTACCCATGGGATAGACAGTGTTAACTCTAGGATATTATCTGCTACACTCTAATCTATATGGTGACAGCTAGAGGTGTACACATGGGGTAGACAGTGTTAACTCTAGGACATTATCTGCTACACTCTAATCTATATGGTGACAGCTAGAGGTGTACACATGGGGTAGACAGTGTTAACTCTAGGATATTATCTGCTACACTCTAATCTATATGGTGACAGCTAGAGGTGTACCCATGGGATAGACAGTGTTAACTCTAGGATATTATCTGCTACACTCTAATCTATATGGTGACAGCTAGAGGTGTACCCATGGGATAGACAGTGTTAACTCTAGGATATTATCTGCTACACTCTAATCTAACATTTTGTATAATGGTTGTGGAGGATAATCAAGCTGCAGCACCTGAACAAATCCATCCCAGAGTTTCACCTTCAAGAATCCCCCCCCAATCCCCCCCCCCCCAATCCCCCCCCCCCCCCGGGTAACTTTGTTTTCTCTGATCCTGGTAAGTGGACTAGATGGAGAGCCAGATGGCTGAGATGAGGAGATGTCAGTGGACTAAGTGAACATCCTGATAGAGAACAGACTTTAATATCTTCTCTCTGTATACAAGTCAGAAACGTTATTCTATCAAGAGGCATCACTGAAGATACCCATGGCAAAGTCTAGACAGGCAAATACTATTGTAAGTCCTACTACAGGTATGTGGCAAGTGTGAAATCAGATCACAGCCAACCAAAACTCTACAGTGGCTGAAGCAGTCCAACGTCAAAGCCCGACAACAAAAACCCGTATGCAGTAACTGAGTCAGAGTTCCCAGGATATTGGGAGAAAGTTTGCAGAAGTAAACCAGCCCAAATAACTGAAGTAGCAGTAAGCGATAGTACCACAGCATTCTGCTGCGGAATAAATTCTCAGGTTTAAAATGATAAATCACCAGAGTAGATATATCAGAATGGACATATTAGTTCAAACTTGAAGCCGACACAGCCACAGAGGTGACAGGACGCAGAGATTACAGTACGAGGTATGCAGACGTATCGAGTTGACCAAAGGAAATCACAATCATCAGTTAAGAAACTGTTCCATCCAGGTGGTATCCAGGTGGTATCCAGGTGGTATCCAGGTGGTATCCAGGTGGTATCCAGGTGGTATCCAGGTGGTATCCAGGTGGTATCCAGGTGGTATCCAGGTGGTATCCAGGCCTACATCTACCCGTTAGAGATCTAAATAAAAGCAAAGCTCAGAATTGGCAGTCAGAAACTAATCTGAACTAATCTGGTGTCGGTGTCGAAGTTGGTGTAATGTAAATGCAGCTTAACTAATCTACTGAGTAGAGTGGATGAATGTAATTCTCTTGGTCTCCTACAATGTATTACCTAATATGAGCATGTAGCATGTATAATTATTGTTACTGATGATAATTATAGATCTGTGAAGTTTCGTCAAGAGTATCCTGATATACATGTATATTGTGATAAAACTTATCACTATCTTTTCAAGTTTCAAATAGTTTGATTTTTCCCCCCATTTTTTTCGAAAAGGGAGGTATACTGTTAAAGCTAGAAATTTTTGATAGCTACATGTGAAGTCTATAAGATTATTGCAGGACTTGCTATCTGTTACCGAACATGCATTGTTGTTATATTAACACCGCTGTATCTCATAACCTGATCATAGTAATAAACATTAATGCAACCAAAAATGTTATACCTAAATGTTTTGTAAATGTATTGTTTCACCATAAAAATAATAACATCAATCTGCAACATATAACCTAATCTCACTAGGCCTAAATATAATATAATATATGTCATATGATCCAGTTTCGATATGACCTGATATAACACAATTAGCATTACACAGTATGGCACAGTTAGTGTGAAACGGTTAGGATGACAGAGCATGGTTTCAATAGATTGAGCAACTGCCTCATGCTGAAGAGATCTGAACTGTACTTTCTAATATCATAGATCAGTCTGGTACCCAGGCTTACTGGGCACCCCATGGACACCCCCCTTTCAACCAACACTTTGGTAGCATGGCCTTCTTAAAAATTTGTGGAAACTTTGTTGAGTGTTTAATACAGTTTAAAATTCATCACTGTGTCTCTATTAGGGGCCTCCAAAACTAAACTTTACAGCTTTATTTCATTATTTTCCTCATAGTTAGGCACTTTTATTGTCAGAACTATGTTTCTGGGTGCAATATGTTTGTAGACTGTGATCCAAATGCCAAATAACACCATCACTGGGTGCCCCATGAACACCTCCTTTCAACAAACATTTTGACATCATAGCCTTGTTGAAAATTTGTGGATGTAGCTTAGATTGTGTTTTATACAGTTTCAAATTTTATTGCTTCATGGGCCCCTATTATGGGCCTCTAAAGCTAATCTTTAGTCCTTTCATTAGAAACTTAGTCTATAGCTTTATTGGATTATTTTCTTATAGTTATGTATTTTTATTGTCAAAATTATGTATCTGGGGTCAATTGTAGACTGTGATCCTACACCACACTGAGCACCCCCCCTTTCCAACTAATATTTTGGACATCATAGCCTCCTTGAAAATTTGTTGAGGATTAAATAAAGCCTAGACTGTGCTTCAAACTTACGAACCAGGCTTTAGTGTTTTCATTAGAAACTTAGTCTATAGCTTTATTGCATTATTTTCTTATAGTTATGTATTTTTATTGTCAAAATTATGTATCTGGGGTCAATTGTAGACTGTGATCCAACACCACACTGAGCACCCCCCCTTTCCAACTAATATTTTGGACATCATAGCCTCCTTGAAAACTTGTTGAGGATTAAATAAAGCCTAGACTGTCCTTCAAACTTACAAGCCAGGCTCTAGTGTTTTCATAAAAAACTTAGTCTATAGCTTTATTGCATTATTTTCTTATAGTTCCGTATTTTTTATGTAAAAACATCTTTCTGGGAGTTATTATAGACTGTGATCCAAAGACCAAGCAACACCCTTGGACACCGCCCCTTCCAACCAATTTTGTAGATCTCATAGCCTCCTTGAAAATTTGTTGAGGATTAAATAAAGCCTAGACTGTGTTTCAAATTTACAGTACCATTTACAACACTATTAATTTCTATTTAGTGGACCTTAGTCTACATTGTGAGACTTCATTTAATTTACTGTAACTACATCCAAACCTAGGTTCTCTAGATTTACAACAATGATTCTCATGGACACTCTATACCACCATTATAATGTATAATCACCTGGCTATAACTTTTTGTGCAATATACAATTTTATTGTGTTATTATAATACATGTATGTGTAAAAGTGACATGAAATATCAAAAAATATTTTTTGCTTATTTTTATTTTGTGACATTTTATGAAGTTTTTTATATAATAATACCACAGAAAGCAACTATTGAAAACAATAAAGATAGTATGCTAAGTACAATACAATAAATAAAATAACATAGTACATGGGCTCCCATCTTTCTCTTCCTAATTTGAGCCATAGGAAAATAAATTAAGAGAAGACAACTTCTAATTATGATCAATAGCTTATGAGTGCCCATGAATGCTATAAAAGTATGTAATTTTTCATATGTAATGCCTATTGTAATGGATAAGTAAGTGTAATAATAAGAACAAAGTCTAAGCTTCATATCTACATGTACAAAAAATATGCCACTACATTAATGCCCCAGGGCAGCATAACCAATATAATAGCTACTCTATTCAATGATTATATAATAAATATAATGTAGCTAGTAGGTATATAACAATGCATATAATATGACATGACAAGTATGCTGCCTACTGCAATACTTGTTATCTTTGAGCTATGATACCTTCGAGGAGCACTGAATTCATTTGTGGGGTTTCTAAATAAATAGTAAGTTTCCTAAAGTAAGTTTCTAAAGTAAGTAATATTATTGTGTTATTCTAAGCACACTGTTGTTGAACTAATTTACTGCTCTTAGTCTCCAGTCTCTACTATGAGCCGTCCCATATCTGCTAGTCAGTAGACAATTTCTAGTTTCTAGTACCGTATAGAACAATAATTCCATTCCGGTCATCTGTATGAAGTGCTGCTTCATCTTGCCCATTCTCTGAGTAGTACATAAGGGCTTGTGGATTCGTTGAGTGTCTCAAGCCGAGGTTGTGGCCCATTTCATGACAAATGGCCCATGTCAGTGAAGATCCTGCAAACGTGAAGACGAAATAAAATGAAGATAATTTATAATATATAATTTGCTGTGAGAAGTTACAACTCTCAAATCTTTGGGATTTGTCAGCACTCAGTTCTGTTAGATAAAGTCACACGTGAGGCAGAGCAGAGTAATGTGAACACATGCAAATATTATGCTATACCAGCACTGTAAGATATAAACACCCAATCACTACCTACCTCGTCCAGGGGAATCTTTGTTAGTTTTCCACAATTGGTCCATTTCCAACTTAGTATATGAGGACATGTTTCCATAAGGGTTAGGAGACAGGCCTAGTCCAACTCTGTTTAGAGGTCCAGTGATATTTTCGAAGTTGATGGCGATATTTCCTGTAGATTTTGACGGGGCTTGTCTAAATCTGATTATGCTTGGTTCTGCCCATATCTGTAAATTATTTTAAAGTTGGTAACATTCCAACAACTGTGAATTGTGGTTGCTGTTAGTGTAAGATGTAAGATTGCCAACAATACTTTTCTATTCAAGTTCTCATCACACAATGTTATATAGAGACTTTGGTCAGAGTAATAGCAGATTATTTGACTACATATGAGAAACTCAAACACATCACCAACTAACGTACTTACCCTAGCACAGCTCATAGCTATCTGGTAAATGTCTGATGTGGTAAAGCCTGCCGGTGCATTAGCTACACTTATAGTGAGAGGCATGAAGCTCCTTGGCCAGACAACATTACCCAGTCTTGCCCATCTCTTTACTCTAGCAAAGTCTTTGTTCCCACACTTTGTTACTGGTGCTGCCACCAGCAATGCTGTTAATCCAGTCAAGATTGTGATGACTGCAATCCACAGGCTAATAATCAATCTCACTATGAGGGGCTGAGTAGAGAACGTAACACATAGGTTAGTACTGTTGAATAAATTTTATGTAATATGTGACACAGTGCCATTACTAGTTACTATAATATTACACTTTAGGCCTAGAACACTTAAATAGTACCAAACTTGACATAGGTTATATCCAATAATATCCTAGGACTATTGTAACTTGTGTATGCATTATGATAATAGCAAAATGTTACAGTGTACATGTTAATTATGGTATAATATTATAATACACTGAACAAATCAATTATATTTCAGACTGGTATACAGTAACAAACACCGCAATTAAGATTTACAACAACGATAACACATTTTAATTTATGTCATGGAGTATCTATTTTATGTTATTCTCAACCAACAATTATAGTAATGCAACATAATAAGCGATATGATATAAGTAATACTACCTGAATATAGTGAGAGTAACACAACAGGAAATAATGGAGTAATGGATGAGATACTGATTTCTACCTCTCAGTTCTGAGTGTTGTGACTATCTGCATATTGGCTACTTCTTATGTACTGTATAAAGTCTACTGGAACAATAAATAGGGTAATACATAAATAGGATACTTATGCTGATTTAATGGGCTTTTGTAAGCTGACTTGAGAGCTGTGGTTAGTGTTATAATATGGTATTGTTTGTATAAACCTGGAGTAGACACTGTTACAAATACTAGATACAATGTAGTAGACAATAGGTTCTGTTAAATAACCTAGGTGCTCTAAATAATGTCTATAAAATAGCCTGGAATCTTAACTGACACTTTAGATGATAGAATGCCAACTCCAGGGTGAAAGATATCTGTCTATAAACCAATGCAAGCACTCATTAGCTATTGCTACTGGCTTCACACCGACATCACATGATGTCTTATGTAATTATTACTTCAACCTTTCTACTTGGACATACATTGTAAGCATGTAAAGGCTTTCATTTAGTCACACAACCTTCAATTATGAAGAGCCATTGCTCTCACAACACTATCTGATTACCTGTAGAGACATCAGCTAATTCTAGTCAAAATCATGCAAACAACTGGTCATTACAAAGTGACCCAGACAGATGTTGGACACTCGCACTCAATTCCACTATAATTTACCGTCCACACCCAAGCAGATTACACTAACTACCAGGTGCTTCTATCATCTGGGTGTAACCTTGCTTCTCCATGGAGGCAACCGACTCTACAATTTACTCAATGTCAATATACTGTGTTAATAGTAAACAATCTGTTCACTTTGGTCAGTAGGACCACTGCAAGTCATGCATCAGTAAATAGAACTTTGATTTGATCTTTAGCCTCTTAAAAAAGCACGAAATCCCTCAACCTGCAGCTCATGTACATGTATAAAATTCCCTCTAGAGTGAGATGGATTTCTGGAATAAGTGAGAACTCCATGCTAATGTTAATGTATAGCAATATGCCAGCCGCTCTCAGTGTAGTGTGTCTTATTTATAGGTGCCTTGACCATAACTCTTCAGTCACTGCCAGTTATAAACACTACAAGCCACAAGGCTAACGCTGCCATTTTCCACTTGCATTTTGGCTGCTCTTGATTCAAAGAGGGCAGAAGTGAATCTTTATCCTCCATGTGGATAGCATAGTAGACTTCTGTTACTTCAAGTCCTGAACAGCAGGGGCTGATTGGTCAAGCAAAGCCTATAAAGCTAGTCACTGCCAGGTTGGCATATTATAATAAGCTATAGAATTGGTTACTAGTGTATATTAAGTCTAACAATTATTAGATTATTTGGAGATATTTTACTAACATTCATCTCTGCCATCTTAGGAACCAAGTCTAAAATTTCCTGCTCTAAAAATTACTTGTTAACTCTGAAGATGTTTCTTTGGTACCAGACAGAGTACAGTCTGACAGAGACGGATATTAATTTGACATGTCCGTCATGGAATGCTAATATGTATATACGAAATACAAATGTAAGTGCAATGTCCTGCATATAATATGATATTACATTACGTTATAGATCATTTTGGGCAAGAGGCTGAAATCAGACAACCAATCAGAGATTAGCCGAGGAGTATATATAGGTGAGTGTGACAGACAGACAGGATCATCTAGAGATTTTGTACAGAACTGTTTCCTCCAGAGCAGGCTGTAACCTTCACACCATGAGTAAGTAATAAGTATATGCAACACGGTATCCATCTGCTCAGGTAACATTATTCTAAGGCATCAAAACAATGTACAATGGATAAGTGTGTGCAATGAATAGGAATTATTAGGATTTCAAAAAGGTTGCTTTTAAAAAGTCGACTCTTCAAGATTTGCTCTTTGATTCAGAAGTAGAGTTTGCACATTTAACTTCTGTCTCAATATATGAAATAGCATTCAACTGTCACCTTAGTATATACGTAGATATAGAACAAATAACATAGATGTAGTAGGCTACTACATTTGTAGTATAATATTTCGACGTCACGTTTTTTCTTATAAATCATGTGCATTTGTAGAAATACTTATTGGCATAGTTCAATTGTTTCTCTAGATACAATAAAAAACAGATAAAACAAATGGTAAAACTTCTAGTCATGTGATAGATTATACGAAGATATGATAATTATATCATCTTACTATTACAGTGGCAAAGAGTGACATGGTCGCTGTATTTTGTATGGTAGCTGTGCTGACAGGTAGGTATCTACATTGCGTATGTAACAATAAATATAGAAAGGTAGATATTGCCTTCTTCCTGTAGGGAATTGAGGAGCTACATTGTAGTATATACTGAAGTGGCATTAGGTGATGTTATGAGTATGTGTTATTATATTGTGTACCTGTTCCATGCTCTTTATTTACCAGGGATGAACCATGCCATGCCTGCTGAGACCGGACCAATTGAACCAGGCAAGTAACTATACAGCTATTACAAATTTGAATGAATACGCTGTTGGAATAATGTTGGTGTGAGCTAACAGTTTGGTGATGAATAATCAAACAAGACACATTTTTTATAGTAATATTTGATTTTATTCCTAATATTTTGATGCTTATTCAAGCATCATCTTCAGACACAACGCACAAGCATTGTTAAGGACACAAGCATATCACAGTGTGTCAGCATAAAATATTTATTCGTGATAATATCTCTGCAGCATGTGAACAAGTATTGAGTGATGTGTTTTGTGAGTTTGAAACTCTGGTGAAGACAGGAACTGCAGACAACTGTGCAAAGTAAGCATTAGTAGTTGTACTACGGTAGTAGAGATTGTCGTTTTACTTGTAATAACATATGTACAAAGCGCAAGTCATGTTGTTGCACAGTAGGTACTAGGTAGTTGTACGACTAGTGCATAGTTTTGCCAGTAATTTCCTTAGCAGGTAATTGTAACAGTAGGTAGTTGCACATGTAAGGCTAGCCTTTGGCAACCATAATCAAACAGTGAAGAAAAGAAAGTTCAGAGTCCAAACTTAGTTTATTGATATTTTCTAAGACTTTTACTCATGTTACCCAGAGCTAGAGATCTGCAGAACGAAGCAATTACACAGTGTGTCATAGCAGATCCTGTAAGGAGAATGTTCCAGGGATACAAGTACTTGGAGGTCTTTATGACCCACTGCGCAGCTACAGGTGTTAATTTACTGCCTAATGGTATGTAATACACCATCTATATATTTCTTTAGAAAAAGGGCAGTGTTGGCTACTTACGTGTTAAATTTAAACCACACACACGCACACCTACGTATTTGAAACTATTTTAAAGAAAACCCAACTTACTTTGCGAAAAAGGATGCAAATTACAAAGTAAAAACTTCTTTAAACGACATCCATTGTATTATGACACCACTTTTGGTATTCACAGGTTGTGAGAGTCTGGCACAATGTGGACATATAGCTTTTGAGTCAGCTACTTCTGTTAACTGGTAAGTAGTAGCGGATTGGCCTAACAGCTGTAGATAGCAATTTCCATATAACTTTGGAGAACATAAAATACTAAATACATGTAGAATATAATATTATATATAACAGGAAACAGCTTTTACACTTCTAAACTTTTTGTCTTGTGTACAATGCCATGTGGACATTCATAATATTATTGTCTAACACATTTTTTTTCCGTGAAGGAAACTACCTATATTAATTATAATGGGCATTAACATTAGTAGTAGCCTAACTCTAGCCATAATAATAATATTATTTGGTGTACTTCTGTCACTAGTTTACATGTGCATGTGTGCTAGGGAGGCAGCCCATCTTCTTGTATTTGAACATGGGGCCTCTAAGGCATCAAATGGCCTAGCACAGTTAAGAACACACCACATCTACACTATACCAGCTGGTAACTTGTAGTGGTAGTGTGTTCTGTTCACTGAGTAATAGGCTGTCGTTTGCCTTATTTATCACAGTGACATCTTTATGAATGTGAAATCAAGTCTCTGACTGCTCAATGCACCTATACATAGGCATATGCTGGTGCTAAACTAACTAAAAGATGTATATATTATATTCTCTAGTGATAAGAAGACAGATGCTAACCAGTGCTTTGTTCAGAGTCATGAAAATGGCTGCCCATTGGCTGAGAAGATCAGGTACCTGTTTATAGACGTCAGCATGCCAGTAATTTGTCCAGGAGGGAACTACAACCGGAAGGTACCGGTAGTAGCCAGCTGTGAAGGGGAGAAATAAAGTTCAAAGTTACTGGAACCACTCAAACTAATATGGAATTAAACTGCAATCATTGTTCAACCTAACCCCTAATTATTATTCTAATATCACAACACTGTAATTTATAGCAAAATTTTAGTGTACTGGAAAAGTTGTTTTTTGTGAAGTTCTTTGAATGTTATATACAAATATAGATTAATTTACACTTTGGCAATGCATTTCTGTATATTAAGTTGAAGCAAAAATCGCATCATAATATTATAAAGTTATACCTATTTGATTAGACATTATTTTGTACCTCACTAAAAGGTGTTTCTTTTTACCACACCAACAGGGGATAAAATTCCACCCTTTCAAACTGGTAAAGGGAGTTGTCTTAATTCTGAATATGGTACCAAAGGTGGTGTGCACAGTAAATCTGTAGGATTTAGGTACATCCTATGTAGCATTGTAGGCCTGGAAAATAATTAACTCAAATTAGCTGCAACCTACTCAAACCTTCCTTTGATAATGACCATCCTAAGCCACAACAATGTTACCTACTTTTACCAACAATGTTATCTACGTGTATACACACTAATAATGAGAAACAGATACATGTATTTAGAAGAATGATGTCATCATTTGAATACAATGAAAACCTAGAATATTTCAGCAATTTTCAAGCAATACATTTTATTCAACCAGCAATGATAATTTACCCAAGTCAGAAGTCAATCTAACCCTCAATCTCTTTAATATTTTCCTGGCAGGTAAAAATGACAATATTATTATATAATGCAAGTAGCCCTATACATTATTGAGACTGTACCAACTGGAGGACAGACCACCTGGGAGCACTGACTGCTTATTTGTTATCCAACAGTTAAGGTGTTGTAGCCTATTTACTTGACTGTAGCAGTTTGAAAGCATGCAATGTAGTCTGTGAAGTAGGTGCAAGCAAAGTAATTCTCCAGCTGTGCTCAGCTGACAGGCAAGGCTTCAGTCCAGTAATAATCCTGTACTATATACATATATTATTATTATAATAACATGGTTACTTAAGAAAAGAACACCAAGCTCCAGTCTCTTGCTTTCAACAACAAAATCAACATCACCTTTGACCAGCGTTCGAACCAATACAATATATTGTACCTTTGTTCTCTCTTGTCATTGCTTAAGCCGACCAACCTTTATATAGCTTACAGAACAAATCCTGTCACATGATTTACTTACTGTAGGTTGTATGAAATAATACCAACTGCTTATAGATAATAATAATGTTCTTCTATTTATTCAAGGTTTACAATTATTTAAAGCCCCCTTTTCTTCAATTGTATAAACATGTTATTTAGAGTTAAACACATGTATTAGAGAGGTAAATACAAGTCCTTCTTAGTCTCCATCTCAGTAACAACACTAAAGCTATAGGCACATTGCAGAATACTAATCAGTGCTCCAAAGTGATTTTATCACCAGAGCGTTAAATTCCCAATAAGCAAACTCCTACAATTACTTGTCTGCCATAAAGATAATATAATCAAGTTCAGAATATTATTTCTCAGGCTTAAAGATCAATAAAACCTTAACAAAATATTTAGTTGGTTGGAATTACTTTAATCCTCTTGCATAACAGGTCATAACTACTATTTCCCATCTCCCAGCTTGTTTGTAAGGGTTAGCAAGTCAATAAAGTTCGAGATCAACAAATCCAAGTTTTGGAGAGGAACTGAAGATTACACATTTTCATATAGCGTTAGAAAAATGAGGAAAGATGATGGTCTGCTAGGTTTGTTTTATAATAAACAAAATGATTATGATTCTATAATAACGGATCATATTGATGAAAGCTGTCACATGTATACATCAATGGTAAGCCACACACAGCTCAAGCAAGCTGAAATAGATATATTAAAACAACAAAGTCTACTCTTCTCTTCAAAATATGAAGCTAATATAAAATTCTCACAGATTTCAGTTGTTTGTTTCACAAAAGTTTGGTAGCAGGATCATCAGAAAGAGGTACATGTAATTGTAAATAATGACGTAGTAATTTCAACAGCTACACGCTACAGAGCATGATACACTGCTCAGCAACAGCTAGTTACAGTAAACATACAATGCTCTCCCACCACGTACATGTTCCCGAATAAGTTGGAGCTTGTTAAATATTTTGGCTTGTTAGCTATTCCATGCAATTTATTAGTGAATTGCTTTCCATAAACTGAGGTATATAAAGATTTTACTGGGCACCAAATAGGCTGTACCCAGAATCTCCGTCTACATAATACTCCTTGGTACTATAGTACTCTTTGGTACATAATACTCTTTGGTATATACAATATTTTATCACGTGTCCTCACATGATTTAGGTCACATGGCTAGCAAGGTTACTTACTAAAGGATTAAGGTAATTTCAACTGAATACTAACTGAATACCATTTGAGCTCAGGCATATTATTATCTGTTTACCTACACTACATAATTGAGAGGGATGTGATGCAACCAGACATAATGAAATTTTGTTAATTGTGTTGGCTCTGGCATTGTCTATTATACTAGGAGAGGAGACAATGGTTAATTCATTCTATTATGTAATAAACACAATAGCTGTTGAGGGTAAACCTACCAATTAACCACCTGCCTTGGATGTCAAGGGGATATATAAAGCCTGCCAGAGATGGTTTAGATCATTTGCAATTCTGATTCCACTACTCACTGTGTTTCTCCTCTGAATTGAACTCACTACTACAACTACAATATGTGTAAGTATACTATATCTAGTTGTTACATGATTTATAGCTAGTAGGTTATTCTATTCTATTACTGTTAGCTTCATAAGCAAACTGTCCATGAACTGTTTTGTTTTGAGGGGATATTAGTCATTGGTGTGAAAGCAAATACATATATTATTGCTTATGGTAGTTCCTGCTACAACTAAGAGTAGGTAATACTTCCGCATGTACAGATTAATTCTATACTGATGTTTTATTACAGTGACCAGATGTACCATAGTGTCTGTATTCTGTATGATGGCTGTACTGATAGGTAAGTATTTCTATACATGCAATTGTAGCTTTATTTAATCACTGTGTTATAATATGCATATGTGGTTTATAGTATGGAATTTGTCTTCTTGCATTTCTGTAAGAAAAATAATGTAGCTATTTCTCATTTTGGCAAAGCACAATATTTAAATTCGCAAACTTAGGTAGGAATCTAATGACCAACATTATATGACTCTTGCATATGTATTTATCTACTGTTGTAGGTATGGGTAACAGCATGCCTCAAACACACAGAAAACCAGGTAAGTTATATCACTGTATTACTACATTACTGTATTACTACTTATTATCAAATGGAATCACAACAAATATTTGGAGCTATATGTACATGTCAAAATATTGATGTATAGTATAACATCTATCTTTGACATAATATTTCTTTAGCATGCGAACCTCTTTTGGCAAGTGTATACTGTGAATTTGAAGCTCTAGTCAAGCAGGGTACAGTGGAGAGCTGTGAACTGTGAGTATAATGTTATTATACTAGTGAGCTGAGGTGATGACAGTTATTTGTGGTTGAAGGCTTGAATTTCTAATAAATACACTTAGGAAAAGCTACGTTTCCTAGTAGATGCAGTGTATATTCTTAGAAAATACTATAAAAATATTAATATGATAAATGTACTGATGGTTGAATAGAATGTGTACACATATTTATGTTTATTCAGGGCAAGAGATCTTCAGAATGGAGCACTGTCTGACTGTGTAATAACTGATCCTGCTACAAGAATGTTTCAAGGCTACCAGTTTTTGGAGACCCACGCAACTCACTGTGCCGCCCTTGGTGTTGGACTGCTGCCAGAAGGTGAGTAAAAAACCAGGAGTATAAAAGAATGATACAATGCTGTAGTATACCACTTGGTACTTGACTGTGATATCCAAAACACAATGATACAATGCTGTAGTTTGCTACTTGTTACTATCCAATACAACTATCCAACTGCTTGTAGGTTGTGAGGGATTGGCACACTGTGGACAAATGATCTTCAAGACCACCTACTCTGTAGACTGGTAAGTACCCAAAGCTCTGCACTCTGCATGTGCTCTTCATGTGCTCTGCATGTGCTCTGCACGGGCTCTGCACACTGCACGTGCCCTGCACACTGCACGTGCCCTGCACACTGCACGTGCCCTGCACACTGCACGTGCCCTGCACACTGCACGTGCCCTGCACACTGCACGTGCCCTGCACACTGCACGTGCCCTGCACACTGCACGTGCCCTGCACACTACACGTGCTTTGCACACTGCATGTGCTCTACACACTACAATACAATGTATAACATGTACATGTACATGTATATTTATTTCTGTATGCTTAATACTGTGCCCTTATTGCTTATATATACTACGTGCTTATATGCTTATACATGTATACATTTTGTGCTTATATGCTTATATCACATTGTAGTGCAAAGAAAGAAGAAACTAACCAGTGCTTCCTTAACAACCTTGCCGCTTGCTCAGTAGCAGAAAATATCAGATACTTATTCATTGAAGCTACTTTGCCAGAGATATGCCCAACTGGAGTCTTTACCCCTGACCAGCACCTACTTCCTAGCTGTGGCCAATAGAAGTAAACCAGTAATTAAATAACTTTGTATTAAGTTATCATAATGTTGATAGTGTTTAACCTTTCCATCTCAAGTTCAGTACAACTTAATTTCGTTTGGAAAGTTTTGTAGATAGCGTTGTATTGGCTGTTAGAATCAACATTAATAAAATTATAGAAAATAAACACTGATGCCTTCAAGTTGAATTTATGTGTGACTTTGTACTGTTACAATGGAGCAGATAACTATTTTGTGAAATTGGTTCTACAGTGGAGTAAATTTTAACAACTATAAAGTTATTTCAGTGTGCTGGTAAGAGAGCTATTACATAACTATTTGGTAAGTTATACACATATATCATTACCTTAGCTGGTTACAGGGTATGCATGTAATAGCTCTGTTCCCAGCACAACAAGCTGGGTATACAGCTAATGTTAGAACAAAAGTAAATTAACAGTGAAATAAGCTATTTACTACATAATATCAGGTAGTACCCATAGAACTGAAGTAGGGATACCAAATGATGATGTAGACTACATGACCGTAGAATAAACTATGTTAGGACAACTCCTAACCATCACTGAACATTCAATAAACACAATTTTATCAGTGCAGAAACCACCTGACCAACCTAAGTAAGCTGCTCAAAATAAAATGTATGTAGATGAGCTAGGCAAGCAAAATCCCAATCCCTTGTGACCTAGGCTGGGCGGCCATCTTGAGACACCTTACATTTACAAGTTTCATAGGTGCACATTTGTTGAGGATCCAGTACTCTAAAAGCAGTGCTGTTGCCTGGCGGCATAGCTTTAGAATGTGACCCTCCAACTCCTCATTGAAATAAGTCTTGTTCAGAATAGAAAAACTGAAAGGTTTGTAGCTAAGTAGACCTAGAACAAATACATGTAGGTGCATGTTTGCAATAGCCTTTGTTCCTCACCACTACTATAACTGTAACACTAGGCCTACTTGTTGATATTTCCATACTTGTACTATTGCATTTTGCTTGCTTGTGTTTATTATTTAATGCTAACCATTTCTTCTGATGACAAGATAGTTGTTGAAATATTAGGATATAAAACTAGTGCACTTAGTAGCAGATACATTTAGTATGTGTATTGTTGAGCCCCATTAAAATGGTTACAAAGAAACATTAGGTTGTAGAGCTTGTTGCATCCTACAGCTCACTGAAGTATGCCACTTTACGTATAAAATGGTCAGCCAGCTGGTGTTAACCTGCTGTAACCAGATAAACTTCGGTGTGAGCAAAGGCTACTGCTTTGCTGCAACCTGTTTGTTCCAGATTAATAATATTGCTCAGGCTGCAGAGATATTATTTATTGAACTATGTAATGCATACTATACATTACATAATATTAGGGTCACCGAGCAGAAAATAGATAACTTAATGAGGGGGCACTGAGCTTTGATCAAGTAGACTGAGATGATATTATCTGTCTAGACTAAGGTCCCACTGAATAAGAGGGAGTGTATGGGAGGTGGTTGATATTAAGCAGCCAATCAAACTCCCGTTGCTTCCACAGCGTTGCCCCCATAGTGATGTAGCCGAAGATAACAATATAATATCACTCCAAGGATATAATGATTTATTCTCACACTTACTGTGAACCTGACCAGAACTCTACTCTCCATATCTGTCCATACAACCTACTTCACGAGTAAGTACACACAATGTGGTACCTTGTCTTAAAATATCTTGTTATATAAACTTTACTGCAGTTGGAAAACTTTCTAAGGTCAGCTAGTCAGCATTGAAGAGTCACTAGGGAGGAGCGGCACATGTGATACCATTTAGTTGCAGTACGTCTTATTTTAATGTCACAGTTATGTGTAAATAATAATCTAAGTAAGCTTAAACATGCATCAGATGATAAATTCTATGCTTATTTAGTTGGTAAATCCATAGGCTATGTGTAAATATAGTACTCAACCACATTGTATTATTATTACATGTAGGCTACATGTACATGTATATTGTATCAATCTACATTGTACATGCACCTTTCTATTATTACAGTGACTAGCAGTGGAATGGCTATGGTCTATGCTGTGGCTGTGCTGATTGGTATGGTATTACTACCTTATTTGTTTTGCTATAAGAGAAACTTCATGTTTTATGTTTAATGATTTTGATCAATATACTGCTATCTCACTGAATACTTGTGCATCTCTATTTACTAGGAGTGGCAGGTGGCATGACAATATCTCAAATTGATCAGGAAATTACTGAAACAGGTAAGGGATCACCTACAATGATTACTACGCCTACAATGATTACTACGACTCAAATGATTACTACGACTTAAATGATTATATTATTGTAACTTACAAGGCCTAATAGCCTACTATTACAATCATATATTAACACAACTGCCTTGTTAATAGAAATGGCAATAGTATGTGAAGCTTAAATAAAGTTGAAGTGAATATTTTTCCTAAACATGTAAAAGGCTGATTTAATTCAACCTGCTGCTGCTGCTGCTGCTACTGCTGCTGCTGCTACTGCTGCTGCTATTACAGCATATTCTTACTTTAATTCTCTAGGAGTATTGGATGAAGCGACTACAACTCCCCTGGATGAGGAAATTACAGAACCAGGTTAGTCTATTATAGTGAATATAATACAACACACTATAGTGTCTTAGAACAAGGATTATTATAGCCTAATTGAATTGAATAATACTGCTGACTTGGTAACATAAAATAATATTACATGCATCTATCTATCTCAAACTGTCATTTCTGCAGTATGTGAAGATGTTGTTGCTGGAGTGTATTGTGAGTTTGAGAGACTTGTGAAGGCGGGAACAGCACAAGACTGTGCCATGTGAGTATTTAGGGTTATGAAATAGTAATGCTGATTACTAGACTAGACTAGACCAAAGGGCAGTCATATCTTATATTCTGGTTGTAGTTATTCTGATTTCTCCTCTGTATGAGCATAACCAAGTCATATGACTTGAGATTTACTTCTATAATCTGTAATTGGTTAGCTTTCTTTGGATAATGGTAGTCTTGAATAGTATTGGTGCTTGATAGTAGTTTTAGCTTTGAGTCGGTTTTAAAACTGCCTTTTGCACACTATTTTATTCAGAGCCAAAGCAATGCACGATGAAGCCTTGATGTTTTGTAAAGTTGCTGACATCACAAGAAAAGTCTTTCAGGGGTACAAGTTTTATCAAGTCTTTAAAACTCACTGTGCATTCACTGGCATTAACTTCCTACCTGAAGGCAAGTAGGGTCAGGTGCTCTATTACTAGCATATCAGTTAAAACTACAGAGTGGAGTCAAGAGTTGACAGAGAAGTGACTTTCATACCACATAATCTAATACTACACCCTTGTTAATAGTAGGTGATATATAAATTTAGCGTTTAAATATTTTCAGGTTGTGAAAGACTGGAAGGATGTGGAGATCTGCTGTACACTAGCTCTCTAACATTTAACTGGTTAGTAATCAACGATAATATTGATTTATATTATTATACTTACATGGGTCTACCAGAGATGCATTGTTAGCTTGGCTTAAGTTCTTCCAAATTGCATACAAATGATAGACTTGGGTTTGGTCACATGACTGCAGTTCCATGTGGTGGATGGACTGTATGTGATACTTTGACTGTGTAGGTCATATCGTGTGGTGTTACTCATTTTGTAGTTCCAGAAGAGTAGAAGCAGATATATGCTTCACTGAGAGTCATGGATCCGGCTGTTCAGCTGCGGCTAGTATACAGCACCTGTACATGGAGTACGCAGTACCTGAAGTGTGTGCATCAGGTGGACTGTACACTCCTGCTATCGGCAAACCAATCGTCCCAGAATGTGACGTGTGACTTCAGTAAGCATCAGAGATGTTTTAGCCATAAATCTGTCTTTGATCTCTTCATGTTCACGTTATGTTTTTCCCCCAAGGCCGTTTCTAGTAATAATAATTACAATCATTTATACTCACATAAACCGTGGAATCACATGCCTTTATACTATAGAAAATTTGAAACTGAATGAATATATACAATTATATTTCATATTAGTCTGCTGCTTCCTGTTTGCTGACATTATTTCAACAACCATTAGATAATTATCTCTCATGGCAGTTGTTGCACTCATTAGCAAAAGCCACTTCAGCTCAAATAATATAATATAATAAAAAAAGTCAACTCAGCTCTGAAATATTGATTTCATAATGTATGTACTCCCTACTACACAGTTTAATGTAACCAAACTGGTCCTACAATCATTGGACTAGTAAACCTTTAGCATTGGAGCAAGTCAACTACTAACAGTAATATAGCAAGGCTACTTGTTACAAATTTGGTATACAGCAAATATAGCCGTTAGTACAAGCATGTCACTTACTTGACAATTTTTCTAAAATCTGCCATATCTTTGCAAATATGTGTAACAACCTTATACACAGCCGGAGCTAACCTATTACTTTTCCACCTGGTGTGATGTTCAATGCTGGCCAATAGTTTCCTGAATTCGGGAAAATTAAAATGTATATGTATGTTGAAAATATCTTTCCTCTACATTTTTGCACGGAAAGTAGCTTGGCTATAATCTTACTTGTGACAGCCGCTTTCTGTTACTGCTCTAGTTCCTGATATTTACCAAGAAATTTAACAAATTCAAACACATGCTTGGGGCCGAAGTTTGATATCAATAGGTAACAGGTTAGCCCCTACCTCCACATGAGTGATTTCCACTTACATTGCTGTACAGCTGAAGATTAAGTCAGCTGTAAGTCTAAGCCTAAGGGCAACAAATCTTTTTAATTCAGACAAAATATTAATTAGCTTATGACAATTCCTTATTTGTAAAATTTTTACAAATAGGGAATTCCTTATTTGTAAAATTTTTACAAATAAGGAATTTTCATATAAAGTCTGCTCACTTTGTTATGTGTACACAACATGCACTTGTTTGTGTCAGGGACAGTTCCAGCAAAGCCACTGGTAACTATCCCATAATGGTTGTAATCTACATGCAGTTCAGTAGAGTGAAGGGCTTTGGTTAAGTGCATAGAGATTGTGTTGGGTCACACTCTTTATAAACACAAGCTAAGCACTTACATGTACCATGTGATGATATTATGTGTTTGTTTGAGATAGAATCAGTGTCTAGACTCAGACTACACGTAAATAGTGTTTGTCCCAGTGTTATTACATAACAGGTACTTTAACAAGCACCTGCTCTATACCTTATGCAGTCTATATAAGATGGTCCTAGACGTATTTCAGTTCATTCAACTGTAGACTCCTCATAACTGACTATTAACTCAGCATCATGTGTAAGTAGGCTATTAATAGTAGTATCACTTGATTTTATATCACTGTACACACATAATTATACAATGAGAGGTTTACCATTTGCAATAGTACTTGCTAAATTACATTATATATATCAAACTATTGTACAGCAGTATTACAATATTTCTGTTTTCTTATGATACCCGACATGTATGTCTATGTGGAACATGTGCACAATAATCCTGTATTATTATAGTAACCAAGAGTGACATCATCACTGTATCCTGTATGGTGGCCATATTAATTGGTAAGTGTATTTGTTGTTATATTGATGCAACTCACTGCTCTATAAACCTAAACGGATAATTGAATAAAAGCTGGATATATACAATCGTGTATTTTTATTGTTTCCACAATGTGGATGAGAAGCTTATAGATTAAAATGTGCTGCCTGCAAAGATATACATGTATATACAATAAAAGTCTTCACATATTCACTAGTTTAGTGCTGAGTTTGATATGATATCTATGTGATGTCTTTTTTTACCAGGAGTGTCCAATGCCATGCCAACGGATCTGTTGAATCAAATGACTACTGAACCAGGCAAGCAATTCTTTATATAATATTACTGTATAAAACTAAGTATACCTGAACTAATTCAGTATGGCTTAATATTTACCTTGGAATGTTTTGCCTCTGTAGCATGTGAAGATGCGGTAGCAGCCGTGTTTTGTAAGTTTGAAAGACTTGTAAAGGAAGAGACAGTAGATGGCTGTACCAAGTAAGTTTGTAGAGATACTGATTAGTTGAAAAACGGAGCACCTGCACCATATATTATCTGTTTGAAGAGTATGCATGTACTGTTTTACATGTACAATCTAGATGTATGTGTTGGCTTGTAATACACAGAGTTTCCATTGTTTGAACTGTAGGCAATGGGCATACATTATACTACATGTAATAGCTAGCACATTAACCAGCTGTCGTGACTGGTATGTACACCCCTATTGAGCTAGCTAACAAAGTTCAAACCATGGGGACACTGTAATAACCAGGTGCATAATACTTGTTACAATTACATGTATATATGTGTTTCACATACCTAACATACATGTAAGAACCTTACCAGATCTGTCACATACTTAATATCCTTCAGGGCTAAAGAGTTACATGAAGAAGCATTGTCATATTGTGCACTAATAGACCCTACTAAGAGAATGTTCCAGGAGTACACATTTCAGAATGTCTTTGCTGCTCATTGCACAGCTACTGGTGTTAAATTCTTACCTGAGGGTGAGTTGAATGTGCTATGCCCCCCCCCCTACTAAAACTAGTTACACCTGCCAGGAACTAATGCCGATATGTGTGGCTGCTGCAAAGCAGTGAACCACAGGATTCATGTTTCACAGTATCTGTATTACACAGTACCTGTATTACACAGTATCTGTATTAGACAGCATCTGTATCACACAGTATCTGTATTAGCATGCATATCGGCTGCATCATTGAACTATGCTAAATGATTTCAGGATGTGAAAAGCTAGCCGAATGTGGAGAAATAATTTTTACCAGCCCTGAGACAATGGACTGGTGAGTAATTAATTCTAAAATAATATATACAATGTAAACAGAGGAATGCAATTCCTTGTACACATAGCAACTAGCAGGTTCAGAGTGTGCTGTGGGGTGACTAGTTTACCAGTTTTCAGCCCAAATATGTACAATGTATGTGTAGAACTACATGGAATCCATATGTATGAACAGCTATGTATGTGGAGTGGATATGCGTGTGTAACTACATGTACATGTACACAATGAAATATTTTTTTGTTTTATAGCTATCAAAGAGTACTTCAGAATTGTGGTGTTTGTTCTTTTGTAGCTCAAAAAAAGTGGAAGTAGATGTATGCTTCCTAAAGAATGCACAATATGGTTGTCCAGTAGCACTTTATCGTCAGGCTCTGTTTATGAACTTTGCCATACCTGCTGTTTGCCCATCAGGAGTATACAAACCAGCTCATGGAACACCAATAGTCCCACAGTGTGACGCTTAATGTGGACAGCCAATCAAACTCTTTCAGGAGATGTGATTATTTATTCATAATAATGTTTGCTTGTTATCTTTTCTTTTTTCAGTCTTATTGTTTTGACCCTTGAATGAATTACAACACTAGTCTAAGATATCTTTATTAGAATGTACGGAATTGGTTGAATATATGTGCAACCAATAACACAATAAAATATTTAACAATCAGAAGTTATTTTTAATATACTCTCTGCCTCTGTTGCAAGAAAAGTTGTCTCCTCTGTATGTCACTGGTTGACACCCTTACTCCCAAGGAATTCAAGCTATCTACAGCTGTTTCTCTACTACTATGCCTTACAGTTCTGTTAAAAACCTTCATTTTTTAGTCTATCAACAGATTATATACCAAGAGGATGACATACAATAAATACATTATGTGTCTGATCAAGCAATGTAGGCTTTCATAGGATTAACCCTTTTGACAGGAGAGAATGTAATGTATTAGCAGCTTTCATTACCTTTCCATGAGTTACAGATGTTATTGTATCAACTACAAGACAATGTAATAGTACGTACATTGTATATCTAAGGCAAATATATAATATAATTATATGTATGCTGTGGTTTAGCTATTGCAGTCTGTATAATTTTCCTGTAATGGATTTATTGGTTTGTACATTTTTGTGTATAATAGATTATTGATATACACATACAGAATATGTCTGCACAGCACCATTTCTTATGAAAACTTTGTTAAACGCTCAAATTTTTGGATTTCTATAAGCTTAGTGGAAGTTGTCTTCCTCCAGTGTCACCTTAGCAAGAGAATGCAACTTCTGCAACCAACAGCTTTTATCTACATGTACAACAATATTAATGCTACTTGTAGTAACCAATGTTCATTATGAATTATTATTAATTGTAGAAATTTAAATTAAATGTATATTTCTAGTGTCAACTATAAGGTAGTTGTGTCCATTTTTCTGTAACACAGCAGTGAACAAGTGGCTAGCAGTGTACCTTGATGCATATAACAGTAACTTTCTAGACTCTGTTTACATCTATCTTTTTATTTATATAACTTTAGTATATTTTTCGCAGGAATGCACTTTACTACAATATTCAGCTAAAAGTTGCAAACGTTCTATCAGTGTTCTCTAAATACACCATACATGAATTAAAATTACAACAAAATATTTTAGTTGGTAGGAATGTCTAGTGTCATGCCCAGTAGCATTGTAAGGTCGCTTCTACACGCTCCACCAACCGAATGAGCCTGTGAGGACACCATGTCTGGAGCGTTTTGCGAGCTTGAATCTTTGGCAAAGAAGGCAACTGCAGACGACTGTGCAAGGTGAGTGAGTAGGCCATGTTATACTGGCTGAATGAGATTTGGATTAGTTTGATAACGAGTAGAGGCCAGAGAGCTCTAAAATTTTTAAATAATATCACAGAGGCGCGTTAACGACGTCATAAGTCTTGATGCTGGGGTACAACGTAATGCGTGTCCTTCCTATTAACCATTATACTATCTTTGTGCTTGTCTCTACTGTATCTACATAACATCCATATGAGCTCAGCTTGTTGCCTAGCTCAGTTGTGGTTGTATCTAAACCTAATCACACTACCTGTGGCTGAGTCCATAAGCTGTCTAAATATTATAATACTTACTTGTATGTTTTGTGTTATTTTCCAGTGGGAAGAAGACTGTAGCTGATCAACGCTTTGACAGCAACAACATAGGACTTGGTTTCTCAGTGGAAGAAGATATAAAATATCTGTTTATAGAGCTGACTGCTCCGTAGGTCTGTCCTTAAGGGAATTACAACTCAGACCATCCTATTGTGCCGAGCTGCTAAGCAGGCCACAAGTACTGTGGCAGTAACACAAGTACTGCTACAGTAACACAAGTACTGCTACAGTAACACAAGTACTGCTACAGTAACACAAGTACTGCTACAGTAACACAAGTACTGCTACAGTAACACAAGTACTGCTACAGTAACACAAGATAACTAAGCTGCTTGGTGCAAACTGAAGCTACAATTTAATTTATTCTTTCCTTTTTATAGGAATAATGGTAGCTCTCATTTTAGTTAAGCTGGTCAGAGTCTGGTGAATGCACTCATAGCTTTAATAGCCATAATTTAATTTACGGCTATTGAAGCTATATAATTAAAGCTATTAACTTATATAATGCTATTATATAGTCTGAAGTATTATATAGAAATAAACATGGTAACCAATCATATATTGTAATAAAAGACTGTTGTTTGCCATTATCATGAATTGCAATGTCCAATATTAGTAGTCAATAGTACAAGTTCCATGTTAACTACAGATAAAGATAGATTTGAAGTTGTCTACTCCATCACCTAGCAAAACATGGCAAGAGAGAGTAACTCTTCAACATAAACGAATACCTTATTAACTGTGAGGACTCTAGTTACTACACTGTAAACCATTCATTTATCTGGCTAGTTTGTGAAATTTAATTTACATTCTGTCACCCCTCATAATCAAATACATCTTTAACATTGTGTTTACAAAGTACATGTGACCTTAGATGACCTCAAGGCTATAGAAAAAGCTACCAATGAAAACAGATGCAGGAGGACCCACACTTTTGTGTCTAGAAGATTCATTGAATAAAACACATGCATGTTGAAGCTTGTTTAGTGTTTTAGACTAAATTTTGTTTACTTGAGTCAGGGGCGTATTTTAAGGGGCGGCAGGGAGGCACTGCCGCCTCTGTTGCCAAAATAAAGTGGCCTAAAAACACTACTTCTGAAAATATGACACTTTTGCTTCATTTCCGGTTTGCGAAGCGTTATCACTCTAGTATTAACTCTATGGCATTAACACTCTACTTATAACTCTATGGTGTTGCTTCGTGAGAGCACACCACATTATTCAGGTTTATGTCTCAATTACATGCAGAAGGGAGGACAACTAACATATTGCCTGTTCATTGAATTCCAAATGTATTCCACATTCAATGACTAGTATACCGTGTATATATCGTGCATTAAAGAGGGTACCTGTTTATTCAGTAACACTGTTGGGTAACACAGCACTACCTATTTTAACTGAAACATTAGTTTATAGCATGAAACTAGTAGTAATGGAAGACATAAAACACTGAGATCTCACCAAACATTAATTAGCTCTGTTATAAACATTGAGCACTTTAGCTGAGATTTAGCAGTGTATGAACACTACATTACATGTATGATACATTCATAATCTCATAATACTGCTCATAATCTATTTATATTATAAATAGATTGGGAGAGCTAGAGAGTGGGAGAGAGAGAGAGAGTTGACATCAACAGTTCCAAACGCTGAATTATTTCACAGACTCATCTGATGATTTGGAATGAGTAACGTACTATTGCACCTGTACTGTATGCAGATAATCAATTTTTCAAGCTTAATTATTTATGGATTGATATCTTCCGGCATCTATATAATTATTTGGCCCAACCACATCTCAGTTTACTGTGGCGATGTGACACTGTTTACACATATATAAACAACCACAGTGGGCACACAAATTCATTCAACCTATACACACATGTATAGATATTTGGATCTGATTTACTTCTACTAAGGATCATGAGTAAGTACATGCGGTAAATTATATATTGTATTACAATGTATAATATTATATTAAAATATAAAACATAATATGTGAGTTGTAAAATAGGGCTCTAAGTTTAATAACTGAGCAGGCTATAGAATGTTTATGGATGAAACAATGTATATTATTGTTGTTACAAAAATGTTTCAAGGTTATGATTGTGTACATTTACCAATCATCAGACAAAAGATTATTGTATTATATACATAATATTATATCATATATTATAAAATATATTAAATTGTACATTGTATTATATATTATACATTATATAATTGTTAAAATATATATTATATTATTATACATGTACATGTATGTATTACACCATATATTATATAATGTTTATATTACATTGTATTATCTATTATACAACGTATTATTTTATTGCAGGGTTGTTGAAGTTTCTTGTTTGTTTTGCTGGTGTACAAGTAATGGTTGGTATGTTTGTTATGTTTATAATATTATACTAAACATAGAAATACTAAGTATGATAGTGTATATTGTAGGTTAGTATATAAGTATGTTAGATAAATATCTATTATTTAAACACACAGTGTAGATAAGGTATCACTTTTAGGAAATTGCCCTTTCATTGTGGCTTATATAAAACTTGTCCCGTTCATTAAACCAGTTTGGCTGGTGCTAGAAACTTGATGTAAACACCATTAGATAGCTCTTTACAAGACGCTCCGGAGGATTTTTTTAGATTTTTTCCTTAAAGCGTCAAAAACGTTTTAAGGCCAAAAATGACGAAAAAAGTGCAAAATTTGTCCCGACGTTCTAGAAAATTTGAAAAGTGCTAGAGAGTTGCTATAGACACCATTTTATAGCTCTTAAAAAGATCTTCCGGAGGATTTTCTCAGATTTTTTCCTTAAACCATCATTATTGAATTATCGGGCATTTTGTCTATTTTTTGGGAAGAATGTAACATTATAGAGGGTCCATTCCAACCAGCCTAGCACTGGTCAAAATTGTCCCATCTTTACACAACTTACTTTAATCTCTAGCCATTGTATTACTGGGTAAGACACAAAAATAGTTTTTGCAATAAAACTTATAGTTTTCTCTCAATTTGGCTGGAAGTGCACTGGATCTACAATGAAATGTTCCTTATATAATATAGTAGGCTATGCGGCTGGGCACTGCATTGAGTTCATTCATCCATTGAAGCTTCGCGCCAACAAAGTTAGCTGGAGCAACTAGCCAATCACAGTAGGTTATTATGTTGGCTAAATGCCACAAATAATAAGCTATGGAAGATGACACAAGGCAACAATAACATAAAGCTGTACTCCAACCTAGCACCCAATGTGTTACTGCATATTATTATGAAGTACATGTGCATGTATGTCCAGTGCTGGTGTACAGCGTATACATTGTAGACAAACAGTCAGTGGGATACACATGTACATTGTACATTCTGCATTGCATTTACAGCTATGTGTGAATTTATATGAATGCCCTTCATTCTGCTTGTGGCTTTTACAGTGGCTTGCAGCATCAGTTTTCATGCTATGTTACCAATGTATAATTATCAATAAGTGCAGAATTTTGTGCTCTACAAAATTATGCCTAATATATCGTTTATATGTATTAATCATGCTAAGCTAATCCAGATAGGTTAGTTATAGCTAGAAGATTAGTACCATGCTACTGCTGGAGTACATGTAATATTATGGAGCATGAACATTGGATATTTATCTTATCAAGGGTGTCTATGCAATGCTTATACCTTATCCATAAAATCACTTCTCATTTGCAGAGTTACATTGTCAGAATACTGCAACACATTTCAGCTTTCAGCCTCCAATAGAGGCAAAATCCACTGTATTACCCCAAATGTCAGCAACCACTTTTTATAATATTACTGAGGTGCAGAATAATAGCACAATAACAAATTTTCTGCCAAAACCAGGCGCATTGTTTATTCATACACTTGGCACAGTTTACATCCTTATCTCTTTGTGGTTACATTAATAAACAACTCAGCTGTTACACAAATATCAACCTCTGACCCAAGCTCTACATATCACTGACTGCATCCTACAGCAAACAAAGACAGCTAGATTCAGCAGCGCTAACACTGCATGGATGAAGTAATTGTGCTAGTGGGCCTGATGTCTATAAGGTAAGATGAGTTACTTATTTCATATAGTGGTTACAACAGTTTTGCTTAGACTGCTTACAAATTACAATGATGAACTCTACAGTATTTCATTATGGCATTAGTCATTTAATTCAGCTTTTGTCACGATTACTGCATATTCCAGCGTGTACAAAACAAATGTACAAGCCATGTATCAGTCATGTAGCATAGGCGGCACATAACTGCATGGTCGTTTTCTACGTGTTTATGTACGATATTGTATATTATGCATCATGTTACTTACATTTATTTGTTCCATCGTGTTATATACGTACCGTACTACATGTAGCCTATATTACATTGTAATATACATTAAATTATATTACATTGTAATATACACGTATACATATTATAATGTGATGCACATGTATAAATACAGTATAATAGACAACGTATTACTTCTGAAGGAAATGTAATAACACTATGTGTACCAATATATTGGTACACATAGTGTTATTATCCTTACTTCACACATATTGTTAAACACTTAGCCAAGTCAACGTAGCAAGACATACAAGTACTTATACTTGAGTTGGTTGTAACTACTAATTAAATGTCAAGCAGAGAATCTTGCATGGTTAATTCTAGTTGTGTAATTGTATTTTGTTTTATTTTTACCACCAAAAGTTAAACTATAATATGTATGATATGTGCTTTTCATCTTAATTACACCAAAAACTCACATGGAATCACATCGTTTGTTCAACAGCAGATCTACAGTGTGTAATTGTCATGAGAGATTTGTTCATATTGTATAATAGATACCCAGTTTAGGCTAAGCAACTTGTAAACTCATTCTTGCTTCAATTACTTCAAAAGCTTGTTTACCTCAAGAATTCGTCTTTTTAGTTTTTAAATGTAAGCTACTATGCCGAGTCTAGTGGCAAGTTTATCTACAAGACCAAATGTTGCATGTATATGTTAGTGAGCCTCCCAACTTATCACTTATCACTTTATTTTTTATATTCATGGTAAATGCATGCTTCTTTTCTAGTGCAATGTGTTTATCTTGTTCTACAGTATTGCCATGTTTATTTTTTTACAGACTCATTCTAATACTGAGTGAAAAAATCAACTTGAACACCATCAGCTACACAGTCCTAGATGGAGATCATAATTGGCCGCATTACTGACTGTAATAGCCATACCTAGCTGTACATTGCACATACATGCAACTGATCCAATTCTACAGTAAAATACCTACGTAGTGGATACTGTTTGTACCTGGTCAAGAGAGAGAGAGACAGAGACTTGATGTCAACACGACTTGCATGTACTACAAAACGTTATTGGATTAATGATTACTAGTGTGGAATGTAGCCTACAGGCACAGTATATGCATGCAAAATTCATTTGTACATACTTGTATATATTCAATTTTACTATATGCACCATAGCAGAATCTGGTTGAAATTGCAGGTCTGAATTATATTCAATGTTTTTTCCTCTGATGACAATGCGAGGATTAGTATTAAAATATGAGAAATAAAATTAGGTCTAACCTTTCTATATATTACTTTATTACATATTCAAGATGATTCTGAATATTATTAAACACCAAGTTATAAACTACATGAAAACATGTAAATAATTAACATCAAACTCCATGTAGGCATATTATATGGTACATCTATAATATTGGTATTGTACATAATGCTGGCATAACTGCTCATTACATGTCCAAGTACGTTCACAGATGTGTGCAGTGCATTGCAGTGTGGTGCGGAGCGGCGCAGCGCGGTGCAGTGTAGGGTAGTGTTATTAGTGTAGTGTAGCGTTGCGTTGCGTAGCGCTGTAGTGTAGTGTAGTGTAGTGTTGTAGTGCAGTGTAGTGTAGTACAAGTGTAAGGACTCTATTTAATCCAGTGGGTTTCTATTATACAGCCAGCAGGCAGTGAGTCAGTTTTTTAGAATAATTATTACTGCTAACCACACTCATCAAATTCTGCATTCCTCTATGTGCCCTTTGACCCCCTATGTGTATTAGACTGCAATAAGTATAGGATGGTCATTGTAGCAGCTGCTATTGTCTACCATCCTAACTAGTAGATGCTCAGCAATAGAATAATAACAAGTTAGCCTTAGCTCATTCTATGTTACAATTCTAGCTGGTAAAGAAGTTTCATTGTTTGCATCTGTTTACCCCAAATTGCAACCACTGCAAAACATGGACTTCAAGCTACTGCTAGATTTACATGTAAAGATAACATAACAGTGAGGCACATTGTTTTGAAAGAAAATTGTAATATCTAGTCAACAGATTGCAGTACATGTATATATATTATAGTTAACGGACATTTCAGAAAAATCTTGTGAAACTTAGGTGAAGCTTGTTGTGACATACAATTAATGTGCACTCTGTGTTCCATTGCTACAATAGTAGATTTTCAGCGCTGAATATTTTACTTGCAAAATACCCCTAAATTGATGCCATGTACTTGTAGGTGGATCTGTCACACTAGGCGACAGCTCATTCAAATGATCCTGAGATTATACACAGCACTCAAGTACAAATTGTGGTGGTTCGGACAATCTTGCTCATAGAATCTATACAAAATAGTCTGTCATAAATATGAATACTTTTGCGTGTGTTATTTGTTTGCATAATAGGCTGAGAGGCAAGGTGAATGTTTTAACCTTATTGCTGCATTATGTAGTGGTTTTGTGCATTATTAGACCTAAGAACTGAAACTACACCCACAACCAACATCCATGCACTTGTACAGATATATTTACATGTATCTGTCCACTATCAAACCCCCTAATACAGTATGACCAAGTATAATATTGTGATGGTACAGGACATTTGTATACGACCCCAACTCCCGGACGAAGCTCCACCGCACCCTAAGTGCCTAGTAGTTGTTACAGCGCTACTCACCTGACACTAACATTCTCACAATTAGTGATCGTATACTTACCTTTAACTGCATTGCATGTTCAAAGTACTTAATTACCGTCTATATACATGTCTCCATGTGTTTATGCTCATTCCTTATTCATGTATCTTACTATATGTTGTTGTACATAGTCACATGAATGTTACTAAGTCCTTTTTATGCCTTTTATACCCATGTACAGAGGCCCGACCTCTCAGAATCCTTTGATATTCATTTTGTACATGAATTGGACCATTATAAGCAACTTTTGTAGAACCCGACCTATTTTGGGTCGGCCGTCGGGCTTCCGGCGGCCATCTTGTTGCGCAACTTCCGGACGACCACACGTCGTCTTTTCCCGACGTCACGTCGGCCGGAAGTCCTTATACTATATAAAGGGCACTGTTTTACTGTTCATTGTCTCAGTCTACACTTGGCTTTCAATAAAGACACATCTATACTTGATACAGGGACTTTCTCTTCCTTTTACTAGGTCATTCGCTTTGCGAACCGCCTACTAGGTTGAACTACTCTCTTTCACTGTATAGTCTGAAGGTCGGACTTGAGATCAGATGGGTCGTCTTTGGTAGTATTTGGGCTACTGAGACCGCTCGATCTTTCATGTAATGCGAAGTCCTATTACCACTCATAGGCACTTCATTTCTGGGTCGATAGTCGTCCAAGGACGACCGCACCAAATCACAGAAACCATTACAATATATAAAATTAGCATAATGAAATACATGTACATACAAATACCTTGCACACCTCAAACTGCGAGTTTATAACCCGTGGACAAAATACCATGAGCAAGCATATAGTGTATCATGCTAACTCATGCGTATTATAATGGTTCTGCTTGTATGATAATAACATCATAATTATTATCTCCGTGAGCAATGGTCTGCAGTAGCTCAGTTAGATAGCAGCAAGACGTGAGTGCAGGTAGTCTCGGGTTCAATTCCAGCAGAAGCTCGTTTTTCACGGCCAACAGATAACAATGGGAGAGCAACTCCAAATTATTCACAATTCCTTAAATTTGATACCTTATCTATCCTGTGCATGATAAGTGTATATGTTAGTTTAACTGATCCATTCTGAGTAGTGGTCAATGATATACACAGTTAAATATACTACCCTTCAATAGATTACAAAGCTGGAGGTTGGGCCATAACTGCAAAAAACAGATTTCTTTTTTCGATGACGGAAACATTGCTAAATGCTAATGATATAACCTAATTATTTTCAAGCCCTACATATGCTGTACATGAACTTAATTTCATACTGTTATTTCACAGGCCTCTGTAGTGCTGAAGAGACCAAAGCAGGTAAATATATCTTCCATTAGAATTATGTAGAAACTAACAATGGAAAAAGTGGACAAGAGAGTTTTCATGTGTACCCTACTGGACAGTGGACAGTAGGGTATATACACATACATAATATGTGGACGCTAGTGGACAGTGGACAGTAAGGTACAAACACATAATAGATGCATGTGTACATGTACGTCAAGCAAAATAGAAAACTAAGTTAACTACCAGATTATTTGCAGTATGTGAAGAGAACCTGTTCAACAACTTCTGTCAGTTCAAGCAACTTGTGAAAAGAAGAAATAGAGGAAGCTGTCTCAAGTGAGTAGATGGTGTCAGTCTAACCCAGTAACTAGTATCCCACAATGCCTTGTAATTTCATTTTATTTTTAGATGGCTACTGTAAGAGTGTCTTGTGACACACTGACTCCTCACACTTTGAATACTTTGTAAAACTGATGAATCCAAAATCTAATCCTTTTTCGCGTTGTGATTGAGTTTTATTTAATTTCAGGGCGAGAGCATTATTTGATAGAATAATTGTTGACTGTGATGTTGTCAGCGTGCCAACAATGGTATTTAGAGCTATCCGATACATCAACCTCTTTTCCCGCCAATGTGGGAAAACCAACATTGAGTTTCCTTCAAAAGGTAGTATAACAATATTAAGATATATATATTATTATACAATCATGTACATGTATACCTCACTTTACTACATTTACAGCATACTACAATATAAAGTACATGTGCATTAAGTATACAGACATGGTATATGTTCACAGAGTTTGTAAATAATTTTTGCTCGAGGTAATTCTCTTAGGATAGCACCACATTGCTCCACGTTGCACTGCACCACACCACACCACACCACACCACACCACACCACACCACACCACACCACACCACACCACACCACACCACACCACACCACACCACACCACACCACACCACACCACACCACACCACACCACACCACACCACACCACACCACACCACACCACACCATATCACACTGCTCCACACTGCACCACATTACACTGCACCGTACTGCACTGCAGCGCACCACGCTGACCCACACCGCATCGCACCACACCGCATTACACCACACCGCATCGCACCGCATCGCACCGCATCGCACTGCATCGCATCTCACCACATTCCAATACTCTACATCCTATTACTCTACTTTACATTACTTTCAGCATTATTTATCTGTTGTAGGTTGTGGGTCAACAACAGACTGCTTTAAAAAGCTCTTCACCAGGAGATTCACAAAGATAAATTGGTAGGTGAACTGTTCTATAACTACACTCACTCTTTCTCTATACTCTACAATCTATATATTGGGTCAGCGTACTTAGATGGTGATGCTATATGGATGCGGATATTAATAGGTCATGTGATGCATTAATTTACATGATACGCATGTATTTATCTTAGAAGGAACTTTTAGAATCTGAAAAAATGTTATACAGTACATGTATATGATAAAAAAGTCATCATACATTGCATATATACATACATGTATATAATAGGATGGTAGATCTCCCCTTGAAATAGGTTTACTATTTAGGTCACTGATAAGTGATAATGTGATTATGTTAACTATTTAGGTCAATTCATTGACTAGTGTGCCTAGTAAAAGTACATATAAATAGGATACATGTTAAAATACATTCAATACAACATTGCAATTACGAGGTCATTGACACTAGATTTGATATCTCATTGACAACCAGTAACAATCTCCAATCATACCATGATTGGTATTCACTTTTTCAGTGACAATGTCGACGAAGTAGACGCCTGTTACAAGAAAAGTGGAGAAGATGGATGTGACAGAGGGGAAATCTACCGTCAGCAGGTGATGGAAGAACTTGTACCCAATCTGTGTCCTTCCGCTGTAAACAAGCCTACAGGAAGACTTCTACCTCGATGTCGAAGAAAAACAAGATCTGGATAAGCAAGTAGCATGGTCAGCTATGTCTAGAAGAAAAGGCATCATAGCATGCAGTAGTTACATTAAATGCTGTATATGAAAAAGTGCACAGGCTGAACTGTCACCTTGTAGCTACACGTAGCTAATGTTTAGCTGTTACCTATGTGTACACCTTTAGTGTGTGACCATTCGTTGATGCACTGAATAAACAGCAAAACAATATTTGTCCTCTGTTAATTACACTTATTAGGATGTGTGCATACGCAACAATAAAACTGGGGGAAGTAGAGGTGCAAGATGCGTTCAGGTGACAAATAAATGGTTGATAGAAATTTAATAGAAATATTTGAAATTTTTAAATGAGGAAACGTTTGGAAGAGTACATTAATAACCTGACAGATTTATTGGTTTATGGTGGCTGATTATGGAAAATTCCGGCATTCCATATTCTATTTAATCTTTGAATAATGTTCTGCGATTGGAATTAAAATATCAAGCATACTAGTGACAGTAGTAGGCAAGAGAAATATGTAGTTGCTATATTTTGCCCATAATAAATTTACCATGGAGACATATTATTAATCATAATGTCTGACTGACAGCATATAAATATTAAAGCTGTGATTGATGGTGATTACCATCAAGAGAGTCGAAAGGCAAATTTGAAGCTCTAAAAGGAGGAAATGTAAATTAAAAGGTCATATTTTTAGCTCATGGTTGTTGATAAAGTTGAGCCTTTAGCCGAAGAAATCTATCTAATTTTGATGCTGCAATCGGTGTTGAAATTGTCCCACTCCAGCTAATGTGTATAATTGGTGTAAGTTATATTACATTCTGTAATATCAGACACAGTTTTTATGACTCTATTCCTTAAAAGATGCATCTAGTGTTACAGCGTGCCATCCAAGTATTGACCCACATCAACCCACGTACAGCACACGTAGTACAGTACACGTAGTACAATACACGTAGTGCAGCACGCGTACAGCACACATACAGCGCATGTACAATAACAACTACATTGTATAATCAGTGCACCGACTATCACTATTTACAGCAGGAAATACTGGTTGTGGAGTTATCAGTCACTCAATACACGATGGAGAACCCTACTGGGAACAGGTAGAATATGTAGGCTACACAGGCTACACTATATTAGAATATCTAGGGTACACAGGCTACATTAATTCAGACTTTTTTATACAAGTATTTCAACTAGGGATGCTTTCGTGGTACAACTCATGGATAAACACCAAACATGTGATCATGTATCAGATCTGCTGTGGAGAACGTGAAAATAAATGCTTAGCAATTCCAGAGTCTTCTTCGTGATTTGTATGGGGAAGATAAATTGTGAGGCGGGAAGTTGTCTGCTCAATCACTGACCTCAACAGCACTGCCAGAATCATCTTTACAATTACGTTTTGTTACCTGATAGACACGCCAACCCAGCATTTTTGCGGCAAAATAAAAAATGCTTGCGTGTAAGAACTCATGGACTCATGCGATAAATTAAGCAGCAGGTACAGCAAATATTTATTAAGATTCCAAAAAATACAGTACAGTGCAACAGTGGAGTACTGTACGATACGGGAGAGTACAGTGGAATGGTGCAGCACATTACGGTACGGTTCTTTAGTGTAGTAATACACCATACGGTACAGCAGTTCAAGGTCATCGATTAAATAAATCATGTACATTATACACTCCAGTTCAATCTACTGACTCTATTTCAAGGAGGCAAATCAATCACACTAATATTTAGACTAAAGGTATAGTCATGTGTATGTAACACACGAAGTGGTCAATGTCCAAGTAATTTTAAAGCCAAGCTGCAGTGGGGACTACATCAACTTATCTGTATCATGGTGGCTACTGATCCAGATATAATTTATGGTCTATGCTTTAGGTCATTTCCTATAAACCACACATAAATGAGTATTTGATTACACAGTGTATATAAACAGTTACATGTGTTACTGAAGTTTACATTACTAAGACAGTACCTTGTGGTTCACTGCTACGCTGGCTGCTACCCAAAACTCAAGAACATGAGTAAGTCAACATACAGTGTAATACATTATACATGTACTTACATCTACAGGACTATCATTGCAAGTCATACATGTACATGTACGTATTAGAGACATACTTACAATCATCATGATCTATCATTAGTCTCTGAAAGGTATGATTAACTGTACATTCATCTACTATTATGTACATGTAGACACAAGTCATTGGGAACCTACTAATTGATTTCCATTATATGAGATCATACACAGATTAAATCCGTTTATCTTTTCTGTTACACATGGTAATTAAGGTCTGTTATTTTGTTTTTGAACCTATAAGTTGCTTAAGTTAACACTGTATGCCATAATGGAAGTGCTGTCTCTGCGACTGTTATTGCGACTGTTATGGCTGTAACTTTGTCTGTACCCTGATTGCTGTATCTGTGCTGTATCTGTGCTGTATCTGTGCTGTATCTGTGCTGTATCTGTGCTGTACCAGTGCTGTACCAGTGCTGTATCTGTGCTGCATCTGTGCTGGATCTGTCCTGTATGTGTCGAAGTGTGAAAACCAAATAAACAGAACTGAGTAGCCACTGATTCTCAGAACACTTAATGAAACAAGTATAATTTATTTGTAGTAAAACTGAGGGTTCTTCAGTGTTTTCTGGTTCTGCTAGTAGTACTAGTTGGTAAGTAGTCTGCAGTTCCGTGTCATGAAGTTAATTGTTAAATCAGCTGATCATAGCTCAGAGTAGAGGAAAGCATTCTACATACCTCAGTTTTATTACCAGACGTTCTCTCTTCAAGTAGTACAAATTTAAATATCAATATTATGTCAAATATATTATCTATTTATCAATGTTGCAAATCTGCTTCATTGGTGAAATCACCAATCTTTAGTTATTAATATGATAACTATGTGTGTATAAAAGCATTGGTATATGCGAATGCCGATCCAAAAGTTTTTAGCCTAGCAAAGATAAAAACATAATATTTACTGATACTCACTTTCATTTTTCAACATAGTCTCCTTGACCCCAATAGACATCTTCCACCGTTGCTCCATCTTCATTAAGCCATTGCAGTGAAAGTTCTCATTTTGACCATGTCTGAGGTGGTTGCGTCTGCAAGCCGTTTTGATCTTGGAGCACCTTCAGTGCTGGTTTCCCCTCTTTTGAACTTGGCAACCCAATTTTTGATCGTAGCATAACTAGGGACACCAATATCCCCCCATAGATTAATTTGTTCTCTGTTCACTTTCTCCATTGCTACTTCCAGCTCCACTGTGACAGCCAAACTTGCACTGAAGCCAGGGGATTTTTACTGGCTGGTACCTTATCTACTGTATATATGGGATGTATGTCTGAGAATACCTCATTACATGCCTGGAAAAATTTCACTAGTCATGTCCTTCCTGGTTAGGCTAAGGACTTTTGGTGCGGCCCTTGTACATGTCTATGTCTATATTTACTGATGATATTATTTAACAGGAGTCTGCAGTGCTTCTGGTGTCAAACCTGGTAGAGAGACTAAGGAAAGTAAATATATATATATATTGTTCTCTTTAAACTACCAACACAGAAATATCATTAAACCATGATTGAAATAATATTTTATATATTTTGTAAACCTTACGCTAATACTGTGCATTGGCAGTAGATAGTACATGGAGAGCACCATTAAATTTGAAAAGCTCTATAAATCATTAGCCTGTTGTTTTCGTTATAGCGTGTGAAGAAAAACAGTTCAATAGCTTCTGCAAATTCAAGCGTGTGGTTAAAAGAGGAAGCAGGCGGAACTGCCTGAGGTGAGGGGATGATGGCAAAAAATAACAAAGTTAATGGTACCCAAGGATTACAATATATGTGTCAGTAACACTTTGTGTAATATATTGCGTGACACATCGTGTAATATGTTATGTGACACATCGTGTAATATATTATGTGACATATAATATATCCGTGGCGCCAAACACAATTCTTTAACGTGGCTGCCCAATAGCAGAGCTAGTCGAGGGGCCACCACGGCTCCTAGAGCTGGATATTATTATAGTTCGAAATGGCACAGAGGGAAAACCTTCTTCGGGACGAAAACCTCCAGGTCATTGGCGGGACTCGAACCCACGTCCTTGCAGGATAACTTGCGTCATTGCTGCAAGACCAGAGTGACTAGCGCTAGACCACTCGGCCACCAACACCTTATAAATATTATTATAGTTCGAAATGGCACAGAGGAAAAACCTTCTTCGGGACTACTCTGTGCCATTTATATCGTGTAATGCTTGTAGGTTATGTGACACATCGTGTAATATATTACGTAACATGCCATGTGATTTAGCATGTGAAATATCCAGTGACATATCACGTGGTAGGCCTAATGTAGCCACTTTTAGTTTTGTGGAAAGGTAGTGTTGACATGCCAATTCATCATTGAAAGCTAAATAATTTATAAATTGATATTCACAAAGTTACTTGATCCTTTCTCAAATGATGTGGTATCCTCATACATGTATACTGCATTTCTCTGTAACAACAGCTACATTCATACCATGAAACGATCTGTATACGTATTCCAGGGCGAGATCTATGTTTGCTAGGATAAACAGCAATTGTGAAAGAATTGATGTGCCAAAATTAGCATTTCAAGCCGTCAGATACGTCAATATCTTCCTCCGTCACTGTAGGAACACAGGCGTGGAATTCCCATCAGACGGTGATTAGACTACATGTATTATAGCTTGCATAGTTTCACTAAAATTTAAATAGTGGCTTGCCTACACTATTATAGTAATCAATTCTCTATGCCAATTTCATTACCAGGAAGCCTGACAGAATGGATTTATCTTATAAGCACTGTGTTCTCCTGAGACTTTCATGAATTACCCGTATGTAATACAATCATGTTATACAATCATATAATACAATCATGTAATACAATCATGTAATACAATCATGTAATACAATCATGCAATACAATCATGTAATACAACCATGTAATACAATCATATAATACAATCATGTAATACAATCATGTAATACAATCATATAATACAATCATTTAATACAATCATGTAATACAATTATGTAATACAATCATATAATACAATCATGTAATACAATCATGTAATACAAGCATGTCATCTTTTGCTGTAGATAGTTTAGCTTTAGATGTGTGCAATATTGTTTTGTAGCTTTCCATTCCAAGGTTTGTCAATTTTTTATATGTAACTTTTTCAATCAAGAAATTTATTTTTTGAGCAGTCAGAGAATGTTTCACATCAGTCCATGGCTACTCAAAAGATGGATTCCTTGCCTAAAGCCTAAAGGCGCGTTTGTTAGCTGTAGCTATTTTACTTGCAAATAAGTATATTGCTTAGTAATTAGTTGTGTATTAAATAGTGTGCTGTACTACTGTAGGGTGTGGATTAGCTCCAGAATGTCTCCAAGGTTTATTCACCAAAAGAAACACTCGGATTGCTTGGTAAGTTAGGAAAGTGTAGTGATTTCTCTGCCATGTATATTTTATGGCAGTGGTTCGCATAAAATGGTTAGAAATCAGCAAAGATATAATAGATTTATCCAATGACCTAAATGTAGATGTATATTCATCTCAGTTGATGACACATATATTACAGAAGTCCTCCATCTTACAATAGTTATTCTGTTACTTTCAGTGATAACGTTGATAAAGTAGATTTATGTTACAAGAAAGCAACGGCAGCTGGGTGTGACATGACAGAGGGTTTCCGTCAACTGGCAATAGGAATGGTTGTCCCCGAGCTCTGTCCGTCTGGCATATACAGACCAGAGGGACGGATTCTACCTAAATGTCCAAAGTTTTAGAACAATGGCTAGAATAGTCTGAGTAACGTTTTAATTTTCGTCTATACATTATAACTTCTATTGTCTTAGATTTCAGTTCATACACAGTGTGCCCAGATTGGACCTAGCACAAAGTAACCTGTTAAAACAGATTAGTTTTTATAAACGCTTTGATGTGACTTTAACTGATGGCATGACATTGTCCCTGATGCGCAATTAAGACTCATGTAATCTGTCATGGACAGTTGAATGCTTAATTGAGCAAATGATGTGGTAGAGTTGCATTCATTTGATAAATAAATAGTTGGTTGCAATCTAGTAGAATGTTTTGAACTTCTGAAATGAGGGAACCACTTAGAAAAGCAATAATTAGTAACTTGACAGATTTATTGGCAAAATTCCGGCATTTCCACATGCTATGATTTTGTGAATAATGTGTGCAGTTGGAATCAAAATATAACATATACTAGTAGCCATGATAAACCAGAAAAATATAGGCTATAGTTGCTATGACTATCTTGCCCCTAATAAATTTATCTTAGGGACATATTGTTAATCATAATACCTGACTGGCAGGCATAATTATAAATATACAAACTGTGATTAATGTTGGTTGTCTGTGTCTAGTAATGGCATCAAAGGAGTCAGAAGGTAACTGTTTGGGTGCTAAAGAGTTTGATAGCTGAGGTAGTTAATTAAGTTGTGACTTTATCAAAATAAAAACTCTACCAGTGTGGTGGAGACAACCCCTAGGACTACATCAACTTACTGGTATGAAGGTAGCTACTGAACCAGATATAATTTATGGTCTATGCTTTGGGTACATCAATAAGCATCACACATAAATAAGTATTTAACTACATAGTGTATATAAACAGCTGAACGTGTTACTAAAATTCACATTACTAGGACAGTGTCTTGTGATTCACTGCTACACTGACTGCTACCCTAAACTCAAGAACATGAATAAGTAAACATATTACATTATACATGTACTTACATCTACATGGCTATCATTGCAAATCATAGTGGTGTAGACACAGATGTATGTACATAATTATACATGTTAGAAAAATACTTACATTTATATATTTCTATGTAGACTCAAGTCAACAAACAGTATCCATTGCAAACTTACCATTTGAAACCCATTATAAGAAATCATACTCAAATTGATATAATTTATCTTTTGTGCAATACGTAAAAATAAATTTCTAGAACCCTTTTTGAACCCACAAATCATTTAGGTAAGCATCTGTATCAAATGAACCACACACTGCAGCTTATAATATAAGAGCTGTATTTGTGGCGTATTTATGCTGCATGTGTGCTGTATTATGTGCTGCCTCTGTGCTGTATTTGTGCTGTATCTGTGCTGTATCTGTGCTGTATCTGTGCTGTATCTGTGCTGTATCTGTGCTGTATCTGTGCTGTATTTGTGCTGTATCTGTGCTGTATCTGTGCTGTATCTGTGCTGTATCTGTGCTGTATCTCTGGGTGTCTGTGTAAGTGAAACAAACAGAACTCAATAGCTCTTGAAACACTTAATGAAACAAGTATAATTTATTTGTAGTAAAACTGAGGGTTCTTCTTAGTTTTCTGGTTCTGCTACTAGTAGTAGTTGGTAAGTAGTCTGCAGTTCTGTGTCATGAAACTTATTACCTTCCAGAGCTGTTTAATCAGATGATCATAGCTCAGAGTAGAGGAAAGCCTTCTACACATTTCAGTTCTATTACCAGATGTTCAAGTAGTACAAATTTATATAGCGCCTTTCTTTTAACATTCAGATTTATACATCAATATACATTTTGTAATAACAACTATGAAATATCTGTGTGGACAAAAACTGTATGATGTATACTGCTATTGCTATGGTCTATTTTATACCATTGCTTTTATACACATACACATGTACATTGTATGTACCTTATTATCACCTGAAGACTGGTAGCTTCAACAATAAAACAAATTTGTAACAGCAATAAATATCATTGCAGTCTTTATCCATAAATATATTTCATAGTTATCGATATAAAATGTACTTGTATATTATAATCATAATTATTTCTATGTCTACATTTCCTGATGATATTATTTAACAGGTGTTTGCAGTGCTTCTGGTGTCAAACATGGTGAAGAGACTAAGGAAAGTAAATATATATTATTATTATCTGTAAACTATCAATACATCAATGTCAGTTTTATAGATTTTGATGATGGTCGCATCCTACATGCATAACTGTAAATCGTGCGCTAACTTTATGCATTGACAGTAGCTAGCATATGTAGAGCACCATTATATTGGAAAACTTCATAAAGTTATTAAATTTAGCTTATTGTTTTCGTTACAGCATGTGAAGCAAAAAAGTTCAATGGCTTCTGCAACTTCAAGCGTGTGGTTAAAAGAGGAAGCAGACGGAACTGCCTGAGGTGAGGGGATTGTGGAAATGAATAACAATTAAGTTAAAAGTACCCAAGGATTACAATACATGTATCAGTAACATATCGTGTTACCTGACATATGGTGTAATATATTACCTGACTTTTGAGGAAGGATAGTGCACCTGACATGCCGGTTGATTATAAGCTAAATATAAGTAGCAGTTAAAGATGTGAACATGATGTGAGCGATAAGAGGTAAGCGAGCGTGAAGACAACTCCTACTAATGTTAGAATAATATTTATAGTAGGGAAGATCTAGAAGGAAATAAAGCTTTTGGTTGGGGTACACAAGAGTTTGACTACCCTAGTCACCTTAGTTGGAGTTGTCTTCTTTTCCTCTCAAACCATTTACATGTACTTCTCATGGCTAAGTACAAGTAGTTTATAAAATGATACTTGTAAGGCTACCTGATCCATTCTTAAATGACATAGGATTCCCTTACTCTTAGTTTGCATGCATACTGTATTTCTCAGTAACAACGGCTAAATTCACACTATGAAACAATCTGTATATGTATTTCAGGGCGAGATCCATGTTTGCTAGGTTAATCAGCAACTGTGAAAGAATTGATGTGCCGAAAAACTTATTTCAAGCCGTCAGATACACTAATCTCTTCCTCCGTCACTGTAGGAACACAGGCGTGGAATTCCCATCAGACGGTGATTAGACTAGATATATTGCAGCTTGCATAGTTTTATTAAAATTTAAATAGTAACTTGTCTACACTTATTATAGCAACCGAGTCTCTACACCAATTACATGATCAGGAAATGTGACAAACTATTTTGTTGAGAATTTCATGAATTATGCAATGCAATCGTTTACATCTTGTATTTATCATTACAATGAAGTAATTGCATGTAAGGGCACTGCATTTAGCCAACCTCTGTCAGTTTTTGCTGTAGATTACTCAGCTAAAAACACCTGTAATATCTATTAGTCAAGGAATCTATCTTTTGAGCAGTCAGAGACTTGTTTCACATTAGTCAAAATATCAGTCCTTGACTGAGGTTTGAACCCGGGACCTCTATGGCAGATAATTGCCTAGTTCAGTGAACAGAACATGCTATCAGTTACCACTAAGCCAGCTCAGCAACCTTCTAAAGGTAGACATGCGCTGAGCCAACTGCACATCAGGTAGCCAGTGTATTATGGCCGCCTTGCTCTATATAAGGGGTTAAGAGGTTTAGCAAGTAGCATATAGTATGTTCTGTTCATTGTGCTAGGCGATTAGCTGCCATAGAGGTCCCGCGTTCAAGCCTCAGTCAAGGACTGATATTTTGACTAATGTGAAACAAGTCTCTGACTGCTCAAAAGATAGATTCCTTGACTAATAGATATCACAGTTCACTCAAAGCCCGTCTACTGCTCACTGGTGAAGCCTCCTTTTATAAGGTTGCTGGGCAGTGTAGTGGGTAGCATGTTCTGTTCACTGTGCTAGCTGATTATGTGCCATATAGAGGCCCCTGGTTCAAACTATGGTCAAGGACTGGTATTTTCACTGTTGTCAAATAAGTCTCTGACTGCTCGTCATATAAAATCCTTGCCTAAAAACATCATTTGCAGCTTTGTATAGCACTATTTTACATGCAAATGAATATTATTGTATATTGAGTAGCAATTAGTTGTGTATTAAACAGTGTGTTGTACTGCTGTAGGGTGTGGATTGGTAGCAGAATGTTTCCAAGATTTATTTACCAAAAGAAGCACTCGGATTGCTTGGTAAGTTAACAAAATATACTTATACGTTTCTCTGCCATGTATATTTTATAGCAATGATTCACATAAAATGGTTAGAGATCAGCTAGTGATGTTGTCATGTCATCAAAACACCAGGTTTACCCAGCAGAGATGTAACAGGTTGTAATTACATGTATATAATCACAATGATCCAGTTATTGACCTAGAAGTATATTCATCCCAATTGATGATACATAGATTAGAGAAGTTTTCCATATTACAATAATTTTTCTATTACTTTCAGCAATGACGTTGATAAAGTAGATTCTTGTTACAAGAAAGCAACGGCAGATGGGTGTGAGACAGCGGAGCGTTTCCGTCAACTGACAATAGTACAGACTGTGCCAGAGCTCTGTCCTTCTGGCATATACAGACCAGAAGGGCGAATTCTGCCAAAATGTCGAAAAGTTAGAGCTAAGGCTATTAAGTAGCCTGAGTGACCTTGTAATCTCCGCCTATACATTTTAACTTGGACTGTCTCAGATTTTATATCTCACTGCACTGAGCTAGATTTCAGTTGAGCAAATAGAGGATTAAAGTTGCTTCAGTTGTTAAATAAATAGTTGATAGAAACCTAACAGAATTATTTGAACTTTTGAAATGAGAGGAGGGCTTGTAGAAGAGTAATAATTAATTACTTGACAGGTTTATTGGAGAAACTCTGGCATTTCCACATTCTATAAATCTTTGAATAATGTGTGTGATTAAAGCTAGGATATGACAAATGCTACTGGCCATGATAGGCCAGAAAAATACAGTTATAGTTGCTATGACTATTTTGCCCCTAATAAATCTACCATGGGGACATATTGTAAATTTATAACTTCTGACTGGAGACATACATTGTAATTATAAATATAACAACTGTGAATAATGTTGGTTGTCTGTGTCTGCATGGTAATGGCATCAAAGGATATTATAGAAGTTTGCAAACACTGAGTAGCACATTAAGTTGTCACTTTATCCAAAGGGTATTGACTTAAGGTGTGATTAGCATTTAATTAGTGGCACTTCCTGTTAATGTCTATAAATAGCGTAAATTCTACCTGGCTAAAGCACCACAAAAGTACCTGTCTATGAGAAAGATCTAAGAGCACATGTCATAGATTAAGCAGACCGTCTATGCATCAAGGAAAAATGAGAGTAATCCAGGCTGTACAGTGCACAAGGTCACAGGCTAAATACGCCATGCATATACACTTGTCTGATATTCTAGTTGAATCTGCAGATGCAGTTTTAAGGAGGCAAAGTAAATCACACCAATATGGAAACCAAAGGTATAGTCATATGTGTGTAACACATGAAGTGGTGAATGTTGAAGCAATTTCAAAGCCAAACTGCAGCTTCTACTGCATGCAGTAGAATTCTACCAGTGTGGTGGAGATAACTCCTAGGACTACATCAACTTACTGGTATGAAGGTAGCTACTGAACCAGATATAATTTATGGTCTATGCAGTGGATACATTAATAAGTACAACTTTGCTGTAACCACACATAAATAAGTGTTTAACTACACAGTGTATATAAACAGTTGCATGTGTTACATATATTCACATTACTAAGACAGTATCTTGTGATTCACTGCTACACTAACTGCTACCCACAACTCAAGAACATGAGTAAGTAAACGTATTATATTATACTTACATGACTATCATTGTGAGTCATAATGGTGTAGTCACACATGTACATGTTAGAGAAACACTTACAATCATCATGATCTATCATTAGTCTCTGAAAGGTATGTTTAACTGTACATGTACATTCATCTACTATGTGAACACAAATCACGTGAACAGTATTCATTGAGAACCTATCAGTTGATTTCCATTCCAAGAAATCACACACAAATTGAATCTGTTTATTTTATCTTTTGTGTAATACATAATAATAAAGTTCTGGAACCTTTTTTAAACACGGAGATTGCTTTAAGCTAACACTGTATATTAGGATGTAAGTGCTGTAACAGCTGTTGTAACCGCAGGCTGTTGTAACTGCAGCTGTTGTACCCGTGCTGTACCTGTGCTGTATCTGTGCTGTATCTGTGCTGTATCTGTGCTGTATCTGTGCTGTATCTGTGCTGTATCTGTGCTGTATCTGTGCTGTATCTGTGCTGTATCTGTGCTGTACCAGTGCTGTACCAGTGCTGTATCTGTGCTGCATCTGTGCTGGATCTGTGCTGTATGTGTCGAAGTGTGAAAACCAAATAAACAGAAGTGAGTAGCCACTGATTCTCAGAACACTTAATGAAACAAGTATAATTTATTTGTAGTAAAACTGAGGGTTCTTCTTAGTTTTCTGGTTCTGCTACTAGTAGTAGTTGGTAAGTAGTCTGCAGTTCTGTGTCATGAAGTTAATTGTTAAATCAGCTGATCATAGCTCAGAGTAGAGGAAAAAGTTCTACATGCCAGATGTTCTATCTGTAAGCAGTAAAAATTTAAATATCAATTATATGAAAGTATATTTCATATCAATAACTATGAAATATGTTTATCGGTAAAGACTGCATGATATTTATTGCTGTTACAAATTTGTTTCATTGTTGGAATTACCAATATTCAGATAGTAATAAAGTAACCTACATGTGTGCAAAAGCATTGGCATATATATATGTCTATGTCTATATTTACTGATGATATTATTTAACAGGTGTCTGCAGTGCTTCTGGTGCTAAACCTGGTGGAGAGACTAAGGAAAGTACATGTAAATATACATGTATATTAATAATAGTACAAGACGCATTTATTATATAGATTTATTTAAATTTATATAGATTTATTAGGAAATAAATCTATTTAAAAATGCGTCTTGCACTACTATTCATAATAAAAATATTACCCCAGACCAACATTTTTCAATATACATGCATATACTATTATCTGTAAACTATCAATACATCAATACCATTAAGCACTGATTAAACATTTTTGTAGGTTTTGATGATGGTTGCATATTGCATTTATAAATCGTACGCTGGTTTGGCGCATTGAAAGTAGATACATGTAGTATACGGCGAGCAGCATTGAATTTGAAAAAGTTCCATAACTTATTAGCCTATTGTTTTGGTACAGCTTGTGAAGAAAAAAGGTTCAACGGTTTCTGCAAATTCAAGCGTGTGGTTAAAAGAGGAAGCAGACGGAACTGCCTGAGGTGAGGGGATCTTGACAGTGAATAAATAGGTTAATGGTACCCAGAAATAGAAAAAGTACATGTAGGTTAAAATTACCATACATTATCACTCAGTAACAGGCACTGACGATAAATTTAATTATACACATACAAGGTTGCAAGGCAGGTTGGATCCCCTGCGTGGTACAAAGACCCAGTAGTTGTAGACATCAGCAGGATTCAAACCCTGGACTTTCAGTGCTTTTGCGCCTCGGGGCAGGAGCTCAAACAAACTGAGCCACCTCCTACTCCTAGTAGCAATATACATGTACACACCAGTAACATATCATGTAACATATCGCGTGATGTATCATGCGGTAATCATGTAGAAGGGTAGTGTTGACATGCCAATTCATCATTATATTGCTAAATAGGGATAGTGGGGGTAGTAGGGGTAGTGGTAAAATACATAAGTGTGATGTGAGAGATAAAATGGCGCGAGAGCGTAAAGACACCTCCAATTAACCTTAGAACACCTATGATGGAAAGGAGCTAGATAGAAGTAAAGATTTTTGTTGGCAGTTGGGGTAAACAAAAGTTGGATTTCTAGCATTAGCAATCTTAGCTGGAGCTGTCTTCTTTTTTTCTCATGTCATTTTATTCTCAATTCACACTCACGTCTTTTACTACTACAGGTTAAATAATTTATAACCTGATATTTGCAAAGTTATCTGATCTATTTTTAAATGATTTGTAAGTAGTATCTATCCCGATACTGTTAACTTACATACATACTATATTCCTCAGTAATAACGGCCGAATCTACAGCGTGAAATAATATGCATGCGTATTTCAGGGCGAGATCCATGTTTGCTAGGTTATCCAGCAACTGTGAAAGAATTGATGTGCCGAAAGGCGTATTTCAAGCCATCAGATACACTAATCTCTTCCTGCGTCACTGTAGGAACACAGGCGTGGAATTCCCATCGGACGGTGATTAGACTACATTATATCATAGCTTGCATAGTTTCATTAAAATTTGAATATTAACTTGTCCACACTATTACATGAATAGTAATCAATTCTCTATGCCACTTACGATGTACATTATCAGGAAATCTGACCAAGTTATGTTTTTGGAACTTTCATACACTATGTAGCACAATAATGTACAACTTGTATTTATCATTACAATGAAGTGAATCACATGTATTTAGCCAAATCCTGTCATTTTTCCTGTAGACCATTTATATGTAGTTGTTGATACGTGCGATATTTGTAGCTTTGTGCTGGATGGCTAATTTGGCCACTTTTATATATTATTTTTTAGTCTTGAAATTTATCTTTTGAGCAGTCAGAGACTTGTTTCACATTCAGTGAAAACACCAGTCTTTGACTGGGGTTTGAATCTGGGGCCTCTATGGCACCTAATTGCCTAGCACAGCAGACAGTACATGCTATCAGTTACCACTAAACCAGTGAAGCAACCTTTTGGAAAGAAGTTTCACCAGTGAGTAGTAGATGTGCTCTGAGCCAATTGCACACAAGGCACCCCTCGTATTGTGCCCTCCTTGCTGTATATCAGGTGTTAAGGGGGTTGGCGTGTACGATGTTCTGCTCACTGTGCTAGGTGATTATGTGCCATAATAGAAGTCCCCTGGTTCAAACTATAGTCAAGGACTGGTATTTCCACTAATGTGAAATATAAGTCTCTGACTGCTCAATATATAAATTTCTTGTCTAAAACACCATTAGTAGCTTTGTATAACACTATCTTACATGCAAATAAATATATTGTGCAATTATTATTGTGTATTAAATAGCGTGTTGTACTGCTGTAGGGTGTGGGTTGACTGCAGAATGTTTCCAAGATCTCTTCACTAAAAGAAGCACTCGGATCGCTTGGTAAGTTAACAAAATGTACTTACACATATCTCTGCAATCTACATTTTATAAAAATAGTTCACATAAAATGGTTAGAGATCAGCTAGTGATGTTGTTGTGTCCACAAGACACCAGATTTATCCAACGACCTACATGTAGATGTGTATTTATCCCTATTGATGATAACCATATTACAGAAGTCCTCCATCTTACAATAATTATTCTGTTGCTTTCAGCAATGATGTTGATACAGTGGATTCCTGTTACAAGAAAGCAACGGCAGATGGATGTGAGACAGCGGAGCGTTTCCGTCAACTGACAATAGAAATGGCCGTGCCAGAGCTCTGTCCTTCTGGCATATACAGACCAGAAGGCCGTGTTCTACCTAAATGTCGGAAAGTTAGAGCAAAGTCTATGAAGTAGCTTGAGTGACCCTCCAATCTCCATCTATACATTTTAACTGGCTAAGATTTTAGATCTCACTGAACTGAGCTAGTTTTTGGTTAGCACATAGTGTGAACAGATTGGACCTACACAGAGTAACCTCTTAAACATAGATAGAAAAAGAGAATTGTTTTATGTACTCTGGTATTCTCCCTAGCTGCGGTGTCACTAATAGCAGCAAGATGCTGTCTGGGAGTGCTTTAGTTGCACAAATAGAGGATTAAAATTGTGTTCAGGTGATAAATAAATAGTTGATAGAATTTTAATAGAAATATTTGAACTTCTAAAGTGAGGGGAACATTTAGAAGAGTAATAATTAATAACTTGGCAGATTTATTGGAGAAATTCCGGCTTTTCCATCTTCTACAAATTTTTGAATAATGTGCGTGATTAAAATTAAAATAATAAAAAACAACAAGTACTAGTGGCCATGGTAGGCCAGAAAAATATAGGCTATACATTGTAGTTGCTATGACTATTTTGCCCCTAATAAATTTATCTTGGGGCCATATTGTTAATTACAACACCTGACTGGCAGGCATTTATAAAACATAAAACCTGTGATTAATGTTGATTATCTGCCGTCTGGTATTGGCATCAAAGGAGTCAGAAGGTAGCTGTTTGAGTGCTAGAGGTTTGCTAACTCGGAGTACCACAATAAGTTGTCACTTTATCAAAAGGGTATTGATCTAAGATGCGTTTCCATTTAAATAGTGGCACTTCCTGTTAATGTCTATAAATAGCGTAAATTTTACCTGGCTAAAAAAACACCACACAAGTGCCTGTCCCTGAGAAAGCTCTAAGGGCAAAAGCCATGGGTTAAGCAGAACACCTATGAATCAAGGAGAAATTGTAATCCAGGCTGTACAGCGCACAGGTTCATAGTTGAGTCAGTAGATGCAGCTTCAAGGAGGCAAATTAAATCACACCAACATTGAAATCAAAGGTATAGTCATATGTGTGTAACACATGAAGTGATGAATGTCCAAGTAATTTCAAAGTCAAGCTGCAGCAGAATTCTACCAGTGTGGTGGAGATAACTCCTAGGAATACATCAACTTACTGGTTTGAAGGTAGCTACTAATCAAGATATAATTTATGGTCTATGCTTTGGGTACATTAATAAGTACAACTTTGCTGTAACCACACATAAATGAGTGTTTAACTACACAGTGTATATAAACAGTTGCATGTGTCCCACACATTCACATTACTAAGACACTAGTATTTTTGTGGTTCGCTGCTACACTGACTGCTACCCTAAACTCAATAAGATGAGTAAGTAAACATATTATATTATATTTACATGCATCATTGCGAATTATAATGGTGTAGTCATACATTTACGTATTAGAGAAATACTTACATTCATCATGATCTATCATTAGTCTCTGAAAGGTATGATTAACTGTACATTCATCTACTATTATGTACATGTGGACACAAGTCATTGAGAACGTACTAATTGATTTTCATTCTAAGAAATCACACACAAATTGAATCTGTTTATTTCATCTTTTGTGTAATACGCAATAACCAAGTTTGGGAACCTTCTTCGAACCCGCAAATTGCTTAAGCTAACATTGCATATCAGGATGTGAGTGCTGTAACTGCAGTGCTGTATGTGTGAAAGCGTGCAAGTGAAACAAACAGAACTGAGTAGCTCTTGATTCTCAAAACACTTAATGAAACAAGTATAATTTATTTGTAGTAAAACTGGAGGTTCTTCAGTGTTTTCTGGTTCTGCTACTAGTAGTACTAGTTGGTAAGTAGTCTACAGATCCGTGTCATGAAATATTATTACCTTTCAGAGCCGTTTAATCAGCTGATCATAGCTCAGAGTAGAGGAACATCTACATAACTCACTTTTAATACCAGGTGTTCTATCTTTAAGTAGTACAAACTTATATAGCATAATTTTTAATACTTAGATTGATACATCAATATGCAGTTTGTAATAATAACCAGTGGTGTGTGCCAGTTTTATTTTGGAAACTCAAGTTTTCATGGCCAACTCTTAGTTGCGACTCTTCAAGTTACAAGGCAATTCTTTCAGTGACAGATCAAAACTTTCAAGTTACAAGTTAAATATTTACATGTCCCCAGAAACTCAAGTTTTCGTCAAGTTATCCAAGTTAACTACAAGCAAGTTTTAATTAAATTCTTTTCTTGCTTAACTCGAGTCTTTTTATAGAGTTATTGGGTTATTATTTATCTTATGGTGAAATTTTGTTAGGAAATGGTGTTATTACAAGTTCAAATTTCAAAGCAAAATGTCACAGTTTTAGTGCAAAATGTGTTATAATTGTGGTTGTGGTTGGTGGTTATAACTGTGGTATTCATTACAATTCACAGCTGCCCAATGAAAACTCGAGTTTTTGAATGTTTCAACATAATGATGTGTGAGTTGAGAGTCTTTGATCATAGCCATAATTGAATTTCAATTCAAGTTACAAGTTTTTGGCAGCTGCATATTCAAGTCACGAGTTTATATAATAAGGCATAAAATGTTGCTTGAATTAACTCGAGTGAGAGTCTTGAACTCAAGTCTAGCATCTCTCATAATAACTATGAAATATCTTTATGGACAAAAACTGTCCTGTTTAGAACTTTCCTGTTGTGAAACGTCCTGTTTAGAACTTTCCTGTTGTGAAACGTCCTGTTTAGAACTTTCCTGTTGTGAAACGTCCTGTTTTGAACTGTCTTGTTCGAAATGTCCCTTTACCGAAAAAAAATTATATCAAGAGTAACTGAAATGCATGGACTTTGCTAGCTGCTGGCATAAATTTCCGAATTTCTACAGTTTTTCAGGTTTTACACAAGCACTTCTGGCCATGATAAAAGGAGTGTAAGGCTGTCACCTAGACCCAGGTACCTGTATAGCTAGCAGCATCTGCATGTATATAATATATACACTGTACTAATTGTATTATTTAACAGGTGTCTGCAGTGCTTCTGGTGTCAAACATGGTGAAGAGACTAAGGAGAGTAAATATGTTTATTATTCTCTTTAAACTATCAATACAGGAATATCTTGAACCAATGTGGGTCTTGTCGACTTTTGGTGGTGATCACATAATATTTTAATTGTAAACCCTGGGCTGGTTTTGTGTATTGACAGCAGATAACAGGGAGAGCTCTTGAAAACTTCTAGAACTTACTAAGTTTAACCTATTGTTTTCGTTACAGCGTGTGAAGCAAAAAAGTTCAACGGCTTCTGTAACTTCAAGCGTGTGGAACCAGACGGAACTGCCTGAGGTGAGGGGATTATGACAGTGAATAACAAAGTTAATGGTACCCAAGGGTTAGAATATATGTATCAGCAACATATCGTGTAATAAATTACGTGACACATTGTGTAATATATTACGTGACACATCGTGTGATATATTACGTGACACATGGTCTAATATATTAGGTGAGTTTCGTGTCATAATGTAGCGACTTTTCATTTTGAGAAAGAATAATGCAGTTGACATGCCAATCCATCTCATCGTGATAAATGAAGAGTTATTATTAAATATATAATTATATATAAATTACAATTATCTAATCCATTCACAAATGGTGTAGTGTCCCCTTACTGTTAATTTACATGCATATTTTTTCAGCAAAATAACCAAGTTGATAATATGGGACAATCTGCTTGTGTGTTTCAGGGCCAGATCCATGTTCAGTAGCATAATGGGCAACTGTGAAAAAATCGATGTGCCAAAAAACTTATTTTAAGCCATCAGATACAGTAATCTCTTCCTCCGTCGCTGTAGGAACACAGGCGTGGAATTCCCATCAGACTACATAAATAGCTCACATAGTTTACGTGCTAATAAATACTGACTATATTAGATAGTCATCCCAGTGCAGGGTGTGGTTAATATATATGTTACACAGTGTGTTGCACTGCTGTAGGTTGTGGGTTGATCTCCGAATGTTCCCAAGATCTATTCACTAAAAGATACACTCGGATTGCTTGGTAAGTTAACAATATTTGGGGCAGTGAGACTCATGAAATGTCTGTCTCAGCATTACTTAAAACAGGAAGTGTACATTTATGAAATAATATGATCTCTGCCATCCAATAGCTCATATAATTGTATTTTCATTAAGCAATTACAGTCTGGAAATCTCTCACCTACGGTACATTGTTATGAGATAGGTGAGAGCGGAGTTTCCTTTTTTAAGGATGCTGAAATGGTGCAGTGGTACTGTTTTCTGACCACTGTACGAGGCAATTAGGTGCCCTAGAGGCGACCAATCAGGGATAGGCTATTTTCACAGATGTGGAACCAAGTCCCTGGCTGCTCAGGAAAACTCCTTACAGCAAAAACTTTGGCAAGCCCCCTTAACACTACAAATTTATTTTTGTAGTAATATTTTATTTGAATTTTATGTGAAAGGATTTTCTTATTTCAGCTATTTGCAGGTATAATGTGTCTCCTTATAAGTTGTGACGAATTGAAGCATGTGTTTCCTCAAATGTAAATAAAAAATTATAGAATATTAGGATTAATAACGCACTATGTAATTAAGCATTGGATAAGAATTCTTTCTCAAGACAACTGTTCACATGAAATGGTTAGAGGTCAGCTAGTGATGATGTCATGAAAACACCAAATGAATCCAGCAAAAATATAACATATTAATTACATAATCACACAGATCAGGTCATTGGCATAGATGTGACTGTGGATCCATCCCAATTGATGATAAATAGATTACAGAAGTTCACCATCTTACAACAATTATTCCGTTACTTTCAGCGATGGCGTCGATAAAGTGGATTCCTGTTTCAAGAAAGCAACGGCAGATGGGTGTGAGACAGCAGAGAGTTTTCGTAAACTGACAATAAAAATGGCTGTGCCAGAGCTCTGTCCTTCTGGCATATACAGATCAGAGGGACGAGTTCTACCAAAATGTCGAAAAGTTAGAGCCAAGGCTATTAAGTAGCCTGAGTGACCTTGTAGTCTCCACATATATACATTTAAATTTGTACTGTCTTAGATTTTATGTTAAGCTGTCATTGCATGCGCATAGAGATTGCATAAACATAGATAGAAAGAGAGAATTGTTTTAAGTACTCTGATATTTTCTCCAGCTGCAGTGTCATTAATAGCAGCAAGATACTGTCCCTATATGCTATGGAGAAACATGTAATCTGCCATTGACACTTTAGTTTGGCACACCTACATGTAGATGTACACGCTTAAATAATAATTTTCATAACTAAATGATTGGTACATTGATGCAATGTTTCGTAAAATAGCTGAAAATCTTTATGTCTAATACGATGTCAAACTTGGCTAACAGGCAGCAGTGAGAGAGGAGGTTGGATATAGTAGTACAAAGATTAATTTATAAGTAGATGAATTTACAGGAAGTTATTAACAATGATTTATGGGAAGGTGCTAATAATGATTTGTGGAAATTGTTACTTGTAATTTATGAGGTGCCAACAAAATGGGAAAATCCAAATTAGTATGAGAAGAATATAGATCACCTAAGGATAAACTACCATAGAATAGATTATTTAAGGACAAGCTACCATAGATAAGCTACCATAGAATAAACTACCATAGAATAGATTACCTAAGGATAAGCTACCATAGAATAGATTACCTAAGGATAAACTATCATAGAATAGATTACCTTAGGATAAGCTACCATTAACAAGCTTTATATTGTAAATAAATTCTATAATGTTGAACATGTTTGACATCAGGACACTTTATGCTCCATGATGACGGAATATCTTTCTCTATTGGAAGCATCCAGATGCTGCTGGCTGTGAAGTTGATCAACTCTAGTTTTAGCCCAGGTTAATTTTTGACTGACTGACTGACTGACTGACTGACTGACTGACTGACTGACTGACTGGCTGTCAGTGTATTGTAATAGAAGTTGCCTGTTATGTGCTGCTAGTAGGGCAGGGGCACACAACTCTGTTACCTTCGGGCTCTCCTAAACATGTGTAGATCTAACTTAGACTCAAACAGGTGTATTGAAGCGAAGATAACCACAAAGGAATAATTTTAGAAAAACGAGGCATATTTATGGGCCGACTCTATCTGAACCGCTTAGGCTACATTAAATTTGATTATAGATCTGGAATCAGCTCATCTTGTTCTAAGGAATTGGTATGTTTCATATTGATAGCTCTAATAACAAAACAGATATAGAGGGTGACACACAGCATATATAGCAACACAATTGCTATTGTCGAAAAATAGTAAAATATCATGAATTTCCCACTTCTGCCTACATATCAGTATTTTGATGAAGGTTTAGTATTTTTCAAAACATCTGACCGCTGAAACTCCAACACCACATATTTTATACTCAAATACTGCCCAGTGGCATGATGTATGAAGTGTATGAAGCTGAACCACTAAATTATAGAATTCCTGCTGCTGAGCTGCTGGCCACCCTGATATTTCAGCTTAGGACCTACATACAGACAAATTAGTAGCTATTTCCTGCAGCTACTCTAGTTCTGGGGCTTATTGGATTATTTATAATCAATCCCAAAGCTTTAAGGATTAGTAGGTTTAGTAATTTGCTTCTTGATGTAAAGGTGGTTGTACAAATTTGGAGTATAATTCTTGCGTCGGATATATCCGACGCTGGTACTGAATGAGTTAATAACTAAATAAGAACATAGCTATAGCGATAAATAGTAACCAATGAATACAATATTGTAATGTTTTAGTGTTTGCTTACATACAAGTGCCGATGTAACACGAGTATGGGAAGGGTTTGGAGGTTGGTAGAGGACGACCAAGTGACCTTCCACACATTACATAAAGAGCGAACAGTTATTTTAGTGCTCTTGTAGTTATTTATCTTGACGTAGGCCGATGCTGAGACTCATCTAAGAGTCCAGGGTCGACGTAGGTCTGTAGACTTTACACTCCAAAGGAGTGTAGAACAAAGATCTGATAGTCTAGGAACTTAGGCCCGACGCTAGATTCATATAGAATCTGGGATCGACTTAAGCCGTAGATGTAAACTCACAAGGAGTGTATAGAGATATGCTTATATGAGAATGGGGAGTTACCCGCCTACAAGAGTAAGCTTCTAGGTTTGAGTTAGGAGATGTTGCTTTATTAGAGCACAATCAAAAACTGATTTCATACAGAAAATGTGCTGTCTTATGTACTAAATATGCTTCCGGTAAAAGGCACAATAAAGTATCAGGCATGGCCGATAAGGTATCGGGCCAGAACTGATGCAACAGCATGGATGGTTCTGCCCGACGTCGGTCACCAAAAGGGTCGGCCTTGACACAAAAGGTGCTTACAATGGTCCGAAATGGAAAGTATATAAGTATGAGCCTATTCCAAGATATCGGCCTTAAAAAGTACATGGTAAAAGACTCAGTTTAATACAATCAGATAGGAGAAGATAATTGCTAATAATATGTGGGAAAAACCAAGTGTAATTGCAATAATCTAATTGGTAGATAACGATAATAGAGCACACGATAAGTAGTTGATTATAATAAGGGTATGATCATGCGTGTATAACAAGTGCACAAGGTAAGACAATAATGCATGAATGGATAATATGGATAATATGAGAACAATGTCACTGTGGCTATTTACAAGATAACAGTCTATACCGTGGCAGGCTGTGCTGTTTCACCACAATATTACAAACACTAGTAAAGTAATAGTAAGTGAATAGAACTAACATAAATATTAATATAATAAATAGATATACCAGTTCTCACCACCCAGTGACCAAACTAGAGGACATAGGTTGATTCGCAACTGTCCCCTTGGTGTTCTCTCATTCGCTACTAATGGTTATTCACAGTAGGGTGGATGGGAGCTTGGTAGCTACATGTATTTATTTGGAAGCCTTGCCTTATTAATATAGCTACCTAGGTAAAGGGACATTTCGAAAAAGGCCGTTTCACAGCTAGACAGTTTGAAACAGGACAGTTCAAAACTGTTTAGATTACACTTAGAAGGATACAGCTTGCAGATAATTAATTTTCATTAATTAATTAAATTAATTAAATAAAATAGATAATATTAAAAAGTTTAGGTCTTGTGGTTGGGGTTTGAGGTTAGGAGTTTTGAACTGTCTGGTGTTGAACTGTCCACTTTCGAGACGTCCTGCTTCAAACTGCCTTTTATGAACAGTCGCACATCCAGCTACCTCTGGTATTACGCAGAAAGCTATTTGATAGTCCAATATAACCCTGTAATACAAGGAAGCTAATTGATAGTACAATAAAACCCTGTAATACAAGGAAGCATGCAGCTGGAATCACCAAAACATGTTTCCACTACAATATACATGCAAGTAATTTCCGAAATGTAAAAAATTCAGTATTTTGGATTTGCCTGCCTTGTCTGAGCCACACTTATAAAGTGACAACAACGGCATGCTTTCATTATATTAAAACCAATGCAAGCACATAAAATCACACTGTTACAGTTTTGTCACTGTTGCAATGACCATTCACCTGAAGACGTAAATTGTTTTGTTCTCTCTAAATATTATGTTGAACTTACCATTTTTACTTCCCGTTTTTGATCCCAGGTAAGAAAGCATTAATCTAAGGAGGTCTACATTTTTTTCCAATTTGAGGTGGAGAAAGCACTTCACCAATAGCAATGTTAACTTATGTAGCACAGGAGCATTATAACGTTGGGTGCTCTTTCTAGCATAGCATAGTATAAACAACAATGTGAAAGGACCATATGGGTATAATCATTAGTGGGCTGTTATTCTCTTGCTTCGCTCCTGCTTCTGATTAGCTGTCTGTGCCTCTAATGTTTGTCTTTTGTGTGGGTGACTGGTTTCAGCTCTTCTGTAAATACATGTAATGTCTTTTTGAGTGCTGTTTCTCTTCCACTTTAGCTAGAGCTAGACCATTTTTCTGTTTACACTAGCAACGAATTCTTTCAATTAATTGCGAATTAATCAGTTTTTCAACAGCCTCTAGTTTTATCTTGCTCTTGGGTCATTGGGGTAGATTATCCAATAGAGAACAAAAGTAAAGTTGAGGCCCTATCCAACTGATCATGCTCTCCTAGTGCATGCATTTTGACTACGTGAAATATACGAAATTTTAGAAGTTTAAATGTTGATGGCTCATGGAATAAGCATAGATGCTAAAATAATATGCCAAAGATAGGTTTGCTTTTTATGTGTCCACTCTTGGGTCCCTCCCCCTTTTCTTCTGGTTAATCTAGGTGTAAATGTTTACAAATGGCTGAGTATAATTATAGCTGATGATTGAGTTGATTGGCATGATATCTGAATTCATGGATTAACGTTGGGTGTTTGCTATCCTTGTATGATAGTAGTAGTCTTTGTTATGATTTTGACTCTAAAATTCAGCTGCAAAGCAAATGTGGGTTCTCCAAACAACATGGTTAATTCAACAGAACCAACCAGAGGAAAAAATTTGAGATTAATTTTGAATTTCGAACTTCAGGTTGTAATTGAATGAAGTGGCAGAACTCTTGACCTTTGCAAGGTGACACTTGCCGTGGCATGTACTCACTATCACATTAAAAATTAGTGGACTATCCTGGAAGTTATAATGACAGATGTGTTTCCTGGTTGACCACACATCAGTCAAGGCGTTCCTCCAGGTAATGCAAAAGAAAATTAAAGAAATGTTTATTTAATTGGATAAGATTCCTTGTGAAAAGTTCATATGTCACATCTTACTACCTATAACCAAAATGGATGCATATGCTGTGTAGACTTCCAACTATTTCCTGTAATCCTTGAATGTCAAGAAATGAACGTTTCTACCCAAGTAAATCATTGCCAAGCAAAATGAAAATGGAATTTTGAAACCGGCAAATTTATCTCGAAGTTTGAAATAGACTGATTAGGAAGAAATAGTATTTCTCACCGTTTCTCTTCGTAGCTGTTTTAATCCTTGCGAGTAACTTGCTCAGCAACTTCCATCTCACTATATCTTCGATCGGTGCCCTCTTTTTCCAAGTGTCACATTCCCATATCCCCTCTCATTGCATCTATCCATCTGTGTTTAGGTCTACCTCTCCTTCTCTTGCCTTCAACACTAATCTTACTGACTCTCCTAATGTCTTCCTCTCTCCTCTCTCCGACATACATGTACATGCCCATACCACTGTAGCCTTCTCTTCTTCATACACTGACAGCCTCTACTCTTGCTAGTTCTCTGATCTCCTTACTCCTTCTATGCTCCTCTAGGCTGTTGCCATGAATATATATAGCTGCATCCTCATTTCAGTGGAACTCAGTCGGTTTTCAAGGTACTGTGTGAGTGGCCATATCTCATTGCTACACAGCACTGCTGGCCTTATGCAGACATTATATAGCAGCATCTTCAGTCTTGTTGGAACTTTCTTACCACACCTGTTGGATCTCTATCCTCTAAGTCAGCTGTGTATCCTCCATCTTGATGGATTGTTAGTCTTTGGTAATATACGGCCCTTAGAAACATCTTGAGTGTCAAACTATTAATTAAAGACTCATGTTTTTGTTTCAAGACTACAACCATGTATAGACTTACCCTCGGATACAATACTGGAATTAAAATTCATCTCTTCACTGAGGTGTACGTTGAAGTTTTACTGAGCAACATTGCCATCATCTGTCATTTGTTTAGTATCTTCAGTGTAGAGTGTCCTGGACGTTGTTCTCTGTTTCGTTTTACTTGTTTTCCTACACAAAGGCCTCATGTATAGTTTACCAGTTTCATAATCTGTGCGTAATATTCCCACGAAGCCAGTGAATATAATGGTCTCAACCAGAACAAAGCACTTCCTGACAGACCTTAACTAGAGTTGCTAATCTATGCTTACAACTACAACTTGGTCTTAGGAACTTAATTTCATGTGGAGTTGTCTGCCTCTGTATCAGTCCCAAGCCTCATAATATAATAATGTAAATAAAATAAATTGAATAAAATTGTAGAGGAACCCTGGAAGCTTTAAGCGTAAAAGTGGAAGCTATAATTAAGATTTTTTCATTACTATTTAAACAGTGCTGTCTCCTTTTGCTAAACACATGTCAAAGCTTGATGGATAGACAAAATTTAATACAACAACTTTAATTAATTGGTAAAATGCAATGTGACTAATTATACACACATATATAAACTGTTGGAAGTTACACGCTTCTCCATTGTCACTGATTGCATTTAGCTGAAGAACTACATTACTCAGTCAACATGATGTGTAAGTGTATTTATATTCTTTACTAGTTCAGTCTTTATTATCTTCAATATAATTCTATTATTGTACTTACATTGGTATACAGAATAACAATTTGGTTTTGATTATTCAATGGTTGCATGTGTTGAACAGTAATTCTTTTGCACATTTAAATGGTTTACCAGTGCCATTTTTTTCAAGTATCAATATGTTGTTATCAATATCAACGTGTTTAGGCCTACATGTATGTTATCCAACGTATAATTTATTCACTGATGCTTTTAGGTTCTGAGTACAATACTTGTAATTTATTTGCATGTACAATCTGTATGTGTGCCAACTGGAATTTAATTTCTGTCAGTTGCAATCTTTTGGTATGTGCTTTCATGATTTCTTCTGTGCGCAACCTGGCCAAACAGCACTTAAGATATTAGTACAAAAATATCTTTACTGCTAAATTAAGCAGTATCATCTCATAACATATACTCTTATGGTGTACTGTCAGCTAAGACCTCTCCTGCCAACATCCTTGAAACCCTATTTAAAACCTTAAGATTTTTCTCTACTTACAGCTGTCAAAGGAATTATTGCTACACTTGCTGTTGTAGCTGTTATGATAGGTAAGTTCAGACGTTTTATTACTTAATTGTTCAAACTCAAACCTGGACTGTGATAGTACATTATTACATGCATGTATTTATATGACTTCAGCAACCTCTCTTATCTAAACTCTGTGGTATCATGTGATCAAACTACAGAGAAGGTAAATCATATTATCATGAAGCATACTACATTCTCCATTTTATAATACCACTGCACTGTTACAATACATAATTAGAGCACAGCAATCTGTAGAGAACTCCACTGTTATATATAACTACATGTATTTCATCTTGTCACTGATGTGTGTATGTATCAGCATAATCTAAGTCTAAAGTACACAAGATTATGATCACTCTATTTTGTCTGCAAGCAGATGTTTGCAGCGCCTATGGCACTCCCTACACAAACAGACAGCATTATGGAAATCAGCACAGGAGACCCAATGTAAACCGTTATCGATATGTTCGTCCAAATACTTACAGAAAGCCAGGTAAGCAGTAAATACATGTACATATTATAATATTAATATGGGAATCTTTCCAAATTTGCATCCAAATAGTATGTTGGAACTAGCAGGTTGTTAATGTGTGATTTCATCAAGATAAATATAATTGCAGCCTGGATAATCTGGCCAATATATTCTGTGAGTACAAGTCGCTAGTAGAAACAAGAAGTAATTACAACTGTCGAAGGTAAGATCATTTAGTTTATGAGACTTCAACTTGTGGCAAACGAGCATTTAGAAAATCTCAGTTGGAAAATGATTAGAAAATGGACATAAGTAGAATAAATTGTGTTTGCTTCGAAACTATACAGCTGGAATGTTGGAAAGAACAACTTTCACTTGTATTGTATTAAATTGCATAAAAACTATGTTGCACACATGTACCCAGTAATAGCTAGAACTGTGAGTGAGGGTATATGTTGTGAGTGTACAGATTGTATCCATCCACCTTTAAACTAGAGTCTACATGTGTACATACACTATCATACCCTTATTTGTTCCATTTCTAACAATATGGTGATAGCAACCTAAAAGTCTTACTTGACACTATCCCTCAATTGACATCGTATCATATACAGCACCTTCTTGGTTGAAGCAAAAAAAAAATGTATTGTTCAATTTAATTTTTAAGTTTATTTATTTATAGAGTATGCATTTAGGATCCCAGCACCCATAGGTAAAAATCAATTTCATCCTATCATAATTTTAATCCATTTTAACTGAGAGCATGCTGTACTGTATAGTGTTAGTCACAACAATATTGCATTGTGGGTATACGCCAATGAAGTTATGTCCACTCACACATGTAGGTTCACCGTCTAGGTAGAGAAAAATATAGGATTTCTCCTGGCCTCACTACTTGGGTGTCTCTTTAGATTTATTACAAGCTGTTGACGTGGGAGTGACAATATGGGCAACAGTCTGTAAACAACATTGCCATCCCAAGGCCTATACCTACATAATCTCTCTATCGTTTGAACTCAGTTGGAACTCAGGCTAGCTATTCGGTTGAACTCTGGCTATTCCATATTTATGCTGTAACTATGCATTCATATACTTGTACATATACATTTAAAACAAAATGAATTAATTAACAGAGCAACTGAAATAACTAACACAGCCATTACTAACTGTGATGTGAAGGACCCAGTAAGGAGAATGTTCCAGGGAAATAGATATGTTCAACTCTTTGTGGCTAACTGCCAAAATTCTGGTATTGAGCTACCATCTCCAGGTCAGTAGTCTTTCAGTCTATGAACTGTTAGTCTCTCAGTCTATGAAGAGTTAGTCTCTCAGTCTATGAACTGTTAGTCTCTCAGTCTAATGTAGCCAAGTTACCAAGATTACTCTGATGGTGGCGTCTTATGTCACATGCTAGGCAGAGTTCTGGTGGTTGGCGTTTTGAGACCTTATTAACCCGGAGAAAAACTCTATAAAACTGTGAATAGCTAGTCTCTCAGTCTCTCAGTCAATGAATATGTCTGATTATTTCCTGTAGGCTGTGGAAAGATGGTGGAATGTCTACAGATTATCTTTAAGAATACTTATCACGGACCTAAGATTGCTTGGTAAGTAGGCAAGTTGATTTGTAGTGCTGTGTTTATGTTGTCAGCAGATGTAGGTAGAGGCGTGTACTGTAATGAATACAAATGCTGTGAATGTACATGTACATACAAACTGGAGCGCAGAAGTCTCCTTTACACGCTCATTGTGTCTTGATAATGTCACAGTGTTGTCATATATACTGTATGCTCAGTATACATGTAGATATTAATGAAAACCTTGCATTTCTTTCCAGTGAGAACAAAAAGGCTGCTGATTGGTGCTATAATGAGACAGTGAGACAAGGGTGTTCATTTGCTGCATCTGTTCAGAAAGTTGTTATTGAGCAGACAGTGCCCAGCGTGTGCCCCTCTGGAAGATATAACTCCAACACACCTCTTTTTCCAACATGCTACTAACTGTATTCACATTATTTCCTGAACAGTCCTGATAGCAGTGGACAATTTGTTTTCTGGACATTTGATGTTCCAAACTGCAATTTGTCTAATGCTTTGACCAAAATGCTATACACTCGACAAAACAGTAGAATTAATAATAGTGTTGCATTTCATTTATCATCAATGTACTTGTACACCTATATTTGCTTATTTAATAAACGTACCTTGCACCTCTGAAATTATAATAACTTGTTAGAGTCACCATGCCTTGATAAGCACCTGGTGTGCAGTATAGTACAAGTTCTGCTGGCGTACCAGATAAGGGTAAGCACCATAGAATTATAACTGTATATTGTACATGTACCTACTGCACATATTTACATGTAAGTCCCTAAGCACAGAAATGCTATAGTCGTACTATCTGGTGTTCTCGTACTGGTGTTTAGATTTTTGTTTGCATTTGTTTGTCATAATGAGGAAGATGATGACTAATTATACACGTAATTGTATAATTAGCCCTAGGAACATAGGCTACACAACTATAATCATCATCTCTGTAATATTGTAGTGGCAATTGAGATGTACATTGTATATGTCACTAGGAAGTTATCCCCTATCCTAATAATATTATAATATCAATAAGATGTGATCAGGTGATAATTTAATCAGATTCCTTTACTTTGGTGCATCTTTGGATAATGGTAGTAATCTATCATGTTAATAATTGCATAATTTGCCATTGCCCATTGGTTTGAGAATTTTTTGTTCTCTAGACAACTATTTACAGTTTCATACATGATCTGAAAAATAAAGAATGATAGCAAGCTATTATTAAACCTAACTTTCTTATGCTAGTGACTAAATAGTGGAATTTCCTAGTCACCCTACTATGCGATACTGCGATACTGAGTACATGTAGGTTATTTATACGTATGCAATACTGTAATAGCGTAGTCTTAAATGTACATTATAATGTACGTATATAATGTACCAATTGCTGAAATATAGGATTCATTCTCGCATGTATCAAAATTCAATGTATCTAAATTGAACTTTAGCTTTAGAGAGCCTCTTAATAGGCTTCAGCATTGTAAATATAATGTTTAACCTTATTGAAAATATACACTAATCCATCAAGTCCTGAGTTCTAATTACCCCACTAACACTATACATGTACATGTATATCTGCCAATAAGAATCACTCTGTTAAATTGTTGCTGTTGCTAAATAAAATTTGAAGAAATTGTTCTCAACACTGACAATTAATTACTAAATATACAATTGTGATCTATTCAATGAGAATGTGGGATAAGGAAACACAGTGCACAGTACACAAGCAATATGTTATACAATGTACATTATACATGTATGTCACATCTTTATTGCTAAACAATTGAATGTTGCACAACACACTGCTTACAAATTCTGCATTGATTTATATATTATTATAGATTATCCAGATTAATATACATGTAACTATATGAATAGCAAAAAACCAGCATATTATTGGGGGGAGGAAATAGGATACTGAGACACCTCTTGACCCCCAGATGATTTATGTCTGTTATGTATCACATTATTATTGCTAAACAATTAAATGTTACACAGCAAAACTGCTTACTAATTCTGCATTGATTGATGTATTATTATAGATTATCTGATCAAGTAGTGTAATACCTGAATAGTAGAAACATAATAATATGTTACCAGCTGGAGAGGAAGTAGAGATCATTATTCCACATATTGTTAAGTTGAAATACTAATCCTTAGCGTAGTGATGTCTATGCTGTCTGTACTAGTGATTGTTACTGCACCATATGCTGTGTGGATATACATGTGCATGTACATGAACACAGCTACGACTGCTCAGAATTTGCCCAAAAAATAGAACTTCTTCTAAGTTCTAAGTTCAACAAAGTGTAAACACACTTACTTTGTTCTGAGATGGATGCAGTATAACTGTCCAGCCATGTCTGTGTACTGATCACCATTATGTAGTGTGTTCCAATCTTCCTTTATTCTAATTAGAGTTGCCAAGACACTCATGGTAGCAGCAGCTTCAGAATGAAGGAGCAGAAAACGTCAGGTCTCTAACTACAGTCATCGGCAAACTGGTGCTGCCCAACAGGTGAACAAGTATACCCTAAGAATAAACAGCATGGCTATACTAAACTGTAGCACTATTCAATATTTGCAAAATAATGGTGTTCATCCTATTTCAGTTAGATTGGTGTGTTGCTTGTGTTTGGAAACCTAGCTGCTGGCAAGAAAATCCTCTCCTTCAATTTGTAGCTTAGGATGTATGTTGGGAATTTTGGAAGCACTCAAGCAGTTGATATAAACTGTGCTACAGAGATAGCCATAAGGCCTGGAACTCAATGGGGCATTGCCTGTTACTATCTTGTTTATGGCTGTACCCAAGGGCTATTTATAGAATGACAGTGTTAGTGTTGACTCAATAAGATTACTTTGCTATTTCAATCTGTAGCCTACCTATGTACTCAATGCTGACTGGAGGTCATAACAGCCAATATTCAAATGTGTTTATCTTGGCTGCCACTAGGTTTACAAAGACAAACGGCTCATCAATCTCAATGAAATAACATGAACAATATTATTTGCAAATATTGAATGGTGAGACAGAAGTGGTTTAAACTTCACTGAAAAAAACATTTCCTGATATTTATGTACCCAAATACTTATCAGACTAAACAAGTAACAGCAAGAATATGTTAGAATGAATAATTATATTAGAAGTTTATTTTGTAACTTGAATGTGATGCGTCATCTAAATCATTGGAGATGGAGTCTTAGCATAATAATATAAGATTAGAAGTATAAAACAGGCATCGATAAGGAAATGCTTAGCAAAGATGATGAAATTAATTCTCATATGATTATTACAAAATAATTGATATTGTTTGATAAACCCAACATGAAACTGTGTCCAATACATGTGAAGATACCTCACTATATAATCTCGAGTGTTTATAGAACCTTTCATTCTCTCTAAATATAGTCACTAGCGCACCATACCTCAGCTCTTCCCAACTCTGTCATGGGTAAGTAATAGATACCATACCTCAGCTCTTCCCAACTCTGTCATGGGTAAGCAATGCGTACCATACCTCAGCTCTTACCAACTCTGTCATGGGTAAGTAATGCATACTATACCTCAGCTCTTACCAACTCTGTCATGGGTAAGTAATGCATACTATACCTCAGCTCTTACCAACTCTGTCATGGGTAAGTAATGCATACTATACCTCAGCTCTTCCCAACTCTGTCATGGGTAAGTAATGCATACTATACCTCAGCTCTTACCAACTCTGTCATGGGTAAGTAATGCATACTATACCTCAGCTCTTACCAACTCTGTCATGGGTAAGTAATGCATACTATCTTTGTTTCAGTTTATGTTACAAGATGTCTTTTAGGCGCTGTACAACCGTAGCTGGGTACGGAATATGCAAGGTATGATTAAGTAGAGAAACCGAATTTGGTTATCGTTAGGGAAGCTCCTTATTTTTGCGTGAGTAGCACAATGTGAGCTCTTGCTGGGCGGCATCAAACTGACTTACAGTAACTCTAATTAATGTTGAAATTTGTACAATAGATTTTCTATACCTGTTTCTTAGTCTGTATTTCAGCTATGCATGTTTAATTACTTCCTTGCCAGTCTCTCACAGAATGGCTTGGATTAGGATTTATGTTACAGTATTAGTTGAATTACTATTTTTATTTTCAGTGTCTACAAAATATATTATTCTACTCAGCACGATGTTCACGGTTAGCCAATCAAAACGTAAGTCACCATGTGCTCTTTACAAAAATTTCAATATCAGTCTATGGGCACTTTGTAGAAAAATCACACTTTAGCAGTAAACCTACATGTAGGCTACCTACAATGTACATGTATGATATGAGTTCTATGATTCTATAGATAGCCTGCTACTGCTTTGTTACAGTATTATGTCATGTAACAGTATTATATGATCATGTAACAACATTGTATCGTGTTACAGTAATACATGTATGTTATAATACCGTGATACGTTACATTACGTTACAGTACTCTATTAAATCTGGTTACAGGATGTGCAGATGCTCTGGAATCTTTCTTCTGTGAATTCAAAGACATTCTAGAGAGAGGTGCTTCTGATAGCTGCGTGCGGTAAGTGCTCAACCAGCTGGTACATGTATCAAGGCTCCATTATAGTTAATTGAGCTATTTAGGTGAATGCTAAAAGGTATTCACGTTGCTTTACCAAATATTTGCTGGTATCTCATTATATACATGTACATGTAACCTCTGCAATCTGTTTTAACCTATAGATGCACAGGTTCTGTGGCATGAGGAAACAAGCCCCCCCCCCCCCATTCAATACCTGTTACTATTTAATATTGTAGTATTCATATTTACGTGTAGTATTCACTAAATGTATTAAGGTTATGTAACTGGGCTTCCCAAAAATAAAATTCCTTTTAACACTATATAGGCATTACTACCTGGAAAGGCATAAGAAAAAAATTGGGAAAGTCAAAGAAATATTTTTTAAGTTATGGGCCATAGTAATTTTGGGGCTCATTTACTACAGCTCCAATTTTGTGAATGAAATGGCTAGACGGGAAGTCTGTCGTGAAGGTACTGTAACATAACGCAACATGGTATTATAACATACATGTAATACTGTAACACGATACAATGTTGTTACTTGATAATATAATACATAACTCTGTAATTAAGCAGTAGTAGGCCAAGTCAAGTCACAAGTTGACTTGACTTGGACGCATGAATGACTTATGACATTGACTTGGTTTCTGCCAAGTCAATGTGGTAGTTAAAAATTTTGTACTGTCTCAAACGTAGTGCCAGAATTACTACACATACATGTATAGGCTAGTTGTCATAATTGTATAGCAACATACATGCCAAGCTACACCTTGGCATGATTTTTCATGCATTGGAATGTCTACTAAAAGAAAAAAAGTGATGAAAATTGCAAAGTTTGCCTCCCACTTGAATTGCATTTCGACTTGCAAGTAGAAGAATTGACTTGGACCCAGCTCTACAGATTAGATTAGCAAATTATTATTTTGTTTCCTCAAATTTGAACGAGTATTTTAAATCTACTTGATTAAGAGCTTTATTTGAATTATTAAGGATTCGTTTATATGTAGCCCCCATGATGAAAGCTTGCTGAAAATTAATTTGGTTCGATATCTGAGTAATTGCTGCTCTATTTCGCTGTAGTTTACGCCAAAAGTGAAGTTGCTAATTTTAGTCTCGATGGTGGTTCAAAAAAGGGATTTCCCAGATTTTTTGAAGCATCTACAAAGCTAAATAACTAATCAATAACAGGCCCGCTTCTTCATGCTTTAATTGAGCTAAAACTGTTAATAAATTGGCTACTACTGTAAAGTGAAGTGCGATAGTTGACGCCAAAGTAACGTGAATAACACAACGTAAATTGGCTAAAATCAAGAGAGGATAACTTCACATGATATACGCGCTCCTGCAGTCTAATGCTATCCTACATGTTCCTAAACACTTAGAGAAACACCTGCACATGCTAGTTTACCTCATGAAAAAGAATTTATTCTACGAATAAGACAAAGCTTGGATAAGGCTTTACATGCAAAAAGCCAGCGTAAGAAAAAGTTCTAGAAGGCCATTATTTTATTTTATCTTTTCATAACACCAGCCTAGGTAAACATCCATGTATATTTAAGAGTATTATGAAATAATTTAACTGAACAATAAATTATTCCAGTAATAGCGAGCAAACTTCATAGTACTGTTTTCGTTCTTTGACCCCCTGTAACGGTGCATCATTTATGACTTAATGCTAACACTGAAAGACGTCCAGGCCCTTTCAGACATGGTTAATTATGTGAGGGAAATTTTGTAAGAAAATTCAAACCCCAGTTACATAACCTTAAACCTTCCATGTTTGTAAGTTGATTTTATATTTACTTTTCAACACTCTGTAGTTATGTTATTTATGGTTTGCAGCGCACGACATGAATTTTTGATGACTGGCCTGGTCTGCTCAGTCATAGATGACACAAAAGGTAGCTTCCAGCTTGTTCACTTTATAAACCTGTTCGAACGGTATTGTCCGGGGACTGAATTTCCTTTAGATGGTAATATCAACAAGACATCAATTTCATTCTATAGCATCAAGTATAAATGTAGTCAATCAGTTATACATGTTGTAATTGTGAATTTAGTGTATACTCAGGCCCTAGTACTGGCATCACAAATTGTACTGACTATTGTTTATTTGAATTAGCTGTTAAATATTAGTTTCCAGTATGTGGCAGGTTACCTGCCAATGTCTGTCTATTCATTGAGTCTGTTTCCTAGTCTAGATACAAAGCTGTGGGCTGCAGAAATATTTCATTCAGTATTTCTAGTACAACAACAGTTAATGTCAAGTATTTTAACTTGTTATCCCAGTCACTGCACCTTAATTACAGGTTGTGGGGACATGGCCACTTGCCAGAAAATCTTGTTTAATCAAAGCTCACTGAGACTTAGTTGGTGAGTAAACAATACCAGTTGTTCATAATTTCTAGAAATTTGGTTATTTTAACAATTTAATGCTTTGTGTAAATCATATTTTTAGTACATTTGCTCTACATGTTGTGTAATATTCATGTATGTACATCATTCAATCATTCTTCATTATTTACCAGAAGTCAAACTTCCAAATTACTTTATAACTGCATATGGAATACTGTACAAAGTCCCTTATTACGGGCCCCAGAAGTGTAGCACTAGGCCATTATTTATACAATCTGTACATGCATGTATACTTGACCATACAGCAATAACATACTTAATACTATTTATCAGCTCTCCTGAAGAAATACAAAGAACCGAAAATTGTTACCAAGACTCATCCGACTCAGGCTGTGTACACGCTGCTGTGTGGAGAAATGTTCTACTAGACCGGACAGTGCCAAGAGTGTGTGTCAATCTGTTACCTTACTATCAGTACCCCTCACCACCTGTTCCTGCATGTAACATTACTAGTAATGGAAGCTCTCAGTAAGGCAGTCACTATAAATTATATTCTCATGACTTTCAGGTTAAACCCTTATGAAAACTTTTATATAATACTAATGCTATATGTTAATTAAACCCTGAATGAGGACACTTTCCAAACAAGTAAGATAACTCCCAATTACGTGAACAATTAGTCTAATTTTATATAGAAATCTATCAGCTGTGTTATAGTGTAATGTACAACTGCATATTCTTACTCTCAAAATAAATTGGGATGCCACAATCAGAATCCTGCCTCACAGTTAGATACATGTACTTTGAACTTGTAGTATCAAGTATCAACTCATTTTGTAAGCATATTGTTACTATTAATTATGTGAACAGCTTGTCCCCAACTACAATCTGCTTACAAATGGTCCCATTTGGCTTGAGGCCAGTACAATAAACCTGATGGTAGAACCTCTTTTGTTCTTTAGAAAACAAAAGGTATTGTTACAAATTTCAGCACAATTGTGTACTTCTGAGTTGTCTTCCCTTTACCAAAACAAAATTGTTTCCTACTTCCTAGGGCAGACAACTCCAGCAACGATAGTGTGCTGAGGCGTATAATTTCTATTTCATGTTACACATTAGGTTTAAAAGTGAATGTCATTAGAACACATGTAAATATAGTTGTTCCATTATAAGTTTATAAACACTGCTTGCAATTCACTTTTTTTATTGAAGGGGAAACAATTAGAAAGAAAGAGAGAGAGAATGGGAGAGAGGGTAGCTTATTTCTATTAAGCATATGTAACTTAAAGTTTGGCCCAGCGATGTTAAGGTACAAATGTATCGGTAATATCGTGGCAGAGCGCCGGAACATAATGCTAAATACGTGACACTCAATGAATTATACATGTATGTCTACTGCAATGAAAGTAAATCATGACGGGCTATGCCACCAACATTGAATGCACATCCTGTAAATCATCACCCTAGCGACAAGAAACTCTAACATTCAAGCATAAAACAACTAGTTCCTCCCACCAACCAGTGGTTTGAGCTAAAATGACTAGCCAGGATGTTGATGGGTTCCCAACCTGATGGTGGGAAATAGATTCTACTGACTGACTACTTCCATGGTGCATAAACATATAAATTATGTCAATTATAGCATTTAGATTAGAATCATTAGCACAAGCAGTTCTGTTATGTTACTCTACGTTAAATACTGTAAGAAATCTGCCTAATTAAATCTGCACTCTATACCACATTCTTCAGCTTATATGAAGGAGAAAAAGTTTAAAGGGCTACAGAAATGATAATATTTTGTTTGGTATATCTAAACTTTAAGCCCTGAGGCTGCTATATTCACTTTATTAAAACTCTGAAAATAATTTGGGCTGGGATATGACAGCATATAAAATTATCATGAAAAGTGGGTTCTGGAAAAGGAAGTCCCAAGTTACAGGGGTGTTGTTCACATCCTGTATGACGTGTGAAGGCCCATAGCTTGGCTCTCTAGTTATAGCCCTGTGTAGGGGAGTTACCAGCTGCCCTATACTTACACTACAATCTCACAGCTATGAGCTTTCTGTGATTATTTGGCTTATGTAATCCTATGGTTTTCTCAATAATATGACCAGCCATTGAATGATACAGTATAATCAGGGACTATTACAGCAAGCAAAGGAAGCTGTGAGTGAGGATATTGAGAAAAAAAATCCTATAGTTGCTGACCAAAGCTTGTTGAGGGCTAATGACTATGTTGTAGCAATATAATACTTATGCAGATATTGTTAGTATAATATATGTATACATGCAAAATAATTTTCATATTTAAATTACAAGTGGTAATATAAGATGCATGTAATAATTATTATATAGACCTACATGTACATCCAGACCTGTTTGAGATTATAAATATGTTCAGCCATGTTACTTATTAATACAAATCATGTACATGTAGGTACAGATATACAGTAGTACTTGCATGAAAATATAGAGTAGATACTATATACATTTTGTAGTATATACTAGATAGACTATAATATGTTATATTACACTGAATTATAAACACAGTATATACATATAGTATAACTACATGCATATAATAACATTATACTGCGTTATGGTCTAATACAGTATCAGTATGTACATGTACTACAATGTGCATGCATTGTATTACTGTACATTAAAATGAACTGCACTCTAATACAAATAAATATTTCATTGGAGGGATAGGAAGTAATGCAACAGTTATTCAAGCCGATAGAGAGTGGTGTAAGTGTGGCATACATCATTTGGGGCCACATGCTGTAGTAAGCAAATGCACATAAAACAAGAAAACATGGCAGAACTGAGTTACTCTGTTGTAACAAGCAAAATTTTACCAAAGACACAGTGATTAACTAGATCCAAGTTTCTGTTTGAAGCCTAGACTTGAAATAGCAGATTAGATGAAGACATTGGGTACTGCTGGCATTAATTCCCACCCATTACCTATGCTGGAATTTCAGCTAAATTAACCACACTAATTTAATTGGCTAGGCTTTGTTATGTAACAACTTCCATTTTGTTTCCACAGTTACAGAGTAAACAAAGTTTACATCCTTTGTAATTCAATATGGCAGAATGAGGGCTTGCAGTGTTTTCCATTTGCATAAAACAAACAAACTGATTATGTTATATGGATTTTTGTTGCATATATTGAAAAATAATAACCTATGTAACATAATTGCTACATGAAAAGACATGGTTTCAGTAGTACTTTAACAATATTATGCAATAATTTAACTGAAAAATAAATTATTCTAGTAACAGCAGGCAAACTTCATAGTGCTGTTTTCGGTCTTTGACCCCCTGTAACGTTGCGTCATGTGACTTAATGCTAACACTGAAAGCTGTCCAGGCCCTTTCAGACATGGTTAAATATGTGGGAAAAATTTCGAAAGAAAATTCAGACCCCAGTTACATAACCTTAATGCTAGGCTTCTCTTTTGGTATAATAATATTGTGTTTAAAAATACTTATCAAAATTAACCAATTAAAATAAAACAGTTTATGAAGCGGACTCAGCAAGAACTTGTCAAACCAATGAACAAAAGATTAAACAGGATAATCTGAGAGGATAGTCTAAGATAAGGCAACAGGCAAAATAGAGAGGATAACTCCTACTCAACTAATAATATGTCTAACAGACTCTAATGCATACGAGGAGTTCCATAGAAATTTTCAAATATAATAGTACTATGACTATAGCCATTTTAAGGTGAACTTATTGCTGCATTGGATCAATAGCCAAGTACAACGTTATCAAAGACCTGGAACTCAGTAAGACTTACTGCATTACGGTTTCCATGGAGACAGCAGAGTTCAAAGTCTAATATTCCATTAGATGCCAAAGTAATTTACTATTAGAATTATAATCTACTTATTTGTGCCAAATTAATGTTTAATCAGAGTTGATACATTACAAGTATTTACCTATTGCATTTATAATTATCTCACAGCTTTGCATTGGCATCATTTTGCAATTATAATTGTTATATATACATGTAGGTTCACACTACTATTTAATAGGGACCTGACTGCATAATGCGCAGCATTTATATGAAGAGTGTTGTATGCTAGGAGTCAAATGTGTGCTATCAATTTGAAGGGCAGTGTTTCAGAGTGGAATAACAAGTACCCATTCTTTATCCTACTGATATGATAATTTTATTTAGCTGCTACATAGCTACATAAAGTTATTTACTCATGAGCAATATTAAATGCTGCAATATAAATATGCGCCTTACTATTATTATAGTATTCAAATAGCAATTGTTGCAGGTTTAATAACAGAAATATTTCATGAATATAAAACTCTGAAGCAGCCACGGTAACATAAAACTGACATAGTACAGCTAACAGAAAATAAATGCCAAAACCTATCTTAGATGATAAACATACAACATTGACTTTTTAATCCGAAGGTAATAGTAATAACTTCGATTGACACAGTCAGCCAAACCGCTTGCAATTATGAGTGGTTATACAGCGTCACTCAGTTATCGGTGGTAACAATATCTTGGTACAACTGGTCGTCTTGGGTTATAGACACCAGACGGGCATAGGCGTGGTACTGTTTGATATATGAGGAACTTCCTGTAATCTTTAGCTAACTCACACCCATTCCACACAACATGGTCGTAGCAATGTTCTGCATTATCGGCCATTGAACTAAAATATAAACAGTATTAAAATGTGCAATATAGGCGTCATTGTTATAACCTCCAGTCTAGCTGTATTGTTACAAATGATGTTACATGTATGTTCAAGTTCAAAAAATTTTACCCAACAAACCATCCTCTCTTTAACAGAAAAATTCTTAATACCTCCTCTAGACCATCCGGTACAAAAGAAAAAATTAAATCCCCAAGATGCCGAACTAAATTAAGATCTAGTAGTTTTTTTACATATTTTATCACATATTTTGACAACAATTTTAAATACGTATTATAATATTATAACAATTATAATTATAATAATTATATAATATAGTATACTATAATTGTAACATTTCAATTTCAACATCTCACGATAGAATCTAAATCTAAAAATCTATCAACATTTTTGTATATTATGCTTTGGTTAGTAGCCAGTTTCACATGTACAAAAGTACAACTGAAGCTCAAGTCAATGAGACACACAATAATAGAAGTCGACGACCTTGAATGCATAGCCTTGTTTCTGTAATGTAACATACAGGTGTGGAACCTGGGCTTGAGTGAGTGAAACAGGGTCTAGTTTCATCAGAGCTATACCATGTAGCAGTTAATTCATTAGGACTTGAAATTTGGTTCAATGTGTTACTTGCAAGTGCCTATTACTGATGAAAATATAGTCGCTATATTATGGTAAATTATTTCAGATAATAAAAGTGTCGATGCAGCTTAGCTGTATCTTTTAAAGTGGTCAAACACGGAATGTAAACTAGTACAATGCAAGGCATGTATGACGGATTATACGGCTGTAGAGATGAAGACAGCAGACATATTATCATACATGCATTTGTAGGTCTTAACATCACTTACCATGAGAGGGTATCTTCTTCTTTACTAACTATGCTGTGGAAACACTGTATTGTTCCGCCACATCCTACAAGTATTTATTGTAAACCAAATACAAATATTTCATATAAATTCACCACTGTAAGACACGCAAACTTCCATAAATCTATGAAAATCCGCCATAGCCCGCTAAAAGTACTCTAAATAATACACATATCGAGTATATACAAACCGACCTGGGTCGCAAATTAAAATCTTAAGAGCGCCGTCGGACCTAGGCCAAAAGGGCTATTGACCTGGCAGCTCTAGTTCATTGGTACACCCAGGTTTCTAGCACGAAAATAAGGATTTTGCTGTGTGTTCGGGACTCTGTGACAGGAGTGGGCTGGAAAATCCTTGAGCATGTTGGCTACGCTTGAAATTTAGGTCTTGAAGTAATGTAATGTAATACCCATCTAGTTACCGTAGTATAAAGTTCCACACTTGTCATTACATTGCTGTACATGTACATGTAGTAAGGTTCAACTCACATACGTTGTATACAGTTGATAATTTTGAGTTTTTCGCCTAAAATCCCAGACAAAATAAAAGGCTATATATATAATTCTCATTACTATACAGTATACTGAACATAATAATTTGATTATGATTACCCTTGGATGGGAATTCAACATCTGTTCCACCGCAGTGTTCCAAATAGAGACTGAGGAAACGTCTGTGCTGGAACATTCTCTTTACAGGGTTCCTCACGTTACAATAAGTTATGGCATCAAGGTACAAGTACCTCGCCCTGGAAGGGACAGAACAAAAGCTAAGCACCACGTTTTCTTATATATACATCATTGATGCTGGGTTCAATGACTATTCTGCAGGAATGTTGGCTCAATCTGTTTACGTTTATGACAGATGCAGATCAACCCATCTAGGGTATGACCGCTTGGTTATTCATTGGAGGAACACCAACCAAACAGAGTTATCGCTAAATAATACTTTTTAACCTGTATACATACGTACAAATGTCAATGTAGTTATACATGTATTACATTCATATTTGGTATTTGAACACCAACCTCTTGCAACTTGCTTCAGTTTCTTTCATCACAGCATTTTCGAACTGACAGAACACGTGGAATAAGTTGTCTTCACATGCTATAAGTAGAAGATATTACTACAACCTACCAAGATATTTGGGTGGAGCATTCAAGTATTAAGACAATGTATTGAAATGATCACATTGCAGAGATATCATATTAGTTTTTTAGAATTTGTTTGAACAAATAAAATATACAAAAACTGTATGGTTATACAGTATAAATTGCGTGTACATGTACCTGTATGTGCACGTACATGTAGATATATGCAGACAAATTCACTATAAGTAAGTATATTGGGAGTTTGGCCATATTTTCCATATTAGAATGATACTTATGCAAGGAATTTGTCTATTGAGCAGTCAGAAACTTGTTTCACATCCATGAAAATATCAGTCCTTGACCGGGGTTTAAATCCGGGGCCTCTACGGCACCTAATCAACTAGCGCAATCAACAGAACACATTGCCACCACCACTACCTATATTATAGTAAGGTAGCCATAATACAAGGGGTACCTTGTGTACAGTTGGCTCAGAGCGTATCTACTGCTAACCAGCAAATCTTCCTTTTATAAGGTTGCTGAGCTGGTGTAGTGGTAGCATGTTCTGTGCACTGTGCTAGGCAATTAGGTGCTGTAGAGGTCCCAGGTTTAAACCCCAGTCAAGGACTGGTGTTTTCACTGAATGTGAAACAAGTCTCTGGTAGCTCAATAGACTAATTCCTTGCACAAAAACAGCATACCTGTAATTATAAGTAAGTATATTAGTGTGAAAAGATGCACTCACTGTAGTAATGGCGATGGTGAGGGTAGTGGTAAGGGTGGTGAGAGGGGCGGCGTCTGTAAGGCTGGTGATGGTATGGTTGATAATAATCGTAATCACCTATATCACTGGTCACACCTGCCATTCCAGAGAATTATAACTTGACATACACATATAAAGATTATTTTTTATTCCAAAGAAGCGACTACATTAAACAAATTTCAAATAAGACCTTTTTAACCTTAGATTAGGCATCTCATGGATTATACCACATGCAAATTATTTTGCCGCAGTTACATGCAATCTTACATAATATGAACTCTCACTAATGCTCATAGCCCACAACATTGCACTAGACCAGTACGCTTATTGCAGATGGAATTACTAAGACTCGTTAGCAAAAATAGGAACCCACTGACAACAAATACCCAACACTGGACAAAAAGTGCACCAACGTTACTGACATCCTGCCTTTGCTTTCACTCACTCAATACCTAACGGGCATCCTGAAAAATGTTTTGAACCATAACATAGGCCTACCTACCACCTTATATCAAGAATTATTCAAGAACAACATTACTGACGACATATTTTAGATACCCAGAGTAGCTCCTTCACGTGCAACTCAACCAATCTCTTCATCACAAACACTTTTAACCCTCTTCCTTAGCAATTTACTACTAAAATCCTATCTACTAACTCAGTTATGACAGCAAATAATTTAATCTTTTTTAAATGTTACACTTTTGTAAATATATATCACTTTTTTATCTTTAGCTATATTATTTTATTCTTGTTACCAGTATGTGGCACTTATAAAACAAATGCAAATGCAAATATTGTACAAAAATAGTTTTTCAACTCAAGCCTACTTCTGAGCATGAAGGGAAATGTAATTGGATGGCTGAAAGCTGAGTTCTTAAATCTACCCACCTGCTATAGCTAGCACAACACCACAGATTGGTAGCAGAATCCTTAGACCTATGGCAATGAAAAATCAAAATAAGCGTGTTAAAACATTGATTATATACATTGTAATATCACCACATGTAGTCTTCAACCTCACAGTCGAACATAAAAATAATATCAGATGATGGCTTAATAATGCAAAAACACTGTGCAATTTCTGGGAAAAAAATAGCCTGTGATTCATCAACTACATGTACGTTGATACTTTGCGGTATGTATACGATAAAGTTTTGAAATATAGATAAAGTTGAAAGTGCGCTATTAAGACAATGAGATCTAAAAGTGATATAATATTTCATGCCATTATTTAAGATGTGAACAATGCCGACAAGCTTACCACTATCTAAGTTTAAAAATAATAAAAATGTGCTTTACTAAACATTATGTTAAAGTGTTTCCCAGCCAACGCACACACTCTGCATACCTAATACAAGTTTGTATCTTATATTTAAGCTGCCAATGCTGAACACTACTTACCCATAGTGATGTCAGTCTTCTACTGTACTGAATGAAGTGTATTAATGGTTCAGTGAGCCGATCTCTTCTTGCAGTCATTTATATATATTTTTATGTGGAAATGCAAAGAGCAGCTCTTTGAAAACACATAAATTATGATCTGCTAAGCTGAGGACAAGTAAATTCCTACTTAATAGTTTTTATGGTGCCATAAATTATATTCTTATTAGCTACATGCAATTGGTAACCACTAAGTTATTTTATAGGCTGCTACCTATGGGTAAAGTAATTGACCTTATTATTTGGCTATATGCTGATGAAGGTTTTCAAGCAGAGTTTATTAGTTTTGGTGATGATAGCAATGAGAGAAGTTATATATAGCACATAGTAATAATAATGTCTGGGTGTCAGCCTTAGCTATAGTTGCCTTAGATGGCTGGTGTGGGTACGGGTATTTATGACACTGCAGAACACCAACAAGGGCTGGATCAAACAGCTAGTTGCCAAAAGCATCTCATCTTCTAAGGCTCAAGCGCGTGGTCCTGGGGCAATGTGGAGAGGGGTCGTGTGGTCCTGGGGCAGTGTGGAGAGGGGTGTTATGTGCTGTCAGTGCCGAGTGCTGCTCTGTACCAAAGGGGCAATGTTCTGATCCACAGCAGCTTGCCTTGATTGGCTGGCTAGCATCGCACAGTGATTAACCTTAACAGCGCAGGTACCAGCTTTGCTAGTGAGTAATGGGGAATGCCATGGCCAACCTGCTCTTTGGAGACACTGCTTGACTGCCGTGATCTTACCCTCTCAAGTAATTGGGCGACACGGCGGGACGTGTTGGGGTGCAACCCATTTCTAAATTGATCCAAATTTTCCCCCACAGGCACCATGGCATATGTACTAACTTCCCTCTTACCTGGCTGGTTTTTTGTGCGAGGGTTGCTGGGCAAACACACCACTACCTCTCTGAATGTATGCAATTACTCAAATAATAATAATAATGATAATAATAATAATAGGTGCCAAACTCAATTCTTCAGTGTGGCTGCCCAGTAGCAGAGAGCTAGAGAGCTAGAGCTTTATTGTAGAAGACTATTCATCAATATTGCAAATAGAATAGGCCCAGTGCTGAGCCGTGGTGTAGACCTACTTTCTTGTTGAAGCATTCTGTCACACCCACTGCACTCCTTACCGATGCCATACTTCTCTCATACATGTATCTTGTATTACTATCACATACATGTATATCTCCAGTACACCTGACGATCTTAAAGAGGGAGAATTTCCAAAACTGACCAGAACCAATCAGAAGGCTGAATAGCTTGTTGAATAGTACTTGCCGAGAGCTATTTAAAAAAGGTCTGCAGCGCAACAGCAGATGACATCATCTGCCACAAATTGATCACAAACAAAGGCAGTTTATGTCATCTAAACAACCCAGTTAACATTGTTATAAAGCACATAGAAAGGTTTTTATTCAATAACTTTTCTATTAACCAGGAGTTTATAAATTCCTTCTACACTTTTGATAACATGATACTTAGCCACATATATTCACTTGTCTTTTCTATTTCAAGTATCAAGGAAGTGCAATTAGCAAAAGAACTCCTCATTTATTTGAGGGTATACTACAATGAGAAGACAACTTTTCATATTTCTCAAAGCTCCTATTTTCTGGTATTTTTCAAAAATACACGTAACATACTTGTAGCAAAACAGTATTAGTGCCAACAAGAGAAATAAATAACTAAATTTACCACAAATGGATTCCAATTATATATCTCTGCTCATACAATAGAGGGCAACTCGTGAAGACCACCCAGCCTTTGGGGCAACTTTCACTTTAAGCAGTGTCACATCTCTTCCCTGTGGTTATATTGGAGTTATCCAGGCAATCGTGCTCATACATTGATATAGACATGGGAACTATAATTAATGTGTATTTGGTTTGCCTGTTAGCAGCTACAACCACCTACGGCTTCAGCAATGTAATGGATGGCTAACCTAGCTTGCCTTTATATAGACTTGCTTCAACAGCCTCAACTTGTAGCTATGGGTCCTATCTATTCAGCACTACTCCAGGATAATTCAAGTGAATATAAACATATCTAATAAAAAGATCTGTACTGTAAGAAGGTATAGGAGTAACTGCTCTATATAATAATTTGACCTTGCTTTTAAAGAAAAAAGGATGACGACCGGTGGCCCGGACGACTGCATAGAACCGGTTACAAAACAGACGGACAAGACTAGAAGGCCGTCAAGAAACTATGCAATAAGTGATGCAGTAATATGTGTAGAAATTAGCTATGACTTATTTACAAATACAAGAATGTACTACAAATCTCACTAGTTATAATAATTTTGTAACGACCTTAAGGACCTCTGCCAAAGTGGATGTCCTGGGGCTCATCTATAACACAAGTGTTAATAGTAGTCAGTAGGAGATGTTCAACACTATAAATAGACATTATGAGATTAGCCAGATAATTTACAAGCTTATCTGGATTATAATGTTTTATGGACACTTATTGTGACTGTCATCTCATCTAGTGCAATTAGTATAATAAATACCTTAGTATTGTTCCCATGATGCATATGGACTACCTTGAATTATAGTGTTGAATAATTGAACTTCTATGACTGACCTAGGGTGGGCCCTCGTGCACCTGATTTTATGTTGTAGTTGCCTATGTGTTATATATATTTTGCATTATCGTAAAGACCTACCCTTTGTCGGCTCTTTTGCTGGAAGTTACTGGAAGCACATTTTATACAAAGGGAGCAAAGTTTTTGCTATACCAGTTCAATTGTTCCTGGAATCTCAATAAAGTCACATCTATTATACTTATGCAGATTGGAGTTATTTATTCTAACTGGTAACTCTTAGCCTAGGTTCCCCCAGGGACTAACAGCCAGAGTGCTAGGGTAGGATAAAACTCATGCTGTCTCAATAATTACAAGAGGAACACTCAGACCTACCCGGTGGCGGATTTTGAACTTTGGGGAAGGGGTGGCTCCATGGATGGGAGGGGATAAATGGTTCAGAAGCATTTTAGACAATGAATTTGTCCTTATATGAAGATTTGCCTTGTAAAGCTCAAAGCTCAAACTATTAAAGTAGTAAAAGATATGGAACTGCACAAGTTTTGAAAACCAACACTATTCAGACCTAAGAATGACCAGATTAATCGAATTTAGTATCTGACCTGTGGTCATGATTAACAGGTTTGACTTGGAAACACACATGTGTTAGATGATAAAATTGCTACAAGCTGTGACTGACAATAACTGAATATTTATTGTGCTCAGAATGCTCCTGTTGACTGTTCACATTAATAGTACTAGAGTGGAAGACTGCTAGACAACATGAGGGGGATGTCTACATTATAATATATAACAGTTTTTTTCAACTGAAGTTTAGATTGACTAATGGGTAATATTTATTTTATAAGAAGAATAGGCAACTCTGCCTGAGATACAAGCATGTACTATTGAAATAAAATATGAAATACAATATAAAATATAAACCACATGTAGATATAAGTGCGCCAGGTAAATATGAGTAAATTAGTCAGATATTGGATTTGGTAGAAGGAAGTGTCTTCTTTTTCATTCTAATAAAAGTGTCTGCTAATGACTCCAGACTAATTTTATTTTATACATACGTAGCTGAATAACTCAGGTGAGAAATGATAGCTTGTTAAACAGCTAACTAGTTCTTCAATTAGCAATCAGAATTCAACAGATTAAAAAGAGTTCTCCAAAAAGAACAGTGGGATTTACCAGAAATCAAAAACCTATTATTATTGAGAAACACACCTAGTGAAGACCAGGTGAACACGTGCAGTAAATAGCAAATATTAATGTAAGATGATTAATCTGAGTTTCCAACTTGAAAACTACCTAGATGGGACGCTAAATGTTACACTCAAACTTAGCAATAATCGGGCGCCGTGAACACCTGAGCTAAATAAAGCGTGCGCATACTGATTGGTAAGCACGCTGCACAGAGCGCTGGTAATTTGGGGAAATCCCAACTAAATTGCATTTTGAAAGAACACTGAAGGGGTGGCGCGCGACCCAGGCGCCAGTAGGAAAATCCGCCACTGCTACCGGTTGGTACATAAGTACAATTTGATCTAGTCAGTATATACAAGTCTGCATCTCACTCAGAACTAATACACCAATTTGCATTTATTTGTTCATAGTTTTATAAGTATATTCGTTAAAACATTATAAGAGGACAAAAAATCTTTCGACAAGTTGTCTTGTTTCACACGACAAAGACATAGTAGCACAAAGTAACATAAATATAGACAAGATAGTTCAGTAGAAGCAACCTACCACCCACCATAAAATAGTCCCCAGTGACACTTAGGAACAAGTGGAGCATCAGTGTTTGAGACAAAGTCACCAGACGGGCATAACTGAGGAATCATCTGCCTGTTCACCAGATCCTGGAATCCTAGAGCAGCGTCGCAACCATCCAACACCACGTGTTGATAACAATGGTTAACCTCATCTGCTTTGTCACTGGAGAGCAGGAAGATGAAAAATATAGTGCAAACATTCATTTTTGCTCCAGCTCTATGTAATACTATGTTTTAGATGACTGTATAGAATAATAGGCTAGCATCGTTGATTTTATCATTCTGTAGGGAGAAATGGGAAAACACTCAGGAAATATAGGTTAGTATTTTAGTTTATACCACACAGTATATTACAGTCATCTTCTGTTTCTCAAACCATCTGATTTAGAAGAAATACATTAAAGCTCAAATATGTGTGCTGGCACTGGCCTGGTAGAATTGTTGTGAGACTTCCCTCTTTACTTACCAAATAATTCCTGATTTATCCTCTCTGAATATAGACTGAAAGCACTGTACACTACCTCCACAACCTGAAGCATAAAATACTTGCATGCTGTTTATTAGCTACACATGTGAAAATTCAATCATTGTAAAGTTAGCCTCTACAAGACGTTAAGTAGCACTATTAATACACTAACAATTCCCCAAACTCGGATCGCAATATTATCTAGATGGTGAAGCAAAGCTGAATATACATGCAACATAATATGCAAGCGTTTATCGTGTGCAAACGAATGCTACTGAACTAGCATCTAGGTGTTACATGAGGACAGTGTTCGAAGTGTGGTTATGTGGGAGTATATGGCGTGTACCCACCTCAATTTTAGTGGGTACACGTGTACCATCATGTGAAGACTAGCAGTGGAAATCTTAAGCCTTCTTTCAATAGCAGTTGTGCTAATCTGCTTTTATTCGCAGCCCATTAGTACATTAACTAGTGGCTAGTAGTTTTAGTAAAGGTATAGCACCCTTACTGACTGCAACCAGTGAGGCCACCTTGCCTAAGACAATGAGAAGTCACTAACCTAGTCAATTTAATATTTTGATCAAATTGGTTTCCAAAGTTTTTTTCCATTTTGATATTAATACGTGTGGGTTTTACAAAATAACATAATGTGAGGAATATGCGTTGCAAACATTTTTATATTAGCAAGTCCTCAGTACTACTGTTTACCCACAAATACATAAAATTTTAGATGTTGACAGAAAACAGTGAAACAAATCTAAATTTCTCAAGTATTTTCTGCATACGCCGTGTACCCACCTCATTTGTTCCACTTCGAACACTGCATGAAGAGTTATTATTCTCTTATCTATAGAAATTGTAACATACGCGAAAAATAAACTAAACTATCTTTAAGTAAATTGTTGAGGTTTGCCGGCGATGCTATGTAGGTTTTAGACACAGTCACTGATTTTGTAGAAAATGTGAAATAATCTTACAATAACAACTTCATTGTAGGTGCATTAGATAAGTAAAATGAGGTCAACTTTGCTTACTGCAATGATGGCCACAGTAGAAATGTCGGTCAATTAATTTACCTTTGCTAGGAAATTCTAAGTCCATTTCTCCACAGAAGTATTGAAATAGCTCCAAATACTCTGTCGTCTGAAAAACTCTCCGATTTGCATCTTTTACCTCACAGTTAGTAATAGCGTCAACATATATCTTTGTTGCCCTAAAACAATTTTCATGCATCTCTAAAATTACTATTTCAGTCTAAAGCAAGTTACAATTTAAAACAGCTATCTCCTCTTAAACGTGTTTGCAAAGTGAGTGACATTTGGTGAATAGTAAATATTAAAATCTGCAGTCTGTTGTCACTATACTAAGACAATAGACTGCTGGTTGAAGTATCAAGGTCTGTGGACGGCGGACTGCCGCAGTTGCAGCTGTCCCCAGTCCACAATGCGCTGTCAGCAGCAGGCTGGGTTATATATTGTACATGATTGTATAGTCTATAGCCTATAGCACAGTGATAGCAAGTGCAATATTTATATATGATATAATATTTTCTAGGCTACCATATTACGTATACATAGGTTTCCTCTGTATAGCAATAACTGGTATTAAAAGTTCTACATAATTGTTTGAAGGACTTCCAAAGTTAGGACTACATTATTCTGAATATGATATACTTGTACTTACTTTTCGCAATACTTTGGGGTTGCTTTCTTTATTATGTACTTGAAATGGCAGTAAGTATAGAACAACTTTTCTTCACATGCTAGAAATAAGCAAAGTTTGTTTCATAGAAATATACTATTAGTGTAAGATTATTGCATTGAATGTGGAGATTAACTGGAGGGTTAGTTTAGACTGCCACGTATGACCTTTGATTTATCCAAACACTTAATGCCCAACAATGACCTTAGTGGACCTACTGTAATTCTTTAGTCACACAGATTACATTTTTGTGAAGCTTAGAGCACAGGCTCCTCTAGACTAAGAGCTACATTATAGCTACTTACTTGGAGGAGGAGGTGGGGGATGCTTGTGGTGGTGATGATAGAATAGCCATGCATTGGACACACCTGGGAATAAAACACAATTACTAAATTGATTTTCCTTCAAAGATGGTAATAGGATTGTTATCAAACTAATAGAAAAAAATTAATACAATGGTCTCGCTACACTAGTACTACTTTTCATTATTGATCTATTCACAGTAACAACTTTATATTATTACATGCCATTTAGTCTGCATTTTGTATCCATATAACTTCTTATTTACAGCAGATGTTTGTTTTTTATAGGCAAAATCTGGTCTGAGAGTCATAAGCTGATGGATTAACGTTTTAATCCCAGTAATTATGATTAATGAAGGTTAGTTTTGATCAAGTTGGCATCTTTTATTAGCTCCCTCAGAACTTTAGTTGATACAAAGGTTATTGCAAACTGCCGTGGAATGCAGCTTTAAAAAAGACGCCTCTAAAAACCATTGAGGAATTTACAACTTATAATATATCTAAATTGCGGAGCTTTACGTAAATTATCAGGATTTATATGTATACTCTTGTTGTTGTTTTGGCGTTGAAGTCTAATGTCAAGTTAGCATGCATTTAGATATTCTTTGTTTACTATTTAAATAGTTGTTCTAATTTTATAAATAAATTCCTTTTACTAAGTCAAATCATCTTATGGTGACCTTTGAACCGTTCAATTCACCAATGTTGCTAAATTGCCATAACTGGAAGATATTTATGTTTATCAAGAGAAAGAGTATGACAGCTATACCGGCCAAGTAATTGTAATATTGCAATGGTTTTTTGGTTTTGGTACTGTCGCCCTGAGACGACTTCCAAGTCCAAAATGAAATGCCAATGAATGGTGCTAGGTCTTCTCATTACATGAAATATTAACAGGTACTAGTAGTCAAATAACTACCAAAGACGACCCATATGATCACGAGTCAATGCTTGTGTGCTATACTGAGAAAGAGAGTGATCCGACCTAGGAGGAAGTTCGGGTTGCAAGGTTGAGGGCCTTAACAACTAGAGTGCATATAAGAACGGATGTGTCTTTATTGAAATCCAAGCATGAACTGAGAAAAAAAAATGGATAAACAATGCCCTTTATATAGTAATAGAACTTCAGGAGGAAGTTCCGGTAAAAAGGCCGACGTAGTCTCGTAAAAAGACGACGTAGGGTCGTCCGGAAATTGTGCAACAACATGGCGGCCGGAAGCCCGATGGCCGACCCAAAATAAGTCAGGTTTGACAAAAGATGCTTAAAATGATTTAGATCACATGCAAAATCAATATCAAGTATTTCTGAGAGGTCGGGCCTCTTTACATGGGTATAAAAAGGGTATAATGACTCAGTAATGCGTACAAGAAGTGTACAAGTAACATTCAACTACATAGACTATGTGTACAAGCAAGTGTAATGCAATGTAAGTATATATAATTAACTTCATGTAGTCGGGAGGCTGCGTGTGTCCATTACAATATTATATTCAACTAAACAAATATTAGCCTTTGAGTTATTTAAAATTATTAAATAACATGGTATCCGTGCATATTCTTATAACATCCTCTTCTTTTAATGTCATGAAGATATTGTTTACTTACCAAACAATGTCAGCATCACCCAAAATGAGGCCATCCTGGGAAAACCTAAATATAACATATAAATATCATAGCTACACAACTGTACAATCGCTACATGTCCGCACGTGGACCAGAGTATCAAAGTACAATGATAATTTTCTATTATAGATCATTAAGACAATATCATGACTTACCCATTATGCTGAAGTAAAGATGGTTTAGACCTTGTACCACTGTCTGGTTAAATGAGCTAGGCTAATCTTCTCTGCTGATATATACATACACTGTATATATATGTAGATATATGAAAGATTAACTAAAGCATCAGAGCTTGATTTCATAATCAATCATAATTATGGAGTCTTGGATATAAGATAAATTGTAATTAACCTGAATTTCATCCCCTTTGTGACCGCCTTATTCCATTACAAATAATTTAATGCACGCAAGTTAAACCAAGACATAAATTAGCATTTCATGCATTATAATATAGACACTAGGTCCTCCATCGCTTATATAGATAAACCATAAAATACAAATAATGTTTCCAATTAAACTGAGGTTATGAAGAGTAACTTTGTCATAATACCTTGATATTAGCTGTGCCCTGATTCTGGTATTCAGCATATCAAGAACTGACCTCAATATGCTTCCAGCAAAGCAACTAGAAATTTCCTAAAAAGTGAAAGCAGATGAATCATGGTTCTACTAAGAAATGCTGAGCATTTGTTTCTACCCAGTGTCTGCCAATAATGTCTTAACAAGACATTTTATGACCTCTATTACATTGATTCAGACCTAAGGCTGAATACTGGTTGCTTGAAGGTAGTACATGATTGTGGAGGTGTATGTGCTGACATATGTGCAGGTATATGTAAATGTGCGGGTATATGAGCAGGTATATGTAAATGTGCAGGTATATGTAAATGTGCAGGTATATGTAAATGTACAGGTATATGTGCAGGTATATGTGCAGGTATATGTAAATGTGCAGGTATATGTCGAACATCCTCAATGAAATAACATGAGTACATAAATACTCGTAGTAGACCTAGAAACTAGAACGTCTGGTTTTTGGATGGTCTATCATTCTATCCCATTTGCTAAATTACTCTTGGGTACACTATGGGCGGAACAGGCGCAAAATAGAAGTTCAGGGGGTAATGGCTTCACGAGCAAACTATAAGGATGAGTTTTCTTGAGCTCAGTTGATTTGGTCAACAAAGCTGTGCCTCCAATTTCAATTGTAAAATAAAGAAGGGTTTGTTCTAGATCTACATTTTAATAATACATGTATTTATAATCACTAATAATGAGATTGCAATGTACATGTAGGTTAGTGTTGTAGATACACATCATGTATATTGTATATAATTGGTGTCTCTTCAAGAACAGCCACTAAATAATGCTGATGAATGATCAGATGTTGACATGTATTTTGATTTGTAAGAAGGTCCGGCAACATAATCCATGGCGAAATATCGGATAGGATTAAAATAATCACGCTTATGAGTCTACATTCTCCCCATTAAGGTGGATTAAAATAAAGCTGATGGATAATGGGACTGGAGAACCCTGCATCAGTTATAGAGAGTGTATGAATATATTTCCAGAAATAAGTTGAAAGGAGGAAACTTATCTTTTATGGGCAGCCTTTTCTTTTCCAGGATACAGACATGCAATTGATTAATAATAATAATTGTAATATGCCTTGCATGGTGGAGACAACTATGCCTTATATGGTGGAGACAACTATGCCTTATATGGTGGAGACAACTATGCCTTATATGGTGGAAACAACTACAGGCACACTAAAGAGAACTTCATTTAAGCTAATAACTCTGCTACTACTGCTGCTATTTACATGCCACCAGCTTTCTGTTTTGGTGCAGGAGGACAAAAAATTGTCTTTTCACTAAATAATAATTGAATGTGAAGTATGTTACTTTGAGGCAAAAAAGTTATATATGATAGGATAAGCATTATAATATTAAACATGCTAGCTGGAGGCGGAATATGTCACCTGAAAGTTAAAATTAGTAAATAAGTGTAATATTTCCCATTGTTTGATTGATAACCATCTGGGCCAATTGGTGAGTGAAGGTCACTGGTCAATCTGTAAACCGAAATGCAGAGCAAGTCATAGTCTATTATAAAAGTAAGTTATTCTCGGCTGCACAAAGGTAGTCAAATCATTTGTGAGCTTTCCTTGCCTTTCTATAATTTGGTGTACCTAGAAAATTAAGCTTCATTGTTATATTGTACTTGTCTGCTGGCTACATACAATTAGCCTGCCTATCTAGCAGTCTCTGACACGGAGTTGTCTTCCCTGTTCAAACTTGAGAAGAGAAGACAACATACATATTTTTTGCTATAATAAAATTAATTTGTCAATTTGAAAAGGAGCCTAGTCTAATAAACTAGTATAGTGCATTGTGAAAACTTAGGGAAGAGAGATATGGATGAATATTTTTATGCTACAGAGCATACCTGTCAACTATCCCTATGTGGGCAGGACCCTCCCTATTTCAAACTCCCACCAGCTCCCTATATCCTCCCGATTTCAGGGCATCAGAGCCAATATTCAAGATTATCCAATAAATAACATCAAGTTAATACCCTTGTTTAGTCTAATTTTAGTCTGTCTGGCATTTTGGAGTTAGCAGATACTGCATAGCTTATATTGTGTATGTGTGCTTAATCTAATATTGTTTTCACCACCAGTTTCTTTTCAGCTTTTGTTGTGATTTAGTTTAGTCTTTGCTAAAAGTACAAGCATGGTAGCTAATTTACACGTATTACAGATTATGTCAAAAGATAATAATTAGTGTTGTGATAAGAGTGAAGCTTGGCACCCATACTCCCCCCCCCCCCCCCCCTACAGTTCAGACTCTCCAAATGTATTTTCTGCAGCTGGAAGTTAGGGTCTTCACCTGTACACTTTGAAGTTGAAACTCCCTATATTTGTTCACTCCAAGTTGACAGGTATGCTATAGAGCTTTACGACAACAACAACTGGTGCAGCACAAGTTAGACTGAGTAAAACAATAGAGGACCAAGCTGACTGAATTGAGTAGCTGGCACTAAGTCATCCTAGCCTAGGAATTTTTGGGCTGAAATTGGATAGACTGATTTATACATACCGGAATCCTTGCTTATCTTATCTTAGCTTTCTGTGTATGTTTCGTTGCATTAATTTAAATACCGAATACTACTACTCCTCTACTTTATACATGCACATGTATATTACTGTATACATGTAAATACATAATTATGTCATACTTCAAACACCAAAACCAGTAATTTTCCATGGGGGGGGGGGGTGGGGGGGGGGTGGGGGGGGGGGGGTGGGAGCCACAATACCAGATCTCATATGTGCCTAAGCAATGAGTGTGAAGGAATTATTCTGAGTCAAACAAAGTGCAGTTCAAAACAAATTAAAATTTCATTACTTACAATATATTACAGAATACTATCTGCATACGCATACATGTTCATATGGGGGTGAATAGTATCACCATAATTATATGAAGTAATGTAAAATATCAATTGCTGTTATCTCCACATTCTTTTGAAGCAGTCACATGATCAATCTGCCTCTAAACAACATATAAAGTTGTCTGCCCTCACACTTATACTTCTTGGGAGAAGGCAACTCCTACTTTTAATCAGAATCAAGATAGAATAATTTCTTCCCAATGCAAGCCAGTTTACATAGCTATACAACAGTCTGGTTAGGAACGTAGAATTAGACTATGCAATGACTCTAGGCTATCTGGCAAGTCAATAGATTATTTATCATGCTTGATCTTATTCTGGAATAGAAAGCCTCCTGATAAAAGTGACATGTTTATGTCCCTTGAATAAGGGGTGTAGGGAACTTTTAATATTAATGCAATAAAATGGTCTAGAAACAATTTAGTACTTAGTGGTTTCTAATAGTATCAAAAGTGCTTGACAGGGTAAGACAGGTGCTTAGTAGTAAGGACACTCAGGAACAAGTGACTCTTGGCTGTGGAATACACCAGAAGGGCAGAGGGCAGGTACCATTTGCTCAATTACTAACTGCCGAAACCCTTCCGCTCTTTCACAGCCATTCCTCGTGACTTCTTTGTAGCAATAATTCACTTTATTTACATTGTCGCTGAAACACAAAACATCATGTTTTAATAGCTCAAAGTTGTTCTTTCAAGCTGATAACACAAAACTATGATAGCCTTAGCACCATTCTTATCTACAGTCAAAAGATCTGAGCCTGCTTAGGAATGTGTAATGTATCACCTAACCAGTGGTCTGAAACTCCCCTTACAACTTATCTTAACAAATCACTCAGAACTAAAATCTTTGTCTTTAACAAAACACAAGATCTAGAGGTTGAGAAGTAGCGAACTGTTTCTGCATTTACTAGTAATATGTTTACTAACTGATTACCACTGTAGTTCACTTCTAAATTTTAGCACTATTGGTATTGGGTACGATTCAAGTATTATTCGAGTATTATTTGGTAATATTGCTAACTTAAACCTTTTGTAGTCAAATAAGTTAAAGTTAAGTTCACTAAAAGCTTGTGTGATTCTGAATGAGTATGTAAAGCATTGACATTATACAATTTTGGCTTTTCTAAACAAAAATTTCACATTTTTATGTCCATTTTTCAATATTAATGAGATAAGATGGTGCCAGTATTTTTGTTAGATATACAGGTGCATCTATATGTGTATAAAAATATCTTGTTGCTAAGTCACTCTCTGGAAACCAATTCGTCCAAATAAGTGCTTAGCATATCTGATGTCACCAAGTGGTGTCTGGTGTCACCAAGTGGTGTCTGGTGTCACCAAGTGGTGTCTGGTGTCACCAAGTTGTGTCTGGTGTCACCAAGTGGTGTCTGGTGTCACCAAGTGGTGTCTGGTGTCACCAAGTGGTGTCTGGTGTCACCAAGTGGTGTCTGGTGTCACCAAGTGGTGTGATAGATTGTCTACATGTACATATATGTCTAACAATTTCACACAAACGCTAGTGGGGAAAACTTCAGAATATAAAAGAAATTTCTTAACAACAAAACAGAAATAATTAGTATGGGTAGATTTTGATAGTATAGTACATGTGAGTATCTAGAATTACAGAAGTTCTACCTATTTTCTGGATTTTACAGATGAAGCTAGTGGCTAGAAGTTTCAACTTTCATGACTTGTGGGGGATTCAGGTTCGATTCCTGCAAGGGTCATTGATGGTGTAAAGAGTAAAACGTAAACGTTAAACGTTAAAAACACTCTTGTGCTACTTTGCCACTTTAGTGTGCTGGGAACAGCATGATAAAGACAATTTCCCTTACCCTAAAACTGGAAGTGAAACTGATAGGTTTTTATACATTTATCGTTATAGGAAGGCAAAGGAACATTTTTTGTTATGACTGCACATGTGCTGTAACATCTAGTTAACAATTATTTCACCACATCTACATGACCATATATATCTATACAACGGCAAAATACGTGTGAGATGAGCGTGTAATAGAGATTTATTCAATATGTACTGATCAGAGTTATTTCAGTCTTATTCTGAAGGTTATAAGTGAGTAGACTAAACGGAAGATGGACATGATTGGTGTAAAAGTATAATAAACTTATCATTACAATTAGATAGTCAACTTACCAAGCAATTTTCTGGTTATTATATCCTTCAAATATCCCTTGAAAGCATTCCACAGTTCCTCCACAACCTGTTTGATTTACATGTATGTAAGTATATGTTTATATACAGGTATGCATGTTTACGAACATATAATGCAACTAGGACATACATGTTGGTACATTCTGTTTGCATTGGTTTGACTGCAACCATTTGTATTATTCATAAATATCCACTGAATAATAATGAGACTGCAAAGCATAGGAACTTTGCTCATACATGTGAAAGTTTCACCAGAACATCTAAAAGCTCTTATGTAGGAAGAACTGGAGAAGTCTAAGACATTTACTAGTGCACTACTACATTACTGCACTACTGCAGTACTGCACTACGGCACTACTGGACTATGGCACTACTGCACTACTGGACTATTGCACTACTGCGCTACTGCACAACGGCACTACTGCACTACTACACTACTACACTACTACACTACTACACTACTACACTACTACACTACTACACTACTAATGTTGCTCTACTGCTGTATTACTGTATTACTGTATTACTGTATTACTGTATTACTGTATTACTGTATCACTGTATTACTGCATAATATCTAATCGTAATCAGTACCTTTGGATGGAAATTCCAGCCTCTTGTTCTTGCAGTATCGTGAGAAGAGATTGAGAAATGGAGTAACTTGAAACACTCTCCTAGCCGGGTTCCTGACTTCACATCCAGTAATGGAGTCACTGTACATCCTCACTGCCCTGAAACCACCAATTTTACTAAACATAAGCATGCTCTTATTGAACAGTGAATACTATTTCCTCAGTCTTCCTCATTTTCTAAATAATCCGTTCACTTATCCTAAAGGTGTACCTCTATCCCAAGGTAAGCCCCCAATCCTGGAAGTTTTCACTTCATCAAACTAGCAATCCTTTAAGCTTTACTAATAGTAGGCTTACCAACAAGAGTAAGACTAAATAGGAGAGAGATCACACAGAAGTCAGGGTGAAAATTTGAAATGTTGTGAGCTGTGTTTACTTGAAGGTAGTTTGGGTAGAGATTAGCATACAATAACGGATATTCTATTTTCAGGAGAAAGGAGCTACTAACTGGGGTCAACCGTTTTCTAGAGACCAGTTAACAATCTACTTACCTCATACAGTTTCTTCTACCTCCTCTTTGAATCAATCGTTTATATTCACAAAAGCCATTGAACAAGTTCTCTTCACATACTGTAAATTCAAATCAGTTCAAAATAATTTGACACACCGGGTATCATAGTAATACATTAACAGAATAGGCCTTCACATAATGCATTATTCTCTCAACAAAATATATTCCACAGCAAAAACTTCTTGAAACTGATTAATGGACTAAGCAGTACAAATCAGAGAAAAAAAGGTAAAAACAGAGAATGCTTAAAGACGGTAAGGCTTACTTTTAACTTTGTGATAAGGTTGGTGATGTTGATGGTAGGATCCATAAGGTCCAACCCATGCGCTGCACACTCCTAGATAATAGTATATATTACGACAATGTACACAAACTGCATTATTTAATAGCCATAATGGTTCTACATATACCTTATACTGAGTAGCGCAATGTTGTAACCTACAAAATACCATTAGATCAAAATTGATTCCAATGAAACTTAGGTCTACTGCAGGCGAACATGTATATGATATTTTGTGTTTTGAACCGTAGGAACTATTGTACATTATAGGTACACACCATCCTGATAATGCTTCCATAATTGTTTTTTATTCAATCTTATCGCTAACAGCTGAGTGTTGGGAGATTTTATATCTGTGCTAATTTGACCACACACACAAGAAAAAGGCGAGCTCCAAGATCCTTTGACTAAGGAACCCACCACACCTCCATAACATTTTACCAGCTGAGCTATTCTGACACACTCATTCGATAAAATTATTGCTAGGCATGCTGTGCAAGTAGAGCCTTGTATGATGTTTTACCAATTAATAGAGATGTAGAAATCGTTCACAGAACATAAATAATATTATGATGTTTAACTAACATAAATCTCTGTTCTGTGTGCAGTATTTGTCAATGCACCAAGAAATAACTTAGATAAATCAGTAGTACAACACTAAACATGAACATGTGCATACTTAGGATAATATATGACTTACCAGCTATTGCTATGAGAACACCAAGTGACACAAGGAGTCTGTTGAAGGCTAGAATTGAACAGTAGAAACTGGAATGAATCATTATTATATGCAGCTCATTTAGGCAGCTTATGCAATAAAACTTGTAATTATGACAGTTTTCTCTGCAGACTTACACCAAAAATCCCATTTTACTTGGAGCACATAGTTATGTTATACAGATATACATGTACATGTACCAACCAATATCATCATTGCTTACTGATATTCAGTGTAGTTGGCATTAACGTATAGAGCTTTACTTACACATACTGCTGCAGAGTTTGAACAAGTTCGCCATCCAAATCCAATACCTTTGAATGAGATCCAAACAGGTGGATTCTATCTATATATATATGCCAATATGGGACAGTCTAGCAATCAATTATTCTATCACTGGTATGTCATAACAAAATTCCTCATAATCTCCATAGATCTGCAAAGTCATAGTCTATCAGAAGATAATACAGGACATATCTTGACTACATTTAACTGGGTTTATGAACAAATTATTATAAATGGCATTGATTGATAGGTTATAGGCTCATGGTACTGGCTTGTGCATTGTTTTGCATAATAACATACCGTAGGCGTGTTGTTATTCCACTGCAAAGGCTTGTCCTCACTAGCTAGAGGGAAAGGTTTAATATATTACTACACTGACAGTTTGCAGCACAACAACTAAACGTCAATTGAGATAATCATGTGAGAGTGAGCATAACAATGTTGTATGATGTGACATGCAGATGAACAGTACCTAATGGTGAGATTATTATGTGCTCTCTGTTCCGTGAGAGATATTACTCAATCTAATCCTTAATACCCTCCTGTTATTAACCCCAGGTAATGAGGTAAACATCTAGATATTATGTAAAGCAGGACTTTTGTTAACTGTTCTCAGAAAAGTCAAGTAACTACATGTGACTACATTATTTACACATAGTGTTAGTTGATGCTGTTTGCGCTGTACAAGTTACACTGTCAATACCCAGGAGTGTAGTAAGATTAGACACAGAGCAGTCTGTCCATCTGCTCCTATTTTACAAGCATATCATCATAACTTATAAATGGTTTTAGCACAGCCTTTTTTCTTTTTAATTTTGTGCAACTTTCATCGATAAGTTGCTACGTTATATTCCTTCTTCATCAAAACATTTCACTCAAGCAATGTTTTGTATTTATTAATACTAACTTTTTGACACCGCCAATTGGTTCCACTTTCTTTGGTGGTGAATGTTTTACCCTGCACATAGGATGATATAACACCAAGTAGGCAAATCCTGGTTATGTAGTACAGTACGTTTCTAACCAAGAATACTAACAGTATGTGCCTGTCTGTAACTGAAGGTAAACCATACCTTTAAAAAGCATTGTCACTTTGCATTACCTGTTGTAGTTAGTGCTACTCATATGTACATGCACATGTGTGGTATATCACCAGTATTTCAATTTAGGAATTTAGTTTGCGATGGTTTTATCAGTTATTAGTTACACTGGACTGTATTTACAAGTACTAGTGAGCACACAAAATTACCAGGTCAGCAGTGGGAGGAACCTTTTAAGGCCAGACACTCTTGATTGATGAATTCTACAGGAATTGAGCACTCAGCTTCCACATGGAAGTGCAGCAGCTCTTTAAATGTAACAATGTATTCTATAATACGAAACTGTGTATAAACAGGTACTTGTACGTGTACTTGTAGGTGATGAACTTATTCCAATATTATGCAGAGTTGACTAAGTTCTCACAAGGTGAGTGATCTCATGTGATATCTACTGACCCCTATGTTCTATTACTTATTACTCCAGTCAGGTTCCACTAGTGTCTTTGATGAGGTAAATTCATGTAGCTATGTACATTACCTTCATTGCTTTATGAGAAGCCATCACTCTTTTCATGGAATGTTTTGTTTAGTAGCAGCAGTATATTGTTCTCATTGTACATGTACTTGTGACGGAAGCATGTATGTGTCAGCGCATGTGTAGGCATACTTATATGTCTGTGTGTCTGTGTATGTACATGAATACATATATTATGTTTATGTGTACCGTGAGGGCGTATTTGTACCTGCACCATAGCACCAACGCTATCGCTAGCTTAAAGAATCAGCTACTAACCTCTGACAATTGATAGTACTTTTTGATTCAACCAGATCTTTAAATTCACAGAATATTCCAAACAGGTTATCCTCACACACTGAAACAGCAAATTATTTCATCACTCATAGACAGGTTACATCACCAAGTAATTAGCTCACTCTATGGGCTCATCACTAGTTCATTAATTTATTGGTAGTTAGTCTATTAATAGTAATTATGTAATAACTTGCGTGGTGGTCTGGGTGCAGGTGTTGAATGACCATATCCACTTCCAGAGACAACTGTTCAACATCAACATAACATAGTAAGTATACACACACATACAATGTAAATTGTACAGTCATGTAGATAAGAATGTGTTCTGATGTCCTAACACTGATTAACATATAAAATACCGTTGGGGAAAGGTATTGAGCAGATGGTGCTTTCTTATACCACATGAGTCAATATTAATTTGTACCTTACCAGAGCACTTGTGTGCATAGCAAATGTAGAAATATCCTAGGTGTTATTTTTGGAATATAGTATTTATGTAACTTACCAATCAACACAATAGCCATTATAAGAGTTCCTTTTGCCACTATAGAAGAAAAGAATGAATAACACTTGAAAAACCAAATTAATTCAACATAATATTTAAACCAGTTGACAGCCAGCATCATTTCTTCACTATTGGACTCTGTAGAGGTCAGTGTTTGATTGTGTTACTCTCTAGAGGTCAGTGTCTAATGGCTGTTACACCACAGTTTGCTTAAAATTCACAATAACAGTAAACCTACATGTACCTGTATGTATAATTCTTAGACTAGAAATGGAGTAATGATAAAGTACTAAACCTACATGTACCTGTATGTATAATTCTTAGACTAGAAATGGAGTAATGGTAAAGTACTAAATCCCATTCACTGTAGAATTTAATTTGCATAGCATGGGTATAAATTTTCATTCGCTATCAGCGAAGGTTGACTACAGCTTTAAGTTATATGTTTGTGTACTTACACATGATGCCCAGCAAGAAGTGGCTATCAGAACAGCAGAGAAGTACCCATAAGATAGAATGGATTACTTGGCTCTCGTTGATTGTTTATATTTATAGTAGCCAAATAATAAAACTGCAAGTAACGGAATACGTCATATAATCATTGTCTTCATCAAATTACATTTAATCAGCTGCTTGGCGCAATTTATTAATCTGTAGCTGGTTTAGAAGGATAGAAGGAAGTGGGTGACAACAAAAAGAACCCTGTCTATGGTAACATGAAGAAATAATGATGGATTAACATAGTATTTGGTGACCACTTCCTTCACCTAATCTCTTATCACACCACCATAAAATTGTGCTAGAAATTATGTTAATAGCAATTTATAATGATTAGCAAGGATTGATTGATTATCCACTTTGTGCAGTGTCATTGCTGGTAAGATGGTGTAATAGTCTTTATATTTAATAAAATGGTTTTATGCTCCCTAGATCCAGAAAGAGAAGTTTGACAATCTCCTAGCAAGTAAATGACAACAAGGACATAACAGCCAGCCTGAATCGTATACATTCATGGTATTTTAACTTTGTCTTGCGCGTATGCTGTAAAGTTCCTAATATTACATTGCACAACACATTTATAGTACTTCACAAACTAGTTTAATGCCAACCCATTGATGAGTGTCCATGCGCTTACAGATTCACCATTTAACTGGTTAACAGCAAAATATTGGCAGCAAACATGCTGGTCTAAATGATTTTCTAGAAGTGTTTGCAAATATAACTACTCAATAGTAAAGGAGATTTGTACCTCTTAGGGATTCCAGATTGCAGAGAGGAAACTGTGTCCAATGTTTATGGAACTACAGCATTAGTGGTTGTCTATTTACTTTCTGTATCAACATAGTTCACACACATGCTGCGCTAACTGGTTGAAGGTTTAATAAGAGTAGCTCTAACTTAAGGCGTTTTACCAGTGGTGTTATATTTGCATCGTATAGAGATAGTGTTGGGTACTCAGCGCACCTACAAAGGTGATCTTGTATTTCTGGTACCGGAGGTTTAGCTCTCAATTTTGCGGAATATAAAATATTTGTCAGCAGCAGACATTATTTTTTTAATTAAGAAGTAGTAATGATTGCTGAAAGAGTTGAACTATGCATATTATTAGTATTATTGGTTCATATCCAGAACCATAAATAACACTGTCACTCACATGTTACCCTGAAGCAATGCTAAATTAAATGTGTGATTCACTTTATAGCATCATGTCCTGGACATTATTATATAGACTATAATTTATGTACATGTGCTATACATGTATATGACCTGTGTATAATCATCTCTAATATAATAATATTATTAGAAACTATGCATTACGTCTGCCCGATAATACTATTGCAAAGCAATCTGTATTTCCTCAAAATACTGATAACATCATAAATCAAAGCAATCAGACTAGCACCGGCAAGTTTTTGCTTCTTGTAAAAATGAAAAACTTGGAGATATTTGAATTGTTGACAAGCACTTGCAGGTGCATGATTTTGCCGTTATTAACTGGTATAACAATCAGCAATTCCATGCACCCAGTGTGGTAGTGAATTGTAATGTTAACAATAGGGGATACTCATCTGCTTTTAATGGAAAGTCAGCAGTACTAGGGGCCAGGAATAATTAAGGGCTCAGGTTGTTCTGTAGGTTAGGTGAGAGCGCTGCAGGCATGCAGGAATGCTGTGGGTGCTAGCTGAGGGCAGGAATGTTGTGAGTGAGAATGCTTTGGTTAGTAAGTGCAAGAACAACTATGTTCTCTGCAGGTCAGAATTACCTTCAGCTCTAATGATGGAAGATTGTTTGGCTGTTAATTGTACACAGTGCTCATCCTGGTTAAGTTTTGTAAAAATATAATGTTACTAAATTATCTTTGATGTGAGTCACACAGTGCATCACTTTGACCTCATAGTTCGAACTCACACAAGTAACAATAATTATGACTACACCACCAGATCAGTGAATATCTGTGCAAAGTGGATCTACATGTAAGATTTATATACAGAGCCCCTGCAAACCTGCTCATAACAACTAGATGTATGCTAGAGACTGGAAGTTGTCTTCGAGATTCAACATAATTGAAACTCGGTAGTTATTTATAAAAATACATTTTTACCTGGAAGGTTCCAGAGTGGCACTCAGTGTCTCCAGTTTACCTGCAATCACAGCTATAAGTGTAAAAGTGGAAGCTATAAATAATATTACATTATTTGCTGTGACATTACAATAAGACCGTGCTGTCCGGTTCTGCCAAACAAGTGTCAAAGTTTGATTAAATGGCAAAATTTTATAGAAATGATGACGCACATACACACATATATAAACTATTGGAAGTCATATGCTTCTCCATTGTCACTGATTGCATTTAGCTGAAGAACTACATACTCAGTCAACAAGATGTGTAAGTGTATATATATTCTTTACTAGTTCAGTCTTTATTATTTTCAATGATTATTTATTTCAGTAAGGCTTTGTATTAACGTAATTACTGATAGGTATGGAGAACATAAATTTCACTTTGTTTATTCAGTGCAGTAATATTTAAATTTTTTTGTTCAGGTCCTCTTTATGTCATCATGTTGCTATCAAAAACATGTTCATGTATATCTTGCATGCTATGCAACGAGTAGTCACTGTTGTTTTTGTGCTTTACGTGCTTTAATGGAATTCAAGCTCAGCTAGTTGCAAGCTTATAGTGTGTTCTTTCATTACTTCCTCTAAACAAAACCTGGACAAACAGAACTTAGAAGATTGGTACCAGAATATCTTTACTTCTAAATAATAAGGAGTAACATCTCAGAACACATACTCTTGTGGTGTACTGTCAGCTAAGACCTCTCCTGCCAACTTATTCCTCGAAACCCTATTTTAAACTAATTATCAATTTCTCTTTATACTTACAGCTGTCAAAGGAATTATTGCTGGTATTTCTGTTGTAGCTGTTGTGATTCGTAAGTATCAGGCGTTTTATTAATGTGACATATACATGCATGTAACTGCTTGATGTCATTAGGCATTTTCTTCCTAGTATGTCTGCTTTTCAACATGATCAAACTACATGTATTATTAAAGTGGTTAAATCGTGTTATGGTTATACACTGTATTTCATATTACTACTTAGGTTACTCATGTTATGAATTATTATGAAACTGCTATTGGTGTTAAGCAGCATTAGAGCTCATTAGTTTGTAGAAATCTTTGTTCGATACTCCAACATATTGATGCCCTAACATGTTACATAACACAGTATTGTTCTGAAAGTGACAACGTATATCTACATGTAAATTAAGCAATTATGATACGTTTTTTAAACAGAGGTTTGCAGTGCCTATGGACAGCCTTATGGAAGCCGCTACGGAGACCGCTATGGACACCAATATGGCCGTCCAAATACGTACAGAAAACCAGGCAAGCATTAAATAATACAAACATTGAAGTTTTTACAAATTCCCATCATTTTCTAAGAGTGTTTTGAAAATAGTGTCATCATTATGTGTGTAATAGATATAAGAGGAATACATGCAATACACACTTTGCATTGTAGTCTGTGAAGAGAACCTCTCTGGCATTTTCTGCAACTTCAAGTCGCTGGTGGAAACAAAAAGCAACTACAACTGCCGAAGGTATCTTTGCTTAGTTTATGATACTTTTAGTTGTGGTGAAGAGATATTTAGAAAATCTCAGTTGGCAACATCATGTTTAGAAAACATATACTTGGAAAATATTTGTTTCAAAACTGTACAGCTGCAATGTAGGAAAGGACAACTTTCTTTTGCATTAAATATAATTAATCACACAAAAAGTCACACGAAATATAACGCTAGTAGCAAGCATTGGAATTGAGCGTGCATTACACTGCATATGTATCCACCATTAAACCTGAATCTATGCACTGACATACACATAGATATTACCCTGAAAGCGCGGGTGCAGTGTATCCACTTTATTTGCTCTGCTCCTGATAATAATGTAATAGGCCTATAATATTATTTTGTTTAAAATTGTGTTGCTCCAACGATCTCATATACAGTTTTTGTTGAAACCTATTAAAACTGCATTTTTAAATAAGATTTTTGAAAAGCCCCTTTATTTGTGAAGAGCTTATAGAACAACAGAACTCGCAAGTAAAAGTGAGTCTCGGCTTATTTTAATTTGGCATGCGCTGCGTGTTAACTGAGACCCTGCTCTACCACAATAGTATCCCTCACAACCAGTATGATGAGTATACAGATGTTTTGCCTATAAAATTATCTCCACCCATAGGTTCGCGGTCTACGTACAGTAAGATGTAGGATTTTACCCATAGCCTCACTACTTGAGTGTCACTTTAGAGTTATTGCAAGTCTTAGAGTGGGCGTGACGATATGTGCAACAGTTTGCAAAAAACATTGCCATTCCAAGGCCTATATGAGCATAACCTCTCTATCCTTTGAACTCAGGCTAACTATTCGGTTAAACTCAGGCTATTCCATATTTCCACTGTAACTGCAACTACCATATATTTATTAATAAATGAATTAATTGCAGAGCAAGAGACATGGTCAGTACTGCCATTTCTAACTGTGATGTGAAGGACCCAGTAAGAAGAGTATTCCAGGGCAACAGGTTCGTTCAACTCTTCGTGGCCAGCTGCCAGTATTCTGGTGTGGAATTCCCAACTGATGGTGAGTAGTCTCTCAGTCTATGAATAGCTAGTCTTTCAGTCTATGAATAGTTAGTCCCTCAGTCCACGAACTGTTAGTCGCTCAGTCTATGAATAGCTAGTCAATCAGTCTATGAATATGTCTGATTATTTCCTGTAGGCTGTGGTAAGATTACCGAATGTCTACAGATTATCTTTAGGAATACTTATCACGGAGCTAAGATTGCTTGGTAAGTAGGAATATCTATGATTTGATTCATATCAAATTATCGAGGATGACTTCACCTGTAGATCATATTGTAATATTGTTTGTGTTGTCAGCAGGTGCACTGGAGGTGCATACTGTACTGTAAACAACTACACTGTGAATGTACATAAAAACTGGGACACGAGAATCTCTTTTAAACTTCCGTGCTGCCTAGATAATACTCATAGTTGTCTATAATGGGTTTAAAACTTGATGACAAACTTCCATTTCTTTCCAGTGAGAAGAAAAGGGTCGCTGATTGGTGCTATAATGAAGCAAAGAGACAAGGCTGCTCATTGGCTGTAGCTGCCCAGAAGCTAGTTATTGAGCAGACAGTGCCCAGCGTGTGCCCCTCTGGAAGATATAACTCCTATAAACCTATTGTTCCAACATGCTACTAACTGTATTCACATTTTTTCCTGAATGGCAACCTATTTGTAACACTAATATCAATTTGTTTTCTGCATATTTGCACAGTGTAGATAAGGTATCACTTTTAGGAAATTGCCCTTTCATTGTGGCTTATATAAAACTTGTCCCGTTCATTAAACCAGTTTGGCTGGTGCTAGAAACTTGATGTAAACACCATTAGATAGCTCTTTACAAGACGCTCCGGAGGATTTTTTTAGATTTTTTCCTTAAAGCGTCAAAAACGTTTTAAGGCCAAAAATGACGAAAAAAGTGCAAAATTTGTCCCGACGTTCTAGAAAATTTGAAAAGTGCTAGAGAGTTGCTATAGACACCATTTTATAGCTCTTAAAAAGATCTTCCGGAGGATTTTCTCAGATTTTTTCCTTAAACCATCATTATTGAATTATCGGGCATTTTGTCTATTTTTTGGGAAGAATGTAACATTATAGAGGGTCCATTCCAGCCAGCCTAGCACTGGTCAAAATTGTCCCATCTTTACACAACTTACTTTAATCTCTAGCCATTGTATTACTGTGTAAGACACAAAAATAGTTTTTGCAATAAAACTTATAGTTTTCTCTCAATTTGGCTGGAAGTGCACTGGATCTACAATGAAATGTTCCTTATATAATATAGTAGGCTATGCGGCTGGGCACTGCATTGAGTTCATTCATCCATTGAAGCTTCGCGCCAACAAAGTTAGCTGGAGCAACTAGCCAATCACAGTAGGTTATTATGTTGGCTAAATGCCACAAATAATAAGCTATGGAAGATGACACAAGGCAACAATAACATAAAGCTGTACTCCAACCCAGAGCCATTGAAATGGCTCTGCTCCAACCTAGCACCCAATGTGTTACTGCATATATTATTATGAAGTACATGTGCATGTACGTCCAGTGCTGGTGTACAGCGTATACATTGTAGACAAACAGTCAGTGGGATACACATGTACATTGTACATTCTGCATTGCATTTACAGCTATGTGTGAATTTATATGAATGCCCTTCATTCTGCTTGTGGCTTTTACAGTGGCTTGCAGCATCAGTTTTCATGCTATGTTACCAATGTATAATTATCAATAAGTGCAGAATTTTGTGCTCTACAAAGTTATGTCTAATATATTGTTTATATGTATTAATCATGCTAAGCTAATCCAGATAGGTTAGTTATAGCTAGAAGATTAGTACCATGCTACTGCTGGAGTACATGTAATATTATGGAGCATGAACATTGGATATTTATCTTATCAAGGGTGTCTATGCAATGCTTATACCTTATCCATAAAATCACTTCTCATTTGCAGAGTTACATTGTCAGAATACTGCAACACATTTCAGCTTTCAGCCTCCAATAGAGGCAAAATCCACTGTATTACCCCAAATGTCAGCAACCACTTTTTATAATATTATTACTGAGGTGCAGAATAATAGCACAATAACAAATTTTCTGCCAAAACCAGGCGCATTGTTTATTCATACACTTGGCACAGTTTACATCCTTATCTCTTTGTGGTTACATTAATAAACAACTCAGCTGTTACACAAATATCAACCTCTGACCCAAGCTATACATATCACTGACTGCATCCTACAGCAAACAAAGACAGCTAGATTCAGCAGTGCTAACACTGCATGGATGAAGTAATTGTGATAGTGGGCCTGATGTCTATAAGGTAAGATGAGTTACTTATTTCATATAGTGGTTACAACAGTTTTGCTTAGACTGCTTACAAATTACAATGATGAACTCAACAGTATTTCATTATGGCATTAGTCATTTAATTCAGCTTTTGTCACGATTACTGCATATTCCAGCGTGTACAAAACAAATGTACAAGCCATGTATCAGTCATGTAGCATAGGCGGCACATCACTGCATGGTAGTTTTCTACGTGTTTATGTACGATATTGTATATTATGCATCATGTTACTTACATTTATTTGTTCCATCGTGTTATATACGTACCGTACTACATGTAGCCTATATTACATTGTAATATACATTAAATTATATTACATTGTAATATACATTTATATTACATTGTAATATACATTTATATTACATTGTAATATACATTTATATTACATTGTAATATACACGTATACATATTATAATGTGATGCACATGTTGTATAAATACAGTATAATAGACAACGTATTACTTCTGAAGGAAATGTAATAATACTATGTGTACCAATATACTATGTGTACCAATATATTGGTACACATAGTATTATTATCCTTACTTCACATCTTGTTAAACACTTAGCCATGTCAACGTAGCAGGACATACAAGTACATACTTATACTTGAGTTGGTTGTAACTACTAATTAAATGTCAAGCAGAGAATCTTGCATGGTTAATTCTAGTTGTGTAATTGTATTTTGTTTTATTTTTACCACCAAAAGTTAAACTATAATATGTATGATATGTGCTTTTCATCTTAATTACACCAAAAACTCACATGGAATCACATCGTTTGTTCAACAGCAGATCTACAGTGTGTAATTGTCATGAGAGATTTGTTCATATTGTATAATAGATACCCAGTTTAGGCTAAGCAACTTGTAAACTCATTCTTGCTTCAATTACTTCAAAAGCTTGCTTATAACTCAAAAGAATTCGTCTTTTTAGTTTTTAAATGTAGGCTACTATGCCGAGTCTAGTGGCAAAATTTATCTACAAGACCAAATGTTGCATGTATGTGTTAGTGAGCCTCCCAACTTATCACTTATCACTTTATTTTTTATATTCATCGTAAATGCATGCTTCTTTTCTAGTGCAATGTGTTTATCTTGTTCTACAGTATTGCCATGTTTATTTTTTTACAGACTCATTCTAATACTGAGTGAAAAAATTAACTTGAACACCATCAGCTACACAGTTCTAGATGGAGATCATAATTGGCCGCATTACTGACTGTAATAGCCATACCTAGCTGTACATTGCACATACATGCAACTGATCCAATTCTACAGTAAAATACCTACGTAGTGGATACTGTTTGTACCTGGTCAAGAGAGAGAGAGACAGAGACTTGATGTCAACACGACTTGCATGTACTACAAAACGTTATTGGATTAATGATTACTAGTGTGGAATGTAGCCTACAGGCACAGTATATGCATGCAAAATTCATTTGTACATACTTGTATATATTCAATTTTACTATATGCACCATAGCAGAATCTGGTTGAAATTGCAGGTCTGAATTATATTCAATGTTTTTTCCTCTGATGACAATGCGAGGATTAGTATTAAAATATGAGAAATAAAATTAGGTCTAACCTTTCTATATATTACTTTATTACATATTCAAGATGATTCTGAATATTATTAAACACCAAGTTATAAACTACATGAAAACATGTAAATAATTAACATCAAACTCCATGTAGGCATATTATATGGTACATCTATAATATTGGTATTGTACATAATGCTGGCATAACTGCTCATTACATGTCCAAGTACGTTCACAGATGTGTTATAGTGATTTGTAGCGCAGTGCAGTGCAGTGCAGTGCAGTGCATTGCAGTGTGGTGCGGAGCGGCGCAGCGCGGTGCAGTGTAGGGTAGTGTTATTAGTGTAGTGTAGCGTTGCGTTGCGTAGCGTTGTAGTGTAGTGTAGTGTTGTAGTGCAGTGTAGTGTAGTACAAGTGTAAGGACTCTATTTAATCCAGTGGGTTTCTATTATACAGCCAGCAGGCAGTGAGTCAGTTTTTTAGAATAATTATTACTGCTAACCACACTCATCAAATTCTGCATTCCTCTATGTGCCCTTTGACCCCCTATGTGTATTAGACTGCAATAAGTATAGGATGGTCATTGTAGCAGCTGCTATTGTCTACCATCCTAACTAGTAGATGCTCAGCAATAGAATAATAACAAGTTAGCCTTAGCTCATTCTATGTTACAATTCTAGCTGGTAAAGAAGTTTCATTGTTTGCATCTGTTTACCCCAAATTGCAACCACTGCAAAACATGGACTTCAAGCTACTGCTAGATTTACATGTAAAGATAACATAACAGTGAGGCACATTGTTTTGAAAGAAAATTGTAATATCTAGTCAACAGATTGTAGTACATGTATATATATTATAGTTAACGGACATTTCAGAAAAATCTTGTGAAACTTGGGTGAAGCTTGTTGATGACATACAATTAATGTGCACTCTGTGTTCCATTGCTACAATAGTAGATTTTCAGCGCTGAATATTTTACTTGCAAAATACCCCTAAATTGATGCCATGTACTTCTAGGTGAATAATGTATATCGCACTGTACATGTAGGTGGATCTGTCACACTAGGCGACAGCTCATTCAAATGATCCTGAGATTATACACAGCACTCAAGTACAAATTGTGGTGGTTCGGACAATCTTGCTCATAGAATCTATACAAAATAGTCTGTCATAAATATGAATACTTTTGCGTGTGTTATTTGTTTGCATAATAGGCTGAGAGGCAAGGTGAATGTTTTAACCTTATTGCTGCATTATGTAGTGGTTTTGTGCATTATTAGACCCTAAGAACTGAAACTACACCCACAACCAACATCCATGCACTTGTACAGATATATTTACATGTATCTGTCCACTATCAAACCCCCTAATACAGTATGACCAAGTATAATATATACAATTAGCATAATGAAATACATGTACATACAAATACCTTGCACACCTCAAACTGAGAGTTTATAACCCGTGGACAAAATACCATGAGCAAGCATATAGTGTATCTGTATCATGCTAACTCATGCGTATTATAATGGTTCTGCTTGTATGATAATAACATCATAATTATTATCTCCGTGAGCGATGGTCTGCAGTAGCTCAGTTAGATAGCAGCAAGACGTGAGTGCAGGTAGTCTCGGGTTCAATTCCAACAGAAGCTCGTTTTTCACGGCCAACAGATAACAATGGGAGAGCAACTCCAAATTATTCACAATTCCTTAAATTTGATACCTTATCTATCCTGTGTGACTTCCCAATCTGCAATTCATCTGATGTTTTGAACAAAATGTGATAAACTGGACTTAAATGTGGAATAATTAAGTGTTGCATTTTATTTACATGTACATTCGTATCATCAGTGTACTGTTCTGCCCATATTTGCTTATATTTAATAAATTTGCCAAGCACCTCTGAAAATATACATTATACATTATAATACAAGTAGTTATACTTGTCCACCGGACGCTGTACATGCAATCTTACAGATTAATATTGTATAGCTATCCACTAAATCTTATAGTAGCTAAGAAATTAGTGAATTACTAAAATGAAAAAAGAATTTTGTATTAGTGGGATTGAACACATGTCCCTATGAATGATATTCAAGCACTCTACCCTTACACTATCAGATCAGCAGTGATTTTAGGGGGGAGGGGGGAAACTAGCCATTAACGTGAGGTTACACTGCTCCCACTAAAACTGAAGTGGGTACACACAGCATACTACCATATACTCGCACTTCATGATGGGGTGATAGCGTCGTATTTGTTCAGCATACTTTAGCCAACATAAATATGAATGAAGCAGCAGAAATTCAGTAGCTAAAGTTATGCTCTCTTGTGAACCCAAGTTGTTAGGGGATGACAACTTCATAAAAAAACAACTAATCGATATATACATGTGAATCCCATATTCAGATGCTCGTCCTTACATGTATATTATGGTGAGCCTACTTGGACATGAACAGTCTAAAGAGAAACTTGTGGCAACCAGTATTAAGAGGAGCAACCATCACATTTAATGTTTATAATTGCATGTATGACAACAGTTTTCTACATGAAATATCACAATGGATATAATAAAAATGTACAATGTACATGTATACACAATTGGCTTGATGTAGACGCAGAAGTGGAGGTAAGTTGCAGTTTATATGTGGAAGAAGACAGAACAAAGCAGTGGGTCTTCCACTGGACACATCAGCCCATTTACAATATGGTTCAGTAATGAGTAATTAATTAGTAATAATTTACATGTAGTTACTATATCATAACGTCTTTAGTCCTACTTCTACATTTGGTGACCTATCAAACACACACAATTCCAATGACATGGCACTCTACATTGGTTGTGTAGTTTGTGGGAATTTATTCCTTAAATGGCACTGTACATGTAGTAAGAGACAGGTGCTATGATTGGTTAAAAAGCAACCAATCACCCTGAATATGAAGAGACTATTTCTCCCATGACTTGGCATAATATTATCTTCAAGCAAGTTGACCAGTTGACCAGTTGACCAGTTGACCAGTTGACCAGTCGACCAGTTGACCAGTTAACCAGGTTATTTAATGGTTAGTCCATTGTAGATTGTCTCCCAGCTGTGTTACACTATTGTAAATAGCACATATACTGGTATATGCATGTACATATACAAGCATACTAATCCTTAAAGCCTGGTCCTCTACCACCAGGAACTGATATCTGATATACAGCCTAGGGTACAGTTTGGGGTAACCAACATAATATGATACAACAACCCATGTACAGTGCACTAAGTATGGTACATGTAATATCGTGTCTCAATAAATTTTATGTCCTGCTGGTAAAAAACTACATTATATTTTTTTTACTTATTAGTCATTAAGTATGTTACCTAGTACATCCTGAAGCACATAATATATAGAGAAATATAGCCTACAGACGCAGGGATGCACCTACAACATGATAGAAACTACAGTATGTCATGGTGATGTCCAAATAGAAGATTATCTGATGTTTTCTCATTTAACCACCATGACATACTGTGCTGTCCTGAATATGTGTACGTGTACGTGTACGTGTATGTGCAGGTGTACGCGTACACGTACGTGTATGTGTAGCTGATACCTCAGCAGGAAGTAAATAGATGATATTGTATTTATATTGTGTAAGACTGTTTACTTTTCTCACAGCTGAGCTACATGTACATGTATCTTCCATAACAGGGGTGTAGGTTAGAAAAATTGAGTGGGGAGGGAGTGGAGTCAACGCACGTGCAGCGGAAAATTTTCAAATCTCACTCTCTGAAGTGCAAAAATTAGACATAGCAGCATGTTAGTTGTAGCATCACTACAGCAAGTACTCATTACTACTTCTGTTACTACAACTTGCAACAAGAGTGAAAGTGTTACAGAACTATTACTAGCTAGTAGAATTTTATAATAACTACAATACTGCATGATTGTATCTTTTTACAAATAGCCCATAGGTGCAAGTGTATTTCATAAATTAAAATATTTCAACTTTCAATAGCTGATCAACAACTATATTGTGGTGAAACAGCCTCCGTGGTAATGCCACCTAGGCCAGCCACACTGACAATTATATTAGCTGACATTTAATCACATTCAATATCTTATCCATGCATTCATTACCTTATTATCTACTGCTGTCTTATATACATTAGCAATCAAGCCTTGGAATTACATTCTATTGCAACTTGGTTTTTCTCACATTTATACTTAGTTAGTAATTGTCTGTCCTTACTTGATTGTGAATTATTAGAGTCTTTTTGCCACTTTATATTGTAACCACGTGGCCGACCTTATGGATTTAGCTCATATTTACAGACGACATGTTTCTACCTATTGTAAGCACATTTTGTGCAAAGGCCGACCTTTTCATATGGCCGAGTCGGGCGGAACCAGACATATTGTTGCGTAAGTTCCGGAGCCGACCCCATGTCGGTTAACCGACACCATGTCGTCCCTTTTTGCCGGAGGTTTGTTATGTATATAAGGCAGTGCATTTTCTATTGTGAATCAGTTGTTGATTGCGCTTGAATAAAGCAATATCTCCTAACTCAACCTACAGAGGTTTACTCTTAGGCGGGCGGCTCTCCCTGAGAATCCTTTGGATTCAGTACGGTGTGAGCTTACCTCATACTAGGCTAAGCACATCTCTATCCACCCCTTAGGCTTAGGCCGATCCCGGGTTCTAATGAACCTAGCGTCGGACTTAGGCTTCTAAGGTTAGATACTCTTTCTCTACACTCCCTCGGAGTATAAACCCTGCATGACCTACGTCGGTCCTGAGCTCCAATGAGTCTCGGCATCGGCCTACGTCTGATATAATCTACAATCGACACTATAAAGAGCACCCATAACTGTTCACTCTTTTATGTAATGAGCAGAAGGTACACTTGGTCGGCCTCTACCACTTTCCAAGCCCTTCGCATACCTGTAGCCCACAGCTCTCGTATGCAATAGTACTACAAAACATTACAATATTGTCATCATAAATTAGTTATTTAAAATAAAATGCATTTAAAATAAATATCTTTGCAAGAAAAGTGTAGTAGCCTACTAAAGCTAAAATAATAATAATAGTGTAATTATGTTATATACAAATTTAAAATTAAAATATTTAATTATATTGTTGGAATTATTATTATTTTATTTTCAAATTTAGAAATCAGTGTCTTTTCTTCACAATACATATTTAGTTGTTAGTAGTGACTGTAGCAGCAGAGTAGTAGCTGTCAGTGGAGTGGCAATGGCTGGAATGAACAGCTAAAATGAATGCAAACACTTTTAATTATATTAAAAAAATAAATTACAAATATTTTTGAAAGAAGCCAAAACAATATTGGAATTGAATTTCATGCATCTGCTCGAAGTCAGTAACAGGGAAGGGACAACCTCATGGATAGCAGTGACTTACAAATTGATTCACCTAATTCAACTCTTCACTACTTTTCCTTTTGCACTTATTATTTTTTCCTTGGTAAATAAATAACTGTCCATAAAAAATATTATTGTTCATTCATTCATAAGACAGCAAGTTTTTAGCCTTTTAGCAGAGTACACAGTTGCATGGGCCCTTTTGTGTACCACTTGCAATGCAGTCATTATTCCAGGATTACTGGTTATTGTTACGCAACAACACCATAGAGTTATAAGTAAAGTGATAACGCCATAGAGTTATAAGTAGTGTGATAACGCTTCGGTCGCAAACCGGAAATGAAGCGAATATTAAGGGAAAAAGTGCTAATTTTCAAAAGTAGTGTTTTTAAGCCACTTTATTTTGGCAACAGGGGCGGCAATGCCTCTCTGCCGCCTCTTAAAATACGCACCTGCATAATGATACAACAGATCTGCTCTAAATATTAGCTAGCAACAACCACTATTGTGAGAAACTTTTAGATATTCATCATTGCAAGTTTAATATTGCATTCACCGTATATTAGTTATGGCATTGTGTTCAGCTAGCAGGAAATTTGCTCACAATTGATGACACGCCGTCGTAATGTAGAGCATGTTTAATAATTTATCATAAAACAGAGTGTAACCAGCTACTGATCAAACATGGCATACCAGAGGTCAGCGTATAAATGCTGTGTCACTGAATGAATGGTATATCTACTCAATGATTGGCCGGTGATTAGCCAATCATAACATTGGTCTTCAATTGCATCACTGGTAACCAATTATTGTGTAAAGTAAAAAATAAATTCCACCAACAACAAGGTGGGTAAAAAGATGTTAAGTCATGGTAATTTTAAGTCCTTGATTTATCACCGATCATCATTGGGAATGAGCCATCAGAGTTTTTATAAGAATGATTGATTACTCTTTGTATATTCTCTGAACTACGGAGTAAGTAAACTGTGTCCACACACGTGTGTATATATAAGTAAGTGTCCGCACATGTGTATATAAGCAATTGAGACAGCCACTCTACATATACTTCATTCAGTTTTCTTGCATCTTTCTACAGAACTTACTACTTCAACCTTCATCTCTACATCATGCTTTGTAAGTATAAGACTATAACTACACATGGCTACCAAATAAATAAGTTTCAAATGAATAGAATTTTTATAAATACAGTATGACATGTAGAGTGTACAGTTGCTCCCATTTGGTGGAAGGAATTCGCTGCTGTCTTTAATATACTTCAGTAAAACAAGCATGAGAAAATTTTATGCTACTGTATGCAAATTTACATTTCTTTGTCTTTGTGCCAATTTTCCAGTGTATATGTACATGTACATGTACATTGTTTGACATGACCTACGGATACTTGTACATCATAACACCACTTGAGATTTGCTCACACCATAACAGGCAAAATCCATCCATATTCTTCACATTTTTCTGAGAGTAATTCAGATGTCAACAGACTAACACAACTGTCTGTTAATTATATACTGAAGCAAATATTTTCCAGTGGTGTAACGAGTAGCCTCTAGACATTATGAAATGCATGTTTACGTATATATATCACACATTGTAGAATGTACATTTACATGTACGTATATAATTATGTATAACACATATATACGTACATCATATTATATAATACATATATATACGTACATCATATTTTTGTAGCATCTGTTAGAGCACTTCTACTTGTGTCAGCCTTACTTGGTAAGTTAAATGGATTATTATTATTATTATTATGAAATGCAGTTATTTAAGGTAAAAACCTAAAGACTGGTTCCCATTCTGAAAGCCATAATAAAATGACACCTGGTCTATAGTGACCAACGGAACAATCGGCCATGTTAGACTGTTGTCATTCTGATTGGTCGGTTGTTAACACAGCTGAATAAACTTTACTAATATTCTCTTATTTATTTCTACAATGTATATCACAAATACCAGAGTATGCTGTGAAGTTTTAATTAAGACAGAAATAGCTGCACCAAGATGGGACAGGTGTATTTATAAGGTTGGGTGATCTTCGTAACATCAATAATGACTTTCTTTGGGAATTGAACCTGTGTTTCCAACATAAGAGTACAGAGCTCTAACCACTAGGCGGCTGGTGCTCCCAGGGATAGGATTGGCTAACAGCTATGTACATGTAAATAATGATTAAACCTCTTGGAATAATTCATAACGTTTAAGAAAATGCTTCGAAACAGTTTTAATTCAAAAACTAAGTCTAACTCCTACTATCTGCTAGGTGATGAATTGTAGTCAATTAATATTATGATGTTTTGTTGATACATGTAAACAATAAATGATAATAATCTATTATTATTGTTGGTTTAAGGAGCTCACAATTTCATTATTGAATTTTAATCACAAAATTACCTGTACCTTCTTCCAGGTGCTGCTTGTACTACGGCACAAAGACCAGCTAACTACAGGCGCATAACAGAAGGTGAGTGGTCAATATAGACACCAGACACATCTAGTATAGCATAAGATGGTAAACAAAGGGAGCCAGAAGAAGCCATGCACCACTTAGATAATAATATTATTATTTATTGAAAATATTTTATATTATTTGTATCTTATCACTCTTGATTTATGCCATTTATAATTTTAAATGATATTACAATAAATTGTTCGCTTTTCGATAGCAATTTGTGAAGAGAATCTCCATGACACATTCTGTGAATTCAAGAGTACGCTGTGCAGCAGCACTGACAGAACCACCAGCTGTTCAAGGTTAGTATTAGCCTTGTTGTAAACTTGACCCTCTCAATCCTTGGACCATAAAGTGTTTTGTCAGTCAGTTGTCCTTCAATGCGTCATTTTCCTTGCATTCAGCACAGCAATGTATAGCCGCCGTGTGCAGGCTACTGCTTCTAGACTGTATGTAATTATCTATCAAACTATCCTTGCAGGGCACAGGTGATGTTTAAGAATGCAATATCAAACTGTACAACCAATTCCTCAGCTACTAGGGTATTCCGTGTCATACAGTTCATTAGAGAGTTTACAAAGAGTTGTAGTACCACTGGAGTTCCTTTCCTATCAGGACAAGGTGAGGCATGATATACTTTAACAACATCATCATGTGATGCTTCAGATATTCTTTGCTTCAGATATGCCATACTTGTTGTACAAACCTGACATTCCCAAAACCTTGGTATGCTCTGATATTCTTATAGTGTTCATAATTACATCATATTTTAGGATGTGAGATAGTAACTGGTTGTATAAGGAACCTGTTTAACCCAGAAGGAGGTAGGATTAATTGGTAAGTGACCTCTTGTGGCAGACAAGATATTTACAAATCTGTGCAGCTTTCGCAAACCTTGGTTGATAATCAGGATAGAACGTGGTACAATGGTTAATTGGTAGTATATTATGGTACACTAAGGCACCAATTGTATATTCTTCATGCAATTATGAATACTAAGGATGGTGTTACTGTGGTCTATTTCCTGTCTAAGTCAACCAAAGTCTTTGGTAGAACTCTTCAACTTTTGATTCCATAAACGCACCAAATCTGGATGCCGGAAGGTGATGTGTCATTATACCACTTTTTGCTTAGCATTTTTTCATTATCTTAAGGTCATGGATTGCAGTTGAGCTTTCAAAATGTTTGGAGGAGAAAATATGAAACTGTCCAGCAGTTGAATAATAAGTGTTTAGAGGCTAATTTGTTCAGTTGCGCAATATCTCTTTTACTACTGAAACATGTTTAAAGTATAAATTTATGTTTACAGTGGTAATGTGAGTGCAGCTAACCTATGCTTTGAAGAAGCTAAGGAAGCAAGGTGTCCACTGGCCGAGTTAGCTCAAGGTCTGGTTATACGAGACACGGTAGCTGAAGTCTGTGGAGACAATTCCTGCGGACTTTCAAGATCTTTAGGGAGAGTTATACCCTACTGTTAGTATGACCTCTAGGAGATCATTCATGACTTCTATTGTTCAAATTTATCCTTAAAATTGTTTGAATGATTCCACAGTGCATGTATAAACGGTCACCTCCTTTCATTTGTAAACATCATTATCACCTTTGTACATGTACATGTACATGTACATGTACATGTACATGTACATGTACATATACATGTTCTTCTACATGTACATGTACATGTACATGTACATGTACATGTACATGTACAAAGGTGATAATTTTATAAAAAATTACATGTTTAACATTAATTTTAGTTCACATTTGAAAGCTGTGTATTGCTTAGCCTCAGAGCTGTGTATTGCTTAGCCTCAGAGCTGTGTATTGCGTAGCCTCAGAGCTGTGCATTGCTTAGCTTCAGGGCTGTGTATTGCTTAGCCTCAGATCTGTGTATTGTGAATCCTAATAATAATATGTCTGGGCAAGTAGTCAACACTGTTCAAATTATTTACTATTCCAGAGATTATTGTAAGCCTCCACAATAAGTTAGAGAGACTGTTTTTGAAGTAGTGAAACTTTTTGTTGCGTATTTACATGATTAGCGAAATAATAAAGATTGACGTAAATTATAAAGATATGTTAAGGAAACTCCAAAATTACTGTGATATATAACATGTACACGACAGTCATGTACAATGTACATGCATAATAATACATTATTATTTTTGACCCTTACACTCAAATTGCTTTATCATGCTTACATGTAAGTAGAACAGTTATACATAAGCTACACATATTTATCATTGATATCAAGTTTGTTGGACAAGCAGAAAGTGGGTAAGGCACCAACGATTAATTTCACATGGGCAGACCCAAAGCAGTACCATAAGGTATAAAAATTTAGATCATTTAATGCCATATTAAATGGGTCCTGCAGAGGAGGCATTCAAGAACACCATGTGTATGCTCATCTAGTATATGAATCATCTTTAACAAAGTGTAGATTTCTACAGGAAATACCCTCTGCTGACGATATTTACAGCTATGATATGTAGTAAGTTATCTTCTCTTGATTGCAGTCAGATATATAAATACATTAGGTCCTAACCCTGAATGTTGGCACATGCACATAGACCCACACACTGCCTCAATTATTTTGTGCTACTGCATGTATCCGCACACTATCTGTACAGTTAAGTGTAGACTGACTGTATATTTGCATGTTTATGAGAGTAGTTGGCCAATCGCTGCTGTAAATTGAATAACAAACTTCTGAACCATTAGAAATTATTTACCAAATTATGACTCAAAACTTGCGTAGCGAAATAATACTTGAAATAATGGGTGACTGTCTTTGTATTTCATCTACAAATAAGATTGTTACCATACTGATTAGATGAGGTATTTGATTGGAGTTGCAACCCCCTGAGAATGAGGTAAGGTGCCACGACTCCTGTCAAACTGTTGCACGTTAACCAAGGGATTTGGTCTACGAGCTGATTTCACTGTCAGGTTAGAAGCAGCAATAGAATAATAATTTCCAGCCATTACTAGCTGGGGAACGTCTCCTCACACGCCATCAACAAGGAAACAAGTACACATGTAGTTGAAATTCAAACTAATTTAAAACAGATCTAACACTTGATCAGTATAAAGTAACCATCTAAATCAGTGTACAATTTTCTTGAATAATCCAATCTATGACAACACATACTGTATAATGAGCTCTACATGACTGCATATGCAAATCATACGTCTTGCCAAGTTTCTGCTGCTTTAAATAGGGAGGACTGAGGCTATCCAATTTTTTTATCTATGCACTTACACTTAATCGGTTCAACTCATGAAAATGTTTTTTCCATATTTGCTGCATACAAAATAATCAACAATTATCCTTTACCACTATTCTTATCTCATGCGTACAGACAGATATTGATAGTAGAGGAAAACCTAAACACTGTATAGTCTTCCTGAGTCTTCTTGTGGTTATTTATTTCTCCTTCTGTACTTATATTGTTTTACTGAAATGTATTACGATATGTATTTTGGGAAATTGCAGGAAAACAGGCTACTAACTACAATCTGTACCTGTAGTACATTTCATTCACTCATGAAAATTTGTGGAAGACATGAAAGAGTTGTCTTCTCTTTGTATTTATAACCTACATGTAGGCACCCCTCTTATTATGGCCACCTTGCGCCTTATATGATGGCGCTAGGTAGCCATAATATATCACATAAAGCGCAAGGTGGCCATAATAAGAGGGGTGCCTCGTGTGCAGTTCGCTCAGAACATGTCTACTGCTAACCGGTAAAGCTGCTTTTTTACGGTTGCTGAGCTGGTGTAGTGGTAGTATGTTCTGCTCACTGTGCTAGGCATTTAGGTGCTGTAGAGGCTCCGGGTTCAAATCCCAGTCAGGGACTGGTATTTTCATGAATTTGAAACAAGTCTCTGACTGCTCAAAAATAATTTCCTTGCTAAAAGTACATCATCATATAAAAAAAATGGCCAAACCCCCTAACAAGACATAAGTTTTTTTCTCAACAATAGGCAGCTAATCTTTGCTGACTGAGCAGCTGCCTCACACTGAAGATGCATGTATTGCTTAGTCATTGACATATACTTTCTAACACCAGTCATGTATGTATTATACCTAGAAGTCATATGCATGTAGTAGAGATCATTATCAAAGTCATTACTTGAGCATAAAGATGATTTCATCAAATTTATTCAGGAGGTTATAGCCAACAGTAACATGAATGAAATCGAAACAGGGTGTCAGTTGAAGTTATGCTTCCTTGAATATGAGGTGTTAAGGGATGACAACTCCATTAACAAATAATACTCATCAAACTGAGGTTTTCAAAGTGTATAAGTAATATTTACAGATATCCACACTTACATGTATGCTCTGGTGACATAACTTGAAGCCAGATAATGTACATGTACATATTATATGTAAATTATCTAAAAGCGACTTGTAGCAACCAGTATCTGGAAAACAAAGACAAATTGATACTTGAAGTTATGCTCTCTTGTGAATCTAACTTATTAAGGGATGACAACTCTATGAGCAAAATTTGCTTATGTAAATATCCACAGCTGTATTTCCTGGTGACACTACATGAAACAGATACATACATTTCTAAAGAGCAACTTGGGAAATGCAGTTGAATATCGAACTGCTTCTTGGGAATGGGAAGCAGTAGTCAACATCTCCTTTAGTTTAATTGGCCAATTAGACATGAAAACAGGTACAGGTGTTATACAAGTGTGAACTGGTGGTTGACTTGTTCAAATTAATGCAGCATAAACTTGCAGAGCCATGATGAAAGTGTAAGTCAAATCGGGCTCTCCACAACCAGTAACTGGAAAACCATCATGCTATTTAATTAATTATTTTTATGATATTATAATATCAGATCTTTCTATTAGTAAAGAAAATGTCAATCACAGTTTGAAGCATTGCAAATTGCACCAATCTAACTTAACATTCACTCACCACATGTTGCTAGTAACTGATTTCTCACGGATTAGCTAGGCTCTATCAATACTTTGTTGTGTGATCAATTAAAGGCTCTGAAATAGCCCCCCCCCCCTCAAGTTGAAACCCGTTTGTGTAACCAATAAGGATATTAGTCTAGTCTCTTTCCTTCTTCAGGTCATACTTACTGGGATATTCTGCTATGGCTATTGGCTGAAGCAAAGTGGAGTCATCCTACTGTTGCACCTGTGCTATGTTACGATGTCAACGATTTACATTGTATAATTGAGACTTTTGCCAACTCAGTCTGTTGCTAAGCAACATAATTACATTTATATTGTGTAGCCAATACAAATTGTGTTGAGATTTATAAACAGACATATTCAATTGATATAAAAGATGTTCAGCTTTAAAAATGGTGAGAATTCACAAAAATGAGGGTTTGGGATAACAATCACTGCAATTATAGCAGTCACTGTGGATAGATTTCGATATTGGATCGATTGTCATATTACTGTGTATAATGATACTGAAATGTACATTTCAATTTGATGAACTAAAATAAATTAGCTTATTAAATTAATGATGCTAATGTCCAATAAGCAGGAGAAGTAGTTTAATTTCCGGCAAAAACTATGCATTTCCTCCATACATTGGCCAATCGTATATCACCAGTTCTCAAACGCACTGACAACCTGCCAGCCAACCTGGCCGTGTTAGTTTCTCAGAACCTGCACAGTGGGGAATTGCCATAGCAACCTGTGCTAGTATGGGTAAACCTGACTAGACAATAGATAGGTGATTGATACAGTGTGTCACGGATGTGAGAAAGATGACTGGTTTACAGATGTTAAATATATCTGCCAAACCTCCATTAGCTTAATATAATCATATTAATATTATACTGTTTGGAAACTGCAAGTCACTGTGTTGGTCTGTTACTAAATGGATTATTCACCAATACTTGAGGAAATAGGAGTCATTAGGCCTTAAGGGAATTTTATGAGAAATAATCTAGTCACAGATTCATTATTATCACGAGTTCATTTCCTTCAAAAACTTGCATTCTCATTACCTAGCCATACAGTACTAAATTACATGTAGGTGTACATGTAATTAAGTACTCTGATGATGTTGTATGGATATACATGTACATGTACATCGAAATATTAAGAGTCAATAAAAAAGAATAAAAAATGTGTCTTTTATTCATCATTAAGATACTCCCTCACACCAACATTTTCCAACATGTGCACGTACACGTATGTGTGTTATACAAGCAGCCCATTGAAAGAACGTTATGTTCCTAGCTATCACTGCTTTGCTGCAAATTCATGACTTTTTAATTGGGAAAATATTGCCAGTGAAATGACCATTGCATTAGTATTAGCACTCGCCTGTAATGAGTCTTACCGGTAGCATGTGTTACCTGTAGCTAGTGTTACCTTTAGTGAGTGTTACCTTTAGTGAGTGTTACCTTTAGTGAGTGTTACCTTTAGTGAGTGTTACCTTTAGTGAGTGTTACCTGTAGCATACAACATGTAACATACCTGTAACATACCTGTAGCATACCTGTAGCATGCCTGTAGCATACCTGTAGCATGCCTGTAGCATACCTGTAGCATACCTGTAGCATCCCAATAGCATACTTGTAGCATGCCTGTACCATACATGTAGCATACCTGTAGTATACCTGTAGCATACCTGTAGCATACCTGTAGCATGCCTGTAGCATGCCTGTACCATACATGTAGCATACCTGTAGTATACCTGTAGCATACCTGTAGCATACTTGTACCATACCTGTAGCATATCTGTAGCATACCTGTAGCATACCTGTAGCATACCTGTAGCATACCTGTAGCATGCCCGTAGCATACCCGTAGCATACCTGTAGCATGCCTGTAGCATACTTGTAGCATACCTGTAGCATACCTGTAGCATACCTGTAGCATACCTGTAGCATACCTGTAGCATGCCTGTAGCATACCTGTAGTATACCTGTAGCATACCTGTAGCATACCTGTAGCATACCTGTAGCATGCCTGTAGCATACCTGTAGTATACCTGTAGCATACCTGTAGCATACCTGTAGCATACCTGTAGCATACCTGTAGCATACCTGTAGTTTACCTGTAGCTAGTGTTACCTGTTACTTACATGCATACCTGATTCATGGTTTTATGCACCCATCTAGGGTGAAGTAAACTGTATCTACATTGTGTACATGTATCAGTAGGCGCTTTCGCAACCTCTTGGACGGACCCGGGTCACAAATAAAAATCACAAGATGGTCGTCCGACCTGGGATTTCGCTTGGCCCGGCGAGACCATCTCTAGCTCATCGGCGCACCTAAGTTCTTTGCGCGAAAATGAGGATTTTGCTTTTGGCCCAGGCTGGTGTGTTTGTGACTCTGTGACGGATGTGGCAGAAAATATTTTTGCAAATTGGTCTGAGTCTAAAATTTGGGTCCCGAAGACACCTAGTATAATCATATTCCTGTACTACTTCTACCTCCTGTAAATTATGTACTTGCCGTCAGCTTTTGCAAACCTTATTTGTATGCTTAAATGACATTCTGCTTTTAAACAACCTGGTATTATTTCTATACTCTAGAGGTTTCACATGCAACTTTCTATAACCATGTCATAGTTTTGCCTATTATATCACTGAAGCTGTATCATTTTGCTTACGTTTATTCCCCTGCACTAACAAACTAGTAGAATAGTCCTGGCTCTACTATAACGCCTTGCTAGAGAAAGAATACAGCTGGGCTACCCCAGCCTCTGTAAATATTTCTGCAAAAGCCGATTTGACTAGCCACGTAATTCTCTACAATAAAGTAACCTAACAACTGTGTTCGAGTCATCAGGGGCTCCAGAAATATCCCCCATATGTCAGGTATTGCATGTCTCATCCTTCACAGTGTAGGCTCTCCCAGGCAATAACTATATCAACAGCAAAATTTCTAAATTGGAAAAAAGTAGCCAGATCATCTTAAGCATGCAAATTTAAGGACAATCCAATAATAATGCCATTATTCATAATTAACTCTTCTAATATGACTTCTTAATACCTTGAAGGGCTTGTCACCAAAAGAGTTAGAAATGCACGGTCATGCAAAGTAATGCTTTCTTCTGCTGGAAAATCCAATTTACCCCAAATAACATGACTAATATTAAAGTATTGGCCATGCTGTAACATTAATATAATAATTATGTTAGCACTGATTTCGCTGTTTTTTGCTAATCTGATCCCCTTCATGTATATAAGTAGCAGCAATCTCTATACAGATTCATTCATCTATCTGTCTTATTCTCACCAGAACTTTGTGTGTAACTTAACGTCATGTGTAAGTAATAGACTATACTATTGTGTTTAGTATAATTACAGTGTACATGTATATTATTATAACTAATCAATTTATAGCAGAATAAAAATACATGGCAGTAAATGTGGTAAATTATATACATGTAACATAAATGCAACTTTTTATCTTGTTGAGTTCTGAAAAAAATTGAAGGTTTTTGCTGAAGGAGAGAACCAAAGCCTCTGCCAGTGGTATACCAAGTGCAATTATACTATTATGAAAACAGGGTTTCCAATTACTGCACTTTTATATTTTCCTTTGTAACTACCAGTTTGTTATATTATAAAATAATACATGGTAGTATGTGAATAGTAAAACATTATAAAAGTATGAGTTGTTCCCAACTGAACATGAAATATTATAAATCTATTTATTTACATTATATAATTATACTATTATGTTATTCAGGTGTTTTATTATTCATATAGAGATTTATATAGTTACAATATATACTTTGATTGTTTCTCATTGTAGTGTCTATCAGAACCCTTGCTGTGGTAGTGCTAGTAGGTAAGTGTCTTATACTAAATATCCAGGTCTGAATTACATGTAACTCTACTGGAATTGACTCAGCATGCAAAAAAACTAAACATTTCATATGTAATTATGCATCTACATTTGTATTATAGTTTGTTTGGTCTTAAAATTTTGGTCTTACAACAGATTTTATTACAATATTTAGGCAATGTTATATCTCTGTCTTTAATATCTACATGTATATAGCTTATATGATTCTGTTCTATGTTAGTGTATGTTACCTTCTTTCAGGTTTGGCATGTGACACTCTGGGAAACAAGTCTAGTCATAGAAAGTTTGGAAGAGGTAAAAGCTTCTAAGGAATTATACTTGTTAATTAGTGGGACAAATATCTTGTCAAACTTTCTGACCTAGTTAATATATTGTACAAGCACATTATACATGTAGCTGATCCACCATTGGTAGCCTGGAGTAAATACATCAAGCATATTGTTGGTCACATGACTTGAGTGTGACTAATAATACGGTTAACCCTGTACAGAGTAGATTTATCCTGCACACGTATATAATATGGTTTAAACAGACCAAACATACATGTATGTGGTAGTAGGAAACCACATTCGAAGTCTAATTTTTACTCCAGAACTGATTTTATATTCTGTATCTGTATGAGCACCTTGGTCTAAAATATTTTATAGCTAATTGAGAACTTTCGTCGATGCTGCACCCTTGGTTTCTGATGCTATATTCTAAGCTTAGTGATGTCATAGTCTCCGTCTTTCGCGTTCATATTATTTTGCTCAACATTGCAATTTATTCGGTCTTAAAATAGTTCTAATGATAATTTATAGGCAGAATTATATACTCACTTGGCTTGCATAATTGATTTCTTCTGTTATTTTTTCTAGGTTTGTCAAGTCACGGTCGAGGCTTAGGCCACCGTGGAGGAACTTTTGACAGAGGTAAGCCTCTAAAGCAGTATATACCCGTTATTAGTGGAAAAATATTTTGGTGTATAACCCAATTTATACAAGTTTATTGTGGAGTTTTTGTTCCAGTACTAGTTGCCTAGTGTAAGCTCATAGAACATCTAATTTATCTTGATGTACTGGGCTTTTGATGCTATATTTACCCATGGCTTGTTGTATATACATTATTTTACACTACCACCGTTTGTTTAGAGTTATATCTTGGACTTAACCTGTTACCATTTTTAGGTTTGTCGCATAGCGGTCGAAGATTTGACCTCGGTCACCAAAATTTTGGCAAAGGTGAGTCTACAAGACATTATATTTCTTACTATTGAATAAGCATCATGCCATGTGCAATGTAAATAATATTTGAAGATATTGTGACAACAAGTCACTCTGTATTAAAATGTATTAAAACTGTACTATTTTAACTTGTAGTCTGTGAGTTGAATCTTTACAACTACTATTGCGGATTCAAGAGTGCTCTTTACAGTAGAGCTTCTCAGGAGGTCCGCTGTTATAGGTTGGTAATGAATTATATTTATAGGAAAATCTAATATGTAAGTTGCTCTTAATGTCTAACATTGTATAAACCATCTTCTGGTTCTTTACTCAAAAATATTTCATTTCTTAATTTAGCGCAAGACAAAAATTCCTGGATGCCATTTACGGCTGCAAAGTAGTTTTACCAGCTAAGAAACTATTCCAACTGGGACAGTATATCCATGACTACACCTCAAGTTGTGCAGGTTCTGGAGTTGCATTCCCCAGCTACGGTTAGTATCTCTACTACATTGTATATATTACCAATGCTTTCCACTGGTATCTGTCAAAGGATTGTGTTAAAAGTGTACCTAGTCCCACCGATTACAGACATCATAACATACAACCAGTCAACCAGAGTTTACAACTGAATAGTTCAACTTTAGCCATTGGTCTAGAGGAAAATATTGTTAATTAACTTTTATTGAATAATTTTCACATAAATCAGATCTGATGAAACCATTTGTATGACAATCTTCATATGAAATATTTATGTTATTAGGATGTGAAAAAGTTGCTGTATGTATAAAGATTCTACTTAACAGAAATGGTAGGAAAGTGAATTGGTAAGTACTTACAATATACAACCTCTATATGAAACACTTGAAATACTTGTTTTCTAGCTCATGTTACTTAAGTGATATTTTATATGAGTATTATACACATGTATATGAAACACAAGATATACAATGTAGTTACTTACTACTGGACCAAACTGGACTCAGTAAATCATAATTATTATTCCAATTAAATTGAGAACAGATTTACTGCTTTAACTGCACTCTACACAAAATCTGAGCAAAAGCTGCTGTAATATATTATGTATTTAGAGCAAATTGGCATAGTAGATTTTGTTAATTAGCGTGAAGTAGTGTAAAACAAATATAACAGTATGGCAACTTCAAATTATGGGGGGAATTCCCCTAAATACTTCAGTATTCACATTCTGTTTGTATAAGACAAGTAAGGATGTCCCAGGCTACATGTGGGAATAACTACAATGTGTTAAGTAGTAAACATGCCACCTGTCTAATTAGTTGGAAACCCAACAGTGAATTAATTTGTCCGTAAAGGTGGAGAGATTATGCTTGTATTATCAGCAAATACAAGTAATATAGCAATTATCAGCAAACTATAATTATACCTGGTGGATGTCTGATGCCTCTTTCTTTCTCGAACACAGCAGATTTAAAATAGAATAAACTCCCCACTAGCTCTGTCACAGGTTCACTGCCTAATGGACAGGTCTTCCTTAGTCGGCAGGTATGCCATATATAGATGTACATGACAGTCATATTGTGCTCTCATAGCATGCACCATCTCTGGTCTTTTTTACAGTGGCAAAGTAGATGAAGCCGATGTCTGCTTTAAACTAGCAAAGAAAACTGGATGCCCATTGGCTGCAGAGTTACATAAACTGGTCATATATGAAGCTGTACCAAAGTTATGCCACGTCAGGCTGTATGGGCTATCAAAATCACTTGGACAGGTTCTCCCACACTGTTAGTGATTTGAACAAGCTTGACTGATCTCTAAAGTCCCGTTAAAGAAAGATCACGACTCCCAACTTCCTGTTATACTCTACTCCATACACAAACTTAATTGATTCAGCCTCCTATGTTATCATAGCAACAAATATACTCACTTTTAATCAAATTTAATGCAAAATCGATAATTTTATAATCTCCCACACATTTCTTTCATAGTACTTCATCGTTTCTATCTTTTTTAATATTATTCTCACAGACTACTCTGTTGGCAGGCAACATTTAGAGGGTAATCTGATTTTTCTTGTATAACTGCATATACACTGTAGTATAATATTGGAAAAAGGTTTATGATTGCTTGCAATAATAATAGATTATTAAAATGTGCTCTGTATAGATATTTTTATCCTAGAAACTATCTCTTGAAATAGAACTTTTAACTAGCTGCTTTTCACTAGTAATTATTGAATAAATAAATCTATCTCAAATTAGAAAGCCAAACCTATAGATTATTTCATTATATTTATGTTGAATTGCTCTGCATAGTCTAGTAGGGGCATAACGAGGTGTAACTCAACCATCATAGTGTGTGTACCCTGGTCAGATTTATGGATTATTATTTACAAAATACTGACAACTACAGCTAATCTCCCCCACTAGCATTTACTGCAGTGATGTGAAACAGAGAGTTATCTTCTCTTGGGTTTAATTGGATATATAAATGCCTTGGTAATAGCTCTTGATACTGCAGCATGTTCATAGACATACACTGCCTTCTCTCTATACTTCTTAATATAGTCTTATATAGTTAGTAGTCTGCTTATAATTAAAAGGAATATTGTCATTGTGTCTTGAGATATGATACTCCCTCCACTGATGGATTAATTTGTTTACATACATCCTCATTGCATTGTATTCATTAAAATGTGTCATTGTCATTCTTATGCATATATATATACATGTACAAGTAATTGTTACCTTCTTGTTACATTACCTGGACTACTTACATGTACTTGTGCTTATACTGTACTATGGTAATGCTTTACTGACAACATAAAATCCACCAACACAATCATCAAATTACAATTTTTTTTGTCTGTTTTCTCTATTATTATACCTCAAACCCCTTTTTAGTAAAAGCTGATTTATTAACCACCTGGCCACAGTCCATGAAGTATAGTTCATATATAAGCAGCATACACTCCTATTATGTGCAGCTGTTTGTGGACTGCTAATAAAGAGTATTCTACTCCTGGCCTGTGATCTTCTGCTGTTCACTGCTAACTGTTAGTACACAAGCACTGCTTGGACTTAGGTTCTAAGTGCAGTCCTAGAACGCATCCAAGACTCTAGCTGAGACCCAATGTTCCATCACAATACTCGCTGTCACTACCCTGTGCTGAGGTACCAGTGCTCTTAGACTCTTGTCTCTCCCAGCCTAGTAGTGGGTCTAGTGCGGTTGGAAATTTGTCTCCCTGTTACTAGCAGACTTCTTCCCACATTTTGGATCAGCACAAAGGTCATCCCTTTCCAGCGTGAGTTTAGCTGGGACATGAGGACATGTGTTAAGATAATGCCTGCACAGTAGAGTGCAGTTATATGTGTCAGCAAAGTGCTCAGTCAGCTCAACTAAACCAAAAAACATGAAATTAAATGTAAATTGATTCAAACGCTGCTAAACCTTTTGTCATGATTAACCAAATCATATACAATGTAGGTTTAAAAGTACAAATCAATAAATAATAAATAATGACTAAATATATATATTTTATTTGTAAATAGGACTAACAGAGGGCCCTTTGATTGGAGTTGTAACCCCCTGTTAAACTGGTGTGTGCTAGCTAATGGATTAGTTCTCTGCACATTCTACATGTTTATGATATTGCACTTATCTGGTTAGAAACAGCAGCTGTAGAATATAATGACCTCATTTGTTGCTAGACAACATATTGTGTGGCCAAATAGGAGTTCTGCTGCACATTGTACTTCTGAACAGGTACAGTTTGTTGAATGCAAGGCATCTACCAAGTGAATTGAATAAGGTCGTTCACCTGCCAACAGGGCTAGGTTTCACAAATATATGGATTTGGGATGATCATCACTGATGTTGTAATCAATGTGAACAGTTTTCTATGTACATCAGCATCATGGACTCGAAATGTGTATTTTAATTTGATAAACAAAAGTAGTTAGTTTTTAAACTAAATATTAAATTTTTTCTGAGAATCCAGTTGAAGTTGTTATTATAAAAACATAAAATTTTTCATTTTTCATGTATCAACACACGCGGCAGTAGTCAATAAAATTAAAGCCATTTCTGGTGAAAAAAGTAACACGTTCAATAAGAGAATGACACAATACTGAGCACTTCCATTTCCAGCCAAACTACACACTTCCTGCATGCCCCGGCCAATCATGTATCAACAATTTTCACACAACTTTGTGGCCACACAATGTACTTTGTGAAAATAGTCCAACTGCAGCTTTTAAAAATGTTGTCACTCATTTGAAAACAGCATCAGCCAAGCAGGAGCAGAAGCAGAAGACTAGATGGAGAGTTCCTTAGTACTGTGTGTCATTCGTATAATGAAGATGCCTGGTTTATTGCTGTTAATATAACTGTGAAACCAGATTAGCATAATACAATGTAACATTTGACATAAACTGCAAGTCAATGTGTTGGTCTGTTACTAAATGGATTATCCAATAATGCTGGAGAAAATTGTAATCTGTAGAGGATTTGTCAGATTAATAATCTAGTCACATGTTATCTGATACTGTAATAATTTTATTCCCTTTGAAATACTGCATTCTCATTAGCTACGTAACTGTAAAACACAGAATTATATGTATTCTGCTTCACCTATAGCTCTGAAAGCTAAACAATGAGATAGCTTTAGTGGATATGCAGGAAACTGGTCACTTTGCTTTTGGGCTGCAGGTGGCTGGGTCGCATAGCTTACTACCATAGATGGACACGTAAGTATAACTTTGTTTTGTAGGATATGGTGTACCAGCATCGATGTTTTGCATCCTGCTGATCATTGGAATCACTTGCTTCGCAAGCCTAGGTCTTCCTGTACACCATCAAGGTATACTGCTATGCACAATACCTATGACCGGACTGTTGCCTGTTGCCGTAACACATTGCACAACATAGTGTTGCTAATGGGTGGCTTGATAATATGAACAAGCCTGGGTCCCCACGCACAGCCCAATATTTATATATCTAACTACAATGATAATGACCCGACTGTTGCTGTAATACTTTAGTGTTACTTATGGGTGGCTTGATATTATTTAGGGAACAAGCCTGAGCCTCCATGCGCAGTCTAATAGTTGTGTATACCAATGCATTGATGATTACCCTACTGTTGCACTAACACATTTGTGCTGCTTATGGGTGGCTTGATATTATATTGCAGGGCTCTCAAGTTTCTCAGTCAAAAAATCCGAGCAAATATACAATGTACTGCAGTGTAAGCAGTGTAGCAGTATTACTCTGCTAGCAACTGGTCAGAGATATAAATAAAGCTGTTGGTCACTCACATGCACTTATCTATGCTCTATGGAGTTAGCCTAACTAACTTCTCACAGCCTAATAATCCCAGTACATACGTGTAATTCAGTCCTTGCCCTTGAAAAGTAGCAACTCGCAAGCTATGAGATAAAATGAAGATTAATTTGGAGATTTGGAGAATTTCAATTCAAAATATAGCTAATGTGAGAAAATCTCCCAAAATCCGAGCAAATCATCAATAATAGAAAACCTCCCGAGCTCTCCGAGCAAGCACTCAAAATCCGGACTGCTCGGGGGAAAATCCGGGGAAAATCCAAGAACTTGAGAGCCCTGTTGTATTGTAAACAAGCCTGGGTCCCCACGTACAGCCCAGGTACATTGTACATATACATGTAGCTATATTGATAATGACCCTATTGTTGCAGTGACACATATTTTGTGTAACCTATAGATGGCTTGATATTATGTTAACAAGCCTGGGTCCCCATCCACAGTCTAATAGTTATGTACCTGTATAACTACATGTATATTGGTGATGACACCACTGTTGCAATATGTTATGCTGCTTATGGAAGGCTTGAGATTATATTGTGAATAAGCCTGTGCCTCTATGAATAAGTACAGTCTAAGACATATTTATAATGATCTATCTGTAGCAGTAACACAACATGTGTTGTTTATAATGGCTTGGTGTTATATGAACAAGCCTTGGCTTCAGTGGTTGCTTTATCTAGCAATTTTGGTATGTAAACATTATTGATGTAGCCAACTGTCAGGCAACACATTGAGTCATTTACTGGGTGGCTTGATATTATAATATTATGAAAAAGCCTCAGTTCTGTAACCATAGTAATGGTGGCAACAGTGTGAGAGCAACCAACCTCTCTTGTGGTTTGCTCGGTGTTTTCATATAATATTTATATAATGTTAACTAAGACTATGCTACACCATGAAGCATTATACAGTTTAGTTTGTGTTTATAGCATGAACAGGATTGTCTGTTGAATAAAGTAGTTGCAGCTGGCTTGGCTATATAGCCATTGAATCTGATTATCTTGCAATGTTGAATTAGGCATAGCCTTAACAGATGATAGTCAGTAATGATTCTAAGGCTATGATTGGCAAAGATGACTGGCGTCATCAACAGACAGGCTGGGCAGGTAGATTGTTCTTTGCTGGACCAACAGGGTTTGGTTGCTACAATAATAAATGATCACCTCCAAATGATCAAATGATTGGTGACAATTTCGTATTTCTCAATTTGACAAAAGTGATGAAAAATAAGAAAGCTATCGGCTTGAAGAGATCATTGTCAGAAACAGTTGGTGACACTGCAAAACACAATGGAAGTGACCTGTGTTAAACAAACTATTTATATGTATAAGGAATATGGAGACAACTCCACAGAATATAATGGCAGAACAATAATTCATCGTGTACTGTAATTGCTTGAATTTGTGGAAATATTGACAAATGACAGATGTATGGTACATTCTGTGTTGTAATAAACCTTTTACACTTCCAAATCAATTTTACCATAGCTGAAAAGTCATAAAATAATTCTTATGAAATAAAAGGTCATCGGCTAGTGGGCGTTATAGTCTACTCTTGGTCAGTACATACATGTAATATTAGTTGTTTTCGTGGTTAAAAGCTGAAAATTTACTTGAAGAAGGTTCAAGTCTTTTAACTACATGTACCTTGTTAAGTACGGAGGTTCTGAAATATAAAAAAGAAAAAAAACTTAAAAATTTAATTGGCAATGGATTCCTTGGCTGTTTTATGACATCAAGTGAATTGTGTACTATTGGTATGAATGGAGTTGTGGAGTTGACTATTACACCCTAGGTTTATTTCAGAGCATAGGCTGTACCAGTATTGTGGACTGCACCTGCTATGTTCAGATTAATGAAAGATATATTGTTTTGTGACTGGCTAGCACACATTGCAAGTGGAAATCTGCTACATTGAAAGCTTTCTAATTATTAGAAAAAACTGGCATTTATGTACACCAAACACAGGCCTATTCTGTTATACAATAAGATCTGCTACTGTGAGTTTAATGTTGGTAGCTGCTCCTAAAACATTTATTTGATAGCTAGAAGCTAGACATTCCTAATCTAGCTGGCCTCTTACGTGCTGAAAGCTCCAATTGGTATTGACAGAGAGATTAGCCCAGGCCACTGGCTTGGTAGGGGCCTGCATGCTAGCTAGCTCATCCAGTTGAGAAGCTGCTGTACGTTATACAGGCTAGGCTTGACCAATATAATAGCCAAAGGTTTGGTAATTGCAAAACAAAATAGAACCTGTTAATGTAGACACACAATTTACACAGTACTAATAATACTGTTGTATTTTGTATAAAAATGAGTTGAACATACTTGTAGATGGTTTGTAGTTTAGTTGGTTATTTTGTAAGTTGTACTTGGATATCTATCAGCAACAAATGGACCAGAAATGAAATAGTTACATTAGCTAGCTAACAATGGTTTGTAGTTGCTAGCAGAATTAAAAAACCAAATGAGTAGAATTTTTGCATGAGAGCTACATTTAGTCACTCTACTGCAGTTAGCTACATCAATCTGATGGATAGATCACATTCTTTTCAAATAATTTAACACATAATTTAACAATGACATAATATTGGCAACTAGCATACATACATGATTGTAATATATTTCTGATAAATTGAATATCTACGTGTAAGTTTATTGTGCATCTGGAACTTGAGCCAGGACACTGAATCCAGTTGCACCAGACTACATTTATGACGTAGCTGTCTAACTTGTGTAATATTGGACCATTCACATACATGTACAGTATGTTTCCAGTGATATTATTCTGGAATTAGTAGTGACCTAATTCATATGATGAAAGCCTTCTGATTCTACTGTTTGTACGTGTATATTATGTACATGCACATGTAGATGCCTTTGTGCCAGGCTAGTCAAAGTTTGATACTAATCACAATGTATGCCCCCTCTGTTAAGTGTTTGGGGAAAAATGTGCATAACTAATATTTGTAATGTCACTAGCTACATTGTACATGTAGCAGGTTGTGGCCATAGACAGGCTGGGAAAAGTTCATGACTCACTTTCAAGAGTAATCGGTTAGAAGGATTGCACCAGCAGAAAGTTACAAGGTGTATGTGGCTGCTGGGAACACTATTATCAATTTGATAATGGCTTCAACCCAGGAACCGTGTATATAAAAGTAAAATAATATACTATTTTATTAATCAAGTTGACCAACTAAATAGCTCATTTGTAAAAGTACATAATATTATTATCTAAGCCTAGATGATGTTGCTGAATTTATTGCTGCACATGTTTGCAGTTGCTGTTTGTTAATACCTGTAAATAAGGTTTACCAAAGTACTGGTTGTTTTGTACCTCCTCTGTCGTTGTGACATGACATTTGCTAACAGGGCTATTAGAGACCATTAACAGAGAGGTTGTGCAAGGCTAGCTTTGCCTCGCTATGTATAGACACTTGAAATTCACAGATGGTTCTGGACTAACTTTCAAATTTCTTGAGAAATCTGAAGACTCCTTAAATTTTTAGTCTTGAAAGTTGTAAGACAGGTTACCTACACTGCATTCTGTATCTACTAGGATGTGCATTTGTAATATATAATGTTATTTACATCTGGGCTATGTACATGTAGGGGAGACGGGGGCACATTGGTACAGGGGGCACATTGGGACATTTTGATTATAGGTAGTTTTCTTCCTTCTACAACTGTCAAAGTTCAGTTGAAAACAGGAAATGGCATAACAAGGTTGCCATGTTGAAAAGAGCAGGCCAATTGAAAACAAGAAAATTTGGTGGGCAAATAAAAAATTTTCATACCAAAAGTATTTATTTACCTCTGCATTGATTTAATTATATTAGCAACATGCTTATGATTATGTTTCTGTCCCTTTGGTAGTTTGAAACACTGTTAATGAGGATCACAGCATATCAATCAATTGAGTGCTAAAGCAATTTAATTTTAAGTTAGATGTGGTTTACATAAAAAAAGTCCTATCGGGGCGCATTGGGACGCATGTCTTGGGGGCTAATTGGGACATGTCCCAATTAGCCCCATATGTACCATTTTTAGGGCTGATGAAGCGAACAATTATTTTGGAGTTTTTAGAACATGATTAGGAACAGTAAATCTACTGCTAGAGTCAGGCATAGCGATGAAGAGATTCTTCAAGCAATGAAGAAAGTGGTTAACAAGGAGCTGACAATTTGCGAGGCTCCAAATGTTACCACAATCGCAAGTCAATTCTTTGGCAAGAGCAGTTAGCAAATATTGACAATATATGCATTTGATGGATTTTAGCACTAATATTGCTTATAATTACTGTCTTAGGTTATTCCTTTACTTTTTAAATACATAACCTTGTTTTTGGAAGAAAATATAACTCTTGAAATAAATCTAAACCCACCACACTGTGAACATATAGTCCCAATTAGCCCCGACCCTTGTCCCAATGTACCCCATATAGGGGGCAGAATGGGACAGTTGACAACTCTATGTAGAATTCACTTTATGAAAAATTGGTAATTGCTAGAACATTTTTACTAAGAATCTATATAGAAAACATATGAAAGCATGTTTTAAAAGTGATTTCAAGCATTTATTCTAAAATCTCAGCGAGGAAAACTGAAAAATGTAAATTTTGTCCCAATGCGCCCCCCCCCCCCCCCCCCCCCCCCGTCTCCCCTACATGTACATGTACATGTAAGTGTAGTTATTCATAATGAATATCACACAAATTACCAAACTAAGGTGGTCAATTTATCACCAGAGTGGGGTTGTGCAAAATTCCGGTCCAATTTCTATTACTTACCTAGTGGTGTAAGCTGTAGGTCAGTATTTGCACACCACACAAGAATGCTGCTAGCTTTTGGCTAACTACTGTACATATAGTTTGCAGAAATACGTTGAGAGCTAGAAATGCATATTATTTCAGAGGTTCATAGTGCTATGTTTCACTTCAATTAAAAGCTGTGGTACATGTACAAGGACTGCTGCCACTACAGGCTATATATTATGCTACTACTAGTCTGCTGAAGCAGTAAAATTTTGTTTTATGCTTGTTTCCTTGCAGTCAATAAACTAATAGAATAGCCTTAGTTTTAATATAATAATGATGCTTTACAAAAGAAAAATAAGACAGGTCAACTGCAGCCTCTCTCACCTCACCCAGTCTTCTTAAAGTATGTGTCCACAGGTTAACTTAACAAGTAACTCTATAGGTGCTTCACTTCTGTAGAAGCAGATTTGATTAATCATAGAACCATCTACAATATGGGAACCCAACAAAAATTATGTTAGACATCAGTGCCTCCAGAACTGATACACATACACCAAGAATTGAACAGCCCACCCTTCATGGTGTACACTTTCTGAGTAAATGTTTATAGCAGCAAAGCAAAGCTGCCCAATTAGAAAAAATTAGCCAGATCATCGCAAACATGAAAATTTAAGAACAATCCAACAATAACGCAGGTATTTTGGTAATTAGCTCTTTGCAAAATTATTTCCTAATACCTTGGATGGCGTGTCACCAACTGAAGCAGTTGGAAATGCACTGTCATGCAAAGTAATGCTTGCTGATCTGATCACCTTCATGTATATAAGTAGCAGCAATCTCTATACAGATTCATTCACCTGTCTGTCTTATTCTCACCAGAACTCTGTGTATAACTAAACGTCATGGGTAAGTAACAGACTATACTTGTGTTTAGTATATTTTTTAACTGATCATCTTCTAGCAGAATAAAAATATGTTGCAGTATATGCTGTTAATTGCATACATATAATAATATTAATTTAAATTATATTTGATTTACTGAATTTTGAAGAAATTATAAGAAGTCTGAAGGTTTGTCCAGAAGGACAGACCTTTAGCCTCAGCCATTGGTATATTAATTTAAATTGTATTATGAAAGGAGAGTTTTGCAATTACTGTGCTTGTATTTTTATTTAGATTTATTTCCTAATATTTCGTTACTTGTCCAAGTAACATCATCAGAGGACAAATGAAGTTATGGAAATTAAGGGCTACTTTATATAATAAAAGTACATCAAAGAAAAAAGCTAAGGGAGTGGATTAGGTTAAAAGAGTAAAGCTACAAAGTTATTTACACAATAGAATTACAAGATGAAAGAATAAAGTTCAAATTATTGCTAATAAATATGCAATTAATCATAGGTATAATAATTTTATGTGTATATTTGGTTAGTGTTGATTAAGTTAGTTGCAAAATAGTTTTAGTGGGTAAGATTGTCCTTGTACGTTTAATTTAGGTTCATGTTGTCTGATGTGTATTGGCTCTAGTATTTTACACCTAATAGTTGTTTGGTCATTGTTTCTCATTGTAGTGTCTATCAGAACCCTTGTTGCTGTGGTAGTGGTAGTAGGTAAGTATCTTATACTAAATATTAAGGTCTGAATTACAGGGTTGGGAATCGCCAATAGCATTCGATATTCGATGGTGATTTTCTTTGGTCTATTCACCATCGATTCCACCTAATCATTGGTTTCCAACAAAGCCATCGAAATGCCTGTATTCGTTGGTTTTATAGGGTTACAGCTGCATTCGATTGTCACTAAGCTGCTAATTAATCTGCTAGTGTTTAGTACAGGGAATAAATGAAAAGCCTTGTAGCTTAGTTCTTATCTTTTTAATAAAAAAAATGATGATGAGCTGTTTTATTTAATAACAAAATAATAGCTTCTATTTGCAAGCTAGGATAAAATGTGAGTGGCTAGCACCAAATAAGAAATAATAGCCTGGAATTTCTGGCTAAGATTTGCAGTGCATATAAATATTTGAATGCTAAAAAGAAACATAAAGGTAGAGGAGATAACTCTAAACTATGAGAAAATGTAAATAAAACTGGTAATATTAGGCACAGTTGTTATAAAATTTTAAAGTAATAGACAAAATTAGTGAAGACAATAAATTTCTCCATTTTTACAAAAATTATACCCATATACATGTGCATTTGCTAAAATCATCATCGGTTGTAAAATCGATTGAAGTACAATCATTGATTTGGTAAAGTAACAATCGAATGCTTGTATTCTTTGGTTTAGTCAGCATAATCGAAAATCGGAAATTGAATGCAAAAGTAGATCAAAGTTCCCAACCCTGCTGAATTACATGTAACTCTACTGGAATTGACTTAGTATGCAAAAAATTCAACATTTCATACAGCGACACAAGTGTTATACTTCTAGATATTATAAAACATATAATCAACACTAGATTTAATTCTGTAAAGTGATATTTTCTACCAGTTTCTACCAGAACCCTGGTGGCTGTGGTAGTGCTAGCTGGTAAGTTCTGCATTACACGTAACTCTAGTAGAATTTACATAGCATACGTCATGTCAGCTAAACATTTCATATCAGAACACAAGTGTTTTATTTCTGGATATTATAAAACATGAACTCAACACTAGATTAATAAATTTAATAAAGTTATATTTTCTATATAGGTAATAATGTACTTTTGCTTTTGATTATCTATAACATAACAACAGTTGCGTCGACTTGTGCCCGTCTAGTAGAAATAGATGCATAGTAATATGCTCAAATAGAGGACACAGATATGATATTAGGAAGACTTAGTTGTTTATTCTAAAGGATTTCATAGTTTCTTTTTCGTTGATGTCATACTCTTAGTTTGTGATGCTATATTCTAATTTAGATGATGTTAAAGTCTATGTTATTTTACAATGCACACTATATTGTAGGCCTAGTTGTTTAGTCATAAAATTCTGGTGGATCTATAATATCTACATGTACATAGCTTATATGATTCTGTTATACATGATTATATGTTACCATTTTTCAGCTTTGGCAGATAGCACTCTGGAAAACAAGTCTAGTTATGAACATTCTAGCAAAGGTAAGCTTATAAGATAGTATACTTGTATATACATATATGTACTAGCTGACAAATATCTTGTCAAGTTTTATCATGCAATCAGTACAAGCACATATTGTAAATGTCTTTGTTCTATTCATCATCTCCTGATGTAAGTTCATGCAATGTTATTTAAAACTTTATTTATATGTGTCTTTGCGACCTAGATCTCTGGCCCAGGCTGATCAAGAAAAAAAAAATTCCGGTCTAACATCGGCTAAGTGTCACGAACACGCCGGCCCAGGTCGAAAAAAATTCCAGTTTTGAAGCCTGGGTCAGTATGACTTTGTCATAATTATGATTTTCAGTTGTCTTCTGTTTGTTGCGCCGGTAGCTTGATAGTTCAAAAGGTTGTGTTTACACAATACTTTGGTTTCATTGGCTGATTACATGTATGGTTGGCAGATGAAAATAGCAGCAATAGTGAAAGTGGCAGCAGCAATGAAAGTGGCAGCAATGAAAGTGGCAGCAGCAATGAAAGTGACAGCAACTGTGAAAGTGGCAGCAGCAATGAAAGTGGCAGCAGCAATGAAAGTGGCAGCAGCAGTGAAAGTGGCAGCAGCAGTGAAAGTGGCAGCAGTAGTGAAAGTGGCAGCAGTAGTGAAAATGGCAGCAGCAATGAAAGTGGCAGCAGCCATGAAAGTGGCAGCAGTAGTGAAAGTGGCAGCAGCAATGAAAGTGGTAGCAGCAGTGAAAGTAGCAGCAATAGCCAAGAGTAGATTAAAGTAAGTTATACAATCATGTAGTTATTACTAGCATGTACACGTGCTTCTTACTTTGTACAACGGCGGCTGTGACGACAGCAGTAGAAGCAGCGGCAGCACCGGTGGCTGTGACGACAGCAGTAGAAGCAACGGCACCAATAGTGGTAGTGGAAATAGTGACAACAGTTGAGGCAGCAGTTAAGGCAGCAGTGGAAGCTGTGGCGGCTGTAGTGGGCGGCTGTAGTGGCAGCAGCAATGCCAGTCGTGGAGGTAGTGACAGCGGTTGAGGCAGCAGTGGCGACAGCAGCAGCAACAGTACCTAGCGACAGTAGTAGTTATTAGAGATAATATTACAGTTATTACTTACTAGCATAATTACATGTACATACTTGTTACTTTGCTGTAGGTTGCCACAACACAGTGGTGAAAATGCAATCATTATTTTGTGCATTTCACTAGTTTGACTATGCTTCTGTATTAGTAAAGTCAGTCTTGACTTTACATAACTATTTCTTGTTGTTATTGCCGGCTCCTTAACTGTACTTTTTATACCATGCAGTTGTAGGCCAGCTCACAGGGTTGCCAGATATGCTTATGGTGGACATATTGGAGTCATAGGAAGAGGCAGATCAACATTGGCCTTCATCAGTTACCCAAAGTCATGACCATGTTGTGAGATGTGATTCTCTTAACCTCGAAACCATGTCATCTGAGGAATTTCGGTCATCTTCCAGAATGACAAAAGCCAGCATACAGGCTGAAAAACACCCTAAAAAGTTAATCTCTCTTTGCTACAGTATATTAACCTCTCAGGGTGTTTTCTAGCAATGAAACCTTATTCAGAGGATGATTAAATACATAAAAGGTTTAGCAGAGTTAAAACTTATAGCTAACTCTTGACTAGTCATAAGCATAAGTTATGGAGAATATAGTGATGTAAATTTGAAAAAGTGGCCATGTGCTGCATGGGCACTACCACCAACAAAGGGTAAAATTTTATACACTTACATGTATGTAGACCCAGTGCATAGTTGATTATAATATTTAGATTGATACATTATGATGTGATCTCTATGCAAGTGTGGGTATGTGGCTTCCAATAAATCTTTCATGATTACTACTGTGAATATAGCCTGTGAGTCTGTGAGTAACTGACAAATACTCTCATGTTTATGTATATCTTGCATGTTATGCAACGTGCAGTCATTGTGGTTTTTGTGCTTTGAGTGCTTTACTGGAATTCAAGCTCAGCTAGTTGCAAGCCAATAGTGTGTTCCTTCATTACTTCTTCTATACAAAGACCTGGACAAACAGCATTTAGAAGACTGGTACCAAAACATCTTTACTTCTAAAATATGACGAGTATCAGACGGTACTAACTGTTGCACTACATTGCATGTTGTCAAAATGTTGTAATTTTTCTGTCTATGGGTATCACACGGTGACAATGTTAGCATGGATGTGGGAAGCGCTTGGTGGTGGTAGTGGACTGTCAAGGTAAATTTCCACACATTACATAAAGAGTGAACAGTTAAGTAAAGCTCTTGTAGTTATTGGAGAGGACGTAGGCCGATGCTTAGACTCATTAAAGAGTCAAGGGTCAACTAAGGTCCTATAGCTTATACTTCGAAAGAGTGTAGAAAGTGTCTGTGTTGATGAAGGGATGTAGACCCGATGCTAGAATAATTGAAGAATCTGGGATCGGCTAAGGTTCGATGGTTTATTCTTAGCAAGGAGTGTAGAAAGAGACTTATACAAGTATGAGGACGAGCTCAGGCGCTAAAGGCCCAAGAACCAAGGCTGGAGCTGCCTGCATGCAAGAGTAAGACTCTGTAGGTTGAGTTAGGCGATGTTGCTTTATTGAAGCACAATCAACAACTGATTTGAGATAGCAAATGTGCTGGCTTTTATATAAAATGAACTTCTGGCTAAAAGGGTCGACAGGGGGTTGGGCTGTACGATACGGGGTCGTCCCGGAAATTATATAACAATATGGTTGGAAATGCTCAAGGTCCAACTATTAAAAGGGTCGGCCATGCACAAAAAGTGCTTACAATAATAGGAAAAGGATTATATGTAAATATGAGCATGATCTATGACATCGGCCATCACTTTATAAATAGGCAAAAAACTTAGAATGCAATTGGATAATAAACGTACCTATTCCACAAGTAATTTAGACATAAATGCATTCTTAGAGTCACTCAAGATGGAAAGTATTTGCTTGGGTGACAAGGTTTTCTTGATGACCTCCGCATAGGTCGGCCTAGGCGTCGGATCAGTCGGCCAATCCATCACAATATTTACACAACTTACAATGTACTGTACACGTCATGTGCATGTAATAGCGATCTGGAAGTTACATGTATACATATAAAATATGTTATCTAGTGTTCAAAGTAGGACAAATGAAGTGGGTGCAAGTGCATGCAATCTTACAGATCAGTACTGCATAGCTATCCACATAATCTCATAGTACGTGTAGCTAACAAATTAATGAAGTACTAAAATAAAAAAAGAAATTTGCAACTCGTGGGATTGAACACATGTCCCGATGAATGATATTCAAGCACTCCACCCTTACACTATCAGATCAGCAGGGAATTTAGAGGAAAACTAGCTATTAACATGAGGATGCACGTGTACCCACTAAAACTGGAGTGGGTACACACAGCATACAACCATATAACCACACTTCGAACGCTGATGTTATCGTATTTGTTCAGTGTGCATCAGCCAACATCAATATGAATGAAGCAACAGAAATTCATTAGCTGAAGTTCTGCTCTCTCGTGAATCCAAGTTGTTAGAGGAGGACAATTTTATGGGGAAGACAAATTATCAACATATGACTCCCATGCATTCAGATGCCATCTAAATCAGTGTGCAATTGTCTTGAATAATCTAATCCATGATAACACATACTGTATAATAAGCTCTACATAACTGCATATGCAAATCTCACCTCAGACCAAGCGTCTGCTGCTTTAGTTAGGGAGGACTGGGGGTCACCCATGCTTTAGTTAGGGAGGACTGAGGGTCACCCATGCTTTAGTTAGGGAGGACTGGGGGCCACCCATGCTTTAGTTAGTGAGGACTGAGGGTCACCCATGCTTTAGTTAGGGAGGACTGGGGGCCACCCATGCTTTAGTTAGGGAGGACTGAGGGTCATTCATGCTTTAGTTAGGGAGGACTGAGGGTCACCCATGCTTTAGTTAGGGAGGACTGGGGGCCACCCATGTCTCATGCAGCTGGATAGTTATAACCTACACACTCATGATTAATTGACTAACTCATGAAAATGTTTTTTTCTCATATTTGCAGTCTACAAGATTGAAGTATCAATAACTATCCAGTACTACTGTTACCATTACCTATCACAAACTCATGTGTACAAATACTTATAGTAGAAGAAAACATACCGACTGCGTAGCCTTCCTGAGTTGTCCTCTCTTGTATGACACAGTCTATGCTAATTTTGGTTATTTATTTCGCTTTCGGCATGTAATGCATATTCTTTTACTGAAATGTATTATGATACGTATTTTGAAGAACTGCAGGAACACAGGCTAATAAATGCATGTATAATGTACCAACATTCACTCATGAAAGTTTATAGATGACATGAATAAGTTGTCTTCTCTTTGTTTTTATAGCCTAAGCACAGCCTGTATATACATGTACATTGTAAAAATAAGAAGTTTTCTTGTTAATTCCACTTCTTTACTTGAAATAAGAAAACAAGTGAATATAATATGTGGCTTAGTGCCAGGTTACAAAAAGTGTGAAGAACTCTATTAACTTTTGACTAATAGAAAAGTTGTTCAAAAACTTTTTCATATGCTTTTTTATAACAAAGCTAAATGGGTGTCTTACATTTGCATGGCATAGATTGCTTTTTGGATAGCTTTAGATAAATGCTATCGAACAAGCTACTCAGCCTTTTGATTGGCTTTGGTCAATTTTGGACTTTCCCCCTCCTTCACAATACAATACTATTTTTCTCAACTGTAGGAAGCTAATCTTAGCTGATTGAGTAGCTGCCTCACACTGAAGATGCATGTATTGTATTAATTAGTCATTGACATATACTTTCTAACACCATTCATGTACTATGTATTATACCTACAAGTCATATGCATGTAGTAGAGACCATTATCAAAGTCACTACCTGAGCATAAAAATAATGTCACCAAGTTTATTCAGGGTGTTATAGCCAATAGTAACATGTATGAAATCCAAACATGCTGTCAGTTGAAGTTATGCTCTATTATGAATATGAAATTTTAAGGAATGACAACTTCATTAACAAATAATACTCATCAAAGCGTATAAGTCATGCTTACAGGTATTCAAACTTACATGTATCTCCTGGTGACACAACCTGATGCAAGATAATGCGCATGTACATACATGTACATGTACATATATGTACATTCATGTACATACATCTACGTACATGTACATGTACATGCATTATCTAAAAGCAACTTGTAGCAACCACTATCTGGAGAAACAACAATAAGTTGACACTTAAAGTTATGCTCCCTCATAAATCCAACTTATTAAGGGATGACAACTCTATGAACAAAAATTGTTTATGCAGATACCCACAGCTGTATTTCCTGGTGACACTACATGAAATAGACGCATACATTTATAAAGAGCAATTCTTAGGAAATGATATACATTTAGCTGTTTAGTAACTGCAGTTGAATATTGAACTGCTTCTTGGGAATGGGAAGCAATGGTCGACATCTCCTTTATTTTAATTTGCCAATTCGACATGAAAACAAGTACAGGTATGATACAAGTGTGAACTGGTGGTTGGCTTGTTCAAACTAATGCAGCATATACTTGCAGAGCCATGTGTAATTCAAATGAGGCTCCCAACAACCAGTAACTGGAAAAACCATCATGCTATTTAATTTATTATTTTTATAATATTATAATACCTGATCTTTATATAATAATATAAATTATAGTGAATAAAACGTCTATCACAGTTTGAAGCATTGCAAATTGGTCCCCATTTAACTTCACATTCACTCACCACATCTTGCTAGTAACTGAATTCCCACAGATTAGCTAGGCTCTATCAACACTTTGTTGTGTGATCAATTAAAGGCTCTGAAATAGCTCCCCCTCCCTCAAGTTAAAACCCTTTTGTGTAACCAATAAGGATATTAGTCAAGTCTCCTTCCTTCTTCAGGTCATACTCACTTGGATATTCTGCTATGGCTATTGGTTGAAGGGAAAATGGAGTCGTCCTACTATTGCACCTGTGCCACATTACGATGTGAATGATTTACATTGTATAATTTAGATTTTTGCCAACTCAGTCTGTTGCTAAGCAACATAATTACATCAATATTGTGTAGCCAATACGAATTGTGTTGAAATTTATATACAGACATATTCAGCTATCAATTGATATGAGCGATGTTCAGCTTTAAGAATGGTGAGATTTGACAAAAATGAGGGTTTAGGATAACAATGCATAGCAGTCAATGTGGATGGATTTCGATGGATCGATTGTCATAACTTGGTACTGAAATGTACATTTCTACTTGATAAACTAAAACAAATTAGCTTTTTAAATTAAAGACATAAAGTTACTCCTAAGAATTGAATGATTAAACTTTAGCTTTAAACTAGTACATAAATATTTTATGTTTTAGTGTTTTAACTTACTAATAGTTCAATGAAATTACAGCTAGGTGTTGCAAAAAAGGTAAACTGTTCAAAAAGCAGGATGAGTAGTTTAATTTCCAGCAAAAACTATACATTTCTTCCATACATTGGCCAATCATATATCACCAGTTCTCAAACACACTGACAGCTTGCCAGCCAACCTGGCCGTGTTAGTTTCTCAGAACCTGCATAGTGGAGAATTGCCATAGCAACCTGTGCCAGTATGGGTAAACCTGACTTGACATTAGAGAGGTGATTGATACAGTGTGTCACGGGTGTGATAAAAATTCCCGGCTTAAAGCTGTTAAATATATCTGTCAAACCTTCATTCACGTAATAGTATGATATTAATATACATTAATATTGTGGATAAACTGCAAGTCACTGCGTGGTCTGTTACTAAATGAATTATTCACTAATACTTGAGGAAATAGGAGTCATTAGGCCTTAAGGGATTTTTATGAGAAATAATCTAGTCACAGATTCATTATTAGCATAATTTCATTTCCTTCAAAAAATTGCATTCTCATTACCTAGCCATACAGTACTAAATTACATGTACATTAAGATACTCGCTTACACCAACATTTTCCAACATGTATGTGCATTATACACACAGTTCATTGAAAGAACACTCTGTTACTAGCTACCACTGCTTTGCTGCAAATCCATGACTTTTAAATTCAGAAAATATTGCCAGTGAAAATGACCATTGTATTAGTATTAGCACTCGCCTGTAGCAAGTGTTACCTGTAGCAAGTGTTACTTGTAGCTAGTGTTACCTGTAGCTAGCGAGTGTTACCTGTAGCTAGCGAGTGTTACCTGTAGCTAGCGAGTGTTACCTGTAGCGAGTGTTACCTGTAGCGAGTGTTACCTGTAGCGAGTGTTACCTGTAGCGAGTGTTACCTGTAGCTAGCGAGTGTTACCTGTAGCTAGCGAGTGTTACCTGTAGCTAGCGAGTGTTACCTGTAGCTAGCGAGTGTTACCTGTAGCTAGTATTACCTGTAGCGAGTGTTACTTGTAGCTAGTGTTACCTGTAGCGAGTGTTGCCTGTAGCGAGTGTCACCTGTTACTTACATGTATACCTGATTCGCGTCTCATGCACTCATCTAGGGTGAAGTAAACACTGTATCTACATTGTATACATGTAAACTGTATAATCATATTTCTGTACTACTTCTACATCCTGTAAATTATGTACTTGCTGTCAGCTTTTGTACACTTTATTTGCATGCTTAAATGGTATTCTGCTTTGGACAACCTGGTATTCTCTCAATACTCTAAAGGTTTCACATGCATTTTCTATAACCATGTCATAATTTCACCTATTATATCACTGAAGCTGTATCATTTTGTTTTATGGCTATTCCCCTGCACTAACAAACTAGTAAAATAGTCCTTGCTCTACTATAATGCCTTACTAAAGAAAGAATAAGGCTAATCAACTCCAGCCTCTGTGAATACAATCTGTAAAAGTAGCTCTGATTAGCCACGTAGTTCCTTACAAGAAGAGTACCTAACATTTGTTTTCTAGCCATCAGTGGCTGCAGAAAAAACCCCTATGAGTCAACAATTGAACTTTCTATCCTTCACAGTGTAGGCTCTCAGAGGCAGTAATTATATCAACAGAACAAAGTCCCATCGGGCAAAATTTTGCCCGATCATCCTAGGCATGAAAGTTTAAGAACAGTCCAATAACAATGCAATTAGTTTGGTAATTAACACTACTTCTATTATTGCCACCCATCTCATTGGACAAGATGTGGCCGTTACAAGCAGTTTCACAGATGTAAATTGCATGATCATGCTAAGTAATCCCTACGGCTGTTACAAGTCGCAGTTAATCCAAGTAAAATGACTAATACTGAGGCATTGGAAATCATGTAACATTAATATAGTAATTATATTAGCACTGATTTTGCTGTTTTTTGTTGATCTGATCACCTTCATATTATATATAAGTAGCTGCAATCTCTGTACAGAATCATTCATCTGTCTGTCTTCTCCTCATCAGAACTCTGTGTATAGCTTAACGTCATGTGTAAGTAACAGACTATACTTGTATTTAGTATATTACTATAACTAGTCAACTTCTAGCAGAAACAGATACATTCTAGCATAATGCTGTGAATTATATACATGTAAAACATAAATTCAACTCTTCATCTTACTGAGTTTTGAAAAAAGTTGAAGGTTTTTGCTGAAGGAGAGAACCAAAGCCTCTGTCGGTGGTATACCAATTTCAACGATATTATTATGAAAATAGAGTTTCCAATTACTGCACTTTTATATTTTCCTTTGTAACTACCAGTTTGTTATATTATAAAATAATACATGGCAGTAAGTGAATAGTAAAATATTTTCAATGTTGTACCTATAAAAGTATGAGTTCTTCCCAGTTGAACATGAGATATTATACATGTAAATCTATGAATTTATATTATCCTATTATATTATTATATTACTATATTATTATATTATTATATTATACAGTTATAATATTATTCATATAGAGATTTATAGTAGTTACAATATAAACTTTGATTGTTTCTCATTGTAGTGTCAATCAGAACCCTTGTTGCTGTGGTGGTGCTAGTAGGTAAGTGTCTAATACCAAATATCCAGGTCTGAATTACATGTTGTAACCTCTACTGGAATTGACTTAGTATGCAAACAAGCTAAACACTTCATATCGTAATTATATATCCACATGTTGTATATTTTACATGTACATGTACATGTACATGTACATGTACATGTACATGTACATGTACAAGTACATGTACATGTACATGTACATGTACATTCAGAGTAATAACTACATCAGTCTGGCTGAAATGTATAATTACCACACAGTATTCTAAAATATTTTATAGTTTATTGGGAATTGTTGTTGATGCTACAACCTAGTTTAAATGATGCTAAAGTCTTCATTTGTTCATTTCTGTACTGCAACATTTGCACTATACTATATGTAGTTTGTTTAGTCTTGAAATTTTGGTCTTACAACAGATTTTATTTCAGTGTTTAGGTAATGTTATATCTTTGTCTATAATATCTACATCTATATAGCTTATATGATTCTGCTCTATGTTAGCGTATGTTACCTTCTTTCAGGTTTGTCATGTGACACTCTGGGAAACAAGTCTGGCCATAGGAAGTTTGGAAGAGGTAAAAGCTTCTAAGGAATTATACTTGCTAATTAGTGGACAAATATCTTGTCAAGATTCCTTACGTAGCTAATACAAGCACATTGTACATGTAACTGATCCACCACTAGTGGAGTAAATACATCAAGCGTATTGTCTATCACATGACTTGAGTGTGACTAATGTTGCAGTTTATCCTGTACAGAGAGATTTATCCTGCACACGTATATAATATGGTTTAAACAGACCAAACGTACGTATGTGGTAGTAGGAAAACGTATTTGAAATTTAATTTTTACCCCAGAACTCATTTTTAATTCTGTATCTGTATTCGAATAATTTATAATTACCTTGTTAATTCTTTTTAGTCTAAAATATTTTATAGCTAATTGAGAACTTTCGTTGATGCTACACCCTTGATCTCTGATGCTATACTCTAAGCTTAGTGATGTCATAGTCTCCGTCTTTCGCGTTCATATTATTTTGCTCTATATTGCAATTTATTCGGTCTTAAAATAGTTCTAGTGATAATTTGTAGGCAGAGTCACATTTTGTATATACTCATCTGGCTTGCATAATTCAGTTATTCTGTTATTCTTTCCAGGTTTGTCGAGTCACGGTCGGGGCTTAGGCCACCGTGGAGGAACTTTTGACAGAGGTAAGCTTCTAAAGCAGTATATACCCGTTATTAGTAAAAAAATATTTTGGTGTATAACCCAATTTATACAAGCTTGTTGTGGAGCTTTTGTTCCAGTACTAGTTGCCTGGTGTGAGCTCATAGAACATCTAATTTATCTTGATGCTGGGCTTCTGATGCTATGTTTACCCACGGCTTGTTGTATCTATATTATTTTACACTACCACCGTTTGTTTAGAGTTATATCTTGGCTTTGACCTGTTACCGTTTTTAGGTTTGTCGCATAGCAGTCGAAGATTTGACCTCGGTCATCAAAATTTTGGCAAAGGTGAGTCTACAAGACATTATATTTGTTACTATTGAATAAGCATCATGCCTTGTGCAATGTAAATAATATTTGAAGAGATTGTGACAACAAGTCACTCTGTATCAAAATGTATTAAAACTGTACTACTTTAACTTGTAGTCTGCGAGTTGAATCTTTACAACTACTACTGTGGATTCAAGAGTGCTCTTTACAGTAGAGTTTCTCAGGAGGTCCGCTGTTATAGGTTGGTAATGAATTATATTAATAAGAAAAATGTAATATATAAGTTGCTATTAATGTCTAACATTGTATAAACCATCTTCTGGTTCTTTACTTAGATATATTTTATTTCTTAATTTTAGCGCAAGACAAAAATTTCTGGATGCCATTTATGACTGCAAAGTAGTTTTACCAGCTAAGAAACTACTCCAGCTGGGACAGTATGTCTATGACTACACTCACAGTTGTGCAGGTTCTGGAGTTGCATTCCCCAGCTATGGTTAGTATCTCTACTACATTGTATATACTACCATTGCATTCCACTGGTATCTGTTAAAGGATTGTGTTAAAAGTGTACCTTGTTCCACTGATTACAGACACCATAACATACAACCAGTCAACCAGAGTTTACGATTGAATGGTTCAACTTTAGCCATTGGTCTAGACGATTATATTGTTACTTAACTTTTATTGAATAATTTTCCCATAAATCAGATGGGATGAAATGACAATCTTCATTTGAACTATTTATGTTATTAGGATGTGAGAAAGTTGCTGTATGCATAAAGATTCTACTTAATAGAAGTGGTGATAGAATAAATTGGTAAGTTGTTACAATATATGAGTACAACCTCTATAATATGAAACACTTGAAATACTTATCTTCTAGCTCACGTTACTTAAGTGATATTTTATACGAGTATTATGACTGTATGAAACACAAGATATACAATGTAGTTATTCACTATTAGACCAAACTGGACTCAGCGAATCATAATTAATATTCCAATTGAATTGAGAACAGATTTACTGTTTTAATTGAGCTCTACACAAAATCTGGTCTTTTTTACAGTGGCAAAGTAGATGACGCCGATGTCTGCTTTAAACTAGCGAAGAAAACTGGATGCCCATTGGCTGCAGAGCTACATGAACTGGCCATATATGAAGCTGTACCAAAGTTATGCCACGGCAGGCTGTATGGGCTATCCAAATCACTTGGACAGGTTCTCCCACATTGTTAGTCATTTGAACTCAAGACTGGCTGATCTCTGAAGTCTTGTTACAGAAAGGACACGACTCTCAGCTTCCTGTTATACTTTACACTATACATTAATATAAATTATTCAGCTTCTTATGTTGTTATAGTAACAAATGTACTAAATTTCAGGAACATTTAATACAAAACCCATGATTTTAAAATCTCCCATACATTTCTTTCATAACGCTTTATTGTTTCTGTTTTTTCTATTATTACTCTACCAGACAATTCTGTTGGCAGGCAGCATCTGTAGGGTAATCTGATTATTCCTGAATAGCTACATTGTAGTATAATGTTGGAAAACAGTTTATGATTGCGTGCAACACTGATAGATCATAAGAAATGTGCTCTGTATAGATATTTTTATCTTAGAAACTATCTCTTGAAATAGAACTTTTAACTAGCTGCTTTTCACTAGTAATTGAATAAATAAATCTATCTCAAATTAGAAGGCCAAACCTATAGATTATTTCATTATATTTATGTTGAATAGCTCTGCATATTCCAATAGAGGCCTTTTAGAACAATATGTAGCTCAACCATATAGTGCTTGTACTACGCTCACCTGATATATGGATTATCATTACAAAATGCTACAGCTAATCTCCCCCACTGGCATTTACTGCAGTGAGATGAAACAGGGAGTTATCTTCTCTTGGGTTTAATTGGATATATAAATGCCTTGGTAATAGCTCTTGATACTGCGACATGTTCATAAACATACACTGCTTTCTCTCTACTTCTCAATATAGTCTTATGTAATTAGTAGTCTACTTATACACGTGTACATGTAATTAAAAGGAATATTGTCATTGTGTCCTGAGACGTGACACTCCCTCCACTGATGGATTAATTTGTGTACATGCATCCTCATTGCATTGCATCCATTAAAATGCTTAATTGTGCACTCTTATATACAATGTACATGTACATATATATGTACATGTACAATGCATATGTACAATTGTACTATATATGCATAATACATAAATGTATAATGTACAATGTATACATGTACGTGCACAGGTACTTGGTATCTTCTTTTAATACATACTTACTTTTACATTACCTGTACTAATTAATTGTACTTGTTGTTATATTGTACTATAGCAATGCTTTACTGACAACATAAAATCCACCAACACAATCATCAAATTACTATCTTTTTGGCTGTTTTCTCTATTATTATACCTCAGACCCCTTTTTAGTAAAAGCTGATTTATTAACCACCTGGCCACAGTCCATGAAGTATAGTTCATATATATAAGCAGCATACACTCCTATTATGTTCAGCTGTTTGTGGACTGCTAATAAAGAGTATTCTAATCTTGGCCTCTGGTCTTCTGCTGTTCACTGCTAACTGTTAGTACACAAGCACTGCTTGGACTTAGGTTCTAAGTGCAGTCTTAGGACTTATCTAAGACTGTAGTTAAGACTAAGGCTGCAACGATATGGTCGACATACGAATGATATCGATACCCACACTCGGTCTTCCATTTCCGGTAAGAAAAAATGGCTGGAAGGTTGGTTGTTTGGCAGTATTTCACCAAATCAGAGACTAAAGAGGGACATTCCATTTGTAATGACTACTCACTGCAGATTAAGAATACAGATGGAAATACAACAAGCATGGCAAAGCATCTAAAGAGGTGTCATGGCATTGAAATTACTAAACCTGCAAAGAAAGCCACTACTAGTACAACAACTACTACTAGTGCCGAAGCCAGTGGTAGGCTTTAACATGAGTAAAAAGTAGGCCTGCACCGGTGTTGCCTCCCCACTGATATTCGGTTTTTGGGGTGATGGTAATCAAACACCGGTTGACACCGGTTCTCTTGTGCCTGGTCTCATTTGGTGTCAACCGATGCCAAATTTGGATCGATATACCGAACCGCACCGGACCTCTTGATCCTGGTCTCAAGCGGTGTTAGACGGTGTCAACTTTGGTTTGATATACCGGATCGAACCGGTCCAGGAGCTAGTTTGCCTAATAGAGTTGTCCCATCATGATTGTTCAATACAAGGAAACAAAAATCCTCAACACTTTCTTGCAACATGAGTTCATGCTAATCATTGATTACTTTATTTTAAGATATGGCAGGCAGACAGGGCTTCTTTAAAACATAGTATATGTATATTATTTTTATTTAAGTGGCTATTGGGTTAATGAAAGTAATCAGTGCTTACTCCTACTCCCAAGATTTTGTATTTGCCCATGTAGTCTAGTGAGTCTTAAGTTGCATTGGGTTTTACTTCACCTATTTTATATAATTTTAATAAATGTATAAATATAAATTTTAATAAATGTATAAATATAAAAACATGAGGCTGGACACACACCCAACCGACTACATATAATTTATTAAATTTATTACTGATTGTGACCAAATTACAGAAGAAAAACAGCAAACATTGTTTTCACCACACTCGTACCATTGACACAAAAATATAACAAGTTTAAAATTACATGGGCTAGCTTCATATCACAACAGGAAGAAGAAACGCTAGCATAGTTGCATATGATGTAATGATAATGTAGGGAATCTTTCTTGCAAGCTTTCTTGATAGATTGCTGATTTGGTGTAATTCAGTGTGTCCACCGATTAAATCTAGCAGATTTGTCTTCAGATTGGATATTACGATGGCTCAGTCCGATGAATTCTACCTACAAAATATTGATTGAACATTAGTATTAGCTTATTTTAAATAAATAAAGAGCTGGTGCTTACCAAAAGCATAACTACACAACGATTTTAAATTAAAAAAACATAATTAATAATGATTAGCTATTCTTAGTTACAAGCGATTATAATCAAATTTAAACATTAGTAGCAGATTAATTATAATGGAGATAATAATTAATCCAATGGTATGTTTAAATTAAAATTTAATTATATTATAACGATAATAATAATCCATTATATTCGATCGTATACTACTATTCTATTTCAGCACACTATTCATGAACAAACCAATCATATGCAAACGATAGAATATAATATACGCAGAATCTGCTAAGTTACGTAATTATTAATCAATTTATCATAATTTTAAAATAATTATTACCTCCAAAACATTGATAATCAATCACAGCCACGATGGCAGTTAATGTTGAAACGGATTAGCGAAGGTATGCAACCTAGTTTGAAGTGAGGTAAACAAGAACACGTGATATTAGACCGCATGAATATTTAATGACTACTGGCATAGCGATCTGGTTTGATAACATCGAACAACACCGAACCATCGATATATCGTTTGGGCACGGTGCCGGTGCGATTTGGTGCATAAAAAATTTGCCGATGTGTAACACCGAGGGTTCACACACCGTTTACATCGTTTGAAACCGAAACACCGTGCAGGCCTAGTAAAAAGTTAGTTTAACTAATGTGAGCTCTAGTTGTCTTCTCTTGCAGACTGATTGGCAAGGAGAAGACAACTAGAACTCACATAGTTTAAACAAAGCCTGTGACCAATTTAAAAATTGTCTTCTCTCCAATTTATTGGCAACTCATTCACTCAATGCATACCGGTACAATTTGTTCGCAAGGTTATACACATATTGTGTTGTCAACAAGTTTGTGGATTCATGAACATCATGTATGTCAGTAATCTAACAGATTTGACGACCTCAGTTCGGTTTTATTAGCTACCTTGTACAAAGCTCATTTTGCTTTGGTTTTAGAGAAGAATCCAAGCAAAGTCAGACAGCTATGGAGATGCTATTTAGAGTCTTCAAAGACAGAAGTGCTCGCAGTGAAGAAAATGCTGTCCTAAAAAGTTTAGAGCTAGTACGAGGGGAGGTAGTACATTACCGCAAGCAATGCGTTGATATAAATGCAGATCCACTGGAATGGTGGAGAATTAATCGGTTGGTGTACCCACAAGTATCAGCTTTAGCACTTTAAAGACTGTCTATTGCTAGCACTTCAGTTCCAAATGAGAGACTCTTCTCTGCAACTGGCAATTTACTTAATGCCAAGCGATGATGTCTGGCATCAGAAAACATTGACATGCTACTTTTGTTAAATAAAAATCTACTGAACTAATTTTGTTATCATTCACGTAATGGGGTTGTTACCCTCACTTACAGCGATGGTATGCTATGCTTTATTGTATTTGTTGTCATTCATGTATCATATGATGGTTTAGTTTTTCTTAGGCTACTTACTGCTACACATGTAATTTTGGCGGCTTGCTAAAAGATAAATGTATTTAATACATGAAAGAGTCATTATTGATTATATACAATTTATGCGATAGTATATTTATTGTGTTGTAACTTGTAACACAAACAAACATGCAACATATACATAGAACATGTGCTATGAGCGCACACGCATGAGCGACTTAGTACTTATGTTGTTTACCTTCTAGTATCGGCTGTATCGTATCGAAAACATCGAATTTTTTGAGAAATAGTATCGTTTCGTATCGTTGTAGTCAAAATTTTGCTAAGGATGGATGAGTCACATGTTGTTATAGGATGGTCAATTTACTGGAACATGCCAAATGAATTCAACATAAAACTAAGTGATCTATTATAAAAGGTCTCACTTTCTAATTTGAGAAAGATTTATTTATTTATTAGTGAAAAAAGTGATAGCTAAAAGTACATGTATGACTGTTTAAACAATTTCTTTACCACAAAAATCTAATCAGTACATATTTTATTTTATGGTCTATTGCTATTGCTCGTAATTATACACTTTTTCTAATATTTTCCAGCTACACAATCATGTCGCTATATTATAGAATAGTTACATTACTGTTCAAATATTATTGCACGCCGACTGAATAGCTGGTGAGAAAATATTAGAAAAAGAAACTAATTACAAAAAGTTGTATATTTTTAAATTAATGTGTGGGGATATAAAACAATGGGTGTTGAACTTTTATTAACTTTCTATTAAAAGTGAGTATATTTGTTACAATAACAACATAAGGGGCTGAATCAATTAAGTTAGTGGATGGAGTAAAGTATAACAGGAAGTTGGAAGTCGTGCTCTTTCTTTAATGGGACTTCAGAGATCGGTCAGGCTTGCTCAAATCAGTAACAGTTTGGAAGAACCTGGTCAACACAAAGTAAAATAGTATAAGTATGCTGGAAGTTAACACAGTGTGACTTCTGTCTCAATTACCTTGAATTTTATTTTATTAGTAAAATAGAGCTAGAGTCCTGAAGAGGTAAAGTCTCAGAATTGCTTAATAATTGGTATAAAAATTGCTTCAGAATTTAAAATTAATACCCAATTAGGTTTTCCTAATATCACATTCTTTTCATCTGACTCAAACACATTATGCACATTTACAGAATAAATCTAATCGGTACAGAATATAGTGTGTGTGTAACAGGATATTATAAAGTAGTTGTATAAATTATGTCAGAAAACTTGACAAAACATTTGTCCACCAATAGCAAGTATACATGCACTGTATTATATACATGTAGGCTTACCTCATTTGTGATTTCAATACAAGTGGTGGTTTCCCAGGCCATGGTGGAAACCTAGAAAATATGGTAACATACAGTAGTATAGAAGAGAAGAGAATCATATAATATTTGAGTCTATGTATTTGATGTTAGCTTATGTAAGGATTTTTAATTTGCTTATATGTTTAGATCAGCCAGGAAATGATTTCACATCCATGAAAATACCCCTCACAGACTGGAGATTGAACAAGAGTATTCACGTCATATAACTCTGTGCAAAATAGAATGCACACAAAGAGCAATGACTACATCATTGGTAAACCCAGAGTATGGCATCACCACGCTTAGATTGTACGTAGGTAGCATCAATGGAAATCCTCAATGAACTACAAACTATTTCAGAATGACTAGATTCAGCGCATATTTATACGTTCCTACGAGACTGATACTGAATGAAAATCTCTTCTGGAGTTAAAATTAAATTCCAAAATTTAGTTTTCCTACTACCACAGGTTTGGTTTGTTTAAATCATATTATGTACATGTGCATGATTAGGTAGAGAATAACCTGTGTTACTTAGTCGGTCTCAAGTCATGTGACCAACAAAAGTTGAACATACTAGGCTATGTCTAGTATTGGAAAACAGACCTACAATGCGCTTGACTAAATCATGTGATACAACTCAATAATGTATTTGTCTGCTAAGAACAAGTATACTGTTCAATAGGCTTACCTCTTCCAAAACTTCCACGATTGGAGTGTAATCCCAGACCGACACCACCTAGGCCTAAAAATTTTAACGTAAAATGATATAGAACAGGATGATATTATAAGCTATGTGTATATACTGTAGACCAAGATATAGCTCTGCCTGCCTACTGTAGTTAGACCCATTTTTAAGACCAAATGAACTACATGTACATTATAGCGTAGAATTAGTAACTCTCAGGCTACTAGTCTTGCAAACAAGAACACCTACAATGTGCTTGACTAAATTATGTGATACAACCTGATAATGTATTTGTCTGCTAACAACAAGTATACTGTTTAATAGGCTTACCTCTTCCAAAACTTCCATGATTGGAGTGTAATCCTAGACCGACACTACCTAAGCCTGAAAAGTTTAACATAAAATAATTTAGAACAGAACCATATAGAGATCATAATTATAAGCTATGCATACACATTGTAGGCCAAGACATAGCTCTGCCTGCCTACTGTAGTTAGACCAGTTTTTAAGACCAAATGAACTATATTATAGCGTAGAATTAGTCACCCCCAGGCTGCTAGTATTGAAGAAAGAACACATACAATGTACTTGTCTAATTCATGTTATAGAACTTGATAATGTATTTGTCTGCTAGTAACAAGTATACTGTTTAATAGGCTTACCTCTTCCAAAACTTCCATGATTGGAGTGCAATCCTAGACCGACACCACCTAAGCCTGAAAAGTTTAACATAAAATAATATAGAATAAAATCATGACTGTTGTAAGCTATGTGTAGATATTATATGCCAAGATATAGCTCCGCTTTCAAACTACAATTAGTGGTATGTGTAAGACCAAGTAAACTATAATATAGTGCAAAATAATACGGACTAAAACAACGATGGGTATACTTTTGAAAGCCTAGAGACTCACAACACAAACCTAGAGTCAGTATTATTCTACTTTGTACAGGATAAAATGAACCACTAGTCACACTCAAGTCATGTGATTGAAAATATGTTCAGTGAATTTACACCAGGCAGCTAGCCTTGGAAAAAAACCACCCACAATGCGCTTGCATACAACTTGATAATGTATTTGTCTGCTAATAACAAGTATACTGTTTAATAGGCTTACCTCTTCCAAAACTTCCATGATTAGAGTGTAATCCTAGACCGACACCACCTAAGCCTGAAAAGTTTAACATAAAATAATACAGAACAGGATTATGTAAGGTATGTGTATGCATTATAGGCCAAAACATAGCTCTGCCTGCCTACTGTAGCATATGAAACGCTGGTGAATAGCATCACTCTGTACAGGATAAAACATATCAATAATCACAATCAAGTCATGTGACCGACAACATGTTCGTTAAATTTACACCAGTCTATTATTGTTGAAAAAGAACACCTACAATGTACTTGACTAAATCATATATTACAATTTGATAATGTATTTGTCTGCCAAGAAAAAGTATACTGCTTAATAGGCTTACCTCTTCCGAAACTTCCACGATTGGAGTGCAATCCTAGACCGACACCACCTAAGCCTGAAAAGTTTAACATAAATAATATAGAATGATATCATATAAGCTACGTGTATTATATTTTAGGCCACTGTAATTACTGCTGTTTGTAACACCAAATAAACTACAGTATAATATAGTGCCAAATAATATAGATAAAAAACTCATGGGTATATATAGCATCTAAAACCCTAATGTATTCACACCAAGCTACTAGTTGATAACATCTGCCATGTGCTCATGTAGATCATGGGGAAAGCATGACAGGATGTTGGTCCACTAACAAGTAGTATACTGTCTTATGGACTTACCTCTTCCAAACTTTCCAAGACCGAGGGATCCTCCCAAAGCGTTTCCCAACAAACCTGAAAATATGACAACGTACGATAATGTAGAACTGAATCATATAAGCTGCGTATTTTAATACGCCAGCATAATATAACTTTGCCTAAGCACTACAATTAAAGCTATGGTAAGACTTAAAATCTATATGACAGTGTAAAGTACTATAGACACAAAGTAAGAAGGGTTTCAGTAAACCTAGAGTATAGTATAAGTACACCTAGAGTATAGTATCAGCAAACCTAGAGTATAGTATCAGTAAATCTAGAGTATAGTATCAGTAAACCTAGAGTATAGTATCAGGCAACTTAGAGTATAGTATCAGTAAACCTGGAGTATAGTATCAGTAAACCTAGAGTATAGTATCAGTAAATCTAGAGTATAGTATCAGTATACCTAGAGTACAGTATCAGTAAATCTAGAGTATAGTATCAGTATACCTAGAGTACAGTATCAGTAAACCTAGAGTACATTATCAGTATACCTAGAGTATAGTATCAGTAAACCTAGAGTATAGTATCAGTAAACCTAGAGTATAGTATCAGTATACCTACAGTATAGAATCAATAATAGTTATATCATCCTTAGTATACTATAAAGTAAATATGTTTTAGAACAAAGATATTCAGCATGGTACTTAAACTTTATAGCCAGAAGGAAACAGGTAAATTTAACTATTATTCTATGTTACAGATAACTAAAATTAGCACTCTGTCAATAAGTACATTAATACTTGAACAAAAAATATAACTTTATAGATTAAAAAAATTGTGTTGGTTTAAGTCATTATAGCCAAGAACATAACACTTGTGTGACAATATAAAATGCTTAGTAGGTATGTATGCTGAGTCAATTTCAGTAGAGTTACATGTAACGCAGACCTGGATATTTAGTATAAGAAACTTACCTACTACCACTACCACAGCAATGAGGGTTCTGATAGACACTGTAATGTAAAGTTACCAAAATTTATATTACAACTATAATGTACATTATCTACATGTATATATGCATAATATTATTTCCTGTTCAATTGAGAAGAACTCATATACATACTTTTATCTACATTTAAGTTTATGGGTACAACATTGGAAAGATGTTACTATTCACGTACATCCATTATACTAAGATAACGACAAATTGACAGTTATTAGGAAAACGTACAAGTGCAGTAATTGCAAAACTCTCAGTTCATAATACAATTGAAATTAATATACCACTGAATGAGGCTAAAACTGTGCTCCTTCAGTACAAACTTTGAAGTGGCTAATTTCTTTAAAAAATATTTGTAAGATGAAAAAATTAAATTTCTAAAACATTTTTTTTAATTTACAGCAAAAACTGCAGTTGATATTCATTCTGCTAGAAGTTGAATAGTCATAATACAAGACTAGACACCAGAGTATAGACTATTACTTACACATGGTGTTAAGTTATACACAGAGTTCTGGTGAGAAGAAGACAGATAGATGAATGAATCTGTACAGTGACCTCTGCTACTTATATACACGAAGGTGATCAGATTAGCAAAAAATTACACAATGTTATGTTCTAACGTGTTAGTGCTACAGGATTTTCAATGCTTTAATATTAGATATTTTATTAGGGATAAATTGGATTTTCCAGCAGCCGTAAGCATTACCTAGCATGACCGAGCATTTTACAAATGTTTCCAACTGCTTACAATGGTGACATACCATCCAAGGCATCAAGAAATAATATAGTGCAGAGTCAATCATCCAAACACCTGGATTATTATACAACTTTCATTAGATCTTCATCCCTGAGATGATCTGACTAAACTTTCCCATTTGAAGAATTTTACTCTTTTGCTACAATTATTTTCTCCAAGAGGAAAGTGTTTGTCGTGACGGGTGAGATATCCAATTGTTGATATACAGCGCACATGTAGTAGAGCATCGTATCTGGAGCTATTGATGTCTAACACGCAGTTTTTAGTATATAAACTCTAAAATACTACCTTTACTAAACATTTCTAATATAAGATTAATATGTATGTTGAATATGTTATACATGTATCTCCTCAATCAGTAAGAATCTACTATGTACATGTCCATGTAGATGTTCTACATATAATACAAGTGTCAGGTGTAGCTACAGCAAATCTATTCAGAGATGTATTGTAAATGCGAATTCGTCTCTTATACTCTTGGAAATTCCATGACTAATTAAATCTGCTTCTACACAATTAAACTAGCCTCAGAGTCAACCTATGGACCTATGAACTTTATCTTGTTACAGAGGGTGAAGTTGGCCAACCTTGTTCTTTCTTCACTAACGCATTGCAGTGGAACCAGAGCCATTGCGTAACAACAACAATAAAAAGGTTAGTTGTTATTTCAAGATAATGACCACATAAATAAACTGTAACAGTTTCTGACATATAGCTGGTAACACATATGAGAAGGATATGAAAGGGTTGCACATATAAACTCCATTGTATAGAAAAGAAGAGGGTTGTTCAAGATAGAGCATCACTAAAGGCTAGCATGTAAATACAGTGAAAACCGTTTGGCTGACAACAAGCTGATAATTTACAGGACTTGTAAACAGTATATGCACTTGTGCTGATAGGTATACAATGTACTATGTACAATGTATGTACAGTGTATATACATTGTATGTGCAATGATGCACAATGTATGTACAATGTATGTACAATGTATGTACAATGTATGTACAATGTATGTACAATGTATGTACAATGTATGTACAATGTATGTACAATGTATCTACAATGTATGTACAATGTATGTACAATGTATGTACAATGTATGTACAATGTATGTACAATATATGTACGATGTATTTACAATGTATGTACAATGTATGTACAATGTATGTGCAGTGTATGTACAGTGTATGTACAATGTATGTACGGTGTATGCACAATGTATGTGCAGTGTATGTACAGTGTATGTACAATGTATGTACAGTGTATGTACAATGTATGTACAATGTATGTACAATGTATGTACAGTGTATGTACAGTGTATGTACAATGTATGTATAATGTATGCACAATGTATGTACAATGTTTGTACAATGTTTGTACAATGTATGTACAATGTATGTACAATGTATGTACAATGAATGTACAATGTATGTACAGTGTATGTACAATGTATGTACAACGTATGTACAATGTATGTACAATGTATGTACAGTGTATGTACAGTGTATGTACAATGTATGTACAATGTATGCACAATGTATGTACAATGTATGTACAATGTATGTACAATGTATGTACAATGTATGTACAATGTATGTACAATGTATGTACAATGTATGTACAATGTGTGTGCAATGTGTGTGCAATGTATGTACAATGTATGTACAGTGTATGTACAATGTATGTACAATGTATGTACAATGTATGTACAGTGTATGTACAGTGTATGTACAATGTATGTACAATGTATGTACAATGTATGTACATGTATGTACAATGTATGCACAATGTATGTACAATGTATGTACAGTGTATGCACAATGTATGTACAGTGTATGTACAATGTATGTACAATGTATGTACAATGTATGTACAATGTATGTACAATGTATGTACAATGTATGTACAATGTATGTACAATGTATGTACAATGTATGTACAATGTATGTACAGTGTATGTACAATGTATGTACAATGTATGTACAATGTATGTACATGTATGTACAATGTATGCACAATGTATGTACAATGTATGTACAATGTATGCACAATGTATGTACAATGTATGTACAATGTATGTACAATGTATGTACAATGTATGTACAATGTATGTACAATGTATGCACAATGTATGTACAATGTATGTACAATGTATGTACAATGTATGTACAGTGTATGTACAATGTATGTACAATGTATGTACAATGTATGTACAATGTATGTACAATGTATGTACAATGTATGTACAATGTATGTAAAATGTATGTAAAATGTATGTACAATGTAGGTACGATGTATGTACAATGTATGTGTAATGTAGATGCAGTGCACTTGAAGTCACGTAGGCTGAGTATACATGGGATCACAGTGATGTTAGAATACTTAAATATACATGTAAATGAAAAAATCTTTACTGATTGGCAAGTGAAAGTCACTGTAGATTATTGTCACTACAGGTGACAGCCACTACAGGTGACAGCCACTACAGGTGACAGCCACTGCAGGTGACAGCCACTACAGGTGACAGCCACTACAGGTGACAGCCACTACAGACGACTGTCACTACAATATTATTATTATTATTCCCACTGAAAATATTTTTTGAATCTAAATGTAATGGTTTTGCAGCAAAGTAGTGGCAGCCAGTAACATAGTGCTCTTTTAATGGACATCCTGTATAATACATATAATTCTGTTTTACAATTACGTAGCTAATGAGATTGTAGTTTTTTAAAGGAAATAAAATAGTGACAGTATTAGATATGTGACTAGATTATTTCTCAGACTAATCCTCTACAGATTAGTGGATAATCTCTTTAGTAACAGACCAAGACATTGACTTGCAGTTTGCATAAAATGTTACATTGTATTATGCTAGTCTGGTTTCACAGATATTAACAGCAGTAAACCAGGCATCATTATTATATGTATGACACACTGCACTAAGGACCTCTCTATCTAATCTTCTGCCTCCGCTTGGCTGACGCTGTTTTCAAATGAGCGACAGAATTTGTTAAAGTTGCAGTTGGACTGTTTCACAGAGTCTCTGGTCACAAACTTGTTTGAAAATTGTTGATATATGCTTGGCCTAGGCATGCAGGAAGTGTGTAGTTTTGCTGGAAATTGAAGTCAATGTCTTGGTCTGTTACTAAATAGATTATCCACTAATCTGTAGAGGATTAGTCTGAGAAATAATCTAGTCACATATCTAATACTGTCATTATATTATTTCCTTTAAAAAACTGCAATCTCATTAGCTACGTAATTGTAAAACAGAATTATATGTATTATACAGGATGTCCATTAAAAGAGCACTATGTTACTGGCTGCCACTGCTTTGCTGCAAAACCATGACATCTAGATTCAAAAGATATTTTCAGTGGGAAAAATAATAATAATTTTGTAGTGACAGTCGTCTGTATTGACAGTCGTCTGTAGTGGCTGTCGCCTGTAGTGGCTGTCGCCTGTAGTGGCAGTCGTCTGTAGTGGCTGTCGCTTGTAGTGGCTGTCGCCTGTAGTGGCAGTCGTCTGTAGTGGCTGTCGCTTGTAGTGGCTGTCGCTTGTAGTGGCTGTCACCTGTAGTGGCTGTCACCTGTAGTGGCTGTCACCTGTAGTGGCTGTCACCTGTAGTGGCTGTCACCTGTAGTGGCTGTCACCTGTAGTGGCTGTCACCTGTAGTGGCTGTCACCTGTAGTGGCTGTCACCTGTAGTGGCTGTCACCTGTAGTGACAATAATCCACAGTGACTTTCACTTGCCAATCAGTAAAGATTTTTCCATGTATATTTAAGTATTCTAACATCACTGTGATTCCGTGTATACTCAGCCTACGTGACTTCAAGTGCACTGCATCTACATTACACATACATCGTACATACATTGTACATACATTGCACATACATCGTACATACATCGTACATACATTGCACATACATCGTACATACATCGTACATACATTGTACATACATTGTATACCTATCAGCACAAGTACATGGCTGTACTGTTTACAAGTCCTGTAAATTATCAGCTTGTTGTCAGCCAAACGGTTTTCACTGTATTTACATGCTAGCCTTTAGTGATGGTCTATCTTGAACAACCCTCTTCTTTTCTATACAATGGAGTTTATATGTTGTGCAACCCTTTCATATCCTTTTCATATGTCTTACCAGCTATATGTCAGAAACTGTTACAGTTTATTTATGTGGTCATTATCTTGAAATAACAACTAACCTTTTTGTTGTTGTTGTTACGCAATGGCCCTAGTTCCACTGCAATGCTGTAGTGAAGAAAGAACAAGGTTGGCCAACTTCACCCTCTGCAACGAGATTAAGTTTATAGGTCCATAGGTTGACTCTAAGGCTGTTTTAATTGTGTAGAAGCAGATTTAATTAGTCATGGAATTTCCAAGAGTATAAGAGACAAACTTGCAGTTACATGTATAATACATATCTGAGTAGATTTACTGTAGCTACACTTGTCACTTGTATTATATGTAGAACATCTGCATGGACATGTACATAGTAGATTCTTACTGATTGAGGAGATACATGTATAATATATTCAACATATTACATAATATTACTCTCCCATTAGATATGTTGAGTAAAGATAGTATTTTAGAGTTTATATACTAAAAACTGTGTGTTAGACATCAATAGCTCCAGATACAATACTCTACTACATGTACACTGTATATCAACAATTGAACATCTCACCCGTCACGGCAAACACTCTCCTCTCAGAGAAAATAATTGTAGCAACAGAGCAAAATTCTTCAAATGGGAAAGTTTAGTCAGATCATCTCAGGGATGAAGATCTAATGAAAGTTGTATAATAATCCAGGTGTTTGGATGATTGACTCTGCACTATATTTTTTCTTGATGCCTTGGATGGTATGTCACCATTGCAAGCAGTTGGAAACAGTAGTAAAATGCTCGGTCATGTTAGGTAATGCTTACGGCTGCTGGAAAATCCAATTTATCCCTAATAAAATACCTAATATTAAACCATTGAAAATCCTGTAGCACTAACACGTTAGAACATAATATTGTGTATTTCTTGCTAATCTGATCCCCTTCATGTATATAAGTAGAAGCAGTCACTGTACAGAATCATTCATCTGTCTGTCTTCTTCTCACCAGAACTCTGTGTATAACTTAACATCATGTGTAAGTAACAGACTATAGTATTGTGTCTAATCTTGTATTATGACTATTCAACTTCTAGCAGAATGAATATAAACTGCAGTTTTTGCTGTAAATTAAAGAAATGTTTTAGGAATCTAATTTTTTCATCTTACGAAATTTTTTTAAAGAAATTAGACACTTCAAAGTTTGTGCTGAAGGAGTAGAATTTTAGCCTCATTCTGTGGTATATTAATTTCAATTGTATCACAAACGGAGAGTTTTACAATTACTGCACTTGTACGTTTTCCTAATAACTGTCAATTTGTCATTATCTTAGTATAATGCATGTACGTGAATAGTAACATCTTTCCGATGTTGTACCCATAAACTTAAATATAGATAAAAGTATGTATGAGTTCTTCTCAATTGAACATGAAATAATATCATGCGTATAGATAATGTACATTATAGTTGAAATATAAATTTTGATAACTTTACATTACAGTGTCTATCAGAACCCTTGTTGCTGTGGTAGTGGTAGTAGGTAAGTGTCTTATAATAAATATCCAGGTCTGAATTACATGTAACTCTACTGGAATTGACTCAGCATACATACCAACTAAGCATTTTATATTGTCACACAAGTGTTATGTTCTTGGCTATAATAACTTAAACCAACACAATTTTTTTAATCTATAAAGTTATATTTTTTGTCCAAGTATTAATGTACTTATTGACAGAGTGCTAATTTTAGTTATCTGTAACATAGAATAATAGTTAAATTTACCTGTTTCCTTCTGGCTATAAAGTGTAAGTACCATGCAGGAATATCTTTATTCTAAATCATATTTACTTTATAGTATACTAAGGATGCTATAACTATTATTGATTCTATACTGTAGGTATACTGATACTATACTCTAGGTTTACTGATACTATACTCTAGGTTTACTGATACTACACTCTAGGTTTACTGATACTATACTCTAGGTTTACTGATACTATACTCTAGGTATACTGATACTATACTCTAGGTATACTGATACTATACTCTAGATTTACTGATACTATACTCTAGATTCACTGAAACCCTTCTTACTTTGTGTCTATAGTATTTTACACTGTCTTATAGTTTTTGAGTCTTACCATAACTTTAGTTGTAGTGTTTAGGCAAAGTTATATTATGCTGACCTATTATAATAAACAGCTTATATGATTCAGTTCTACATTATCATATGTTGTCATATTTTCAGGTTTGTTGGGGAACGCTTTGGGAGGATCCCTCGGTCATGGAAATTTTGGAAGAGGTAAGTCCATAAGACAGTATACTACTTGTTAGTGGACCAACATCCTGTCATGCTTTCCCCATGATTTACATGAGCACATGGCAGATGTTACCAGCTAGTAGCTTGGTGCGAATACATCAAACATAGTGTCAGTCATATGACTTGAGTGTGACCAATGGCAGGGTTTTTCCTGTACAGAGTAGACTTATCATGTACACAATTTTTACTCGAATAAAAATGTATAATAACCACGCATATGCTCTGTGTTCTAAAGTATTGCACAGTTTCAAGTCAATCTCCGTTAACGCTGACACTCTACCTTTGGTTTGTGCTGCTATTCTCTAGGGTTTCAGATGCTATATATACCCATCAGTCTTTTTATCTATATTATTTGGCACTATATTATACTATAGTTTATTTGGTCTTACAAACAGCTGTAATTGCAGTGGCCTAAAATATAATACGGGTAGCTTATATGATATTATTCTATATTATTTTTGGTCAACTTTTCAGGCTTAGGTGGGGTCGGTCTAGGATTACACTCCAATCATGGAAGCTTTGGAAGAGGTAAGCCTGTTAAACAGTATACTTGTTCTTAGCAGACAAATACATTATCAAGTTGTATCACATGATTTAGTCAAGCACATAGTAGATGTTCTTTTTCAATAATAATAGACTGGTGTAAATTCAATGAACATGTTGTCGGTCACATGACTTGAGTGTGACTAATGATATATTTTATCCTGCGCAGAGTGATGCTATTCACTAGCGTTTCATATGCTACATGTATTAATATAAATTATACTGATCATTTCAGATGCTATATATACCCATCGGTTTCTTTCTCTATATTATTTGGCACTATATTATACTGTAGTTTATTTGATGTTACAAACAGCAGTAATTACAGTGGCCCATAATATAATACACATAGCTTATATGATATTATTCTGTATTATTTATGTTAAACTTTTCAGGCTTAGGTGGGGTCGGTCTAGGATTGCACTCCAATCGTGGAAGTTTTGGAAGAGGTAAGGCTATTAAACAGTATACTTGTTCTTAGCAGACAAATACATTATCAAGTTGTCGCGAGTCTCTAGGCTTTCAGAAGTATACCCATCGTTTTTCTAGTCCGTATTATTTTGCACTATATTATAGTTTATTTAGTCTTACACATACCACTAATTGTAGTTTGAAAGCGGAGCTATATCTTGGCCTATAATACATGCATATACACATAGCTTGTATGATATTATTATTAGTTTATATTATTTTATGTTAAACTTTTCAGGCTTAGGTCTTGTCGGTCTAGGATTGCACTCTAATCATGGAAGTTTTGGAAGAGGTAAGCCTATTAAACAGCATACTTGTTCTTAGCAGACAAATACATTATCAAATTGTTTAACATGAATTATTCAAGTACATTGTAGGTGTTCTTTCTTCAATACTAGTAGCCTGGGAGTTGCTAATTCTACGCTATCTTATAGTTCATTTGGTCTTAAAAATGGGTCTAACTACAGTAGGCAGGCAGAGTTATGTCTTGGCCTATAATGTGTACACATTACTTATATGATCCTTATATGGTTTTGTTCTAAATATTTTATGTTAAACTTTTCAGGCTTAGGTGGTGTCGGTCTAGGATTACACTCCAATCGTGGAAGTTTTGGAAGAGGTAAGCCTATTAAACAGTATACTTGTTATTAGCAGACAAATACATTGTCAAGTCGTATCACATGATTTAGTCAAGTACATTGTAGGTGTGTTTTCCAATACTAGACATAGCCTAGTATGTTCAACTTTTGTCGGTCACATGACTTGAGACCGACTAAGTAACACAGTTTATTCTGTACCTAATCATGCACATGTACATAATATGATTTAAACAGACCAAACATGTGGTAGTAGGAAAACTAAATTGGAATTTAAGTTTAACCCCAGAAGAGATTTTCATTCAGTATCAGTCTCGTAGGAACATATAACTATGTGCTGAATCTAGTCATTCTGAAATAGTTTGTAGTTCATTGGGGATTTCCATTGATGCTACCTACGTACAATCTAAGCGTGGTGATGCTATACTCTGGGTTTACCAATGATGTAGTCATTGCTCTTTGTGTGCATATTATTTTGCTCAGAGTTATATTTTGGCCTATGCCGTGAACACTCTTGTTCAAGCCCCATTCTGGGAGGTGTATTTTCATTGGTGTGAAATCATTTCCTGGCTGATCTAAACGTATAAGCAAATTGAAAATCCTTACATGAGCTAACATCAAATATATAGACTCAAATATTATATGATTCTCTTCTCTTCTATACTACTGTATGTTACCATATTTTTAGGTTTGCACCATGGTCTGGGAAACCACCACTTGTATTGAAATCACAAATGAGGTAAGCCAACATGTATATAATACAGTGCATGTATATAATACAGTGCATGTATATAATACAGTGCATGTATACTTGCTATTGGTGGACAAATGTTTTGTCAAGTTTTCTGACATAATTTATACAAGCACTTTGTAATGTCCTGTTAAATACACACTATATTCTGTACCGATTAGATTTATTCTGTAAATGTGCGTAATGTGTTTGAGACAGATGAAAAGAATGTGATATTAGGAAAACCTAATTGGGTATTGATTTTAAATTCTGAAGTGATTTTTATACTAATTATTAAGCAATTCTGAGACTTTACCTCTTCAGGAATTAATCTCCATTTTACATTTTGTACTAATAAAATAAAATTCAAGGTGATTGAGACAGCAAGTCACACTGTTTTAACTTCCAGTATACTTATACTATTTTACTTTGTGTTGACCAGGTTCTTCCAAACTGTTACTAATTTGAACAAGCCTGACTGATCTCTGAAGGCCCATTAAAGAAAGAACACGACTTCCAACTTCCTGTTATACTCTATTCCATACCCTAACTTAATTAAATGATTCAGCTTCTTATATTGTTATTGTAACAAATATACTCACTTTTAATTGTTTTATATCCTCACACATTAATTTAAAAATATACAATTATTTGTAATTTGTTTCTTTTTCTAATACTTTCTCACCAGCTATTCAGTTGGCGTGCAATAGTATTTAAACAGTAATGTAACTATTCTATAATATGGCAACGTGATTGTGTAGCTGGAAAATATTAGAAAAAGTATATAATTACGAGCAATACCAATAGACCATAAAATAAATTATGTACTGATTAGATTTTTGTGGTAAAGAAATTGTTTTAAACAGTCATCCATGTACTTTTAACTATCAATGTTTTCACTAATAAATCAATAAGTCTTTCTCAAATTAGAAGGTGAGACCTTTTATAATAGATCACTTAGTTTTATGTTGAATTCATTTGGCATGTTCCAGTAAATTGACCATTCTATAACAACATGTGGCTCATTCATCATTTGCAAAATTTTGACTACAAACCCCCCAGCAGTAACATGAAATAATGAGTTATCTTCTTTTGGGTTTAATTGAATACTAGTAAATAAATAAAATTTCCATGCATATCTAGAAATATGTTGATGTTAATGCTGATAGGCCTCTCAAGACTTGCTATTAACTAGAACTCAAGTGCAAATAGATATATTTAAAATAGTTCTATTTAAAATTCAAACAACTTATAAAAATTCTCATAAAATTGCATGAACCTAATGTAATGTATTTTTTGTTTCCTGTATCATAACATGATTAAAATGTAAATGTAAATATAAACAACTGCAACAAAATGTTGTTACCTATTATTTTGTCTGCATTTATCTCTACAATGTGCTATGTACTATTATACTACAAATTATGTGTGTTTGTACCAGAAATCACTATCTACGTCAAAACTTGGGCATAAAGTTTAAAAAAATATATCATTGAACTTATTTAGTTTATTACAACCAACAACAACATAAATGAATTGTTAGTTGAAGTTATGTTCTCTTGTGAATATGAGTTGTAAAGAGGTGACAACTTCATAAACAGCAACACTGCTTTTTATAAAGCATTGTAAATCATATATGCAAAGACCCACAGCTATCTCTTGATGAAATTACATAAAGCAAATAAATAAAATGTCTAAGCAAAACTTCCAAAGCGATATATTAGGGGTTCAGCAACTCATTTATTTTTGTTGGCTAAACTGATATGTGAATAAAGGTACATGTAGGAGTGGTAGTTTAACAAGTAATTGATTTTAACAATCACTTAGAAAACTATTGGAGCATAAGTCTGTAGGGCCTCGATCACAAAATAATTCAATTTGTGCTCTGAACAACCAGTAACAAGAAAGACCATTGTGTTATTTACATGTATTATTCTTATTATTATGATAGCAGATTCCCATATAAATTTCAGTAACATTTTGAAACATTGTAAATTATAACTCATCTAACCCCACATTCACTCACTACCTCATGGTGTGGTGTACTGATAAGACTGTATTGCACTTACTTTATTAGTTCTCCTTTTCACCTCCTTCCTGTCCTATCGTCCTAGTTCAAGTGCCTTCCCTTTAGTACCTCCTGCGCTGACTGGATCTAGTTCGAGTGACTGCGACACTACATCACAATGAGCAGCACTGGGCACTCTTAGTGTAGCTCAGGTTTGTCTGCGCTTTGTTGTGTCATTAATTGTTAATTCTGAAATAGATCCTGCTCAAACTTTGCGTCAAATTTTTTGTTGAAAACTTTTAGTGTAGCCAATCAGTATATTTGTATAGTCTAGTCTTCAGACCTCCCTAGTTACTCTTCAGGTCGACCCATATTGGGACATGTTGTTATGAAGATTCTGTGAAAGCACTGTTTGGGGCCAACATGAGTGGTGCTACTAATTAAGCTGTGCCACATTAGGCGTTGGACGATTTCTAATTTGACATTTTTGCCAGAAACCACGCAGTGTGTTGCTTGAAAATAATATTGTGTGGCTAATAGTGTCAAAATTTCTGAGCAGGCATATTCAGTTGAGAGCCAATCGGCTACAGATAAAACTAAAACATCTTTCAATTGCTAACATGACTATATTCTACAAACTTATCATTACTAGTATAGTAGCCAATATGAACAGTTTTCAATGTGCTAGCAAACTAATGACATTGAGTGCCATATTCTAAACATGGATTTGAAATGCATTTTTTGATACGATAAGCTAAAATAATTGGTTTTTAAATTAACTATTAAATTATTAATGAGAATATAGTTGAAGTTTTTATTATCTATTGTGGCCTAACAATACATTTTATTTTTGAGACGTGTTTTAACTTTCCAACAGTTCATAAAATTAAAACCACGCCTTGCGAAAAGGGCAACTTGTTCAACAAGATAATGACACAGTAAAAATATGCATTTCCTCCATTCATTGGCCAATTATATATCACCAGTTTTCAAACAAATTTATGGCTGCAGACTTTGTGATGTGAAAACAGTCCAACTGCACTTTTTAAAAATGTTATCACTCATTTAAAAATAGTGACTGCCAAACTGCCCGTGTTAGTTTGACAGAATCGGCGTATGGTTTGATCTGGGAATGACCATAACAAGATGCCACACAGTATGGATAGACCTGAAGACAAACTAGAGCAGTACTTCAAGTTCTTTACTATTGCTCAATATATCAGTGAAACCGCCATTAGCATAATCTTAATATAATACACATAGTGTGAGTAAACTGCAAGTCATTGTGTTTAGTCTGTTACTAAATAGATTATACACTAATACTGGAAAAAATCGGAATAATTAGAGGATTAGTCTGTGAAATAATCTAGTCACATCACAGATTTATTATTAGCATTATTTTAGTTCCTTTAAGAAACTGCATTCTCATTAGCTACGTGATTGTAAAACAAGATGTCCATTAAAGGAGCACTATGTTACTGGCTGCCACTGCTTTGCTGCAAAACCATAGTTATTAAAATCAGAAAATGTTTTCAGGGAAAATGATCACTGTATTAATAATTTTTAAGTGGTCATTACCTACAGCGGTTTTCACCTGTAATGGCATCGCTTGGCACTTACATGTATACCTGACTCATGATTCATACACTCTTCAAACATGAATTCAGTAAGCCTTATCATCACAATCACATTTATGTACTAATTATACCTCCTGTAAAATTATCTGCTCGCTATCAGCCAAACTGCTGTTAACTCCGTTACACAGTATTTGTAGACTCCTTGAACAAACATATTGTTTTTTTAATGCATTAAAGCTTATAAATGTAGTGTGTTTTGCATCCAGATCATAATTTTGCCCGTGACGTCGCTGAAACAGTAAAATTTTGTTTTATGCTTGTTTCCCTGCAGTCAATGAACTAATAGAATAGCCTTAGTTCTAATACAATAATGCTTTACAAAAGAAATAGTAAGGCAGGTCAACTCCAGCCTCTCTCACTTCATTCAGTCTACTTAAAGTATGTGTCCACAGGTTAACCTACAAGTAGCTCTAAAGGTGCTTCACTATTGTAGAAGCAGATTTGGTTAATCATAGAACCATCTACAATATGAGAACTGTGTGCTAGACATCAGTGCCTCCAGACCTAATACTCATACATCAAGAATTGAATAGCCCACCCTCCATTGTGCACACTCTCTGAGTACATAATTACAGCAACAAAACAAAATTTCTCAGCTAGAAAAAATTAGCCAGATCATCGCAGACATGAAAATGGACAATCCAACAATAACGCAGATATTTTGCTAATTAGCTCTTTGCAAAACCACTTCTTCATACCTTGGATGGCGTGTCACCAATTGAAGCAGCTGAAAATGCACTGTCATGCTAAGTAATGCTTACTGCTGTAGGATTAATGTCTTAGCATTGATATTGCCATTTATTGCTGATCTGATCACCTTCATGTATATAAGTAGCAGCAATCACTATACAGATCCATTCATCTGTCTCTCTTCTTTTCACCAGAACTCTGTGTATAACTTAACGTCATGTGTAAGTAACAGACTATACTTGTACTTTGTATTATAATTATTATAAGTGATCATCTTCTAGCAGAATAGAAATAAGTTGCAGTATTTTTATGCTGTAAATTGCATACATATAATATTAATATATTAATTCAAATTATATCTTACTGAATTTTGTATTATGAAAGGAGAGTTTTGCAATTAGTGTACTTGTATTTTTTTCATTGTAAGTACCAATAGCAACACCTTTACACCTTCATTCTTGTGAACTTGCCAATAGATAAAATTATGAGTTCTTCCCAATTGGACATGAAATATTATGCATATAGACATTCATAAACTTGCAATATAAACTTTGATTGCTTTACATTACAGTTTCTACCAGAACCCTGGTGGCTGTGGTAGTGCTAGCTGGTAAGTTTTGCATTACATGTAACTCTAGTCGAATTTACATAGCATACGTCATGTCAGCTAAACATTTCATATCAGAACACAAGTGTTTTATTTCTGGATATCATAAAACATGAACTCAACACTAGATTAATAAATTTAATAAAGTTATATTTTCTATATAGGTAATAATGTACTTTTGCTTTTGATTATCTATAACATAACAACAGTTGCTTCGACTTGTGCCCGTCTAGTAGAAACAGATGCATAATAATATACTCAAACAGAGGACACAGATATGATATTAGGAAGACTTAGTTGGATTTGACTTTTAACCCCAGAAGTTATTTTTGTATATGGATCTGGTAAAAATATAATATAGTTATCATGCTGAATCTGTTTATTCTAAAGGATTTCATAGTTTCTTTTTCGTTGATGTCATACTCTTAGACCTTAGTTTGTGATGCTATACTCTAATTTAGATGACCCTGAAGTCTTCATTTTTTGTGTTTATATTTCATGTTATTTTACACTATACCCATTATAATTTGTTTATTCATGTAATTTTGGTCCTACAATATCTGTACTTACATTGTTTAGGCAATGTTATATCTTTGTTTATATTATCTACATGTACATAGCTTATATGATTCTGTTCTATGTTACACTGTAGTGTATGTTACCTTCTTTCAGGTTTAGCATGTGACACTCTGGGAAACAAGTCTGGTCATAGCAAGTTTGGAAAAGGTAAAAGCTTTTAAAGAATTATACTTGTTAATTGGTAGACAAATATCTTGTCAAGTTGCATTGTACACTTACCTGTGTAGTACAGGCACATACAATGTATTGTAAATGTCTTTATTCTACTCCTAGTTGCCTGATGTAAATTCATCCCACGTTATTTTACACTTTAATTCTGCTCTAAATTTTTGATTCTGCACTAATAGTTGCTTTTCTTGTCTATATTATTTTACACTGTGAATATAATTTTCTTGGCACTAAAATGAGTTTTGCTTACAGCGTGTATATACATTTGTAAATGTATCTTCAGTAATCATATATACACATAGCTGCTATGATTCTCTTTTACATTGTTGCATGTTACAATTTTTTCAGGTTCGTTGGATAAACACCTAGAACTTGACTCCGGTCATGGAGACTTTGGAAAAGGTAAGCTTATAAGATAGCATACTTGTTATTAGCAGACAAATATCTTGTCAAGTTGCTCCGTGAAATTAATGCAAGTACATATTGTAAATGTCTTTATTCTACTCCTAGTTGCCATATAAAAATTCATCTGACATATTGTTGGTCATATGACTTGAGTGTGATTAATGATACGGTTTGTCCTGTACAGAGTAGATTTATTCTGTAAATGTACATAATATATTTTAAACTGAAAAATGCATGTGAAATTAGGAACACTTAAGGGAAAAGGAATTTTAATCTCATAAAATATTTTTATTCTATATTAGTCTGGGAAAAGTTTATAAATACCACTGGTGAATCTTGTTATTCTAGAATGTTCTATAGTATACCTAGATTATTGCTATACTAATGTTATACGCTAGACTTGGTGATGCTATACTCTAGGGTTGGTCATGCTATACTCTAGGGATGGTCATGTTATACTCTAGGGTTGGTGATACTATACTCTAGGGTTGGTCATGCTATACTCTAGGGTTGGTCATGCTATACTCTAGGGTTGGTCATGCTATACTCTAGGGTTGGTCATGCTATACTCTAGGGTTGGTCATGCTATACTCTAGGGTTGGTCATGCTATACTCTAGGGTTGGTCATGCTGTGCTCTAGGTCGTGATTCATGTCTACGCTATTTTACACTTTATACTCCAACGTTTTGGTTGTGCTTTAATCTTAGTTTGATGAGTCTATATTACTTTACACTATGAATATATGTAGTTTTCTTGGTTTTAAAATAGCTTTGATTACAGCTTGTAGGCAATTTTATACATTTACATGCATCTTGGCTCACAATATTATATACACATGGCTGCTATGATTCTCTTTTACATTATTGCATGTTACAATTTTTTTAGGTTCATTGGATCACTCTCTAGACTCCGGTCATGGAGAATTTGGAAAAGGTAGGTCTATAACATAGCATACTTGTTATTAGCGAACTAAATATTTTGTCAACTTGCATCGTGAAATTAGTACAAGTACATTGTAAATGTCTTTAATCTATTCCTAGTCGCCTGATGTAAATTCATCCAACGTTATTTTACACTTTAATTATGCTCTAAATTTTTGATGCTGCACTAATAGTTGATTTCTTGGTTCTAAAAGAGCTTTAATTACAACGTGTATATACATGTATCTGCACTCATAATATATACACATAGCTGCTATGATTCTCCTTTACCTTATTGCATGTTACAATTTTTTTAGGTTCATTGGATCACTCTCTAGACTCCGCTCATGGAGAATTTGGAAAAGGTAGGTCTATAACATAGCATACTTGTTATTAGCGGACTAAATATTTTGTCAAGTTGTATCGTGAAATTAGTACAAGCACGTAAATATTGTAAGTGTCTTTATTCTACTCCTACATGTAGTCGCCTGATGTAACTTCATGCAACGTTATTTTACACTTTATTTATGCTCTAAATTTTTCATGCTGCACTAATTGTTGTTGTTCTTGTCTATATTATTTTACACTACAAATACACATGTAGCTTTCTTTGTTCTAAAAGAGCTTTAACTGCAACGAGTGTAGTTATGCATCTTCACTCATAATACATACACATAGCTGCTTATAATTTATCTTCTACATTTCTTCAGGCTCATTGGATCACGGTCTAGAAATTGGCTCCAGTAGAGGAAGTTTAGGAAAAGGTGTGCCTGTAGCGTATTATACTTTGTTATTAGTGGACAGATATCTTGTCAGGTTGTATCGTAGAACTAGTACAAGCCCATTGTCGGTATCTATGCTCCATTCCAAGTTGCTGATGTAAATTCATCTGACATATTGTTGGTCATATGACTTGAGTGTGACCAATGATACAGTCTGTCCTGTACAGAGTAGATTTATCCTGTAAACGCCCATAGTGAGTTTTAAACAGACAAATGCCTGTGACATTAGGAACACTTATGGGGAAATGAATCTTAACCTCATAAAATATTTTTATTCCACATTAGTCTGGGAAAAGTTTATAATTATACCACAGGTGAATCTTGTTATTCTAGAATGTTACTCTAGGGTTGGTCATGCTATACTCTAGGGTTGGTGATGCTATTATACTCTAGGGTTGGTGATGCTATACTCTAGGGTTGGTCATGCTATACTCTAGGGTTGGTCATACTATTTACTCTAGGTCATGATTCATGTCTATGCTATTTTACACTTTATGCTCTAACTTTTTGGTTGTGCTTTAATCTTAGTTTGATGAGTCTATATTACTTTACGCTATGAATATAGTTTTCTTGGTTATAAAATAGCTTTGATTACAGCTTGTAGGCAATGTTGTACATGTACATGTATCTTGGCTCACAATATTATATACACATAGCTGCTATGATTCTGTTCTACATTATTGCATGTTACAATTTCTTCAGGTTCGCTGGATGAACATCTAGAACTGGACTCCGGTCATGGAGAATTTGGAAAAGGTAGGTCTATAACATAGCACACTTGTTACTAGCAGACTAAATATTTTGTCAAGTTGTATCGTGAAATTAGTACAAGCACATAAATATTGGAAATGTCTTTATTCTACTCCTACATGTAGTCGCCTGATGTAAATTTATGCAACGTTATTTTACACTTTATTTATGCTCTAAATTTTTGATTCTGCACTAATAGTTGATTTTCTTGTCTATATTATTTTACACTACAAATACACATGTAGTTTTCTTGGTTCTAAAAAAGCTTTAGTTACAACGTGTATAATATACATGTATCTTCACTCACAATACATACACATAGCTGCTATAATTCCGCTCTACATTTTTTCAGGTTCTTTGGATCACGGTCTAGAAATTGGCTCCAGTAGAGGAAGTTTAAGAGGAAGTAGGCCTATAACATATTATATTTGTTATTAGTGGACAGACAATTTACATTGTATTTTGTCAAGTTGCATTGTGCAATTAGTACAAGCACATTGTCGGTGTCTTTGCTCTATTCCAAGTTGTCTGATACAAATTCATCTGACATAATGTGTCGGTCACATGACTTGAGTGTGATTAATGATACAGTTTGTCCTGTACAGAGTAGATTTATTCTGTAAATATACATAATATATTTTAAACAGACAAATGCATGTGAAGTTAGGAACACTTAAGGGAAAATTAATTTTAGCCTCAGATGATATTTTTATTCTGTATTAGTCTGGTAAAAGTTTATAATTATACCACAGGTGGATCTTTTTATTCTAGAATGTTCTATGGTATACCTGGACTATTGCTATACTGATGTTATACTCTAGACTTAGTGATGCTATACTCTAGGGTTGGTCATGCTATACTCTATAGGGTTGGTCATGCTATTTACTCTAGGTTATAGTTCACGTCTACGTTCTTTTACACTTGATTGCCTAAATTTTTTTTAGTGCTATAATCTTTGTTTACAAAGTGTAGGCAAGGTTATATATATGTATCTTCACTCATAATATATACACATAGCCTCTATAATTCTCTTTTACATTATTGCATGTTATAACTTTTTTCAGGTTCATTGGATCACGGTCTAGAAATTGGCTCCCTTAGAGGAAATTTAGGAAGAGGTAGGCCTATAACGTAGTTTACTTGTTGTTAGTGGACAAGTATCTTGTCAAGTTGTACCGTGGAACTAGTACAAGTACATATTGTCAGTGTCTTTGCTGCATTCCAAGTTTCTAATGTAAATTCATTTGACATACTGTCGGTCACATGACTTGAGTGTGACCAATGGTACAGTTTGTCCTGTACACAATAGATGTATTGTGTAGATGTCCATAATGAGGTTTAACCAGACTGAGCATATGTGATAATATATTAGGAAAAGTTAAGGGGAAATTGATTTTAACCTCAGATGATATTTTTATTCTATATTAGTCTGGTAAATGTTTATAATTATACCACAGGTGAATGTTGTTGTTCTAGAATGTTCTATAGTATACCTAGATTATTGCTATACCGATGTTATACTCTAGACTTAGTGATGCTATATTCTAGGGTTGACCATGCTATACTCTAGGGTTGGTCATGCCATACTCTAGGTTATAGTTCATGTCTACGTTCTTTTACACTTGATACTTTAAACTTTTGATAGTGCTATAACATTTTTTTGATGAATCTATATCATCTCCTGGTTCTAAAATAGCTTTTATTACAGAGTGTAGGCAAGGTTATACAGTATCTTCACTCATAATATATACACATAGCTGATGTAATTCTGCTCTACATTTTTTCAGGTTCATTGGATCACGGTCTAGAATTTGGCTCCGGTAGAGGAAGTTTAGGAAGAGGTAGGCCTATAACGTAGTTTACTTGTTATTAGTGGACAAAATAATATCTTTTCAAGTTGCAGGGTGCAATTAGTACAAGGTACATTGTACATGTCTTTGTTTTATTCCCAGTCACGCTTTGATTTTGAGCCATGTTGAAATTGTATACTTATAAAGACTTTCTCGTTGAAAAATGACCTCTTCTAATTTAAGAAGAATTTTCCTCTCAAACTCTAATGGTTTTGATGAATAAAAACCCGGTTTGCTAGATTCTGCTCCGTCAACTTTTACGTTGCGCGGTCCAAAGATTTGCTTAGCCTCATGTTTCAGGAATTGTTATTGCACTACTGCTGTGTCACTATTATTGTACTATGCTCACGTTCTAACAATTCTCTGATCTCAGGCTAAAAGTTTTTAGACTAACTTGTCTTTAAACGTGAACGGCAAGCAGTAGTAAATACCTTCAGCTAAACGATTGGAACATGCTTCCAGGCTAATTCAAAGTGTGTTGAATTTGAAGAGCTAAAAGCTTCAGGACAGATTAACTGGATTTAAACAGGGCAGTCTATTAGCAGTTTATTTCCATAAAAATGGTTATGGATTTAAATCAAAATTAGAAGCAGTGTCAAATGCTCTTCAGGGTTTAGCAATACAAAAAATAATAAGCTTTAATTACAAAGTGTATATACATGTATCTGCACTCATATACATGTACATGGCTGCTATAATTCTGCTCTACATTTTTTCAGGTTCATTGGATCACGGTCTAGAATTTGGCTCCGGTAGAGGAAGTTTAGGAAGAGGTAGGCCTATAACGTAGTTTACTTGTTATTAGTGGACAAAATAATATCTTTTCAAGTTGCAGGGTGCAATTAGTACAAGGTACATTGTACATGTCTTTGTTTTATTCCCAGTCACGCTTTGATTTTGAGCCATGTTGAAATTGTATACTTATAAAGACTTTCTCGTTGAAAAATGACCTCTTCTAATTTAAGAAGAATTTTCCTCTCAAACTCTAATGGTTTTGATGAATAAAAACCCGGTTTGCTAGATTCTGCTCCGTCAACTTTTACGTTGCGCGGTCCAAAGATTTGCTTAGCCTCATGTTTCAGGAATTGTTATTGCACTACTGCTGTGTCACTATTATTGTACTATGCTCACGTTCTAACAATTCTCTGATCTCAGGCTAAAAGCTTTTAGACTAACTTGTCTTTAAACGTGAACGGCAAGCAGTAGTAAATACCTTCAGCTAAACGATTGGAACATGCTTCCAGGCTAATTCAAAGTGTGTTGAATTTGAAGAGCTAAAAGCTTCAGGACAGATTAACTGGATTTAAACAGGGCAGTCTATTAGCAGTTTATTTCCATAAAAATGGTTATGGATTTAAATCAAAATTAGAAGCAGTGTCAAATGCTCTTCAGGGTTTAGCAATACAAAAAATAATAAGCTTTAATTACAAAGTGTATATACATGTATCTGCACTCATATACATGTACATGGCTGCTATAATTCTGCTCTACATTTTTTCAGGTTCATTGGATCACGGTCTAGAATTTGGCTCCAGTAGAGGAAATTTAGGAAGAGGTAGGCCTATAACATAGTATACTTTGTTATTAGCGGACAAATATCTTGTTAAGTTGTATCGTGGAACTAGCTCATTGTCGGTGTCTTCGCTCTGTTCTAAGTCGTCTGATGTAAATCCATCCGAGATATTGTCAGTCACATGACCTGAGTGTGACCAATTATACATTTTTTGTCTACTACAGATTAGATCAAACTTGTACATGTACATAATAGGGGTATTCGGAAACTGTACTAGTTCATATAGCACTGGTCTAACTATCCGAATACAACTTGAGCGTTCAGGCGTGACTAGTGCTTGCTCTGAAGGGAAATCCCCTCGCTAAATGAATATATGTGACCCCTGCTATCAGAATCGGACATCGCGCGGTGAATTGACTTCCACGCAATAAGCGCTCAAAGTCCAAAAAGCTAAACTGAAACTTACCATGCTGATTCTCAGCTTTCAATGTTATTATACTAATTGAAGCATGCTCTTTCACTTTCTACTAACCAATTAGCAATCAGTACAGCATAAATAGGTGTAAACTTCGTTCAAAGTCGTTGCTAATGGAGTCACGTGACTTATCATGGAGGCACATGGTGGGACCAGGATTTTACTCGCTTTGATTATTTAAATCAATATTGTTACTTTATGGATCTTGCTGAAGACTTTTCTGACCGAGAAAGTAAAGGAGAGGAAAGAGACTAGCTTTATGCCATTAATTTAGGTGTGGCTACACACACCTGAGGCCCAGGATGGCCCTGATATACATGTACTGGGAGATATTGATAATAATAGAGTAAAAATTGAGAAAATTCTTCAAAATTATAATTATCAATAATCCTGTTGTTAAAGACTTTTGAGTGATTTCAGGATGCACAAGCTTATTACCAAGCCAAGCATTACCAGTTTTACTGTTGAAATGATTCAATCTGTGAGAGATGTGCTCACAGCTCTTGACCAGCCATTACTAGATCTCCTAAAATTTATTAAGCAAAATCTCTCCCACAATAGTCAATTCTGTCTGCTTCTACTAATTCCCACAAGGCCAAGAAGAGAAAATACTTTGTAAAGATTTCCATTATGAAGGTGAGCAACTATTTCATCAATCAAATGGTTAGTATGACATTAAGCTACCTGAATTATAGGCTGAGGCTATTTCACTAGTAAAGATAAAGTTTAGCTCATACTTCAAAATTAGTTCTGCTGCAATCTCCATGTGTACTACACATACATGTGACTTACCACATATCCTACCCTTATTATCCTATTTGAGTAACCAATGTGCATCACATGTACATTACATTAGAATCAATAACATAGGTTGAAAACTCACATAAGTGAGTATATACATGTACATGTATTTATCTTAAGTTATTAAGTAAAACAATTCATGTCAAAGGTATCCATAACTATTTGTAGGAACATCAATCTGTTGCCAGGCTTTTATGTGTATGAACAGCAGTGGGACGTCTCCTCTATTTCTAGCCTTGTCAAGTCATTATAAGGAGTGTGGTACAACTTCCTTCAACTTCAGCGACTTCAAGTTACAACATCAAAGCAGTCAACTTTGGCCAAGCTTGTAGTGGACTTCCTGAATGCAGTCGGCTCTATCCATGCACTAGCCCTCCTAGGATGGACTCCAGGTAAGTTGACTTTCTACAGGCAATAAACCTTCTCTTCCTGATATAATTTTCATTATCGTTGATTCCAGAATGGGCCTCTGTTGCTAAAAAGCAAAGATGAAGGCAGATTACATAAGTCCGTCCGCATTACAGATCATACCCAAATATTGTAATACGTAGGTACACTGCATTATTATACATGTATCACATTGCTCTAATACTGCAGTAGTAAACATACAAATAGTTTGAATCTACTAGTATTATACACTTACATGTATTTTATCTGTCTCCCATAACCTCTGCCTTCCTCCTTCAAGTACTAAAGTGCAGTGATCATTTCCAAAAAACTTGCAGTAAAAAGCTTTGTGGCAAAGCTATGCATACATCAGCTATCAGCTTTCAGTATCTTGTTGTATGACTGCACATGTTTTGTGATAGCTAGCAAGTCACAGTGAGGTAATGGTTAAGCATGTGGGTTTGTAATCTGGAGGTCCAGAGTTCAAATCTAGTCTTCTACATCTGCTACACTTAAGTTTTTGTTTGTCTTATTTTTTCACTGTCAAAATTATTAATACACAACATACTCTCAACAGGATTCAAAAAAACAGATGTTAAGGTGCTACCATCTGATCTCGCAACAGAAGGACTATGGAAAGACTACAACTCAATGAAGTTCATAATTTGGTCTATTTCACCAGAATGGCGGAATCCGGATAGTTCTAACCTACCTACCTCAAAGACCCTTCTCAGGGCTACCCACATATGAGAGACCATTTTGTTAACTTGTTACAAGATGTGCAGTATTTTCTATTTCACTTGCATGGAAATCTGTGTTAAAATCTATGTTAATGCAGCCTGTCCATCGCAATTGGTGCACAAGTTCATTTTCACTGTTTTTGTCGAAAATCCGAAATCAGTATCTCTTGTTTAAGTGGCCATGGGACACAAGATATTGTTTTTACATTGTTTTTAGTTATTTCATCAGATTCCTCACACATTCTTACCCCTAGTCAGTAAAAACTAGCAATGTAAGTCAATTAGATATGCCCGTTGCTAAGTTCTGAATAGTGTAAACAATAAATTATTGGTTCGAAAACTTTAAACCAGATTTTCTCAGTTCGCCTTTTTATGAAAATCGACAGATATGGACCCAGTATTATCCTGATAAAAATTGAACCGTTGGTGCTAGAATAAAAAGGAAAACAGATTTGAAATCCTCATAAATTTCTGCATCTGGAAACATATATATCTCAAAATCTTTGGGTACCTCCCGATGTCTGATTCTGATAGCAGGGGTCACATATTTTATATTATTTTTGCCAGGCACTGCTTGCCTTGCGTTATAGCTAGCGCTATATTATTGAATAAAATATATTGTTATTGCCGCAGATTGCTATTTATAAGCTTGCACGGTGCAATATCCGAATACGCCTATTGTGTTTTAAACAGACCAAACATAGATGTATGTGGTAGTAGAAAGCCTTAATGAGAAATTAATTTTAACCTCAGAAGATGTTTTCATTCTATATTAGTCATGGTGAATCTTGTTATTCTAGTATGTTCATTATATATACACATAGCTGCTATCGTTCTCCTCTACATTATTGCATGTTACGATTTTTTCAGGTTCATTGGATCACGGTCTAGAATTTGGCTCCCGTAGAGGGAATTTAGGAAGAGGTAGGCCTATAACCTAGTTTAATTGTTACTAGCAAACAAATATCTTGTCAAGTTGTATTGTGGAATTAGTACAAGTACACTGTAAATGTCTTTATTCTACTCCTAGTTGTCTGATGTAAATTCATGCAACGTTGTTTTACACTTTATCCCTGCTCTAAATTTTTGATGCTGCACTAATAGTTGATTTCTTGGTTCTAAAAAAGCTTTAGTTACAACGTGTCTATAAATATTATATCTTCACTCATAATACATATACATAGCTGCTATAATTTATCTTCTACAATTTTTCAGGTTCATTGGATCACGGTCTAGAAATTGGTTCCAGTAGAGGAAGTTTAAGAAGAGGTAGGCCTATAACATATTATACTTGTTATTAGTGGACAAAATAATTTATTTTTCAAGCTGCATTGTGCAATTAGTACAAGCACACTGTAAATGTAAATGTCTTTGCTCTATTCCTAGTCGCCTTATATAAATTCATCTGACATGGCTTGAGACTGACTAATGACACAGTTTATCCTGTAGAAATTACCCTAATCCTGCACATGTAAATAATGTGCTTTAAACAAACCAAACATACATGTATGTGGTAGTTAGAGGACTTTATGGGAAAGCAATTTCTACCTCAGAAGATATTTTTATACAAGATCAGTTTACTAGAAATGCATAACTAGCATGCTGAATCTTTCTATTCTAAAATATTTTATATTTTATTGAGAATTTTTGTTGGTGCTACACTCTAGGGTTTGCTGATGTTCTGCCCGTCGTTTATTGTTTATCGTTTTACACTATATCACTGACATGTTTGTTTGGTCTCAAAATAGTTTTAGCTACATGTAAAATGTGTAGACCTTAGCATAATAATATTACACTGTACAAATGTTTCAGTTCTACATTGCCACATGTTACCATTTTCAGGTTTGTTGGATGACGGCCTTGGATTCGGTCTTGGTCAAGGAAATTTTGGCGAAGGTAGGTCTACAGACATTATACTTGTTCTTATTGGCCAAATACCTTTTCATATAAATAATATTTGAAGAAGTTGTGACAATCAGTTACTCTGCATCAAAATATAGTAAATATTTACTATTTGAACTTGTAGTCTGCGAGTTGAATCTTTACAACTGCTACTGCGGATTCAAGAGTGCCCTTTACAGCAGAGTTTCTCAGGAGGTCCGGTGTTACAGGTTGGTAATGAATTATATTTATAGAAAAATCGAATATGTAAGCTGCTGTTAATGTCTCGCGTTGTATAAACCATCTTCTGGTTCTTTACTCAGCAATATGTATTTTCTGAATTTAGCGCGAGACAACAATTCCTGGAAGCCATTTACGACTGCAAAGTCGTTTCACCAGCTAAGAAGCTACTCCAACTGGGACAGTATGTCTATGACTTCACTCACAGTTGTGCAGGTTGTGGAGTTGAATTCCCCAGTTATGGTTAGTATCTCTACTAGCCTACATGTGTTATTGTAGATACAATACACTCAAGCATTCCCTTGTCATTTGTTGGAGGATTGTGTCGGATGTATAACTTATACCACCAAATTATAAACACCATGTTGTACAAAGTTAACCAGAGTGTGTGCGACGAAAAGATTAAACTTTAGCCATTGGTCTAGACGATAATATTGTTTATTAACTTTATTGAATCATTTTCACATAAGTCAGATCTCATGAAACCATTTGTATGACAACCTTCATATGAAATAATTTATGTTATTAGGATGTGAGCAAGTTGCTGTATGTATAAAGATTCTGCTTACCAGAGGTGGTAATAGAGTAAATTGGTAAGTTGTTACAATATACAACCTCTATATAAAACAATTGAAATAGCTTTTTCTAACTCATTTTAATACTATGCGAATGTCCCAGTGGTACATGTAGTTAGTGGAGTTGTCCCAAGCTACATAACGGAACATCTACAAATTACAATCTACAAATTAACCACATGCCTTATTAGTTAGAAACCCAACAGTCAATTAATTTGTCAGTAAAGGTAGAGAGAGTATGCTTGTATTATCAGTAAATACATGTAATATAGCAATTATCAGCAAACTATAATTATACCTGGTGGATGTCTGATGCCTCTTTCTTTCTCGAACACGACAGATTTAAAATAGAATAAAATCCCCACTAGCTCTGTCACAGATTCACAGGTCTTCCTTAGTTGGCAGGTATACCTTACGTGAGTATAGCCTGCCAGAAAAACTGAGTCTCCTAGCAACATAACTTAGGTACTAGTAGGCACAGTAGATCACACTTTACAATCACACATGTGTCATATTATATTATATAAGTGACGATCATATTGTACATAGGCAATATTGTACCACCATAGTATACAGCCTCTCTGTTACTTTTACAGTGGCAAGGTTCATGAAGCCGATGTCTGCTTTAAACTAGCAAAGAAAACTGGATGCCCCTTGGCTGCAGAGCTACATGAACTGGCCATATATGAAGCTGTACCAAAGTTATGCTACGGCAAGGCGTATGGGATATCCAAATCACTCGGGCATGTTCTCCCATACTGTTACTGATTTGAAACAACCCGACTGATTTCTGAAGTCCTGTTGAGAAAAGAACACGACTCTTAACTTCCTGTTATACGTTACTCGTTACACTAACTTGTTATGTTTTTACAGTGCCAAATAACTTTAATTAAAATTTAATACAAAACCCGTTATTTTATGATCTCACACACACATTTCTTTCACAAAGTGTTTGTTTCTTGTTTTTCTCCTAATATTCTTCTCACCAACTATTTAGAGTGTAACCTGATTATTCTATAAACATGCCAACCTGCATAGCTGATGTAGTAATATAAGAGTGTGGCTATTAGCAATATCATTAGATCATAAAATATGTGTTCTGCATAGATTTTTATCTTGGAAATTATCTCCTGAAATAATACTTCTAACTGACTGCTTTGCATCAATAATTGAATAAAGATATCTTTCTCAAATTAGAAGACCATTTTGAATTGCTTCTGCATATTCCAGTATAGGCCATTCTAGGACAGTGTGTAAGCCAATCAATGAATAGTATGTGCACGCTCATTTGGTATATGGATCATTATTTACAAAATGTTGACTACCAGGGGCGGATATAGGAAAAGTTTCAACACCAGCCTATTTTCAAGAAATCATGGATTTCACTCATCTGAGTTAGTTAACACAAGATAAGTGTGAAACATGAACATGTATGGGTACAGTCTACATGACTATTACATGACTACTACAGCACTATACAATGACTGTACTGCCTGAGCAAGTAAATAGAAAATGAATTGAACCCTCGACACGCATGGTATTAATAGTTTACAGAGCACAGCTAGTATTGCATGCTCGATCGAACACACGCCTAGAATGGTGACGTGGGTGCCTGTAGCCGCCCCTGTTGACTACTACTACAGCTACTCTCCCCCACTGGTATTTACAGCTGATATATGACACAGGGAGTTGGATATACATGTATAAATATCTTGGTCATAACTCTTGATACTGCCTCATAGACACACACACTGCCTTCATTGATCTCTACAATAACAGTCTACTTATAACTACATCATTAAATCGGTGATGAAGTTGCGTCCTGAGATGTGACACTCCCTCCACCGACATTAATTTGAGTAAATAAATTCCCATTGCATTGCATTCGTGTAAATGTGTTATTGTTCATGGTCTGTGTAATTGGTATCTTATTTCATATGTGCCTACAGTTTCACTGGCTGTACTAGTTACACGTTACAGTATATTTGTCCTTATACTGTAGTAATATGGTAATGTTACACTAACAACATACATGTACACTGTACATGTACACAGCCTAGTGATTGATGTACTGTATTTACTCTATTTTAGGCACCAAGACTGGTTTTCCTATTAACGTGTACCTTAGACCCCTTTTTAGTAGAATCTGATTTGCAGTATTAATTTACCTCTTGATCTCAGTCCCCGAAATATACTTCATATATAAGCAGCATATACTCCCATTATGTGCAGATTGCTTGTAGACTGCTAAATAAGAGTAATCTACTGCTCACTGCTAACCATTTAGTACACAAGCACTGCTTGGACTTAGGTTCCAAGTGCAGCCCTAGGAGTTGGAACTAGGACCCAATGGTTCCACCAGATTTTAATACTCGCTGCTGCTACTGCCCTGTGCTGAGTCATCAGTCCCTTCACACTCGTGTCTCTCCCAGCCTATGTATTATTGGACCTAGTATAGAGTGTGTGGAGGCTGGTTGGAATGCCGCCTCCTTGCACTCTATCACTTTTGCTGGGAGCCTTCTCTCCATACCTTGGACCAGGGCAGAGGTCACTCAAAGCAGTTTGCCACTCTAATTTATTATTGTAGCTTGATCCAGCGACACTGTGAACAGCACATTAGCTTTCTACATGCAGGTTCAGATACAATGAGCCCTTTAATTAGAGTTGCAAACCCCTGCAAATGAGTTAAGAGAACACAACTTCTATGAAACTGGTGTATGCTAACTAGTGGATTAGAACTCTACACCTACTTGTATGTTGATAACATTGCACTTATCTGGTTAAAAACAGCAGTTGGAGAATATAATGACTTCATCTGTTGCTAGACAACCTGTTGTTGTCTGGTCAAATAGGAGTTCTGTTGTAGTTCCTGAGCTTCTGGTTTCTGCAAGTCATCCACCTACTGAACTAAAATATTTCCAACTGACAACACTACTAGATTTAATAATCTTGCAGTTGCTAGTATAGTGGCCAATGTGAACAATTTTGTATGTACGTAGTAATAAAATAATGATGTTGAGTATCATCTTTACACCATGGAGCTGAAGGTTCTACTTTATTGGAATAAACTAAAATAATTAGGTCAGGTCAGGGTGGCACAGTTGGTAGCATACATGCTTATCAATTCCACTCTAATTGTTGCTTCACCTGTTCAGATCAGGGAGTATAAATAATACAGGAGGTCCTGTGTCATGTCTTCATCAAACACGCACAATAAAGACCCACCTCTGTCCTGCTACCAAAGGAGAACCCGAATTCCAATGCGGTATGTGATTGTCAGTCTTCAATATAGTCATTCTGGAAATACCTGCAGAACTGTTCAAAATTATCTAGTCAAACAGACTACGATTAGGTTTGAAGCTCAACATTAAATTGTTCAGTCAAATCTAGTTAAAGTTCTTTTATTATAAACTTCCAAAAAAAATTAATTTCAACATGTTTAAACATCCAGCAGTTAATAAAATCAACGACATTTCTAGCGAAAAAGAAACATGTTCAATAAAATAAAGGTACATTTGAGCAGTTGAATGTCCAGCAAAAATAGGCACTTCCTGCATGCCTTGGCCAATCATATATCACTTCCTGCATGCCTTGGCCAATCATATATCACTTCCTGCATGCCTTGGCCAATCATATATCACTTCCTGCATGCCTTGGCCAATCATATATCACTTCCTGCATGCCTTGGCCAATTATTGATCACTAGCAGACGTGGTAAAAACCGTCCAACGGCACCTTTTAAAAATGTTGTCACTCATTTTAAACTGGTTCCAGCTAGACCAGAGTGTTTATTTACCAGAAGACTAGATAGAGTTCCTTAGTACTGTGTGTCAAGCATATAATATTAATGTCTGGTTTACTGCTGCTAAGCACATCTGTGAAACTAAGACGAGCACAATATGGTAATAATAATGTAACATTATAGGCAAACTGCAAGTCAATGCCGTGGTCCATCACCTAATGGATTAGCCACTAAATACTAGAAAAAATGGAAATCTGTAGAGGATTAGTCAGATTAATAATCTAGTCACAGATTTATTACTAGCATTATTTTATTTCTTGTAGAAAACTGCAATCTCATTAGCTACGTAATTGTAAAATACAAAATTATATCTATTATACAACATGTCCATTAATAGAGCACTATGTTACTGGCTGCCACTGCTTTCCTGCAAAACCAGAGTTGTTAATGTAAATTGAAAAAATATAATTTTTTGCAATGATTATAGTTGCATTAAGAGTAATATTGCAGTGGATGGGTAGTATTCTAGAGTTTGTCTGCTAAATACTGTGTGCTAGACATTAATAGCCCCAGAAACGACACCCTACTACAGTATATCAACAATTGAATATCCCACCCGTCACGGCAAACACTCCCCTCTCGAAGAAAATAATTGTAGCAAAAGAGATAAACTTCCCAACTAGAAAAATCTTGCCATATCATCGAAGACATGGAAATTTGATGATAGCTGAATATTAATGCCAGGCATTGTGATAATATTGACTTTGCACAAAGTTCTCTCTTACTACCTTGGACGAGATGTGGCCATTCCAAGGAGTGGTAAATTGCATAATCATGCCAAGTAATGCTTACTCCTGCTGGAAAATACAATTAATACTGAATAATATTACGGATAATAGCAGATTGAAAATCCTGTAGGATTAATACATTATCACTGATTGTGCAATTTTTTGCTGACCTGATCCCCTTCATGTATATAAGTAGCAGCAGTTACTGTACATATTCATTCATCTATCTGTCTTCTTCGCACCAGAACTCTGTGTATAACTTAACATCATGTGTAAGTAACAGACTATACTACTGTGTTTAGTATAATTACAGTGTATATAACTAATCAATTGATAGCAGAATAAAAATACATTGCAGTAAATGTGGTAAATTATATACATGTGACATAAATCTCTCTGAATTTCTGAACAGATTCATAAATTTAAAGTTTGTCCTGAAGGATAAACCTTTATTTTTAGCCAGTAGTGTGAAAAACTACATTACATTATGAGACGAGAGTTTTGCAAAAATTACTGTACTTGTACGTTTCCCTTATTAGTTGTGTCTCAATATAATACATGGTTGTATGTGAATAGTAACACCTTTTCAATACTGTACCTACGTGTATGGGGTCAACTACACACTGTACATATAGTTAAAATCATTAGTTCTTCACATATTGACATGTAAATACTATGCATGTATAAACTTATATACTTATAATATTGCATACTATATAATTGTACATGTAAATTCATATAATTGCACTTTTAAAATAAACTTTGATTGCTTTAAATTGTAGTGTCTATCAGAACCCTTGTTGCTGCCATAGTGCTAGTAGGTATGTATCTTATACTATACTAATGAATTGCGTGTAACTCTGTTGGAATTGACTTAGCAAGCAAGTTTTACTGATACTATACTCTAGGTATACTGACACTGTACTCTAGGTATACTGATACTATACTCTAGGTTCACTGATACTATACTCTAGGTTTACTGATACTGTACTCTAGGTATACTCATACTATACTCTAGGTTTGATGATACTTTACTCGAGGTTTACTGATACTATGCTCTAGGTTTCCTGATACTATGCTCTAGGTTTACTGATACTATACTCTAGATTTACTGATATTATACTCTAGGTATACTGATATTATACTCTAGGTATACTAACACTATACTCTAAGTTTACTGATACTATACTCTAGGTTTACTGATACTATACTCTAGGTATACTGACACTATACTCTAGGTTTAATGATACTGTACTCTAAGTTTACTGATACTATACTCTAGGTTTACTGATACACTTCTTCCTTAGATTCTGTATTATTCTACACTGCATTATTTAGGCTTAACTTATATGAGTCTGTTCTACATACGTTGCTACATTTTCAGGTTTGTTGGGAAACGCTTTGGGACGTTACCTGGGTCATGGGAATATTGGAGGAGGTAAGTCTATTATAAGACAGTATAATTCTTGTTGTTAGTGTACAAATATCTTGTCTGGTGTACATGCATCAAACATATTTTCAGTCACATGACTTCACCAGTGACCAATGATACAGTAATTGTCCTGCACATGTAGGTTTATCCTGCACATGTACATAATATATTTTAAACAGAATAATGGCATGCATGTGGTATAAGTAACAATGTAATACCAGTTCAATTTTAACCCCAGAGGTGATTATTATTCTATACCAATCTAATGAACATGTATAATCACTACAAACATAGTCTGTGTTCCAAAGCCTTACGTAGTTTCATGAGAATCACCATTAATGCTGACACTTGGCTTGTGATGCTATTCTCTAGGGGTTCACATGCTGTACCACTCAGTTTTCTTGTCTATGATATACACACAGCAAATGTGATTCTATTTTACATGTTGTATATTATTGATTGTTTTAGGTTTAGGATTCCATGGCAGCCACGGAGGTTTAGGTTTAGGAAGAGGTAGGCCTATAAAAGAGAATCCTTGGTTCACATGCTATAAATACCCATCATCTTTTTTGTCTGTATTGTTTTACACCATATTGTAGTTTATTTGGTCCTACAAATACATTGTAGCTGTAACTACTCAGTGGACAGGCAGAACTATATTTTGGCCTACAGTATATACACATAGCTTATATAATCTTATTCTAAACTATTTTATGTTAAACTTTTCAGGCTTAGGTAGTGTCGGTCTAGGATTAAACTCCAATCATGGAAGTTTTGGAAGAGGTAAGCCTATTAAACAGTATAATTGTTCTTAGCAGACAAATACATTGTCAAGTTGTATCACATGATTTAGTCAAGCACATTGTAGGTGTTCTTTTCAATACTAGTCGACTTGTGTAAATTCATCTGAGATATTTTCGGTCACATGACTTGAATGTGACTAGTGATGTACAGAGTAGATTAATGCTGACACCTGGTTCTGTGCTCCTATTCTCTGGGCTTCCACATGCTATATATTATATGCCCATCGATTTTCTTGTCTGTATTATTTTGCACTATACTTGATCTTACAAACAAGTCTAACTACAGTGGGCAGGCAGAGCTATGTTTTGGCCTATAATGTGTACACATACCTTATATAATCCTGTTCTATACTATTCTATGTTAAACTTTTCAGGATTAGGCGGTGTCGGTCTAGGATTGCATTCCAATCATGGAAGTTTTGGAAAAGGTAAGCCTGTTAGGCAGTATACTTGTTCTTAGCAGACAAATAAATTATCAAGTTGTATCACATGATTTAGAGAAGGTCATTGTAGGTGTTCTTTTTGCAATAATAATAAACGGTGTAAATGCATTGAACATATATTCGGTCACATGACTTGAGTGTTACTGTACTAATGATGTAATTTATCCTGTACAGATTAGATTAATGCTGACACTTGGTTCTGTGTTGCTATTCTTTAGGCTTTGAGAAGCTATATTATACCCAACAATTTTCCTCACTGTCTTAAGTTATAGTGTATTTTGTCTTACACATACCACTAATTACAGTGGGCAGGCAGAGCTATGTCTTGCCCTACAGCATATACACATAGCTTTTATGATCCTGTTCTATATCATTGTATCACATGATTTAGTCAAGCGCATTGGAGGTGTTCTTTCTTCTATACTAGTAGCCTGACAGTGACTAATTCTGCGCTATATTATAGTTCATTTGGTCTTAGAAACTGGTCTAACTACAGTAGGCAGGCAGAGCTATGTCTGGGCCTATAATGTGTACACATAGCTTATATGATTCTGTTCTAAATTATTTAATGTTAAACTTTTCAGGCTTAGGTGGTATCGGTCTAGGATTACACTCCAGTCATGGAAGTTTTGGAAGAGGTAAACCCATTAAAGAGCATACTTGCTCTTAGCAGACAAATAAATTATCAAGTTGTATCACATGGTTTAGACAAGTACATTGTAGGTGTTCTTTTCCAATAATAATCGACTAGTGTAAATTCAATGAACATATTTTTGGTCGTATGACTTGAGCGTGACTAATGATACATTTTATCCTGTATGGAGTAGATTCATGCTGAGACTTGGCTTCTGTTGCTATTCTGTAGGCTTTTAGATCCTACATTGTATATACACTGATAGTTTTTCTAGTGTGTATTACTTTTGAACTATAGCCTATTATCGTTTATTTGGTCTTACACATACCACTAATTAAAGTGGACTTGCAGAGTTATATCTTGGCCTATAATGCATAAACATACATGTGTGCAACTTATATAATCCTGTTCTATATTATTTTATGTTAAACTTTTCAGGCTTAGGTGGTGTCGGTCTAGGATTGCACTCCAACCATGGAAGTTTTGGAAGAGGTAAGCCTATTAAACAGTGTAGTTGTTCTTAGCAGACAAATACATTATCAAGTTGTATCACATGACTTAGTCAAGCGCAATGTATGTGTTCTTTCTTCAATACTAGTAGTCTGAGATTGACAAATTCGGCGCTATATTATAGTTCATTTGGTCTTAAAAACTGATCTAATTACAGTAGGCAGGCAGAGCTATGTCTTGGCCTATAATGTGTACACATAGCTTATATGATTCTGTTCTAAATTATTTTACATTTAACTTTTCAGGCTTAGGTGGTGTCGGTCTAGGATTGCACTCCAATCGTGGAAGCTTTGGAAGAGGTAAGCCTATTAAACAGTATACTTGTTCTTAGCAGACAAATACATTATCAAGTTGTATAACATGATTTAGTCAAGCGCATTAGAGGTGTTCTTTTTCAATACTAGTAGAATGGAGTAAATACATCCTACATATTGTCAGTCAGCTGACTTGCGTCTGACTAATGACACAGTTTATCCTGTACAGAGTAGATTTCTCCAGCATTATAGCTATTTATATGTACATGTATGTTTTAGACAGATGACACACATGTAGTGTTATTGAAAACTAATTGTAATTTAATTTATTAACTCCTGAAGTGATTTCCATACTAATCATTAATTAAAGATTATATTCTACCACTTCAGGAATTAATTTCTATTTTGTTAACTAAATAATATTTGAGGTTATTGCGGCAGCAACTCATTGTGTATCTAGATATGCATATCTCACCTTGTGTTGGACAGGTTCTTCCAAAAAGTTCTAATCTGAACAAGCCTGACTGATCTCTAAACTCCTGTTAAAGAAAGAACACGACTCTCAACTTTCTGTTATGCTCTATTCCATACACTAACTTAATTGATTAAGCTTCATAGTGTCACAGTGCCAACTATACTCACGACTATTTAAATTTTATTATAAGTTTAACACCCCTACTTATTCTAACCGTGCATACATTTATTCAAGAATGTATAATTGTTTGTATTTTGTACTTTTTTCTACTATTTTTATCACCAGTTACAACTATCTGTCAAACATATATTTTGTAACAGCATGCATAAATAGGAAATAATTTTTAGAAGGTGTTCACAATTACTAGCAATAGAAGTAGATCATAGAAGATAATGTACTGCATAAGTTTTAGATAAATTAATTCTTTTCAACAATAATATTCTATTTAAATGGCTTCTCTTCAATAATAATTGAATAAATAAACCTCTTTCTCAAATATGAAAACGTAACCTGCACATTGTTTCGCTCTACAGTATGTTTGGGTACTTATACATGTTCCTGTATAGACCATTCTAGAACAACTCAACAATCAATGTGTATGTATCCCCATCTGATTTGTAAATAATTGTTTACGAACTGTAGGCTACTACAGCGAATGTCCTACTGCCATTATTTGCAACAGTGATGTGAAGTAGTTAGTTATCTTCTCTTGAGTGAAATCGGATATGTAAATTCCTTAGTCATAGTTCTTGGCACTGACACATACTCATAGACATACAGACTGCCTATATCAGGGTTTCCACTACATGGTATAGTTTTTGTAGTAGTCTACTTAATATAATTAAACAGTGATGCTTTTTGCACAGCAACATGTGTCAGTATAGTGTTTGTACAGCCACATCAGAAGTGTCAGTATAGTGCTGGTACAGCTATATGTGTCAGCATAGTGCTTGTACAGCTACATGTGTCAGTATAGTTCTTCTACAGCTGCATGTGTCAGTATAGTTCTTGTACAGCTACATGTGTCAGTATAGTGCTCGTACAGCTCTATGTGTCAGCATAGTGCTTGTACAGCTACATGTGTCAGTATAGTTCTTGTACAGCTGCATGTACCAGTATAATGCTCGTAGAACTGCATGTGTCAGCGTAGCGCTCGTACAGCTGCATGTGTCAGCATAGTGCTTGTACAGTTGCAGGTGTCAGCATAGTGCTTGTACAGCTGTATGTGTCAGCATAGTGCTTGTACAGCTACATGTGTCAGCATAGTGCTGGTACAGCTGTATGTGTCAGTATAGTGCTCGTACAGCTGCAGGTGTCAGTATAGTGCTTGTAAAGCTGTATGTGTCAGTATAGTGCTCGTACAGCTGTATGTGTCAGTGCAGGGCTCGTACAGCTGTATGTGTCAGCATAGGGCTTGTACAGCTGCATGTGTCAGTATAGTGCTCGTACAGCTGCAGGTGTCAGTATAGTGCTTGCACAGCTGTATGTGTCAGTCATTTATGACTGCAAACAAAATATATATTGATTGACATGCATCTATATCATGTAGATAAATAATACTAGAATGTCTGTATATTTCATCCGATTATAAGGTTTTTGCGATACAATACTGTTTTATGGTTGGATGCAATGAAATATTTGTTTGGAGTCGAAACCCCCTATGAATGAGATAGGGTACCACGACTCCTGTCAAACTGCTGTATGCTAACTAAAGGGTTATAACTCTCCACCTTCATGTATGCTGATGAGACCGCACTATTATCTGGTTGGAAACAGCAGCTGGAGAATGTAGTAATTCTGTTTTATTATTGTCAGAAGGCTGCTAGACAACAGACTATGTGGAAAATAGGAGTTCTGTTAAACATGTAGTTTTACAGCAGGTACGTTGAGTTGAATGCAAGTCAACCACCTACTGAAGTAAAATATATTCAACAGCCGACATTACTGGAATTAACAATCTTGCAATTACTAGTAAATAGTAGCCTATGTGAAGAACTTTCTATGTATGTAGTAATAAGCTAATGAGATATTGAGTACCATATTCACATCATGAAGTTGAAAGTTATATTTTAATAGAACTAAAAGAATTAAGTCAGAGTGGCGCAGTTGGTACTGTACAATTGAAAGTTTGTGAGTTCAAATCTCTGCTGGGCTACTTTTGGCACAACGCCTTCAGCGAGTATTACATCCCAAACATTGCTGCACCTGTTGGGAAGAAGGAGTATAAACACTACAGAAGGTCCTGTGTCGTGTCGTCATAAAATATTTTACTTTTTGAGCATGTAGCAGTTAATAAAGTGAACAAAACTTCTAGTGAAAAAATAACATGCTCAATAAGATAAAGACACATTTGAGCAGTTCAATTTTCAGTAAAAATCGACACTTCCTGCATACATTGGCCAATCATACATCACCAATTTTCAAGAAAGTTTGTTGACAGAGACTGAAAACCGTCCAACTGCACTCTTTTAAAAATATTGTATCACTCATTTGAAAACGGTGCCAGCTAGACCAGAGTGTTAATTTTCCAGAAGACTATATAGAGAGGTCCTTCGTGCAGTGTGTCATGTATATAATACTGATGCCTGGTTTACTGCTATTAAATATATCTGTCAACCTTTTATTAGCGTAATACTATGATATCAATATAAGAGTGTATTCGAACTGCAAGTCAATGTCGTGGTTCATCACTTGATGGATTATCCACTAATACTAAAAGAAATGGAAATCTGCAGAGGATTAGTCACAAGTCATTAATAATCTAGTCAAAGATTTATTACTAGCATGAGTTCATTTCTTGTGGAAAACTGCAATCTCACTAGCTACGTAACTGTAAAAAAAAGAATTATATGTATTGTATACAAGCTGTCCATTAAAAGAGCACTATGTTGCTGTCTGCCACTGTTTTGCTGCAAAACAAGAGTTATTGATGTAGATCAAGAAAGTATTTTTCTTTGCAAAAGTTGTCATTGTTTCAATAATAATATTTTAGTGGATGGGTAATACATGTATTTCAGAATGTGTATACTTAATGCTGCGTATTAGACATCAATACCTCCAGACGCGATATCCTACTACATCAACAATTGATCATCCCACTCCTCGTGGCGTAGACTAGTGCTGAGCAGTTTGGATTTGCATGTGCATTCAGTTTTTGCTGATTTTTCAAAAAAAAATGAATTATCCTGAATTTGTCTTCTGCCCTTCGGTTTAATTCAGTTTTCCAAATTCAGAAAAAAACACCAAGTCGAACCGAAAACTAAATACTCATTTTAGGTAGTTGCCACACTCTGCTGTTTAACTGTAATGGACACCATTCTTAATTTTCTCTAATAAATCGCAATTATTGAATTCTAATTATTTATAATAATATGCAAGTATGGCTGCTAGAATTGGGTGAAACCAAAGTAAGTCATTGCTGGGTGACAATGATGGCTGCAGCTAAGTCTGTATTTCAAGGATGACATTAAATTATTGAGATTGAAAGGTGTATAACATGAATTCACATGCTCGCAATCTCTGCTATAACCGAAATGGTGGCAGTTTCATTTTGTTTAATAATTTGCAACAATTGAATATTAATGTTATCTGTGACAATACACAAGTATGACTACTAGAATCGGGTGAAAACTACAGTAATTCATCCCTGAGTGGTAATGATGGCTGCAGCTATGTCTGTATTCCAAGGATGACATCGAGTTTTAAGAGTTGAAAGAAGAATAACATTAATTCACGTCTTTGCAACGCCAGCCATTATCCAAAGTGGGTGTGCTAAGGGGCCGGGTGCGGTTATAATTTTGAAACTGGACCGAACCGTACCGCTGCATTCAGTATCAGGTTACGTTTTAAATTTTGAACCAAACTTGCAGCACTAGCGTAGACTCTCCAAGAAAATAATTATAGCAAAAGAGGTAAACCTTTGAACTAGAAAATTTTAGCCAGATCATCCCAGACGTGACAATTTGATTACAACTGGATATTAATGCTAGGCATCCTGGTGAAGCACAAAAAGCACAAAATTATTTCTCACTACCTTGGACAAGATGTGGTCATTCCAAGCAGTTGTAAATTGCATGATCATGCTAAGTAATGCTTACTGCTGCTGGAAGATACAATTAATCCCAAATAATATTACGAATAATATCAGATTTAAGATGCTCTAGAATTATTATATTATCACTGATTGTGCAATTTTTTGCTGATCTGATCCCCTTCATGTATATAAGTAGCAGCAATCTCTATACAGATTCATTCATCTGTCTGTCATCTTTCTACCAGAACTCTCCGTATAACTTAACGTCATGTGTAAGTAACAGACTATACTCTTGTGTTTAGTATAATTACAGTGTACATGTACATATATTGTAACTAATCGATTTATAGCAGAATAAAAATACATTGCAGTAAATGTGGTAAATTATGTACATGTATCATAAATCTCTCTGAATTTCTAAACAGATTCATGAATTTTAAGTTTGTCTTTAAGGATAAATCTTTAGTTTCAGCCAGTGATGTGAGAAACTAGATTGCATTACGAAAGGAGAGTTTTGCAACTACTGTACTTGTACGTTTCCCTTTTTCGTTGTGTCTCAATATTATACATGATAGTAAGGGAATAGTAACACCTTTTCAATACTGTACCTACATGTATGGACTCAACTATACACTGTACATGTAGTTAAAAGCATTAGTTCTTCACAATTGAACATGTAATACCATGCATACATAAATTCATATAGTTGCACTTTGAATATAAACTTTGATTGCCTTACATTGTAGTGTCTATCAGAACCCTTGTTGCAGCCATAGTGCTACTAGGTATGTATCTTATACTATACTAATGAATTGCGTGTAACTCTGTCGGAATTGACTTAGCAAGCAAGTTTCACTGTTACTATACTCTAGGTATACTGACACTACAATGTATACTCTAGGTATACTGGTACTATACTCCAGGTTAACTGATACTATACTCCAGGTTTACTGATACTATACTCTAGGTTTACTGATACTATACTCTAGGTTTACTGATATTATACTCTAAGTTTACTGATACGCTTCTTCCTTAGATTCTGTATTATTCTACACTGCATTATTGTTCGTCTAGTCTAACAATTAGCATCTTCGTCTCAAAGATTATATGAGTCTTTTCTACATATGTTGCTACATTTTCAGGTATGTTAGAAAACACTTTGGGACGTTATATCGGTCATGGGAGTATTGGAGGAGGTAAGTCTATTATTAGACAGTATACTTCTTGTTGTTAGTGTACAAGTATATTTTCAGTCACATGACTTCACCAGTGACCAATGATACAGTAATTGTCCTGCACATGTAGATTTATCCTGCACATGTATATAATATATTTTAAACAGAATAATGACATGCATGTGGTATTAGTAACAATGTGATACCAATTCAATTTTAACCCCAGAGGTGATTATTATTCTATACTTATCTAATGAACATGTATAATCACTACAAACATAGTCTGTGTTCCAAAGTATTACACAGTTTCATGAGAATCGGCATTGATGCTGACACTTGGCTTGTGGTACTATTCTCTAGGGGTTCACATGCTATACCCATTAGTTTTCTTGTCTATAATATACACACAGCTAATGTGATTCTGTTTTACATGTATATTATTGGTTGTTTTAGGCTTAGGTATTCATGGTAGCCACGGAGGTTTAGGATTAGGAAGAGGTAGGCCTATACAAGAGAATACTTGGTTCACATGCTATATATACCCAACATTTTACCTGTCTGTATTGTTTTACACCATATTGTAGTTTATTTGGTCTTACAAATACAATGTAGCTGTAACTACAGTAGGCAGGCAGAGCTATATCTTGGCCTATAATATATACACATAGGTTATATGATCTTATTCTATATTATTTTATGTTAAACTTTTCAGGCTTAGGTGGTGTTGGTCTAGGATTGCACTCCAATCATGGAAGTTTTGGAAGAGGTAAGCCTATTAAACAGTATACTTGTTATTAGCAGACAAATACATTATCAAGTTGTATCACATGACTTAGTCAAGCACATTGTAGGTGTTCTTTTTCAATACTAGTAGACTTGTGTAAATTCATCTGAGATATTTTCGGTCACATGACTTGAATGTTACTGTACTAATGATGTAATTTATCCTGTACAGAGTAGATTAATGCTGACACCTGGTTCTGTGCTGCTATTCTCTGGGCTTCCAGATGCTATATATTCTATACCCATCGATTTTCTTGTTTGTATTATTTTGCACTATACTTGATCTTACAAACAATTCTAACTACAGTGGGCGGGCAGGGCTATATCTTCGCCTATAATGCATACACACACCTTATATAATCCTGTTCTATACCATTCTATGTTAAACTTTTCAGGCTTAGGTGGTGTTGGTCTAGGATTGCACTCCAATCATGGAAGTTTTGGAAGAGGTAAGCCTATTAAACAGTATACTTGCTCTTAGCAGACAAATAAATTATCAAGTTGTATCACATGATTTAGTCAAGTGCATTGTAGGTGTTCTTTCTCAATAATAATCGACTGGAGTAAATTCAATGAACATATTTTTGGTCGTATGACTTGAGTGTGACTAATGATACATTTTATCCTGTATGGAGTAGATTCATGCTGAGACTTGGCTTCTGTTGCTATTCTGTAGGTGTTCAGATCCTACAATGTATATACACTGATAGTTTTCTAGTCTGTATTACTTTTGAACTATAGCCTATTATCGTTTATTTGGTCTTACACATAGCACTAATTAAAGTGGATTTGCAGAGTTATATCTTGGCCTATAATGCATAAGCATACATGTGTGTAACTTATATAATCCTGTTCTATAATATTTTATGTTTAACTTTTCAGGCTTAGGTGGTGTCGGTCTAGGATTGCACTCCAACCATGGAAGCTTTGGAAGAGGTAAGCCTATTAAACAGTATACTTGTTCTTAGCAGACAAATACATTGTCAAGTTGTATCACATGATTTAGTCAAGCACATTGTAGGTGTTCTTTCTTCAATACTAGTAGCCTGAGAGTGACTATTTCTACGCTATATTATAATTCATCTGGTCTTAAAAACTGGTCTAACTACAGTAGGCAGGCAGAGCTATGTCTTGGCCTATAATGTGTACGCATTGCTTATATGATCCTGTTCTATAATATTTTATGTTAAACTTTTCAGGCTTAGGTGGTGTCGGTCTAGGATTGCACTCCAATCGTGGAAGTTTTGGAAGAGGTAGGCCTATTAAACAGCATACTTGTTCTTAGCAGACAAATACATCATAAAATTGTATAACATGATTTAGTCAAGCGCATTGGAGGTGTTCTTTTTCAATGCTAGTAGAATGGAGTAAATACATCCTACATATTATCAGTCAGCTGACTTGCGTCTGACTAATGACACAGTTTATCCTGCACAGAGTAGATTTCTCCAGCATCATAGCTATGTGCATGTACATAGATGTTTTAGACAGATGACACACATGCAGTGTTATGGAAAAATAATTTTAATTTAATTTATTAACTCCTGAAGTGATTTCCACACTAATCATTAATTAAAGATTATATTCTATCACTTCAGGAATTAATTTCTATTTTGTTAACTAAATAATATTTGAAGTCATTTCGGCAGCAACTCATTGTGTATCTAGATATGCATATCTCACCTTGTGTTGGACAGGTTCTTCCAAAAAGTTCTGATCTGAACAAGCCTGACTGATCTCTAAAATCCTGTTAAAGAAAGAACACGACTCTCAACTTTCTGTTATGCTCTATTCCATACACTAACTTAATTGATAAAGCTTCATAGTGTCACAGTGCCAACTACACTCACGATTATTTAAATTTTATTATAAATTCAGCACCCCTACTTATTCCAACCTTGCATACATCTATTCAAGAATGCATAATTGTTTGTATTTTGTATTTTTTTTTACTATTTTTATCTTCAGTTACAACTATCTGTCAAACATACATTTTGTAACAGCATGCATAAATAGGGAATATATTAGAAGGTGTGCATAATTACTAGCAATAGAAGTAAATCATAGAAGATATGTACTGCATAGGTTTTAGACTAATTAATTCTTTTCAACAATAACATTCTTTTTAAATGACTTCTCTTCAATAATAATTGAATAAATAAACTTCTTACCCAAATATCAAGATGTATTCTGCACAATTATTTTTGTCTCCAGTGTGTTTGAGTACGTATACATGTTCTTGTATAGACAATCAATGTGTGTGTATCCACATCTGATTTCTGAATCATCATACCGCAGCGAATATCCTGCTGGCTTTTACAACAGTGATGTGAAATAGTTAGTTATCTTCTCTTGAGTGAAATTGGATATGCACATTATTGTTAGTCATAGTTCTTAGCACTGACACATACTCGTAGACATACAGATTACCTACATCAGGGTTTCCACTACTTAATATAGTTTTTGTGGTAGTCTCATAATATAATTAAACAGCTACATGTGTCAGCATAGTGCTTGTTGAGTTGCATATGTCAGTATAGTGCTCGTACAGTTACATGTGTCAGTATAGTGCTGGTACAGCTGTATGTGTCAGTATAGTGCTCGTACAGCTACATGTGTCAGCATAGTACTTGTACAGCTGTATGTGTCAGTATAGTGATTGAACAGTTACTGTGTCAGTATAGTACTTGTACAGCTGCATGTGTCAGTATAGTGCTGGTACAGCTGCATGTGTCGAGTATAGTGCTCGTACAGCTGCATGTGTCAGTATAGTGCTGGTACAGCTGCATGTGTCAGTATAGTACTTGTACAGTTACATGTGTCAGCATAGTGCTTGTACAGTTACATGTGTCAGTATAGTGCTCGTACAGTTACATGTGTCTGCATAGTACTTGTACAGCTGTATGTGTCAGTATAGTGATTGAACAGTTACTGTGTCAGTATAGTACTTGTACAGCTGCATGTGTCAGTATAGTGCTGGTACAGCTGCATGTGTCGAGTATAGTGCTCGTACAGCTGCATGTGTCAGTATAGTGCTGGTACAGCTGCATGTGTCAGTATAGTGCTCGTACAGCTGCATGTGTCAGTGTAGCGCTTGTACAGCTACATCTGTCAGTATAACGCTTGTACAGCTGCATGTGTCAGCATAGTGGTTGTACAGCTGCACGTGTCAGTCAGTTATGACTGCAAACAAAATATAGATTGATTGACATGCATCTATAGCATGTAGATAAATAATACTAGACTGTCTGTATATTTCATCCGCACATAAGGTTATTAAAATACATTACTTGTCATGGTTTGATACAATGATGTCTTTCTTTGGAGTTGTAGCCCCTGTGAATGAGGTAAGGTGCCACGACTCCTGTCATACTGCTGTATGCTAACTAATAGATTACAGCTCTGCACCTACATGTATGCTGATGAGTTGCACTATTATCTGGTTGGAAACAGCAGCTGGAGAACATAATATTAAGTTTTATTATTGTCAGAAGGCTGCTAGACAACATACTGTGTGAGCAATAGGAGTTCTGTTAAACATGTAGTTTTACAGCAGGTACGGTGAGTTGAATGCAAGTCAACAACCTACCAAACTAAAATATATTCAACAGCTGATATGACTAGATTTAACCATCTTCCAATTACTAGCAACTCGTAGCTAATGTGAAGAACTTTTTATGTATGTAGTAATAAGCTAATGATATATTGAGTGCAATATTCACATCATGGGAGTGAAAATTATATTTTAATCGAACAAACTAAAAGAATTAAGTCAGGGTGGTGCACTGTACATGCGCATCAATCGAAAGTTTGTGTGTTCAAATCTCTGCTGGGCTACATGTACTTCTGGCACAACGCCTTCAGCGAGTATTACATCCTAAACATTGCTGCGCCTGTTAGGAAGAAGGAGTATAAGCACTACCGTAAGTCCTGTGTCGTGAGGTCATAAAATATTTTACTTTTCAAGCATGTAGCAGTTAATAAAGTTAACAAAACTTCTAGTGAAAAATATAACATGTTCAATAAGATAATGACACATTTGAGCAGTTCAATTTTCAGTAAAAACAGACACTTCCTGCATGCATTGGCCAATCATATATCACTTCCTGCATGCATTGGCCAATCATATATCACTTCCTGCATGCATTGGCCAATCATATATCACTTCCTGCATGCATTGGCCAATCATATATCACCAATTTTCAAGAAAGTTTGTTGCCAGAGACTGAAAACCGTCCAATTGCTCTTTTTTGAAAATATTGTATCACTCATTTGAAAACAGTGCCAGCTAGACCAGAGTTTTAATTTGCCAGAAGACTATATAGAGAGGTCCTTCATGCAGTGTGTCATGTATATAATAATGATGCCTGGTTTACTGCTATATATCTGTCAACCTTTTATTAGCGTAATGCTATGATATCAATATAAGAGTGTATTCAAACTGCAAGTCAATGTCATGGTTCATCACTTGATGGTTTATCCACTAATACTTGAAGAAATGGAAATCTGTAGAGAATTAGTCACAGGTCATTAATAATCTAGTCAAAGATTTCTTACTAGCATGAGTTCATTTCTTGTGGAAAACTGCATTCTCACTAGCTACGTAACTGTAAAAAAAAGAATTATATGTATTATATACAAGCTGTCCATTAATAGAGCACTATGTTGCTGTCTGCCACTGTTTTGCTGCAAAACAAGAGTTATTGATGTAGATAAAAAAAGTATTTTTATTTTGCAAAAGTTGTCATTGTTTTAATAGCAATATTTTAGTGGATGGGTAGTACATGTATTTCAGAATGCGTATACTTAATACTGTGTATTAGGCATCAATAGCTTCAGACGCGATACCCTAATACATCAACAATTGAGCATCCCACTCCTCGTGGCGTAGACTAGTGCTGAGCAGTTTGGATTTGCATGTGCATTCAGTTTTTGCTGATTTTTCAAAAAAAAATGAATTATACCGAATTTGTCTTCTGCCCCTCGGTTTAATTCAGTTTCCCAAATTCAGAAAAAAGCACCAAGTCGAACCGAAAACTAAATACTCATTTTAGGTAGTTGCCACACTCTGCTGTTTAACTGTAATGAACACCATTCTTAATTTTCTCTAATAAATCGCAATTATTGAATTCTAATTATTTATAATAATATGCAAGTATGGCTGCTAGAATTGGGTGAACCCAAAGTAAGTCATTGCTGGGTGACAATGATAGCTGCAGCTAAGTCTGTATTTCAAGGATGACATTAAATTATTGAGATTGAAAGGTGTATAACATGAATTCACATGCTCGCAATCTCTGCTATAACCGAAATGGTGGCAGTTTCATTTTGTTTAATAATTTGCAACAATTGAATATTAATGTTATCTGTGACAATACACAAGTATGACTACTAGAATCGGGTGAAAACTACAGTAATTCATCCCTGAGTGGTAATGATGGCTGCAGCTATGTCTGTATTCCAAGGATGACATCGAGTTTTAAGAGTTGAAAGAAGAATAACATTAATTCACGTCTTTGCAACGCCAGCCATTATCCAAAGTGGGTGTGCTAAGGGGCCGGGTGCGGTTATAATTTTGAAACTGGACCGAACCGTACCGCTGCATTCAGTATCAGGTTACGTTTTAAATTTTGAACCAAGGTTGCAGCACTAGCGTAGACTCTCCAAGAAAATAATTATAGCAAAAGAGGTAAACTTTTGAACTAGAAAATTTTAGCCAGATCATCCCAGACGTGACAATTTCATTACAACCGGATATTAATGCTAGGCATCCTGGTGAAGCACAAAAAGCACAAAATTATTTCTCACCACCTTGGACAAGATGTGGCCATTCCAAGCAGTTGTAAATTGCATGATCATGCTAAGTAATGCTTACTGCTGCTGGAAGATACATTTAATCCCACATAATATTACGATTAATAGCAGATTGAAGACACTCTAGAATTAATATATTATCACTGATTGTGCAATTTATTGCTGATCTGATGCCCTTCACGTATATAAGTAGCAGCAATCTCTATACAGATTCATTCATCTATCTGTCTTCTTCTCACCAGAACTCTGTTTATAACTTAACGTCATGTGTAAGTAACGGACTATACTCTTGCGTTTGGTATAATTACAGTGCACATGTACATATATATTGTAACTAATCGATTTATAGCAGAATAAAAATACATCGCAGTAAATGTGGTAAATTATATACATGTAACATAAATTTCTCTGAATTTCTGAACAGATTCATAAATTTAAAAGTTTGTCCTGAAGGATAAATCTTTAGTTTTAGCCAGTGGTATGGGAAACTAGATTACATTATGAAAGGCGAGTTTTGCAATTACTGTACTTGTATGTTTCCTTTATTAGTTATGTCTCAATATAATACCTGGTTGCATGTGGATAGTGACACCTTTTCAATACTGTACTTACATGTATGGACTCAACTATAACTAAATAAAGCATTAGTTCTCCCAATTGAACATGTAATGCTAGGTAAACATAAATTTATATGCATATACTTGCACCTTTAATGTAAACTTTGATTGCTTTACATTGCAGTGTCTATCAGAACCCTTGTTGCTGCCATAGTGCTGGTTGGTAAGTATATTATACTATACTAATGAATTACGTGCGACTCTGCTGGAATTGACTTAGCATGCGAGTTTGGCTGATACTATACTCTAGGTTTACTGATACTATACTCTAGGGTTACTGATACTATGCTCTAGGTTTACTGATACTATACTCTAGGTTTACTGATACTATACTTTAGGTTTACTGATACTATACTATAGATTTACTGATACTATACTCTAGGTTTACTGATACTATACTTTATTAGGTTTACTGATACTATACTCTAGGTTTACTGATACTATGCTCTAGGTTTACTGATACTATGCTCTAAGTTTACTGATACTATACTCTAGGTTTACTGATGCTATGCTCTAGGTTTACTGATACTATACTCTAGGTTTACTGATACTATACTATAGATTTACTGATACTATACTCTAGGTTTACTGATACTATACTCTAGGTTTACTGATACTATACTATAGGTTTACTGATACTATGCTCTAGGTTTACTGATACTATGCTCTAGGTTTACTGATACTATACTCTAGGTTTACTGATACTATACTTTAGGTTTACTGATACTATACTATAGATTTACTGATACTATACTCTAGGTTTACTGATACTATGCTCTAGGTTTACTGATACTATACTCTAGGTTTACTGATACTATACTCTAGGTTTACTGATACTATACTCTAGGTTTACTGATACTATACTCTAGGTTTACTGATACTATACTCTAGGTTTACTGATACTATACTCTAGGTTTACTGATACTATACTCTAGGTTTACTGATACTATACTCTAGGTTTACTGATACTATACTCTAGGTACACTGATACTATACTCTAGGTTTACTGATACTATACTCTAGGTTTACTGATACTATACTCTAGGTTTACTGATACTATACTCTAGGTTTACTGATACTATACTCTAGGTACACTGATACTATACTCTAGGTTTACTGATACTATACTTGAAGTTTACTGATACCCTTCTTCTTTCGTGTCTGTATTATTCTACACTGTATTATTGTTTGTATAGTCTTACAATATTGTTTTAATTAATTAAAGTTGCATCTTGGCCTAAAATATATAGACTTTACTTATATGAGTCTGTTCTACATACGTTGCTACATTTTCAGGTTTGTTGGGAAACACTCTGGGACGTTACCTGGGTCATGGGAATATTGGAGGGGGTAAGTCTATAAGACAGTATATTTTTTGTTTTTAGTGTAAAAATAGCTTGTCTGGTGCACATGCATCAAACAAATCGTCAGTCACATGACTAAACCAGTGACCAATGATACAGTAATTGTAGTCCTGCACAAGTAGACTTCTCCTGCACATGTACATAATATACAGTATTTTAAACATACTAATAACACACATGTGGTATTAATAAAATTTACTACTAATTCAGTTTTAACCCCAGAGGTGATTATTACTCTATACCAATCTAATGAACCTGTAAAATTACCACAAACATAGTCTGTGTTCCAAAGCATTACACAGCTTCATGAGAATCACCATTAATGCTGACACTTAGTTTGTGATGCTATTCTCTAGGGGTTCACATGCTATACCCATTGCTTTTCTGGACTATAACATACACACAGCTATGTGATTCTGTTTTACATGTATATTATTGATTGTTTTAGGCTTAGGATTTCATGGCAGCCACGGAGGTTTAGGATTAGGAAGAGGTAGGCCTATAAAAGAGAATACTTGGTTCACATTCTATATATACCCATCGTATTTCTTGTCTGTATTGTTTTACACTATATTATAGTTTATTTGGTCTTACAACTAGATTGTAGCTGTAACTGCAGTGGGCAGGCAGAGCTATGTCTTAGCCTACAGTATATACACATAGCTTATATAGGCCTGTTCTTAATTATCATTATTATAAAATATTAAACTTTTCAGGCTTAGGTGGTGTGGGTCTAGGATTGCATTCCAATCATGGAAGTTTTGGAAGAGGTAAGCCTACTAAACAGTATACTTGTTATTAGCAGACAAATAGATTGTCAAGTTGTATCACATGATTTAGTCAAGCACATTGTAGGTGTTCTTTCTTCAATACTGGTAGCTTGAGAGTGACTAATTCCACGCTATATTATAGTTCATTTGGTCTTAAAAACTAGTCTAACTACAGTAGGCAGGCAGAGTTATGTCTTGGCCTATAATGCATACACGTAGCTTAGATGATCTTATTCTATATTCTTTTATGTTAAACTTTTCAGGCTTAGGTGGTGTCGGTCTAGGATTGCATTCCAATCATGGAAGTTTTGGAAGAGGCAAGCCTACTAAACAGTATACTTGTTATTAGCAGACAAATACATTGTTAAGTTGTATCACATGATTTAGTCAAGCACATTGTAGGTGTTCTTTCTTCAATACTGGTAGCTTGAGAGTGACTAATTCCACGCTATATTATAGTTCATTTGGTCTTAAAAACTGGTCTAACTACAGTAGGCAGGCAGAGTTATGTCTTGGCCTATAATGCATACACGTAGCTTAGATGATCTTATTCTATATTATTTTATGTTAAACTTTTCAGGCTTAGGTGGTGTCGGTCTAGGATTACACTCCAATCGTGGAAGTTTTGGAAGAGGTAAGCCTATTAAACAGTATACTTGTTCTTAGTAGACAAGTACATGGTCAAGTTGTATCACATGATTTAGACAAGTACATTGTAGGTGTTCTTTTTCAATACTAGTAGACTGGTGTAGATTCAATGAACATATTTTCGGTCACATGACTTGAGTGTGACTAATGATATATTTTATCCTGTACAGAGTAGATTAATGCCGACACCTGTTTCTGTGTTGCTATTCTCTAGGCTTTCAGAAGCTGTATATATACCCACCATTTTTCTTGTCTGTGTTATTTTACACTATATTCCAGTTTATTTGGTCTTCCAAACAACTCTACTTACAGTGTGCTGGCAGAGCTGTGTCTTAGCCTATAATGCATACACATACCTTATATAATCCTGTTCTGTATCATTTTATGATAAACTTTTCAGGCTTAGGTGGTGTTGGTCTAGGATTGCACTCCAACCATGGAAGTTTTGGAAGAGGTAAGACTATTAAACTGTATACTTTTTCTTAGCAGACAAATAAATTGTCAAGTTGTATCACATGATTTAGTCATGCACATTGTATGGTGTAAATTGAATGAACATATTTTCGGTCACATGATTTGAGTGTGACTAATGATATATTTTATCCTGTACAGAGTAGAAATATCCTGTACATGCACATAATATGTTTTAGTCAGATAACATGCATGTAGTGTTATGGAAAAGTAATTGTAATTTAATTTATCAACTCCTGACGTGATCTCCATACTAATCATTAAATAAAGATTATGTTCCACCTCTTCAGGAACTAATCTCTATTTTGCTACCTAAATAATATTTGAGGTTTTTGTGGCAGCAACTCATTGTGTATAGATATGTATATTATACCTTGTGTTTGACAGGTTTTTCCAAAAAATTCTGATCTGAACAAGCCTGACTGATCTCTAAAATCCTGTTAAAGAAAGAACACAACTCTCAACTTCCTGTTATACTCTATTCCATACACTAACTTAATTGATTCAACCTCTTATGTTGTCATAGTAATGACTATGCTCACTTTTAGTAAAATTTTATTAGAAGTTCAACACACATTGTTTTATAACCTTGCATACATCTATTCAAGAATGTACAATTGTTTGTATTTTGTTTATTTTTCTAATATTTTCTCACATGTTATTCAGTTGGCATGCAGTATTTAAACAGTAATGTCACTATTTGATAAACATACCAATATGTGTAGCTGCAAAAATATTAGAAAGTGTTCATAATTACTAGCAATAGCAATAGACCATAAAATATAATTTATGTACTGCATAGGCTTTTATGGTCAAATCATTATCTTCAACAGTAATATTTTTGACAAACTTCTTTGTACTAGTAATTGAATAAATAAATCTTTCTCAAGTTGGAAGACTTCACCTACAGATTCTTTCATTCTACAGTATGTTGGATTACATCTGCATATTCCAGTAGAGGCCATTCTAAAACAAAATGCACCTCAACAATCAATGTGTTTGTATGCTCATCTGATTTGTTCAGACTACTACAGCTAACTCCGTACTGGAATTTACAGCTGTGATACGAAATAGTTAGTTATCATCTCTTGGGTGAAATGGAACATATAAATTCTATAATTCTACAGTAGTTCTTGACACTGACACATACTCACAGACCCAAAGACTATCTACAATGTATATTAAACTTTCAATATAGTATTATGCAATTATCAGTCCACTTATAATTAAATATTGAGCTACAGCTACAGGTGTTACTATAGTTCTTGTGCAGTTACATCTGTCAGTAAAGTGCCTATTGGAATACTAGATTTGACTTTATGCGTTTATGGTCAGATACAATGAGGTATTTGATTGGAGTTGCAACCTCCTGTGAATGAGGTAAGGTGCCACGACTCCTGTCAAACTGGTTTATACTAACTATTGGATAGCAACTCTGCAACTACTTGCATGTTTATGAGATTGCACTTATCTGGTTGGAAACAGCAGCTGTAGAACGTGATGACTCCATCTGCTGTAACACAACACACTGTGTGGTCAAGATGAACTGTGTTAAAGTTTCTGAGCTCAAACCTCTTGCAGAGTCATTTCTGGCAAAGTGCTGCACTTGTTACAAGTATGGAGTAATAGTATGTGACAACATTAACAAAGATATTACCAAAGACATTACCAAAGACATTACCAAAGACATTACCAAAATGATTACCAAAGATATTACCAAAGACATTACCAAAGACATTACCAAAGATATTACCAAAGACATTACCAAAGACATTACCAAAGATATTACCAAAGACATTATCAAAAAAATTACCAAAGACATTACCAAAGACATTACCAAGACGATTACCAAAGACATTACCAAAGACATCACCAAAGACATTACCAAAGACATTACCAAAGGCAGTCCATATAGTCAGCCTGAGATGTCTGTAGAACTGTTCGGACTCACCTCATAAGACACACAATAAATAGTTTTTAAACTACATGCAAGTATCAAATTATTTATGAGAAAATAGTTGTAGTTTTGCCATTAGAAACTCATGAAGAATTTTAGCTCTTAACTATTTACATTGTACATGTAAACATTCAATTATTAACCAAAATTAAAGCCATCTCTCGTGAAAAAAAGGTAACACGTTGAATGAGACAGTGACACAGCTGAGTAGTTCAGTTTCCAACAAAAACTATTCACTTCGTCCCTGCATTGGCCAATCATATGTCATGCGATTTGAACAAAGTTTAATTTCAGGCTTTGTGAGAATAGTCTAGTTATACAGCCATTTGAAAACTTGCCAGCCAAAATGCTAGTTTGCCAGACTTCCATAGCCATATAGTACAGTATAGATGGACCTGACGACTAACTGGAGAGGTCCGTAGAACAGTGTGTCATGCATATGGCAAGGATGTCTCGTTTACTGCAATTAAATATAGCTGTTACATGTAATTCCATGATAAACAATAGAACATGATGAATTACAAGATTTTGTGTATTTATCCTCAATCTTACGGCATTCATTCAAATGTCATTATCTTCATTTTCCAGCGTCTTGGGGGTGAATGGCTGGCAATGCCAGGTCATTTACATCTATGACTATTTTGCAATAGTCATAAACCAAACATATTTTTAATGTATGTGATGGGCGACTAGAACGCCATTATATTTTACTTTTATTATTTTTTTCAAATTACTTATTTTATGTGATGGCGCCTAGGACGCAATTTCATCCTACAAGTGTTTGGCGAAATTTTTTGAATATGATGATATCCTTCTTCCTGCTGGTGTAGAGGAGAAATGACCACTGTGGTGGTCTAGTTGTGGGCTAGCTATACACATGCAAGCTAGTAAAAAAGCCCTGAAACAAGCCGCGTCCTACTCTATTGTTTCCTTATCTTCACAGGACAAGGAAACATAACTCCAAGACTAATCAAAGAAAATATAATTTTGGAACAAAATTATTGCATTTTTTCCCGGATGATGACATTTGAATGAATGCCAAAATATTAGGAATAAGTTCGTGTAATTTGTCTTGTTCTATTATTTATCATGAAGCCCACACCAACATCATCCAATCTGTTAAATACTTTCACTGTCATAATATTACAGTATGATGTTAACATAATACTGTATGTAAACTGCAACTCATTGGGTTGGTCTGTTACTAAATGGATTATCTACTAATACTAGAGGGAATGAGAATCTGTAGAGGATTAGTCAGATTATTAATCTAATCTCAGATTTATTACTAACAATATTTTATTTCCTTTTTATAAACTGCATTCTCATTACCTAGCCATTCTACAGCACTAAATCGCACGTGTGCGATTGATACAACCTGTCCAGTAAAAGGCTGCTTGTTTAGCACCCTATTACTGGCCACCACTGCTTTGCTGCAAAATCAAAATCATCAAATTCAGAAGAGAGTTTTCAGCAAAACTACTATTGTACTAACAGTACTGTAATCACTGGCACCTGCAGTGGCTGTCAGAAGTCACAAGTTTTGTTCTGCTTTTAATTCCTTCTATACTTTAGAGTTTATACGTGTAATCCTTCCATATCCTCCGGGAGTAACCAGTCACAGAACTATCTACGATATAAGAGACTAATTTACATGTTGGTGCAGTCACAATACACACATGTGACTGTATAGATTTAGTCACTTGTGTTATTTGTATTGTTTACAAGTGTACATAGTTTCTGGCTGATTGAGGAGATGCAATATAATCAGCATACATAATCACTCTTCCATCATAAGTATTTATGCAAAATGCTTCAACTGGAAAATTTAGCCGGATCATATCAGGATGAAAATTTGAGGAAAATTTTGGCGGATAACTCTGCCCTGTATTACTTCTTAATGCCGTGGAAAAGATGTGACCATTCAAAGCAGTTGTAAATTGCATGATTATGCAAAGTAATGCTTACGGCTGCTGGAAGATACAATTAATCCCAAATAAAACGACTAATATTAAGGCACTGGAAATCCTGCAGCATAACATACATGTATTAGCACAGATTTTTCTATTCTTTTAGTTGATCTGATCCCCTTCATGTATATAAGTAGCAGCAGTCACTGTACAGATTCATTCATCTGTCTGTCTTATTCTCACCAGAACTCTGTGTACAACTTAACGGCATGTGTAAGTAACCGACTATACTTCTATTTAGTATATTGTTATAACTAGTCGCCTTCTAACAGAATAAAAATACGTTGCAGTATTTGCTGTAAAGTGTATACATGTAACATAAGTATTTCTGAATTGCTGAGGAGATTTAGAAATTGTGTCTTGAAGAGCATTTCTCTAGCTTAAACCTTCAGTATAACAATTTCAATTGTATGACAAAAGGAGAGTTTCAATATTACTGTGTTTGTATTTTCCTTATTCGTTATATATATTAATATATTACATGTCTGTGAGTAGTAACAGCTTTTCAATGTATCAATGAACTTAACTATAGATAGAAGTAGGAGTTGCTCTCAATGGAACACGTAATACTATACATGTAGAAATTCATGTATTTCCAATATAAGCTTTGATTGCTTTACATTACAGTGTCTATCAGAACCCTTGTTGCTGTGGTAGTGCTAGTAGGTAAGTGTCTTATACTAAATATTCAGGTCTGCGTTACATGTAACTCTACTGGAATTGACTCAGCATACATACCAACTAAGCATTTTATATTGTCACACAAGTGTTATATTTCTGGCTATTATATATGTAAAACATAAACTCAACACTAGATTTAATTCTACGAACTTTTATTTTCTGCATACATGCATTGTAGGTAATAATGCACTGTTCTACAAACTGCTATTTTAATTAGCTATAATATAATAGAATAATAGCTACATTAACCAGTGTCCGTCTGGTAAAAATGTGCAATTACCCTGCTAAATCTTTTATTTTAACTGTGTTGGTTAGGCAGAGTTATATCTTTGTCTCTAATATATAATATATATATATTATATATTATACACTTAGCTTATATAATTCTGCTCCACATTATTGTATGTCACAACCTTTCAGGTTTGTTGGGTAACACTCTGGGATATTACCACAGTCACGGAGGACTTAGAGGAGGTAAGTCTATAACACAATATACTTCTTGTTATTAGGGGAGAAATCCGAAATACCTTACCAAGTTTCCTCCATAGTTAACATGAGCTGCACACTAGGCCTGCAACGATGAATCGATAACGATTCTCGATACGATTAATTTGCAGTATTTTCAATGTCGATTCATTGCACTCAATTTTTGATTCTTGTTAAATATATACTTAGTCTTGGAAATCCCAAGTGATCACCATAGCATGGTGGCAGAGCGCTCGCTTTACAAACGTGTGGTCATGAGTTCGAGTCTCAGTGAAGCACAATTTTTTTCTAGTAATTTTGTTGGCAATAAGTGGATAGCTATAAAATACATCATGTGCTAAGATGTATTACTAATATAAGTCTATAATTATATAAATGCTCCAAACATGCAATTTGTATTTGATATTCCACACAATTAGAAGGGTATGCTTCTGGAATCTACTCATTCTACTCTTTTTAGTGATTCTAAAATGGAATTATCAACTCAACAACTACAACTGACAGTGTTCTAAAATACTGTTGCGAAGAACTACTGCAACGTAAATGGTACCGAATCGAATCGAAAAAATCGAAAAAGTCAATTGGCAGAATCGAAAAAATCGAAACAGTATTTTGTGAATCGTTGCAGGCCTACTGCACACGGTATATGTTATCAACTAGTAGCTTGGTGTGTATACATCAAACATGTTGTCAGTTCATAACCTGACTGTAAACAATTATACAGTTCATCTTTTACAGAGTAGACTTATCCTGAATACATGTGAATAACAATATCTAAACAGATGACACACATGTGGTATTACAACATGTAAGGAAATGTAATTTCAATTGAATATTAATTCCAGATATGATTTTTATTTGACACCAATCTAATAAATATGCATAATTACCACCTTAGACTCTGTATCCTAAAGTATTATAGTTTCTTGGCAATCTCTGTTAATGCTGACACTACCCTTGGTTTGTGATACTATTCTCTAGGGTTTCAGATTCTATACCCATCGTTTTTCTAGACTATATTATTTTGCACTTTATTATAGTATAATATTTGGACTTTAAATAGTACTAATTACAGTATGTAGGCAGAGTAATATCTCGGTCTATGATATTATTTTGTGCTACATTTTTTTCAGGCTTTCTTGATAGCGGTCTCGGATTCCATCGCAATCGTGGAAACTTTGGAAGAGGTAGTAGGCTTATAAAACAGTACACTTGTTATTCATGGACAAATCTCTTGTCAATTTGTATCACATAATTTAGTCAAGCATAATGTAGGTGTTTTTCCTAATACAAGTAGACTGGCGAATGTTTTGTTGGTCACATGACTTGAGTCTGACTAATGACACAGCTTATCCTGTAAAGATTAAACTAATTGTGCATATGTACGTGACATGATTTAAACAGACCAAACATTATGTGTTAGTAGGAAAACTTTATTAGAATTTAATTTTAGCCCCAGAAGAGATTTGTATTCAACACTAGTCTGTTAGAAATGTATAAATGCCATGCCGGATATTTTCATTTGATACTATTATACATAGTTTCTTAAGGATCTGTTAATGCTGTATTATATTATTTTATGTTAAAAATTTTTTCAGGCTTTCTTGGTAGCGGTCTAAGATTCCACCCAGATCATGGAACTTTTGGAAGAGGTAGGCTTATAACGTAGTATACTTGTTATTTGTGGACAACTATCTTGTCAAGTTTTATCACATGATTTAGTCAAGCACAATGTAAGATTATTTTCCAATACTAGACGTAGCCTGGTATATCCGACGGACATCTTTGGTCACAAGATTAGAGAGTGGCTAATCATGCAGTTTATCCTGTACAAATTAAAATATAAACCTGCACATGTACATGTACATGACATGATGTAAACAGACCAAATACATGTGTTAGTAGGAAAACATAATTAGAATTTAATTTCAACCCCAGAAGAGATGTTTATTCAGTATCAGCATTATGCACTGATGTTCTTCATTCCGAGATATTTTTTAGTTTATTGGGGATTTCCATTGATGCTACAATTTAGGTGTGGTGATGCTATACTCTGGGTTTAGCGGCGATGTAGCCATTGTTTTTCGTGTGTATATTATTTTGCACAGAGTTACATTTTGGCCTATGATGTAGACACTGTCGTTCAAACCCCAGTCAGGGAGAGGTGTTTTCATGGATCTGAAATCGGTTTCTGACTGCTCTATAGACAAATTGAAAGTCCTTAGATAAACCAACATCAAATATATGGAATCAATCTACATGATTGTCGTCTATTTTATTATGGTTGCCATATTTTTTAGGTTTGCACCATAGAATTCTGGGAAGCCATCACTTTCGTTGAAATCACAAAGGAGCTAAGTAAGCCTATATAATACAGTGTATGTATCTTTGTTACTGGCCAACAAATGTCTTGTCAAGTTTTCTGACATAAATTATACAAGCACTTTGCAGATGTTGTTGCTCTGCAACAAGTATCCTGGTAATCACATACTATGTACCAATTGGATTTATTCTCTAAATGTGCATTAAGTAATTTTTATACTAATTATAAAGCAATTCAGAGACTTTACCTCTTCAGGAAGTAATCTCCATTTTACTAATAAAACAAAATTCAAGGTGATTGAGACAGTAAGTCAGTATACTAGATAATCATAGCGTTTTACCTTGTGTTGTACAGGTTCTTCCAAACTGTTTCTGTTCTGAAGAAGTCTGACTGATCTCTAAAATCTCAGTAAAGGAAGAACACGACTCTCAACTTCCTGTTATACTCTATTCCATACACTAACTTAATCGATTCAACGCATTATGTTATCATAGTACCAAATATACTCACTTTTAATAAAAACCTAATTTACTTGTACATGTAAGTTCAACATCCATTGTTTTATAACCTCCCATACATCTATTCAAGAGTGTACATTTGTTTAAATTTTGTTTTTTTTTTCTAATATTTTTATCATCAGCTATTCAGTCATGTCACTATAACATGTTGTGTGGCTGGAAAAATATTAGAAAAGGTGCATAATTACTAGCAACAAATTGCAAAAGATATGTACTGCATAAACTTTTATGGTAAAATAATTATCTTCAACAATAATCTCTTTAATTAACTTCTTTTGGTAATAATTGAATAAATAAACCTCTCTCAAATTAGAAGACTTAACCTACAGATTATTTCATTCTGCAGTATATTGGACTGTTTCTGCATTTTCTAGTAAATTGACCATTCTGGAACAACATGTGACTCAACAAGCAGTGTGTTTATCCTCATCTGATTTATGAATCATCTTTAGCAGAATATTGACTACTACGATTTACAGCTAATCCTCTAACTGGCATTTAGTTTCGGAAATTACAATGAACTTCCATAATAGGTTATAGAGGCTGGTTTTGAAGTAGCAAAATATTTTATTGAGCATTTATATAAGGATTGGCATACAAAAATATGTGAAGCGAACTCAAAAACCGCTGATACATCAAATATTTGTGGCAATGCTGGCATAATCTTGCATTGGAACTGTTTGTTATTGGTTTTGCAAAATTACAAAAAGATGCAAGTGTAAAAAGTACAAACTGACAATTCTCATAGACAGAATGGCGTCAACCTGAGCATTTTTGGGTTACGTTATTGCTTAGTGTAGATCTGCATTAATTTTCCACTCTGGAAGAAAACCCAACAATGAATTCCAAAGAGTTTGATCCTAGACAAGAATTCTCTCACAGAGTAATAAGGCCAGTCACTTGACAATGATTGGAGGAAGACATGATTGAAGGAAGATGGTAATGTACCCAGCTGATGTTCCCAGTGCATAGGCTTAAATATAGCTAACGAAAAATGACGAAATAGCCAATATACTAAGTATAAAAACAAAATAATGTTAGCATACAATATTTTGATTAAGAGATAGTACTTTGTAAATAATCAAAGTACAAGCTGTTACATGTATATATAATATAACAGAGAATGAAATAAAAAAATTCAAGCAGATCTGATAAATAAAGAAATCCATGGGTGTTATAGGACCAAGTATATAAATGATTTGTCCTTTACTGTAACAGCAGGAGGGTTACCTACTGCTGTACATTCCTGTGACAGTAGATTTGGCGTTACTTGAAGTTGGCATAGTCAGAGAATTTATCAGCATACTCTCTTAGCAACTCATAAAGTCTTACATAGTGCACCTACATGCATAAGTATAAAAAAAGTGTTATAGTTATATAGCCACACGGTATATTTGTAGTATTAACAGTATCAAGTATATTTGTTCTATAGCATTAGTTTGAACAGCATTACGTTATGCAGAACCACTTGTATTAAGTTTATTGGACAAATAGAAAGTAGGTAAAGCACTGATCAATTTCACATGGGCAGACCCAAAAGTAGCAACCACAAAATCTGTGCTTTAAATTATTTACAATATTATTTATCATTATGTTAGTCTGTTGGTAACAAGTAATGAGTGGATATGAAAGACCAAACTACTGTGTGTATCCACTCACCAGTCTGTCGACAAACTGAGGACGTCTGAGTCTAGCTGTCACCACTGTGCTGTAGAGATCTACTTCCTGTTCGCACTTTAACTTCTCGATAGCATTGTGTGCGCAGATGAACATTCCACATCTGGCTCCTCCATCACTGTAAAAAGGAGTAACAAATTTATTTTATGAGTCGTAAAAGGACTTGCCGGGTCATACAGGCACCTGCCTGGTCATAGAGGGAAACCGTGTGTTATATCCATATACCTGGACATGATGGGTCAAACAGAAAATTGCTAGATTATGCGGAAGCATGCTGGGTCACAAAGTGTCATACTCGGTGACCCTAGTTTGTTGATGTAACATGTAATTTGGGATCAACTACAGGCAAGTGTGGTTGATTACTTGGCCACTGTTTTATCTAGTGAAAAATATGATAAATGACTCATTCAGAGAGGGAATACCGCACCAGGTACCACTGTTAAGCACCAGCTACCATTGACAAGCACCAAATGTCAGTAACATGATTCAACAACTGCTGACAAACAGCAGGTGTCACCAACATGAACCAAGTACCACTGGCAAGCACCACGTACCACAGAATATCACCAGCCACCACTGTCAAGCACCACGTACCACAGAATATTACCAGCTACCACTGACAAGCACCATGTATCACTAACATGATCCAAGTACTGGTGACAAACACCAGGTACTACTGACTACATAACTGAAGGTAGCTTTGTTGGATTAAGATCTTGAACCTTGCATAACTTACAGACTTGTTACGCAGACGCTGCCATTGCCACTCTTCTGCTGGTTCCTCTCCAGGGCTTCCAGGTAGCAAAGCATGGAGCTGTTCTGTGGAAATCCGTTTCCTGTCCAACTCTTTGTCTTTATCACATGGACATCTCTAGACTGAAACATTTAACAAACTAGGTGGTTCACACTGAGTTGACATCATATTCTTTGTGTTTATATTAAATGTGAATTCAGAACTAGCGTTTAAAGAAATCCAACAACTAGGTGTCTTTTTGGTGTGACGTATGAAATATTCCTCAATGGAGACAACATTTCTTTACTAAAGACGGATATATATTGGGCATCTTCCAATGAAATGTTGAACTATTTTGCATCAACCGTCTCGGTGCATGTTTTGAGTTATCATCAAGTTTCTGCTAGGCACAGAATACTAACAAGAGCTACACTGTAATACAGTAAAGCACTTCAATATTTCTGGCTATGCTAATTGTCAACATTAGCAGCAAGAATTATCGAACACTACTATATTATTACAGGCATGTTCAGAATTATTGGTATAATTTTACAGTGTCTATAATAGACTATCGATAACTTGCAGTATTGGCTCTGGTGACCCGTAGATTGATAGCAGTTATCTCCTCACTGACTTCTTCTGTCAGCCTAGTAACCACAAATTCTCCAATCAGCATTGGCTTTTCATCGTCAGAGGATGGACAGAAACCCTCTTCTTCCTGAGATAGACAATAATATATTGGAATCATGGTGTTGCACCATTTTGCAAAACAAAACAAAAATTTGTAAATGTCCTGAACTTTAGTTATGCCCCAGAGGCCAAACACTGTGTGAGTTGTAAAATCTTCGACTGTAGCATTATGCAGTAAGTATCTTTCAAGATTTGCATATGGAATGGATTGCTTTGGTATATGGGCTAAATAATTGACACCAATAACCCCACTTTACTACATCTACATGCAAGGAGATACGCGCCCCAGATATTAGCTGTCTTAAGCTAACCAATATATCTGATGGTGGAACATAATTACTAGTACTAAATGCCATTAAGTGACCGTTAATATTTCTTACAAAATAATTACAAATTGTAAAATCTCCAGAAAAGAGTTACATGTAATATAACATAACGTACATTGTCATTTATAAACACAATATGATAACGATATACATGTATAAAATGATACAATGTAATGTAACTTAATGCAGCTTAATAAATTATAATATAATATAATTTAGTATAATGTAATGTAGCGTTACATAATGTAGCATAACATGATGTAATGCAATATAATGAAAATGATGCATGATATACAGCATTATTTACAACGTACATTTGCGTCTTCCAGTTGGATGATAGTAGTTATTCTATTGAATTCCATCATCTGCCAGAAGTCTGCCAGAGTGTTAGAGAGAGGAAGCTGTGTTGCTATGAATTGATTCTGCTTTCTGTATGCCTGAAACAAACAGAAACTATTAATCCCATACACGTAGGTATTTTATAAGTCATAAATTTACATGCCATCTGGCCCAGACATCATGTAGTAATGACGGCTAACTTAGAAATTTTAACCAGTTCCAATCTCTCAACAGTCTACAGCTGACTATAAGATCAACATAAATCAAGTTTGACTGGTTGAGCTAGTAGACACCCATCGCTCACTGCTTCAGATTAGTGCTGCCACTGGCAGCAGCCATGCCACTTGGATCCTGGTTAAAGATATGGTGTGCCCAACCAGTACCTAGTATGAATGAGAAGCAGTAGACGATGATGTGATGTACTTGTTACAGCTGGCATACATGTACACGTATATAATTTAGGAATAGATGAGTACGACTTTACCAGAGGTTTATATTCAACACACATGAAAGTGATATATTATTAACAAGATAACAGACAGCTGATTAGTCTAGTAAACTTACATTTACAAACACAGCGTTGATGTAGTCATCAGTAGAATCGGACAGCCATGGCCGTAGAGACTTGTCACGTGAACCTTTATCTATAAATATAGGAGGATAGACTATAAATACAGATTCTTTCTTAAATTAGTGTCGCGGAATTTAATAATGTTTAATAACCCTTTTTCTTTATAATGTATATTTGTATTTAGCATAGTAACCAGACAACGTAGCACGTGGTTCATAGCGTGCAGCCACACAGAGAGGACCTCTTTGGACCTAACCTATGGTGATACTTCGTAAAAACTGATCCTAGAACCCTGCATCCAGGCACTTACAGATAACTTACACTATTGAGTCAAGAGCTACTCAGCTAAGCTACATGTATACCAAGAAAACTGTGCACAATTTTATAAAATAATGATCACATTCTGCAAGTGCATAACCACTCAGCTCAACCCTGCCCTACCAGTTTTAGATGGTGCTGAAGGTGGCAGTATCATCTTATCTCTGTTCTTGTTTGCATTTACAGCTTTCTTTCCCTCTTCAACATCAAGTCCGTATCTCTTCACCACCTCTTCAATTCTCTGAGAAACATGATTCAAAGTTTAAGATAATAAATACATATAATTGGAGAGCTATTGATTCATGTACACAATAAATTATCTTTTTCTTAGTTATGTAAATTAGTGTCGTGGTTCATTTTAACTGTCCCTTAGTACCATTGATAGTCTGGCTAGTGTGCAGGAGCTAGTGTGTTTACCAGAGGAATTTGACTTCATCCGGTGAAACAGCTTACTAAAGATCATGCAGACATTCTGCAGCAGCACACAAAGGCAACATACAACATGGCATAACATTGTATTCCTCTTATTCTAACTTGGAAAAATATTTTCAACTGCTGAAATACTCCTTAGATTAGTGTGATACAGACATAGTAGACATATAGTAGACATATAGTAGACATATAGTAGACATATAGTAGACATATAGTAGACATATAGTAGACATATAGTAGACATCTTGAACAGGTAAACTTACAGCGAACTCGGCATCGACTACTCCTACAGCTGTATTGGAGTAGAGTTCTGTGTCATTCCCACGATCAGATATCTTATCTGGAAGACTGTTGGGAGAGGAAACGTACTTGTCTGTTACTAGAAACTCACTCACTACTTGGTGTAGGAAAACATACTGCTCCTACAATAGTGGGAAGTACATCTACTGTATATACATATATTAAATATGACGAACTACACGTATATAATGCACAACTAAGACAAACGCAATTGAGTTGTATCACTAGGTGTATTTGAACAACAATGCATTTTTCACAGTCTAACTCAAAACCTTCTAGCACATTCAATACAGTGTACTCTCCACCTACAGCAAGCTGGATTTGTACCAAATTAAATATTTTAGCCACCTGACGAAATACGCACTACTTGACTGTACAATAACATGTATATTATGCACATGGCCACTGGGCTTTGCACTACAGTTATATAAGCATAGCACATGTACCACTAAGTATACTTCACTCACCACAGTCTGTACCATACTTGGCCTGCTTTCTCTCATCTTCTTCACGCATTCATAGAAGTCAACCCTTTCCTCAGACTTTGCTTGTTCCAACAGGTTGGTCATGGCAATGAATGTGCCTGTTCTACCAACTCCAGCACTGTAGGTTATACACACAGCACAGTTAGTTCATACTCTTAGAGTAGTCATTAACATAAGTAATGTAATAGCTTGCTAGACATCATGGTATGAACAATTACACCAATTTAATATTGGAAATAAATGTGATTTGCATAAAACTAAGCAGTAGTTAGTTAAAGCTATGTACAGAGTTAGCCATGAGACTACAGTTTCTGTCATTTGGCGATGATTTCTGGTTGGTGTCACAGAGTATTAAGACGCCACATTTTATCCTGCTGGGTTGATCATCTTTGAAAAAACTGTGTTGGATTTGAAAAATTTCGCACAAAAACGCGTAATGTTGCTTTTTGAGTAAAATTGAATATTTGGAAGTAAACTGGAGTATGGCAAATGGGATTTGGAGAAAATATCTCATTACTTGATGGAATAGGTAGACAATTCCTATGACCTCCACAATATGATGACATGTGTTACTCTTGACTTGGCCACAGTTTTTACTAAGTACCGCAGTTTGATAATGTGATTCCTACCTGCAGTGTACGAGAAGAGGGGAACTTAGCCTAGTCGTCTCCATAATTACCTTCCTGTAGAAGCAAATGAATGGACCCATGTTATCAGGTACTCCATGGTCTGGCCATGATATATAGTGAAACTGTCTCACAGTTCTGCATTCACCATCCTATAAATAGATTATACAGATTGTTCACTTCCACTTCACATACAGACAAGCACCTGCTAAAAGTATATGATTGTACACTGTATGTGCATCAGTGGAAAGGTACTTGTAGCTGTGAATTTCTCAGTTCTATAGATGAGCATAGAATTTGAAAAACTTAATTCCTGCACTGACTTTTCAAGTCGCCTTTTTATGTTCTCCACAAGAGTAACAAACGTATTATATTCACATCATTTAGAAAGAGCATCCTCACTAAAGCAAGGTGGACATAAATGGTTTTAAATATGTATCGTACAGTGGCATGTAGGCATGTAGGCATGTAGGCATGTAGGCATGTAGGCATGTAGGCATGTAGGCATGTAGGCATGTAGGCATGTAGGCATGTAGGCATGTAGGCATGTAGGCATGTAGGCATGTAGGCATGTAGGCATGTAGGCATGTAGGCATGTAGGCATGTAGGCATGTAGGCATGTAGGCATGTAGGCATGTAGGCATGTAGGCATGTAGGCATGTAGGCATGTAGGCATGTAGGCATGTAGGCATGTAGACGTGATGCACATTTGGGTCCCAAGATACTTCATCTCTATTAGTTTGAAACTCTTCCTACCTTCTCCACCTTCAGCACTCTAACAACATAGTCGGCCCACTGTTCTTCAGACACGAGATTAACAGACAGACCATTAAACTTGGGTTGAGTTGAATCATCATCAGGCCAATACTGCTCACACTTGACCTACAGTAGTGTTGCTTTAAATAATTATATTTACAATGACTTGGCTAAAGGGTAGTATTCCGACATGCTCATAGAATGACATGTGTACCATGTACCAAAAATAAACAATTGAACCAGCCCACACAAAACCAAAATCATACTGGTAATAGTGTCACGACAATATTTTGTAAATTAGTATGAACATTTGGACAACAATGAAACAAGGTGTCCGGCTTGTTAATAAATATGAACTCTTTTTGTAGCTATATTGGCACATAACGACATTATGTCATTCTAGACCTGTTTGTTAAAACTCCATTAGTTTAACATTATACGTTGCATCGTACCGTGACCAGATGTTTGAAAAATACTAAATCTTTTACCTTATCATCCTCAATAACATTAGTAACCATGACAGCTGCATTGAGTCTCTGCTGCCAGATCATTAGCCAGAAGTCATCAATTGTTTTCTTTGTCGGCCCTGCAATAACAGGAGTACCAATTTAACAAATAGACTACGCAAACAGAAATCTCCATGAGTACATGCACTATACACATGTACATATTTTATAGCCGTATGGCCACAAATCGTATATGTACTCGTATATTCCAAAATATAAGGTCAGTTGAAATTCATGCCACTCTGCAGTTACAAACTGGCCTGAATCCTGTGAGGCATTACCACTCATACTGTAGTGCATGAATAACTGCAATCAACAGTAGGTTTGTTAACTTGCTAACACTCGTTATTCGTAGCTACTCACCATTCTCTATTTGGAGAATGGAGTTGAGGATTCAATGTCTGAAAAAAGGACTTTTAACAAATTCACAAAACTTAATGTGTAATTTGAGGTTTGTCAAACAGAGTGAGCAATCATATGCAGACTCCTTAACCTTACATTGTGTTTCAGTAGAGGATGGCCAGTTTAACCTACTCACCTTGGGCAGCGACATATCCTGTACTGTACTGTGAATAGCCCTGCAAGAATAAAATAACCAAAGTCAAGGCCACTGAAGGTTGTTCACCTGTATGGAGAACACGTGGTGCATGCAGATGACCCCGTAAGTTTAATAAAATACATTTTATCCTACCTCTATGTAGGAGGCATTGATGAAGTCAGAGTCATCTCCTCCGTCCCTCTCTATTATCACTCTTGTATCATCAGCTGTAAGATAGAATGACATGACAGCATTTACTTGTATTCTGTTCTCTCACTTGATATGAGTAGATATAAATATATACTGTACATCTGCTGCAGGGCTCCCCGGTGAGTAAATAGCTAATACCCAAACTAAGTAGACAGACTCTCTAAGAACTTTCTGATTTTCAAACAATGTGTCATTGAACAATGTTTATTACTAACTGACTTCAAGGATAGTCACTTCTAAATTTCAGAGCTGTCCAGACTATAAAAATATAACAAGTTCTAGCTTGGTGGAAGGTATGTGAATATCTTAACCACTTGCAGAAACCTGGCATATTTACCTGGATAAAGGCCCTTGTAGCGACACTTCCCTTTATTCTTGTCAAGCAGGGCAGCAGTCATGGTTGGCTTCGGCAAACTTTGCAATTTCTTAAACAGGCAATATAACTCATTTCAATTTAAGTACCATGTACACATATATCCCATTTCCTAGTCATATAAAGCAATAGCAATTATGATCAGGTGGATATATTATTCCACCACCAAGTAATAGATCCGGCTAGTTCCTCTCTGACTATGACTACTACTAACTACTGTTAGATACAGACCTTGTACTCATCCTTAATACCTTCTGTCTGTCTGACTCGGCTCTCCAGATTAGAGACCATAATGCATGTTAAGTTGACATCTTCATATACATCATTTTTGTTTGTGGCTGTCCTCCGGTTTTTTTCTAGACAACAGCAAAAAATATAGGTGACAAGTTGACAAATATCAACAGCTGATAGTCTCACGCTCATGAGGATTGGTAACAATATAGCACAATGGGACTCCATGTACTACAAACACTTGGTAGACTATGATTTACACACAAGACACAGTAGAAGCTAGTGATAGCTACTCACTGACTGCACTATATACAGGTGATAGCTACTCACTGACTGCACTATATACAGGTGATAGCTACTCACTGACTGTAATATATACAGGTGATAGCTACTCACTGACTGTACTATATACAGGTGATAGCTACTCACTGACTGCACTATATACAGGAGATAGCTACTCACTGACTGCACTATATATAGGTGATAGCTACTCACTGACTACACCATATACAGGTGATAGCTACTCACTGACTGCACTATATACAGGTGATAACTACTCACTGACTGCACTATATACAGGTAATAGCTACTCACTGACTGTACTATATACAGGTGATAGCTACTCACTGACTGTACTATATACAGGTGATAGCTTCTCACTGACTGCACTATATACAGGTGATAGCTACTCACCAACTGCACTATATACAGGTGATAGCTACTCACTGACTGCACCATATACAGGTGATAGCTACTCACACTACACTATATACAGGTGATAGCTACTCACTGACTGTACTATATACAGGTGATAGCTACTCACTGACTGCACTATATACTGGTGATAGCTACTCACTGACTGCACTATATACAGGTGCTGAAGCTGGAATACTGTCTAATGGTAGCCCAGTACCTCCATCTACTTGTTTAGAATCTGCAGACTTTCCTCTATACCTACATTTAACAATGTCAGAAGTTCAGTATATAAATGTGCCTCAGAACAAGCAATGACATTCCCAAGGCTTGTCTTCAGTCCACTGTAAGTCTGCTAAATACTGCACAAATCTTACTATAATAATCTGTCTTGCCTTCAAAGTGAAGTAAGCCTAGTAGACTACGTACACGATGCAGCCAGCCACATTTAAACCTGACTAGTTGTATGGGCTTTCAGGTAACTTACCCAAACTGACTGAAGACAAGCTCAAAATAGAGTACATATTTTACCAATATTGGAGTTTTGAAAAAGCACTTTTGCTGTAAGTAAGTTGTGAAATTACCAGGTGCTCCCTAACTCTGCATGGCCGTAACTATCTAGGCGGCTCAGGCAGCCCTAGCCGCCTGAACTTTTTGTTACAAGAAGACAGAATTAAGCTTATATCGGAAGGTATAGTTACCGTGCTCCACATGATATAAACATACTCTAATGAAAATGATGCTACTATGTGTATCATTACATTAATGGCTAATATTTGCGTGAAGCCACTGCTGATTTGATAGCGTAATTGGTAGAGTGCTTGGTCTTCATGCATAGAGACACAAGTTCGAATCCCACTGAGGGACAATTTTTTTCATTTTAGTAATTCAATTTTTAGTAATACTAATTTGAAGTTTACTATTTGCAGATTACTATGCAACATTTTGTACTTTTGTACTTTTGTTTTTGTGTGAATTTTCAAAAATTTTCTTGTGGGAAGTGCCCCACTCTCCTTCCCCCATCCCGCACACACCCTCCCCACACCGCTACTGTTAGCCAGTCCAATTTTGGCCGCCTCAACTTTTTCAAGAAAGTTACCCCCCTGTTCTGTGTAGGTATATGCATAATTATGTGAGCTTGGTTTTAAAATGTAAGTAACATAATCTGTAAACAAACTTTAGTAGCTGCTATAAATAGTAATTTCATGGTTGGTAGGAGATTGTCAATTACATGTAGATTGAACTACTAGATACACAATATTTAGTGAAATAATACCAAGTTTGATGTTACAAACTGGATTTTTACCTCACATTTGTTACTTCATTTAGATTACCAGCTCCAGAGAAATAATATAATATATTATTTTTGTCATCCTGAAACAAGTGTATTCTTATATTATAAGAATACACTTGTTTCAGCACATGTGCACTATTCGGTTATTCCACCTATACTATTACTAAATTATATATATGCTGGATGCAGTCTCGATGCCTATTACTTAGCTTCCAAAACTGTATTGAGTATTAGAGTTACAGTGCATCTTACCTCCGGAAAAAGATAAACAATCCAACAGCTGCTGCCACGAGCACCACAATGCTGATAGATACAGATACTGCGATGACACAGTCGGTGTTGCAAGATGCATCTGCAATCATAATGACATAATGCATACTGCTACATGTATATCTATTACCATTCCTTGAGGCCCCAATAAATAACGACTCTGCATATAATATGGAAAATCAATCAGATATTGCATGCTGACTTCAATCATATTTAAATTATGGTGAATATTGACCACTAAGCTTTCGAAGTAACAAATATGTTGTTTACTCGTATTTATGATGATAAAAGATGGTGTGTAGTGACGACAAACGTCACAACTGTCATAACACCGACAAACGTCACAACAATTTTTCGACAAACGTCACAACACCGACAAACGTCACAAAAGTGCACCGACAAACGTCACAACACTGACAAACGTCACAATAATTTTTCGACAAACGTCACAACACCGACAAACGTCACAACAATTTTTCGACAAATGTCACAACACCGACAAACGTCACAATGCCAACAAATATCACACATTTTCAATAAAATAACACCATAACACCAAAAAATGATGATTTTTGCTTTGATTTATCCTTCAATTTAATTATTGTTTGCTGTGTTTTAAAAACTGAAGAAAACCGAAGATAGTTAAAAGCAGAGTGTGACAACTCCCAATTGAGAACATGGAATTAAGGATTCATATTTTTCACTAAAAATCAAGATAGCTGAGCAGAAGCAGATTTACTTCTGCACAGTTGTCTTGGTTTTTAGCAAAAAATTAAACCGATAATTTAATGTCTTCTATGTGGAGTTGTCATACTCTGCAGTCTATATAGTGATTATAATCAATTAATACTAACTACATGTATATACTCGTATAATAACACAATAACACACACGCATATAACAAGTCCTTACTGGATGTCAACAATGATTGTAGCAAAATACGAATAGCTACATGTACGATCACTCAGGTAAGATAAAAACACCAGTTATGTTGGGAATGTCAGGCTAAACGAATTATGGGATGGAGGTTACTTCCCAATATGACAATTGCATCGAGTTGCATCTCCGTTTTTGATACGATTTTCTATTGGATAATTTTGTCGATTTTGACTTGAGAGCGAATAATTTCCGAAAAAACAAATTATATCAAAACATTGTGTAGCACTATATCTAGTAGTAGAGTAGCATAATATATTTTTAGTTTTATGTAGACCCTTGCATTTAGTTATACATGTACAGTGATGTACTTTGTTAGCAAGGAATTTATAGTTATAGTTATACATTTAATAGTGATAAATAGGCAGGAGAGTACCACCTGTCTTCATATTCTAGAAGCAGATGGTTCTCGAACTAAGGTGTCATAACATATTCCCTTTAGATCTGTTTCCTGCAGCTGCATGGTATTTTTATTTTAGAGAAGTGGTGGTGTATGTGAGACCTAGGCTATGTGTACAAATGTGATGCAAAACTTCGGCCCTTTGACCAGAATGCGATTCAATGCAATTTTCATATACACTGTACATGTAGTTAAATGGCCATTAAAGGATATTTTGTTTAGCTTGCCCATATCTGGTAATAGCTGGTGTTTTCATCTTTATTGGGTGATCCTTGCCATTCATATTTTGCTACAATCATTGTTGCCATTCGGTAATGACTTGTTTCAGCCCTAATTAACATGTTATACTTATATCATGCATGTACATGCATATTATTAAAATACGTGTGGTTACAGTAGTATTGAATGATTATAATTTATTAAATGAATTCATTATAATAGGCTGCATAGTTAACAGCAGAGTGTGACAACTCCCAATAGAGGATACTAAATTAACAATTCAATTTTTTCGCTAAAAATCAAGATGGTTGGGCAGAAGCAGATCTACTTCTGCTCAGTTGTATTGGTTTTTGGCGAAAAAATTGAATTGGTAATTTCATGTTCTCTATTGGGAGTTGTCCCACTCTGCTTTTAAACATCTTTGGTTTTATTCAGTTTTGAAAACACAACAAACAAAAATAATCCAATTGAAGGGTAAATCAAGACAATAGGCATTATTTTTGGTGTTATGGCGTTATTTTATTGAAAATTTATGATATTTGTTGGCATTGTGACGTTTGTCGTTGAACCTTTGTGACGTTAGTCGGTGTTGTGACGTTTGTCGAAAAATTGTTGTGACGTTTGTCGGTGTTGTGACGTTTGTCGGTGTTGTGACGTTTGTCGGTGCACTTTTGTGACGTTTGTCGGTGTTGTGACATTTGTCGAAAAATTGTTGTAACGTTTGTCGGTGTTGTGACAGTTGTGACATTTGTCGTTGCTACATGGTGCTAACAAAGTACCAGGCAGAAATTGTATTTACTTACCCAAGTAAAACTCTATTGGATCATCAAAGTACTGGACTAGTTCAGTGCCATTCTACAAGTAATACATTCCAGCTCATTCAATATTCACAAAAGTTGTGTATAATTTCGGGCTAATTACACTAATATATTGGATACAACTAATCTGTATCAGTAGGTTAAGGATCCCAAGCTAATGGTAAATCAAACTAGTAAGCCTGACCGAGAGTACATGACTAACACCACTATATTACAGGCCGACAATCGAGGGGAGAAACATTATGAAGAACACTCTACTAGATTGTATCTACATCATAGCAAAATTAAACAGAGATATGTGTACAAGGCGCATCCATACCTTTGTAGTTACAATAACTCCTTGATATAGCCTGTAGTTTTGACCTGGTTTTAATGGGGCGTTATGATAGCCTCCGTACTTCTTACCATCTCCAACTGTAAACAGATAGCTCTCACTGTCAACCAAAGAACTTTCAACGTCTGCCGTGATGTAGCAGGTAGTAGATTCATCTAGATTACAGCCTGGTGCTGGTTGAATAGACCGTTTGTTCCTAGCAGTTCCACTGTCCAGTACATTGACCACGAACCGGTATGCACTGAAATTTCCACAAACTGCATCAAACATAATATTCAAAGTTATATAAGCTTCTTTAAAATAAAAAATTGTGTTTTAAATGCTGTAAAGCTAGTATCGCAAATAATTCAAAATCATCAGTATATCACCTTGGTTTCTTGTTGCCTATGGTTACAGGATAGAGAGTAATTAGCACAACTTTTCCAGAGTTCTTAGACTTTTGCAGTGCAGCCTTCTCCCTAGAGGTCACTAAAACATACAACAAGCTGTTAGTGAAGGGCAAAGCAGTTCATATGCAGTAGCATGACTAGTGAAGGTAACAGGAGAACATGGGAGACAATTTCAGTTCTATTGTGTACATAGTCTAACATTCAACATGTACCAAGTTAAAAGTCAACTGTACTATTTTGATGAACAGACATTCAAATGAGGTATATTCAGCTATAGATGCTACAGGACTCTCTCCAGCAATATTCACAGCTTTGACTCTACACTCTATCTTCTCAGCTGATCTAAATCCACAGACAGTGTGAGGTTGTACTTCCATTACTGAGACATTTGTATAAGAACTTGTTTCAGAGTCAGCATAGTCACATGTGTACTAGAAATGTAAATGGATGTAGATTGCAGATACTATGGATATAATACATTACTAATTCTAAGCTGAATGTGGTCAATTATTTTACAAATACAGATACTACATGTATAATTATTTAAAAATTATTGCTTTGTGCTGGTATGTCGAAATTGAATTTGACTTCTACTAGCCATTGTCATCTGCACACCTATACATGTATAATATTGCAACATGAATGCCTGATTAATAAAAAAAGCACAATTAAATATAATAATAACCTGGTAGTGCGTGATGACACCATTCGGTTTGCTTGGTTCACCAATAGTGAGAAGTGCGCATGAAGATGTGAACTCTATGTCTAGAACGGGGCCACCAGATGGAGCTGCAAGCAGATGATTAAGCATCATATATGTATCTCTGTAGTTTAGACTTCTGTAGAGATACATGTACATGTAGACCAATTATCTATTGAATCCATGCGATGTGCACATTATGAACATTTACATATGAGTACATACATAACTCCATGTCTAATACATGAGATGGTAGTCAATATACATGTACATCATGTCCAATTATCTGAAATTGATCAACTAAACCTGCGTAATAATGTGATAAATCTGTACCTAGCTGTGGAGTGAGAATATAGCGGGATTCTGATGATGAGTGGTTCATCGCATCGTTAACAGCTATCAGTATTAGTGTGTAGTTTGTGTATGGATCTAAGTCTTGTATTAACACCTTCCTATCATCTGGTAGAAGCTGACTATGATATATCTTCTGGGAGTTCATTTTCAGAGTGAGGCTGTAGTAGAGTATGGACTCACAGGCTGGATCAGACTCCTGGTAGTAACATTAGATATGATAGACATTGATATACAGCATGTACATTATTTCATATGGATCATGGGGAGTAATGTGAGTATTTACTGAGAGTAATAACATAGGCTAGCAGGTAACTCTGTACCGACTGAGAGTAATAACATAGGCTAGCAGGTAACTCTGTACCGACTGAGAGTAATAACATAGGCTACCAGGTAACTCTGTACCGACTGAGAGTAATAACATAGGCTAGCAGGTAACTCTGTACCGGCTGAGAGTAATAACATAGTCTAGCAGGTAACCCTGTACCGCAGGTAACATAGGCTAGCAGGTAACTCTGTACCGACTAAGGTTTTAACCAGTAAACTACGTAAACCACACATATAAACAATTGAGACTGTTTGTAGACTAAAGAATAGCTGACATGAGGTATTGAAGAGATAACTGTAATTCTCATGTGTACCCAGTTACTAACTCACCATCCAGGTGATATTCAGTTGAACCGTCTCCTTGTCTGCACTCTGTCTCCCTCCTACAGCCTGGAACTCTGGAATGGTAGGGTCTGAAAGAATATGATATCACAGCCATTTTAAATACAACTACACAACATGTGGATCCTAGTGTGTTGAACAACTAGTAACGCTTTGTACAGACTGTTTAGGTACATGCTATACCACAGAGCATTAAACATCAGATGGGTGCGTAGGACGTCTGCAGTAGCATTGAAAACTCATCAAGGAAAGACACCAACCACTATTACATGTATATCAAGATGTCACTACAGATCAAGTTTTTATAGAACTAGACACTAGACAAGGCAGAGGTGTAGCTTTGATTCAATAATTTTATGATCTGAGTTAACCAATTAAAATATACATGTCATTCAGCAAGTTCTAGCAATTCCTTAATTTCTGAGATCCATAAATCAATAAAATTGTTATTTACATGTAATTTGAACTCACATCCGCATGTTACCCTGATGTCTCCAGTAGCCTCAGGTCCATAGTCAACCTTTGTACCCGCCCTCACTTGATAAGTAACTAAGTCTCCAGCTTCATATCCACAAGAGATGTAGCTGTTCTCTACATTTTGTGAGTCATAGAGTATCCATGGCGATACTGTGACTCCTTTCAGGTAGTATCTATGCTGTAAGATCAATTTAGAGATTGCAATGGAAAATTTGCACATCCTAGCGCGTTCAAGAAGCATGCTAGTACAACATGCAAAATAAGCTGACTTTATCAGCTGGACACTTACATCATAAGAAACACCCATTTAGCGCCATCATTGCATTATTTACCTATTAGATTGTTTTTACCCAAAAGTACAAATTACTCATTTAATTAAAATACCAGACACTAATAATTTACTGATGATGTCACAATTTCCACAGACTAGCTCTCAGATTCACCAGGTAATTGCGTTAGAGCCTCACTTTCAATAGTAATATATTCACCTGATATCTAGTAATGACTCCATTAGGTTCAATAGTAATATATTCACCTGATATCTAGTGATGACTCCATTAGGTTTTGCTGGAGAACTCCAACTGAGGGAAACACAACTCTGATTATGTGACACACTTCTTAGTATTACTGGAGCTGTGTACGGCTCTGTAAAGGAAGAATATTACTAGAGTTGTGTACGGCTCTGTAAAGGAAGAATATTACTAGAGTTGTGTACGGTTCTGTAAAGGAAGAATATTACTGGAGCTGTGTACGGCTCTGTAAAGGAAGAATATTACTGGAGCTGTGTACGGCTCTGTAAAGGAAGAATATTACTGGAGCTGTGTACGGCTCTGTAAAGGAAGAATATTACTGGAGCTGTGTACGGCTCTGTAAAGGAAGAATATTACTGGAGCTGTGTACGGCTCTGTAAAGGAAGAATATTACTGGAGCTGTGTACGGCTCTGTAAAGGAAGAATATTACTGGAGCTGTGTACGGCTCTGTAAAGGAAGAATATTACTGGAGCTGTGTACGGCTCTGTAAAGGAAGAATATTACTGGAGCTGTGTACGGCTCTGTAAAGGAAGAATATTACTGGAGCTGTGTACGGCTCTGTAAAGGAAGAATATTACTGGAGCTGTGTACGGCTCTGTAAAGGAAGAATATTACTGGAGCTGTGTACGGCTCTGTAAAGGAAGAATATTACTGGAGCTGTGTACGGCTCTGTAAAGGAAGAATATTACTGGAGCTGTGTACGGCTCTGTAAAGGAAGAATATTACTGGAGCTGTGTACGGCTCTGTAAAGGAAGAATATTACTGGAGCTGTGTACGGCTCTGTAAAGGAAGAATATTACTGGAGCTGTGTACGGCTCTGTAAAGGAAGAATATTACTGGAGCTGTGTACGGCTCTGTAAAGGAAGAATATTACTGGAGCTGTGTACGGCTCTGTAAAGGAAGAATATTACTGGAGCTGTGTACGGCTCTGTAAAGGAAGAATATTACTGGAGCTGTGTACGGCTCTTTAAAGGAAGAATATTACTGGAGCTGTGTACGGCTCTGTAAAGGAAGGGTATTACTGGGGGAAAGATTTCTCCCATGGAAAATGTACTATTTGCTACAAATTATTGCACTCACCTAAGCCTATGCATAATTATAAAAGCTATAAAGTCATTAATGTTGAGGTTATGGTACAAGTAAACCACAGGTTTTTAGTTTTTAATGGATCGAAATGTACCTTCTCACAAATGCTAGGAGAACCACAACACAAGATAGGGCTTCTGATTATATTTAAAATACTATTATTCACTAAAATAGTAGCCATTGTTTTTTTCTTAGCGTGATTCCCACAATTTAATATTCTTATCAATACTGGTATGCATACATGTAGTTAACAGGGGGAGGAGATCGGTAAACTATGCCGGTATTGAGCTTGTTTCTAGCTATGCCTTGGACATCCTTGACCTCCCTCCCAGGGCTTTTGCGGCGGCTTTGGCGTCTCGTCTCTGGAGGTGGGGGTGTGGGCACTGTGGGGTGTCTGGGGCGTGGTGGGTGCTTCTCCTCGGCACCGGTACACTTGAGCAGGGATTGCCTCGACTCTAGTCTCGGACTATCTGGCTTCCCTTTTGTGCAATCTTATACATGCGTACGCTTTTACTATAATCTATTGTTATTGATAAGCAATAAACTCAAAAAAGAAGTATGTATATCACATTAAGCATGGAGTGTTAAACTATTTGTCCAGTGTAAAGGGAATATTCCATCTATATAAGTATGCTACCACACAAGTCATTATGCAGCCAAAAACAACTTGCTCACTACACTCTGCACTTACCTAACTCTATGGTGTTAAACTCCCATGTTATCACCTTCTCTAGGTCCTGGTTATTCTCAGCTCTGACATCCATTTTATAGAGAGTATTAGGAGAAAGATCATAGATATACTTGTTGTTATCAGTATACTCTGTAGTACTCTGGAGTTTGTATCTTCTTGATTTCAGTGAAGCACAGTTTGATGTGATCTCCTGTTTGAATGTTAACCATAGAAAATAATACATGCTACATCGTACATTATAGTACATATTTCAACATTTTCGCTTTCGCTTTTTGATATTAAATATACTAAAGCAGATTTTGCTTTAGTATTTACTGCACAAAGAAAAAGTATTTAGGACGGAATAGGTTTTGTGGGGGAATAATTGTTATTCAACTTTCATAAAAGCTATGAAACTTAGTTTTAAAGGGATTTGATTTTTATTTATGTGCATATTCAAGTCAGCTTCATTTATTCCAACTTGTTGTAATTGTGCTACAACAGGTGGAGTTGTGTTCTCTTGCTCACACTGCACCACCTGGCCCTATTGAGTGTTGATTCAAGGGCACCTTCTCTAAATAATACGCAACAGCCTGTTTTAAATCTTATAAATTTTAGCTTGCAACATAGACATAGTGCAGTAGGAAACAAATTATTTTCACAGGCTGTGCTAACATTACAAAATGGCTACTTCTACAAGTTTTTGAATTTTACTGGGATTTCTTATTGCTGACAGCAGTCAGCTGCCTTAATGTAGATCCAATATTTCACTTAGCCACATTTAAAGAAATATCTGTTACTGGCCTTTTCATTTCCATTGCATTTACAATAACACATGTACTCTTATTAGAAAAAATAAATGACACCTTTTATGCTAAGGGAACTGAAGTCTCTGTCTATTATAACATGATAATTGAGCCACACTGTTATGCAGTGAGTACATATACGTTGTATATAAGGTCTGGCTACTAACTTTCATGAACAGATAAATTTCTCACCCCAGAAGAAATGTTAAACTTGACTCTGATTCTTCTCTTTTCTTCTCCAACAGGTTTATATCTCTCTTGTGTGATGTAAGTAGATAGATCTGATGGTAGATCAGGTACTGTAAGTACATGTATACTGCATATAGCCTACATGAAAGTGTGATGTAAGTACATATTGTACATGTACACTGCAGATAAGTACGCTGTAGGTACATGCATACTACAGGTGAGTATGCAGTAAATATATATTTGCACTGTAGGTAAATAGGCTGGAATGATAAGCTGGTTGCAGCTCTGTCAATATGTATATATACTTGTTTCATGTACATCAGTTCCTAGCTGACCATATTCTATATTGTAAACTAGAAGCGAGTTTGGACATCATAAATGCATGTGCATGTACACTGTACACTTTTATTGTATAAAAACACCAAGAATTAATTATTTCTTTAACAAGTAGCACTGGATGCATTCTTGAACTTTCATTCTTAATAATTTGATACAAGTGTCATGGTCAGAGGAACATAAATGGTTTACATGTACGTTATGCTTAGTACTATTCTTTATAATAAATTTTCTTACCCATTCCAACGCCTTCAAAAGATTTTTTTGACGTTTGCATAATTAAATAATGAAATCCAAAAATTTAAAGCAACTAAATAAAGGAATTCTTAAATTCACAGCTGTTCTCTTAAATTGCATGTATTTGATAGGAAATACGTATACATGTATTACTCACCAGCACAGAGAGTTCTCACACTACTCTCAGCTGTCTCACTGTTTCTATTACCATCACTGTTACTCCCTCTTCTAGCTCTGATCTCACATCTAGCTTCTTCATATGGTCTGTATCCACACACTTGTTTAGATGGAAGAATAAGTGACCATGTGCTGTCTTTGTACTTTATCTGCAAGAAAATTTACTTTAGAAAATTAGTGCTATGTGATACTTAGACAATAAATGTGAATTGAACTGTGGTCTCTTGTATTTTGGGGAAAATATTTGCGCTGTGTTAAAAAAATATAAATGCTTGGATCAACAACATGATGAAGTAAAGCAATTAATCCCAAGCTGAGAGTGACATACAGTGCATGATAGTATAATTGTTATACATACAATTCTGTAAGATATATGTTCAGGTATATTCATAGTAGCCTACCTGATACACTATCTCACTCTCTGGTCCATTAGGATACAGTACAGGATCCCAACTCTTTATGGTAATACAGTATGGAGATACAGCTGATAGTTGTAAATTACTTGGTGCTACTTGAGGAGCTAAATATACAAACAACAGTTGTCAGGTATCCCCACAATATGAGCAGTTTATAGACCATACAAATGCTAGGCCTACATTTAATGGTTACTGTGAAGACATCATACCTGACTATTTGCACTGTACATATTACTATTACAACACATTTACATGTGCAATGACTAGACTGGACTGGAGTTACCTTCACTTGACTAACTGACTGACTGATATTACGATGGTAACCAAGTTTTTCATAATAACCAATACAACACCTGATTGGCCAATACTTTTCTATATTATTTTATTAGTTTAAAATATCATGTAGCAAACCTTTTTAGAGAGTTGAATTTTAGTAACAGAAATAAAAGGATCCAATATTATTAGTGCACATAAATATATCTATTATTATTATACTCTAAAAACGTACGTATTACTTCAAGACTATTCGTCCACAGATAGACAAAAGATAGTCAAAAGGCCTATTTAGACACTGCCAAGTCCACAGTTAGACACGGCAGACATTCAAAATACAGTCCCCGTGAATGTCCGTATAGTACTGTGCATAGCCAGACATACGAACATCACATTACCACATACATAAATATGGTTTGGAGAACTATAACTCTAAGGTTTCTTTCTGAATGATAGAGACAAACAGCATCACTTTTGCAATGGGCATTGACGTACAATTATTTCCATAGTAATTTTGAGAGAGAGAAAATTTACACAGAGACTATAAAAATTACTTACGTAGACCTCTATCAGTAGTTATAGACTTGGTTACAGGAGTAGATAACTCTCCAGTCTCATACAGTAACCAGAGTTTAACTGTAACACCAACATCTCCATCTGTATAGAAGGAATAGCTAGTCCCTGCAGAGTTAGTGAGTTTTGTATTTCCATTGATGTCTAGTGTGTATTTTGGTGATGTCATGCCACAGCTGTAGGAAGGTGAGACCTACATGTACATATACATGTATATGGAATTAAACCTGCTTTCCCTACAATGTGTATACGCATATCAATTCAAATACAGTGTACATGTATGTTTTTGTCAGTCGAAACGCAATAAAACATTAACACTACAAACATACAATACTAACCCAGATGAATGTACTATATTATACTCTCTCACCTGCCATGATACTGTGTATTTCCATCTCTTTCTACCAGCATGAGACTTCTGAGTTGGCGAGTCGAACTGCAGACTAGAGTCATCAAATGGATCTGTATAAGAATATTGTATCATGTTATACTGGCTATGTTTGTACACAATTATTATTATTATAGTAATCTTGTATTTCAATATAGGCCAATGTCTCATTGGGATCACAAATACTGTTATCTAAATATATGATATATATAACATCTTTATGTCAAACAATCATAGTCCACAGGTTAATTCCTTCACCAGAACACAACTTACTGGTAGAACAAGTCTTAGTAGTCTTTACACCGGTCTCCTCACTGTTTCTATTACCATAACTGTTACTCCCTCTTCTAGCTCTGATCTTACAGGATACCAGAGTGTTTGGTGTAAATCCACAGACTCTTTTATTACTGGGTATGTTTTTCCAGCCAAGAGTGTTACAGTTGTGCTACATGAATATAAATAACAATTTAGATAAAAATAACCCACACATTTATGTGTACGTTTTTGAGAAATGCAGCTTTGTATGCTATTATAAGCTCGGGACAGTTTTAAATGCTTTGCAATTAATCATGGAGACGCTGGAAATGGCAGCTATACAAACAAATCAAAGTTGTTTCAAGTATTTCAACCAGTCCTTGATCCAATAACAGCCAAATTTATCTGATCAGAAGATTCAACACACAAATGTGTAATACAACATGTGATTATGTAAAAGGTAGGCCTCTATAGCATAAATACAGACATGATAAAAGTCAGTCAAAAATATTTTGCTTCTTCCCAGGGTTGGGAACTTTGATCTACTTTTGCATTCGATTTTCGATTTTCGATTATGCTGATTAAACCAAAGAATACAAGCATTCGATTGTTACTTTACCAAATTAATGATTGTACTTCAATCGATTTTACAATCGATGACGATTTTAGAAAATGCACATGTATATGGGTATAATTTTTGTAAAAATAGAGAAATTTATTGTCTTTACTAACTTTGTCTATTACTTTAAAATGTTATAACAAACATGCCTAATACTACCAGTTTTATTTGCATTTTCTCATAGCTCAGAGTTATCTCCTCTACCTTCATGTTTCGTTTTAGCCTCCAAATATTTATATGTATAGCAAATCTTAGCCAGCAATACCAGGCTATTATTTCTTATTTATTGCTAGCCACTCACATTTCATCCTAGCTTGCAAATAGTGGCTATTATTTTATTATTAAATAAAACAGTTTATCATTATTTTTTTTATTAAAAAGATAAGAACTAAGCTACGGGGCTTTTTATTTATTTCCTGTACTAAACATTACTAGCAGATCAATTAGCAGCTTAGTGACAATCGCTTGCAGCTGCAACCCTATAAAACCAACGATTGTGGTGAATAGGCCAACGAAAAGAATATCGAATGCTATTGGCGATTGATTCCCAACCCTGCTTATTCCATAGGATGAAGCAGCTGGATTTTTTTCTTCATACTATTTGTAGCTTACCTGATACACTATCCCATTTGTAGCCTACCTGATACACTATGCTATTTGTTGGTCCATTAGGATGCTGTACAGGATTCCAACTTAGACTAACACAGGTTGGAGATACAACTGTTAGTTGGAAGTTTCTTGGTGCCACTTGAGGAGCTGAAACAGTTGTGTCGACCAAATTAGAAGTTGGAGTGCGTTACACAGTCGAGGTACAAAAGTGTAAACTATTGCAGGTAGTAATGCATGTATATATGGTGAGGGAAAACTTAGACTACTGTAGCAAACTAGCTGAGAAAATGATAAGCTACCCTTTTAAAATCATTTAACATGAAATTAAACTAGAGAAGTATTAAAGAGAACATCACTACTGCAACTGCTCACAGCATAACCAGGTCTGTTTTTTACACATTTATAGATTGTAGGTTACTCAGCCTAGTAGATGTTAGTAGTTCACACCATTAGGATGAGTGTACACTACTTTGAAGCATGAATAAAGCAGGTCTCTGCAAATAAATTAATTTTAAAAGTGATATAATTCATATCAATTCCTTAAAGACGTTCCACATCCCCACATCTTAAACTTTGTTCATAAATGTTCTAACGGCCTACTGGTTTCAAGAGTGGAACATACACCCGTCAAAGGAGAGATATTGTAATGTTTGCTGCAGTTTATTAGCTGCACATGGGTACCAATGCTGGTACTCACTTGTTACTCACTCGTCGTTGATAGAACATTCTATTATCACAAATTGTGCAAGTTGAATGCCTCATTACTAACAGTGTGCTACAGTGAAAAGGTCAATAATACAGCGTATCGCTGATTTACTTTTATTCGGGATAGCCAATTCTTATATCTCGGATTGTTCGAGGGAGAAAACTATTATGGTATACATTGGTTGTGGCAGAAATTGATGTTAGTTCGCCTCTGGCTGCAGCTCTGGTTGTCATGGTTGTTTGCGAGCGGCTTTCAACAATTTCATTGTAACTGGAGGATAGTGTATTGTGGCTCTCTTCATCTTGGAGAATTTTGTGAAGTAAAGTCATTCGATGATTTCGTCTCCTACACTCGAGGGGTACTAGTCCAAGAAGATTTTTGGCTGCAGTGACACTTTCACGTCCCTTTAGATTACTGATGAAGCGAACTGCTTTACACTGAATCCTTTCTATGTATTCAATGGTCTGCTTACTTGTTGGATCCCACACGGTGTCTGCATACTCCAGGATTGGTCTACACAAACTAGTGTATGCAAGTAATCGACTTTTGGTCGGTGCACAGTGTAGAGTATGTTTGATAGCTCCCAGTATTCTGCTTCTACTAGTGTGGAAGAGCCTATGAGTGGTGCTAGGTCTTCCCTATTACATAAAAGACTGAGCAGCATTGTGTGGTAGATTATTGTGTAGAGCTATAGGTACGACCCATGAGGTCTGAGTTATTGCTTAGTAGGAAGTTCGGGCTTCTAAGTTCAATAAGATTTAGAGCTGGAACTAGCTTAGCTAGGAAAGAAGACCCTGTATAGATGTGTCTTTATTGAAGTTCAAGCAACAACTAGCTAATACATGAAAAGCATTCGCTTTACATGTATATACATGTAGTATTAGCGTTCCTGGTAAAAGTTCTGGTATAGTATATAGTATCGGCACAGGTATTGTGCAACAAGATGGTGGAAAAGATACAAGGGCCGACCGGTCAAAGCCAAAAAATGCATAAAATATATGCTTATTATAATAAATGGATTGTAACTACATATACATGTATTTAGAGGGACCGAGGTCCCATATAACCATGCACAAAGGTAGGTTTAGCAATAAGTATATGACTGGTTGCAATCAGATTGAGCAAGTGCACAATACAAGTAAATGGGAATAGGGCATGAATACAGGCTTGCCAAGTTTGACTGATGAAAATCAATGAAGATTCAGCATTTGGGTAGGAGGTGTCCATTTTTGGGTGGGGTGGGGTACCAAAATTTAAGTTGAAAATCAGGGAGACTCCTGCGGAATCAGGGAAACTTGGTAAACATGGGTAAGATAAATGCAAAAGTAATTATACAGTATAGTACATGCATACAGGTAGGAATTAAGGAAGACAACTGCCAAGGCACTAGTGCGCATTTAATGTTAGTTCAATGGAGGCTGAGTGTTAATGTACGAAATATCTTACCTCACCACAATATTACATTATTAACTAGTGCTCGAATTTACTTTGAGCCATGACACTATTATATTGGTATTGATAGGTGTGTACTTTTAGTGGTAGGCTTTGGAGTTGCTCCCTCTCTTTGGAAATACTTGGTTCTGCCAGTATCAGTCTGCTATTTCTACCATGGGGTGTTTAATTATTATGTTAGAATGCTTTCTTATGGTGTTTGAGACTCAGGCACCATAAGCTACTATGTATTAGTGAATGGTTTATGGTGAATGAAGACCTAGTCTTTATTCTGTATTATTCAAAGATCTATTCAGTATACATGTAATTTAACTTACGTAGACCAACTGGTACCCTGAGAGACTCTGTAGCAGGTGTTGAAGTATCTTCATCTTTATTTCTCACCCAGACTTTAACAGTTACATAGTCATAACCATCTCTGTACAGTGTCCAACTGTTTGTATTGAGATATGTCTGTGAGCTAACTTCTAACATGTATGCATTGGTAGAGTGAAGACAACTGGTATAAGTTAGTGGAACCTATAAAACACATTGAAGTCTTGTATCATCTTATATTAACTATACTTAGTATGGTCTTCCTTTTGAGAGTGATATTACTAGTTATTGAGACCAGTCTATATTCTACAACTCGAACTGTTAATTGTAGCATTTGGTATTTTATAAGATTCAAGCTTAATCCATTTAATATTATTCAAGAAGTTGCATGAAAATACATCATAAGTAGGTCAGGACGTGAAAACTTTATTTCACCTGATCATTCAGTCAAACTTACACTCCATGTGACATTATATCTGTATCTCCATCTTCCACTGTGCTTAACCTGAGCTGGGGATCCGAATGATAAATCTGTAGGTTGGGGTACCTCAATGTCTGGATAGAAAAATATGTTATAACATGTACAATATTGTCAGTTGAGTTGGAAACAGTTCGGTTACAATAATATGATTTTCTAAGAATTTGAAATACATACAATTTAAGCAAATTAGTTTATTGCACTTGCACATACTCATTTTATGTAGAAGTACAGGTCATGTAGATGGGCCTATAACTGATATAATTATAGAACAACTGATATTATCTGAAGGTCATTATGAACACTTAGAGAATATGGTAAAGTTCAGTACAAATGTTCACCTTCATATCACACACTTATATACATGTAGCGCATGACAACTGAATAGGTAGACTTAGTGAAACACACAGGATGTGTTACCTGAACATGTGATCTGTGTTGATATCTCAGTCCAGACCACATCTGACACTCTTACTTTACATGACATACCAACAGATGGTGATATTCCACACAGTGTAGAAGTTCTATATTTCCCTGAAGATTTCCATGACTCACTCCCACAGTAATACTGCAAGTGCATAGTACAACTAATTATAAATTATCATACTGTACCATTATTTGTATCACATTGCCACCATCAAATATACGACTTAAGTGCACATTTTATGATAGAACCATTGTAATATATTATATTATTATCACAATTTTACTTACATGTAATAATATTAATACTGCAACTAGGGTATAAGGTAATATTGTAATGGATTTGTGTATGGTCTACGCCCGAGTGCCGATGTTAGCACGGGTGCGGGAAGTGCTTGGTAGTGGTAGTGGGCTGCCAAAGTAACTTCCACACATTACATAAAGAGTGAACAGTTAAGTTAAGCTCTTGTAGTTATTGGTGAGGACGTAGGCCGATGCTTAGACTCACTGAAGAGTCCAGGGTCGACGTAGGTCCTGTAGTTTATATTCCAAAGGAGTGTAGAAAGTAGTAATGCTGATCTAAGGGCTTAGACTCGACGCTAGATTCATTGAAGAATCTGGGATCGGCGAAACTGCGATGGTGTAGAACTCATACGGAGTGTAGAATGAGTACTTAAACGAGTATGAGGACGAGCTTGGGCGCTGAGGTCTAAAAGACCAGGGCTGGAGCTGCCTGCCTGCAAGAGTAAGACTCTGTAGGTTGAGTTAGGAGATGTTGCTTTATTAGAGCACAATCAACAACTGATTTGTACAGCAAAATGCGTGGGTTTTTATACATAAGATACTTCCGGTATAAAGGTATGATAAGGTATCGGGCAGTACGATAAGGTATCGTACCGGAAATTGCATAACAATATGGCGGAAATACGCCCGAGGTTGGGCCTCAAACAGGTCGGCCTTGCACAAAAGTGCTTATAATATGTTAAGACAGATAGTATATAATTATGGCCGTGTTCTGAGACATCGGCCCCAAAAGTATACAGGTAAAAAGACTTAGAACAATAATCAGGCAAAGAAGTAATTGCACACAGCAGTACACGTATTAATTGAACCATACAATGAATGCGAAGGCCTGATTGGCTAATAATAGTATAATGCACATCATGCATGCAGTAGTTGATAACAATGGTAAGATAATAGGTGCAATGTCAAGCATGTATAAGATAATAGAATATTGTCAGTGTGTAGTTATCCAGGGGAGACTACTACGGAGGCTGATTCACTACAATATAATCACATGTACCAGGTAGCACTGGGTGCCAAGTAACCGATAAAAGACTACAATGCCATTCCTAACTGTTGAACAAGTGTTGGGCCAATATTGCACTAGCCCAGTTCTCAACTGCACCAACTAGACAAAAGGTAAAACTGAGATAATAGGCATTTAGTGACAAAACCCCAATGAAGATATAATTATGTTGTCATGATCTGGTCAATAATTCACCTTATAAATTTTCTGTGGTGATCAAGTTGACCAATGTACATGTATGTATATTACGAGCAATTTGTAGTTCTATTTTTTCAATTAAGCCAGTTGGAACTGGGCCAGCGATTTGGACATTAAACTACGAGACTTTGTCACACCTAAATGCTGTGTGAATGTTGGTCAATGCAGTAGAGTTATATTAGAACTGATTGTTTCTACCTAACAATATGTGTTGCTTGGGATATACATACATTGTACATGTACAATGTATAAAAATGTGTTTTATCATCAAATTTGTACTATAATTGTAGTAATACATGTATATCATACTATCAAATATTTATTAATGTATTCACCTGGTACTCAGCCACCTTTCCATGATATGGATGATCCCATGTCAGTGTTACACAGTCTGTGGTGACAGTTAGCCTTAGATCTTTTGGTTTAAATTCTCTTGGCGCTACAAATGCAAAAATTAATAATTTATATATATGTTATGACAGATCATGTCATTGACTATAACACTATTATGTACTATTATATTAGTGGGTGATTATTAGTTAACAATCCTTTCCTTAGAAGTTGTCTCCCTACTCAATCTATAATGTGCGTAGTGAAAGACAATTCACGTGCTAATATTATACATTACATCGCATGAGTATCAATTAATCTCATGGGTAAGTGTTACTCACAATACTGACTAGAAATGAGGCAGTGGTAAGCTATTGTGTGGACATTAATTCATAGCTCTTAGATACTACTGTGTAGTGATATACTCTATAGTTGTTCAAATGAGCATAAATTGTTTATCCTTTTACATGGTACAAGATCGAATAATGATGTTCTATAGGAAGTGAACCATTGGAAATTTATCAGTTGTTAAATAGGCCTAAACAAGTTATTGTTAACCTGAATTACATGTAGTTTTAATGCACCCATAAGCTGGAAACTGGCTAAGGAGTTTGATAGATGCGAACAAGTGTTGTCAAGCCAAATATTGGGTATGGTGCCATGTCGTGATATTTGTTCCCAATAATAAATGTTATACCAGTATATTGAATCATCACTTACTATAGCCATAGACCTCCACTTCTGTAAGTACTATACCACCACCACCCTCTTTCCTAAGTACAGCTACGTGGTAAGCATACACAGCAGTGTCTGGTGTGTAAGAGATCTCAGAGTACCATGTGCTATCATCACTGTAGTAAATCTCATCCCACTCATCTGTTTGTGTTGATGGATCTCTATATGGTGATCCTGGTCTTCTAGTTAGAATAGCTACTTGTCTCATGGTGTAATGTGTTGAGCCTGTGATATTTTCAGATATATATTAATTAATAATACAATATTTATACTGAAAGTATGGACTATCAGTTAAGAGAAATTTCTTTACAGTGGACTACTCTATTGTATCTGCCTTATAATGTACATGTAATAATACTGTCACATACAATTGTCAAGCTCTTATTAAACAGCAGATTATCATTTGCTACTTGATGTGTTGAAGTCGTGGAGCAATAATAATTATTTATAATGCATTAGGTATTCAGTCTTCCTTCCATATAAAGTTTCCATACTCGTTATGATACACTTACTGTATGAGCGTACCTATGCACAAGTTTCGTGCTTAGCCTAGGATATTTTTCACATTTGGGCTGATTTAGATTTCTAATACCAAATGCAATGGAAGTCATAATTGTGCTACTGGATGATTATACGCCATGTACAGTACATGTACATTGTATAATTTTATATTGCTGTACTACCAATGTACGTGTAGTAGCTGTATGATCTTTTCTGCTGGTGGGAATACTAGAATTTAGGGTGTTCAGGGAGAGAATGCTGATATAATGTACATGCACCATGTGCTATCACACCTACCAGTGTAGATGTTTACTTGTGTTATAAAGTATTGATTTCCCAGATCCACTCTCCAATGTTGGTTAGCAGCTTTTGTTGCTGAGAGGAAACATGCATCACACCTTGAAGGTCGACCAGCACTAGATTCAGGATTGTGTGTAGTATCCTGTGTTACACCATCTACCACTATACCAGGTTCTTTACCAGCTGGATTGTGACCTGAGGAGGCAGCAGTCCTACCACGTGCTACATTAGTTAGTGCTGTACTGGCTATAAATAAAATAATCAGTTTACAGTATAGACTTGCGATGGGCCCCCAACACAGCATTTATATATTATGAATAGAAACTTCTCATGGCAGAAATACACGACAGGAGGAATATTTTGTGCAACACATTCTATAAGTTGAATCCCCAACAGTAACACATTTGAAGACTACATAGCATGATCTTGTAGCATAATGGTGGTCATAGAAGTGGCTGTAGATAAGCTAAAACTGACATAATCAGTTTGTGCATCTGCGTAGGTGTTTATGTTTATTATGTGTACTCTAGTACTGATTTGATGTGTTGCAGATCTAAATTTGATAATTGTAGTCTTACACATATCTCCATCCACATGGTTTAGTTACCTGCACATGAACAGTTCTAATATAAATTGACAATAATTCATGAGACAGGAATACAAATATTTTACCATTGTGTACAATGTTATTCATATGAGACCCTGCAACACTTCCTTGTGCACAGTACTTGAACATGGACTAAAACTATATCAAAATATGAAAAAGATCTAGAGTGTAAAACAACTTTCAGTTTATAAACTAAATAGCAGAGAGTTGCCATAATAAGCTGTGAAAGGATAAGTACCTGGATTAAGAGAAACATATTATTTCAACCACACACATGCATGTAGGCACATGACTCGTAATAACTACTTCCTTCTTTATAGAATTTATATTTAAATTTAGTCTTGTTCTATGGACTCATTATGCCTAGCTCATTGAAGGGTATCTATAGACTGGCTATTTGCATGGAGTAGTAATAATAACACTAGCATAACAGTGAACTACCATTTCATGTAACATTTCAAATTATTACTTACAATGAGAAGCAATCAAGATCTTATATAAATAGTAGTTAACTACCACGTCATGTGACCATTGACGTTTAGGACTGTATTGCACTCACAGTGGCAGTGATGGGACTCTAAATGGCTTTCATCAGTTGGAAGTGTGTACTTTTACTTGACCCTGATTTGAATATACATCATCGGTCAAATCCAATATACTACAATGTATAACCACACCCATACCTCTTCTATAACCACACCCTTACCTCTTCTATAACCACACCCTTACATATTCTATAACCACACCCATACATAGTCTATAACCACACCCATACATATTCTATAACCACACCCATACATATTCTATCACCACACCCTTACATATTCTACAACCCACTCTTACTTCTTCTATAAAACACTGCTGCTGCTCAGGTGTAAGTTCCTTGAAGAAAAATATACATTGTATCATATGAAAAATATGGCCCATACCTCTTACCACACTCATACCTGTTTTAAATGCCGTTTGTTGTGGGGGGTTGTTACCACTGATATCATTCACCCGCAGTATTCCCTACTCATTCCATGCTCCAGCTGTATGAACAATAGTAAAACCTTATACAAGATCTGTTTTCCTATTTCTCCATACATATTATTTACTTACCTGTACTAGCTAGCAGTATTAACACCAGTAGACACCCACAGAGTACCGTCTGACATTGGTTATACATATCTGTGTAGAGTTCTAGAATCTTCTCATAGTAGAATATTTACACCATCACACTACTCTATTTAATGGACTTGTAGAGCAGAAGACAGCAGATGTTATTAACAAGGTAGTAGAATGGGAATAGTCCCCTTTTGTATGACTCACTCTACTAATACTTTATATTCAGTAGAATAAGTAGAAGGAACAATATAACCACAAGTATCTACACTTATTAATTGTTATCCAAACAATATACTCTATATACATGTATGTATACTCAATACCAATTACCTTTCATTGTGATAACAACATTGTAAGGTAATGAAGTGTAAATACCTTGAGGTGTTGAGTAAACACCATTTACTTCCTCTTTCATTGAAATCTTTATTAGATTATAAAAAACTACTTTCCATTTACCTCTAGAAGTAATCCACCAGGTTACATTGCACCTTATAGGTAGACTTCAATGTGTAAACATAGCCTATTGTATGAAGCATTGCTTGTTCTAAGGTAGCCTGGGTTCTGTGATTATCAAGTAGTGGGGGTTTAAAGGTTTTGACTGTTGATTTAATGATAGATCTGAGAAATACATGTAAGTTCCGAATTAAACCTGTGGATTGTTTAACAGACTGTGCTATATAGCAGGCACTTCCTCCATCAAGTAAGGTAGTAAGGGGCTGCTACAAGGTGGCTATAAGACCATATCTCCACGGTGCAGTGCATTTTGGGACACATATATCAGTATTAAATAATACCAACAGCTAACAGCATACCCAACCAGTACATTCTACATGTACACGTATATTACAGCTCATCCAGCTATGAAAATATTTATAACCATCTCAGCACAGATGTGTATTAACATTCATAATGAAGTTTTATTACATTATGTGTTTGCTGAACATCCACTGTAAATAATTTAGTGAAAGCTAAAGAGCATCAATATTGTGCATGCATTTACATCTTATATAAAAATATAATTGTAATTTGCTACATGTATATGCAAAGGGAGGAAGTACAGTATGTGTATAACCCACATAATAGATTGTTTAAACAGTAAACTTACATGTAGAATGCATGTACATTGCATATGTCAGCAAATATGTATTATAAGTACATAGTACATGTATATATTTCTAAACAAACAATATGGTAGATAATACATTAGTGGAGATATATAAACGGAATATTCATAGCGTGTGCATTTAAACTCATGAAATCGAACATGCTTGAGCTCAGACACGCAGAGTCCTGCATGGTCTCATATTTGAACATTTGCATAGCATGCTCCGACAGCTAGTCTCTCACCATTATCAAACATTACCTTGTCATACCTCCCTGTGCTGTCTCTACCTGAGTTCTCCAGATTCTCATACAGTGGGGGAGAGAGTGCAACCTCCCCACAATTAGCTATGGTGGAATAGTAGGACTCATGTCTTGTTGAACTGTGTCTAAACCAACCTCTTCATATTCAGCTCTAGCTTGTCTCTGCTGAGTTCTTGGTTCTGATGTAACCTCTGGTTGTTCTCCCTTTCTTCTGAGGATGATGACCAGGATGACAGCAATGAGTACTAGTATCACAGTACTTGGTACTCCAGCAGCTAGTACATTGGTCACAGCTGCCAACAAATGGTCAGTTTATATAGAAATCATAATCATGTCATGTAAATAGTGAGTGTTTAGCAAACAGTCAGGTTACTGTTACAATGCTTTGTGAGAAATACTTTAGGGAGCGTGTAAAGAATTTATGTAGAGGAGACTGTGAACTATAGACTGAGAGAACCTCTTACCTACAGGCTTGCAGGTAGGTGGAGTTCCTGTCCATTCTGCCTTTCCATTCACTAGACTGCATACTATCTGAGGCCTACCACCACGGGAATGGCCTTCGTAACAGAAGTATATGACTGTGGAGTTGATCTTCCAGGAGGTGTCTGTACCAAAGTAGTCAGCATTCTCTATCTCAGGTGGAGATGAACATCTAGCTGCCAGAGAGATAACTTAATATATTCATAATAATATAATAGACACAAGTATATGCTACTAGAATTTTAGTGCACCACTAACAGACCTGGGACAAAGCTAATGATCTACCACATAACTTACGCCCAGTATAGGTAGATCCAGTTGAGGATGTGTATCCAGCTATATATGCTACAGGACTGTCCCCTGCTGAATTAACAGCTTTAACTCTACACTCTATCTTCTCAGCTGATCTAAATCCACAGACAGTGTGGGATTGTTCTTCCATTGCTGAGACGTTTGTATAAGATCTTAATTCAGTGTCAGCGTAGTCACATGTGTACTAGAAATATAGTCACATGTATACTGTAATACATAGTCATGTGTATACTGTAAATATATAGTCACACTCACTTGCATACTTTAAGTATATAGTCACTTGTATACTGTAAGTATATAGTCACTTGTATACTGTAAGTATATAGTCACTTGTATACTGTAAGTATACAGTCAATTGTATACTGTAAATACATAGTCACTTGTATACTGTAAGTATATAGTCACTTGTATACTGTAAGTATATAGTCACGTGTATACTGTAAGTATATAGTCACTTGTACACTGCAAGTATATAGTCACATGTATACTGTAAGTATATAGTCACTTGTATACTGTAAGTATAATATAGTCACGTGTATACTGTAAGTATAATATAGCCATGTGTATACTGTAAGTATAATGTAGCCATGTGTACACTGCAAGTATATAGTCACATGTATACTGTAAGTATATAGTCACTTGTATACTGTAAGTATATAGTCACATGTATACTGTAAGTATATACATTAGTCACTTGTATACTGTAAGTATATAGTCACTTGTATACTGTAAGTATATAGTCACTTGTATACTGTAAGTATATAGTCACTTGTATACTGTAAGTATATAGTCACTTGTATACTGTAAGTATATAGTCACTTGTACACTGCAAGTATATAGTCACATGTATACTGTCAGTATATAGTCACTTGTATACTGTAAGTATATAGTCACATGTATACTGTAAGTATATACATTAGTCACTTGTATACTGTAAGTATATAGTCACTTGTATACTGTAAGTATATAGTCACACGTATACTGTAAACATATAGTTACAATCATGTGCATTTGTATATGTATACTGTATACACTACATATAAATATTCTCATGCATACTGTAGATGTAAATGTAGTAACAGTCACATATATACTGTAAATGTATATATTATTTAGTCACATTTAGAGTCAACTGTGAATCAGGACTACCTGGTAGTAAATGATGACACCATTTGATTTCCCTGGTGGTTCAATATTCAGAAGAACACAGGAAGTTGTTAACGCTATCTCTAGACTCGGTCCATCAGATGGAGCTATATCAACAATAAAATGAAATACATATTTAGTACAATTTTCTTGTCACAAATAATTCATCAGCACTGGGTGTAGACATCTTCATAATAAATAATACTCAATCTCAAGTCGTGTTTGAATCAATCAACCATACGTAAGTATGGTTATTTTACATGTAATACATATCTTCTGATATGACTATACCTAACTGAGGAGTGATAATATAGCGTGGTTCTGATGATGACTGGTTCATCGCATCATTAGCAGCTACATGTATCAGTATTACTGTGTAGTTTGTGTATGGATCCAAGTCTTGTATCAACACCTTCCTATCATCTGGTAGAAACTGACTGTGATATATCTTCTGTGAGTTCAGTTTCAGAGTGAGGTTGTAGTAGAGTATAGACTCACAGGCTGGGTCAGACTCCTGGTAGTAATATTAGATATGTTAGACATTGATACACAGCATATACATTAATGTATATGAATCATTGGGAGTAATGCGAGTACTTGCTGAGAGCAATAGTATAGATTAGCAGGCACATGATTGTAATGCGTATTGACCAAAGTTTAAACCAGCAAACACACAAGTCACACATACAAACAACAGAGTCCATTTGTAGACATGAAAAGAAAGTAAGGTAAATAGGTGTGAAGAATAGCTAACATGATATATTAAAGAGATAACTGTAATTCTCATGTGTACCCAGTTACTAACTCACCATCCAGGTGATATTCAGCTGAATCTTCTCCCTATCTGAACTCTGTCTGCCTCCTACAGCCTGGAACTCTGGGATTGAAGGATCTGCAAGAATATGATATCACAGCCATTTAAATGTAGAGTACAAATGTATCCTAGTGTTTCGTACAACCTGTAACTTTGTGCCTACATTGTGAAAGCGTCAATGAACACCAGAAGAATGAGCCTGACCTCTGTACTTGCTTTATAAGGTATTGAAAAAAGGCACCATTATGATTACACGAATATCAAGCTGTCACAGCAGACCAAACTATCATTGATTGAAACTGGACAAGGCCGATATTATATTGTCTACAATAATTTTTATGTAAAGCAATTAGTCTGCAGAGTAATTTTGGTTTCCTTCATCAGAACACAGCTTACTGATAGGACAGGTCTTAGTCGTCTTTACACCAGTCTCCTCACTGTTTCTGTTACCACCACTGTTACTCCCTCTTCTAGCTCTAATCTTACAGGATACTTGAGTGTTTGGTGTGAATCCACAGACTCTCTTATTGGTGGGTATGTTTGTCCAGCCAAGAGAGTTACAGTTGCGCTACATGAATATTGATAACAATTTAGATAGAGCCCACAAATTTATTTGTATCTCTCTGAGAAATACAGCTTTGCTATTATAAGCTCAAGACAGTTTTTCCTGCTTTGCAATAAATCATGAAGAAGCTGAGAATCACAGCTAAACAAACAGATCAAAATCATTTCAAGTATTTGAACCTGTCCTTGAGTCCTTGATCCAATAACAGCCACATTGGTCTGGTTAGAAGATTCAACACACAAATGTGTAATACAACACGTAATATGTAAAATAAAGTAGTCATCTATGGTATAAATACAGACATGATAAGAATCAGTCAAAAATATTTTGCTTTGTCCATATTATGATGAAGCAGTTGGATATTTTTTCTTTGTAATATTTATAGCCTACCTGATACACTATGCCATTTGTAGCCTACCTGATACACTATGCCATTTGTAGCCTACCTGATACACTATGCCATTTGTTGGCCCATTAGGATACTGTACAGGATTCCAACTTAGACTAACACAGTATGGAGATACAGCTGTTAGTTGAAAGTTTCTTGGTGCAACTTGTGGTGCTGAAACAGTTGTGTCAACCAAATTAGGACTCGGAGTGCATTTCACAACATCGAGAAGTTGAGGTACAACAGTGTAAACTATTGCAGAAAGTAATGCATGTATATGGTGAGAGAAAACCAAGACTAACGTAGCAAAATAGCTGAGAGAATGATAAGCTACCCTTTTAAAATCATTTAACATGAAATTAAACTAGAGAAGTAGTAAAGAGAACATCACTGCTGCAAGTGCTCACAACATAACCAGATCTGTATTTTACACAGTATAGATTGTAGGTTACTCAGCCTAGTAGATGTTAGTAGGCAATAATAATTATACATTATTGTAGTTCACATCTATTAGATGGATGAGTGTACACTACACTGCAGTATGAATGGAACAGGTTTCTTCACATAAATTAATTGTACAAGAGATATACTGCATATCAGTTCCTCAAAGATATTTCACACATGTGTTCATAATAATTCTAAGAGCATATTGGTTTCAAGAGGGGCGAAAACTTCTTACATTTTAGCCATCAATGGATGAGATTTTATTGGGTTATTATCTTACGATGCAATTTAACTTGAGTAATTGCACTATTATAATAGTATTGATATGCGTGGTACTTTTAGTGGTAGGCTTTGGAGTTGTTCTCCTTTCTTTGTATATAGTGGGGTCTGTTAGTGTTTGTCTACTACTTCTCCCATGGCGTGTTTAATTATTATGTTGAAATTTCTCAAACAAAGAGAGTATGGTACATTAGTAATAACACCATAACCTATACTATACAGTACATGTATTTGTAAATAGTTTGCGACGACTGATTTGAATATCTGTCCCGTATTATAATATAACTCACGTAGACCAACTGGTACTCTTATAGACTCAGTAGCAGGTGTTGAAGCACCTCCATCTTTATTTCTTACCCAGACAGTAACAGTTACATAGTCATAACCATCTCTGTACAGATCCCAACTCTTTGTATTTCGGTTTGTTTGTGGGTAAGAGTCAACTTTCAACATGTATGGATTGGTAGAGTGGAGACAACTGGTGTAAGTTGGTAGAACCTATAAAACAGATTGAAGTCTTGTATCATCTTATATTAACTATGCTTTTGAAATATTATGTTACTAGTTATTGAGACCAGTTTATATTCTACAATCCATGAATTGCTATAATTGCAATGTTTGGTAGTTTTTAAGATTCAAGTTTACTTTACTGTAAATACAACTACATTGTAAGTAGTTCAATCAAACTTACACTCCATGTGACATCATATCTGTATCTCCATCTTCCAATGTGCTCAACCTTAGCTGGGGTTCCAAATGACAAATCTGTAGGTTGGGGGATCTTAAACTCTGAATGGAAGAGTATGTTATTACATGTACAATATTGTCAGTTGAGTTGGAAGCAGATATGCTGCAATAATATGATTTTCTAAGAAGGTGAAACACATGCAATTTAATCAAATTAGTTTTTGTTACACATGTTCATACTGATTTTATGTACAAGTACAGGTCATGTAGATGGGCCTATAACTGATATAATTATAGAACAACTGATATTACCTGAAGGTCATTATGAACACTTAGAGAATAATTATAGTAAAGTTCAGTACAAATGTTCACCTTCGTATCACACACTTACATACAGGTAGCACATGACAACTGACTAGGTAGACTAGGCAAAGCATAGTCCCTGAACACGTGATTTGTGTTGATATCTCAGTTCAGCCCACATCTGCCACTCTTACTTTACATGACATACCAGCAGATGGTGATATTCCACACAGTGTAGAGGCTCTAGCTTTTCTTGCAGATTTCCATGACTCACTCCCACATTTATACTGTAAGTACACACCGCAATTATGCGAGTAATTATAAATTATCATACTGTACCATTATGTGTACTGAATTATATTATAATATGTACATGAATATGCATTCTAAACATACATGTAGATGAAATTTATCTGTCACTATTGTATAATGTATTTTTAGCAAGGAATTTATCTTTGAGCAGTCAGAGACTTGTTTCAAATCCATGAAAATACCGAGTACATAGTGCATCTAATTATAAATTATCATACTGTACCATGATTTGTCCCGAATTTATATTATAATAATATGTACATGTACATTATCACAATATTACTAACATGTATACTGCAACTAGGCTATAAGGTAGCCTAATATATAATCACATGTGCCAGGTAGCACTGGGTGCCAAGTAACTGATAAAAGATCACAATGTCATTCCTAACTGTTGAATGAGTGTTGGGGCCAATATTACACTAGCCCAGTTCTCAACTGCACCAACTGGACAAAAGGCAAAACTGAGATAATAGCATTTCGTGACAAAACCACAATGCAGACATAATTATGTTGGCATAATTTGGTCAACAATTTACCTTCAAAATTTTCTGTGATGATCAAGGTGACCAATTTCTATTACGAGCAATTCTCAACTCCATTTTTTCATTATGCCAGTTGTCCCATTTGTGAACTGGGCCAGCCATTGGGACATGAAAAGATGAGATTATGTCACACCTAAATGCTGTGTGAATGTTGAGTCGATGCAGTAGTGTTATATTAGAACTGAATATTGTTTCTACCTAACAATACTTACTGCTTGAGATGTACATACAATGTATAAAAATGTATTCCATCATCAAATCTGTACTATAATTGTAGTAACACATGTATATCATGCTATCCGATATATGTAGTACATGTAATGTATTCACCTGGTACTCGGCCACCTTTCCATCATATGGATGATTCCATGTTAGTGTTACACAGTCTGGTGTGACAGTTAGTCTTAGATCTGTTGGTTTAAATTCTTCTGGCGCTACAGATGCAAAAATTAATAATTCATTAAGCAATATGTATATTATAACAGGTCATGTCATTGACTATGACACTGATACTAGTGGGTGATTATTAGTTAACAACCTTTTCCTTAGAAGTTCTCTCCCTACCCAATCTGTAACGCGCATTGTGAAAACCAATTCACCTGCTAACATCATAGCTTTTAGGTACTACTGTAGTGATATACTCTATGGTTTTTCAAATAAGCATAAATTATTTATCCCTTTATATGGTAAAATATCAAATGATGCTCTATGGTAATTAAACCGATGAAAATTTACCAGTTGCTAAATAGGCCTAATCAAGTGATTTTTAACCTGATTTGCATGTAGTTTTTATCCACTGGTAGACTGGAAACTGGCTAAGGGTATAATGCGCCATGCAGTAATATTTTGTACCCAATAATAAATGTAATACAAGTATATTGAATCATTACTTACTATAACCATAGACCTCCACTTCTGTAAGTACTAAACCACCAGAACCTTTCCTAAGTACAGCTACATGGTGAGCATACACAGCAGTGGCTGGTGTATGTATATGTGATCTCAGAGTACCATGTGCTATCACCACTGTAGTAAATCTCATCCCACTGATTGGTTTGTGTTGTTGGATCTCTATATGGTGATCCTGGTCTTCTAGTTAGAATAGCTACTCGTCTCATGGTGTAATGTGTTGAGCCTATATGGTATGCAAATTTAAAAACAATTCAAATATAATGTTAAAAGATAATCCTAATATATTTGATGTGTTGTGCAAGACCGAATGTTTATCTACATGTAGTGTCATCCCTGTTTACAGTTGATTGTATGTATCTTGATAATAGTAGGCTAGTAATGATGTTGACACATGAATGGGCACAAAGGTATAGTTACAGCATACATTGGTCTAAATCTTAGTCTTTAAAATATTGTTGTTTATAATTATGAAGGTTACAAGTTGCAGTAGTGTTCACCTATTCTTTTTCATATCATACCATGCAGTGAGGTATATATTGTGTTGAATCGCTACACACAGTTGACAGTTTGTAATCCCATTAACTTATATACATTTATAATACTGCTTACATACATGTATAGTTGCCTGGTTATTTGTATCAGCCAGTTGGCCCTGTGTTAACATCAATATAAATCACTCACCAGTGTAGATATTTATCTGTGTTATAAAGTGCTGCCTTCCCAGATCCACTCTCCAATGTTGGTTAGGGGCTGTTGATGCTGAGAGGAAACATGCGTCACATCTTGAAGGTCGACCAACACTAGATGAAGGATTGTGTGTAGTATCCTCTGTCACACCATCTATTACTGCACCAGGTCCTGTACCATTTGGACTATGACCTGAGGAGTGAGCAGTCCTACCACGTGCTACATTAGTAGGTGATGTTTTGGCTATAAATAAAATAATAATATATGTATATCAATAATATCTATTAATTGTATTGGTGATTGTATGATAGCAATGCTAACAGTTTCTATCCTTACCTTTAGTCAAACACAACAACAGTAAACTCTATGATTGTGTAAATGTGTAAATAAACTACTCTGTGAAAGCTCCTCTTAGTTTGGTGGTTTAAGCAGGTCTTTGATCTATAATTGGTATTGGGAATGATAGTGGGATGATATTGATCCCTGTTTACTCAACTACTGAACAGAGCGAAGTGGCCAATCGTCAATGTAATTCCAATTACATAGTAATTTAGTAATCAGACAGTCGGTCTATATAAAAAAGATGTTGCAGAAACATATACCAGATTAAGGTAGGTCTTTTATTACAATGTGATTGATATGAACTATATTCACTTGCATGAGGTGAGGAATGAGTATGTAATCATATAGACCGTTATTAAATTTGGACTGACTTCACTACAGTATCTCACCTCCCTTCACCCATGGAAACACACTAGACATGAAAATGAACTTACCTCCACCAACTAGAAATACTAACACCAGTACACATCTACAGAGTATCTGATACATAGCTGTATGTAGCTCTAGAACCTTCTCATTGTAGAACAGTGATCATGGAAGACTTTGTTAAAGGCTGGTCTACATAGACTAGTAAATAGCATGTGATTGTATAACTTTTTATTTGCTTCAATACTTCATATAAGTGAATTTAAACAAAACCAGGGTAAAATAATACTATCTACTCTAACAATATATAGGCCTACCTTAATGCTGTGACAATATGATACACCACTTCCCATTGTAATCATCATCATCATATATAAAAAGACGAAACGGTCCGCGGTCCGCAGTCCGCGGTCCGCGGTCCGCGGTCTGCGGTCTGCCGTCCTCCAATCAGATTCGGGGTCGAAAATCGGGACAACTCATATATGTTGCAATGCTGCCGGTCAGGATCTCGGCTCCGGGTGGTGCTAGGACCTCGGGACCGGATCCCCTTGCATCGCTGCCGGGGCGGGTCACTAGCCTTAGGACCTCGACCCCGACCCAAAGGTGGGGTGGGTACACAACCCACCCCACACGCCAAATAAGTGTTGGATCTCGGGCTATGCCGACGGCGAAAACCCTCCCGGACCCATGATTCATAATATGTTATAATGCTGTCGGCGAGAATCTCGGTTCTGGGTGGTGGTAGGACCTTGGAACCGGGTCCCCAGGCATCGCTGCCGGGGCGGGTCGGTAGCCTTAGGCCCTCAACCCTGACCAAGGGCGGGTGGGTACATGACCCACCCCACCCCACACATTGGTGTTAGAACTCACGCTATTGACTTGGAGTTGTCTTCTTAATGCAAGGGGACACAACTCCTCATGGAATCATTGTAACATGCCTGTGCCACCAGAGGTCATGTACATGTATGACCACAGTACATGAACACAAGCCATCATTTGATCCGAGCGAAGCGAACAAATTTTGCAGTGAAGCTTGCGTCGCAGACCAAGCACGAAGTGCTTGTATCTATAATTTAAGTAAATGGAGTGTAAACATCTCTAAGTACTGAGTAAACATACATTTGCTTCCTCTTTCAATCAACTCAGTAACAATTGACTTGTAATGGGCTGTGCATGTATTCTACTAAGTTAAGACATGTGGTTGCACTATCATTGATGTACATGACGTACTGAATGAATGGGTGCATAAACCTCAGCCAACACTGGGTTTGCTTCCTTGGGCCGTCTATTCCATAACTAACCAGTATCAGGTTTTGCCATTAACTAATGCTACAGGATGAGAGAAGAAGGCAACCTAAATCAGTATCATTTTTATTTTTACTCAAGTGAGCAGTCTACAGGCTTAGATAAGTAAATATTACCTCCAGGGACATGGCAGTGGAACTGGTTTATATAAGTTTAAAATATCAATTTTTCACAACAAGACCGTTGATTTAAGTTTTTAAACAATTTATTTGTTACAATTTTCTATGATATATTTGAAATAATGTAATTGTTACAGTTGCTTTTTTTGTATAACAATATTATAAAAACAGCAATAAAACACTTGCACAATCATTGAGAGTATAGAGTGGCAAGTTATAGCAGCATTTCCATAAAGACATTGTAGTACAAATACCTGTATAAAATATCAGTAGCAGTTCGAACTCAATACAAGTTAAATTGTGCTGTAAGTATGATTTGATTGAATAGGCATAACGGCATAATGAACACACAATATTAAGAGATAAATCAATTCCTTGTGGAGGGGGGTTGTTCTTACTAATAATACAAGTTCTTCAAGGCATACAACTACATGTAGTAAAAGGCAGTAACTATCTAATGTATGCTACATACATACAAAGTAACCTCATTGAGGTCAGAATTGGCAGGTAGCTACGCACAAGTAATCTTAGAAATACTATTTGTACAAAGCTACATGGAACTATCAGTGACATATGGAATGCAGACAAGGCTATTACAACATTAATCTTTGTGGTGCTATGCTCATATGTACCAAAGTGTTATATCCTAACGTTTTTCATATGCAGAGTCCTGGAAATGGCCAACAACTATCATATCATATCTTTCTTCCTTCTCTCTGTCTGTGGTTCTTAAAGTTCATATAATTTGGAGCCAGGGTTGTCACATCTCCAAGTTTGCTAGGTGATGAGATATCTGCTTTAGGCTTTACTTGTTGAACTGTGGTCATAGTCATGTCTTCATACTCATCCTGAGTTGGTCTCTGTTGGCTTCTTCATTCAGGTGTAGACTTAACTTCTGCAGACTTAGCTTCTGGGGCCTTAGCTCTGTTGGCTCTCCTTCGGTGGATGATCGCCGCAGAGGTAACAATCACGGCAATAGCTAGTACAAATCCACCTGATAGTCCAGCTATATAAAGTTTGGAATTGACTCCTAGCATCACATGGTTTCATTCAACTGCACAACAAGCAGTCCATTGAGAAATCAAAAGAATGCAGACTTGAAATTATTTCAGAAGACATTAGATGCAGCCTGTGGTCCCATATCTTCAAACAGAAGACTAATTGCGTGCAATGGATTCGTAACTATTGATACTTATACTCAGGGCTGTAACAACCAGGGGGGCAAGATGGGCATTTGCCACCCCAGAAATCGGTTCAAAATCAAATATTTGTTGGTGGCAATTCTCAAAATTGAACTTGGTCTGCATTGAACAGAAATTTATGGCCAGTGTTATAGTCTGAAAGAATAAGTGGCCAGCATATTTGACTGGAATTTGGTTGAGAACATTTTAGACTATTTTTAGTATCAGCCTGAGCAGCCCGATACTCCGGCCTGGGCTTTTTGCCCCCTCAACCAAATATAGTTGTTACAGCCCTGCTTATACTTATGATAGGTTTGCAAGTAGGTGGATTGCCACTCCACTCAGCGCTTCCATCTACCAGGTCACAGGTAAGTTTAGACTCCTTACTCTGATAATATTCACCATAGCAGAAGTATCCAACGGTTGCACCAATCGTCCAAGAGCTATCTGTTTTGAGAAGGCCTGCATTGGCTACCACAGGCGGAGAGGAGCATCTATGAATCACTACAACTGTATAACAGAGTAAACATGGGAAGATTCATGAAAAAGTCCTAACATTCTAGACTGGTATTCTGTATTTTTTCACACGCTTGGTGGGTGGTGGCTCCAAAGTTTTGAATTGAATGTGTGGCCCTTGTTTACTGAGAAATTGACATCAATGTTTACTTGATCGCATCGACATATACATGTACATGTTATAAATGTTCTATATTACCCTATGACATCACAATGTTTATATTAAAATATTTAATTGTCATGAAATTTCATAGTTCCATGTAAAACTGTACATAGCAAAATAGGCTGATGTTACTTGGGACTCCATTTCCCATAACCATATAACTTGTAAGTCTTATAGTGCAAATAGTGCTCTCAAGAGAATTGAGCAAATCATTGAATGAGATAATTCATTGGTAAAAGTAACCATAATTTCTGTTCAAAATAACCAACACATACAATATATCAATCAAGATAATTGTGTATGTACATGTAACTTTAGTCTTTAAAACAGATCAACACAAACAGCAGATAAAAGAAGGAAACAGCCCAAAATAAGACAGTCAAGTTGCAGCAACCATCTACCAAACACTTAAACTCTCTGTAGATAGAAGAATCAGCCCATAGCTTTAATTCAACACACCACAGACAGATACAATAACAAAATATGACCTTATCGACAGTCTTCCCATAACTGTGGATACACATCCATAGACAAAGTAAAAGAAGGGTAACATTTGTTTTTGTTTTGTTTTTTGTTACTGTCGAGCCACTTGGCCATCCTATTTACCGGACCTCAGAAGTTCGAAACTTGTATGAGCGACAGGAGCTGGGCTCTGAGTGGAAGAGCTCACCTTCCACAACAGGAGTGCAAAGTCAGTGACCACTACATCAACCTGCCACCCCAATGTGGTCACATACCCCGCCAGAATCTGGCTTCTCTTTGTGAATCAGGGCAGAGGTGGATCTTTAACGTGCGTGTTTTTGATGTAGACACTACACGGGACCTCCTGTATTATTTATACAGCGCTGATCCGAACAGGCGCAGCTAGGGTGAAAGGCTTGCTGAAGGCCTTTGCCAGAAATGACACAGCTGGGGGTTTGAACTCACAACCTCTCGGTTTGTGTGTATGTATGCCACCAACTGTGCCACCATGACATTGTATGTCCGTTGTACAATATAGTGTGAGCCACTAGCATTGACAAAACAAATATCTACAGGCACCATAAGTACAGTACAGGAGTTCCAATACATCATCTCTTGTATGCCAAACGTGGCAGCCTTGTACATGTAACTGGTTTAAAAAAATGTGCATATTGAGTAATAGTATTCACCAATGGAAGCAACAAGGAAACCTGCATGTGATCAGCAATTCAGAACAAGATATAGGAACTATGTTTTATTCCACAACTATGTGCTTGCGGAATAGGTACTGTATATAAATTAACAAAAGCTAAAAAGCATCAACATTTATAATTTATATTGTACATGCATTTGTGTGTCTTCTATAAAAACAATAGCAATGTGCTGGTGTATAACTAATGAAACTAATGAAGGAAGTATACATGTAATTAGCCCGCATAGTAGTTTGTTTAAACAAACTCATTTAGAATGCATATGCATTGCATATGTAAGCAAATATTCATAATAAGTACACATATATATATTTATGAACAAGCAAGATTTAAGATACATGTATATGAGTGGAGATGTATAAATGAAATATTTATAGCGTGTGGATTTAAACTCATGAAATCGAAGATTCCTGAGCTCAGACACGCAGAGTCTTACATGGTCTCATGTTTGAACATTTGCATAGCATGCTCCAGCAGCTGGTCTCTCGCCATTATCAAATATTACCTTCTCATACCTCCCTGTGCTGTCTCTACCTGAGTTCTCCAAACTCTCATACAGTGGGGGAGAGAGTACAACCTCCCCGCATTCCGCATATGATGGAATAGTAGGATCCATGCCTTGTTGAACTGTGTCTAAACCAACCTCTTCATATTCATCTCCAGATTGTCTCTACTGAGTTTTTGATTCTGATGTGACCTCTGGTTGTTCGCCCTTTCTTCTGAGGATGATGAACAGGATGACAGCAATGAGAACCAGTATCACAGCACTTGGTACTCCAGCAGCTAGTCCATTGGTCACAGCTGCCAACAAATGGTTAGTTTATAGATATTGACATCATAATCATGTCATGTAAATAGTGAGTGTTTAGCAAACAGTCAGGTTACTGTTACAATGCTTTGTGAGAAATACTTTAGGGAGCGTGTAAAGAATTTATCTAGTGGAGAATGTAAACTATAGACTGAGAAAACCTCTTACCTACAGGCTTGCAGGTAGGTGGAGTTCCTGTCCATTCCGCCTTTCCATACACTAGACTACATACTATCTGAGGCTTACCACCATGGGAATGACCTTCGTAGCAGAAGTATATGACTGTGCTGTTGATCTTCCAGGAGGTGTCTGTACCAAAAAATTCAGCATTCTCTATCTCAGGTGGAGATAAACATCGGGCTGCCAAAGAGGTAACTCAATATATTAATAACAACATAACAGACACAAGTATATGCTACTAGAACTTTGCTGCACCACTAACAGACCTGGGACAAAGGGTTTGATCTATTACATAACTTACGCCCAGTATAGGTAGATCCAGTTGAGGATGTGTATCCAGCTATAGATGCTACAGGACTCTCTCCAGCAATATTAACAGCTTTGACTCTACACTCTATCTTCTCAGCTGAACTAAATCCACAGACAGCGTGAGGTTGTACTTCCATTACTGAGACGTTTGTATAAGAACTTGTTTCAGTGTCAGCGTAGTCACATGTGTACTAAAAATATACGGTCACAAATATGCTGTAATACATAGTCATGTGTATACTGTACGTATATAGTCACTTGTAAACTGTAAGTATATAGTCGCTTGTATACTGTAATACGTAGTTACATGTATACTGTAAGTAATAGTCACTTGTATACTGTACATTTATAGTCACATGTATACTGTAATATATAGTCACATGTATACTGTAAACATATAGTCACTTGTATTATACTGTAAGTATATAGTCACGTGTATGCTGTAATACATAGTCAGATGTATTATGCGGTAAATATTTAGTCGCATGTGCACCGTAAACACAGTTTCAATGTACATTTGTATAATTCTGTGTACTATACACACTATTATATTATATAGTCACGTGTATACTATAGAAATACATGTATAGTCAAATGTATACTGTATATACAGTGTACATGTACATGTAAATAGTCGCATAATATACTGTAGATAGGCCCGTATATAGTCACATGCATACTGTAGATATACATGTATAGTCACATGTGGAGTCAACTGTAAATCAGAACTACCTGGTAGTAAATGATGACACCATTTGGTTTCCCTGGCGGTTTAATACTGAGAAGAACACAGGAAGTTGTTAACTCTATCTCTAGAATGGGCCCATCAGATGGAGCTATATCAACAATAAAATTAAATACATATTTAGTACAATTTTCTTGTCAAAAACAATTGATAAGCGCTGGGTATAACATAATCTGTTTGCATGGTTTACATCTAATACATAACTTCTGATGTAACTATACCGAGCTGAGGAGTGAGAATATAGCGTGGTTCTGATGAGGACTGGTTCATCGCATCATTAATAGCTATCAGTATTAGCGTGTAGTTTGTGTATGGATCCAAGTCTTTTATCACCGCCTTCCTATCATCTGGTAGAAACTGACTGTGATATATCTTCTGTGAGTTCAGTTTCAGAGTGAGGTTGTAGTAGAGTATGGACTCACAGGCTGGGTCAGACTCCTGGTAGTAATATTAGATATGATAGACACTCATACACAGCACGGACATTATTGCGTATGAATCATGGGAAGTAATGTGAGTATTTGCTGAGAGTAATAACATAGGCTAGCAGGTAACTCTGTACCGACCAAGGTATTAACCAGCAACCTAATCGTACATAAACCACGCATACAAACAATTGAGACTGTTTGTAGACATGAAAAGAAGGTAAGGCTAATAGGTGTGAAGAATAGCTAACGTGAGAAAATAAGGAGACAACTGTAATCCTTATGTGTACCCAGTTACTAACTCACCTTCCAAGTGATATTCAATTGAACCTTCTCCTTTTCTGCACTCTGTCTACCTCCTACAGCCTGGAACTCTAGGATTGAAGGGTCTGAAAGAATGCGATACCACAGCCATTTAAATGTAGAGTACAAATGCATCCTAGTGTTTAGTACAACCTGTAACTTTGTGCCTACATTGTGAAAGCGTCAATGAACACCAGAGGAATGAGCCTGACCTCTGTACTTGCTTTATAAGGTATTAAAATAAGGCACCATTATGATTACACGAATATCAAGCTGTCACAGCAGATCAAACTATCAGTGATTGAAACTCGACAAGGCCGATATTACATTGTCTACAATAATTTGCATGTAAAGCAATTAGTCTGCAGAGTAATTTGGGTTTCCTTCAACAGAACACAACTTACTGGTAGAACAGGTCTTAGTCGTCTTTATACCAGTCTCCTCACTGTTTCTGTTACCATAACTGTTACTCCCTCTCCTAGCTCTAATCTTACAGGATACTTGAGTGTTTGGTGTCAATCCACAGACTCTTTTATTGGTCGGTATGTTTGTCCAGCCAAGAGTGTTACAGTTGTGCTGCATGAATATTAATGACAATTAAAATAAAAATAGCCCATTAATTTATTTGTACATATCTGAGACATAACAGCTTTGTGTGCTATTATAAGCCCAAGACAGTTTTTCATGCTCTACAATTTACTAAGTATGAAGAAGCCAGGAATGGCAGCTATGCAAAAATCAAAATCATTTCAAGTATTTGAACCTGTCCTTGAGTCCTTGATCCAATAACAGCCACATTTATCTGGTTAGAAGATTCAAGACACAAATGTGTAATACAGCATGTAATATGTAAAATAAAGTAGTCCTCTATAGCATAAATACAGACATGATGAAAATTAGTGGAAAATATTTTACTTTGTCCATATGATGAAGCAGTTGGATTTTTTTTCTTTGTAATATTTGTAGCCTACCTGATACACTATGCCATTTGCAGCCTACCTGATACACTATGCCACTCTCTGGTCCATTAGGATACTGTACAGGATTCCAACTTATACTAACACAGGTTGGAGATACAGCTGTTAGTTGGAAGTTTCTTGGTGCCACTTGAGGTGCTGAAACAGTTGTGTCGACCAAATTAGGACTTGGAGTGTATTTTACAGCATTGAGGAGTTGAGGTACAAGAGTGTAAACTATTGCAGGTAGTAATGCATGTATATGGTGTGGAAAAACTAAGACTAGCTGAGAGAATAGTAAGCCACACTTATAAAATCATTTGACATGAAATTGAAATATAAAAAGATTGAAGGGCACATCACTGCTACATGTGATCACATCTATCCTGTACTATAATATAACTCACGTAGACCAACTGGTACCCTGATAGACTCTGTAGCAGGTGTTGAAGTATCTCCATCTATATTTCTCACCCAAACAGTAACAGTTACAAAGTCATAGCCATCTCTGTTTATAGTCCAGCTGTTTGTATTGTGGTTTGCTTGTGAGTAAGAGTCCACTTTCAAGATGTATGGATTGGTAGAGTGGAGACAGCTGGTGTAAGTTGGTCGAACCTGCAAAACAGATTAAAGTCATGCATCATCCTATACTAACCTTCTGTAGTATGACCTCCTTTTTTCCGAGATGTAACTAGTTATTGAGGCCAGTCTACATATTACAACTCATGAATTGAAAATTGTAGCATTTGGTAGTTTATAACACTCATGGTTAATCAATTTATATTGTACAAGAAGTTACTAGAAAATACAACTAAGTACATGTAGTTCAGTTCTCTAAATTTTATTCCAGCTGATTAATCAGTCAAACTTACACTCCATGTGGCATCATATCTGTATCTCCATCTTCCACTGTGCCAAGACTTAGTTGGCGTCCCAAATGATAAATCTGTAGGTTGGGGTATTTCAATGTCTGAATAGAAAAATATAATATTACATGTGAAATATTGTCAGTTTAGTGAGAAACAGATCTGCTGCAATAATATGATTGTCTAAGCAGGTGGAATCTATGCAATCAATAGAACAACTAATATTACCAGAAAGTCATTATATATTATGAACACAGAGTATATTGTATAGTAATGCTCAGTACAAATGTTCACCTTCATATCACTGACTTTATATACATGTAGCACATGACAACTGGCTAGGCAGACTTGGTGAAACATACTGAATGTATTACCTGAACATGTAATCTGTGTTGATATCTCAGTATAGACCACATCAGACACTCTTACTTTACATGACATACCAGCAGATGGTGATATTCCACATAGTGAAGAGGTTCTACTTTTCCCTGAAGATTTCCATGGCTCACCCTCACATTTATACTGCAAGTACATAGTGCACATACGAGTAACTATAAATTATCATACTCTACAATGATTTGTACTGAATTTATATCGTATGCATTCTAAACATAAATGAAATTCATCTATCACTATATCGCCTAGCACAGTGAACAGGACATGCTACCACTACACCAGCCTAGCATGTTTTGCTCACTGTGCTAGGTGATTAGGTGCCGTAGAGGCCCCAGGTTTCAAACCCCAGTCAGGGACTGGTTTTCCATGGACTTGAAACAAGTCCCTGACTGCTCAAAGATACATCCCTTGCTAAAGATACATTATACAATTATAGAAAATGGCCAAACCCCCTAACATCTTTCACTATATCTGTACCTTAAGCAATGCAATATATCACATTGCCACAATCAAATTTACAGTTTAAGTACATATTTCATCATAGTTATAATTAAACTCCATTATTATAATATTACTTACATGTACACTGCAGCTAGGCTATACCAGTGTACAATGTATATGGTAATATGATCACATCACCATATCACCCTACACTGGGTGCCATGTAATAAAAGATCACAATGCCATTCCTAACTGTTCAGTGAGTGTTGGGGCCAATATTACACTGGCCCAGTTCTCAACTGCACCAACTGGACAAAAGGCAAAACTGAGATAATGTTGGGTCAATGCAGTAATGTTACATTATATTAGAACTGAATATTGTTTCTTCCTAACAATGATTGCTGCTTGGGATGTACATGTACGATGTATGAAAATGTATTTGATCATCAAATTTGTACAACAATTGTACTAATACATGCATATCATGTTATCAAATATTTAGTAATGTATTCACCTGGTACTCGGCCACCTTTCCATGATATGGATGATTCCATGTCAGTGTTACACAGTCTGATGTGACAGTTAGTCTTAGATCTGTTGGTTTAAATTCTCTTGAAGCTAAAGATATGAAGATGAATACTTCATGTGTAATATACATGGCATGCAGGGTCATCTCCTTATGAAATGTGCATTCTAATGCTATCAGGGCACATACCAAATTAATTAGAGAATACTAAGTCATAGTGTGTGACCATTAGTTATTAATCCTGCCTCCTCAATATTGTGATGCTAACTTAAGATTACTCATAGTTTAGAGAGGTTGATGCATTGGTGTAGCACATCAACTGATATTTCTATCAGCAAATGTCTCATGAGAATTCTTAATTGCTGAAGAGTCAAATAACTTTCAGCTCTACACTGTTGTTTAATTCACCCATCAGTTGATGTTGTAACCTACACTGAGCCTAGGGGACATATAGCTTACTCAGACCATGATATTAATACATTGCATGCCCTGGGGCAACAGTTGACCAAGTGAATACAAACGATAAAAAAATATAATTACTTTGTTTGAACCCATCACTCGCCATGATAAACACAATTTTGTCATCCGATTTTTATTTTTCTACAGTATGTTTATATGGTTTTTGTAGTTTCTGATTCATTTTTTATGACCTTAAATGTCCTGTAAATCTTTTCCTTACATCAGCATGTCTGGTAATTGAAAAATAACCAGCTTGCTTTTTAAAACTGCTTTAAATTTAGCCCTTACTCCTGTTTAATATGCGTACCATTAACACTGTGCAATGACAACACTATGATGCACCATGTGATTATAAAGTATAGTCATAACAAAGCGTAATCATGGCTGTGACTTGGATAAGTGATCAATAGACCATCTCCAAGAATGTTAGTACATGTAGGTATTGCTTTCTTCTTTGAGTAACATCGGTAGAGTTATTTACTGCTGCACTGTAATCTCAACTTATTTTAAACACAATAACATAGGTACTTGTATGTGAGTGACTAGAGAAAGGGTGCTGCTTTCTCTGGAAGTGACTCCAGATATGAGTATGAGCTGTTTTGTTTCGGTTCATAACCCTTTTGTTTAGTTTCTCTGACAGAATTCCGAATCACCCTGTTTCCAAGTGTGAACGATTTTTATCAGAGTCCTGCACCAAAGTCCATCGTGAAAAACATTTGGACTGGCCAAAAACAAATATTAATACAAATCTAAATTTAATGCAAAGGGCAAGCACCTTAGAGGAAGGGGGACAAGAATTCGTGAAAATTTACAGAAGATACATGTAAATCATTTAGAACTGGCAGCTTTGTATAATACCAAATTGCTAAATGTAAGATATTCTGGCAGTTGGGTACAGAACTTGTAGCTGTCAAACTTACAGAACCATTTACATATTAATATAAAGCAGTACTCTATTATACACAATATATTTCATATCGTGGCCATTATCAGCATCGACCAAAGGGACTACTCTTATATACTGGATAGACAGATTAACTTGCCCTCGTTTACCTTCAAAGAGTAATAGCAGCAAAAATTCACGAGATCAGGTAAGATAATGAAACCTGGGACTCTCACAAGAAAATGCAGAGATCTAACCGTTACAACCATAGACATCACTCACCATAGCCATAGACTTCCACTTCTGTAAGTACTAAACCACCACTATAACCACCCTCTTTCCTAAGTACAGCTACATGGTAAGCATACACAGCAGTGTCTGGTGTATAAGATATCTCAGAGTACCATGTGCTATCATCACTGTAGTAAATCTCATCCCACTGATTGGTTTGTATTGTTGGATCTCTATATGGTGATCCTGGTCTTCTGGTTAGAATAGCTACTCGTCTCATCATGTAATGTGTTGAGCCTATAATGTATGCAAATTTAACAACAAGTCAAATATAATGTTAGAAGTTAGTTCTAATATACATGTATTTGACATCTTATGTGGTATAATCCCTGTTCACGATTCATTATATACATTTACAATAATGTACGAAGCTTAAATATTTTGATAATGGTAGGCTAGTAATGATGTTGACAATGGGGGTGTAAGAAAAATATGGAATTTAAAAACAATAGGTTGCATGGTTGTGGCTACAGCTCAGGTCTAACCTTTGGTCTTTATACTGATTATTTATATGAAAATAGAGAATTTTGAAGAGAAGCAGATTGAGGAACCTGCCCGAGGGCAGAACACACAGACAGACAGATAAAGGTTGCAAGTTGTAGTAGAGCTCAGCCACTATTTTTCATATCACACTGTGCAGTGAGGTAGGCTATACACGCTCTACAATCGCATTAATTTATAATAGACATTAATACATTGTACATATATGTACCAGCTGAGTTATCTGTACCAGGTAGTGAGACCCGTGCTAAAACCGTACACTCACCAGTGTAGATATTTATCTGTGTTATAAAGTATTGAATTCCCAGATCCACTCTCCAAGTTATTATGTGTCATGTGCATGTACATTGTATAATTTTATATTACTGCACTACCAACGTAATAGCTGTATGTAAGCAATAATCTTTTCTACTGGTGGAAATCCTAGAATTTAAGGTGTTCAGGGAGAGAATGCTTGTTGCTAACACAATGTACAATAATGTACAAATGTACATTGTGTTATCACACTCACCAGTGTATATGTTTATCTGTGTTATAAAGTATTGAATTTCCAGATCCACTCTCCAATGTTGGTTTGCAGCTCTTGTTGCTGAGAGGAAACATGCATCACACATATCAGGCAAACCAGCACCAAGTGAAGGATTGCGTGTAGTATCTTGTGTCACACCATCTATTACTATACCTGGTTCATTACCAGCTGAACTGTGACCAGAAGAGTGAGCTGTTCCACCACGTGCAAGGTTAGTAAGTGATGTGTTGGCTATAAATAGATAATATATGTACATGTACTATCGATTTATACTTATTGCTGTATGAATTGCATTTTAACTACGCTGTGATGATGATTTAAGAAATTTGTTACATGTATTTACAAATTCACTCACACTCTATGTAGGAATTAGGGTGTTGGAGATGTTACTGAGCTCTGTTTCTACAACTACCAAGTTGTACATACTAATTTAATTCTTGACATGGAGTCTGATAATTAGGCAGTCTACGTACAACTGATGGTGGTACATTGTACAACCATTACACGACCATACACCTCTGGAATACAATGTGATTTATATGAACTATATTCACTTGCATGAGGTGATGAATGAGTATGTAATTACATGTATATAAACTGTTACTTAGTTTAGACCAACTTCCCCACAGTATCTCACCTCCCTTCACCCATGGAAACATACTAGACATGAGAATGAACTTACCACCACCAACTAGAAGTGCTAACACCAGTACACATCTACAGAGTATATGATACATGGCTGTATGTAGTCCTAGGACCTTCTCATTGTAGAACAGTAACTATGGAAAACTTCTTAAAGGCTGGTCTACATAGATAGACTAGTAAATAGCATGTGATTGTATAACTTGTCATTTGATTCAATACTTCATATACCCCTATATTTAAACACAGCCTCTATAATTATTGTCAGCGTAAAAATAATATGATCTGCTTACATGCATGTACATGATAACAATATGGTTATAGCTCTAAATAGGCCTACCTTAATGCTATAACAATATAATACAATACTTCTTATTGTATTATCTATAATTTAAGTAAATGGAGTGTAAACATCTCTAAGTACTGAGTAAACATACATTTACTTCCTCTTTCAATCAACTCAGTAACAATTAACTTTCAATGGGCTGTGCATGTATTCTACTAAGTTAAAACATGTGGTTGCACTTAATGTACATGATGGTATGGTGTGCATAAACCTCAGCCAACACTGGGTTTGCTTCCTTGGCTCGTCTATTCCATAACCAACCAGTATCAGGTTTTGCCATCTTTCTAATGCTGCAGGAAGAGAGTGGAAGTCAGCCTAAATCAGTATCATTTTTATTTTTACTCAAGTGAGCAGTCTACAGGCTTAGATAAATAAATATTACCTCCAGGAACATGGCAGTGGAACTGGTTTATATGAGTTTAAAATATCAATTTTTCACAGCAAGACCGTTGATTTAAGTTTTTAAACAATTTTCTATGATATATTTGAAATAATTGTTATAGTTGCTTTCTTTATATAACAATATTATTATAAAAACAGCAATAAAACACTTGCACAATCATTGAGAGTATAGAGTAGCAAGCTATAGCAGCATTTCCATAAAGATATCGTAGTACAAATACCTGTATAAAATATCAGTAGCAGTTTGAACTCCATAAAAGTTAAATTATGCAGTAAGTATGATTTGATTAAATAAGCATGACGGCATAATGAACACACAATATTACGAGATAAATAAATTACCTGTGAAGGGGGGTAAGTCTTACTAATAATACATGTATTACAGGGGCATATAACTAGTAAAAGGCGATAACTTATCGAATTTGTGCTACATATTCAAAGCAACGTCATCTAGGTCAGAATTGGCAGGTAGCTACGCACAAGTGATCTTATAAATACTATTTGTAAAAAGCTACATGGAACTATCAGTGACATATGGAGCGCAGACAGTGTTATTACAACATTAATTGTGGTGCTATGCTCATATGTACCAAAGTGTTATATCCTAACGTTTTCATATGCAGAATCCTGGAAATGACCAACAGTCACCATGTCATATCTTTCTTCCTTCTCTCTGTCTGTGTTTCTTAAGTTCATATAACTTGGAGCCGGGGTTGTCACTTCTCCAAGTTTGCTAGACAACGAGATATTTGCCTTAGGCTCTACTTGTTGAACTGTGGCCATAGTCATATCTTCATACTCCTCCTGAGCTGGTGTTTGTTGGCTTCTTCGTTCAGGTGTAGACTTAACCTCTGCAGACTTTGTTTCTGGGGCCTTAGCTCTGTTGGTTTTCCTTCGGTGGATGATTGCCACAGAGATAACAATCACGGCAATAACTAGTACGAAGCCACCTGATAGTCCAGCTCCTAATCCAATGGCTATATCTGTTAAATTAATTGCTTATTAAAAGCAGGCAATTGGAGAGCGACAGATTTTAAATGTGTTTGACTAAAATTGGTAAGAGCATATTTTACTTGATCAGAAAAAAAATTTGAACTGTAGGAGCAAATTAAAAGAATAATGGTTAGCTCTGAGTGGTTATTGCAAACAGCTACTGCCTGATAAGCAGTCAAATAAAGTTTGAGATTGACAAACTAGCATTGCATGGTTTCACTCAATTGCACTACAAGCAGTTTGTTGAGAAATCGAGAAAAATTCAAGTTCAAAATTATTTCAGTTGAGATATACACTGTATATACATGTATATGCAGCCTGTGGCCCACCATCTACAAACAGGAGATGAATTGTGTGCGATGAAACTGTAACTATTAATACCTATGATAGGTTTGCAAGTCGGTGGATTTCCATTCCACTCGGCGTGTCCATCTACCAGGTCACAGGTTAGTCCCGATTCTCCCCTCTGATAAAATCCACCGTAGCAGAAGTACCCAGCAGTTTCACCAATCGCCCAAGAGCTATCTGTTTTGAGGAGGCCAGCATTGGCTACCACAGGAGGAGAGGAGCATCGAAGACTCTCTACTGTATAACAAAGTAAACATGAGAAGATTTATGAAAAGGTCCTAACATTCTAGACTGGCATTGTGTCTCTTTTTCCAGGCTTGGTGGGTGGTAGCTCCAAAGTTTTGAATTACATGTACAATGTAATATGTGTGGCCCTTGTTTACTGAGAAATTGACATCAATATTTGCTGAGAAATAGTGCTTCCAAAGTCTATGTTATTGCGATCTTAGTTTGTGCAAGGAACTTTTCAATTGCTTGTATCAATACTATTATTGCATAAACATTATCTTACGCAATCCTGCTGGAGTTATTATTGATTTAGAAGTAGGATTAGATAACTCCTCATTTTTATACACCAGCCATAGGTAAATGGTCAGCTCCACATCACTATCTGCATAGAATGAGTATAGAGTGAGAGCTGTATTTCTGAGTTTTAACTCTCCATTCACCTCTATTCTGTACTCTGGTGGGAGTGCTCCACAGGTGTAGTTGGTAACCTGTAGAGATAATAGTATCACCAATTTAATAGTAAACCTTAGCACTCCCTGCCTCACAGAATTCAATCTCCACCTCACTGTGTTTCACATGCTAACTTGTATCTAATCTTCTGATTAATATATGGAAAAATATACATTGTAGCACTTGATAATAAAAGTTATGGTTAATGAACACTTGTATGTTATAAATCACACGCTTTCCATATTTTTAACATCCAACCTCTTTCCTGGCTAGCAGTCGACTTATGCTAGGAAAGGTGTAGATTAGGGAGTAGGTGCGGAATAAATTCAATTTATGTGGTATGAATGCATTTACAACTACTGTAATAATTCTTGTACATTGGAACAGCATGCACTAAGCAGGGAAGTGCTGTATGAAAACGCACACATTTTATTATTCCTCCAACATGAAAACTCAACTTTGTGTACGTGTTGTACAGTTTGGCAGCATTCCATGGCACTCTGCAAACTTACCGTTGTAATTATTTAAATTACAACATAAAAATTTTGAACTAAAGGTAATATTTTCATGTGCAACTACCTTCCACGATATGTTGTATTTCCATCTTTCTCTCCCCAGATGTGACCTCTGTACAGGATCATTGACTTCTAGGCTTAGTTCATCAGACAAACCTACATGTAGTCAAAACACTAATACAGTGCGATTAAAACACACCGACAGGTAGAAGTACCTTTCTAAGGGAACATAGAAATATTGTATAATATAAATAATTCAAACACATGTACATGTATAAGTAGGAAATAAAGTCACGCTAGGATGATATATCGTGGAATACAAGTAATTTTTATGGGTAATAAATATATTGTATTTGTAATTAGTTTTTAATTTGTCATGAACATACAATAGATTTCTGGGTATAGTGTGGACGATGAAAACCAAGATTAGTAAATAACAATAAATAGGCACATAAATTATGCACATGTAAAGTAAGTCTCTCATGTTACATATTTTGAAAAGAAGATAACTCCCATATGCTTTCAGCTCACTTCAAGATGTTGGATAGCGAGGAATTCTCTAAGGCTCCAAGAACCTGGTCATATCTAATCCTACGAATAAGGAAGTTTTGAAAGTCGAGGGCAGACTGTCTTACCATTGCAAGTAGTCACATTCTTTGCAGCAGATACCTCACTGTTTCTGTTACCATTACTGTTGCTCTCTCTTCTAGCTCTAATCTTACAGGATACCAGAGTGTTTGGTGTAAATCCACAGATTACATGAGTATCTGGTATGTTGATCCAGCTAATAGTGTTGCAATTGTGCTACAATATTGAAGGAATGAAAAGGTTTACCAATGTCTCCTCACATGAAAGGCTTATAAGACGACATGCCTTATTATTTGACAGCCTAATAGTTATTTAAATTTGTAGGCTACCTGATACACAATGCCACTCTCTGGTCCATTAGGATACTCTACAGGATCCCAACTTAGACTAACGCAGTATGGAGATATGGCTGTTAGCTGAAAGTTTCTTGGTGCTACTTGAGGAGCTGCAATGTGAAAAGAATTACAGAGTTAGTAAACCATGAGAGATAAGCTTTGAAAAAGGTACAAAATTACTCAAATGGTTGCCATCTCTATCGGTAATGAGTATTTATTACAAGGAAATATATAATACTGTATTTGGGATGAACGGTTAGTATGTAGCAGTCACTTATAACGCCGTCCACATATTTGACATGTATATCAGACACCAGCCCATATCATGAGAAATAAGTCCATTGATCATCTCAGTTAACACGTGTCTAGTGTATATACTTTACATATACACAATATGTATATAATCTGTAATACATAGAGTATGACGCACTCCCATTATGTAGCCTGCCTGTACATCACTCAATTATATAACTTACGTAGACCAAGCGGTACCCTTATAGATTTGGTAGCAGGTGTTGAAATCTTTCCATCTTTATTTCTCACACAGACATTAATATTTACATCAACATTGCTATCTCTGTACATAGTCCAGCTGTTTTTGTCGTGATCCGCCTTATAAAAATCAGCTTTCCATTGGTACGGGTTAACTGGGTGTAGACAGCTGATATATGCAGAGGGCACCTGCAACTCCAAAAGACTGAGAATTTATCACAGATTAATACTATTTATAAATGCACTTTGAAAAAAATAGGTAGGTCTAAGAGGTAAAACCTCAAACTGCGGCTAGCACAAATTAAAACTACAAATTACATTAATTAGTAATAATAATGTTACAAATATTAATGGTGCTAAAATATTTTGGCAGTATAAATCATGGATGGTGCAATAGTAAAGACGGTTTGCCACTCACTGCTCTTTATTTTCCCTGTCTAAGTTTCAATTTAGGTGATAATTAATAATATTTATTTTCATGTGTACTCACTATCCATGTGACATTGTACTGATACCTCCACCTTTCAATGTGCTTTACCTTCAGGTGGGAACCAAAAGATAGATTGCTAGGCTGAGGTGGTTCTAGTTCTAAAACAGGAAATGGTAGGCATCTTATATGACGCCAACAGATAAGATGTTTGGAAATTCACATGCTATGTTTATATTATGTAGATGTGCATGTAAAAGTTCAGCAGCGTCTAGACTATTGCTACATGTCTGGGCTAGATACATGTTGTTAGGATATATAGGGTAGTTAGGTGCAGTGTGGGTCATATTTAAATGGCCTTATACTTTTTTGCTGTTGGGATTTGGGGTAAGGGTGTGCAACAAACAAAGTATAGAGAAGTCAAACTCTAGTGGTTCAGTTTTGATGAAGAACAATGACTATCACAAATTTATCCACTTCTGCACATAAATGTAACCCATGAACGGGTGAGTGGTGATGTGAACGTCTCCTGTAGCTCTTCAGGGAATGTTTTAATCTTACCATTCTTTCCTTCACACCAGAAAACTAGCAATACTTTCAGTCTTTCAGATTTCAATAAAGGACAACTTCCTATATTCATGAACAAGAGAGCGAACTCTGACGCTGCCAATTTTGACATCATACATATTGTTATTGTATCTATGAATTATAGTGCCCATGCACTTGCTACATTATATTGAGGTTCACCATTACCTAACAAATCGAATTACATGTGTGACCAATCTGTGGCATTCTCAATAAGCTGAACTAACCTGAGCACAGATCTGCTGAGGATATTTCAGTTTCCACTGCATCTTCAACTCTCACTCTACATGACACACCAGCAAACTGTGTTATTCCACACTCTGTAGCTGTTCTAGATTTTCCTGATGGTTTCCAAAGTGAACTTCCACATCTATACTGTAAATAAAGTGTTGTAAATGATGGAAGTACACGGTAGGTGCAGGATAAAACAGTAAATGATATAGCCTTTGTTCCATGACACAACTGAAGTAATAGTGTACACCTACGGGGGGGGGGGGGGTAACTGTAGTTATAATATTTGATAAAGCGCTTGTAATATTATATTCACCTGATACCCATCCACATTGTCACTGTTTGGGTGGTCCCATGTCAGGGTAACACAGTCTGGTAGAGTCAGGGAAACCTGAAGATTGGTAGGTTTCGACTCCGTGTTGGCTATAATATAGAAATAAATTTGTTATGGTTAGTGATACACATACATGTATATAATTATTAGTATGACTACATAGGGCATGGTAAACTGACCGTAGGCACTGCAGGCTATATGTGTGGTTAGAGGTAGTGAGCCCGGGTGAGCCATAATACCTTGACGCATTACATACAAATCTAGAGCTCTAACCACTAGGCCACAGTTGCTCCCTTTTGTGTTTGTAAGGATATTTTCAGGTGGCAGTGACCTACATGTATGCATAGGGCTGACCCCAGCCCTGCTCCCTCTCAGGTGAGAGGGGCTTAAATGGTCTAAAAGGACAGTTGACTTTTGATTTAGTTCAGTTGAAAATCAACACTCAAGAATGCCCCATCTCTCTGCACTAAATAGGCATTAAAAATACTCATAAGCAGTTAAACTGTGCACACATATATGTAGACGTACATGAACCTGACTATGGTTATCACTTACCTCCAGTAACCAGAAGTAGTAACACCGGTACATATCCACAGGTTACCATCTGATAGTAATTATACATGTCTGTACAGGTTCTGGAATATTCCTACTGTAGAATAGTTCACTTATCGATACTCTAGACCACACCTTACTTATACAGCTTAATTGTAGGCTGCGTATTAGCCGAATAAGAAGCACTTCCTCTTTGAGTTAACTCAACTCATGACACTGTTTACCTGTGAATAATATTAGGCCTACATTATGTATGCTTGCTATTTAGTCTTCTCATGCATGTTTTATTTGATAATGTTTCATTCAAGCCCCTTTGCAATATAACTATTCATGTATAAATAATGTACAATGTACGATAGTATCAGGTCTATAACGTTGGATCCCTTCAACCTCTCCAATACTAAATGACTTACTGGATAGTAAGGTAAGTACTGTAACACGTTACAAGTAGTACATGCATGTATATAGAAGTGATGTATGTGTATAATGCGTTGCAAATCGACATGCACATGTAATATTATATATTGTGAGTCGAAGTCATAATCTATTCTTTGGGAGTTGTCTTCTGTTTTGTGTGAGTAGAGACAACTCCCACTCTATATCTGTTTAGGAATGAGTGTAACACTTATGCATTAGTAGTGCCCAAATGGAAGCCCACAGGCCTGATCCGGCCCTACTAGCTAATTTCACCAGGCCATCCACTTGTGTAAAAATTCAAATTTTTGTAAAAAAAGGTTTAATAAGTTTGTTTAGCCGAGGGTGTGTAAGTCCAATACTTTATTGCAAAGCAAGACTGTTTTCACCTGTCACTTGTCCTACTTGTCGTGTATAATTGATTATGTTAAAGACCAGATCTACTTAATCTAATAATTGTTTATTTGAAACATTGTCTTATGCATGTTCGCATATTGAAACATGACTACATTGTATGCGTTGCATTGCTGTCTATCCCCTACCTACATGTCACAGTATTTAATACTGCAAAGAATAACGGTATGACACTGCATGTAAGTAACTCTATGTTATACATGTACTATACTAGTTAGATCAGCCTATACAAATCATGTGGAACAGTATCTCATCATATCAATTTAATTAATTACTTACATTGTAATAGCCTAGCATCACACCATCAAAATAATTATTATTTCTCAGCTACAGTAGCAGTTACAGAAGATTTCACACCCACAATGCACAGAGTAGTCGCTAGCAGAGAGCTTAGAAACTACTGCAATTTTAGCTGATTAAAACATGCTGAGGATTTCCACACCTAGCATACTCTCAGAGTCAAGAGAGCACAACTTCAATTTATAATCAGCACACTAAAGCTTATGAATGGCTCTTGCATGTAATTGGTATATATGATTTTTTGATAGCTTGATATACCAGCATCACACGAGTAGTTGTGTTTAATAATGTTAATTTGTGACTTTGTGATGCATTCAGTAGACGTAGCTGCAATAGTCCCATTTACGAATTCAAAGCAGTGTAAAGGCAACGAATAGCAGAACGAAAGTTCACCTACCTTCTATGTAGGTATGTGGATATTCAGCCAATGAACAGACACTCACAAACAAACCCAATAAAGGGAGAAAACTACTATATTGGGCTCTAAACTGCTATATATAGTCAGAATTAAGCTGGGCACATACCAGTCGGTTACACGGAGATAATTCTCTCAGTAAAATGCATTAAATCATCACTGCAAATATTTCCACTACAGTATGTAGTGTGCAGCGATTAGTGAGTACATTGACCATATAACTACCCAGTGTGTACATATAGTACAGTACATGGACCATATAACTACCCAGTGTGTACATATAGTACAGTACATGGACCATATAACTACCCAGTGTGTACATGTAGTACAGTACATGGACCATATAACTACCCAGTGTGTACATGTAGTACAGTACATGTACCATATAACTACCCAGTGTGTACATATAGTACAGTACATGTACCATATAACTACCCAGTGTGTACATATAGTACAGTACATGGACCATATAACTACCCAGTGTGTACATGTAGTACAGTACATGGACCATATAACTACCCAGTGTGTACATGTAGTACAGTACATGGACCATATAACTACCCAGTGTGTACATGTAGTACAGTACATGGACCATATAACTACCCAGTGTGTACATATAGTACCGTACATGGACCATATAACTACCCAGTGTGTACATATAGTACAGTACATGGACAATATAACTACCCAGTGTGTACATATAGTACAGTACATGGACCATATAACTACCCAGTGTGTACATGTAGTACAGTACATGTACCATATAACTACCCAGTGTGTACATATAGTACAGTACATGTACCATATAACTACCCAGTGTGTACATATAGTACAGTACATGGACCATATAACTACCCAGTGTGTACATGTAGTACAGTACATGGACCATATAACTACCCAGTGTGTACATATAGTACAGTACATGTACCATATAACTACCCAGTGTGTACATATAGTACAGTACATGGACCATATAACTACACTGTATGTACATATAGTACAGTACATTGACCATATAACTACACTGTATTTAGTGTTCACTGTGCATGTACTATATTGATGTAGATGTACAAGTCATGTAACTGTTCCCTCTACGCTACTAATAAGGATATTAATTATTATTATAGGACCCTACATTCCATGAATCAATCAGTAGTTACTGTAGGTGTAGAAACAGGACGCTGCCAACAGGGTGCACATGCAGTATTTATTCAAAACAGATATAAATTATGAAGACAGCAGACTGTTTCCTTATTTCCTCATAGTTAGGGTACTCTGTTAACTTATCAATAAGTCAGCCTTATACTAATAGCAGCGGATAGTAGGCGGCATTGAGATGTGCTGTAATATAATCAGGATATAGCTTAGTACAACTGCACCTGCACTTAAATATTCAAAACAGGACCATTTCCTTATTTCCTTGACCTTTGACCTCTATCATCTACATAACTGTTATAGATAGCTGTTATGTTGATCAGTTGCTCTCTGGCAGCCAAAGGTACTCTTTGGTAGTAATACAAGTGAATGTCATAACAAAGATGTCTAAAGGAATCTTACTGCTTCTGCTCCTGGAGCTAACATCCATCCAAGGTGAGTCCACTATTCCATACTATACTAGATTTCCTCATTGGAAATATTTTAACAATAATTATTGCTGACACAAGGTACAACATACATGTAATAGTGGTGGTGTTTACCAGATTACTTTATGCAAGCAGGTCTACTTTTAATACATCTGTTGACATGATATTATTGTTAAACTGCCATTACAGCGCTAACGATATATGCTCCTGTGCTACTTTGTCCCTTTTCTCTACCTCAAATTAGAAAAACACTGATCTCTTCAGATCCTAGCTTTCTTACCTGGGATTAGTTATGGGAAGTAAAATTGGTAAGTTTTATAGGGGGTGTAAGACAGTCAAAGGGTAACCGCTGCCTTTCTGCTGCTCCTTAAATAGTCACATGTTCATGCATATCCAGATGTCAAGGCCATATTATGTCCAGCCATAGTTTAGGAATTAGATTGACGGATAGATGATGCATAGTGTATGTCATGGTTAAGCGTAGCCTGAGTCTAAACGGAGTAGGAAATAAATATGAATCATTATCCTACGCTGTAGCCCTATATTTGTGTTATCCAGGGCTACTTCAGAAAGTGAAGAACTTCCAGCTATCAGCTGTTTCTCCACACTGTGTTAGTCTAAGCTGGGATCCTGTTGATAGTTCTAGCAGATATGAGGTGGGTGTAGTACCATGGTTTTGAGTTCATAGGCTATACTATAAAAGGAGGCAGAATATACATGTGCTTCTCTCAATACATGATGCAGTGCCATAACATGCTTAGCATTTATCACCCATTAATTTAGTATAGAAAGATTTCTTCCTGCATGTTAATTTTTCAGAATTCTTTTTACGTGAGCAGCATTTCAATGAAGGAGAGGGAGTGGTTCGTGGCAATTTCTTTGCTATTAATAAAATTCATGGTATTCCACTAAAATGTCCCCAAAACTTTTCAGGTCTCTGCATTCCCATGTTATGTTTTTAAAAGGCACCATAATCGGCCATATTTAGGCATTTCTAAGGCTAAGCATTAAAACAGGTAAGTAAATGTCAGAGGTGGACCATTTGAGGTGGGTGCTCTCCCTATTAATGTGACAGCATACCTGCGCCAAAACAACTTAGGCTAAGGGACGCCTAGACTCTTAAAATACCTATTGTGCCTTACTAGAATAACCGGATCCACCCAATAGGGCAAGTGCATCAGGTGAAAGTAGGTTTTAGCTGATGTTGTGTTGAACAAGCCAGATAACCGCCATGATTGTTCTCTTCTAGTATAACTGCAAAGTTAATGACTGGACTAACGTACCAGATGATACAGAAGTCTGTGGATTTACACCAAACACACCAGTATCATGTAAGATTAGAGTCAGAGGTCATGGAGAGACTGAATCACACTTTGCCAGTGCACACACACCTTCCAGTAAGTATTCAGTTACCAGTGCACACACACCTTCCAGTAAGTATTCAGTTACCAGTGCACACACACTTTCCAGTAAGTATTCAGTTACCAGTGCACACACACCTTCCAGTAAGTATTCAGTTACCAGTGCACACACACCTTCCAGTAAGTATTCAGTTACCAGTGCACACACACCTTCCAGTAAGTATTCAGTTGCCAGTGCACACACACCTTCCAGTAAGTATTCAGTTACCAGTGCACACACACCTTCCAGTAAGTATCCAGTTGTTAAAAGAGAGGTAACCGTGGGAGGAAGTATGTTCAGTTACGTAGGCAGTAGAAAGACTGGTCTAGAATTGGACCCATACATGGGCACACAGGCTAATACATCTTGTTAAGGTCTCAGATAAATTTAATGAATAGATACATGCTAGAGAACACAAAAGTTCAGTAGTTAATTTGGACAAACGTTTGATGTATGCAGTCAGAGGAATAGTCATTTGATCTGTTGGAATTTGTTATATTGTACAAAATAATGTAGCCTAACATTATATACATGTATGTGCATTGTATGTGTATTGTATGTGTATTATGTAGTTATATTGGAAGATAGCATATGTATACTACAGCTACATGTATGTTGTTGATTACGCCTACTTGTGTGTTACAGTAGAATATGCTTTTTTAATAACTTTGTAGAGCCTTCATTGCTTCTGCAAGTCACTCGATCCAAAATAAAGCGGGATTCTGGACGCAGAAGATGGATGTATGACGCTCGCTGGGAGGTAGACCCTGTACCATTTATCTAAGCTAAAGATTTCAATATATATTTCAAAGTTACGGGGTTTCATTAGGTAAACTTGGAGTGAGATATACTTGAGTAGTGTGAGTAGTTAATGTAGAGCCTGTGAGACTCTGTGGGAAAGAAGATGAGATCGAAGTTTACCAAATTGAACTCAGTAACTGTCCAATGGACCCTACATACATGTACATACATACATGTATGTACATGTACATGTATGTATGTACATGTATGTATGTACATGTATGTATGTACATGTACATGTATGTATGTACGTGTACATGTATGTATGTACATGTACATACATACATGTACATGTATGTATGTACATGTACATGTATGTATGTACATGTACATACATGTACATACATACATGTACATGTACATACATGTATGTATGTACATGTATGTACATACACACATGTACATGTACATACATACATGTACATGTACATACATACATGTACATGTACATACATACATGTACATGTACATACATACATGTACATGTACATACATACATTAATACATTGTATGTTAGTCTTCAATATGCATACTCTGGTTACTTCTAACAGAAAGGAAGTATGTAACTTTTAAATCAATAAGTCAATAACCAACAAATATTAATAATCTACATGTAACTTTACACCCAAGAAATCTGCTGACATGATCTCTACTAATTCAGGTGAATTATAATCTACCGCCAACAGAAAAATACAGACTAGAGGTTGATGGAGAGGTAGTACTCAATAACACACGTCGAACTAAACAGACTATTTATGCAGATGGAGATGTTGATTTGAACGTTACAGTGTGGGTGATATATGAGAACGGGAAGTTATCTGACCCTGTTACTAAAGTTATCAGAACTTCACTGGGATTGCGTAAGTATAGACACTTACAAAATATACGTTCATTACCTTGTATTCATTGTACAGCACAACCTAGACTACTTCTGTATTACTACAGCTCCCCAACCTGCTCCGGGTAACTTTACCATAACAGCAGACACTGTTGACCCTGGCTGTGTGCATCTAAAGTGGGATCCTGTCAAGTACCCCAACGGACCAGAGGGTGATATCATTTATCAGGTTGGTCAGATCTAAGTATCAAAAACTGAGACTTGTGCTTATAAATGCATGTTGATGGCACTGTTCTAGTACAAGTAGAATATATTATTATCTCGTCCTCCAGTCCGCCTCCAAATACCATAAACACAAGTCTTTTTGGGTCAACCGCCTGGTTTGTTAGAAAGGAATCACAGGTACTTGGTACTTGGTTTATAATAGACACTGTACTAACATCTTTAGAGCAATTAATGCCATGATGTGTATCCCACTACCACTTGCTAACTGCTGAGAATGTTTCAGTATAAGTGCCGGTCTGACTCCTATTCCAACGTGCCTGCGAACAGAAAGGTCTGTAGATTCTTACCAAATAAACGAGCAACCTGCCACCTCAAAGCCAGAAGGAAAGGAAACTCCACCCCCAGTCACCAGAGCATTATAGCTCATGCTGAGACAAATACAGCATGTCCACAAAGTAAGTAAGTGCAAGTAGATAGATGGTATTATAATTAACGTACATCTAGGACATTGATCTCTCCGGCACATATGCACATGTACATTGTATATCCGTTACACGTGTGCTCTCAGCTATATATGTCTTATATTTACAGTTACTTCTTACCGCGAAAGTCTGGATATAAGTACTCCTACAATAGTAAACAGACAAAACAGGAATATGTGGAGATATAAAGCATCCTGGAGGGTCAGTACGAAACAGATTAACATCTCAATTTACCTGATAGTTGCCATGACTACGGTTTGTTACACTCTAGCAGAAACAGTAGCAATTCAGCACCATGACTAGTTGAAAAATTTGTGTCAAAGCTTTGTTGTAGCCTAAGTTTTGGTTTCACAATCAATCACTGGCATACTCAACCACAGCTTTTAAAAGAAAAGAATGCAGGCTAAATCTGTCCACGAAATAAATGCACTTCCAAACTGCCAGATTATATACATACATATAGCGCACAAGCATTAATAAACATTCTGCATAATATTGCTGCCAAAACATGTATTGACTATCAGAAATTCATGAAACCAAACAGCTTTTCCATCAACCTAGGACCAAATAAAAGTGACATACATGTAGGCTACAATGTAGATTCCACTGCTTTGTATGTGAATGCAAAAATCTGTGGAGCGTCCTGTAGAATGAAAAACTCTTGATGTGTTTTGTTGCATTTTAGAAACCATTAAGAACATATGAGTGTATACGACAATACAAAATTGAAATAGATGGTTTAATGACCAGAGAAGACAGTTGGCCAGCTGAAATATTTATCCGTGATGGAGGAGTGAATGTCACACTCAAGGCATGGCTTGTCTACAGAAATGGCAGAGAATCTCTCCCTGTATATAAGAACTTTCCTACACCAACTACTGATCTCCGTAAGTTTGGACAAAAAGTGGAACTACATGTAAATTATGTGTGATACATACAGTCGCGTACCTAAAGAGTGATACAAATAGACAGCACCGCATACTCTACCAACGTATACAGACTAGTCTGTAGACTGATCCAATTGATATTCTTTCACAGGAACAGCCATCAGCATTATTACAGTCATAATAAATATTCACCTCATAGCACTGGTGATGGGAGAACCACATCATCACTTCTGTCGTCTCCGTCCTGTTCTCTTATATTACAAGTCATTTCCTTTTCTGCTTTAGCCCCTCAGAGAGCACCAAGAAACTTCTAGCATACTGCTGTCAAAATTCTGCATGTATCTGCTGTCAAGCTGATTTATATACATTGTACATGTACATGTACATGTACAATGTATATACATGTACATGTAATTGCTGTTTATACTCTGTGAATTGTAGCCCCTCCAACAGCACCAAGAAGCTTCCAGCTCACAGCAGCCAACTCTAGCTGCGTCCATATAAGCTGGGAAAGAGTAGAGTTTCCTAATGGACTAGAGAGTAGCATATCTTACAAGGTATGCAGTATTACTGAACCTTCCTTTACACCTCAAATGCCGTTGGGTTCCAATCATACTACTCATTCCTGCTTCAACACAATCAACAAACTAATGTTGGCCATCAATGTGTGACTTCTGGGAGAATGTATAACATGATGGGGCAGTATGTTATTTAAATGTTTTGCCATGTCTTTGATACTTGAATTTGATGTCACAATATTGGTTTAGCACTGCATGGTTCTAGCAGTACTTCTTGATTGAAATACTCCTCAGTATGGTCTGTGTTAATGCATTATCTGTTGTCTTATGGAGTCTTGGGTTATTTTGGCTGTGGTGCATACTTACTCAGCAACAATATCTATTTAAATTCATAATTTAGCATCATTACTCGTATATTGAGCAAACTTGTAAGCATCATGTAAGTATCCCATTGATAGAAAATCGAAAACGTAGTTGACTGACTTCCTCTTCCCTCAAAGACATAAATTCCAAGAGTAAGCTAATTGTCAGTCTGAATGTTTACTAAGCGATATCTTCATAAGGTCTGACAAGATGTGGTGTGTCAATATCATGTTTAGACAATGGTGTCATTACGTAGGATACAAGGGGCACAAGGTATGCTAGCTAATGAGGGAAAAGATGAACACTGGAACAATCTACATACATGTAATTATTATTGATTATAATGTAGGTAACAGTACTTTACTTACTCTCTAGGTAAGATGTATGTGGTGTAACAATACTTTACTTACCCTCTAGGTAGGATGTATGTGGTGTAACAGTACTTTACTTACTCTCTAGGTAAGATGTATGTGGTGTAACAGTACTTTACTTACTCTCTAGGTAAGATATATGTGGTGTAACAATACTTTACTTACCCTCTAGGTAAGATGTATGTGGTGTAACAGTACTTTACTTACTCTCTAGGTAAGATGTATGTGGTGTAACAGTACTTTACTTACTCTCTAGGTAAGATGTATGTGGTGTAACAGTACTTTACTTACTCTCTAGGTAAGATATATGTGGTGTAACAGTACTTTAGTTACTCTCTAGGTAGGATGTATGTGGTGTAACAGTACTTTACTTACTCTCTAGGTAGGATGTATGTGGTGTAACAGTACTTTACTTACTCTCTAGGTAAGATGTATGTGGTGTAACAGTACTTTACTTACTCTCTAGGTAAGATGTATGTGGTGTAACAGTACTTTACTTACTCTCTAGGTAAGATGCATGTGGTGTAACAGTACTTTACTTACTCTCTAGGTAAGATATATGTGGTGTAACAGTACTTTACTTACTCTCTAGGTAAGATGTATGTGGTGTAACAGTACTTTACTTACTCTCTAGGTAAGATGTATGTGGTGTAACAGTACTTTACTTACTCTCTAGGTAAGATGTATGTGGTGTAACAGTACTTTACTTACTCTCTAGGTAGGATGTATGTGGTGTAACAGTACTTTACTTACCCTCTAGGTAAGATGTATGTGGTGTAACAGTACTTTACTTACTCTCTAGGTAGGATGTATGTGGTGTAACAGTACTTTACTTACTCTCTAGGTAGGATGTATGTGGTGTAACAGTACTTTACTTACTCTCTAGGTAGGATGTATGTGGTGTAACAGTACTTTACTTACTCTCTAGGTAGGATGTATGTGGTGTAACAGTACTTTACTTACTCTCTAGGTAAGATGTATGTGGTGTAACAGTACTTTACTTACTCTCCAGGTAAGATGTAAAGACAGAGTCTGGATTTCTGTGCCTCCATCTAAAGAGATCTGTGGATTCCAACCAAATGAGTTGGCTACTTGCCAAATGATAGCTAGTAGAGATAGTAACAGAGCTAGTAGAAGACACAGTGAAATAGTAGAGGCTAGTGTAAGAACTCTGAGTGAAGGTGAGTCAATCAGTCAGATATCAGTGGAGGTCTGTGAACGCTTATTTATGAATAGCTTCTTATTTATATGTGACTATTTATATTTATGTGGCTGTCTGTTTACAGTAGCAGGCAAACAAGTGTAATGGTACAGAAGTAGAAGAAGAGAAGTTACTATCCAGATATCTCAGCAATACATGGACAAACTTGCAGCTGCACGCCCTATTTATTTCTATCAGCTGGCAGTGTAATAACATATTTGTTGTACCTAGCTGCCAAGTTAGCTGTAGACATGTGTTGCTTCCAACTTAGTGCAAAGATACATTGTAACAGTCATGTACATGTACACTGTAGATTGAAGATCATTATTTGTACTGTTGTTATGTGTTGTTATTCTCATTTAGAATTTAAGTTTCACTAATAATAAACTTTATGTAAGGTGGCTCTAAAGTTCTCAATAAATATTTTCCCCGTAGCGATTTTAGGCACCTTGTAGGAGTGTAGGGCCTACTATGTATATTGTGCATGTAATACCTACATGTCAAGCAACCTTACAAGATGCTTGTGTACATGTACACATAAGATGTTTACCGCCCCTATAGCTTTCTTCCACACATTTGCTCACGCTACATCACTAGCTATAGTTACTACTTTGAAGCGTTCTAAATCCCATGTATTAGTGTACTTTACCTTGCACTACAAAAACAACAACCAGGTGACTGGATATCCAGCCTCAGTCTCCTTCTACTCCATCCTATCATACTTTGGAACACTGGCATATTACTTAGACACACACTGGAAGCAGAAATAAAATGAAAAAGTTTGGGGATGAAAAGGAAATCCGACATGTACATGGTACTGTGTAGTTGTCTGCTCTCACCAATGCATGAACATGGCACAGTAGTTGTCTGCTCTCATCTATGCATGTACATCTGCATAGTACAGGAAGCTGTCTGCTCTCATCTATGCATAGTACAGTTATGTAGTTGTCTGCTATCAGCTATACACAGTACAGTAGTTGTCTGCTCTCAACTATGTATATATGTGTAGTACTGCAGTAGTTGTCTGCTCTCAACTATGTCTATGCATAGTACAGTAGTTGTCTGCTCTCAACTATACACAGTACAGTAGTTGTCTGCTCTCAACTATGTATATATGTGTAGTACTGCAGTAGTTGTCTGCTCTCAACTATGTCTATGCATAGTACAGTAGTTGTCTGCTCTCAACTATACATGTACATAGTACAGTAGTTGTCTGTTCCCAGCTACACATGTACATAGTACAGTAGTTGTCTGCTCTCAGCAATGTATATGCATAGTACAATACTTGTCTGCTCTCAACTATGGATATGCAAAGTACAGTAGTTGTCTGCTCTCAGCTATCTATATACATAGTACAGTAGTTGTCTGCCCTCAACTATGTCTATGCATAGTACAGTAGTTGTCTGCTCTCAACTATGTATATGCATAGTACAGTAGTTGTCTGCTCTCAGCTATCTATATACATAGTACAGTAGTCGTCTGCTCTCAACTATGTATATACGTAGTACAGTAGTTGTCTGCTCTCAACTATGTATATACATAGTACAGTAGCTGTCTACTCTCAACTGTTCATGTACTTAGATGTACATTGTAGCATCAATCAGCCTTCCTAGTTATATGGGTTGCAAACATGTATAGCAAACACAATAGTAAAAAGTGTGGATTAATATGAACTTTGCAGGAATAACACAGCCCTACTAACATTGCTATTACACACGAGCCGCTACACTTGTGTATTGTGTACAATGTAGGTATATTATTTAATAATGTGCTGTAGAATATCATAAAGTAGACTTACCTTTTCTATCAAAGTACATTATATTGTGATGGTACAGGACATTTGTATACGACCCCAACTCCCGGACGAAGCTCCACCGCACCCTAAGTGCCTAGTAGTTGTTACAGCGCTACTCACCTGACACTAACATTCTCACAATTAGTGCTCGTATACTTACCTTTAACTGCATTGCATGTTCAAAGTACTTAATTACCGTCTATATACATGTCTCCATGTGTTTATGCTCATTCCTTATTCATGTATCTTACTATATGTTGTTGTACATAGTCACATGAATGTCACTAAGTCCTTTTTATGCCTTTTATACCCATGTACAGAGGCCCGACCTCTCAGAATCCATTGATATTCATTTTGTACATGAATTGGACCATTATAAGCAACTTTTGTAGAACCCGACCTATTTTGGGTCGGCCGTCGGGCTTCCGGCGGCCATCTTGTTGCGCAACTTCCGGACGACCACACGTCGTCTTTTCCCGACGTCACGTCGGCCGGAAGTCCTTATACTATATAAAGGGCACTGTTTTACTGTTCATTGTCTCAGTCTACACTTGGCTTTCAATAAAGACACATCTATACTTGATACAGGGACTTTCTCTTCCTTTTACTAGGTCATTCGCTTTGCGAACCGCCTACTAGGTTGAACTACTCTCTTTCACTGTATAGTCTGAAGGTCGGACTTGAGATCAGATGGGTCGTCTTTGGTAGTATTTGGGCTACTGAGACCGCTCGATCTTTCATGTAATGCGAAGTCCTATTACCACTCATAGGCACTTCATTTCTGGGTCGATAGTCGTCCAAGGACGACCGCACCAAATCACAGAAACCATTACATTGGTGGCAGCGGTGGGATTCTAAGGTCGTACTCTTACGATACGAAGAGAAGGAAGGTGACCTCGGCCTCGGGTGACCGACCGACCTCATTCTTCAATACTTCTACGGCGATTTAGGACTCGGACCCGGGAACCTTGGATACGAGAAGGTGACAAACGCTAAAGTGCACCCATAATTCTCGTGGTTCCGCTGGATGTAGCCCGACCTACGCCGGATCTTCAATCAAAGACCGACCTCGGATCCAGAATAGATCGACGGTACTCAGTACGACCATCAGGCCGACCCGGCCTGACAAACCACAGTAGTTAAACTAACTACCCGACACCCTACAGACATCAAACCGAGGACGACACGTCCCCTTCACCGAAGAGGCTCCATCTATACTCAGCAATGGCTAGCGATATAGACAGGCTAGTAGAGGTAATCGGACAGTACATAGAAGTAGCTCGACCTCAGCCGCCTCAACCCTCTTTCAAGACACCACAGTTCGACGGACAAGGAGACGTCGAGTTCTTTATAGAACAGTTCCTGACCATAGCCGAGGCAAACGACTGGAGCCCGGCAGCCATGTACCTTCACCTAAGAGAGGCCCTCAAGGGACCGGCACAAGAATGTGGCCGACCCGGCACCTCAGAAGGGATCTTCGAAGCTCTACGCGCCCGATACGGGTTAACTGATAAAGAAGCTAGACTCCAGCTCATACAGCTGCGGAAAGATCCCGGCATGTCATTACAAGAACATGCCACCTTAGTCAAGAAACTTGTACATGTGGCTTTCCAGGAACTACCCGAAGCGCACCGCCGGGTATTGGCTGTGGAAAACTTCAGTAACTCTCTTGAGGACGGACACCTACAGAGACACCTCTTGGCAATAAACCCCAGAGATGTGGACTCGGCCGTCCGAGCCGGAAACGACTTCTTGCTCGTCAAGGGACCTTCCCGTGGAAGTAAAGCACACCAAATCAGGGCAGTCACAGAACCCGAGCCGGAGACACCCCAAATAAATACAGTGGACTCCGACCTGACCTGGATCAACGACCTGAAAGAGGCCATCCAGACACTCAGCCAAGAAGTCAGACGACTTCGAGGACTACTAGACGCCCCCAGAGCGCCAGGACCTCGGAATAGACCCTCCTGGCAGACCAGCAAAAAGCCTGGTCCCCCTCCTCAACGGACCAATGGGAACGCTCCCCCCACATATCCTGAGCCGCCAGTACCCGAGTCGGGAAAAGGCTCCGGCCCGAGACAGTAGAGGCTGGTACTCGGGCCCTACAAGTTCCTCGCACCTCTCACCTTTCCATCTCGGAAGACCGTCCCAAGTATCCGGTCGGCAAGGCCGACCCCCCTTCTAAAACAGTGACTCAAGTGACGTATGTAAAGCCGCATGTACCTAGCCTGTACATACAAGGACGACTATGTAGCCAAGATGTAACCCTACTCTTGGACACGGGCTGTACGACCAACCTAATATCACCCCGCATCCTGAAGAAGCTGCAGAGACCCGACCTAGAGGTCCTACCAGTAAGTCAGCCATATGGCAAGATGGCCGACGGCTCGACTCTCAGGTTCGAGGGAATGGTAAGGCTACCTATGGTAGTCGGTCGTACCTTTAGCCAAGAACTGTTCCTCATCGGCTCCATACCAGAAGATGGCGTCTTAGGGATGCCCTACCTGACTAAACACAAGTGCTCTGTAAACTGCCATACCGCTAAGGTATACACCAGCCGAGATCAATGGCCGTGTGTCAATAGAACGGGAAGCCCTTATACATTGAGGACGATGCCTGAGATGAAGCCTAGTACGCCTCCACCCGACGTCGATGACTCATGCCGACGTCAAGGACACCCCACCAGAGGATCCAGGGCCGAGGGAGGAACGGATAATATAGTACCTAGTACACCTGCGCCCGACGTTGATGATCAATGCCGACGTCAAGGACACCCCCACAGAGGATCCAGGGCCGAGGGAGGAACGGGAAGCTCATCACTTAGTACACCTGCGCCCGACGTTGATGATCAATGCCGACGTCAAGGACACCCCCACAGAGGATCCAGGGCCGAGGGAGGAAAAGGATCATTACCGCCCAGTACAACTCCGCATGGCGTCGAAGTACAATGCCGACGTCCTGGCCACCCGATAGGGGGGCTAGAAGCCGAGGGAGGAACAGCGAAGAAAAAGAGGCAAGTAGAGGACCAGGGCCGACAGGCTAAAAAGCCGCGCATCCAGGAGCGTAGACAAGGCACAAACCGCCTCGAGGAAGGTGCTGTCGACTATTTCCAGCACCCGATATTCCCGCCGCCCGACTGGGGCAGAGGTTCAAAAGGTAGACCCTCCTACGTCCGGATGCTTACGCCCTACACTAGGGAACACAGACCCCTATCATACAGGAGGAAGGCCCGGTGGAAGCGAGGCCGACCCCCAGAGGTTATACTAGAAAGAATTCATCACAAATGGGCTGCCCAGACGACTACCTGTCGTAGGCCGACACGGCCAGGCCCGTGTTTACTCCCCAATTCAACAGACAGATCCGGTGACCCAGACAACCTTGAGATCAAAATAGATCTAACAACCGGGGTCAGACAAGTGCACTTCCGCCGCAACGTAGCCCTACTACATGGTGAGAAGCCAGCTATTGCAGACATAACGCTGCACACCAGAAGGAGAACCAGGGCAGCCCCCACACCTATAAAAGGCCAGGATCCAGATGGATCCCCCAGTACCTTCACCACCACCACTCAGTCAACACCTAGTCGGACAACAGAGTACTCTATTCGAGACTCCTCAACAAGGACGGTGCCCTCCCTAGTCGGCCTACTCATGGACTTGCCAGGTGAGCCAATAGACTTGGACGAGGTACTGTTACTTTTGGACGACGACGACTTATATGCTGATCTCGGGAACTCCTCGAGGGATGAGGTCGTGCCAGTCGGGTCGGGTCATACTGAAGTATCTTCGGTACTTCGGGACGATACCGTCCTAACCGACTCGGACGTGTACTGCCTCCCCTCCGGGACGACCTCGGACATGCATATGTACTCTAATGACATTGTACACCATGTGACTGAGTCGGGTGACAAAGACGACCCGGCCTACGCAAACATTGATGATCTAAATGATCAACCTCTTGTATCTACACTTTCTCTTATAGAGACCTCTCCAGAGACGCCTATGCCGCAGTCTCAACTTTGCTGGATCTCTCCACGGACCAGTAGTGATATACGTCGGACAGCCCGATGTAAAGGAAGGAACTCCTATTGTCGACTATGTAAGCTAGAAGGGACGGAGAACACCATCAAGGCTCACACACGCCAACACTTTACCCAGTTCTTCTGTTCCTGTGGAGTCAGCGCCCGTGATGCAGAGACTGTCTATCGGCACCAAAGCCAGACAGGCCACGGAGCCATCCAGTATGAAGTGGATTTCCACATGTTCCAGCTTTTCCTCAAGGCGATGAAGCTCGACAAGAGGGTCGCTTACCCCTCATGTATCCCAGCAGACGTAGGACCAAAACCTTTCACTATACCAGCTCCTCGAGAAGCTGAAGCCAGAGCAGCAGTGGTGCGACTGACACCTCCTCCTGCCCCAAAGAAAACAAGTAAAAGAAAGTCGCCCTGGGAGCGACTAGGCAGTCCAAAGCGACCACAGACTCGTATGGACCCTCCAGCCTTGGACCACAGAGGGACTGATACTTACGACATACCCAAACGTCGGCCCCGGCCGCCTAAGGCTAGAACCGGATCAGACAAGGCCGTCCCATTGTCGACCAGCCCTCCAGATACTAAAAACACAAAGAAATCTCTTGAGTCCCGCACCCCTACAGCAGAATTCCAGAAGGAGAGAGAACGATTGTGTGCCACTTTAAACAATCGTCTCGGACGCCTCAGGCACCAATTGCACATACTCCAGCAGAGACTTCTTCACTCACATGTTAGAGACCGGCTTACTATAGTCCAGCAGACGGAAGCCGTACAGGACGAAATATCCCTCCACCAACGGCTCACGGAGCAGATCCTTAGACATACTCGAAGAGATAGTGCCAAGGATCGGGGGGCTATGTGATGGTACAGGACATTTGTATACGACCCCAACTCCCGGACGAAGCTCCACCGCACCCTAAGTGCCTAGTAGTTGTTACAGCGCTACTCACCTGACACTAACATTCTCACAATTAGTGCTCGTATACTTACCTTTAACTGCATTGCATGTTCAAAGTACTTAATTACCGTCTATATACATGTCTCCATGTGTTTATGCTCATTCCTTATTCATGTATCTTACTATATGTTGTTGTACATAGTCACATGAATGTCACTAAGTCCTTTTTATGCCTTTTATACCCATGTACAGAGGCCCGACCTCTCAGAATCCATTGATATTCATTTTGTACATGAATTGGACCATTATAAGCAACTTTTGTAGAACCCGACCTATTTTGGGTCGGCCGTCGGGCTTCCGGCGGCCATCTTGTTGCGCAACTTCCGTACGACCACACGTCGTCTTTTCCCGACGTCACGTCGGCCGGAAGTCCTTATACTATATAAAGGGCACTGTTTTACTGTTCATTGTCTCAGTCTACACTTGGCTTTCAATAAAGACACATCTATACTTGATACAGGGACTTTCTCTTCCTTTTACTAGGTCATTCGCTTTGCGAACCGCCTACTAGGTTGAACTACTCTCTTTCACTGTATAGTCTGAAGGTCGGACTTGAGATCAGATGGGTCGTCTTTGGTAGTATTTGGGCTACTGAGACCGCTCGATCTTTCATGTAATGCGAAGTCCTATTACCACTCATAGGCACTTCATTTCTGGGTCGATAGTCGTCCAAGGACGACCGCACCAAATCACAGAAACCATTACAATATGTCTGTCTATACATTTCAAGAATATTATTCAATGCAATAAGACGAAATTAAAATGATCTGAAAACGGGAATGTCATGACAAGAGTCAATATAATATGCATATGTCTAGTGTTATAGCATTATGATCAGATATACATGTATTTGTAGTACTTACAGTATTTACTTTAACAGAAATTCGCATTATAAGCGTACATATATACTGTACTTGGTACAGCTTAACTGAGCTGTGCTATTTGGCTCGTTACCTAGTAATTAATCATAAATGGTTGATATTAGAACTCACTGGAAATAAGGAAATAAGGAAGTATCCCCTGTCAGCATTGAATAAAACTTTAATGAAAGGTCAAACAACAGTGAGACCTTTCTGACCTCATTTGACCTAGATAATTGATTATTCACATGCTACAGGGGCTAATATCCTTGTATGTTGTATGATTTGGCCAACAAGTCTATACTTGCGTACCATTGACAAGTTAAGCTGCTCTAGTTCCATCCAATTATATTGATGGTATAAATGCACAATGACAGTCAGCTATGTACATGTATATTTGAACACTTTTCCTGCGTATTGCATGCATGTTACAAAGACCTTCATCCATCCTCTAGTCCTCCATACCTACATGTAGGTGAAATAACAGCCTATTGAGTTCTCTGCCATTTCTATTTCCCTCCAAGTCATGTAGAAGCTTCTCTCCAATGGAGCATGCACTCCAGTGTTCTACCAGTTTGACATCTGCCAGTGTTGGGTTAGTGTTTGCCTGGGAATCGCTTGGACTTTGTACTTCCATAACATTCTCTCCTGCCACATTTTCCAGTATACTGTGCGTAATACATACATTGTATACATGTACCATACAATGCACATTGCAAATGCCTATATTGGCGGATACACTGACACTATTCAATAGAAGGATCCAATGTTGTACTTTTCTCAAACACTGGCTTTTCAGCTTACATTTACCAGTACTTTCTCATGTATCTGGATATGAGACAGCTCAAGGCTGGTGCAAACTCTAAGTAGTGACATAAGTTATGTCTGCATCACATCATCATAAGACCTACTCTACTAGTTGTATGTTGAAGAGGCAGTATTCAGTCCATTGTGATCATGTGAGGTGACCTTTGACCTTAGTCATCTATAATATTTATATAGTTAACCTATCAGCATACTGCTCAGTTGCTAGCTGACTTTCAGAGTATATGCAGCAAGTACTGGAACCTCTACAAGCATGGGCAGGTTATTGAGCTACTCTAAGATACTAATAGTGATAGTGCTTGTGTCTGTTGAAGGTAAGTGAGTACGTGTAGATAATTCTTAGAGGTAGTATAGTAAATACACTGCACACTCTGTTATAATCTTGATCAGCAACCCCATGGGGCAGCAAAATTGATAGGCACTTTAAAGCCCGCTTAGTACAGCACACATTAACTTGTTGATTCCAATTTCAATCGCAACAATAACTATTTCAACTAATGGCAACGTTTTGCTGCATACGTTTACCTGCTAAGTCTGAATTAGTGGATTTGCCGATTCCAGATCTCAAAATGGTACACTGATCAACTTTCATTACCACTTGTTCACATATGACATATCTGATCAACTCTTGCTAGGGATGGACCTAATATGTTGTAGGCATCCAGAAATTGCCAAGAAACTTCCAACTAACAGCTGTATCTCCATACTGTGTTAGTATAAGTTGGGATCCTGTACAGTATTCTAATGGACCAGGGAGTGAGGCAGTTTATCAGGTGAAGCAACATGCATGCAATCTCATCCTACTGTATCTGGTAGAGATGTAGCCTGCTTTCCTATATTGTGCTATAGAAATTACTGGGCATTTGGTTAATTCCTGAGGTTGCCTAAGGTAGTGACATCACAAAATAGCTACAGACTAATTAGCATGTTGCGAACCATTTGTGTGGAGTTGCCATTCCTTTCCAGGGTGTAGCAACTCCACACAATGTGTTCAAATGTGAACTCCAGTTATAGGTACAGACATTTACTATATCATCGATATGATGATTTGATGATGGCCCAATAGCTGGTATTATTGTTGAAAAATAAAAATAAAATGGAAATCTTCATTTCTGATTTAGTACAACTGTAACTCTCTGGGCTGGACTAATATACCAAATGATAACGAAGTCTGTGGATTTACTCCAAACTCTCGGGTATTCTGTCAGTTTAGAAAAAGAGGAGATGAAGATGTGGGAACGACTGAAGTCAGCGTCTATACATGCAGCAGTAAGTTCTTATAGCAAGCTAGCACCTTGTCTACCTTACTTGTGTGCTCACAATTCTAATTGAAATTCTTATGACTGCATTGAGACCTCATCACAAGTTTATTGCAAGTATATTGTAGCTCTCATGTACTGTACATGTGTAGTGCAGTGTATATGCATGTAAATGCATGTAAATGCACACTGTATGTCTATGTTGAACATGTATGTACAATGTACATGTTGAACGTATAATATGTTTCACTCTTTTGCACACCCATGCAGATCTTTTTGAATCTGGAAGTGTAAAGTTTAGTACTCCGGTAGTAAAACGAAATTCAGGCCGTAAGAGGTGGAAGTATCAAGTCCATTGGGAGGTGAGTTTGCCATTAGAAATCTAGATCTCAATTTCGGCAAAAAATGTTACTAGACTGCTCTTCGGAATTATTTCTCGTCAGAAAACTCTGCGGAATTTCTACTGTCATGTCCACATTTACCCTTCTTAACCGATTCCACAAATTCCAGGTAAACACAGAGGATGGCTGCTCCCCTCCAACACCAAAATACAAACTAGCAGTTGACGGTGATGTAGTACTCAATAAAACAAGTCTAACCAGACACACTCTCTATGCAGATGGAGATGTTGATGTGAACGTTACAGTGTGGGTTATACACAAGAATGGGGAGTTATCTGATCCTGTTACTAAAGTTATCAGAACTCCAATGGGATTACGTAAGTATAGAAAAATGTAGTTTAGTTATCAGGTTAGACACTTTACACAGATCTTTCCAGGCTTGCTTTACACTGGTCTGTTTGTTTTATGGGCACTGCGGTAGTATGTGCCATTAATTATTCATATTCTTTGCCTATCCATATCAAGACTATAGTAAGATCTTGTGCATTATGTAGCTTCTATGCTCATTATTTTCATACAACTAAAAGAATGTAGAAAAAATAATTTAGATGGAGCAGAAGTACTAGTAGATCAAAGGTTATTGCAAATTTAAACGGATAGAATGGTCATACCTTTCTAATACCTCTCAGCCTAGAATGTAATGGTGGTGATTTATGTGTAATATGATACACTGCTGTAGCTTTCCTGGTCCCCTGTCAGAACTACATATATGGACATGCCTGTATAAGCTATATTCATTTAACCTTTATTTCACTCATGTCACAGCTCCTCAGACTGCACCACGAAACTTTACTATGGTGGCTGACACCAAATCTCCCTACTGCGTGTATCTAAACTGGGAGCCTGTACAGTATCCTAATGGACCAGAGAGTGGTATTGTCTATCAGGTAAGTACTGAAGACCAGAGAGTAGTATTGTCTATCAGGTATGTACTGAGGACCAGAGAGTAGTATTGTCTATCAGGTATGTGCTGAGGACCAGAGAGTGGTATTGTCTATCAGGTACGTATGTTACTGAGGACCAGAGAGTGGTATTGTCTATCAGGTAGGGGGTTTTAGCTGGCACTCGAAACCTTTCTCATGTAAATTAGCAGATGGACCCTGAGCACTAACCTAGATATTTGTATGGTAAGATAAACCCCTATCCTCTTCTATAATAGCTATGGTGGGAGCAGCTCAGGGAGCACATGTCTGTACCAACCAACATTCTTCCTTTGCTATCAGTTCAACTGATGCAATTCTCCTGAACAATATCTATTTTCACCAGCATGTTTGATGTGAGAAGTTCACAGAGTGTGTTCAGATTGTTGTGTTAATAAGTGAAATGAGTCAACAAAGCCCAATAGGAGTCTGTTGGTTCTTTCTTTTATATTTTAGCATAAATGCAGCTCTGACAGATGGGTAAATGTAAGCCCTGATAGAAGAGTGTGTGTGTTCAAGCCTAATAAGCCGGCAAAATGCAACTTTAGAGCTGGTAGGGGAAGTAACAATGACACATTGCACCATAGCCCCAAAGTCATCAGTTACACTCGTACAACTTGTCCAAACAGTAAGTGATCCTTCTCCAAACAGCACTTACAACAATACCAGGACATTTACATTGTAGTATAATATAAGTTATCTCCTTTTTACTATTTTAGCCACATGTTTAAACTACAATTATAGGATGCACATGTGCTTGTACATGTACAATGACATATAATATTACTTCTACTTCTTTCTTTTCTGATATACTAGGTGGCAGACCTTCAGCATCTGATAATGTAACAATATGTATCAGTAGTATAGTCAGTGCACTTCTAGACAGACACGCACTCATTGACCCCTGTTTTCAACCAATCACAAGCCGGTATTTCCGATTTCAACCAATCACAGAAGAGCACAAAAATTTTGCACACGACCTTGCCAAGGTCACCCCAAAATCCCCCCTTCTGATTGGTCGAAAAAACATTTGCACACTTGACCCCGAACCCGGCCACGACCCCTTCCCTTCCTCCTTCCCACCCTCCTCCCCTCCCCCTCCCCCACCTCCCACTCCTCCCTCCTCCCCGCCACCGCCCTCGTCCCGTCCGCGCCACCGCCGTCGCCGCCGCCGCCACCGCCGCCCTCACCACCGCCGCCGCCGCCGCCACCACCACCGCCCTCACCACCGCCGCCGCCACCGCCGCCGCCGCCACCACCGCCACCACCACCACCGCCGCCACCACCACCACCGCCACCGCCGCCGCCGCCGCCACCACCACCACCACCACCGCCGCCGCCGCCGCCGCCATCACCGTCATCACCGCCACCCCTCCTCCGCCGCCGCCCACCCTCCCCCCCGCAACCCCCACTCACCCGAACGACCAATCGTTTGAGGCGGTCAAGCCGCGTCCGCCCACGTTGCGTGCGGCGCCGACCGTACACGTGGAGGCGACGCCGGTGCCCCGTATCCACCGGGCCAAGCGACTAGGCAGCGGCCCGCCGCTTCTCCCGAGCCCTCCACTCGAAAAGCTTGTGATCTAAACGAGCGAATTCGGCTGCGCTTCTTCGCCTATAACTCTCATTAGCGATAAGAAGAAGTACTACGGAAGGCTTGGTTTCAGCGATAAGAAGAAGTACTACGGAAGGCTTGGTTTATGATGTGCATTGCATTGTTAATAAAGAAATGTGTAAAGTCTCGGCTATAAATATACTGATGGGAAGAAGGGTTGTTTCTATAATATACATTGTATTGACAACAAAGAACCGTGTGCATGTGTTAAGTCAGCATATATATATATATATATATATATATATATAATGCATTAAATAAACTTTTCACAATGGTGACAATAGAATGAATAAAAGATTGTGTACACGTGTTAAAACACAATTGAAAGAATAAAAGACACATATTTAAAAGAGTATGTCATATCTGTTATTAGCAAGGAAGTCTGTGTGCATGTGTTAAGACAGTGTATATTATACATTAGATAAAATTTTCACAATAGTAGCAATAGAATAAATAAAAGGTTGTGTGCATGTGTTAAGTCAGCATTATGTAATATATTAAATAAACTTTTTACAATAGTAGCAATAGAATAAATAAAAGATTGAGTGTATGTGTTAAGTCAGCATTATGTAATACATTAAATACACTTTTTACAACACTAGCAATAGAATGAATAAAAAAAGCTACATATGTAAAGGAGTATGTCATAGCTATTGTTAGCAAGAAAAGTCTGTGTACATGTGTTAAGGGCAGCATATATAATACATTAAATAAACTTTTCACAATAGTAGCAATAGAATAAATAGAGATTGTGTACACATGTTGAAATATCATTATAATATGATTTAAACACAATTGAAAGAATAAAAGACACATATGTAAAGGAGTATGTCATAGCTATTATAGCAAGAGACAGCTGTGTGCATGTGTTAAGTCAGCACATATAATACATTAAACAAACTTTTTACAAAAGTAGCAATAGAATGTATAAAAGGATGTGTATAAGTGTTAGAATACCATTATATAATAATTTAAAAAATAATTTAAAAAAAAAAAAAACCTCACTGATTTGATATCACATAAAAGTAAATGCAGAGGGAATGAGACACTACAGAGAGAGAGAGTGGGAGAAAGAGAGTGGGAGAAAAAAGAAAAGATGATTAGAGCTTTTCTTCACTGACTCGAAGGTAAGCTTCAGCTTGTGCTATTACCTCTCTGTGATACCCATTCTTCTTGAGATGAAAAATGGCAGAGCGGTAATACTCAACTGCTCCAGAGAAAAAAGATGGGGGGAGTCTGCTTCGATCAACTAGTTCACTGACAGTCTCCTCTTCTATGGGGGTAATAGTGGTGGGGGTATTAAGATTGAGTTCAGACGAACAAGAAGGAGATTGCGAGCTAAGTAGCTCTCTTCCAAAAGAAAGAGAGGGTGAAGCTAAAGAAAAGGAAGAAGTGGTAGTAGTAGAAGTAGTAATAAAAGTAGGTATTGAAAGACTAGTAATTGTATTATTAGACCTTCCAAGAGAAAAAGAGGGTGAATCTAAGAAAAAGAGTGGAGCAGGTGAAGAGGTGGGAGTAGAAGTAGGTATCGAAACAGTGGTAACTGTATCATCAAATCTTTCAGGAGAATGAGAGGGTGAATGTGAAGAAAAGAGTGGGGGAAAAGAAGCAGTAGAAGGAGTGGTAGTAATGGTAGTAGTAATAGTAGTAGTTGTAAGAGAAGAAGTAGAGGTGGTAATGTCTCCATTAGTAAGAGAGTTACTGATGGAAGAAGCATCTGAATCAAAATGATGGTGAGAAGGGAGAGGAAATTGTGAAGAGCACACCCCAGACTTTACAGATCTTTCAGGAGAATGAGAGGGTGAATGTGAAGAAAAGAGTGGAGGAAAAGAAGTAGTAGAAGGAGTAGTAGTAATAGTAGTAGTTGTAAGAGAAGAAGTAGAGATGGAAATGTCTCCATTAGTAAGAGAGTTACTGATGGAAGAAGCATCTGAATCAAAATGACGGTGAGAAGGGAGAGGAAATTGTGAAGAGCACACCCCAGACTTTAAAGAGAATGGAGTAGTAGACATCCCCTTAAAGAAGGGAGGGTATACTACCCCACCAACAGTTGTTGGAGTGTATGCGGGGATGAGTATTTTGGAAGGTGGAGAGTGACCAGTGACCCTTTGCAAAAAGGATATGGTCTTTTTTAGTGAATAGATATCTGTTAGAAAGCGTGTGTTGAATGAGATGTGTCGGTGACAGGGCTTTCCATCAATATGATGATTAGATGGAAAGTTGTAGTGTCTATTCATCCCCTCATCATCTACTGTTATGTGATAGCAAAAACAGATTCGGAGCAAAAAATGCTGTTGAATGTGGACACCTCGTCGGTGCCCAACATTCTTATTACATAAAAAACAGGGGTCATCCGATTCAAATGGCTTTGTTAGTGACATCTCCAGTCTTCTTTTTGTCTCATCACTAACAAAGACATAGAATCTTAGACCCCCCTTACATATCGACTTTGCTCTGAGTCCTAAAAAAGAAAGAAAATAACAAGAATAAGTGAGAGAGAACATATGACTTACTTGTAAATCAGAAAAAAAAAAAAGATTCTAAATCTACAAATAGATACTAAATCATTCTTACCTATCTCGAAGCCATCTACTCCCCCACATTGTTCAAATAAAGCAATCTCTTCTTCCCCTAGTTCTGTTTCTTTTTCATTCTATAATGTAAATAAAATGTGCAGTGACTAATTAACAAACTACATTAACATAGCTATTTGTAATATATGGTTTTTGAAGAATTTGATGAAAAAACTGGCACTCTAAGTACTAAGCAAGTCTACTAAAGCCTGTCTATTTACTCACATAAAGAGAAATACATCATCAACATAAGAAAACCAGTTGTAATTTATGTTATATTTTTTCACATAAGAAAAGAAAAAAAAAGTGTCTTATTGATAAAAATAATACATAAGAAAGAAAGTGCAATACTTATAATAAAAATATCACTAATCTTTAACATCTTAGACATGGTAAGAGACTTATAGAATTAGAGAAAATCATACTATGACTAATTAACATCTGGTTTTAAAAAGGAAGTAGTCTCTTTTGACATTCTAGACATGGTAAGAGGCTTATAGTATAAAAAAGTACATCATCATTATGTGTAACTAACATGTACTTCTGCAGAAATGTCAGTAATCTCCTTTGACATCTTAGAAACCCAACACCATAGTGGATTGAAGGTGTAATGCATGTGTGAACAAATAAGATAATAGACTAACCATTTCTGGAGATGGGATTCTTTTCCTCGAGATTCGTCTTCTGTCTTCCGAGTCGTACGTAATCATATACTTCGTACCTTTTTTTGATGTTTTAATTTTTCTTATATATTTCTTTCTTTGATATTTAGATGTAGAAGCCTGTAAGTATATGTAGAGTAATAAACATATACCAAAGCATAAGTCAAGTAAACGGAACTACTAATGCAACATAGTTACTAAACAAAGAAAATAAGAATGAATAAAAATATATAGGAAACATGAGCATAGTGGTAGTGTACAAGTCAAGTATACAAAAATACTAATCCCTATAGTTATTGAGCAAGAGAATAAGAATACTGATAACAACTACTTTTAGAATGAATAGCATAGGCAAGTTAAATAACAAGTAATAATATATACTAAAGCCTTAACTGTGTGGATAAAACCACCAACTCACCATAGTCACTGGGGAATAGAAACAAGAACAGATAAACAGAACATGTGTTAGCAAGAATTAATTTCGAAGTGAATAATCAGTATAAGACAGAAAAAAAACCAAAAATACCACCCCTTACTTTTTATGTGTTTTTCAACCAATTGAGTCTTTCTGATGGTAAGCTCCTCCCAAACAGAGAGATAAATTACTCTTGTGTTAGTGCAGATCTATTTATTAGAATTAATCAGTTAGTCTTTTTAGCTTCAAGTTCATCCTAAGTAGTGTAATAAATCACTTTGGTGTAGACCTATTTATTAGAATTATTCAGTTAATCTTTTTAGCAACAAGTTCATCCCAAGTAGTGTAATAAATCACTTTAGTGCAGACCTATTCATTAGAATTATCCAGTTAATCTTTTTAGCAGCAAGTCCACCCCAAGTATTGTGATAGGCCACTTTAGTACAGTATAGTCTTGGATGTAGAGTATAGGCTACACTTGATAATATACTTCTTTGCTAGGATGTACAAGTATAGTCAGTACAAGTGGTAATAAACTGTTTTGATACTTATTACCCTACTAGTGGTATAACTACTCATATTGAAAATAAATCTCACCACTTATAAAGTTTCTAAGCTATGGTCACACTAATTGTAGTATAGACAGAGCAGATCTCTACACACATGCTTTCATGTTGAGAATCAAAACAGTTTAATATATAAGCTTACAAAGTTTCTAAGCCCTGGACATACCAAAGGAGAATTATACCACTACTAAAATATAATTAGCCCCAATGTTAACTCAAATGAGTAAGTTCATATTAAAATACATATTAAAATAGCTAGGATGTACTAGTATAGCCAGTACAAGTGGTAATAAACTGTTTTGATACTTATTACACTACTAGTGGTATAACTACTCATATTGAAAAAAATCTCACCACATATAAAGCTTCTAAGCTCCGGTCACACAAATTGTAGTATAGACAGATCAGATCTCTACATACTTGCTCTCATGTTGAGAATCAAAACAGTTTAATACATAAGCTTACAAAGTTTCTAAGCTCTAGTCATACCAAGGGAGTATTATATCACTACTAAAATAGAATTAGTCCCAATGTTAACTCAAATGAGTAAATTCATACTAAAATACATATTAAAATAAGTTTACTCACCATATTAATTGTTGAGTGATGTTTATTCAGAGAAATTAGTAAATATCCACAGAGTTGCAAGTCTTTACTAGGTGGTTGAGTGGTAATGATAAAAATCCTCTCTCACGCTTGCTTTTATGGAAATCTCTGTCCAATCAGAAGTGATTTGCCTTTTTTTAGTCTGATTTATTGCATCCCGATGTGATTCGATGTAACCCGATGTAACCCGATGTAACCCGATGTAACCCGATGTAACCCGATGTAACCCGATGTAACCCGATGTAACCCGATGTGTTTTCGACCTCCCCCGATGTGTTTTCGACCTCCCCCGATGTGATTCGATGTGTCTCGATGTGTTTTCGACCTCCCCCGATGTGATTCGATGTGTCCCGATGTGTTTTCGACCTTCCCCGATGTGACCCGATGTAACCCGATGTAACCCGATGTAACCCGATGTGTTTTTTACCTCCCCCGATGTGTTTTCGACCTCCCCCGATGTGATTCGATGTGTCTCGATGTGTTTTTGACCTTCCCCGATGTAACCCGATGTGTTTTTGACCTCCCCCGATGTGATTCGATGTGTCCCGATGTGTTTTCGACCTCCCCCGATGTGATTCGATGTGTTTTCGACCTCCCCCGATGTGATTCGATGTGTTTTCGACCTCCCCCGATGTGATTCGATGTGTTTTCGACCTCCCCCGATGTGATTCGATGTGTCCCGATGTGTTTTCGACCTCCCCCGATGTGTTTTCGACCTCCCCCGATGTGTTTTCGACCTCCCCCGATGTGATTCGATGTGTTTTCGACCTCCCCCGATGTGATTCGATGTGTTTTCGACCTCCCCCGATGTGATTCGATGTGTTTTCGGCCTCCCCCGATGTGATTCGATGTGTTTTCGACCTCCTCCGATGTGTTTTCGACCTCCCCCGATGTGATTCGATGTGTTTTCGACCTCCCCCGATGTGATTCGATGTGTCCCGATGTGTTTTCGACCTCCCCCGATGTGATTCGATGTGTCCCGATGTGTTTTCGACCTCCCCCGATGTGATTCGATGTGTCCCGATGTGTTTTCGACCTCTCCCGATGTGTTTTCGACCTTTCCCGATGTGTTTCGATGTTTCCCTATGTGTTTTCGATCTTTCCCGATGTGATTCGATGCACTCTGATGTGTTTCCAATGCACTCCAATGTATATGCTGTTAGCCAATCAGCTTTATTTGTATCTTTTTATTCACTATATAAAGAGAGGTGGAAACAGTAGTTTAGTTAACTCTTTCTAGCTCCAGTCTGTTCTTAATAGAAATTAAAGAAGGTTAGCACACAAATAGCATGGAAAGTGGATATGGATCAAGCGAGTATAGCAACAAGCTAATGACTCCTATAAACCAAGAGCTGATGAAGGTAACAGTGGAAAGATGTACAGAACAAAGCAAGTATGAGAATAAAGACTTATTTGAGGGGGTGTCTGAGCTCTTTCTCCAAAAAAGCTTACCTCTAGATTGGCAGAAATGGGATCCTTTAACCGATATTCGTAATAAGCTTAGCACACAGTTACTAGAAGAAATTCGTTCTATCTTTTGGGAGCAAGATGGAAAGGATGAAGAGTTGTAAGTTATACATACTTCCAACTATTTTCTTTTTTTTTTTTTTTTTTTTTTTGTTTCGTATTGTCTTTTATGATCAAAATAAAATATGATAGACAAATTTCCCATATAACTACCTCTCAACTATGTGAAAAACAAATATCATGCTAAATGATGTAGTGAGGTACTAGAAGCAGCCCGAGATAGAGATGAGAGAGCCATTGCACTCGCGGTATTTGTTGCGAGGAGTCACAAACAACTGAATACAAAGAATGCGAATCGGCAGACATTACTTCACCTAACTGTACAGTCTTATTGTTCGGATTCACTAATTCGTCTCATCATCACAAGGGGAGCGGATGGAGCAATAGCCGATGCTTGGGGTTAGTGTTTTATAGCACCAATGTTTGCATGCATTGCTTGTTAAAAAATATAGTATTGCAAAACTTGTAACAATTCGATACTTATCTATATTGCTAATGTTTATTTGGAAGGTGACACCCCCCTTCACATTGCTGCACGTCTGGGTAGAGCTAAGGTTATTCATGCTCTAACCACAAGTTTGACCAGAGCAGAAGTAAAGCATCCATACTTCAGAGTTCCTTACAAATCACTTCCCCAAGACAATGTACAGAGCTACAATCATGATGGAAGGAGTGTAGTCCACCTCATTGTTGAAACAGCGCATAGCAGCAAGCATAGAGAGGCACTAAAAGTACTAAAAAAAAATACTCGGGCTGACTTAGATATGAGGGTAAGTGAATACATTACAGTGGAATAAAAGTAGAGTAGATCGAATTGATAAGTTAGATGGGGAGTTTAATTCTATTCTCTTGTTTGATATTATAGCGAATGGGAGATGGATATGCCCCATCTCACATTGCCATAGAGAATGAAGACTACGAATGTCTACATACATGTCTAAGATTGGGAGCTGATTCTGAAGTTCGTAACTACAAAAGTGAAACTCCTCAACAACTAGCTCACCTCTACAAATCAGCAGATATGGTAAGGGACCAACAACATAAAGAAGTATAGATTTCTTGCTTTGTCCACCTTGAGTGATATTCGTCTGAGTAAAAAACTAAAATCATCTTGTAGGTAAGACTGTGTCAAGAGTTTGGAGCTGGAGCATATCAATTAGAGTATGCTGAGACCGAAGTCGTAAACATTATAGCTCCTACGACTTCTGATGAAGATGAGTAATAAGTACCTAAACCCCTCTTTTATTTATTCTATTGCTACTATTGTGAAGTTTATTTAATATATTACATAATGCTGACTTAACACATGCACACAACCTTTTATTTATTCTATTGCTACCATTGTGAAAAGTTTATCTAATGTATAATATACACTGTCTTAACACATGTACACAGACTTTCTTGCTAATAACAGATATGACATACTCTTTTAAATATGTGTCTTTTATTCTTTCAATTGTGTTTTAACACGTGTACACAATCTTTTATTCATTCTATTGTCACCATTGCGGAAAGTTTATTTAATGTATTATATATGCTGACTTAACACATGCACACGTTTCTTTATTGTCAATACAATGTATATCATAGAACCAACCCTTCTTCCCATCAGTGTATTTATAGCCAAGACTTTACACATTTCTTTATTAACAATGCGATGCACATCATAAACCATCCCTTCCGTAGTACTTCTTCTTATCGCTAATGAGAGTTATAGGCGAAGAAGCGCAGCCGAATTCGCTCGTTTAGATCACAAGCTTTTCGAGTGGAGGGCTCGGGAGAAGCGGCGGGCCGCTGCCTAGTCGCTTGGCCCGGTGGATACGGGGCACCGGCGTCGCCTCCACGTGTACGGTCGGCGCCGCACGCAACGTGGGCGGACGCGGCTTGACCGCCTCAAACGATTGGTCGTTCGGGTGAGTGGGGGTTGCGGGGGGGAGGGTGGGCGGCGGCGGAGGAGGGGTGGCGGTGATGACGGTGATGGCGGCGGCGGCGGCGGCGGTGGTGGTGGTGGTGGTGGTGGCGGCGGCGGCGGTGGCGGTGGTGGTGGTGGCGGCGGTGGTGGTGGTGGCGGTGGTGGCGGCGGCGGCGGTGGCGGCGGCGGTGGTGAGGGCGGTGGTGGTGGCGGCGGCGGCGGCGGTGGTGAGGGCGGCGGTGGCGGCGGCGGCGACGGCGGTGGCGCGGACGGGACGAGGGCGGTGGCGGGGAGGAGGGAGGAGTGGGAGGTGGGGGAGGGGGAGGGGAGGAGGGTGGGAAGGAGGAAGGGAAGGGGTCGTGGCCGGGTTCGGGGTCAAGTGTGCAAATGTTTTTTCGACCAATCAGAAGGGGGGATTTTGGGGTGACCTTGGCAAGGTCGTGTGCAAAATTTTTGTGCTCTTCTGTGATTGGTTGAAATCGGAAATACCGGCTTGTGATTGGTTGAAAACAGGGGTCAATGAGTGCGTGTCTGTCTAGAAGTGCACTGACTATACTACTTGTATCATGTATACATATAAAATATTTACAATGTATATCTATATTATATGAATGTACATTTACATGCATATATTTGTTGCTTTTACTTATCATACACATGCATGCTTGCAGCTGCCAGCTCTCCTATAAACTTGAGGTTCCGTGGCCGAAAGACGGTGTTTCGCTCTGGCAGAGAGATGTGGAGTTATAGAGCTATGTGGGGGGTTAGTATGATGTATTCTAGTAATCCAATGAACTACTATACAGTGGACTATGTTCAACTTATTGCACAATAGTGAAAGGAAAGGTTGGCTCTTCTAAGGAACAGTAAGTAGCATATCCTGAGTAAATATGAACAGAAAGTCAGTGACCAGATAACACAAGGAGGTAGGAGAGGTGCTGTAGGAATATATTCCCTTCAGCTACCTTTGTATGGATGGAGATGAATACTCATAGTGTTTTGTTACCACTTAGCTTGAGAACTAGTGTTTAGTCCAAATATCTCCATCAACCAATAGACAGTGAAGCTACGATATGATTGGCTAACACAGAGCTAAAGTAATTGCAAATTTTAGTCACTTTTCTGTTGTGACCTAAAATTCAGTGCTTCGAAACAATTATAAATTATAGGTGCCTACGAGGACATTTGACTGCGCAACTTCCTACAGATTGGAGATAGACGGTGTAGTTGTTGATAACCATGTGTGGCAGGATTACGGTTTCACCAGATACGGTGGAGTCAATGTAACATTCAAAGTTTGGTTGAAGTACAAAAACGGGGTACTGTCTACTGTTCCAGCAACAAAGACTTTTATCACACCTGTGATGGATTTACGTGAGTAGGATCAGCCACTAAACCTTAAAGGTGGACTGTGCTGAAATTTTGACGTTATGAGTTGAATACACCATTAGAAAGCCTAGTAGCAGCTGAACCAGTTAGCACAATACCAGCTGGGCTATGTGATGTCATCGTGGTACCCAGCTCTGTTAAAACTAGTGAAATACATCATTGCAGGGAGTGAATGCCAGACCACGCATTGTATTATTATAAACCGAAAATTTTAATTGAGATTTTATCTTTGTTGTACTAGGAATATCACAAAACGAAAAAATGGGTATGTAGAACAAATGCTAGTTAATATTCCTAGACAATAAAAAGTACAATTTGTTGCAAAAAATTATCAAATGACTTTTGAGTTCGCAATTTGATTGGTCAATATAGGTTACTTGTTTATCTCATGAATAACAAGCCAATGCACTAGACTGGTGTGTTGAACCTGTAGTATGTAGTACTCTAATTGCTAATATCTGTTTTATTGAATGAACACTGTATTTCTTCTAAAGCAGTTGTGACAACTGAATATTTCAGCTATCTAGTGTGTCAGAGTTGAGATAATCAAAGAAGAAGTTTTGAGAACTGACATAAAACTAGGTGGAGATAACTCCTAAAGCTGACATCACTATGGTTAATTTAGAAATTTTGGGGTTACTTTTTTGCAGTTTAGCATCTGTTAACTACTACTAAAACAGTTTAGATATGTTTGTATAGGTATCAAGTAATACTAACTTAGTTAATTTGGTGACAAACATTCTGAAATTGTCAGTACAGTCCACCTTTAACTAATGTTGAATCTCAAAGGTAAATAATGCCCCCAAAAAGTCTTGGTACCCTTAGCTGATAAAGACCAACCGCTATAAAATTGGTGCACAGCTATAAACCAGTCAAAGAAAGCAAATATAAAATTATTATTCATCAAATCCACCGGCAGTCGAACTGATGTATGTATATACATGTAATTGATGTCTAAATACTATGTGGATTGTAGCCCCTCCAACAGCACCAAGAAGCTTCCAGCTCACAGCAGCCAACTCTAGCTGCGTCCATATAAGCTGGGAAAGAGTAGAGTTCCCTAAGGGACCAGAGAGTAGCATATCTTACAAGGTACTCTTGTCATTTTGATTGCTTTACATAATGATGCGTATGCAGGCATTTAGAGAAAGATAAGAATTTACAAATTGCCTACTGTTAATTTTTCACCAGCCGATAAGAAAATGAGAATAGGTTACATTGATGTGTTATTTATGCAGTTCAACATATTCCATAATAAGGCATCATATTTAATGTAATCTACTGCATATGTGTGGCGTAACAGTACTTTACTTACTCTCCAGGTAAGATGTAAAGACACCATCTGGGCTCCTGTTCCTTCATCTAAAGAGATCTGTGGATTCCAACCAAATGAGTTGGCTACTTGCCAAATGGTAGCTAGTAGAGATAGTAACAGAGCTACTAGAAGACACAGCAAGATAGTAGAGGCTAGTGTAAGAACTCTGAGTGAAGGTGAGTCAATCAGTTGAATGTTAGAAGGTGATATGACTGTAACTAATTGTATTTATATGTGACTATATATTTATATGTGACTATATATTTATATGTGACTATGTATTTATATGTGACTATATATTTATATGTGACTATATATTTATATGTGACTATACATTTATAAGTGATACTTATTTAAATGTACATGTATGTTATCATGTTTTTATACATGTACATGTATGTAGTCATATGTTTACATGTGGCTATTCATTGATGTGCGAATGTTTATTTGTACGGCTGCTTGAGGTGTAACATTTATGAAGCACAGTACATGTATATGACTTTCTATTTACAGTCAGTGAAATGGAGAACTGAGTTCTGGATGTCTGCCCAGATCAGAAGACTCGTGGTAATCTGAAGGGAGACTCTATCAGTAGCAACAGATGTATATATCCTACACACTCTGTTGGTCCTACTCTACACTCAACAAGATCACTCTGGTCACTATCGGTTATGTAAACTTTGATCAGTGTGTATGCTAAATCAAGCGTAGTAATGAGCTTCTACAGCATATTAACTTTGTTATTTCGGTATAAATTAGCCTACAATTTCTCATGTACTTATGCTTTTTAATTGCTACCTATTTTTATAGGTTTTTGTGAACCAAAAGCAGTGTCTTTCTTAAAGTGGGAGTAGCACCAAAGACTGGGTAGTCTTCCTGAGTTGTCCCCTCTTGTATGAGCAGAGAAATATAATTGGAAACCATTTATGCTAAATTTGGTTATTCATTTCTCTTTCGGCGCTAATATTGTTTTACCATAAGTAGTTATGTGTATTTTGAAAAAATACTGGAAAATCGGACACCCACTACCTCTATTCACTCATGGGAGTTTTTAGAAAATATGAAGAAGTTGTCGTATCATTGTAGTATACCCTGAAATAAATGAGAAGTTTTCTTGCTAATTGCACTTCCTTGATGTTTGAAATAAAAAAGACAAGTGAATATATGTGGCCAAGTATCATGTTATCAAAAGTGTAGAAGGAATTTATAAACTCTTGGTTAATAGACAAGTTATTGAATAAAAGCTTTTCCATGTGCTTTATAACAAGGTTAACTGGGTTACTCAGATGACATAGACTGCCTGTGTTTGAGATCCATTTGTGGTAGATGACATCATCTGCTGTTGCACTAGCAGACCTTTTTGAATAGCTCTAGGCAAGTACTATTCAACAAGCTATTCAGCCTTTTGATTGGTTTTGGTCAATTTTGGAAATACTCATAGTTGTTATATTGTACATGTAGGTAGCTTTGTTCAAGCAGTCTAGCGTACAGAAGCACCATACAATGTACATGTATTATGGAAGAATTAAACAAAATAATATTGATAGTATTAGTATTCCAGCCATACACTCAGTCCTGTCACTCAATATGTGGGTTAATAAAAGAAAGTTTGAATGCCACCAACTGAGAAACACCAACAATGGTCGATATTGAAAATCAAAAGTTAATCATTAGTATTGAAGCTTCAGAGTGTTTGTATATTCACTAGTGAGTCGTCTATGTCTACATTGAACTATCCTTCTGTTTTCAGTTTCATGTATATTGCATGAAATGCTTCTAAATTAATCAGCCCTAAACAATCTAGCAATCAGGTTATCAGCTCCTCCTGCATGCATACCATTACTGTGATTAAAAAAGATTGATCATGCTCTACTACCAGAGCGTTATTACGGTGATGCATTAGATCATCAGTCATCTGTACGCATAGGCAGTCCGCTAGGAGCTTTGGTGCAAGTCGATAGTATACTAGAAGCTTAGTTTTTGACAAATCAAAACCTGCAGGCAAATTGTGAATACGAGAGAGTTCACAGGTCATTAAATTAAGAAGCAGCAAGCAGCAATCTTGACTAATTACTCTATCAAACAATTCGAGAGTTTTTCTCCCACATGATCTACTATGGAGAATATAACAGGGGATATTTTGACAACTGAAAGAACATTCCAGATTGACATATGCCCTGAATCTCATTCTGTGTGCATATCTGATTACTGGTTTATTTACCTTCTGAAAGTCATCAATGTGATATCCATCTTGGTCAACCTGTTCAACACTGGAGTACTTTACAAGATTGTGGTTAAGCATCAACTACTCTACCACAAGATCATGATACTTCTCAGTATTTCTGACATCCTCAACGCTGTCAAGTTCTTCACAGTGTTTGACTGCGACTTACGAATGCTAACTGTGAGGGATAAATATTCAGCAATATTTTATGTCAGTTTTCGTGAAATAGTGGCAGTGTTTAGGTTTGTCGCTCTTGGTCTTTCATTCTTCGACAGGTGGCTAGCGTTGGCAAGAGCTTTACAATACCAGAGCAGTTTGTTTGTAAGGCATTTCTGGGTGTTTGCTTCTGTTCCATGCTTAGTTATGACTATATTTATATTCATCAAGAACATTCTAACTGTCGAAGACTTTTGTATGGATGAAATCAAGGGAATAGAGCATTGCCGAAGCATAATCGGTAAAATCCTTTCCTGCTACTCCTTTTTTGCTGGGATGCCGGTTTTCCATACCATTTTTTTAATTCTAATACTTTGGGAACTCTGGAAGATGAGCAAACGATCGGTGGTGACAGCCGGTGACAGCGCATTAAAGCGCGCAAGCAAGACCGTTCTTTTGATAGCTGCCCTTTACTATGGATGCTTTTTGCTGCACCCCATCGCAAATTTCACAAAGTTTCCTTTAGTAGATTACATTCAGTACATTGCAAACAGTTTGTATGGAATACTGAACGTGGTCGCATACGCTCTCATGAACAAAGGATATTGGCAGGTGGTCAAACAACTATTCTGTAAAAATAGAGTAGCCAATGGAGATGCTTCAGTTTGACTATAGCTTATCCTGCTATTTAGACTCAACATGTAGATGTATCTGTGTATGTGACTGAACATTGCATATATACATTTAGTATGTTTTGAACCACATCGAGGTGTTGAGTGTCTTTTATGAAACGTGAAACTACTGCAATCAGCTATTAATGTGGATACATTTATATACATGTGCCTACATGTATATTATTGTGAGTATATGTTACAATCAATGTTGTTCAATCTTTCATTGAAATTCACCTTATAGAAGCTGAACAGCTATATTGTTAAAACCGTCGGCTGGTGAAACTAATTTGAAGTTAAAAACAGTCTTTTTTGCTTGTTTGCTCTGCACATACCATAATATATTATGTCTTGTTTCGAAAATAAATTTTAATATTGTAATCTAAAGTTGTTGTTCTCCACTCCTCTTCTGTTCATTCTCCTTGTTCATGTTTTAAACATACCCATTTATTTAGACCTGCTGGGACACCACCCTGTAGGGCCAGCTCCAACCAGAGACTGTTTTGTGCAGAAACAACTCAACATAGGAACACCTTTATGTAGGAAACCCCTCCCCCCATGTAGGAGCACCCTTGTGTAGGAACACCCTTATGTAGCAACACCCTTATGTAGGAACACCTCTATCTGCACGAACACTCTTCTGTAGGAACAACCTTATGAAAGAATACCCTTGTGTAAGAACACCCTTATGTAGGAGCACTTTTATGTAGGAACACCCTTCTGTTGGAACACCCTTATGTGTAGGTACACCTTCAAGGTGCAAACACACGAGAGCACTTTGAGCGAATGTGACGCTCGCGAATTGCCCAGGTGCCAACGCTCTCAAAACGCTTGAGCTGTGTCAACAGGAGCATTGAGATGGTTTGCTTGCCAGTGATTGGCTGCTAAACAGAGTTAGTAAACATTAACACATGGGTCTTCACAGAGTGAATACACACTGAAATATTGTAACGTTTTGGATACACAGGTACCGATGCGGGTACGAGTGTGAGAAGAGTCTAGGAGTGGCCGGTTAGACCTGCTTCTAATTACATGAAAGACTGGGCAGTACTGTATGGTAGATTATTGAATAGAGCTGTTATAGGTACGACCTATAAGGTCTGAGTTATTGCTTACAAAATACTTGTGAGTATCATCTATTCCATTCTAGTTTAGAGAGTTCGGGCTTCAAGGTCCAATAAGACCGAGAGCTGGAACTAGACTGCTAATGGAAAAGACATCTTAGTATTTTTCTGTATAGATGTGTCTTTATTGAATTCCAAGCAACAACTGATTTGCACTGGAAAACCACATGCTTTACATAGTACTGCATTTCCGGTAAAAGTTCCAATTATATACAACACAGTTTCAGTATTAGGTATTGCGCAAAAAAATAGTGGAAAGGTGCAAGGGCCAACCTCGGGGTTGGTCATATCTAGAAAATGCATATAATAATTTAGTTATCATTATAAATTACATGTAATTGCAACTATTGTGAGGGGCATCGGCCATTTAAAACCATACGTAAAGGTAGGATTAACGTCAAGTATTCTGTGAGTTACATTCAATGGAAGGTGACTGCACCATGTAAGACTGTTATAAGCATGTGCATATAAATATGGGTATGCAGGTATCATACAGTCATAAGTCAATTAGATGAGGTGCAAGAGTATACAGAACTAATAAATAAGGTCACTGTTTAGTTAATGTGGGTCGACGCTATTATGGGGACGTCCGCCTCACCACAATATCATTCGCTAATTGGCAAATCGCCGTGCTCTCCACTCGTCCCATGTGTTTATCAAGGCCATTGCAAGTTGTTAGCAGTTGAGTTTAGCTATTAGGATAATTAAATAAAACCATTAAATAAATTGAAATCAACTCAATATTTAATTGGTAATATATTCTAATGACAGCAAAATGGATGAAAGCTGTATAGCTATGTTGATAAAATTAATCCAACAAAAGACAAGCACTGTGAGAGAAGTTCAATCCTTATTATAAGCACCAGGAGTATAAAATAAATCAACAGCCAAGCTATCGTATCCATCATCAACCATAAAGTCAAGTCAAGCCTCTCAGGTGCGTGTCACGCATATAGGTAGCATTTAGTTGAACTTAATTTTCATCAAACAGGAATAGTTCAACCTGCTTGTTTCGATACATAGTAGAGATTTTAATCTAAGCTACAATAAGGGAGGATAAATCTTGAGAAGATAAAAAGTAAATGCATCACAACATTCAATTATCTCTTGTCAGTTCACAAGCTACATGTATATTAATTCCTTAGATTTATCTACCCTTGCCCTTAGTTAAATTACTGAGTAAACAACTTCTTTTGTTCACAAGAGAAACGCAACAGATGTGTAGCACCTAACAACTTTTTCCGTCTTTTAAACTTGCGATATTTGTAGAAGTTGTGCATTCATGTAGGACCTTCCTAAGTATTTGCAGAAACCCAATTTCTGTAGCAGCAGCCAAATAATATGCATGTCCACGGAATTGCTCAAATCCCAATTGTTTGTTAAATTGCAATAAGATTTTCTTGACACAGTTAGATTATAACAAAAATGTATGCATGTATCAGAGTTATACTATATTAAAATACATGTAGATATACTGTTGTATTTTAATCTATGCTGTACTAGAAATTATATCTATTACAGCCAAATGTCGAGCCTATTCAGCCTTATATAACCTATAGATGAAAAGTTGGTTTCAATTTCTCCTACTCGAGTATACGTAGGAAATCAGTACCTCTATTTTAAAGAGTTATGTGGGTCGCTACATTATATAATAGTGTAAAGGAAATAATCCTTCTACAAATGTTATATTGAGTAATTACTCGCTGATATATTGTAGCCTTAAAAATAATATTATAGCAAACTGATAAATGTACAAAAGTTGATGATAAAGACAACTTCATTGAGTAAATAAAACGATGAAACTAAATTGATATTTCAAGAAAATTTTTGCATTGATGGTGTATACACTGTAAATTCATTCATTGCAGGACTAAAAAGTGGGCCAAAATATTTGGCAGTGTTGATGCAAACCTATGCAGTTGTCTACTTATACATGTATAAACAAGGTTCTCATGGGTAGACAACTCCTTTTACTGAATTAACGCAGAACATTGAGCTGGTAAGCTACATATATTGTTATTGTGCAATGAATAGCATTGAGTGAGGGACACTGTGGTAGGATGGGCCTGACAGTTATTTCTCGACTCACACATTTATGAGACCCAGTACATGATTTTCAGTTTGGAGTCAATGAAATGGAGAGCTAATTTCTGGATGTCTGTCCAGAACAGAGGACTCATGGTAATCTGAAGGTAGACTCTATTAGCATCAACAGATGTATATATATATCTTAGGCACTCTGTTGGTCCTACTCTACTTACAATAAGATCACTCTGGTCACTGTTGACTAGTTACTCTTTGATCAGCGGGTATGCTAAATCTAGTGCAGTAGCAAGTTACTACAGCAGATTAAATTTATTATTTCAGTATAATAGTTAGCCCTGAATGCAACATTAACGTATGCTTTTTCAATTCTACCTGTTTGTATCAGGGTCTTTCTTCAGGAGCTCTCCTAGTTGTTGTATCGTACATGTACACACAGGTAGCTTTGTTCAAGCAACCAACTACAAAAGTATCATATCATTATAGAAAAATTAAACAATTAGTAATGATTAAATCGTATAGTATACCAGCCATAAGCTCAGTCCTGTCACTGGTATGTGGGTCAATAAAAGAGTGCTTGATTGTCACCATCTGAGAAACACAAACACTGTAACTTTGGAAAAGCAGTTGATATTGAAAGTCTTGGAAATTTGATGGGAAAAATCAGTCATTAGTATTAGAGCCTCAGAGTGTTTGTATATTCACTAGTGAATCGTCTATGCTACATGTATACTCAGTCTGTGCTATACTATAGTCAGTCTGTGCTATACTACACCCAGTCTGTGCTATACTATACTCAGTCTGTGCTATACTCTGTCTATAGTCTATACTACACTCAGTCTATGCTATACTCAGTCTATAGTCTATACTATAATCTGTCTTCAGTGAACTACCATTTTGTATAACTACCATCATGTATATTACATAAAATGCTTTTAAATTAATCAGCTATTTCCGTAAGCACACCATTATTGTGATTAAAAATGATTGATCATACTCTACTATCAGAGCGTTATTACTGTCATGCGCTAAAGCATCAGCCATCTGTACACCAAGGCAGTTCGCTAAGATCTTCTGTGCAAGCCGACAGCCCACTAGGAGCTTCTGTGCAAGTTGACAGCCCACTAGGAGCTTCTGTGCAAGTTGACAGTACACTAGGAGTTGAGTTTTCAACAAATCAAGAACTATAGCCAAATTCTGAATAGAAGAGAGTCCACAATTCTGCAATGGAGAATATAACAGAGGACATTTCGATGACCAAAAGACTGTTCCAAATTGACATATGCCCCGAATCTCATTCTGTTTGCATATCGGATTACTGGTTTATTTACCTTCTGAATGTCATCAATGTGACATCCGTTTTGGTCAACCTGTTCAACATTGGAGTACTCTACAAGATTGTGGTTAAGCACCAACTACTCTACCACAAGATCATGATGCTCCTCAGTATTTCTGACATTCTCAACGCTGTCAAGTTCGCTACTTTGTTTGACTGTGGCTTAAGAATGCTAACTGTGAGAGATAAATATGCGGCAATATTTTATGTCAGTTTTTGTGAAATAGTGGCAGTGTTTAGGTTTGTCGCTCTTGGTCTTTCATTCTTCGACAGGTGGCTAGCGTTGGCAAGAGCTTTACAATACCAGAGCAGTTTGTTTGTAAGGCATTTCTGGGTGTTTGCTTCTGTCCCATGCTTAGTTATGACTATATTTATATTCATCAAGAACAGTCTAACTTTCGAAGACTTTTGTATGGATGAAATCAAGGGAATAGAGCATTGCCGAAGCATAATTGGTAAAATCCTTTCCTGCTATTCCTTCTTTGTTGGGTTGCCCACTTTTCATACCATTTTCCTAATTCTAATACTTTGGGAACTCTAGAAAATGAGCAAGCGATCTGTGGTGACAGCTAGCGACAGCGCATTGAAGCGCGCAAGCAAGACAGTTCTTATGATAGCTACTCTCTACTATGGATGCTTCTTGTTGCGCCCCATCTCAGAGTTTGCAAAGGACCCTTTAGTAGATTACATCCAGTACATTGTCAACAGTTTGTATGGAATACTGAATGTGGTGGTATACACTCTCATCAACAAGGGATATTGGCAGGTGGTCAAACAACTATTCTGTAAAAATAGAGTAGCCAATGAAGATACTTCAATTTGACTATAGCCGACATAAATATTTAGACTTGCGCATCTGCCTGATTATTTCGCGTCCAAGTATATATGCATGTGGCATGTTTAGAATTATACATCGACGTGTTTAGTGTTCTTTTTTGTACTCATAGAAACTAGTCATTAGTTGTATAATGTATTTTTAGCAAGGAATTTATCTTTGAGTAGTCAGCGACTTGTTTCAAATCCATGAAAATACCAGTCCTTGACTGGGGTTTAAAGCCGGGGCCTCTACGGCACCTAATCGCCTAGCACAGTGAACAGAACACGCTACCACTACACCAGCTATCAGGTTGCTTAGCTGGTGTAGTGGTAGCATGTTCTGTTCACTGTGCTAGGCGATTAGGTGCCGTAGAGGCCCCGGCTTTAAACCCCAGTCAAGGACTGGTATTTTCATGGATTTGAAACAAGTCTCTGACTGCTCAAAGATAAATTCCTTGCTAAAAATACATTATACAATATATAGAAAATGGCACAACCCCCTAGTAGTCTTCAGTTATTGTGGATATCTTTAAACACTCACATGTACATGTGTATTATTGTTTGTTATACAGTATGTTAGGGCCATTGTTATGCACTCACTACTTGTAGAAGCTAAACTAATATTTTTTTTTTAATTTTTGCTGGTGGAAACAATTTGAAATTAATGGAAAGCTTTTTGTGTTTGTTTAGTCCATGCATACAATATAATCCAACGTTATTGGTCTTCTCTTCTGTTTATGTTCATATTCTAAACACGTACATGTACATACAGTATATCTAGACTGGCTGTAGGGTCAGCTCCACCTAGCAATTGTTCTATGCCAAAATAACTCGGCATAGGAGCACTTTTGTGTAGGAACACCCATGGCCGTTTCCACCCATGCGCATGCGGCCACACGGCCTGGCCGTGTCAACTTTGAAAGTACAAGGTCGCGTATTTAGTTAATTTAATATCTTTATCAAATGAGTGCTTAAATCTTCTTGCACTTTGCTATTAACAGGTTTTACAAAATATACAAGGACAACATGATAACAAATAGAGGAAATAACTTTATATCAAAAAATCTTAAATTCTATCAAGTGAATTTTCTGTTGGTTGCAACAAAGTGCACAGCTCAACGGCATATCAGTAGAGTATTACACAATGAAGAACACCCTTATGTAGGAACACCTTTGTGTCAGAACACCCTTGTGTAAGAACACCCTTGTTTAGGAACACCCTTATGTAGGAACACCTTTGTGTCGAAACACCCTTGTGTAAGAACACCCTTATGTGGGAACACCTTTGTGTAAGAACACTCACATGTAGGAACACCCTTGTGTAGGAACACCTTTATGTAGGAACACCTTTATGTAGGAACACCAGTGTCCGAAGTGGAACAATAATGAGGTGGGTACACAGTATCTGCAATCTTACAGACTAGTATAGTACAACTGTAGCTATAGCTACGAACTTATTGAGCTATTAAAATTTAAAAAATTAGGCTTTGATGAAATTCAAACCTATGTCCCTAAGAATTTTAATCAAGTACTCTACCACTATATACTATCAAGTCCACAGTGAGTGTAAACAGAAAAAATAGTAATTAAAGTAAGGGTACACGCCTGCTGGGCGTGTAACCACTAAAATTGAGATGAGTACACACCATACACGCCCACATAGTTACACTTCAAACACTGAGAGACACCCTTATTTACATTACGAATACCATTATGTACGAACATCTTTATCTAAGAACAAAGTCTAGTTGACACAGCTAAATTACAACAAACATATATGTATTTTCGAAGTTATGACACAGGTAGTTTGTCAAAATACATATTATACTATTGTATTTAATTACCACTGTGCAGTTGAGATATGACTGATATTCTTGCATTAGTGCTACTGTTATCTCACAGCCTAGTTTCAGGTGCACTTTAATAGTTAGATAGAGGTATGTGGGCCCCTACATTATATAGTATGAAAAGGAAAAGATGCGTTTTACTCACTTTACGTTATACTGAGTAGCTACTTGTTACCATACATACATGTATGTAGTATGAACAATAAAATTACAGCAAACTGTAAATGTATGAAAATTTATTATAATAATATAGACTACACTATTTAGTAAATAAAACAATTCAACTAAACTGACAATTCAAGAAATTTTGTTTGCATTAGTGGTATATACATGTACATGTAAATACAGTAATAATAGGGCTGCGCTAGGAGGAGTCAAAAGATTTAGCAGTGTTGACCCAAACAAAATAATGGAGCTGCCTACTTATTTATTCTGGTAACAGTTCTGCAGTTAATATGTTGGGCTGATGAAAGAGAGTTTGAACACCACCAATTGAGAAACGCAAAAGCTCTAGCTACTAACAACCGGCTAGTATTGATAATCCTTGTAGCTTAGTTGGAAAAAACTAATTATTAATATTGAAACTGCAGGTTGTTTGCCTATTCAGTAGAGAGCCGTCTACTACTTTAACTAAAACTCTTTCTCTTTTGAACTTTTCTTCTGAATTTCAAACTCTGTATGTGTTAGCTCAAAACCTGGCAATTAGTTGATTAGTGTCTCTAGTAGAAAAACGATTATGGTGATTGGAAAAATCGGTTCATCAAGGATCAGAGAGTTGTTATGGTTCTGCTCTACGACATCAGCCATCCATATACGTCAGCAGTTCACAAAGAGCTTATATACACTTAGCGAGTCTACTAGCAGCTTCTGTAGACTTAGGCAGTTCACTAGGAGCTTGATTTTCAACCAATGAAGACCTGCAGACAAATTGTGAGTAGAGTGTCCACTATTTGTTACATCAAAGAGCAACAGGCTAGGGAACCCTAACTAATTACTCTGACACAGTCCAACAGTTCCTTCCACGTGATCTGCTATGGAGAATGTAACAAGGGACATTTCAACGACCAAAAGGGTGTTCCAGATGGATATATGCAAAGAATCTCATTCTGTCTGCATATCTGATTACTGGTTTATTTACCTTCTGAATGTCATCAATGTAATATCCATCTTGGTAAACCTGTTCAACATTGGCATACTCTACAAGATTGTGGTTAAACACCAGCTACTCTACCACAAGATCATGATACTTCTCAGCATCTCTGACATTCTCAACGCTGTCAAGTTTGCTACTTTGTTTGACTGTGACTTGAGAATGCTAGCTGTGAGGGATAAATACTCGGCAATATTTTATGTCAGTTTTCTCGAATTCGCGACTATGTGTAGATATCTTGGCTTTAGTCTTTCATTTTTTGACAGGTGGCTAGCTTTGGCAAGAGCTTTGCAATACCAGGGCAGTCTGTTTGTGAGACGCTTTCGGGTCGTTGGTTCAGTCCCATGCGCAGTTATGACTGTTCTTATACTCATCAAGAACATTCTAACTGTCGAAGATTTCTGTATGAATGCACCGAAAGGGATAAAGCATTGCAGGAGCATAATTGGTAAAATCCTTTCCTGCTACTCCTTTTTTGCTTTAATGCCTTTTGTCCACACTATTTTCCTAATTCTAATACTTTGGGAACTCTGGAAAATGAGCAAACGATCTGTTGTGACAGCCGGCGACAGCGCATTGAAGCGCGCAAGCAAGACCGTTCTTTCGATAGCTGTACTTTACTATGGATGCTTTTTGCTCTACCCCATCACAGTGTCCATAAAACTCCCTTTAGTAGATTACATTCAGTACATAGTCAACAGTCTGTACGGGATACTGAATGTGTTGGTATACGCTCTCATGAACAAAGGATATTGGCAGGTGGTCAAACAACTATTCTGTAAAAATAGAGTAGCGAATGGAGACGCTTCAGCTTGACAATATAGCTAATGCTACTGTTTAGACTTACATGTAGATTACTGTACGTTATACAATCATGTACATGTATGTTGTAATTATGGTTGTCAACATCAGCGTTACACTTATGATAGTTGGTGATTAAAATATTTACTTTGAATGTAAACACTCTGTTAAAAGATTAATAACATTTTATCTGAGGATATCTTTAAGTTGCTATTTCGGCGTAGTATCTAGTATACACATGCAATATCGGAATATGCGTAATATGTGCAACGTATTGTTCAACAATAGACTAAAACATATTTAATATAGTCCAAGTACATGTAAGTGGTTGTGTATATTTTATTTTATAGAAACTGAACAGCCACCGCTAATAATGTCTGCTGGTGGAAGCAACTTAAAATTTAAAATTTGTTATGCTCACTTGCCCCACAATTGAATTTCCATATGTACAATTTATATCTGAGTAATAATACAACAATCCCTGACTGTATACAGTACATTGTAGTGCATAATATTGTGTTTTGAGGCTGAAATACATTTTAATCTATGATCCAAAGTTATGTCCTCCACTCCGCTCCGTTCATAATCCCTGTTCATATTCTAAACATACCCATTTACATTGTATATACTTGTACGTATAGACTGTAGACGTGCATGTAGTTATACCGAATTGACTATCTGGGTCTGTCTTCCATTGATCTACCTTGGCATATTTGAGGGAGGTGCTCACAGCTATTTGGTAGCACCCTTATCTGGGAACATCAGCCTGTATGTACATCACTATCTAGAGAGTATAGAAGCATCTTGACTTAAGAACACTTATGTGTAGGAAAGCCCTTACTATAGCAACAGCCAAGTGCTTTGTACATTGAAGTATTCACTCAAATCACAATCCATGGTTGATTCCGTACAGTTGACTTATAGCAAAAAGATTCACCTTAGCTATATGTTAAAATGCATCACCTTTAACACCATGCCATACTAGATATGATAGCTACAGCACTAACAGTACTAGATATGATAACTATAGCACTAGTAGTACTAGATATGATAGCCATAGCACTAGCAGTACTAGATATGATAGCTATAGCACTAGTAGCACTAGGTATGATAGCTATAGCACTAGTAGCACTAGATATGATAGCTATAGCACTAACAGTACTGTATATGATAGCTATAGCACTAACAGTACTAGAAATGATAGCTATAGCACTAGTAGTACTAGATATGATAGCTATAGCACTAACAGTACTATATATGATAGCTATAGCACTAACAGTACTAGATATGATAGCTATAGCACTAGTAGTACTAGATATGATGGCTATAGCACTAGTAGTACTAGATATGATAGCTATAGCACTAGCAGTACTAGATAGGATAGCTATAGCACTAACAGTACTAGATATGATAGCTATAGCACTAGTAGTACTAGATATTATAGCTAAAGCACTAGTAGTACTAGATATGATAGCTATAGCACTAGCAGTACTAGATATGATAGCTATAGCACTAACAGTACTAGATATGATAGCTATAGCACTAGTAGTACTAGATATTATAGCTAAAGCACTAGTAGTACTAGATATGATAGCTATAGCACTAGCAGTACTAGATATGATAGCTATAGCACTAGTAGTACTAGATATGATAGCTATAGCACCAGCATTACTATAATATACGATAGCTATAATGGCACTAGTAGTACCAATATCGACTCACCATAGCAACCAAGTGTCTATTACCTATGTAAACTATCAGATGAAAACTTTTGCCTCATTTTCTTCTACTGTTATACAGTGGTCAAAGTTGGGGGGGTCGTGGGGACGCAGTCCCCCTACCATAAATTTCAAGGGGTCCCTTAGACTCATAGAACCCCTACAGATTACTACTATAATAATAATACTAATTGGACCATAATATTCTACCTTCAGATCTTGGACCATATGTTCTAACCTGAAGTTCTTGGATTTTGCACCATTTCGGTGTCTAATTTTGATAAAGTTTCCAATTTCCGGGAGGGCGCTCAGGCGCCCCTCCCGGACCCTCCCCGCCGGTGTGCTTCGGGCCCTCAAGCGACTATTCCTGCTACCCTAGAGACCCCGACCTCTTTTCTTAGACTTTGACCACTGCTGTTATACAAGTAAGAAAAATGTACAAGTATCTAAAATTATCTGTGAATTAATATGTGTATATAAGGCACCTCTAACTGAAGATGTTTCTGAGCCATTAATACTCATAGTGTAACTAATGGTCTCTAGTCCTCTCAAAACCTTCTTATTGAGCAGTTACTTCTTGATATAATATAATATAGCAGACTGCACTTGCTAAACATGTTGAAATTCATTGTAAAACAAAAACTAATGATTAAATAAAACAGCTCATCCATAATGTCATTTCAAGGAAGTTTTGCTCTAGTGGTACAAATTTAAATTCGCATAGCTGAACAAGAGCAAAACACAAAATTGGGGGCAGTGTTGAATTAAAGCCACGGAGTCGCCTGCTCATGTAGCCAAAGTTCTCATGGGTAAACAACTCCTACTATTGAATTTACGCAGTACGACATGGCAAGGTACATGACAATATTGTTGTACAATGAATAGAAATGAATTTGTAGCACTGACAGGTTATAGAACTAAGTGGAACACACACATCTAGGACGTGCAGTATATGACTTTCATGGAGTCTTGCACACGGCTGTACAGGGCTGTGGTTCCAGCATGAACCTCTCCCAGTTCTTTATAAAGTGATCCAACTGAGATGCACTGGTTCTCTAGCTTCTCCTTGTAACAGCTCTGGTCTGCTCAAAGTATCCATACAATCTTTGCATTGCTACCAATAGATAGCTGAGGCACAGCAGTGCAACATACAGGCTAGAGTACAAGGAGAGAGGGTCGGAACAGGTTGACCAAACAGAAGCTTGTGGTCAATTATAAACAAACTGCACAGCACAATTTGATGAATGTGTGATGACCCCTAGGAAATCGGAGTCATGCAAGACCTGATCATGAGGGCACGACTTCCATAGCTAGTCTAACTAGGTAGGTCCTGGTAGCAGTCATGGGACTGTACCTGGGAAGACCCAAGGCTAGGAGAGTACCTGATACCCTACTGTTAGCAGTGTAAACATTGAGAGACTACACAGTTCAACTAGTGAGAGTACTGTAATGTTTTCGTGCTTGAATCACACGGGTACCGAGTGTGGGAAGAGCCTAGGAGTGGTCGACTAGACTATTCTTCCTGCATTACATATAGAGTGAACAGCACCTGTAGCTTGTTCACATGCAAGGGCGTATGCCCGATGCTATGCTCAGAAAGAGTTGAAAGAGTATGTTCTGTCTAGCCTAAAAGTCAGTTCGGGCTAGTGGTCCAATGGGACCAAGATCTGGAACTGCTTTGCTAAGAGAGAAGACTCTGTATAGCTTGAGTTAGGAGATGTGACTTTATTGCAGTCTAATCATCAACTTTATTGATTTAGTACAGAAAATGATCACGCTTTTACACTATAAGTGTTTCCGGCAATAGTTCCGATAAATACAAAAGGCCAATGTAGTATCGGCAGGGACGATATAGTATTGGCCCCGAAAATTGTGTAACAATATGGTGGCAAAAGGCCGAGGGTCGACCTTAAAAGGGTCAGTCATTATAAAAAGGGTACAAAATATACAATATTATGTGAAAACTAACATATTCTGAGACCTCGGGCCCCCTTGTTGTAGGCGGACAAGGCAATTGGACATAGAATGATAATAATGTGCCACATAATTGCACAATATAGACAAGTACAGGCAAGTATTGGCAAGAATAAGCAATCCTTTAGAGTTAGTGTACATGTTTCGGTGAGGCTACTCCTTTGACGACTTCAGCATAGGTGGGCCTCTGTGTCTAGCAGGTCGGCCATATCACCACGGTACTTTATTGAGCAGCAGTATAAAATAGTGAAACAGGAATGGAAAATTCTGCTCCTTATAATGAATATATAGAAATTAGGTCCGGACCGAGGTCAAAATGTTAACAACTACAACATGGTCGGATTCAGACCTATAGGGGTCTGAGCTACAAGATGTACAAGATGATCTCCGATTGCAAGCATAAAAAGGCACGGTTGCATGTCAGACCAATGAGATCACAATAAAAATAGACAATATAGTGATCTGGGCAAGTGGTAGCAACCAATAGCATGTAGGTTAACAAAAGGTGGACAATAAAAGGTACTCAAAGGGAAATATACATACGCATATTATGATTCACCCTGCGATGCATTCAGCTAAGACAAGGTAAGGTAATAAGGAGAAGGTTTATGGTATGTGCATGTAAGATTACAGTCAATCAGGAGGAAGGGCTGGCTATTGAACACAACAATATGTCTGGCTGGTGGATCCTTAACTTATTAATTATATGAAGCCGCACACTAACATTAACAAAGTTGATTATATATATTATTGACCCACTTAGCATATATTATTATGTAGTAATCGAACAATGATTAGAAGGAACATTCCTTCTAAAGAGGATAGCTACTCAAGACTGAATACACAAAAATCAATTTCTCATGAAGATGATGCTTTTTGAAGCAGAATGTATCATACGCATAGGCAGCGTCTATACTAATAGGCTGTCTGTTAGAAGCATCCAGGCAGTTGACACGAACTGAATTTTCGGTAGATCAAGCCCCCAAAGCCAAGTTGTGAGTAGAGTGCGAACGATTTGTTACTCTAAAGAAAAGCGCGTTGGGATATCTTAGCTAATCTCTCTGACGGCTTCTTCACGTGATCTGCTATGGAGAATGTAACAGGGGACATTTCAACAACCGAAACAATGTTCCAGATGGATACATGCAAAGACTCTCATTCTTTTTGCATATATGATTATTGGTTTATTTACCTTCTGAAAGCCATCAATGTGATAGCCATTTTGGTAAACCTGTTTCACATTGGTGTACTCTACATGATTGTGGCTAAGCACAAGCTACTCTACCACAAGATCATGATACTTCTCAGTATCTCTGACATTCTCAGTGCTGTCAAGTTCTTCACTTTGTTTGACTGTGGCTTAAGAATGCTAACTGTGAGGAATAAATACTCAGCGATATTTTATGTCAGTTTTCTTGAGATGGTAACTGGGTCTAGAAATCTTGCGTTTTGTCTTTCATTCTTCGACAGGTGGCTAGCGTTGGCAAGAGCTTTACAATACCAGAGCAGTCTGTTCGTGAGACGTTTCTGGGCGTTTGCCTCTGTCTCATCCTTGGTGATGATTGTTCTCGTATTGATCAAGAACATTCTATCTGTTGAAGAGTTCTGTATGGACGAACAGGATGGGATAGACCATTGCAAAAGTTTAATTGGTAAAATCATTTCCTGCTACTCCTTTTATGTTGGGATGCCTTTTTTTCATGCCATTTTCCTAATTCTAATACTTTGGGAGCTCCGGAAAATGAGCAAACGATCTGTGCTGACAGCCAGTGACAGCACATTGAAACGTGCAAGTAAGACCGTTCTTTCGATAGCTGCTCTCTATTATGGATGCTTTGCGCTCTACCCCATCTACTGGGCCTTGAAGAACTACCCTTTAGTATATTACCTTCAGTGCATTGTCAACAGTCTGTACGGGATACTGAATGTGTTGGTATACGCTCTCATGAACAAAGGATATTGGCAGGTGGTCAAACAACTATTCTGTAAAAATAGAGTAGCCAATGGAGACCCTTCAATCTGACAATAGCTGACATTACTGTTTAGACTTACATGTGCATGTAGATGTACTTGTGTTGCACATGTGCCTGGATATTTCATGTATACATTTAGTATGTTTAGACTTACATGTAGATATCTTTGTGTCGTATATGTGATTAGGTATTCCATGTATACGTTCTGAACCACATTGAGGTGTTGAGTTCTCTTTTTGAAACTTATCAATTGGTCAACATTTGATGTGGGTGCATTTAAATATCTCTATTATCGTACATGTATGTGCTTGTATGTGTATGTTCACGGTTGTCATCTTCGCTTAATTATACTATGCTAACCGTTTTATTGTATGTTTTATGTCATATTGTTCCCATCAACTATGGTCAACTATGGTCAACTATGGTCAACTATGATCAACTATGGTCAACTATGATCAACTATGATCAACTATGATCAACTATGGTCAACTATGGTCAACTACGGTCAACTATGGTCAACTATGGTCAACTATGGTCAACTATGGTCAACTATGGTCAACTATGATCAACTATGGTCAACTATGGTCAACTATGGTCAGCTGTTTAAGTGTAAATACTCTGTTGAAAGCTTTGATGACATGTCGTCTGAGGATACAGTAAATAATGTGTGCAATGCAAACACCTGCAATGACCTGTAGCCCAAGTTAATAACTGTGTATATTTTGTTCCATAGAAGCTCAACAGGCATCAGGCTGGGGGAAACGATTTAAGATTAATATCTGTCTTATACATTGTATGTCTGGTTGTATTATAATATGTAAATGTATATCCATACCTACAGTTTATATCTGAGTGTATCCCTGACTATATACAGTACATGCTAATGTATAATGTTGTGTTTTGTTTGGAAATAAAATTGAATTTGTAATTCAAAGCTATTGTTCTCCTCTTTGTCCATAGTCTAAACATATACATGATTATAACATCTAGACTGTAGATGTGCATGTAATTATACGGCATGTAATTATACCGCAATGACTATCTGAGTCTGTCTTCCATTGATCTACCTTGGCATTCTTTTTTAGGAAAGCCTTCATGTTGTGACAGCTCTATCTAGGGAGTGTCGAAACAGCTTGGCTTATGAACTGTTTTATATACATGTAATATTATAGTGTTTTTATCTAAAGAGTTCTGTGAGTTGCTATAGGTTATTATAGTACAAATAATGGGCTTTAATCTTTCTACACTGTACATAGTTTATATTGAGAAGTTACTCCTTGATATACAATATTACAAATAATAGCATCTAATTACAGGTATTACTGTATTAGCCAATAATTAGAACCAACCAATAAAATAATGTGTAGGAATTCATTTTATAATAATCAAACTATAATAGAAGGACAAAATTGGGGCAGTTTTAGATTTATCTGCTCATGTAGCACAAGCTCCCATGGGTAAACAACTCTAAGTACTGAATTCACATGGCTGAGGCTGGTATGCTACATGATATGTTGTACTATGAACAGTAATAAGTTAGTGACACTTTGGTAGAATGGGTCTGACAGAGTTATAGAGACCAGATGGACAAACACTAGGAACTGTGTGATGTATAACCAACTCCTGGAGGTTCTCAGCGAGGGGACAATTCTCCTTCTTGGCTTGATGGTAGCACTGGTTTGCTCTCTCCTTGTTTTCACTGTCAAAGAAAAGGGAGACAGTTGTTGTACAATGTGAAGCAACAACTATTATTACATAATTTAAATCAACATTAACATTAACATTAACATTAACATAGGTTTCATTTCAGGTATGCAAGAAGTCAGCGCATATACATGTATAAGATAATTTAACTTTTGAGTAGGAAAATAATAAAATAAATAAATTCTCTTCTAATACATCAGTACAATTTAATATGCATGTGGTGTGTTATTCTCAAGCATGCTTCAGTAGTTGGTAGTGATTGTGAAATATATATAGCAGACACCTTATTTTACTGGACATTACAATGTCACATACTACACTACCTACAGAGAGAATAACTAAGTATTATTTATTGTGTAGCTGTATATGCACAACTCTGTTAATTCCTAAACTATTGTGTTACAGCAATTCACAAACTTAGAGGTCAAAATAGGTCAAGAAACCTAATAGGTTAGCTTATTTCCTTTTTCTTTATAAATTTCGGTTTCAGAAGTTTTGTGCATGATATTATTGAGGTAAATTACAGCTTTCTCACGGTGCAATGACTGCCAGGTATTGACAAAGATGGTGGAATTTTAATCAGACATGGTAGTTGTGTCTGACGATGTTCAAAACATACAACACTTCTAGTATTTTCACAATTTTTTCTGTATTAAATTAACACAGTCACTCTACTTACCACACGATCTTCTGTCTAGTCTCATGGAATATAATCTGCAGACACTTGGTGACTCGTGCACAGCCTGTAATATATGGTATGTTTACAATATTGTAGAGTATGTGTAGTATGGCTACATGTACATGTTTTCTTTATAGCACTTTAATCTGTATATGTGTGTGACACAAACTAATCATTATGTCTGACCACATCTAAGAATAATTATTATATACATGTATATACATATATAGTGTCTTAATGAACTCATAATTATAACAATAAGTATTACAGTAGACCATTTAACCCCTAACTGAGCCTGGCTCTACATACTATTATAATATTATCAATCCATTCATTTGAAAAACTCCTTTAGACGCCTAATAACTAGTGTAGTTTGGAGAAAAATGGAGTTCAATATTATTTAAAATGCAGATAGACTATGGCAACGAGAGATGTGAGCGCCGTCTATATTATGCTTATCCGCTACACTTGATACAGTTTATATAACAATACAATTATAATAGCCATCATTGCTATCACATTGAGGATTGCTCAATAAAAGTTGAGAAAATACAGCAATATAATATTAATGTACATTGTATAATAATAATTGGTGGGTATGTGGAAGAGATTTGGGGAAACAATACTCACCATTTGATGGGAATTCTACATGTTGATGTTTGCAGTGTCTCGTAAATAGCCTGACGAATTGATTACCTTGAAACACTCTCTTTACTGGGTCGTCGACTTCACAGTTAGTAATAGATCTGCGAACCAAGTTCCTCGCTCTAGAAATAATTATGCAATTGCAGATGTATGTAATACTTTAGTACTTGAACAGATGCTAGCATTATAAAGTGATATCAACCTATGACTTTCACTTTTAATAATAAAACAGTTTACTCTTTGCTTTGCTTGTTTAGAGATGAAACCCGGACATAAATGAAAAGAGGCTGTAATGTGCACCAACCTCAGGCAGTGCCTTCTGGATCCTTTCCTTACAAGTTGTCTGAACTTGCAGAAGATGTGTGAAAGTTTATCTTCACAAACTAAAAACCAGAGTGAGTCAATATAAGTGTTAGTAGATGGATTTTTCTAAATCACATGCCACTGTTTTGAGTTTAAACTGGCATCCTGAGATGTTTACGAAAACTGAAGCTGTCCAATTGCAAACTTGTTGTACTTAGGCTACTTAATGTTCCCTAACTTACATAGAACCAAGGCTAAAGTCAAGGAGTATAGAATGAGGACCTACCTCTGCTGGGAGGGCGGTGTTGGATCCCGTTCCTCATAGCGGAGACTACACCTGCAGAAATAGTTCAAGTTGTGCATCGCCAACAATAGAACAGAATGTCAATCAACAAACACATGAACTAATCACCTCATTGGCCGTGCTCTGTATAAGGATTGTGTTTTAGGTCGGTGCCTGGTAATATTGGGCTAGACTTAGTAAACAGCTAGACACTACATCTACCTCTCACTAGTCTGAGAACGTAGTAACAACAGTAACGTAACACCATGTGACATTGTGTCGTCAGCTGATATAACCCTAAGTATCTAATATACAGTATTTACTATGTGTGAATATGCATATGTTATTACACGGGTGATAGAAGAAGAGAATATACATGTATGTACTACACACAAACTTACCTGCTACTGCTATCACCATACCTGCGGCCATCAATACTCTGGCAGACACTAAAATACATATTACATTCACGTTATACACTGTGAGCTGATACTTCAAGCAAGGGTGTCAGTACTGATACTTCAAGCAAGGGTGTCAGTACTGATACTTCAAGCAAGGGTGTCAGTACTGATACTTCAAGCAAGGGTGTCAGTACTGATACTTCAAGCAAGGGTGTCAGTACTGATAAGTTAAAAACTGCTGCATAATATTGTGTAGCTTCAATCTTTAACAGGACTTTTAAAAATATAGCAGACAAAAACTTTGCATAATATTTACTTACATACTGCTCTACATTCTCAATAATTATTCCATGTAGGTGATACTCAGCTAAATTTAGACAAACTATTGTACACGCTCAAATATAAATATACCATTTGTAAGTAATATTAACCAAATTTATAAGTCACCCTACACTTACCCATCATAGAGAAATTACTGCACACTGTTAGTGGGAGAAGCGCTAAGATATGAATGCAAAGTATAAACGTGTGCAGCCCTTTATATACCTAGGAAGAAAGGAGATTAGAGAATAACTCCTGACCTGACTGTCTATCAATCAATTATAATTAAACCTGGAATCTGTATCAGTCCGTGCACACTCTCTAAACACAGAGATAAGGAGGATATTCTCAAGTGATTACTGGAGCAAACTTTAATTCTATTCATTACTTCCACTTTTACAACAAGTCTGGTTGTTTCTGATTTCGTTGACTATTGTTAGCGGTTCACTAATAGCGGATTAAGGGGGGATCAAATCCTTTGTATTGTTAATTGATCTCGTTTCTCTATTGGTATCTTAGTTCTAATTGGCAAAGGATTGTTAATTAGTAATTAGTGCTTACCTCAGCTCTCATCTGTTTCCCCATTCACATCAAACTCAAACGACTTTTCATAACAACCTAGAAACACCACAGAGTTCCTAATACTTGTGATATGGTAAATGCATCTACTACAAGTTTTATATAATGGTAACCACCATGATCTACTTGATGGAAGTCTTTCTCTTCTCTCTTGCAGGGATCATCTTACATCATATTTTGTTCAGTGATTGGCTGATTATAATGTCCTATGAAACCTCTAGCCTTAGGTAGCCTTAGATACCCCTTATTACATCTCCAATCCACATCACTGTTCCATGAGCAAACCAGTGCAAACTTCTACATAAAAACTCTTGACATAAAAATATGATTATTCATGCCCACAAATTTTTATTATGTGCAAGCATAATCATGTACATATTCATTAGCCTGTACTGTGGACTAAATGTGACATCACGATTCCAACTGTCTGCACACAAAGCAGTTTTAGTTAGTATTGGTGCAGAAATACTATGGCATTGTTAGTATTGTCTAATATTTAGTTGCCATACTGTAAAATACACTAATAAATACGCAGGAGTTGTCATGTATTAACAGTTATATTATTGTTGAATTTAGTTGTCACATGAATGTAAATGAATAATTGTGTTCAAATTAACTACTATTGTAAAAAATATTAACTTAAAGTGGAGCCTTAGAATTAAAACAGAGAATTAACTTTTGGAAACATCAAACAAATCAGTGTGCATTATAGTCTGAATACATGAAAAAAATTTCACATGTGAATATATGTAAACATTTATTCTATGGAAATATGTAAACATGCCCCATATGGGCGTATGGAAACATGTCACATATGGATGTATGGAGATCTGCTGCATGTGCATAGAGGCATGTCTGTCTAATGCTGACAGGATGGCAGCAGGGGGTCTCCACTAACAGGTGTGTGAATTGCCAGCTGGACACCAGTCTTGCAGACTTTGGGTAGTGCTTGATCAATAAACACTGACTTAGTAGATGCAGCCAATGAGCAGCCTTGGTTCTTGACCTTTATGTAGCAAGCTTTGGCCACCTCAGCTTTGCTGCTGCAAAATGTTGAAGTTAAAACATGGATAAGTATAATCTTGATAAAAGAGAGAGGTCACAGTCTTTATGTCCATTGTACTTTCTGAGCTCTAGCAAGCTACAACATACTCTGCTCACAAAGGGTCAAGAATCTCCCTTTTTTAAAAGGAAGAAGGCTGCCTTCTATTGCTAGTTTGGCTACCTAAAATTCTAATAGATGAACATATGAACACATATATCTTTTTACCTTCAATAATTTCAAGCCAAGTCCTGATTTAATAAACTATCTATCAACCAATAATTACCGGGACTTCTTTAACTACTGCTAATACAAACGGAAACATGTGACTTTACATCAGTAATATTGTTACTTCGCTTCACTTACCAAATAATCTTTTGTCCATTTCCAACGAATAAAGTTTTGGTGCATGCACTAAATCTTTGACAATCTAAAATAATCAATATTGGGCTCGTCATTAAATAACTGTGTTGAGATTGTGGCACAAGTCTGACTGTACATTAAAAAACTAGACTGTTATTCTGTATTAGAACCAGTGGGTGGGGCTGAAAGATCTGTGAGAGAGGATATGCATTTAAATAATAAAGATGGTGATATTTAATTGGGTTGCTGACAATATACTGAAGATGGGTTCCAAACTAGATATATATATCCATGCACATGTATTACGGCCTACACTGTGGATATAATAATTATGTGCTTCTTCAAGTAAAGATTCAAATGCTCTAATATATTGGGTAAACGTGTTCTTCTTTGCTCAGTACAAGTATCTACTTGTTCTTCTGTAGAAATTGGAACTGCAACTTAGTCATACTTGGATAATATTCTTACCATCTGAAGGGAAGATAACTCCCTTTAGACTGCACCTCTGAGCAAAGAGTTTGACAAACTGTATTTCTTGGAACACTCTCCTTAGAGGGTCTTTGGTTACGCAGTTGGTGACAGAGTTATAGAATAGCTGCCTTGCACTAGAATTAGTAAATCTTGTGACAGTAAGGTCAAGGTCAAGTAACTAGACTGACAGTTAGTGACTAAGGTGAAACAGCCCACCCACGTGTGCTCACCCTATTAGCGCAAGTTTGCTGTGGGCATGAGGTTAAACTGCCCTTGTATGCAGACACTTGTTTTCTTTAGAACAACCAGGCTTGTTGATGCAAGATATACATGTAGTGGGGGAGAGAGCTGCTGTGTACATGACTGTACGGTGTACTTATACAATGTACTTATATGAATTCACATAAGGTAATCCGTAAACCATATATTTTTATTATGCATGCTGCAAACCAAACCTCAGCTTTCCTCCTACTACATGTATAACATGACTATTCTAAATCTGCAATATTTGCAATAAAAATCTACTAACCTTTCACAGCCAGCAAGTGAGGGTGTTCTCACATGTGTTGTGAAGCTACAGTAGTTATTAAACAGGTTGACTTCACACACTGTAAGCATAAAAACATCTAAATAAACCACAGAAGTAGAAAGTAGGCCAGAGCTCCTGTGTGAGCTCTGTAATGTTACTGTAACTTGAAGTATGTAAAAATTAACCTTGCAAAAAGTATGGAAACACAGGTTACCCTGTAAGTAAGGAGGCACAGGCTGTGCTACAATTATGGAGACACAGGCTATGCTATGAGTATAGAGGCACAGACTGTGCTGAGATAATATTCTAGACTCCTACCTCCTGTATTGACTAGATGGACTCCTGTTCCAGTCACTGAACTGAGAGCACCTGTTAATATTATAAAATTAATTGTGATTAGTGCTTTAAGATTTTAGAATGGAGTAAAGTAAATACGATGTGAATAAACAGTATATTGAGCACTGTTTCAGAAATGGTAAAACAGTATATTAGCCACATCATGGCTTGCATGCTTCAACAGACATTTGGAATTTGACAAATGCATAATTTGGTGTAAAAAGTACATGTTGTATAAACACATTATTATATTATGTTACTTACCAACCAGCATTATCACAACAGCAGCAATTCCTGTAGAAGCTACATAAAATGTAAAATATAGAAAATGAATGTTGGTAGATTGCGTAGAACTGCACATTTGGTTATTTATCAATTTAGAGATATGGGAATATTGAAATTATCTCCTCTCTGCACGATTTCAAGTTGTTATAACATATTATACAATTACTATACTATATTATACAATATATTATACTATATTATACAATATCATACAATATTATACAATATTATACAATATTATACTATATTATACAATATTATACAATATTATACAATATTATACTATATTATACAATATTATACAATATTATACACTAGATACTCCAAAGAGCACAAGTCTCCATCAATCATTCATTATACATGTAAACTCTAATCTTAAACCAAGCATACATTATATTATACAATAAACATGTAATTCATATTGTAAAACTATAATAACCAGTTACTTGATCATAATACATGTGGTAATTATTATAATAATGTGAAACAGCTGACTCGTAAATTTTAATGACAAGATAAAATATATATAATATTATGACTTACCCATTATGTGTAGGTAAGTAACTACTATAGATAGATATAAGTTATACACAGAAATACAATCTGCTGTAACTCTGTAGGTTAACAATGTTGAATGGAGTAGAGTACACTCACTATCTGCTTATATAGCTAATCTAACAGGACCTGAAGTAAAACCATTGTTTTATCAATCCATGTATTAGATGATCAGAGAGGACATCCCAGTAATACTAGAGGATTTATTTATCACTACAGCTTCCAGGTATTCCAGCTCCTGGGTGACTCTGCAGAAACAAACAATCGCCATGTGTCCTGTCAGCTCCTGTCTGAAGTAAGAGAAGGGACCGAGTTGTGTAATCCCCTCACAGAATGCTCAGTCATTGTGTTTTATGACTATCTGCCGCTTTTGAGGTAAAATGCTTCTGCTGCCCAGTGAACAGCAATACTAGCCCAACATCCTATTAATAGCGTGCATCACAGACTTACAAGTACACGTAGTCAAATTATACTAATAAAAGCAGTTAGATGTTACACATCCGTCTGCAGTTCTAGAAAAGAATGGAAAGAAGTAATCGAAGGTTGTATGAAGAACCTCAAAACCTCAAGTATGGGACAAGTTGCAACAAGACAAGAATTTCATAGCCTTGAGTAGATAAACATCTACGAGATTAGGAAAACTCACACATTGTGCTACTGCAATTTGATTGGTATTTATTTAGAACTAACCACTTGTGTACTTGTCTACTTGTGTACTTGTCTACTTGTGTACTTGTCTACTTGTGTACTTGTCTACTTGTGTACTTGTCTACTTGTGTACTTGTCTACTTGTGTACTTGTCTACTTGTGTACTTGTCTACTTGTGTACTTGTCTACTTGTGTACTTGGTTTAGCAATCTATTTGGTGTGTTTACAGCAACACTGGCCAACTTTCATACAGCTCAGGTAATAAACGTTACCTACTGGAGCTTTTCAGAGACTATCTATTCCATTTTAGCTGAGTCATCTTATGACCAAAAGGCTACAATACACAATAGTGGTGGAAGTGCCTGCTACTTCCTGACAATATCCCGCTATTATTCCTTACTAGAAAAATAGGAGACTATTAATCCGTTAGGCCTTATTGTTTATCATCACACTAACAGTTGCATACAAACTCTTATATAAACATATACAGAGTGTGTATGCATTTATTTACATGTTAATTTTCTGTTTTATTCTCATCTGTTCTAGCACTGAAATAATTGGAGAACAAAGGCTAACTCAAGTTTGTCCACTTTGCACCTATTCCCAAACTATCGTACTACAGTCTCCATGAAAGATGCTGGGGGCCGACAGGGCCAACAGGGGCATTACAAACTAAAGTTGGGTTGGAGCACATTTCAATGATTTTATTGTAATAAATGTGCCATCTCATCTATGGTAGGTAAGATCAGGCCGTTTGTAAACATACTATAACTTCCTAGTTATAAAACCTCCAACAAATCGATGTACAGGTACATATGCTATACACATATGCTGCACTATCTTGATCTACAGATATTATAGTGCACATTGTTTTGCAAATTAATAACATCAAATATTGTATTTATCAAAAATAAGTCTACAAAGAAACTTTATTTTTTCGTCTAATTATTTGATTCAGTGAACTTGTATATTCACCAGTCGAATTATTAGTTGCATTCGGGTAGGATGGATCTCTTGGAGTCCAGAACTCTCCTATCACAGACCTGAGTAAAGGCCTTGTCAACTGTGACTCTTCTATTCACTGTTGCTACTCCGCAACCTTGACCTGTAGCCTGAGTGAAACACTGCTTGGCTTTCTCCTTCCGTCTGCTGCAAGCAGATCAAATGTGCCAACAAATATTGGTCATCTTACCAACTCCTATACATTGTAGTTATCTCAGAGTAAAAGTATACTGGTACTTACCATGCTACTTTCCTTCCTCCTCCTCTAGAGAGACTTCTCAAACACCCAGAAACCTTTGCACAACCTGGCAACAGGGGAGATAGGATAACTTCTTGACAACTGCACAATTGTGAAACCAAAAAATTCCATGTGATAATAAATATCCCTTACATGCTCATATTCTACCCAGACTTATCCAAACTCCCTAAACGTAGATTTCCACCGCTGTAGCAAATATATCTACTTGTTCAACTTGCCAGTTATAAGCTGCATAGGTCCATCTCGGTTGTATGCGATCATGCACATTGTACACTCAATATCTGTGTGCTAGTACTCACCAGGCTTGGTAAACAGAGGACCGGTGCATTTATTCTGGTATGACCTCACAAACTGGACGATCTGTAGCAGCCATTTAGCAGGATGTTTCACCTGACATCTTGATAAAGCACTCTGAACCAGTGCACCAGCTCTATTAAACCAAGTAACAAGTTTTAAAAGTGTCGGATTTAGCTATGAATGTTTAAATATTTATACATGGACATGAGAGAAGTTATCTACCTGTTGCAGTCGTTTAGATTTCTCTTTTCTGTGTAAGCTTTGAATTGACAGAACACTCTTCGTAGTACAGACTCACACACTGCAGGTAGGCGTTGGATTATAATTACAAGTTAACATCATTATAATAATAGATTATACATGTAAATACAAGTGTGCATTATACAGAAGTCTGAAGCTGACCATTGTAAAATAAGTAATGTAAATTAATTTAGAATGCAGCTAATTTCCAAACACGCTAGTTGAAGAGCTATTATAGCTCTCATAGTAAACTGTACCTGTACTTGCGGTACCTTGCAGTAGTAAACCTACCAGGTACCAGGTACTTGTGATACCTTACAGCAGTAAATCTACCAGGTACTTGTGATACCTTGCAGTAACAAACCTACCAGGTTTCTGTCTCAGTGAGATGCTGCTAGTTACTGAAGCCATATTCCTACCACCAGTCACAGATATCACTGCATTAAACACAGAGGAGATTGTGTCTCATTACATTGTATATGTCACATAATATATCAGTGCTCATGTACATGTACATGTATATGTATAGTAAATATACATGTACATGCATATGTATAGTAAATATACATGTACATGCATATGTATAGTAAATATACATGTACATGCATATGTATAGTAAATATACATGTACATGCATATGTATAGTAAATATACATGTACATGCATATGTATAGTAAATATACATGTACATGCATATGTATAGTAAATATACATGTACATGCATATGTATAGTAAATATACATGTACATGCATATGTATAGTAAATATACATGTACATGCATATGTATAGTAAATATACATGTACATGCATATGTATAGTAAATATACATGTACATGCATATGTATAGTAAATATACATGTACATGCATATGTATAGTAAATATACATCTACATGCATATGTATAGTAAATATACATCTACATGCATATGTATAGTAAATATACATCTACATGCATATGTATAGTAAATGTACATCTACATAGACCATTGGTTGTATAAGGGGAGGTTATTAATAGAAAACCAACAGTAACTAATAATAATATGCTTTAGTCTTATGATGCACTACATGTACATGTATGTGTTATAGTTATAGTTATGTTATATGGCCTTTATATATAATTAAAATAGAAAATTATGCTAAAATAAATCCGTCTATGCTCTACTATAGTGTAAATAGACAACCTACCTAAGAGGCAAGGTATTAGGAAACCTGAAGTCACCATATTTCTAACAGCTACAACAGAGAAACATGTCTAATGTGTATATACAGGTATAGAAGTGAGAATAGCAGATACAGGTTTATAATGTGTATATACAGGTATAGAAGGGAGAATAACAGGTACAGGTTTATAATGTGTATATACAGGTATAGAAGTGAGAATAACAGGTACAGGTTTATAATGTGTATATACAGGTATAGAAGGGAGAATAGCAGGTACAGGTTTATAATGTGTATATACAGGTATAGAAGTGAGAATAACAGGTACAGGTTTATAATGTGTATATACAGGTATAGAAGTGAGAATAACAGGTACAGGTTTATAATGTGTATATACAGGTATAGAAGTGAGAATAACAGGTACAGGTTTATAATGTGTATATACAGGTATAGAAGTGAGAACAACAGGTACAGGTTTATAATGTGTATATACAGGTATAGAAGTGAGAACAACAGGTACAGGTTTATAATGTGTATATACAGGTATAGAAGTGAGAATAACAGGTACAGGTTTATAATAAAGAAGACAGGGCAGACAGTCGATATTATACAATACTTACACGGCATGTTGAGCCTCAGTTGTGTCGATTTTAATGCAGAGTAGTCTTCTGATGCTATAGCTTTGCTTATATACTGTAAACTCACATTTTAATTAGCAGCTTCAATTAAATCACATGTAATTCTTTAATTAATGAAGTATTAATTTAATGTTTTGGTAAGTATTTTTGTGTTTATCGGTGTTTTTAACTTTTACCTTACCCAAAGACAATTAGACACATGTTTAAACTTTTATTAACAGGTAGTCATGGAAACATAATAATTATAATACATCTACAAACATGGAGCCTTTGAAACTATAAAATACTGATTTAATGGAAACTCATATCTTTACAGTGAATGGTTGTTATATTCCATAAAAAAGTTCTATATTTTCATAATGATGTAATTCGTCTAAACTAATATATTATATTGTACAATGTACAATTAATTTAACATCACTCAGTACCACCAGCAGACCATGCATTTATATTCTAGCATGAGAGATTGAAATAATAATTGTTGGAGAAAACACTCTGCTGTCAAATAGTGTGATATCTTGCTGCAACCAATAGTGAAGGAATTTATTAGGGTTATAAACCTTGTTTGCTTTTGATATTAAAAACTTTTTCAGATGTTTTTTACTAGAAATTACTTTAAACAGCGTATCTCCATAATAACATCATAATTAAAGTTCCGTCTATTATTGTTGTATGCCCCACTTCATGTGATATGTCACAAGTTGATTATGTTTACCGATTAGTCATGCAGGTGCAGGTATCAACAGACACCAACAACCGTACTTCAAGGAAACTGAAGTGTGGGAAACGTCTTCAAAATGTTGTTAAAAAATTAGTAAACAATTAATTTCAGAGAAGGTTTGCGATTTTCTGATGAGGAAAAGCCGGCTCTAGATTCACCCAGTCTGATTTTTAAGCCTTCATTGAGGTACTGAAGCTACTGCTCACTTCTCCCACAACACACGGCGGAACGTCCATATGGGTAGAATTGTCTTGCTCCTCATCTAATGCTTACATGTCAGTTCTCTATTATTGAAGCACATGTACACTGTATAATGATGTATCAACAAACAAGAACTAACATAACAAATATATATTGTATATGTAAATTCAGCCAATTAAGCCTACTAAAGTATGAGTCTGAAACATAGCTATGCTTTGACCAGCATTTGGTCTATTTTGATCAACTTCTCCAACATTTTTTCAAGGGGAGAAAACTCTTTATTAAAACACATTATGTGCAACACAAAGGTCTCTAGGCCTCATAAAAGTGATATATATTATAATTTTATATTGCTGCATATTCTCCCAGTCTTTCTATTAGGGAAGTAAAAAGAGACAATTCCTCACTGCAACATAGACCCCATTTAGCTTTACTACCAATGAAAGAATGTTACATGTATATTCATAGCGATAGCCTGATGCTGCTCATGCAAACAACATCTATGAGGAGGGGGATAGCCATAGAAGGCAGAAAAGCATTGAATATTTTGTTCATCAAAACAGATAGGAAATTACCTACATGTATATGTATATAGGCTATAAATACAATAACTATGTAGAATGAGGTGCAGCATTTACATGTGCAATCATCTACATTCAAAATAATTGCTATAAAGAAATTTAATCAATCATTTCATTGGCATTCCTGGAGATTTACTAACCCTGGAACTAATTGGTGGAAGTTTAAACCAGGGATACTAGAGATTAGTGGTGGAATTAGTCTGATGGCAGCTGGTGGAACTCTGGAGAAGTGTATGGGAAGTAACATATGCTCCGCAGGGCTGGAATGTGTGTCTGAGAATGACAGTTTACAAGTGTACGCTTGGTAATAATACTGTCGGAAAATCAACCGCCAAAATCAGCTGTAAAGCGTTCGTAACCAGTTTGCATGTGCATTTGCAGTGCATGCATTAATTATTGCAAAACTGCTGGAGTTAACGTATACAAAGCCTCAGCACCTGGTGGTAGATCCAAATATTGGTCTGGTTTATATCTCAAACTGTATAAAATAATGAGTTAGGCGAGTGGTTGTAGACATAGGTGAACCATCAACAAACAACAGGCATGTACATGTATGGTGTCTACGCACTGCATTGGCAAGTTCAATATCCAAGCTACGGCCAGCTGGCTAAATTTCAGCTAAATGTCAGAGAAGGCACATATGTCTTGCTGTTAACTAAACACACATCAGGTTGGATGTGAAGTTTCCAAGATAACCAGAATGTGCACGCCTTAGTATAAGGTGCGCCATTCCATTGGGAATCAGAGTTTCTACTGAGAATCAGGGAGACAACTCCAGTGCTATAACAGAGGCCACACAATATCCTTCCTAAACTTGTTTTCTATTATTCTATGATACAAGAAACTGTATTAGTATAGGAAAATTAATTAAGGAAGTGAACTTCGACTGGATAAGAAACCTACAAAGTGTAAGCATTACAAATTATTGTGTCCACTTTTTGCCTATTAGTGCCTCTAGTAATAATAATTCATACATAAAAAGTGGGAAAATGTTTATAAACAACAACAATCAAAATAATTAAAAATATTATTTATTTCACAGCACAGTCAAACTATCTCCAAAAATAATTTGTCTCATACAACAGTATAATAAACAATATAGATGGCACAAAACAGCATCAAAACACATGCATAACAATCTAGCTGGATTTCCCTGAGCTGCATGACAAAATGGCAAATATCAGTGAGAAATAACGTATTGAATTGTAGCAACTATTTTATACCAAATTGTACAATACAAAAATATAAGTTATAAGATGAAGCGCAATTCATACCAAGATTTATATACCATAATAATCTCATCTGTATCTATGATACTCATAGAACTTGAATTAGTGATATAAAAATATTCTACATGTTGAAGAAATAAGTACAGCCAGTTAACTAGCATCAATCATAATGTACTTGTTCTTATATATAGTCGGTAAGATATATGAATTGAAAGAAGCATACTGGAATTTCCAAAAGTTGAGTCATCATCTACATCTACATCACAGGCACACAGGTTGGAAATTCCAACGTAATATATACATTATCGAGTTTAAATAAGTAAGACTCCATTGTAGGAGCTAGAGAAAAATATTCATAAATTTACTTGCATTGTTCAATAGTTTCATAACTATTATAAATTATTCGGAAATAGTGACATCAAGAAAAATAGCAGCAAGAACGATCTATGCTACATCTGCCACCAGATCTGGCTGTTTAAGTATTGTCTGGAAGTTAGTGAATCAGAGATACTGTAGCTGACTAGAAGATGGAGGTAACTGAGCATTGTGGGATAGACATGTGACTATGATTCACTGGATATCACAGGAGTCTGCAGAGAGAGGCATTGTAGCTGAGTGAGTGAACCCCAGCTGAGTCCCTGAACAGGAGTAATATCTACAAAATAGTGGTCAACGGTTAGACCTCATTGAGCTAGGTCATAGTGTCACATACAGAAGATATTCTAGACATCATAGCATGCTTTGTAGCTTAGTAGTAATGTCTCGAACTGGAGTACCCCCCCCCCCCCCCCAGGTGGGCCTTTTTGTCTTCAGACTTGGTTTCCTGCAGCCAACTTTGACCAACCATAATTGCTTTACCATTATTTCCTGCACTCTCCGATCCATGTGTATTTGTTGTTCATTGGTCCCCGAATTATTACGCAACATAGGGACTCCATTGATTGGAGAGTGGAGTCAGAACAAAGGGGCATGAAGTTTCAGATCTTCCTCAACACTACATGTGCAGTGCTCTGACCGCACACCAAAGTTTTGTCAATGATGGGAGGGCAGAAGCAGACCGTGCTTCCTATGAAGTATAGTGGTTGCCAGGCAACAAGTGGCAGAGGAAACTAATTAGTAATACTTTCCAATGAGATCACAGTTAGAGCTCATAATGGAGGTGAAGTGAGAGCCAAAGACATGCTATAATAATGAACTAACCTTTGGTTACCGTGTTTTACAGTAGCATTAATAACTGTGAGCTGAGTTAGCCCGTGAACCAGTACTTGACTATGGGATGCGGCGTTGTCCTCCCAAACTATAATCAACTCTTTGATTGCATGAATTGGTTGATCAGAGAAGAGCATGGCCGTCTGTGTAGAGGAAGCGCTGCAAGATCTTCTGAAATTAAGATTAATCGGTTAATTATTGTAAATGAGATTATTGTATTCACCAGATGTTAGGAAGACCTTGGGGACACAAACTAACAGAAGGAGGGGCAGCTGTGTTGGGTGCGGTAGAGTTGGCTATAGCCTCAGATTTCTATTTGCCAGTTTGTGATGGGGATAGTCAGGCTGAGAGGTACAAAAGAGAAAACAAATGTTATTTGGCTAAGAACCAAGGCTATTTTGAATGTTTCCACTTTTGCAATTCAATGAGTATTGCATCAACAGTTGATAAATTTATGAGATAGAGATACACTAACTTAAAGCCAGGTTCCTCCACCTGCTCTGCCAATCCTGAGGCTCCATTGAGGGACATACTGAGACAGACCAGATCTTTAACCTTTAAGCTAACAGTCACCATGTAGTGACTACCTGAAAACAATAATACAGATGAATAACTGCTTACTTTATAATATATAACATGGAGAAATAGGTATACTGCATATCTACTGCTAGCGTACTGCATATCATGTACTGCACATGTACTGCATGCACACCGCTATGTATGCAAACAGTAAAAACATCGTATAAACAGTGCATTTAACGTCACTATATACCAACATGTAATTTAATAACTATTAATCACATAATATAATCTTTCCTGCGTTTCATTAGTTAGGCTGGTCTGGAAACCAAAATAACAAACTTTGTACATGTATGTTTAGGTCAACTACACCAAATACCAAAGATTAGCATGAGAAATATAACTTTATCACATGCAGCTTAAACCTGTATAATGCTAACAGCCAGTGCAACACACAGACAAATTTGTTTGTTCCCATTATTTTTGTTTAGTGGAATGATTCCTTCTTTTCCGTATGGCCGCACTGGTTGGTAATAATAGGTCTACCAATAGAAGAGTAGAGAAGAATCGTAGTGGATATGACATCACAGACATACCTTGATAAGGATGTGAATGAGACATTTGTAGATAGTAGTTAGTTTGAATAGAAGGTTTGTGAGCTCCGTAACCCATGTAGTTGGTGGAGTTACATCTACCGTCTATGAAGCCTTGTATATCTCCGTCACAGGCATAGGCTGGATAGCTGTCACTTGTTAGAATAGACTGAGTGAAATAGTCCAGAGAGAGTTCATGATCACAGGCTACAAGCTTTTTCAGCTGCACATCTATATAACATGTGATGGACCCTCGGGTTAATGATTTATGCACATGTATATGTGGAATCGTCCGATCTTTATATGAGCAGACAATTCCACATAAAATGCTATCAGCATCAGGTACATGCATACCACTTGAGGTATTATTATTCCCATATCTTTAGTTCCTTTACAAAGAGTCATGTGCTTCAAACAGATATGCATTATATATAGACCAAGTAGACTAACACTCAATTAAAATAAAAATCTATTATTTGGTGTAACACAGCATGTCAATACAATAAAGTCATCTAGCAACATGTACGCAAATGTGATAGCAAAATGTAATTTCTATATCACCAGATACATGATGACAGCATCACAATATATGATGATGTCACCATATTATATGATGACATCACCACATTATATGATGATGTCACCATATTATATGATGATGTCACCACATTATATGATGATGTCACCATATGATATGATGATGTCACCACATTATATGATGATGTCACCATATTATATGATGATGTCACCACATTATATGATGACAGCATCACAATATATGATGACATCACTACATTATATGATGATGTCACCACATTATATGATGACAGCATCACAATATATGATGACATCACTACATTATATGATGATGTCACCACATCATATGATGACAGCATCACAATATATTATGACACATCATCAGGTCTACATACTTTGAAACTCTCCACTAGTAAGATCTGTAATCGTTTTACTCATGACTCCAGTGCAGTGAGGCTGTGTGTGTCCTCCATTAGGGTAGAAATCAGCATGTCCAATGCTATGGTGTATCCCCAGACCTATAGACAAGATAACATGGTAATGTCCTACACTAGCAGAAAGCATACTAGTTATATATGTCTATGCAGGTATAGGGCCACACAGATTCAGAGTTGTCTCCCCTCAAGGATAGCTTCATCATGTATTGAGCACAGAGACTGTATCACAGCCTATCTAATAGACAATTCCCACACTGACCTCCTTCAGCCATGACTACTTTGTAGAAATCGTCTCCATCTGTGTGTATAGCATCAACAAACAGTGCATCAGATGGGTCCAGTCTGATAGAGGTGGGGTAGTGTTCAAACAGGGGACCCGCTGCGTCTAATGCTGTATGAATAAATCTCACATATAAGACATATTATAAGAACTGTACTAACTAATGTGGATATTATGCAATTGTTCAACTGGAATCCTCTTCACGAATAATAAAATAATTTTTTTGCATTAGATGAGGTTACACTGTTCTAGACTTGTACATCTCAAGTAGAGTACACAATTCTAGTGGTAACCAACCAGCTGCAGTTTACATAATTATGTAACACTACTCTTAAAACCTTAATTGTTGCATTGTACCGTTATGTCTATCAGTCAGTTGACCAGTCAGTTGACCAGTCAGTTGACCAGTTGGGTACTTGGCATAGAAAGCAGTAATCCTATCAACACTCACCTGTGATCCTACCAATACCTGGAATTAAAGAACCGCATGAACCAGCAATGTGGGCACCCAAACTAATACCCACTATATGCACTTTCTGCAGTTGGATCTTGGGCTAAAGAGAAATACAACAAGTTACATGTATTTATTTCGCACAATCATTTAGTCTATTTATACATGTACATTGTATGTATAACAGGCACATGACGCACAGGCTATCTATGAAATAAATAGCCTGTGTTCTCTGCATTATGAAGCATTGTAGAGCATGATATGCAGTATATATTCTTCCTTAGACTGTAAACCTCACCTGGGCTAACTGAAGTAAATGGGCAATCTCTGCTCCTACTATTCTGGTGTTAGCCACAGCCTGAGGGTACGTCTGGGTAGAGCCCCTCTTCCACTCCACAAATACTATATTGAGAAACTCAGCCTTACAGGTGTTCAGTTCTTCCATCAGATACTACAAGGATACAGATACATGATGTAAGGTATGCACAAGATACCACATTTAACAGATAGTAGCCAATCTTACTTTCCACAATAACACTTTCGAGTAAGGGTGGGATATGCACCCACACCATCCTGGTAGCGAGTACAGGGAACACTGGAATAGTTCACGGCTGTATGCCATTCGTACACCAGCCGCCGTTCTATCAGTGTCAAAACACCAGACCTGGTGGCAGCAAAGTGTCAGTTCTGTATAGCGGAGATACAAACTGAACAACAATGTGAAGCCTGTGAATAAGAAAAATACATGCAAAACCTAGTGACAAGTCAATGACATACCATACACACATGCTAGCTGGTAGTCATACTGAGCTATTATAAGTATATTACCATAACTGTATCATATAATCAGCTTACTACACACTGCTTCTTCTTAACAAGCCAAATAGTTTATAAATCTAAGGTAGACGACCTGCATGTGGTGTCAATAAACTGAAGTGTACTCTAGTAAATAGTCATACAATCTATTGCACCACCAAGTCCACGTAAATATATTACTGTATAATATTACACATTTCTAGCCCTTGTAATATTATAGTATAATCAGTATATATAATCAGTATTAATATATAATGTGTGAACACTTGTGTGCCGTTAGCAAATCAATGGCCATCAAGTACATGTATGAGGAATCAGACTGCATGTGGTCTGTGTATTATAAGAGCTGATTACTATCAATACTATTAGAGTATGATATGTATGGTTGAGGGAGCAGGTGATCGAGGGGTAGCAGCAGCTGATTTTCCTACCTGCAAGCGCCTGTTATTTTCTCCATGTGCTACAATTCATGCAACTAGAATATAAGTATGAGTATGTTTGAGTATATACATTCATGTTACATTATATTACGATGTTGGGTGGCAGAGAGTGAGGGCACTAACTCAAACATAGAAGGTGATTAATGCAATACAGGCTGCTAGCAGTATTGACAGCGTAGGAACACCAAAACATCAAATCAAAACCCGTCCTTCCACATAACTTTTAGCAAACTCTTATCTAACATTCAACATATCGACTATTCCAATAAACCAATACGTCACAGTAAATAGCCTGAGTATACGCTATACCTTGATAGCAGGGTCGTGACGTGATGATATCCACCCGTGAATAACCATTATAATGCCTTTAGCAGGATCGAGCTCCTCAACTAAAGAATTAGTTGCGGTATAAGAGAATTCAGTTTTGGTCTTGTTTGCATTGTGTAGAATAAACTTGGTGCCTACAACACTCCTGTGCTGTGGTAACAGATTAAAGGGACGTAGTGTATACTCTCCGTAAATAGAGAAACAGCCCAATTCTTGCATACATCTCTCAGTCTCTAGTCTATATTGACCAGGTACCACTCCTGAAAGTATTAACACATTATATCTCAATAAGCTGCCCATTCAGCATCAGATAACTTCCTGGTGTTATACTAAATAAAACTCTACTATGTAAAAGGAAACTATTCTTATCACATATCTAATCTATCTTCCATACATAATAAAACCCATTAAACTCTGCATCAAGAAATAGTATATGATTTTAGACATCTTATACCACTCCTAAACAAGTATGACACTTACCCATCAAAGATACGATGTAGCCAGCTGCTATGACCTAGAAAACATAAAACAGTGATTACAAAAGTGGGCGACAAGACATGGATAGAATATCTATAATTTTTACGTGTGAGAAAATTGGTTTATCCTGTGTACTTACCATCCCAGATAAAATAGCCACATGTTTTACATTATCCAGCTGAAACTGTGTAAGGGATTTGTACCGGGACCACAATAAATCCATTTGGAAATATTTCCAGACTCCTTTACTACTCAGAGATATTCATTGCCACCTACTAGGCTACAACAACATATCATTAACTATCTTAATACATGCATCTTTATGTTTAAATTATTGTAATATAAATTCTGAAATGCTGAAAAAACACACGGTTTATTAACTCGCTTTGTCCTTCCATTATAGACACTTCAGTTGAAAACCTTGGGCTCGAATTTAGAGTTTTCAAATCAAAAATTGAAAACTTAGGGTTATCAGAACAAACTAAAGGAACAAAAAATTTTGATAATTTGCATTATTGTATTGGACACGATTCTATGCTAAATAAGTTTGTACATACATGTATATCTTTGTTAATATAGCAACGTTTTTACTAGTATTACATTTTTTTTGTTGCATTTTTTTTACACAGACCACACTTATGTGTGTAAAGTTGTGAGAAGAGAACTCAACCGCTACTTTTATCTAGTAAGTGGAAATTAGAAAAGTAGGCCTTTAGTAACAGTATAATCTTTTTCCAACTCGCTATTTGGATAAAAATACACCTATTTATTATATGATAATATACTGTATATTTCTAGGCCTAATTATACAAACAACATTTTTGCTTTTTGCTTTTGAACACCTTTGAAGAAATAGTATACTGCAGAATTTGAATATGGGGAGAGCGCCAATAGTACAGTGTGTTTAGACAGTAATTTAGATTTTACAGAGCACTGCTGTCTTTAGGATTATTGACTTTAGAACAATAAAATAATTTAATAGCATAAATAGCAACATAATCATAATGATAATGGAAAGAATAGGTAATACAATATAATAAATCTCAAAATATAAGCAGGAGTGTAAGCATTATATTGTTGTATAAACAAAAATAATATTAATATAAATATACATGTAATATAAATATAATTAATAAATAATAAAATATAAATAATAATAATTATTACTTTGATTAAATGCAAATTAAATAACAAAACAAGAACCAGAAAGGCATGTAGAAGGGATAACAAGTCTATCCTGCAGTTTATTTCTTCTTCGTGCGTTTCTAGTCAAGTGAAGTTTGGTTAGTAGTATAGATAGAAAAAGAAAATACTAACTCTTCCAATTCCTTTACCCAATACAAACACAACAGTGAGTTATCATCCTGGTAATTCCATTAGCATAGTGACCTAGATAGATCAGTGTAATATTTGTGGTATGGACAATGTGTCGGTCCAGCATAGAAGTGAATTTCTACGTTCTCAGGCTATATTTCTGAAGGTTGTTTAAAGGTGAAGTAATCACAAGAATCTGTTCTGTCGAACTGGATTACTGTGAATATATAGCCTCAATAAACACACGTCGAGACATCATATTGCTGTGGGTTTTAAATTCAGTTATTATTATTTCGGCCCAATAGATTATAATTTATAATAGTTAGTACTAGCAGTAATAATATAATTCTATGGGCCTACATTCATACTTGCCAAGAAGCAGGAGCAAAAAATCTGGACTTTTTGGCTCAAAATCCCTGGACAACCACCAGAATCCCTGAACATAGTTTGGGTGTGCATTATTTGAAGGAAACTTATCAGGGAAAAGTATCAAATTGAAATTATCAATTTAAATTTCAGTGTTATTTAGTGGCTTGTAAGATATTCTCTTCAACGCAAATAATTTATTTTAGGTTGTATCTTGTATTTTATGAGGTTTGGTAACATTTTCACCATACATAAAAATCAGGACAGCTGGAAAATTAGTAGGGACAGGCACAAAAACCAGGGGGTGTCTGTCCTGACAAAATCTGGACACTTGGCAAGTATGCCTACATTTATGTATTGCTATTGCTAGTCCCTATTTTTCATCGGCCTAGGTATGATTTTTCACTGTTTATTTGCTTCATCACTTTTGTAGTGATAACCAAAGCGTTGCCATAAGATAGTAATCGATAATAATACACTATTACTATACAGATATGTAGAGCACTGCTATGAACAATAATTATAATATAATTATTTATGATTTGTTAAATTTTAAATCTGGTAGTTATGATAATAGAATAGTAATAATTATGTTTTATTTTTAATTATAATTTATAAATATAGTTAGCATCTGACAATCACATTGCAGTCCACGCAGCAGTGCTAGGTTTTGCTAAGGTATTTGACAAGGTGCCACATACCCTCTTGATTAAGAAGCTGAAGACCATAGCTGATGTTGACGATTACTTGATACGATGGATAGGTGATTTTCTCAAGAACAGATTGCAGTGCGTGATTATAGATGAGGAAAAGTCAGAATCACTCCCCGTGACCTCGAGCGTTCCCCAGGGGCTGTTCTTGGACCTGTGTTATTTTTTGTGTTCATAAATGACCTTCCTGACTGTGTCGATTGCTCGATGGGCCTGTTTGCTGATGACACACTGATCTACCAAACTATATGTAGGGCCTAACCAACTTGACACCGATAGATTTCAAAATAACCTCCACTCTCTAGGTAAATGGGTAAAAAGTGGGAGATTAGCTTCAACATCACTAAGAGTAAAATCATTGGTTTCAACTCAAAGGAAGCTGTGCCCTATTACACACTAGATGGAGCTGTACTGGAACACACTGGCAATACTCTGTACTTGGACCTGATACTCCAAGAGAACCTGAGATTCGATGCTCGCATCCAAAATAAAATACAGAAAGCCAAAAGGCAGCTTTGAATGGTACGAAGGGCCCTTTACTGGGTGCCTAAGAGTGCAAAACTCACAGCATACAAGTCTCTATGTCTGCCTCACCTAGAATTTGGAGCTGCTGCCTGGGATCCCTCTGCAAAGAAAGATATTGGAGCACTGGAAAATGTTCAGGACCAGGCCGCAAGATTTATTACGAATCTAAAGGGCAGACTGCTGATGAATGATGTAAAACAGAAGCTTGGAAATCTACCTCTACTAGAGAAACGCAAAAACCGAAAGGTGAACTTGCTGATGAACGTCCTGTCTCATGAAGACTCGCACCCAGCATTGCGCGCCTCATACGATGAACTTGTCCAGCAACATTTCAACAAGAGCCCAGACCAGAAACATACCAAGATCCATCAGAACCAACTACAACCAGTACCATAACAGCTTTCTACCGAGAACAGTTCGAGATTTAAAGATATCACAATCCTACTGATACTTCAAGCAATCCCCAAATGACGGGTGGCACTAACCTGTACAGATCAACTTTTAATAAATCCTAAACTAATACATGAAATACTGTCCCAACTTATGTTGTCCACTGTCCCATATGAGGCACGCCCCTTCCATCCCCTAGGTGGTCTAGCGTGACAATGTAGGTCCATGTAAGTATAGTAATAATATGATTAATAATATGAATATTAATATATATATACATATATACATATTCATATTGAGGATATTGATATTGTAAGATGTTGATGTGGGTCAATTATAGTTTTATGGTATACAGTAATACTAGCGTTATATATGATTTTTATTCTTTATACTAGTCCCAGTATTATCAATTATCAGAGCATAGCAGCGGTCTAGAGGAGGAAACATCACGATTCAAATTCGCAATCTTTACATGGTTTCTATACTTTCAGTGTGATTATATGAAAGCACAGCGGATGCTAGTCAGGTATCCTCTAGGAATCGGTTGATGTTCCTTGAATAATAGTTTCAAGCGTTAGTCAGCATCAGATGACATGCTCCGTGTGGAGATCTAGATCTCTGGTTTAGAGCTCCATGATTCCCTCCAACTACTCTACCTACACTAAAATCTGAACACAAAATTATTTAATTGCTATTTTATTTTCCATCAGGAACATGATGGAAGCTGAAGGTCAGATATGTGAAACATCTGCTCAGACCCAACCTTTAATATCACAGCACCAGGAAAGACTAGAGATGTATCTGTCGGATCATGATGGATTGATCGTGCCAATAGTAAGTGTTACCAAAAAGTGTTATTCCTATGAAATAAACACTCACCGACTTATACTCCTCGGCGTGACCAGCCCCTAGCAGCTCGCACCGCCAGGTGCCAGTGCTGGCCAACTCCAAGGACTTTAATATGAGGCACAGGAGCAATTGTGGCTGGATGCTCTTTCTAACACCACCGTAACCGGGATTCGAACCTGAAACCTTTAGCATGAAAGCTCAGCATTCTAATCCCTAGGCCACGGCTGCTCCCTTGTTACCCCTATGAAATGCTGATCAGATATTCTATTATATAGGGCCTACTTGTTAAACTTTCCTTGTAATCTTTAAAATGCGAATAAAAGAATGTGGGAAGACATAGAGTTTTGACGTGGCAAGACATGGAGTTTTGACGTGGATTACCTGCTTGTCTCAAGTTATTTAATTGGACTAGCTTATACTTGGTGTGAATAAAGAGCGTGTTGCAAGTTGTGTCCATGTAGGCTACATGACAGATTCAATTGGAGTAACATAGTCAGTGCACACAGTAAAAACCAGTCGCTATCGGCATTTGATTTAATAGGTTTTAACCAATCAAGTTTAATCTTTCAGAACACAAGATCTCCAGAAGCCAACTTATCTACTGGAGATTCTGCTGAAACTGTCCCGGAGCAGTACAACTCAGTGTCCACCTCTAGTCTACCACCTCATATCACTCTTCCTAAGACCATTACTATAGCTCCTACTAGATTAAAGAAGAAACCAACAACAGTTTTGGGTGGGGCTGTGGTGTCTCCCCAAACCATGACAATATCTCAGTCTAACAATCCACAAATAATCAAAGTTCCTTTACCATCAAAGACCAGGAGAGCTATACAGCACAGGTTGACTAACCAAAGAGGAGTGCGTCCAGCTTCAAGTCAACCTGCAACGCTTTTGCTGCAAGACGTAGTGAGTGAAGCGGGTTTACAGTTGGAACCTCTAACAGACGATAGATACTCGGCTAGTATAGAGAGCATAAATTTACCTTCTAGTAGTGAGAGTGCAGTAGAGACAACAGTTCTTACTTCTCATCCTGAACGAATAGGTGATGTAAGCCACCAGCGATATGTCTCTATGTCTGGCTGTCCCGTCGTTATAAATGGAGAAAGTGGAGTCTTTTTACCCAATAAATCGGTATTTATGCACCCATGTACACAATTTTTATTTCTTCAGAGTTATAAAGGTATATCTTATGATTACAACTAGATGGAATACAATGTGTCTAGGTCAACTTTACATTATGTCAACTTTGACAGAATGTGTCATAGAAAACTGTAAACATTGCATTGATGTGTTCAGTTGCAGAGAGATGATGTGAAAGTCGTTGTACAGAAAACATACTCTTTCAGAAACTCTAAATGTGACCCCACTGCTGTAAAAAGCAGACGTGTAAGTAGAAGTTATCTTATTTCTATGCGTAGTGCTGTGTATGTCACACTATAAGTTATATGTACTTGTATGTACATGTAATTGCAATGTATTATATGCCTCTATTATAGGTTGCATGTAGATATGTGCAAATATTTGCTATATTCATGGATTTGTTCTATGAAATGGGTAGTATATGGACTATATTATCATTATCTATCTGAGAGAACAGAATATTATAGCAGCAGCACCAGCACATTATAGTTATTAGTCATGTAATGTTACTATATTACAGACTATAGGAATATCGACTGACCCTTCAGTGCCTATAGAGATTGGAATTTCCCATCAGGTGGTATCATCAATGGATTTAACTCACCACTCTGCTGACTCTATCTCCTACACACCTAGTAATACTATCAGCTGTATATTATCTACCATTAGTACTACAAATGTCTATCCTGGCCAACTTGGAGTTGTCTTCTCGTTAATATGTTTAAGACATTTTTTTGACCAATAAGCAGTCAGCTGGGTGTATCGTTCACCAATAAACAGCCGGCTCAGCGCATTACTTCTTGTAACCAGTCAGCTTACCCAAAATAGCATGTCAATATGCAATCCATGTCTTGTACCTGTATAATAGGCCATAAAACATTGTTTAAAGAGAAGATAACTGCCGTTAGACATAGTATTTCCATGATTGTATAACATGTATATACTTGTACTAATGCTGCCATTATTTCTAGTGCAGGATGCTACAGTACACATTTAGTATTACGTGTACTTCCATGTACCTTGCAGGTGGTTTATTTCCCATGTCGTTACCTGCAAGACATTCCTCCACTCAGACCAGCAGTGAAGACTTCTATGACTTTGATGCATTCAGAGAGGTACGGTTTACACTTAGGTTCAGTCATAACCTGTGATGCACCATATGCTCCTATCCAGTTGTAGGTTTACAGGCTAGGCTAGTATTGGTGATCTAAGTGTAGGTCTATCTGTTGATGGCGCATAGTTAATGTTGTAGCAATACCTGCCCAGGTCACCCAAGTATTCATATAACTACACAACAATAGACGAAGAGAGAAGCCTAATAGAGTTCAGAGTGGCCGGTATGACGGATAAACAGACAGTTAACGAGTGGGTCCGACAGTTGGAACAGATTTGTAATGTCTGCTACAGAGTGTGGAAAACATATAAACCGAAAAAGGAAGGGGCATACAAGGTAAATACCAACCTCTCACAAATGTAATGTCAAGAAGAGAAAAAGTACATTTACTCGATCTGCATACCAGTATATGAATTATATAATATACACAACATATATACTTATCTGTATATATGCATGTATTACCTACCTGTACATGGGCATATGCTTACCTGTATATACGTATCTGCATGTACGTACCTGTATATACGTACCTGTATGTACGTACCTGTATGTATGTACCTGCATGTACGTACCTGCATGTACATACCTGTATATACGTACCTGTATGTATGTATCTGTATATACGTACCTGTATGTATGTACCTGTATATACGTACCTGTATGTACGTACCTGTATGTACGTACCTGTATATACGTACCTGTATGTACGTACCTGTATGTATATACCTGTATATACGTACCTGTATGTATGTACCTGTATGTACCTGTATGTACGTACCTGTATGTATATACCTGGACTGTAGGTTGACCTGCGATGTCACATGAACCAGGGTAAGAACAAGAAAACGGTGAAAGGAAAGAATTGTGGTTGCCAGAGTATGCTGTCAATCATCGTTGACCCAAAGAGATTGACCAGAGGGTAGGTCAGTATATGGTCACTCTATGGTCAGTATATGGTCAGCGGTGTACCTAGGCAGTAGTATACCTAGATATATAGTAGATATATGGCAGTGGTGTACCTAGGCAGTAGTATACCTAGATATATAGTAGATATATGGCAGTGGTGTACCTAGACAGTAGTATACCTAGATATATAGTAGATATATGGCAGTGGTGTACCTAGACAGTAGTATACCTAGATATATAGTACGTATCTAGTGTATAGCGGTTTTTATATGGCAGTGGTGTACCTATCTAGACAGTAGTGTACATAGTCAGCAGTGTACCTAGACAGTAGTGTACCTAGACAGTAGAGTACCTAATCAGTAGTGTACCTAGTCAGTAGTGTACTTAGACAGTAGTGTACTTACATGTAGAGAGTAGTGTTCCTGTGCAGTACTATTCCTGGATAGTAGTGTACGTAGACATAAGTGTGCCATGACAGGAATGTACCTGAATAGCAGTGTTTCTAGAGTTTAAAAGTCCTGCATCCAGTTTTTAACTCTTGGTCTATTCTTTCATGTCAAGGTCGTTCAACAGAGCAGTGAGGGCACAGTTTCGTTGTAAGGTAAGGTTTAGATTTGTCCACAACCACAGCGTTGAGGAGAGTCTAAAGTATATGCCTGTGCAGGATAAAGTGCGCGAGAAGATACTGGGGTATTATGGGCAGGGACTGAGTATATCCGACAGTTACTCCAGGCACTACAAGGACCTGAAGACTGAGTACGGTGATAGGTACTATGAGATTATGTGTAACAGAGGTCTCTGTCCAGACAAAGGTTACTTTTACAGGTTTGTACGTTTTACCTTGTCATTTACTGAGGGAACCAGGATCATATACTTGATGCAATTTAATCCTTGCTGTCAAAATAGCAAGCATTATACTAATATAATAATGAAGAGGGTGAGAGTGGTGAGTTGTGTGAGATATACTGAACGTTTTGTAGCCTTTGGAAACAATTCTCTAAAGAGAAATATGGTGTGGTAGTAAAACCACCCAAACCAGCGACGCCGAAGGTACCTTGGAACAAAGGTCTAAGGGGAATCACATCTCTCAAGGAGTTCATAGATATTCTCCCACCAGAAGAAGTTGGGTATGTTCTACCTAATCAAGCTACACAAGTATGCAATGTATCCGAAGTTGTCCTCTCTCATCTGGGTGTACAACTCCGAATTGTAATGAATAATTTATGAACATCTGAAATTGTTTTATCCCTATAAAGGTGCATTTATGCAGTTTACATTCAGTAAAAATCACCACAAACTATAATGCATATTTTTGTTCCATACCTAGACCGTATATAAATTTCACAGATTTATTTATCAACATTGATTAAAATTTTATTTCAAACATGTGTAACAGTTTTGTAAGAAAATTAGTTTAGTACAAACCAAATTAGATTTGTACACATTCTGCAGGATAATCTGTGCTCGGAGTTGTTTGCTCATGTATTCTATATTCGGCATGTGTAGACAATTCTAAAACACATAGTAGTGCAGTGTAGTAATGATGGTCTAGCTCTAGCATATACTTCAGTGCCTGACTTTATGTAAGTTTTGTTACCTTATTAGTGGTGATGGTAAGAAGA